>MXAW01000004.1:4800000-6166183 GCA_002554605.1 Helotiales sp. F229 | reverse complement strand
TAACCCGGACCCTAACCCGGACCCTGCGGGGCGAAGCCCTATAATATCCCCTTTAATATCCCTTTTAATATCCCTTTTAATATTCCTTATAATATAGTTAGGGTGAGGGATAGGGTGAGGGATAGGGTCGGGGATAGGGTCAATATACCTAATATTAAGGTATAACGCCTGTAATTTACGGCGAAGCCGTGCAGGGCGCAGCCCTATAATATAGTTAGGGTGAGGGATAGGGTGAGGGATAGGGTCGGGGATAGGGTCAATATACCTAATATTAAGGTATAACGCCTGTAATTTACGGCGAAGCCGTGCAGGGCGCAGCCCTATAATATAGTTAGGGTGAGGGATAGGGTGAGGGATAGGGTCGGGGATAGGGTCAATATACCTAATATTAAGGTATAACGCCTGTAATTTACGGCGAAGCCGTGCAGGGCGCAGCCCTATAATATTCCCTATAATATAGTTAGGGTGAGGGATAGGGTGAGGGATAGGGTCATAGTTAGGGTGAGGGATAGGGTTAATATATAACGTTGGAATTGGGGTTTTAATTAGGCTTTCGCGCTTTCGGGTTTTCGTGCTTTTAGGCTTTCGCGCTTTCGGGTTTTCGCGCCTTTAAACCTTAAGGTTTAAGCTTTTGATATTTAAATTTTTAGGCTTTTAAACTTTCGGGCTTTCGGGTTTTCGGGTTTTCGGCAATTAATAATTAAGCTTAGGGTCAGGCTTAGGGTCAGGTTTAGGGTCAAAGATTAGGTTATATATAGGCTATTCCCTTCTTTTTTATTACTTTTTTTATCATCTCTCTCATTACTACCTCATCTCTCTTACTACCTATTTCACTACCTCTTTTATACTTCTCACACCTCACTTACCCTACGCCACACCTACCTTACGCCTCTCACACCTCACTTACCCTACGCCACACCTACCTTACGCCTCTCACACCTCACTTACCCTACGCCACACCTACCTTACGCCTCTCACACCTCACTTACCCTACGCCACACCTACGCTACGCCTCTCACACCTCACTTACCCTACGCCACACCTACCTTACGCCTCTTATACCTCACTTACCCTACGCCACACCTATCTTACGCCTCTCACACCTCACTTACCCTACGCCACACCTACGCTACGCCTCTCACACTTCACCTACCCTTTTGCATTTCCCTCAGCACTCCCTTAGGCTATCACGCCTATTTTAGCACTCCCTTAAGCTTACACTCCTTGAGTTTCTTTCTTTTACCTTTCCTATTCCCCCTACCCCCCTAAACCATGCCTTTCAAATGCCCTACCTGCCTTAACGAATATAGCGATATTCTTGATCATATTCGTAAAAGACACCCTATTGACACTTTTACAGAGCTTCAATTACAGCCTATAGGGCTAATTCCCTGTCCTCACTGCGCTACAGCGTGTAAAGGAGCCCATGGAGTTAAGACCCATAGCGCTAAAATACACGGTATTACAGGCAATTCCAAGGTGTCAACTCAGCATCGAATCCACACCTCAGGCCCCCCTGCATCACCTTCAGCACTCTCAAACGCTGAAATCGACGATTCTACAGGCCCTCCTTGCCCTATAGTCTCTTTCCCTCAGCTCTTAGCTCCTTTTAGGGCAGCTACCCCTAAAGCTAGAGCCGCCCTAGGCCTCTCAAGCCCCCAATACCCTACTCCTTCAGCACTCACAGCCGCCCAATTCGTGTCTCCACCAGCCTATACAGGCCCCCGAAACGCCAGGCCACCCCTCCACCACCAAGCCCTCAACTCCCTATATACTCAGTACCTACAGGCACCCAATCCCCTGTACTTTCAGCACCTACAGGCCCTCAACCTCCTGTACCCTCAACACTTACATCCCCTCAATCCCCTATACCTTCAGCACCTACAACCCTCCAACACCCTGTACCCCGTACAATCCTCACTTACGCTCAAGCCCTAATTACAGGCTCTCCACCCCCTGTAACACAGCGTACAACACCCCCCAAGCCTATCACCGGCAAACGCCAGGCTAGAACCCCCTCCCCAGGGGTAGAACGCCCTACAACTCGCCTGCGAAGAGCCCCTAAATCGCCTAAAGGGCCTATAATCAAAGACAGCTCCTCAGACGACGACCTCTACAGGGCCTCTACAGCGCCTAGCTCCCCTACGCCGAGTTATAGGGATGCCCTAACAACCCCTCTACCAACTACCCCTACCTCAAAAACACCCTCCACACCTAGCCTACCCTCCGACAGCCCTTACCTCCCACCATTATCGAGAATAGGCCTCTCCCCTAGGTTTAATAGCCTATCTCCAATCCCTACACCCCCTGGAGCCTCACCTACTCCAGCGCCTACCTCCCGAGAGAACCCTATAATTATAGGGTCCTCACCCCCTGCACTCTCCTCACCTAAGCGCCAAAAGCGCCCCTTCACAACTCACCTACCCTCCAAAAACACCATAACTCACCCACCCTCCAAAACCACTACAACTCGCCTACCCTCTGCTTTCACACCTGGCCTACCCTCTGCCTCCACACCTGGCCTACCCTTTAACCCCACCACTCAAGGCCGTCCCCGCAACAAATCAAAAGCTACAGGGGTAAAACAGCCTATAGCTTTAGCGGCAACACGCCCTAATCACACTATCACACCTAGCCTACCCTCTGGCCTTCAGCACTCAATCCACCGACCTCAGGCCTCCTCAGCGCCTAAACCCCAGGCCCCTTCAGCACCAAGACCCCTACGCCCACAGGCTACTTCAGCGCCTATACCCCCTCAAGCCCAGGCCCCTTCAGCACCAAGACCCCTACGCCCACAGGCTCCTTCAGCGGCTATAAACCCCAAATATGCCCTGGACCACTCAAACGCTATAGGCCCAAGCCTACGAAAGCCTGCTGTACAAACGCTATTAGCTTATAGTACAATACCAGTCCCGGAAAAGCGTCTGCATGCTAGGCAAGCTACCTTATTTACAGAGGCAGCTGATAGGGCGGCTTTAGCGTTCCTTCGACAGCCTAGGGAGAAGCAGTTATTGGACTTTTTACTGCTCCCTAGGGTATTAGGCTTAGGCCTACAGAAGGAAGAGGTCGCCAAGACGCTGAGAGCCTACCCTACAACACTCCCCGAAATTCCTTCAACACCCCTTGAGCCCTATGAGCCCCCTGTACCATCAAACGACCCCCCGCAAAACGAGCCGTAAAACTCCTAGAGAAGGGCTATATTAGCCGCGCCGCTAAAGCCCTAATTGACCCTACGCCTATAGCGCCAGAGACACCAGAGACGCTAAACACCCTATATTCAAAGCACCCTATAGGAAACACCAACCCCTTCGGCAACGCCAACCCCTCCCCAGGCCAGCATATCACTGAAAAAGCCATTACAGAGGCTATTCTGTCAATTAATAGGGAAAAGGCCCCTGGTCTTAGTGGTTGGACCCGTCCATTGCTTGATATAGCGCTTATAAGCGCTAATTCCCCTGTCCTTAGGGCGCTTACACACCTAGCGAATATGATTCGACAGGGGACAGCTCCAGGCGTGGACCTCTTATGCGCTTCCCGACTTATAGGCCTTGAAAAGCCTGACGGGGGTGTACGCCCTATCGCCATGGGGGACCTAATCTATAAGGTAGCTATGAAAGCTATTCTTACGACCTCCTTCAGGGCCTCTATGCTACTACCTAATCAATTAGGGGTAAATAGCGTAGGAGGCGTCGAACCGGCAATTTTCCTCCTAGAGGAAGCAATTACAGGGCCAAATCGCCTAAACACTCAATATATCACCTCCTTAGACCTCGAAAACGCCTATAATCGCATAGGCCGTACAACAATCGCAGCATCAGTTGCCAAATACGCCCCTACCCTCTACCGAGCTGCTAAATGGGCCTATAATCAACCGTCGATCCTTGTAACTAATAGCGGCCAAACGCTAGCTAGCGCTGAAGGAGTACGTCAAGGAGACCCTATAGCGCCCCTCCTCTTCTCTTTAGCAATTCGCCCTATGCTAGAGCACCTGCAAACCACCCTATCTACCACCACAATTATCGCCTATTTAGACGATATTTACATCCTCAGCCCTGAAACCACACCAATCCTCCCCTCTATTTTCAGAGCCTTTAGCAACTCCCCGGTAGCGCTAAATAAAGCAAAAAGCGCCGAACTCCCGATTTCAACACTCCGACGCTTAGGAATCAAAGCCTTAGGGACCTATATAGGCCCTAGACCCTACCGCGAGACCTACTTAGAGGCTCAAGTTGATAAGCTCGCCACAGCGCTCTCTGCCCTGAAGGACCTCCCTAAACAACACGCTCTTCTCCTCCTTAGGGGGAGTATACACCTTCTACTACGCCACCTTCAGCGCCAATTGTACTCTGAAGACCTCCTAGACACCTGGAAAGCGGCTGATACCCTAATCAAAGAAGCAATTCAGGCTCTAGCCGCCAGGGAGCCAGGGAATACAACTACCCTAATTCGACAGGCCTTACTCTCTATTCCAGTAAGAGACGGAGGCCTAGGGATCCCTCAACACGCCCTACTAGCCCCAGGGCTTTATAGGGCCGCAAAAGAGGCCTCTAGGCCTATTCTTCAGGCTATATGCCCTATCCTCTTCCCTGAACCGCCCGGCCGCCCTACACCAACAGCCCAAGAAGTGTACGCCAGTACCAATAAGAGCCTAGAGGAGAGGCTCTTACCTACCCTATCAAAACCAACCTTGAAAGCTAAACTAGAGAACGCTAGTTACTTAGGCCGCCACTGGCTTAGAGTCCTGCCCACGCAAAAACACAACCTTTTAGCGGACTCGATCGTCACTGAAGCTCTAAGAGCTAGGCTTCTACTCCCTGTAAAGGCCCCGATCTCCCCCTGTACGACCTGTGGCGCCTACCCCGAAATAGGCCACGAAGACACCTGTAGAGGTGCTGAACGCCGCTGGATTATACGCCACAACCAGGTTACCCGTGCATTTATCACTACCCTTTCTAGCCGGGAAGACCTAAAGGTGGAGTCTGAACCTAGGCCTGTACTTACAGCGTCTACAGCACCTTCAGCCCCTGAGAATAGCCGCCGGCCCGATTTTTCAGTGCTTTTAGGGACCTCTAGGCACTACTACGACGTACAGATCGTCGCTATTAATAAGGATTCAGCTCGCGAAGAAGCCTACGCTACACTCACTAAAGCAGCCGCTGAAAAGAATCGGAAATATAGGGAATTAGGCGCTGCCTTTCACCCTATAATCATTTCAGCAGGGGGCCTTATGGAGAAGGAGACAGCGAAAGCCTATAAGGCCCTTCAGGGCCTATTAGGACCTAGCAAGGCTAAATGGCTAGACAGCTATATCGCTATAACCCTCACTCAGGCTAGAGGTATAGCAGCCACCTCAATTACAGCACACAACTAGCCTACCCTCAGTATACACCACACCTTACCCTTTACACACTCAGCCTACCCTTTGGCACACACCACACCTCACCTACCCTTCTTCACACTCAGCCTACCCTTTGGCACACACCACACCTACCCTTTACACACTCAGCCTACCCTTTGGCACACACCACACCTACCTTTTACACACTCAGCCTACCCTTTGGCACACACCACACCTCACCTACCCTTCTTCACACTCAGCCTACCCTTCAGGCATATACCACACCTAGCCTACCCTTTGGCATACACCACACCTCACCTACCCTTCTTCACACTTAGCCTACCCTTCAGGCATATACCACACCTAGCCTACCCTATGGCACATGTTATACTCCATATATCCTTTAGCACACTTCGCTTACCCTTTCACATCTTACCTACCCTTTCACACCTCACCTACCCTTTCAGGGTCATTTGTTATTTATTTCCTATATTACCTTATATATTCAGAATATTTTGTACTGTAATTAAAGAGAGAGGAAAAACACCAGTGGCAAGATAGCTTAGTTAGAAACAAATCAAACCCAAACCTTTAAACCCTAAGAAATACTATTTCCCAGGCATAAGAAAAGTGATCAAAAATATGATTTTATTATGCAATATATGCATTTGGAATAAGGCATCACATCATGCTTTATATGGGCTTATGAAGTTATTAATAACATCATCACGCTTATGGAAATTAATTGCCTTGAATTTTATAATTAAATTATCACTTTTAAAAAATTTAGCCATAAAAATTGTATATGATTTGATTTATATTATAATAAATAAGTTTATTAGGTATGCGTACATAATATTGATATTAGGAACACAAAACGTGCCCATTATGGCGCAGGTATTTCTTCAAATAATCTTTGCGAATCATAAAATACTAAATAAGGTTATTTTAAACAAAAACAAGCTTTTTACTTTAAAGTTCTGAAAAACTTTGATTGCATTTTTAAAAATAAAACAAAAAATATTAATAGCTTTTTATTCCCAAACAAATGCATAAATAAAACGAATTAATTAAATAATAAAAACTTATTTTTGATGTTATATGAATTATAAGCAAAATGATTAAATTTAATTATTCTTATTTGCCTAATTTGCATATAATAATGCGAATTAAGAAATTATTAAAGTATTGCTATTTTACGCGAATTATGGGTATAATCCAACGGCATATAATACATTAATTGCAAATCAAAGAATCGCGCAAAAAGCCATGCTATAAAAAGATAAGCTAAAGCAATTGCATAAGAAATTATTAATTAATATTTTATTTATAGCATAAAGATTAGCAATCTATTATAACAAAAAGCGTAGCATAAAACCAATGCTTAAAAAAGGGAATAAAGTTTATTTATTTCAAAAGAATATCGCAATAAAATGACCAAATCACAAATTGAATTATAAAAAGCTAAGACCATTTAAAATTGCAAAAATAAAAGAATCAATCAATTATTAATTAGCGCTTTTTAAAATAATAAACATTCATTTAATATTCCACATATCCTTCCTTAAACCAGCACCACCAAAAGCATCACCCGCTTTTATTACCAAAATATAATCAATTAACCTAAACGCAAAATACGAAATCAAAATTATTTTAAATTATTAATATTTTTAAAGCATTATCAAATATTTGATCAAATAAAAAAGCTACCCATAATCGAAAAATACCTAAAAACCCAAATCTAATTTTCACTGCCTTAGGCTATTTTAGGAATTTTATTCTTAAAATCCAGGTTTGCCTAAAAAAAAGAAGAACCGAGATTAAGCACATTAGCCCCTGCTTTAAAAAAAAACGCAAAATAGGCATTAGGTTTAAAGGCAGGAAACCAGGGATTAGGGATATTTGCAGCAGGCTTAAGAAAAGGCGTTGGAGGACAAACAAAGGTCACCATTTTGCCCAGCTTAAATTGGCACATTAATTGATTAGGCTAAGAAAACTTTATAACGTATCCTAAAGAATTGCAATTGCTATGTTTAAAACAAATGCATTTTAAATATCTTTTTAAGATAAACAAATCCAGGAAGCAAATATAAAAAAAATTGCGGCAAAAGAAACAAAGCTTTGCATAACATGCGGCGCCTTTAATATAAAGCGCAAATTAAATACTTTATTTCTTTTTTGTTTAAGCAATACTTAATTTTTTTATAATACTAAGCATAATAAATAAGAAAGATGATTGTTGGCAGCCGTCGATAATTCTTAGGTCATACTTAAGCATAAAGGCCACGCTAAGCAAAAAGGGAAATAATATTACAAACCCCTTTGCACCAATAAATAATTGGCACTAAAATATTAATAATACCACCAAGTGAATGGTATTATAAAAGTATTAATACCAACAAAGGATTGGTACAGCCTATGGGCTGGTACCAATTAAAGAATAATACAAAATAACAATTAATATTATTGCACATATTATAATCGCGATTTCAATTATAATAATAATCTAAATCATAATAAATATTAGGTCACATAATAAATCCGTGAATCCTGGGATCCTATGTTAATGAAAAAGATCCAAGGATTTAAGGATTTAGCATTTTAAGGGATTTAAGGGATTTAAAAGGAATAAAGGTTTTATATAAAACTGGCACATCTGCCATTAAATAAAAGCTTTATGCTTAATTTTAAATAATATTCTTAATCATACTAATAATTGTCTTACCCCATACATAATACACTTACTTCTTGATCATTAGAGATCAACCATAGCCTTTTGTATTTGCACCGAGTAAATACCGGACCATTACACTATGTCCCTTTTAAATTTTAAGTGATTTTCTTTTATTTATAGGCTTTAAAAGTCATTAACTAAAGTCTAAAAGGCATTATATTTTATACCATAACAAATACACTCCGTATAATACTAAGACTTTTCATTTAAAATCATATAGTTATAATAATAATAAACATAATTAAAACAAGGCATTACGGGGGAATCGTAAGAATTAATCGTCTTAATAAGGGCTATATGTTGTTTATATTTAATAGTTTTGAAAGGCATAAAAAAAAAGATAACCGTGGGCTATTGTTAATATTTCCTTTAGTATATTTAAGTGTAAAGACTACGTTAAGCTAAGAAAGGGATAATGTTACAGATATACCTAGTAAGGGTATTACACGTGTCTTAGCCTTAAGGCTCAATAACCCTTATTATATAAAAAAGCCAAGACTAAAAAAAAGTTATAAGAATAAGGGTCACATAATAATTAAATCCCTTAAAGCTTTAAAATCTAAGGCTTTAGGCTTTAAGGGGATTTAAGGGAACGAAGGTTTTATATAAGACTGGCATATTTACCATTAAATAAAAGCTTTGTGCTTAACTTTAAATAGTATTTTTAATCATACTAGTAATTGTCTTTTATTATATATAATATACCTACTTTTTGATCATCAGAGATCAACCATAGCCTTTTGTATTTATAACAAGTAAATAACGGACCGTTACATTATTAAGCTTTGGCTTAATCCGTTAAAAGGCCGCTAAAAAAGACCCACTCGCTTAAAGGCGGCCTTTTGCGTTAAAAGTGCCAAACCGCTAAAATAGCCGATTTGGCCAATTAATTGATTTTTTAACGCTAATATATTTTACTGATATAAAAATATATACATAGAATACTTACGCAAACATACACTAAACCTCATTAGATATACTGACATAACAATGGCGCTAGTTACACAACAACCTAAGCATTATTTATATTTAAAAATTAAAAATGGCCTTAAAACGCTGGCTAATGCAGCTATTAAACGCCATTTTAATTCTGGGCCGCATTAAAAACTTTTACTGATATTTAACCTTAAAATTTTGATTAATAATACTATGTTTATGATTGAGATTATAAAATAAATCTAATATTAACTCTTTGATTATAGTACCACTGGCTTTATAAGAAAAAAGAAAATAACAATTAACAAAGCCATTTTTTAAGAATTATATACATATACGTATAATATCAGCTGTTAGGCCTTAAGATCGCCATATCGCGTCAGACATTTTGATCACCTTCTCCATTTCATTGACATCATGCACCCTCACAATATCCGCGCCTCCTTGCACAGCAGCAGTAACAGTCGCCGCCGTCCCCCAAGTCCTCTCACTAGGCTTCTCGACACCAGTGATCTTCCCAATGAAACTCTTACGACTCGGTCCGACCAACCACGGAAGTCCTCCGAGGCCAGGCCAATCTCGCAATTCATCAAGCCGGCGCAGAACCTCGAGATTCTGCTCAGCAGTCTTCGCAAATCCAATGCCTGGGTCCAGAATGATTCGCCAGCGACGGATACCTGCTGCTTCAGCGGCTGCCACACGGTCCAGAAGCTCCTCGGCAATAGTTGGGATCAGGCCGTCGGGATAGTAGGTCAAGGAGGACATGGTCTGGGGGGTTCCGCGCATATGCATCAAGATGACCGTCACTCCAAGACGGGCCATGGTGTGTAGCATATCAGGATCCATTACTCCAGCCGACACATCGTTGATAATCTTTGCGCCAGTTTTGATTGCAGACTCAGCAACAGACGCACGATATGTATCAACACTGATGGTCAATTTTCCAAGAGCATCTGTAATTTCTTCGATGGTGTTGACGACCCGCTTGGTTTCTTCTTCGACAGATACTTCTTGGACACCAGGAGCTGTGCTTTGCCCACCGACATCCCATATTATATCCCGGGCAATTTTACTTTTCAGGACCGCCTGTGTCGCGGGCGCATCACCCCATTTGCGGTAATGATTCTCGATTGAAAATGTGAGGTCAGCGAGCGGCCCCCCTGTGGGACGAGATCCGTCGGATCCGGTAACTCGGGGCTCCTCCTTTGTCTTTGCCTCTATAGACGTGGTAGCGTTTTCGTCAGAGGCAGTAATTTGATCGCTGTTTTCTGTAGATTTTGGTATAGAATATGGTTCCCCGAGACCATGTACTGCGGTGTTCGATTGAGCAGTGTGCGGCTGTTTGGAAACGGCGCACTCATCGGTTACTTGGAGATACCTTCCCCCATCAGAGAATGAATCCGGAGTAGCATTTAGGATGGCCATCAGGCGTGTGCTGCGTCGAGGATCAAGCCCGCGAAGAGGTTCCAAATTTTCAGACAGCGGAGTTACTGTAGTCATAGGAGTCTTTGATGGTGGAAACTCATTCAAGTAGTCTTGTGTGACTTTCCAGGGATTCTTAGAGTCCAGAGATTCGCCAGGTATCAACCTAAGTGTGTCAGCTGAATTGTGGAGTGCATCAGAATGCAGACCTACTCTGCCAATGGTCTGAGAACAAACTCCCGTTCAAACATCAAGGGATGTGGAATCTTGAGTCTGGGATGGTCAACAGTTGCGCCTCTGTATAGTAAAATGTCAAGGTCAATATTTCTTGGTCCCTTGTCGACTAACTTCACTCGACCGGACTCTTGCTCAATTGATTGAAGAGCATTGAGAAGTGATATCGGTTCCATATCAGTTTCTATCTGATGCGGGTCAGTGATTTGACACCTTAAGTAATAGTCAGATCTAGACGGAATCTTGACTCTGCCTCCTTCACTCTTTACGTGGAGGAAAACTCACCTCGGCGACACCATTCAAGAATCGATCTTGATCCTTAACATACATCGGCTCAGTCTCCCATAAACAACTCGTTCTCTTAATACGAATGCCCCGTTCTTCCATCATTTTGCAAGCCTTCTCAATCCATTCTACCCGATTCTCGATATTGCTTCCAAGAGCAATATATGCCAAAGTCTTCAAGCCCGACTTCGAATATTTGGAGATCTTGGGAATATCGGTAGGGTCTTTGCGGGTAGGCGTAGCGGTATTGAGGTTGTGAGGCGTCCATGGTGATGGTTTGACAGGCCCGGTTGTCGAGCTCTGTCGTCGTCGAGCGATTGATTGGTGGGATGTTCTTGACGCAGTCGAGATGGACCTGTGCACAAAGGCATGCTTTGTAGTAAGGGCCCTCTCCCCAATCTTCCCTCTCACTCGTAATGCCCTCATTGGTGGTGTGGAGCTCTTGTGATCATCACACAGGAGACATGAGAGGTCGAGGTCTCTCCTGACATCCCGTCCCTCGATTTTTACATGTGATCACGTGTGTATTTAGACATGTGCGTGGGTCAAGTTAACTCATGCCACGATCATTCATCTGAGCAATTGATTTCTATATTTTCGGCACATAGTGATTGACACAGTACTTTACCTATGCCGCCAGACAGTTGTAGTAGCGTCAACTTCCCACTATTTACTGTTACCCTCAACGCCCGTGTGAATCACCTGTCTGGGACGAGGGTACTATCTATCGAGTGAGTTGTCACCACTCTCTGGTGTAATGTGTTCATTGACCAACTACCTAGAACCCATCATCAATCTCATCGTCATCGTCGTCGTCCTCCTCCTCTTCCTCTTCCTGTTCTGCAACAACAACAACTGGCACTACCGCCCTGTTTCTCAGTTCTTCCCTCTTCTCCCTCAACCTCTTGACCCTCGCTTCCAAACTCTCCATTTCCTCTAACTCCTCTTCCATCTTTCTGGCTGCATCCTCTTTCTCTCCCTCAACATCCAATGCATTACTCTCCTCTTTCACAGCATCTGCTACCATAATCGCAGGTGCGGAAATCACGGCATCATTTGCCTGCTTCACCTCCTCCTCTGCTGTTGCAATATCTGCTTCAAACGCGGCCCATTCATCCTCATCAACTCTGATCACCGGCTTCGAAGGCGTTGCTGGTCTTGAAGGCATCTCGATTGTCTCCCCTGGTCCGTCGAAGAATCCATCTGGAAGGCCATTCGCAGGCTTGGTTCGCTTTCTGATTGCATTTTCTCCATCCTCGTCACTCGCTTTCCGTTTCTTTGATGTGCTTTCTTTCTCTACGCGCATCATATGCCCAGCGGATCGTAGATGGCCGTCCCATAAAGCATCCTTCATTCTGTTGACGATGTTAGTATTGACGTTCTTATTTCAAGCTCAAGATCAAGACCGGGGTCAAGAACAGAGGAAGTCCCGTTGAAAAGGCAAGATATGACATACTGTAAATGGCAGATTGTGCAAGAGAGTCCACCAGTTGCATAGCTTGCATGCTGGTGTTGTATCCGCCGAGCAGCTCTTTCGTTTTTAAGGAGGGATCGGACATCAGCCATGGCTGGGTTTTGTGAAGTGGAGGCTGCGGTTGGAGGTGGTTGAAGCGTGTATGCGAGAATGGTAAAGGAGAGGAGGTCGAGATGAGTTGATTCTTGGGAGGGATTTCTGGCTTGCAAGACGGCGGAGGAGTGGGCGATTCAATCGGATCGAAAGGGAATTCGTCAGGGAGAGTCGATATAGTTGGCAGCAGCCGCCTGTTGAGACGCAGGCGAATGTCTGGGGCTGTAGAAGAAGAGGAACAGAATTGGATGTCGTGGTAAGTGTACTGAATGGCCGGAAATGATGGTTGGTATTGTGCGTGAGACTTTTGTGGTTTGTAGTTTGAAAGTGCCAGATACCAACTATCTAGGTCAGAAGGTAGATTAGAAAGATAGGTCCAATGTAAATGCAGTGAAGCTGGCGATTGATATATTTTTCGAGGTTCAAGCTCCTCTAGCGCCACCTGGGGCATTCGTCCCGCTAAATCATCTGACTTTCTTCCCCGCCAAATTCCATTGCCAAGACTCAGGCCAGTCAGGCTTCGAATTTTAGCTCGACCTTTGCTTTGGCTTCCTGTCGCCGCTCCCCAACCTCACTTCATACAACAACCTTCACTCCACATCCCTCAACAACACACTTGCAACAACTGCACACATTCCATTACAATCGCCTCGTCTACGCGACACGAGAATCATACTTTGCTTGCCACCACACCGTCAATCCGCGCAAGCACGCGTGGGGCGAATCTGGGCGCGTTGAAAGAGCTCTCATCTCGCTGGATAGCATCTCGCTTTTCCATAGCTCGGAGATCCAATTCGCGTGAATCGGGTTTTCCATCTGATATTCAAATAGAGCCGCGTGAAAGTACAAGCATGGCTGGTATGCAACCCCCCGCCTTCATCTACAGCCAAGCTAACATCAACAGACGAACCTCGAAGATCCGTTCGCGCGACGAAGGGAGTCCACACTGGCAAGATGGATCTAGACTCTACCCCCGAACCCAAGAAGAAAGGATCCAAGAAGAAGAAGGTCGAGAAGGAGAAAGATCCAGAAATTATTCGTTGTGTCTGCGGTGCTGTCAGCAGTCCTCCGGGAGACGAGGAAGCATGGATTGCATGCGACAATTGTGAAGTCTGGCAGCACAATGTCTGCGTTGGAGTGACCACGTTCGAGGACGAAATACCCGAGCATTATCTTTGTGAGCAATGCGGCCCGGCCGGTCACAAGGAATTGTTGGATGGATTGAAGAAGGGAACCAAGATCTGGGAAATACGCCAAAAGAAGCATTTGCTTCAACAAGCCCAAGCCGAACAGGAAAAGGAAGAGAAGCCAAAAGGCAAGAAGAAAGCTAAACGAATCAGCGATCCTGCCACCAACGGCAAAACCAGTTCACCATCTACACCACTCAAGAAAGACACTCCTCGTGCTGGTAGTGCCAAGAGGAAGGTTCGAGACGAATCCCAGGATGTACGTTTATCCACCCCTCTTCCCAGATCATTGCTAATAAATTAGGAACCTAAATCAAAAGTTCGCAAAGTATCTGCTGTCCAAACTCCTCGACAAGAATCACCACCTTCCGATCTCCCAGTCAAGCTTTCCGACCTTCACGACATACTCAAGGAGGGAGGCGCAAAGATCCTCATGAAGAATCTCAAGACCGCCATATCTCATGCTATCAACGACCATGTCTATACCTTGGCCCAGAATGATACACTAGATGCAAAGGTGGAGCGTCTCGCCATTCAAATCCAAGACGCCGTCGCCAATACCCACACCGACAAACATTCCTACACTGCCAAGTGCCGGACGATAGCTGCCAATCTCAAGACTAACCAGGAACTCACGGATCGCCTTCTCAAGCGAACATTACTACCTCCTGCCTTAGCATCTATGTCCTCCGATGATATGGCGAGCAAGGAGTTGAAGATGGAAGTCGCAGGACTCAAGGCACGTGCGGAGAAGCAAGCCATCATGGTTACGGACGACGGCCCAAGAATGCGACGAACCCACAAGGGAGAGGAAGTCATCGAGGATGATAACTTTGCCATGGCAAGTGATGCTATGCCAGTCTCTCGAAGACGAAGCATGTTGGATCCAAATGCACAGATGGCTGTTCGCTCCAGAGAGAACTCACCAGGAAACGTCGAACCTGAAGATATCGATTCATATCGCGGCACCGATGATATTAGAGGAAACGCTGCTCCAAAGCTGGCGCTTCAAACAAGGAAGGCCTCCCAACCCGACTTCGACTACAACAAAGTCATCTCCCAAGTTGCCCCATCTCCAATCACATCCCAACACGCTCGCCGAGAATCTTCAAATAATGCACCACCAGTCAGTGGACCAGGTGTTGACCCGGAAATTGATAAGATGTTGCAGGACGAGGGAGATTCTGACGCCTATTCACCAGCCGAATACCCCAACGATCCAGACGTTGTTTGGAATGGAAGCGTCACCATGGAATCAATTGCCAGGTTTCCTGCGTCGGCAAGGCATGTTGCAACATTCTCCGAGAAAGTCAGTG
This sequence comes from Helotiales sp. F229, assembly GCA_002554605.1. Classification (NCBI taxonomy): domain Eukaryota; kingdom Fungi; phylum Ascomycota; class Leotiomycetes; order Helotiales; species Helotiales sp. F229. The sequence goes on along the minus strand of MXAW01000004.1, from coordinate 6,151,164 downwards.
CTTCGTGGAAAGACAACCTTCAAAAGGATCTCAGGATTGCTGGACGTATCGACCAAGACAAAGCAAACGAATACCTCTGCAGTCTCCGATACAGCCCTCCAACCGATGTCGCCGTGGTTAGCGTCACACCGATTGGTGAATCCTCGGAGACTGACTTCTTTGCCCTCTATCAATACTTCGAGTCCAGGAAGCGGTATGGAGTTCTAACCAATAAAGGTTTGGGTAACATTCGCGATACCTACCTTGTGCCTGTTCCACCGAGCCCAGGAAGCTTGCCCGACTTCATTATCAACCTCGAAGGTCATACCGTTCCTGAACACCGCTCTGACCCAATGATACTTATTGCCCTGGTCATTCGCAACGACATCAACGTTGAACAGCCACCAAAAATCGATGCCGAGTCTCCATCTGTTATGAGTCATCCCCAACGTCAAATGTCCATATCGGGGGCTGGACCTGCAATGTCACCAATCAACCCCCAAGGAGCCTTCACTACACCGCCTATTCCTCAACAGGGATTTTCGCAAGATGGAGCACAACGTCGGCAGATGGAAGAGCAACATGCAGGAGAGGCGACTGCAATTGAAATCCTTGGTCCATACCAGGATGCGCCTACTGTAGCATTTTTGATGCCGCAGGCCTACCAGATGAGACCGGTCGAGTGGCAAATCATTCGCGGTATCCTTGAAGAGGATGAGAAAGCACGAGTCGATCTGCAGCACATGAGCCAGGTTTTGGAGGTCAGAATGCAGAGCCATGAACAACAGGCTCGACGTTAGGTGGATTGTAGATTGTTGGGAGTTATGGATGGAATGACTGTGTAGATGATGTTTGTTGCAACCTGGTTGCCTTTCTTTATGATGATAGGCCAATTTAGGTCTCTACAGACTACCTTTGCCTGGGAAAGCTTCAATGGGTTTGACGCGGGGTGGGCTGCTTTACGATACCAATATGCGATCATGGCCGGCTGGATAGTTAGGATCATGGATCTCTCCTTACTCTTTTGCTTCTGTAAATACCCGTTCCGCGTTTGATCGCGAAAATCTGATTCAATGCTCTGAAGCGAATATTCCTTCCCTTGATACTGTTAGGTCTGTGACTTGTGGGAGGGGAATGCACAAATTCGATGTCCAGGATCAGGTAGACAAGACATGGTGAGACTGGCTCATAATGACTGCCTATCCGTGCTTGAGGGTGTCGGGACAGTGAGCTAGGAGTAAGCTGGTGCCGAAGATGATGAGGATGTGACAGTGTCAAGACATGAACCGCAGGTGCTACTCCAGATGCTGTTGTGTAGAGTGGGTTGTCCAATGTAGAGCAAATGACTTCTGTCGCATGCAGCTTTTCTTAAGTTGTTTCTTTCGCTCAATACTCGGAAGTTGGAGGTTGCTCCTCACACAAGACAGGATACCTATAAGGACCCGTCCCTCCCTCTCCCGACCTCAACGCAGTTGGTTCGCAGCTCCGGCGTTCGCTTTTGCCACCCTCCGTCCCTTGTATATAGACCTATGTTCAGACAGCTGAATATAATACATACTGTGGGGGTTTGAGAGTAGTCCACAGTCGCACAGAGGCACAGGTTGGATGTTCTTCTCAGCCCTGGCTCTGGTCCCTCGATCAGTTAGCCTAGCTCGAGTGCCCGTTCGCCTTGGATTCTGCGCGCCTGTTTCCGCCAATACAACTCTTGAAAAAGCTCTGCAGTGTATTAAGCGTTGTGGCGTTCAGATCGCGCCTCGGCATCGAGTGGCCAAAGAACAGTGAGCTCAGACGAGGACTCCGTAATTATGCCAGCAATGCATCGTCACACACACAACCCTGCAAAAACCTTGTCGGAGTGGGTTTCAGATAAGGCTGGGGAAGGTCCGTAGCAGAGAAGGGTTTGGTATCTTTGCTTTACGAAGTTAACTAGCTTCCACACACTTCTGATGGTGGTTCCTACTAGATAGAACTGTAAAGAGGTTTTACAGGTTGTCTCTCCTCCTGGCTCGACTCCATCGGCAACTCCGAGTCCAACTCCACCTCCAAACCCAGTCAACACCGGACAGAAGTTTATCCGATTCAAATCGGCACGGAGCGGCACTTCATGCATCGATCGGGCTGTGGATCTCCCTCATTCCATGCACGCATACATCCCTCCAGCCATGTGAAACGGGACAAAAACAACACAGTCCTCGGTCCACCCACGTCACTCCACTCCGCTCCGCTCTGCTCCACTATAATACTGCAACAGAGAAGACCCTGATATCGTACTTTGTACCCTGATATTGTACTGTACCAGTACCTTAACGTACAACCCAGGGCATTCGTCAACTGTACTACGTGCGTAGACTACGTGCGTAGGTACTGTAGGGCCGACATTGATAGCACAGTGGATTCCCATCCATGTCCACTCTGGCCTGCCATCCATGCTGTGTGCGGGCTGCCATAGGCTGGGCGGCTTGGGATACATGTTGTGGGCTGGTATCACTACATTTTTTTCTTTCTCCCCCTCTTATTTCTTGCCTCGCCCTCCCCGGCCGAGGATCTTCTGGTGGCATTCCATCAATTTGACACGAGGTCGGCGCGATACAACTTCTGCTCCGTGCCTCGACCAGACCAACTATCTATTTAGTGACTAGCAGGACAGACAACATTTTGCTGCTCTTCTCTTCTCCTTCTAACTCCTTTTCTTCTTTTTCATCACTGTTCGTCTCTCTTCGACGGATTCAACTCCTCCTGTCTGCTTCCTCCTATCTGCCCCTCTACCTACTCCCCTCCTCCACATTCAAATCATGACTGAACCAATTCCAGGCCCACCAGGCCTTCCAATACTTGGTAACATCAATGATATTGATCCAGAAAATTCTATGGCAAGCCTTCGCAGATTGGCAGATACCTATGGTAAGCTCCCCTCCACCATCTCTGACTTTCTTCTAACCTTCAAGGGCCAATCTACAAACTTACCCTTGGTGGTAGCGAGAAAGTCTTCATATCCACCCACGAACTCATGAACGAGGTATGCGACGAGAAACGCTTCTCGAAGATGGTATCTGGTCCTCTGGACGAGATTCGAAACGGTGTGCACGATGGCCTATTTACAGCATATCCTGGGGAACACAATTGGGAGATTGCTCATAGAGTCCTGATGCCTGGTATGGAACCATGCTGCTACAATATCGAGTTTGGCTGATTTGGTTAGCATTTGGGCCGCTCTCTATCCGCTCAATGTTCGATGAAATGCATGATATTGCTTCCCAGTTGGTGGTGAAGTGGGCAAGATTTGGCTCGAAGGAGAAGATCAATGTTCCGGAGGACTTTACGAGATTGACACTGGATTCCATTGCTCTGTGGGTGCTTCAACCTTTCATGTTGACCGAGCTAATTTCGATAGATGTGCTATGGATACCCGATTCAACAGCTTTTATCAATCTGAGATTCATCCTTTTGTAGACGCTATGGTGGGACTCTTGCAAGAATCAGCAGCGAGGGCGAGGAGACCAGCAGTCGCGAATTACTTTTACAGATCTGCCCAGCAACAATATGATACAGATATTGCTCTCTTGAAGAAGGTTGCCGCGGAAGTTGTCGCAGAGAGGAGGAATGATCCAAACGACAAAAAAGATCTGCTCAATGCCATGATAAAAGGTCGAGATCCAAAGACAGGTGAAGGGCTCACGGAAGAAAGCATTCTGAACAATATGATCACTTTCTTGATTGCTGGTATGTCTGCAGTTCCCCTACACAAACCGATCTAATTTTGTACAGGCCACGAAACTACGAGCGGAATGCTTTCATTCCTGTTTTACAACCTCTTGAAGAACCCAGCAGCATATCAAGCTGCTCAACGCCAGGTTGACGAAGTTGTTGGAAGAAGTCCCCTCACAGTTGAACACATGTCGAAGCTTCCATACATCGAAGCGTGCCTCCGAGAGACCTTGCGGCTCACACCTACCGCGCCTGCATTCACACTGCAGCCACACCCGGAGTCGCCAGATGAGTTTACCACCCTTGGTGGCAAGTATCGAATCAAAAAGGGGCAGCCTATCATCGCTCTCCTTGGTTCGGTTCATCGAGATCCTGCTGTTTTTGGATCCGATGCCGAAGCATTCAGGCCAGAGCGGATGCTCGACGAGCCATTCTCCAAGCTTCCCAACAATAGCTGGAAGCCATTCGGCAATGGAATGCGTGGCTGTATTGGACGGCCCTTTGCCTGGCAAGAAGCCATCCTGACAACTGCAATGTTACTCCAAACCTTCAATTTCCGCCAAGATGATCCAAGCTACACTTTGCAAATCAAGCAAACTTTGACCGTCAAGCCGAAGGACTTTTTTATGCACGCTTCTTTGCGAGAGCACATTGATCCTGTCTACCTCGAGAAGATGTTGCACGTAGACTCGACCAGTATGGCCAAGGTATATACCCCACCTGTTTTGCGCACCTCATGTCGTTTCCTCTTGCTCCTGACCAGACAATTGCTGATTCCACTGGGTCTTAGAAGCAGGATGAGGTCCGAAACATTGATACTGCGACGGCCGGCAAGCTCAAGAAGCCAATGACAATCCTGTACGGTTCCAATTGTGGGACATGTGATGCCTTGGCTCAGAGTTTGGCCAGAGTGGCTTCTAGTCGTGGCTATCATGCCAAAGTTGATCCACTGGACAGCGCAGTTGACAAGGTGCCGAAGGACCAACCAGTCATTCTCATCTCCTCGAGCTACGAAGGTCAACCCCCAGACAATGCAGCACACTTCTTCGAATGGCTCCAGAACCTGAATGGTCCAGCACTCAAGGGCGTCAAATACGCAGTCTTCGGTTGTGGAAATCGTGAGTACTACCAATTCGTTCCTCGCCCTGACTTCAACCTAGCGTCTGCAGAGGGATATACTAACGATCTCAGATGACTGGGCCTCAACCTTCCACCGAGTTCCAAAAATGCTCAACTCTGGGTTTGAGAGTCACGGCGCAACCGAAATTGCGAAGATGGGTCTAGGTGACGTCGCAGCTGGTGATATCTTCAATGACTTCGACCGATGGCAAGATGAGCAACTGTGGTCTGCTCTTGGTGGCGACGCAGAGACCGAGGAAGAAGACGGCTTGGAAATCGAGATAGATACAGGTTCGCGGCGATCGAACCTTCGACAGGATGTCAAGGAGGCAGTCGTCATGAGCAATCAACTGCTTACCAAAGATGGGGAGCCCGAGAAGCGACATGTTGTCTTGAATCTGCCCACTGGCATGAGCTACAAAGCAGGCGACTACCTCGCTGTCCTGCCAATGAACAACCCCAAGAATATTCGACGGGTCTTGAAATGGGCTCATCTGCCTTGGGATACAATGCTAACTATCAAAGATGGCAACACCACTCTACCAACGGGTCACCCGGTATCGATGATGGACATCTTGGGCATGTACGTCGAACTCAGTCAACCAGCAACACGCAAGGTAAGTTCTGCAATTCCCAACATATGCACTTTCTAACCCCTATTCAGAACATTGCGCGAATTGCGGCCTCTTGTCCAGATGAGAAGGTTCGATCAGAGATTTCGGCGTTGGCTGGCAAAGATTTTGAGCAAGAAATCCTCAATAAGAGGCGATCTCCACTAGATGTCTTGGAAGAGTTTCCAACCGCTGCACTGCCACTGGGACATTTCCTAGCAATGCTTCCTCCCATGCGGATTCGCCAATACTCAATCTCATCTTCTCCCCTCGCAGACCCTACCGCCGCCACGATAACCTGGTCGGTCCTAGACACTCCCTCAAAAGCAGGAGATTCCAAAAGATTCTTAGGAGTTGCTTCCAATTATTTGTCCAGTGTTGAGGAGGGTGATCGAATCCATGTCACTGTCAAACCCAGTCATGGCAACTTCCATCCTCCTGCTGACATCGAAAATACTCCCGTCATCATGTTCTGCGCAGGAACAGGTCTCGCTCCGTTTCGAGGATTTGTCCAGGAACGAGCCATGCAAATTCAAGCAGGTCGTAAGCTTGCTCCAGCTTATCTTTTCATCGGCTGTGCGCACCCAGAGAAGGACACATTATTCGGCAACGAGCTGGCACAGTGGGAGAAGGATGGTGTAGTAAACTTATTCTACGCCTTCTCCAAGTCGAGCTCCGACAGCAAGGGATGTCGCTACGTTCAGGACAGGCTTTGGGAGGAAAGACAAGAAATGATCAAGGTTTTCAACCAAGGTGCATCGCTGTATGTCTGCGGAAGCAGCCTGGTTGGTGAGGGGGTTGCGAGTACCACCAAACGAATCTATCAAGAAGCAGCCGAAGCTCTAGGAAAGCCAAAGACGGATGATGAGGTTGAGGCGTGGTTTACGGAGATCAAAAGTGATAGATACGCGAGCGACCTTTTTGTTTGAAGACATTTCCCATGGGCTGTCCAGAATCCAGGCGTATAGTTAGACAGGAATAGGATTTGTTTTCTTTCTCTCTAGTCTGGCAGGCAGGGTTCCTCCAGGTCAACCACTTTTTTAACTTCGCATTATTCGGTCGCTAGGATCATTTTGATATTTCATAGGTTGGGTGGAACCCTGTATGACATGTGCAGCAGCATGAGCATGGTGGCATCATCTTAGGGGAGTTGCCAATACCGAGATATTTCCTTTGCAGTGCTCATCACAGGCGAGAATTGTCCGAGTATTTTTTCCCCATTATGGATATGTCCTCCTTGCGTACCCCGCCCCACCCCGCTATCTTTTTCGAAAATCCTCGACCTCAAAGACACGTAGGAGACTGCTTCCATATTTGTAGAAATAACCTTCTCGATATTCCGAGGGTGAGAGTAGATCAGCAACCATGGGAAAACAACTGTCTTTTGTACGTCTCCACGCTCAGATGAGGACATTGCTGACAATTCAAAGTCGGTACATGATACCATGACATCAACGCCCTTTTCTGGAAATGCAACGCCAGTGTTCTTGCTCAAGGATTCGGATGACTGGCTTCCAGAAAGCTCCATGCAACTCATCGCAAGGGAGCTCAACTATTCAGAAACGGTGTTTGTACGAAGACGGTCAAATTCCAATCCAAATAAATATAATATTCGATTCTACACACCATACGAGGAAGAGCCGTTCTGTAGACATGGAATATTAGGAGCTGCACATGCCTTGCATCTCTCCACGGGATTGACAGCATTCGATTTCGTGACTATCACGGGCATACAAACATCGGTTTCTGTGTCCACGAGATCTCGGACCTGGGCGAATGACAATGATACGGTTTCAGTCTTGATGCATTTTCCCTCTTCACCCCTCGTCGACAGGCCTCAATCTTCACGGACCATGAAAGCAGACTTTGCGGTGGCTCTGGGAATCGACGAAGCTGAGATCTTGCAGATTGGGATGAGTGGTCTGAAAGACATTTTGCTGGAGTTGAACCCCGAAATTGATTTTTCAGCGGAGACCATGATCATTGATCCCGTTGCTTTGCTGAAGGCCAGCCCGCCGGGTACAAGAAACCAGATTATCACCAGTTCTTGGGCTTTTGATGAAGATGTGGATTTTGCGAAAAGGGTCTTTGCTTATGGCTTGGAAGGTATGCTGGTACTTGCTTTCCTAACTCCGATTGAACAGAAGACATGTGTATATCAAGAGTTGTTGCTGATGATATTATAGATCAAGCAACTAGATCAACGTACTGCACTCTCGTCCCCTACTGGGGAAAGAAGCTGCAAAAGGCGGAGATGAAAGCATTGCAGCCTTCATGGGGAGGACGATCTTCCATCGTGCGGTGGTATGAAGACAATGCCAGGATCGATATCATTGCGGAGTCAGTGAAGATGATAGATGGAAGTATGAAGATTCCAGACAAGGAGCGAATGACGAGTGACGGTCCAAGGCTCTGAGCATCCGAAGAGAATGCAATTCGGGTACAGTCGAGCAGCACACAAATGATATATTTGATCTCATCTGGACCCATATTGCGGCATCCCTGTCCGGTTGCCGGATCTAGCAGGCTGGATATTGAGGGGTACTGGTACGGACCAGACCATGGGGGACAACTGTGGGGTTGGTGATATTAGCCTAATGCGAACGGCCAGACCTTTATTCCAGCGACATGAAGTTTTGCCGTGATCTCTGAACTTACTATAAAGAGCATTCGGGAATTGTATCAACATGCGACGAGTCTGTTTGTCTATCCATTATTCAAGATGAAGTGCTTTTTCGGTCATATCATTGTCTTGGCAGGTCTTTTCACCCGAATTACTCATGCCACTATTTTCCAAAACGGCCAGGTTCGGGATGTAGACTTCCCTAGTACTCTGTTCAATTCAAGCTTGACTGGATGGAAGATATACAAGCCGAATTCGAAGGAACTGAGTTACAAGGGACGGTGGGACTCTAAGTTCATTTCATGGTGGAGGTACGTCAATCTTCGTGATAACCGAACCCTTAGCTCACCTGAGAAGTGCTCCAGGATTGAAATTGGGAGTGACTGGAAACCAGGTGGTGATTAAGTTTGGGAACTGGACATCACCTGGAGTTCTTGTTGGATTTCGCTTCGATGGCCTTGATTGGGCGTTCACGAACATCACAGCAAGTGGCACGCATCTATTTGCGTCAACCGACCCAGAGATCGACGCATCCCATCCTTCAGTATTCGAGATCCGTGTGACCAACTATGCATATGGGATCCAGATCAAGTCCGTTCACACCCCACCAAACTCCACTCTCTTCAAAGTCCCCGATTTCAAACGTCGTCTCGAAGTCATTGGCGATTCATTGTCATCTGGCTATTCAGGGACATATGAAGGCCTGGCTGGATTTGGATACGGACTCGGTGCAGGATTGGGAAACACCGAGTGGAGCGTCACAGGATATCCAGGAATCTGCGTGCACGACCAAGACTGCTGGGGCAATCCGAGAGGACAGACATACCAATGGTATCAGACGTCCGATACGAGTCCTCGAGCAGCAGCTATCTACGGCACGAACCCCGAGCCGTGGGATTTCAAGAAACATCCTGCCGCGGATCTGGTGGTTATAAATCTGGGCACGAATGATAACAACTCGGCAAACAATGTGGGAACTGAGAACTATTACAAGAGTTATGTGAAGCTAGTTGAGGGTGTCCATGAGAAATACCCGAAGGCGAATATTATTTTGATGGTCAGTGTCCTTGGCTTTCTCTTCTCGCCTACAACACTTCTTCCAAATTGAAAGGAGAGAAGATTCAAGGTGGTTGTGTACTAACATCGCTGAAGTCCCTCTGGAACGGCTTCTACAAATCCGGAACCACGTATAAAGAAGCGGGAGCCTACATCACAGAGATCTACGAGGTTTATAGATACTTCAACAGCCGATCATATCTCTCTGGGCGAGAGCAACCGTTCGTGCATTATTTCAACTCAACGGGGATTCTGCAGCACAATGATATAAATCCTGTGTGGCACCCGACAGACGTGGGACATATCAAGTTGGCGAGCCATTTGATGCAGTTCATCAAGAATAACTTCGATTGGGGGTTTGCAGCTACCGGACCGGAAGTCTTTCATGAAACGACATATTGGAATGACCAAGTAAGTTATTAAGGTTGGAATTTACTCTGTAGGAAGTTCTGTTTGAGTGACGCCCTGCTCTAAAGAGGTCATCTGGAGGATCGAGGCGGAGCCATTTCGTGACTGGTGAAGCGAGAATTGACCCGACGACTCTGTGAACTTAATTTAAATTACAAACCTTAATACTATGTCTCAAAAGAACTGTACATAGTATTCGGTAGCATAAAATAAGTTATTCTATTAATTTGAAAGTATATAGCTAGCTTCACCAGTCACGAAATGGCCGGCATCGGGTAGTGATGTTAAATGAGATTGAGACTTGGGGAAGAACATAATACGAGAGAATGGCCAAACTTGGGAAGTAATACATAGAACAAGAAGAGAATAAAAGACAGGCACATGGTGGAAAGTTCAAAGGCAACCTCTCGTAATAAACTTCCTCTCTGCCTCATTCCACGAAATAAAACCTCAGTAGGCTCGGTTACGTGCGGCAGGATCAGGGGCACTAGCGTTTGAACAAGTGCCAAAATAATTTGACAACACCAAGATACCAACATCCAGCAGCGACAGTCCTACCACAACTCGACAGCTCGGTGGCTGTTGAAGGCTTCAAATCGACCTACTTCTATGCCACCGTACCTGCCGCGAGAGCGAACCCGATCCAGGCCCTCGAAGACTCGGTTGATCCAATCTCCACCCCTTCTACGTTCCAACTACTGGCGAACGAGCTCGACACAATACACGATGGCTCTTTGATACAGGTGTATATGTGCAATATACACGATCTCGATCGATTTGAATAGAAGGCCCAATGGGATGTGTTGGCGCTCGACACGCTGTAGAAGCAGCAGGAGGGCAGAATATGGGAACAAGAGTTCATCACGAGTTCACAGCCTCAGCGGGGATCGCACTGGGAGATGGGACACGAAAAACACTACGTGTGTTGATATATGGCCGACCGAGAGCCGGGAGGTGGGTTCTGCGAGCTGGAAACAATTCGCACCAACATCCAGGATCTTGGAAGCCACTTGCACGATTGGAGTGGATTGATGTTTCTTACTATGGTCCACGGTACCTGACATACTTATGGGGGGAAATACACGCGACTTCCACTGTTCGTAGACTGCTAGAAAGCCAGAATGAGAGAGCCGTACCATGGTTTTCAACTGCCCTTGAGGCAGGCACGCTTGGTGCTGTCGCAATATCTGCCTGCGGGGAGCGTATACGATTGCTGGCAATGACAAAATCTGTCGCAAATGCCACGAATCGTACAATGAACACCGCAGCATGGCCGTAGAATAGAATATGACCACTACCTACCTACAGTACTTTTGAAATCTTGCATCATAATTGTCTGCAGTGAAAGTGTATATATAGTCCAGAGTCAGTGATCACATCTTCACCTGTCATATCATATCATAACATATCACATCATATCATATCACATCACATCCAACCCCTGATGCAAAATCAGGCAATCAGGCTGCGATGAATATTAGGGACCTTGGAACGCGCCACTTTATCTGCACCTCGCCTGCCGTCCCGCACCGCGCCTCAGCTTTTTGCCAGTGACCTTGCCGTACAGTCCTACAACGCGCCCAAACATACTTTTCATCCCATCCCACCACATCCCACTCTGTCTCGCACTCTGGCTATGCTGTACCCACCCACTTAGGTAGTCATTCATTCTCGGGCTCACAAAGCTAATCGCTGTCATCCATCCATCCATCCATCCACGCACTCATCCACCCTGGGCGCGGCAATTCAATATGAGCGCTAGCATGTCGTCGTCCACCCTGGCACGTTGGACCGATGAAGAGCACCAGATTCTCGTTCAACTGACCAACGATCAGATTGAACTCGAGTCACAGGATCATACACAGGAAATCTCTTGGGCCGAGCACTGGAGGCAAGTCTCCTCCAAGCTTCAGGAGTCGGGGTTCAACCGCACCAACACAGCGTGTCAAAGTTACTGGAAGCGTGTCGTTGAGACCCAAAAAGCCAACGAGGAAGCGGCTGGACCGAGATGGGACGATTCTGAGCATCAGATACTACTGGGAATGACCGAAGACCAGCTTGCACTCGAAAGAGAAGACCCCACGGCCGTCATTCCATGGCCCAAACACTGGAAGAAGGTATCGCTTCGTCTTCAGGAAAATGGATATACTAGAACACCGAACGCTTGCTCTGCCTATTGGTTGAAAGTAGGATATGATTTTTCAGTCGACAATTATGAGCCTGCGCCCGAGATGCCAAGAATTAGGAAGACTGTTGATGCCAAGGAGGAGGGAGAGGAGGAGGAGGAGGTAGTGGGGGGTGATTTTGATGATAAAATTGATGATGAGGCTGAGGATGAGGTTGAAGTTGACGTTGGGCTTGAGACTGAAGAGACCATCTCGAAGCCAAACCAAGCCAGTGTTAGTGACTTAGCATCAACTTACCCCCGTGATGAGGAGGTAATACCAGAGGAGCTGCCAGAACCCAGGAAAATCTTGTTGTCCAATGCAACTTCAATTTTCACACCATCAATAACTCCAGCCCCCTCAGAGAAGGATCCCTCAGAAGATGAATCATATCAGCCACGGCAACGTAAGTGCATACCCAACATGTCTGCTGCGGTATATTGATTGCAATCCAGGCGAGCCTACAAAAAGCAAAATGTCCCAAACCCCAACAAAAGCCGAAATGACACCACCGAAACCGCGGTCACCAAAGCTTCCACTGAGACGAGGATTTCGTTTCAATGTAGAACAAAAAGCGGTTCTGGAGGCTGAAGTTGCAAATTACGGACCGTATCCAGATACTGTTCGAAAAAACGAGCTGGCTCGAGAGCTGGGTGTGGAGGAGAAGACCATCAGGGTATGTAGGGCTCCTCTTTCCTCGCCTCTTGGATCTAACATATTTCAGAATTGGTTCATCCACCGTCGATCACAGAAAGGGCAGAGTATCTTGTCAGGTATGACAACTCCGGGCCAGATTAATCATGAGGACTTCTTTGTGAGCGAAGGCTCAACTCCTACTTCTGCTCCTCCCGAGTCTGGGTTTAAGCGAGGACCATATACTGCGGACTTCAAGGAAAACAGTCCGTCTGTTGGCGAGGACATAGGGGTCCACCATGCGAAACGACCTAGGCTGGGAAATGACTACAATCACGGGCACCACCAAGAACCGCAGATGAACGCCAATGTTGTCCCTAGCAACGCAGCTAGGGATGAATCTGGAAGTCAGCGAGGCTTCGAGGTGAGACAGACTTCCGGCAGCTCGATTTCGCTCGATCCCTCACGCAACTCATCAATGGCCGGCTCCTCAGTAAGTCGAGAATCAGCAGCGACTTCAATATCATTCTCTCCCGTCAGTATGATGACAGGACGGCATCTACCAAGCGGCGAGTTGGCGCCCCAAACGCTTAGGCATGGACGACAAGAGGAATATCGGCCGGAGATTAAGAAGTCTCCTTCCTTCCCACCTCCTGTATCAGGCGCAGATTGGAACCCCATCAACAGCGCAAGAGGTGGAGATTCTAAGCCGGTGATATTGGCGAGCACTACTTCAACACCCACTCCGACTCCACATCCGCTACCATCTCATTCTGGCCATCCAATGAATCATCATCCGTATGGCAAACCCGTGTCTGCAACCCCACCGCCAAATCCAAATCCAAATCCAAGTCCCAGTCCATTCCACCCACAGCTACAGCAGCAGCAACATCCTGCTTCTGCATCGCCACCTCCAAGGTCCAGTTCCGGCAACAACGAATCAGACGAGAAGCGCTGGATGTCTAGCAAAGTGTACAGCTTCCAAAGCGAGATTGAGAACCTGAACCGTGACAAAGCCGCCCGACTCCACCGGATCGGCCTGATTGATCAACGCATCGACGACATGACCAACGAGGAAAATGCGGTCGAGGAGGATAAGGAGAAGGAGATTCTCGAGGCTGTGAGACAGATTGAGGAACGGTACAGGAGCAGGGCTGAGTTCATAAGGACGCAGCAGCGCGAGCTCAGCCAGTCGAGAGAGGTGGAGTTGGAGGGCTTGCAACGTAATGGGATGGATTTGAAGAAGAGAAAGACGGCGCTGGAGCATTTTCAGGCTCTGGTTGGATTGTACGACGAGGAATAGCCAAGAGCGGGATAGGACATCGGAGGAGTGTCATCATTCTTGGCATCGCTTTTCGACTCACACAATACCAAAGGAGGAAACCGTCTAGGGATGGCCTGGGAAATACTAGGTTGATATTTGGGATCCGGAATCTGGGATTTGTGTGGCTGATGCACTTCTACATGAGACCTCAGCGTGGATGGAGTACAGTACGCTTGGGCCTTCTTTCATGTTGTTATGATTGCAGGGGGGTTGTTGCACATTTGTACTTTGGACTTGTATAATGTTTTCTGATCTCTAACTCTCTTTTCTGGTACGTTTTGCGACCACAGCAGCTCTATAGGAAGTGAGCTTCTGAAAACTTGTTAATTATTGTAATACCGCCAATTCCAAAATTGTTCGTTTTCAAAGTTCGGGACTTGATGGTCAAGAACTGTCATCCATCTCATTTCAGATGCCAGAAACAGAATTCTAGCAATCGCAATGTCATGAGTCGCTTAGTTCCTGTCGTGGAAGTTGGAGTTGAATTCCAGGAATGTCGTCTCGTGAGATGGCTGGCGGACCATGCCACAAGGGTGTGTTTCTTGTGTTGGGCCCCTCACATCACTTGGTCGGGTCAAATCAATGCAGTAATGGCATCTTTTTCCAGTCTCTTACTGGTCTTTTCTCTCCATTAACAGATTAATTTCCAATTTCTCATGCAAGTCTCGGGTGTCCCTTGAGCGAGGTCAGGTCAGGGCTGATTAGGTTGGGTTGGTGGGGTTCTTTGAGCAAGTCAAGCTATCAACAATATTGGAATAAGCGTGCGATAATTAAGGTGCACGCAGGACAGCCTTCGGAAAGTCGGTGAAGATTTGGGATGTAATGAGATGTTCAATTGTGTTTGTTGACACGGGAATCCACGCCGAAATGATGAAAGGGATCATTATGCTTTTAAGATCCATGTGGAAAGAAAATCGAGCGCAATGCAGTGAAAGCTCAACCATACCCATAACCACGATCAGAGAAACCCGATCCGTGACTCCGTGGTAGTTTCGCCCAGAGGTCTCCCAGAACTCCCCCAAAACCCCCCCAGAACTCCAATGCTTGAACTAATATACAGCTTCGAGGGCTCAAACCATATCCGAACGATCTCTAGCAGCACGAGACCGCCTCGAGTCCCTCTTTGCATCATGGGTCTCAACACCAACCATCGAAGTGACAAGAATGCCGGACTCGCTGACATGCTTCGTCAAGGACTCTTGAGAGCTGTTAGACTGGTGCGAGTGCTCTTGCGTGAGCTCCCGATTCCCGCCTTTGCTGGTGATATGGCACGTCGAGGATGTGATGGCGAACCTCGGCTTCGATTGCGGTCTTGACATATTGGACAAGGTATGATGTCCACCGGTAGCCGATTGTGAACCACCTGTCACTTTGCTGAACAGGGTGCGGAGGGACGGGGCGTTGGCGGCCATAATGGCCACTTCAAGCTCGATGCACGAGATGATGATGATCTTGCCGAGGGAGTAGGTGAAGTCTGTCATTTTCTGAAAGTCGAGGAGGACAGTCAGGCGAAGGATCGAAATGAGGACAACGACACCGCCGAGACTGATGATGCTGAGGAGCATGAGGCGCTTGCGGAGGGAGATCTGGATAGCCCACAGTGGTTGGATGGGGAGGATGACGATGCAGATGTCAGTAAAGATGTTCTGGTATGGTCAGTGGTGAACAACGAGGACTGCGGGAGGGCTAATGACTTACCAGTGCAGCAGGGACGAAGGCCAAAACGGAATTGTCAATGCATTTCACACCTGGATGGAGCTCTGGGTGGAAGAAAGCATCGAGTGGGATGCATTGGAGACAGTAGATGAGCCATTGAATGACCGTGAAGGCACAGTTAAGGCCGATTGTGACGAAGACGAAGGTCCTGAAACGTTTGGTTGCGAAGCGGAGGTAGAAAAGTAGGAAGGCCATCTTGATGATCCAGTGCATGAGGACATAGTAAAGTTCCTCGATGAAAAGGGCCGTGATCAATTTGGGCAGCCAATCTGGATGCGTGGTCATAACCTCTGCAATGTGTCTGCGAAAGAGTTAGCAAGGGTTCAAAAGGGTGACAGGACAATGACTTACAATCCGCCGCCATAATAAATAAAGTAGTAGAGAAGGACTTGTTGACCACAGTTGAAAAACTGACATCCGTTAGCAAGCCTTGCCGTCCATCGTATGGGGAGAAGACATACCAGAATTGCCGTCATACACCAATCATCCCATCCAAAGCTCTTGACCACGAACCCACGAGAGTAGATACGGAGAAGAATAGTAATAGTTGAAGCAACGAAAAAAGCCGAGGCGATGCCGTAGCATGCAGCTTGAAGGTCAACCATTTTGATGATATTGAAAAGTACTGTAACAAGGAATGAACCGAACCAGGGACAAGAATGAGGGTGAGATTCGATAGATGTACGTGGATGTCAAAGCCAGTGCGGGAGACGGACTTATGAACTAGCTCTTGACAGTTCGTAAGAAGGAAGGAGAGTTCAAGAGTTCAAGGGTTAGTCTTTAGTCTCGCAAGGAGACTATAGCGGGAAGTCAATCGATTGGCAGGTGTTCTACGTGTTGTAGGGGGGGGGGGGGGGGGGGGGGGGGGGGGGGGGGGGGGGGGGGGGGGGGGGGGGGGGGGGGGGGGGGGGGAGGAGGGAAAAAGTCTGATCTTCATATACGAGTACAATGATCTCAGCTCGTCCTCCACACCACCATCAAGTTGGATTTGCCTAAAAGACGTCGAAACCAAATTGAACGGACCTGGGCCTGGACTATTGAGAAGAAAAGACGCCATGAGGCGATGCACGTTCAGGGTTGAGGGAATGAATTCGTCCGGCCAGTCTATGCAAGCAATCAGAAGCCGCCGTCGTCAAGAGAAAAGTCCAAGGGTGTGGGTCTTGAATCTCTATCGAGTTGCATGACTTGTTGATTCCTCGGTTACGGCCGATATCAGCTTGAAGCATGGCGTCTTTGGACCGTGCCCTGCATCTGGACAGGTACTCGGGCATGGCATGACCTCCCCAGGACGTCCCTTGAAGGTTCAAAGCGGACACTGTCCAGTGAAAGTCCGCGAGAGTACGGAGGCGTAGTGAATCATACAGTAGATAACGCCGAAGAACGCCTCCTAGCGTGAGTCGTGCAATTTCTATTACACGATGGCTTGGCCTCGGCTTGTCTTAGGGGCTTCCTGGCAGCGGACAGTTTATTCTCCGAGGTTATTCCTGCCCTGGAAACGGAAATTTATAACGATGAAAGTCGATCGATCAGCTCGGCGGGATGACAGAGGATTTCCCTTGATTTTCCGCTACCCAGGGCCGCCACCAAATTGTTTCTTTCGTTTGTGGGATAGATGGAAGGGAAGCTTCCAGTCGGTAGCAATAGCGAGGCCTTGAGTCCAGACCAGAAGAGAGATGTTAGTTTATTTCTGATTTCTGCTTCGGATCGGATGAAAGCGAAGACTCAACCTGCAGCATAGCGTTACATTCAAAGAGGGGAAGCTGGATGGTGAAGGACAAGATGCCAGTTATCAGATCCGATCCGGTTTGTACCCCGCAGTGTTTGATTTGAGTCTGTGAGGTCAGTGAGTGCAGATGTGTCGAGTTTCAAAACGCCTTTCTCTGCAGTCCCGCATGTACTGTACATTACTACGAGCTACCCTCCGTAGATAGATGTCTCTCGTTGGTGGTGGTGGTGGGTGATGGATGGGTGCTGACCAGGTGCAGCACCCACGGACGTGGCACGGCCGGGCACGAGCCCCTGAAGTAGCCGTGTTCCTGCAGAAGCAGATCCCCCAGAAAAAAGGGACATAAATTTACATATCGCTGATTGCTCAATTGCTGCCTGGTGGATCACTTAACGATTGCCCCATTCCAGCCCGTTGTCTTGGGTACAGCACTAAGATTGCCAGCGAGAAAGGCCAAGCTGCAGATTATCCCTAACGAAGTAACGAAGACCGTGCCCCTGAACCGCGCATGCATGAGGCTCGCTAGAAGTGATACGGTACGAAGGTACGGTAGTGAGGACAGGTACGAGGGTACTGCACGATATCACAGCAACATCATCACTTAACACGCTTAACACGGATCACTACAACTTCACTCCACTCCACTCACACTCACACCCACACCCACACCCACACCCACTCTCACTATCGATTGTAAGCTCGGGCCTACAGTAGTCTTTGACGATGAAACAATCCCATTCATCCATCCATCCTACTGTATCGTCACATATCGCCTTCCTCATGTCCAACCACCGAACCACTAATGTCATGCAGGTGACGACTTTTCTCACCAATGGTTGTGCTGTGCACCTCGTTATGCTTGAGACGAACTTCCTCGTCTCAAGTGCAAACAACCTGTAAGTCACCGCTCAGGGCTCCCATAGAACAGCAACAGCCGAAGATGTCAGTCCTGTACAGGTCTTATCTTGCAGCGGACTTGTGTCATGGATGGAAAGAGAGTCCGGACAATCCTGAGATAGCATATGATTCGCCAATAATGGATCTCATGGTTAGGAAGTTCTTTTCTTGGTCGTCCATCGTCCATCATCCGTCCGAAGGGTATCCCGACCTTCGATCCCATCTCGTCTCCACAAATGAACCCTACACCACGTCCATGGCTTACTCGTCCTGACAAACCAAGACTCGCCGAGGAAACATTTCGCGAAGCCGTCGAACAGGAGGGGAGCTAAGACAGTACAGGGCAGAGCTGAACGTCTTGCTATGATGTCTTTATGAGGTCTCATCTCCGGGCCGTGCGTATTTGACCTAGTTTCCAACCCGTCTAGAACTCATGGCTTGGATCTGGTGCTTGGAACATTTTGCTGTAGGTGGACACGATCATACAATTCCATCTCCATACTCGGCATTGCTCACTGACAAATGAAAATTCCTTCCTGCTGGAGAGTGGGCCATGCGAAGGAAGTGCCACTGGTGTATTAGTTGGTTTTGGGGAGGCCCATCGACGGAAAGTCGACTGCCCAAGTCCCGAATATCCCCCCTCATACTTATTCTGCACCTGCTTTGCTGTGGTACGTTGATACTTTCGATTTCGTGCTGATTGACGTCGCGATGCTTGAACGATGATGGGCACATTTGACTTGGAGTATGCAGAGGAGGGCAAACTGCCTCCGCAAATAGATGTAAGCACGTCACTTGAAAATATCTGACGACCGATACTGATTCCGTTGAAGGATCGGACATTTCTCTTCCATGTGAAGACGGCATTCCTCATCACCAAAAGTGATGTGAAGACAACGATCCTCCCTGCTACAACATTCGCATTCACAGCCGCCTTCTCCGGAGTCCTAAGTACGGAACCAATCCCAGATATCAGAACTGTTATATTCAGACTTCTGAAATCCATTGTCTGGACATGGATGAACCTCTGGATATTCAATCTCTCCAATCAAAGACTGCCCAACTCAGTCGTGGAAGATTCCATCAATAAACCATGGCGCGCCATCCCATCCGGACGCCTCACATCCGAAGAAGCGAGGCGAATACTGTTGATATCCATCCCCGCCGTCCTTCTCATGACGCTGTATCTAGGTGGAAGTAAGGAGAGTCTATTCCTGATGGTCCTGACGTGGATATACAATGATCTTGGGGCTGCGGAAGAGAACTTCATAATCAGACATGTCAACAATGCACTAGGCTTCACCACCTTCGGCGCAGGCGCAGCCCAAGTCGCTTGCGGTTCGCTCAACAACACCACGTACTACTGGCTCGCCGTCATCGCTGCGGCAATTACATGTACGATTCAATTCCAGGATATGGAAGACCAGGAAGGGGATCGAATGAGGTTCAGGAGGACATTACCGATTGTTCTTGGCGATTTCCAGACACGGCGGATCAATGCGCTGACTATTATCGCATTCTCCATTATCGCCCCAGCATTCTGGCAGTTATCGCTAGCTGGGTATTTACTACCAATGGTTCTTGGTTTCTCAATTGCGATTCGGACGTTGATACGGAAGGACCTGGCGGCGGACAAACAAACTTTCAAATTATGGTGTCTGTGGCTGATGTTGTTGTACATCCTGCCGTTCGCGAAGAATCAAGCGAATGTCAAGGCTTGGCTTTGGTTCTGGTAAGAACCAAATTAGACGGGCACAGTCGGGTCACGGAACGCGTTTCAGTTGTGAATATTTTTGGGTGGATGTTTGATTAGCCTCAGCGACGGAAAGCAGGAGGCAGGACACTGGATTGGAATAGGTGCATTGGGACGGAGGGACTGGATAGCTCAGAGCTGGGGAAACACACATCCACGACACATTTCTTTGGTTGCGCTTCACACTGTCATCACATCGCCTCACACGCATCTAACGAGCATTTCCTTGCTGCTTCTGTTTCGCATGAATTCTCGTTTTTAGAATAGTCACTCACATGTCTGGGATACGGTATACCCACAACTAATCTCCTTGGTTCGTTGATCGATTGATCTTCTGTATATAGATCGTACGTAGCTGCAATCTGAAAATAATCATTTCTTCCTTTTCTTTTCGTGCGCCGGGCAGCTTCTGGACAGGCTGGTAATGAAACCGAGTTTGCGATCTTGACTTCATGTCGCGACTGATGACTTGCTTAGTGCCAGCCAGTCTTGCTACGGCTCCTTCGGGCCTCGCCACTCTCACTACTTTTGAAAAAGAACTCGGTCGCCAAATCTGTTTGAATTTCCAAAGCGTTTGGACTCAACAGTCCAGATATATCATGTGACTTAATGTCGGCTGGATTTGTGACGGGTATTGAAGTCTAGATACCACAAAGGTCAGTACCAGTACAACATGATCTATGATCTAGACATGCGCCGTCGCATTACAAGCATTTACAGGTACTGTTCTGCATAAGGTATTCACGGGGACCAAGTGATCATGTCTAGCATTTTAAGAATAGTTAAACGTATTGTGGTGTTGATTATAAGTCCTAAAACAAGGAATACCAATAACCTCTCGGCAATAGTCGAAGGTTAAAATATCATCAATCCCATTCACACCCATTCCGGTTGGCCATATATGGCAATCGCTCCGAAGACACCTCCATGTCGCTATCTTCACCAGACACATGAAGACTGAAAAATATTACAGTAAGTTGAACAGCAGAAGATTACTTCCGGAAAACATTGTGCATCTCCGCCTGCAGAAAATGATAGCCAAGATCTCATTGCCGGGCTATGTAGGCCCCAGCAAATGTTTTAGATCAGCGAAGTACTGTACTCACAAGAGCCAGGTCGACGCCTCAGCCACACGAACCTTCCACGTAGCAATCCAAGCATCTTTTAGGGAACTAAGGTTGTTATGGCACCGCGATCTTGCTGTCGGACTTGAATTTCCATATTATTTCCCTTGTCGGCTTCATTGTGAAGAGTAGCATCCGAGGCAAATGTTGCTTGGCAAATCTGGAAATGTGCTTGATCTTGGCTAACTCTCGGCCGGAAGGACTCTCGACGAACTAGCTATTCTCTGTGAGGTAGTTGAAGTGGCGGAGTTCGAAGAGTGGAAGTCCAGATGTTCCTTTGATGGTTCGACGCCACGACCACGATTTCGCACTAAGGCTTGAAGTACCGATCGTGGCAAAGCACTGAAAACTTGATTTCTGAGTTGGAGTTTGGGTAATCGGAGATGGCGAGAGGAACGGGCGGGCTGAAGAGGTTCGTGTTCATGCCAGTAAGACAGATTCTATCAAGGCCCGATGGTGTAAAACAATTACAACTAGTTAGAATGGACGAATGAAGTCTTAGGCAGGCAAGACCATTTCTGCTAGAGGAACTTACAAGAGCAGAAGAGTTCCAGTATATGGTGTTGATGTGTCAAAACTTCACTATTCTAGAACCGCTTTCTAGCACTGCATCATTCGCAAACAATACCGTTGGTGGTATTGTTGGTTCATAATTCATGCCATTCATCATTGTGCTCCATCTACCGGCACCCACTCAGCCGTTAATATATTTGTGGGTTTGGCACAGCGTTCCTGGGAGTTTTTGAACGCTCAATACACTTAGGGTATGTAGATCGAGAGAAATCGAAAGGAAATTTTTTTCCCGTTCATACAGTGTACACGAAGGGCACAGATCAAGTTGAAGATGCACTGGCTTGAAGATATTTCATTTGATTTGAGGTGTCTAATTTCCTTGCTCCCTGAGAAGCACGCCATTTCCTGCCAACTTAGCCGAATACCAAGAACCAATGTAAAAATATAGAAATCAGCTAAATCAGATGTTGAAGTCCTATCTACTTTGACTCGACACTGGGCATCATGCTGCGACCGCCAAGACGAGCTGCCGTGAATCCAACACGAGGCAGAGAAGGAGCTACGTTCGGTACATTAATTTCGTCCTCTGAACCGTATCCACTCCATTCCAGGTACACATCTTCGACGTCCTACTCAGCTTTTGCTGCTTGGTTTTGCTACTTGGTGTTGAACGGTACACCGTACACCGTAGTGAACCTTGAGGTAAGGGAAAGAATGATTGATTGCCTGGTAGAATCAAGTCGGGGGCAGGTCCCATATATACATGAAGGTACAGAGGCATATCTTAGGTACACATGACCGTCTTGTGTTAATATTCGACATTCGACAAACAAGCTCTCTTGAACAGACTCAGACTTCAACATGAAAAAACAACGATTGCGCGGGTTACTCCTCTCAAAGGTCAATCAGTCCTCTTCTCGCTCAGGACTTCTTTCATGGCTTGGAAAGAACTCTCTGTTCTTATATGCCCCCCATTTTTACTCGTACATGTCATGAATCTATGGTACCACCAGCCTTGCACAAGGGGGCCAAAGCGTGTTGTTGTACATTGTGCGGCTGTTGCTAGTAAACTACTTATGCCGTATATTGAGACAGCTCATTTTGACTAAAAGAAACAATAATGGTTTTAATAATGTATCTCTTTACCTACAGAATCAGGTATTTGTGGAGAGGGAGCAGGTGCGTGGGGTTATCAGGGGTTATGTGCCGTTTCTTCCCTGTCCTGAGCCCACTTTGCTCACCCGTGACTAATAACTTGAAAGAGACATATCAAAAGACTCGCTCAATGCTTTCTCAAGATGATTCTCGAATGCCCCTGGAGACTAAATTCGTATTGTTTTCGTCATGAGAAATGGTTGACTTTGTACTGTGGGCCATAACTAGCTAGAGGCCATAACCCCTGTGCCGAATCTTAAAATCCTAAATCCGAAAATCCCAATTTTAAAAAATTAAAATAAATTTTTTGGTATATATATCTAGAATTCTAAAAAGGCCAAATAAACGTATGATTTATTTACTTATATATAACTATTTAAAATCTCTAAATATCAATTTAAATTTGTGAATTTTACCAAAGGCCAAGATTAAGTAATATACTCAATGTTTTATTATATATTACACTTAAATGTGCCGTCCTTTAAAAATTTTACTTTAAGGAAATTTTCAATTAAAAAAAATATATCTATAAATTTTGAAATATACAAATAATTATATAAATATCAAATAAGTTTTTGTATTATATAGGTTTATAAAAATAAAATTTTATTAGCTGTTTTATATAATATATATTGTGAAAACCGGAAGATTTACTATAGTTTTATCCTAGACTTTATTCACTTTTATTTGTTAAAAGTAAACTTTACTATTTTTACTACTTTAAAAGTACAACTTTACATACAAAGCCTCTTTTATCTTTTTTTTATTAACAATAATAACCTAACTTTATTTATTTTAACTAACTATATTATTTATTTTATTAAAATAACTGCCTTCTTTACTGTCTTTGTTGTCGGCTTTATAAGTGCTTTTTCTATAGTTATCTCTGCTGTAGGAGAAGTTGACTGCTTTGACTTTTTTATATGTATTGTGCTTTATCTTTTAACTTTTTTGAGTTGACTTGGTTTAAAACTACGAGTCCATATAAACCACTTGAACTATCTGATTTTATTAAATCTAAAATAAAAACGTAATGCCAAGCTCCGAAACTATAATTACAAAGCTCCTTTTATTAGTTATTCCCTATATAATTATTATATTATCGAATCCTTTTTTATATATTTAAAATACGTTTAAAAACTAAAGATAAAATCTATGAGATTTTTTTGTGGATATATACTAATTTATATAAAAGCACAAGGAATCTCGGCGACAACTGTTATAAGAAGTGTAAAGATAAGAATAGAATATATAAGCAGTATATGAGCTTAAAAGGACACTTTGGTGGCGTTTGTGCTAATTATAAAAGGTAGGATAAAAGAATAGATTATAAGGCTAGGGATTTTGATTTATTTTAGGTTTAGATTCTAAAAGTGGCTCTTCTTGTCTAAGCTACCTTATCTCGTGGTTATACATTAATAAAGCCAGCCTTATATAAGGCTCTAAATCAATGTAAGACAAAATAAATAGTTTAAGGAAAATATATATAAGAAAACAAGGCTAGTTTAAGGGGATTGGGTAGGTTTTGGGGTAGGCTTTGCTGGATCTAGGGTAGGCTTTACAGGTAATAATATATGAATAAGCCTGGCTTTTATAATATATTTGTATATTTTATTAAATAAATACGTTGACTTTAATTCTTTAAATTTATGTGAAAAATTTCTTATAAAAAAAGTTGTTAAATAATCTAGGTAAATAAAATATATATTATAAATTATATATGTCTGTATTTTTTTAATAACTAATAAATTTGCTAATTTACCACTTTATAATATATAATAAACACTAAAGTAAACCCTAATTTTAAAACATTAAACTTACAAATTACTCAGAACTTTTAAAATTATCAAATAATGAGGTTGACTTTAAATTTGAATATCCAAAATTAAACAAGAAATTTACTAAATATTTCTTATTACTTCTTTTATAGGGAATTTAACGTCTACTGTGACTTATGGACTTCTTTTTAGACCTCGTATAATAGGGTAAATCTGGAGATTCTAAGATTTGTAGCCTCTATTATCTTTTAGGTTTAACACAAATAGTAGTATTATTAAGTTCTAATAATATTAAACTTAAAACTGAACTTAAAACAATTATAGTTGATTTTTTAAAAAGAAAACATAGATTTAGTATTATATTTAATCAGCTAGTTACAATAATAAGGCTCTAATCTTTATTTAAGTTAACAAAAATAAACGGCGCCTTATTATATAAATCTTTTATACCGGATTCTTTATTATTTAAAGCGTGTTTTATAAGAGAATCATTTTCAGATTCTTCTGTAACGGCTAGAATATATAAAGGGCAATGTGTTTGTTTTTAAAGCGTTGTCTTAATCAAAAGTATAGATTCAGAATCCGACTTATTTCTAGAGTTATTTATATAATTATCCCGAGTATCCTCGTTTTCAGAATCTTATATATTATATATTAGCTTTTAAATTATAATAACAAAAAGTTAAAAAATTCAATAGTAAAAAATAACATATATTATATTTAACTAAAAGAGGCCTTAGAGAGGCCTTAGAGCCATTCTACTGTACCGGCGAGTTTGATTAGCCTTTATATATTGTCGTGTTTAGTTAAGTACTTCTTTTATATTAAACTGTATAAGTTCAGCGGCAATTTTTACTTATTCGGTACATTCTGCATGTAACGGTCAGATATTTACTCGGTGTAAATACAGAAGGCTGCGGTTGATCTCTGATGATCGAGAAGTAGGTGTATCACGTACGGGGTAAGACAGTTACTAGTATGGTTGAGAATACTATTTGAAGTTGAGCACGAAGCTCCTATTTAATGGCAGACGTGCCAGTCTTATATAGAACCTTCGTTTTCTCTGGATCCTTTGGCCCCAAGGTCCCAGGCGCCCTGGCTCCTATGGCTCCAAAGGTTCCAGTCATCACGTGACCCAATGTCCACCGTGATCTAGATAACTACTATAACTGAAATCGTGACTACGATGTGTGCAATGGTACCAATCGTTATCCTGTACCATTCCTTGATTGGTACCAGCCCGTAGACTGTACTAATCCCTTGTTGGTACCAATACTCCTATAGTACCATCCACTCGGTGGTACCATCAGTATTCTGGTGCCAACTACTCATTGGTGCAAAGGGGTCCGTAACACTATCCCCCTTCCTGCCTAGCGTGGCCTCCACGCTTAAGTATGCCAAAGGAAATATCGACGACTGCCCACGGCCGTCTTCTTCTTCCATCATGCCTTCCAAGGTGACAAAATACAAACAACGCGTAGCGCTTGCTGAAACAATAAATTCCTACGGCTCTCCTGCAATGCCGTGTTCCAACTGTGTTCGATACCACCGAAAGTGCGTGGTCCTGAATGAGAAGTCCCAACGTTGTGGGGAATGCGTCCGTCGTGGTGTGAAATGTGATGCCCTTCAAACTTCCGTCGACGACCTCCAAAGCCTTCGGATGGAGGAGGACAGGCTGAAGTTTGAGAGGGACATGGCTTTTGAAGCGGCCATGGCTGGCCTGGCTCGCGTCCGCGAGCTCGAGCTGCGCCAGGCTGAACTGAGGGAAAGAGGCAGGGAGATGCTCCGGAGGGGTTTGAAAACTCTCGACGAGCTGGATGCAGCGGAGGAGAAGGACCGCCGAGAGGTGGAAGAGCGAGAGCGACGCGCTCCCCCTACTTCCCAACCCGGTGGTGGCCCATCCGCTCCTTCGTGCGCTGGCGAGACGTTGCCAGATTTTGGGGATTCCTTCTGGGCAGACCTAGGTTTCGTCGAAGGAAACTTCGAAGCAGCCCAGGGCAGTGGAGGTTAGATTTGGGTTCCCAGGTGTTCTCTGAGTGTGGGTACCCTTTCCATTTGATCAAATATTTGGCCTTGCCGTGGAAGTTCTGACAGTCAAGAATAGTCTCTACTTCGTATTCGGCGTTCGGGTTGATCGGTTGTATTTCGGTGACAGGAGCAGGTGGTGCTCCTGGTGGTGCTGGTTCGAGGAGGGATATGTGGAATACCGGATGGATGTTCATTGTCCTAGGAAGCGCTAGCTGGTAATTGACTGGTCCCTTGACTTTTGCAATTTTGAATGGTCCTAGCTTCTTATGATCCAACTTGTGACTTGGTCGTTTTGTCGCGATATTCTTTCGGAGTAAGTAGACTTTATCCCCCTCCTTAAGCGTTGGTCCCATGCTACGCTTCCTGTTGTAGTAGATCGCTGATCTTTGTGCTATGAATAGAATATCGGCTGATAATTCCTCATGCAGTTGCTTCAGCTCGTCTCCCTGCAGCATGGCTTCCTGCGCGGTCCCTTGACCCGCAATTGGTGTGTTGTATGC
This sequence comes from Helotiales sp. F229, assembly GCA_002554605.1. Lineage (NCBI taxonomy): Eukaryota > Fungi > Ascomycota > Leotiomycetes > Helotiales > Helotiales sp. F229. The sequence continues at coordinate 6,124,351 of MXAW01000004.1, read as the reverse complement.
CGTTGGGTTGTACCCATAATTCGCGTAAAACGGCGATACTCCAATGGTCTCTTGATCCGCGCTGTTATATGCAAACTGGGCGAGTGGGAGTAGTTGAACCCAGTTGTCCTGTTTGTAGTTCACATAGCATCGAAGATAAGTCTCCATTATCTGATTGATTCGTTCCGTCTGTGCGTCTGTTTGGGGGTGAAAGGCTGTTGACATTTTCTGTTTCATCCCTAGGAGTGCAATCAGAGTTTTCCAGAACTTCGAGGTAAAGAGCTTGTCTCTGTCTGAGATCACCTCGTCTGGTATTCCGTGATTCGCAAAGATCGTTCGGAGGAATACCTGCGCCATTTGTGGTGCGCTCTGGGTTCCCAGTACCGGTACCATGTACGCGTACTTGGTGAACCTATCCGTGACCACACAGATCGAATCATATTCGATTTCTGTGACTGGGTCCTTTGAGAGTGGTAGTTCGACCACGAAGTCCAAAGCAATTGACTTCCATGGGCGCGGTGGTGTGTCTGGCGACTTCATGAGCCCATACGGAGCATGGTGTGATGCCTTGTTCCGGATGCATGTGTCGCATGACGATACCACATCCTTGACTATTTTCCTCATACCTGGGAAATAGTATTCCCTGGAGAGCCTTGACAAGGTCTTGGCAACTCCCTGGTGTCCATGGGCCGGCAGCCCATGCTGTTCTTTGACGAAGTCCGTCCTATTCCGTGTTGGGACGTAGACTCGTCCTTGGTACAAGAGAGCCCCAGTGACGGTAAAGGAGAAATCCTTACCCAACTGTCTTTTTTGCTCGACTACTACCGGGTCGTGGTTGTAGTTCTTCCAGATTTTCTCAGAGAGACGGCTCGTCGCTGCCAGTTGTCTGTGGTTGACTACTAGCGAGTCGCCATCCTGCTTGAGTACGGTGTGTGACTCATGCGTCTTGTTCGCGAGATATTCTGGTTTCCTGCTGAGGGCGTCGGCCCTAGCGTTCTCCGTTCCTTTGACATAAGAAATTCGAAGTTTCACGGTAGAGAGTGTTTCATACCACCGAACCTGGCGTCGGTTCAGTTCTTTGGTAGTGGTAAAATAAATGAGATTCTTGTGGTCCGTTAGGATCTGTACCTCATGGGCAGCGCCCTCGAGATAAACCCTCCATTCGCGTACTGCGTCCACAATCGCCAGCAATTCCTTGTCGTATATGTCGTAATTGAGTTCTGCTGGTGATAGTTTCCGCGAATGGTAGGCGACTGGTTGCTATCTGCCGTCCTCGCTCGGTTGGCTGAGCACGGCACCGATGGCGTAGTCCGAAGAATCCGTCTCTATGCGTATTCCTTTGTCAGGTGTGAAGGATGTGAGGACGGGCTCCTTGATGAACATTTCCTTGAGAGCTTTGAAAGCCGTGTCGGCTTCCTCCGTCCACACATATTCCTTGTCTTTGTGGGTCAACTCCGTGAGTACCCTAGCGATTCCTGAGTAACCTTTGATGAATCGTCTATAGAAGTTGGCGAATCCGAGGAAAGATTGTAGTTCTTTGACATTGGTGGGTCCAGTCCAGTCGATGATTGCTTGAATCTTCTTGGGATCCATAGCCAATCCGGTGGTGGTGACCACGTAGCCTAGGAAGACAACCTCTTTCACATGGAAGTTGCACTTCTCTGGTTTGAGGAGCATGAAGGCGGCTTCCAATCTTTCGAGGATCGCCGTCACGTCCTTCACATGCTGTTCCTCATCCTTGGAGTAGACCAAAATGTCGTCCAAGTAGCAGATGCACGTCACGTCCAAGTGTGGCCGCAAAACATTGTTGATCAGACGTTGAAATGTAGCCGGTGCGTTGGTCAAGCCGAATGGCATGACCGTGTACTCGTAGTGACCGAAACGAGTGCGAAATGCTGTTTTCTGTTCTTCGCCCTCAGCCATCCTGACGAGGTTGTACGCGCCTCGTAGGTCGAGCTGAGTGAAGATCTTGGCCCCTGCGAGCCTGTCTCGCAGTTCCTTAGCCAATGGTAGTGCATAACGATCCTTCTTTGTGGCATCGTTCAATCGACGGTAGTCGATGCACATTCGTCGTCCGCCGTCCTTCTTCTCCGCGAAGAGAACGTTGCTTCCCCACGGGGATTTGGACTCCCTGATGAACCCTTTCGCTAAGTGTTCATCAATGTAGTTCTTGATCGTCATCAAGTCTGTTGCCGAATATTCCCTAAGTGGCTGAAATATCGGCTTGGTACCTTCTTCTAACTCGATCCGATGATCGTAGTCCTGGTGTTTGGGCAAGGCCTCGATGCCTCGTTCTTCCTTGAACAATGCCGCAAACTTGTGATATGCTGATGGTATATCCTTCATCAGTGGACCCTCATCTTGGTGTCCGCTCTGTTCCTTGGAGGTGGCGCAAACCTCTCGAACGATCAATGTTCCTGCTTCGTCCTGATAGCAGTTCTTGCAACGACTAAACATCAATTGCCTTTTGACCCAGTTGATTTCTGGATTGTGTTTCTTTATCCAAGGAAGCCCAAGGATAATATCGTGCATCCCGATTCGAGTGACATCGAATTGGATTCTTTCGGAGTGGCCGGCGATGCCCATGTGCAGGGTCTGAGTCCGCACATCCACCGTCCCATTGGCGGCGGCGTTCCCGTCGGCGAGTACCAGCTGGTACCCCTTTTCCCTAACTTCAGTTGGTAGCAGATGCTCGAGCACAACAGCAGGAGATATGAAATTCCCTTGTGCCCCAGAGTCTACCATAGCCCTGAGAGTTACTCCTTTGATTTTTGCTTCCACGGTCAAGTGGCGGTCCCCTGTCGCCGCCAGTTGGCGCACAGGAAAATCCTCTTGATAGAAGTCTTCTGTCAGGATGTTCCTCCAAACCCGGTGGTTTGGTTCTGTAGCTACGACCGTGAACAGCTGATTCCTTCCTAGGATTTGAGCTGGTGGAGTGAGGCGTTCCTGATACATCTGGGTGTCATTGGCTGTGTTGAACCAGAGGCGCCTTCGGCTACCTTCTGACACGACTTCCCAAAGTTCTCCTTCCTCCGGCTCGTCCTGGCCCTCAGGAACAGGTGCAGGTTCTTGAGGGATGATCTGCATGTAGGTTCGAGGGCAGCCGCTGCCGTACTCGACCTGCTTCCATCCAATGTGTTTGTAGTCCCGATAGACTACCTGATACTTCTCGCCCCACTGTGGTCCTCCCGTAGGGACCAGTCCTGGTTCCTCGTAGGTGACCCTGGTGACCTCGTTGGTCCAATGTCGAGAATTCAAGGCCCAGAGGTGTAAGTTCTCCTCTCGCTGGGTGACTTCCCAGACCTCGCCCTGCAGTGGTCCGGAGAGTGGTGGCTGATGTGGTCCTGGGTCCGAGACCCAGCAGAGCTCCTCATCTCCTTCCTCTCCACTGTCTTGTGCCGTGCTACTGTCGTCCTCCACCTGGGCGTGGATTCCGTTGTTTTCAAGTTCGTCCGTGGTCATGTGTTGGAAGCTTGAGGCGTTGAGCTGCCTATTGGGGTGTGGTGGCACGGGGATATCAGTGATATCATAGGCACCCCGTCCCGTTGCATTGATTTGCTTCTTTCCTGACCATGACTTTCCTTGGCGGTGGGAGCTGGCCATGTGGCCCGGAAGACCACAATCGAAGCACAGCTTATCCCGTCGACGTTTGTCCATGACTTCCTTAGAGAGCCCGCCGTTACGTGGCTTTCCCTTGGTTTGCTTCCGAAACGTGGCATCTAGCTCCATTTCTCGGGGGTAGAAGGGTTTCCTGCCCCCTTTGTTCTGATGCATGTGTGTCCCAGAGCGATACTGGCCCTTCCGTTCGAGCGCTCGTTCGAAGTTACGGTTGTCGATCTTGACAGCCATTTCGATGAGCTCCTGCAAGTCGGAGGGTGCGTCCGACCTGGCGACCTCATCCTTGACTCCATCTTTCAATCCCTTGTAGTACTGTGCCTTGAGTGCCTCATCGTTCCAGCTGGTTTGATTGGCGAATTGCTGGAAGGCGGCCGTGTACGTAGTTGCTGACCCGGTCTGCTTTAGGTTCTGGATGTTGCGTTCGGCAGTTCGACCTTGGTCGATGTCGCCGAAGACGCGGTTGATGCGTCCTTCGAACCCCTCAAAGGTCAGAAAGACTTTCTGAGATTCCTTAGACATAGCAGTGGAGACCCTTCCTTCCTTGGTTCTATTCTTGATGTAGTCGGACAGGAAGGTTTCGATCCAGTTAAAGGCAGCCCCACGGAGAAAAGACGCAGCCCAAAGGACCTTGTCTGTGTCCGTGGGGAACTGGTGGCCGTTGAACCCGGTGTAGAGTTTTACCTGAGTGAGGTAGGCCTTGAGCTTGGATCTGTCTCCATGGTAGAGATCCGGGGATGCGATCTTGGGAACGTTCTTCGGATTGAAGGCGTTGGCAGTGGCCAAAGCCTCGGTGGAAGAGTTGGTAGCCATGTTGTGTACGTGAGTCGGTACTTCTGACGAGAAGGTGCTCAAAGTGTAACGGTCAGATATTTACTCGGTGTAAATACAGAAGGCTGCGGTTGATCTCTGATGATCGAGAAGTAGGTGTATCACGTACGGGGTAAGACAGTTACTAGTATGGTTGAGAATACTATTTGAAGTTGAGCACGAAGCTCCTATTTAATGGCAGACGTGCCAGTCTTATATAGAACCTTCGTTTTCTCTGGATCCTTTGGCCCCAAGGTCCCAGGCGCCCTGGCTCCTATGGCTCCAAAGGTTCCAGTCATCACGTGACCCAATGTCCACCGTGATCTAGATAACTACTATAACTGAAATCGTGACTACGATGTGTGCAATGGTACCAATCGTTATCCTGTACCATTCCTTGATTGGTACCAGCCCGTAGACTGTACTAATCCCTTGTTGGTACCAATACTCCTATAGTACCATCCACTCGGTGGTACCATCAGTATTCTGGTGCCAACTACTCATTGGTGCAAAGGGGTCCGTAACACTGCAGTACTTTCTTTTACCTACTGTATATATAATGACTCATCTTTTTTTAATACTAAGAATATTATCTATTGTTTTAATACTTTTGTTATAAAATCCTTTAAAGCAAAAACGTCTAGAACTTTATTTAATACAACAATTAATAGAGAATATACAGAGTATTTAGTACTAGTACAAAAAATTAATTTATGTTTGTTTTTAATAAAGAAGTTGTAGTATATAATATTGCCTTAAATATAATATATCTAAAGTATAATTTGCTTTTTAATTAAATCTATAAAAGAAATCCAAAGAGCGTTCTAAAGTCAAACCAAAAACCAGTCTATATATGATTAGTATTTATATAACTTAGCTAATATAAAACATATTAACTTTAGAAACCTGTATTTTTTTAAAGTTATATTACTCTACTACTTTTTAACTGAGAGCTTTTATTATTCTTAAAACTAAATGAACTTTGTACAATTGACTATTAATAATACTATTAAGTCTAGATTAGGAAAGGTTAAATACCTTTAATATAATTTGATTTTGTTGTAAAAGAATCTGTATTTTAGTGTAAAGTAATACACGAAATATAACTTAACTTTGAATCTTTTGATTGATATTATTAATAAACTATTGAGTTATAAACATTGAGGAATTCTCAAAAGTTATTATACAAGGGATATTGGAGCTTATATATTAAAAATATACAGGATTTTATTAAAAGATAAGTAAAGGTTGTTAAGATTTAAACTGATTTTGACTAAGAAATTATTATTAAAATTAAGACTTAAATAAAAAAAAGTTCTATGGGATTTAAAAAAGTGTAAAGTTGTGGATTTGACTTTATTATAACTGATTATATACGCCAAATTGGACTGGCTGAAATTGTTATATTTCAAAGCCTAAGGGAGGCTGTTGTTTATATATTATTCTAGGATTTTGATAAGTCTACTAGGGTAGTACAAATGGATTATATACTAGAACTTAAGGTTGTGTTGGGTTGTATGAGTTTGGAACTGAAGTTTGTACATTTGTTTAAGATAGTGGCTGACCAAACAGCTAGGAAACAGCTTGTTATATACTATTTAAATATTATTATTAAATTCCCGGATTTTTTAATTAAAAACTATAACTATAACTTTGATTTAATTAAAATTAAAAGATTATATATTGACTGTTCTGATTTTACTAAAATTGAAATTATATAAAGTTTAATAATACAAGGGGTATAATTTGTTGAAGTGTTTAAGTGGATAGTTGAATAAATAATAGAGCTCTAGTTTCGGGAGTTTTGGATGTATTTACAGGATTTGATTAATTTAGAGCAAACATTTTAATTGTATAATTATTAATTAAAAGTGATATAAAAGAAGATTTAGGGAAAACTCAACAGGTAAAACTAGGGATTTATATTTAAAGAAATTCTATTAGCTATAGTTATTTATAAATCTATCTTTGGTTTTTGCCTTAGTCTTTAATAAATAGGAACTCTATTGGCATTTAATAAGGAATTAAGGCTGGATATATTTTACCATTATTTCGTACGCTCATAATATATGTTATATTTAATACTAATATTTGGCTAAGAGTTCTATTCCTTATTATGGTAATATTATAACTTTTAATAAGCTTTATAAATTCAGCCAAAATTAGCGACATTCTTAATTATATATATAAGCGTAAGGCGTCTTATAAAATATAAGAAATTTCGACATAAAATCGATTGCCTAAACCAAAAGAATCTATAAAATTAAGGTGGGCCAAATTTATTCTTTATTTATTAATAATCTACTAATAGAATTCTAAGGTTATTAAAAACAAATACTCATTAATATTTATATATAAAATAATTAATTAATTGTACGAGTATTGAAAAAGCAGGATTTTACTTTAATTCTCATAATTTTTTAAAATATCCTAATATAGTTCTAAATTTATTAATTTTCTATAATGTCAAATATTGTTTTTTAAATATTTGTAAAACCAGAACGGCTTTTTAATAATAATATTTAGCCGAGTGCGATTTTTGCGAATATAATAACAGTTTTAAAGTTTTATATAATTATAAACTTCGTTGTAGATTCTCAGTATATATATAACAAAAAGTATAATTCGGTCTTATTAATATTATGTATTATATCCTTTATTATATATTAGTTCTATAAAATAATTCTTATTTTTTGATTAATTAAATTATACAAATATAAAATAAGTTTCTTTAATCTAAAACAAAAGTTTATATATAATTAAAAAAGAAATTTAATAGTATCTAATAATAAATATGAAAATCTGGACTTATTTTTTATTTAAATAATTGACTTATTTCTAACTTTTACTACTAAGACTTAATATATATGTTTTTAATACTTTTATTAAAAATAAAACAGTATTTTAATTTAGTAATTATAAAATTATATACACAAAATAATACAAAGTGTACCTCTGTATAAAGTAATAGTTCTGATTCTCGATTTACCCAAAAAAAAGTGTAATATAATTCTAGTCTAAATAACTGTTATAAGATATTATTATATTACTAAATAAGACGTACAATTAAAGATACCAATATATACTTAAATAATATTGCGAAAATATGTATTTATATATATATAAATCTTAATTTTAAATAAAAATAACTTATTATGGCTATTAATAGACTAAATCTAGTTTAGACCAAGTACAATATATTCCTCCTTTTATGATTAAAGTTTGGCTTTTTTATATATAATATTATAAAAGTTTAATTTATATAATATTTTAAATAAAGTATTCTTTTATATAATTAAAAAAGTCAGTAAAATTTTTAAAATATTAAAGAAAAAGGGGTAAAAGTCTAACTATACCAAGTAATTAAATATCTTTACTACTTTATATAATTATATAAAAGACCTTTTTTATAACCTTTAATATATCTATTTTTAAACTTTTACCGTAGAACTATATATAATTATACATCTATTTTAGTTTTATCAAAAACTATAAACCTATAAATAAAGCCAATGTCTTTCTAAATCCAAATTATCACTATAATATTATAAATATAACTAATATTAAACAAATCTTTTTTAATTTTTTTATTTATATAACCTAAACAAAAGAAAATAACAATTTATAAGCGCAAAAATAGTGTATTTTGTATAGTTATTTATATTTGAATATCTTAAAGTTATAATCTCCATTAAATTGTTTAAACACAAATGGCCACATTATATTTATTCTGTAACTTTTACACAATCTAATTAATAAAATAGTTCGTATGAATCTATTCAATAATAAGGTATTTATAGGGCTCGAGGTTTTTTGTTGTAGGAAACATTTTATCGATAGATTTAATTACGTTAAGGATAAATTTTAATAATAGTAATAATACGTTAATGACACATTAAGGTATGCGCAAACTTTTTAGTGATTTAAAGGCTTGTTAAATTTAATTTTATATAACTAAACCCCTTATAGTGGGCTATTGGATCACCGGAACGTTTGTGACATAAGTATAATAATATTATTTAATTATTTGATATTTATGAGCTTTATAAAAGCTTTGAGATTAAAACCTCTAAAACAAATGAATATAAATCAATTCTCTTTGGTTATTTATAAACAGTTTAATTTTAAGTGTTGATTTGAATTAATTATAAATTATTATATTAAATGACTTTTTTGGTGTATTTAGGACAGTATTCTTTTGTTTTATATTTTATTAGAACTAACCCTTTTTTTAAGAAAAAAAATAATAGTGTAATAGTTTTTATTTATTTTTTACTTATATAATTAAACTTATATTTTTTTTTTTTTTAGATGTGTAATCGAAATTCAGAATCGAGATTTTAGATTTGGTACTAGGGTTGTGGCCTCTAGTTAGTTGTGGCCCACAGTACTTTGCCCAATCTAACGGGCTTGTCGCATTCAGCTAAGTCATGTGGTGGCATATGGGGAACCCGGAAGGGCACTTGGATATTTATTGGTTGAAGTTAAATTTTTGGAGACTTTTCACTGGAGAGATTTGCCATTGCATGGATCTGGGCGATTGCAGCAAACTTCGGGGGGAGGAAGTAGTGGAAGATGATTGAGGATAGCTGAATAGCTGGGTCAAGAGGTTGCTTAGTAGAATGTGAGTGTATGGGTTCTTCTTCTGGAAAGATCCTACATAGAAGTTTCTAGAATCGTATTGAGAAGCGGTAAAGAATGCAACGTGAAAATCTGTCTTGTCAAAAACGAGTGTTCAATGACTGAAAAGGGGATGAGTTTGTTTGTATCCATGATAGTAGTCATGAATCTTTTGAAGACTTGATGATGCAGAACCACGCCTAAGAAGCAGAAATAGGATTAACAGTAAGCCAGAGTCGTATTGTATACAGTATCATGTAGGTAATCAATGCTTCCATATGCCGAGGCCTCAGAATAGGAACTGGGATACTTGAGACAAATTTACAGATTGCGAAAACATGCAATCTGAAGTTAATGAAATGTCCATGCAACTACTCATCAGAATGGTATGACAAACAAACGGTGAAATAAATACCGTGCACAAAGTAACCTAGAGCATGTCGGCTCCCATAGGGTTGAAGGCATGAAGGGGACCTGGTGCTAGGGTTGCTTATTTGAAAAAGGGGCTATCTCGCTAATCGAATGACAAAAACAAATGAGCACAAAACAACAACACACCGTTACCAACGTACAACAAACCTCTCTCTTAAGTTTCAAATACAAAAACCCCAAAGTGTAGATGGGTTCTAAGGAGTCTACATCAGTTCACTTTTGTAGCATTGGGAAGCGGCGCTAATCAACAAGGAGAAAGGCTGAGGCGGCCGCCTTTCTGCCAAGCCGTTCTGAACATTCACAACCGTTCACTTTGCGAAAACGAAGCCTGATTTACATTCATTGATGAAGATAACCTGATCTTTAATGACACAATACTCAGGCAGCTATCACTTGACGATTCTCGCATATCTTGCGCAATCAATTCCCATCCATCAGCCGTCCAGTTCAGCAACAACAACACGGTTACTCCCAGACCAATCGATTCTGCCAACGCTAAGGCACCGACCGCCCTTCGAATCCCACATTATGGCCAGCCAGAACCTGAACCCCTCCTCTTCTGCAACCTCTGCCCCAATCGACATTCCCAACGTTGCCAACAGCTCCTGGAACAAGAAGAAGGTCGAGTCCACTGCCGTTGACTTTGGTACAATCCCTCGAGGCACTGCTCCAATTGAGAGAGTCCGACGAGGCATTGATCCAAGCTCCGCCGCACAACCCGCCAACACTTTCATCCGATCTGCTGTGCTAGCCCCTCTCCCACCAGCGCAGCCATGGACGAGTTTGCTCAGTCAAGAGAGGACGACGACCTCTTCGCAGATGAATTCGAACCTCTTCCAACGCCGACCGCTGTTGTCGAGCAACCAGAACCCTCCTCCACCCCAGACCAACCCCGCTCCACAACCCCACCAGCAGCAGGTCCAGGTCCAAGCCAGCAGCAGCAACAACAGCAACAGCAGCGCAATGGTGGCAGACAAGAGGGAGGAAGAGAGCGGAGAGGACGAGGCGGGGGTCGCGGAGGATCAAACGGCTTAGGCCAATCCAGATATGCACCGCCTGCTGAGTCCGCCTCCTCTCAACCTCCCTCTGTCTCGCAGGGCACCCTCCCTCCAACCGCTCCGAAGACCACCACCACCACCACCACTACCAACCCGATCTTAAACACGACCTCACCTTCAAATCCTCCGCCTACCAGCACGCAGTCCGACCCCGCACCTCCGCCTACCTCCTCCTCAAACACACCCCTTACAACCGATAACACTAATACAAGAACACATGCAGTACGCGGCGATCGATCTGCGACGGGCGGACCCGCTCACAAGAAACTCACCGAAGAAGAACTTACCGAGAAGATGGCCAAGATGGCAATCCTAAACGCACAGAAAGCAGAGAAGCACCGCCTGACCGAAGCAGACCAAGCAGCGTTCCAGCATCGCGAGAAAGAGCTCGCCAAGGAGCGACGCGAGAAGGCGATTGCAGAGAAGAAGAACGAGCGAGTTATGGAGATGGAGAGAGCTAAGAACAGAGAGAGAAAGATCAAGGCGCAGGGTGGACGGGAGTGGGACAGTGAGAAGTTAGAGAGCGATATTGTAGATGGCAGGGGAAAGGGGAGGAGTTCGGAATTTGTTAGGGGTGGGCATGGGGGCGTTATTAGAGGCGGTTTGGCTGCGAGCAAGTATTCGGTGGATGAGAGTGACGATATACAAGATACGCAAGCTTCCAGAGGACGTGGCGGATTCGAGATCAGAGGTCGAGGACGAGGCGGTCGTGGTGGTCGGGGAGGCAAGCCAGCAAATTCAAACATCGTACCTAACGCAGAAGACTTCCCCTCATTACCAACATCCGCAAAGGCACCCGAAACATCAAAGACACAAATCACGTCCGACGAGAAGGTGAAGTCGCCAACAATTGAGAAGCCAGCTGGAAACTGGGCGGAGGAAATGGCTACACCTGTTGAGGAGAAGAAAATGGAGGTTTGATACCGACAGGAAATGGGAGGAGACCCGAAGCATGATTCAATGTGCATGGCATTGGAGTTGGCGTTGGAGGGATACAAAATACTCGTCTACGGACTTGAGAGCTGGCATGCTTGCTTTTGAAAATCAAAAGAATTCTGAAAGTATGTTCTGTTATGATCGTAATGCCCTGTGAGAATTTCATGTGAAGTGAGGAAGTGCCCTGACTTTACGGCTTTGCGAATGAGGAATCCTTCTGTGGTTATGAGGGTAAGAGCGTGAGTAGGAAATTAGGACTTTACATGGCCTGCTACCGTATCGACTGGCATATAACGCCATGGCGGTTTAACTTTTTGGCGATAAATCGATAGTTTCGGACCTGGCGCTGTGGTCAAGAGTGGCGCTGTAGATCATAATTAGCCCCTAAATCCACACCAAAACCCGTACTTTATGATGACTTCTTCCGCTATCTCTGACCAGACTTCTCATCCTCAAAACGTTCTTTTATAGTATTGAATCATGCCTCCCATTCCTCGTGTTCTTGCTGGTCCTTTACCACCTGGTCAAGTTACCTTAAACCTGCAAAGTCTTTTGCAACCTCCAAAGCCTCGTCCTTGCCATGGCCGGCCTGCCAAAAATCTCTCCAACCGATCTCAACGTATTCTTGGTCGTAGGTATGTAGGAGGGGTTAACGAACAAGAGGTTATAAAAGAACTAGCTTAATGGCGAATTCAGCATGATAAGAATGGCGTCGGTAAGCCTGGAGATCAAGAGCGTGCAAATCGGCCTATTCAAGAAGGAGGGGTCGACGATGATATCGATGGTCTTGCAGATTCGGAATTCGACGACTACGTAACTCGGCGACTACACCTCCTCCTTCATGAATCCTACCTCCATCTGCGACGACGACAAGCTCGACGGCGATACAATTGTAGTTCAAGGCACATACGTCAGCGTGGAAGAAACCTCTGCAACAATTATTAAAAACAAGCATAACATCACAACAAATACAGGCAATGATACAAAGAGTGCTTTTGATTTCGATTCAGAGTTTGATTCTTTAGAAGATAAAGCCGAAGAGGGAGATATGGACATAGCTGGTGTTGAGGAGGAGTGATGGATATGTAGTTACAAAAATGGATGCTTTGAAACCCCTCTGTTTACACCCAAATTAAGCGAATCCCCCAGATCCAGCCTGCGAGATCTTAATCCGCCATGGCGAAATAACATAACAAGAGTCAAGGTGATACGGTTGGACTGGGCGGTGTAGTCAAGGTGGCGGGTTCAGCGAGAGTGGCGTTATATGCCAGTCGATACGGTATCCCTTTTCCTGCCCCAAAGCAGACATACATTTGGAAGGTGAGATATTCTCCCAGGCACATGTCGAGGCGGCAATAGTGGTCCCATTTCCCAGAACCAGCGCAGCCCGATGGTCGTCACTTTGAGAAAAAATCTTAAAGCGATTGATAGAGAACATAAATTTCCTAGATATCTACAAATCACTCCTTCTTCTCCACCTTCTCCTTCTTCCTAAACCTACTCAGCAGCCTCATCACCAGCGCCGCAATCTTCAGCCTCACAGCCCTGACATCCCACTTCTCTGCCTCATCTACAGCCACAAACCTCCGCACCAATAGATTGAAGATGAAGCCGAAACTTAGAGCCATCACTGTGCTCGTGAGGATGATCACGTTGTATGGCATACTGAAATCGGGCGTAGGGAGGGGAAGCAGTAATGTTGTAGTGCGAATACTGACATCGCCTATCGTGATGACTGCTGGGGCGATATCAAAGCCGCGATTCGCATCAGGCGGGTATTCGGTGTATCTAAGGATTGCCTTTTCGAAATCATACGTCAGGACCACTGTTGAGTTTGCGGGAATCAAAATCCGGACTTCGAGCTGTGTGCCGCGTTTACGGTCCAGTGCTGGCCTGTAGTACATTTCCTGGATGACCGATTTGTCTTGGCCATTGATTTTGGCTTTAAGGGTGTGCAGGTAGAGTTTCATGAACCAGGGGAGTGATTCCATGTAGACGAAATCGACGGACTCGGTGGGAGAGGGGTTTGTCAGGATTGCCTGGACACCGCCGCGTTCTTGGCCGTAGCCGATGAAGGAGCGTTCTGCATAGAGAAGAGGTTGCTCGAGTGGGGATTTTTCAGAGATGTCTTGCTCTGGGAGGATGAGTTCGAAATCGCCTGAGGGGTTGAGGGCGAAGCATCGCTTGTAGCCGGTTGTGTCTTTGTGTTCTTGGACTCCGGATGAGGTGTATACGTTGCGAGCGTGTGGGACGTTGATACAGACCGGATCTATGCCGTCTGTTGCGAGAGGACAGGGCCCTTTGAGCGGATGTCCGAATATCTGGGATAAGCTCCACTCTTCTTCTTGTGCTGAAGTGTCCAGTGGAAAGCAGGTATCCTGAGAATGGTATGGTTTGGATGTATTACACTTGAGCTCTTCATATGGAACTGGTCTGGGGATAGGATTGTCTGAGGGAAGTCAGCATGTCTCCGATCGGATCCCAAGACACATACCTCTTGGTCTTTTTGACCTCTGGATATCCAACACCATGTCAATTGTCTGGGTGATCTGCAATTGACATTCGCTCCCATCTGAAGGGCAAATCGGTTGCACATCAATTGACATGCTCTGCCAACTGGCGTCAAATAATTTATGGCCATCCAATAAACTTGAGATCCCAGCTTTGCCTTTACACGGCAACAGCTTCAAGAAAGGGGTCAAGTTCTCAGTGCAAACCACTTCCCTTGGTAGTGTCCCATGCAGCAAATGCAGATTCTCAGCCGTGGAATTTGCATTGTTCCCAGCTGGTTGAAAAGACATGACCGGTCTAATCGTTCTCGTCGAGTCGATAAAGTTCAAGGAGGCACAAAAGAGGCCAGACAGCGCATTTGTCAGAGTCAACCACCGCCCATCAGCCCTGAAATCATTAGCAGAATTCCCCACAGAGAGTACTTGAATACTCACTCTTCATCCGTCTCAGCCTCAACCCAAGCCCATAACTCTACACCCGTCCCTCCCTCTCTCGCCCCTCCCCAAGGTCTTGCGCCCCAACTCTCAGCATCCCACCTCCCGAGACTGAACCGCAGATGCAACTCCCTCGTATTCGCATGTTGTAGGATCTGGCCCAGAGATCTGGGGAAGTATCTGAAGTTCTGCTGGTCGAAGGAAGCGAGTGTGGTGTTACTCTGGAAGTTGAAGGATGCTAAGAGGAGAGAGGGATGGAGAGGCCGGAGAACAAGTTGTTCGTGGTAGTCGGATGCTTGGGAGGGAGAGGGACTGAGGAAGAGGATGCTGAGGACGAGCAGTAGAGACTGGAATTGACGCATGGCTTCCAGCGCCGAGAAGGTTGTTGTTATGAAGAGCGGCGCATCGAATGTTTATTTGGTGAGATTCGAACGGGTAACTGTACAGCACCATTGACTGTTGTAGCCAGTCAGCCGAGCTTCTGGGAGACGCGCCCGCTCTGCCCCTGTGCCCTGAAATTTTAGCGCGAGCCTTCCAGGCGCGGCTGTACTGTAAATAAATTTCAGCCGCGCCTTGTCTTCCCAGCCAGCTGGAACCTTCTCTTCAACCTCGTCGTCGCATCACAATACAACAAAAGAGACGTTGATTCGCAAAGATGGCTGCAGAACAGAGAAAGCTCCTTGGTAAGTTTCAATCTCTCTCTTGCCTTCATGCCAATGCTATCTTTGCTCTATCCCTCCTCCCCTCCCCTCCCCTCCCCTCCCCTCCCTACCTCAACCATACCAGCTAACCCCCTCCAGAGCAGCTCATGGGAGCCAGCGCCTCCTCACGCGCCGCCCAACTCTCCATCACAGACCCCAAAGTCTGCCGCTCCTTTCTCGCCGGCACCTGTCCGCACGACCTCTTCACCAACACCAAGCAAGATCTCGGACCCTGCCCCAAAGTGCACTCAGAACCCCTCAAGACAGAATACGAAGGCGCGCCGGACTCCCAACGTCAGAAATGGGGCTTGGAATACGACTACATGCGCGACCTACAGAAATACATCGACGAATGCAACCGGCGGATCGACGTTGCGCAGCGGCGACTAGAGAAGACACCCGATGAGATCAGACAGACGAATGCGCTGCTGAAGAACATCTCTGATCTGAGCAAGAGCATCGAGAGCGGGCTGATGGAGATCCAAGTCCTGGGGGAGCAGTCCGAGGTATCGAGAGCGTATGAGGAGTTCTACCGGATCCGGAGCGCGATGCAGCAGAAGGCCGACAAGGAGCGGGAGCTGAAGGCGCTGAGCGATACGAGTGGGCCGTCTGGACACCAGAAGTTGCAGGTGTGCGACGTGTGCGGTGCTTATCTGTCCAGGCTGGATAATGATAGGCGGTTGGCGGATCACTTTTATGGGAAGATGCATTTGGGGTATGCGCAGATGAGGAAGACGTTTGATGCGTTTCCGAAGGAGTTGAGGACTCGGAGGCCGATGGTTACTGATGAGGGAGATCACAGTCCTGCTGGGAGGGGATTTGATGGCGGGTATGACGGAGGATATGGAGGTAGGGGAGGGTATGGAGGGAGAGGTGGAGGAGGACGTGGTGGTGGGTTTAGAGGAAGGGGGAGGGGATTCCGAGGTGGATGGTAGAGCAATATTTCGGCGTTATTGGGTTGATATAAGGCGTTCAGGACCCACCACAACTGTACTATGCACGAAAACCCAATTCTCTCATTCAATCGCTTCCGAAGCATGGTTGTTAAAGAGCAAAATGTTTGCTAGCTGTTCCAGTCCAGGCCTTCAGGAACTGGTCCCACCGCGAATTATGTATGGAGATCCAAGGTCACTCACTACCTACCCAATTGGCCTTTCTAACATTATCCAAAGCAGAAATCCACGCTCGGACTTTCCATCATAATTCTCAAGAGCATGATGTCCGCAAGGCAGTGAGTGACGGGCGTGCGTTCGGAGATCGATCATTATGCACAGTACCTATGTATGGAAATACGAAGCAACCATCAGAGGACAATTCTAACACTAGTCAAGCAATGTCTTATACTGGGGGTCTTCATGACAACTCTCAGCAGCGAGGCGCTCACTAGTTGATTCTAGACGTCTAGTGATCGATGAAGAACATATTATGGGTGGATTGTACAAGATACTACGAACTCCCTTGTCAAAGTCCAACGCTACCTATGCAGCATGATCTCTTACTGAGATTCGGCATGGCAAGACTCAACAGCGGCGTCTATTCCTAAGTTAAGTCTAGCCATACACGGACCGACCGAGTAGTATAAGCTTATGTATGAGAATCCAACCCAGTCCTTCACTGGGATACAGCACTTTAATCAAATCATGTTTTCACATTCAAATTTTCAACCTTCCAACGGTAGGATTTCCAGCGTTCAAGACCGAGAACTGTACTAGGTCTGAAAATCCAATGCAATCATACCATCGACTTCCTAGCTAATACCCTACTCAAGCAAAATCTCATACTCAAACTTCTCCGCCTTCAACGAATACTCGGGCAGCGTCGACGGTCCACAACTCCCCGTCCCAAGCCCATGATGCGCCCAATCCAGCCTAACAACCGTCTCCTCCCTCTTCTTCTTATGCAACTCAAATGGATGCCTCGCCTCATCCAACGCCTTCGTATCATAATGCGTCGCACAGAAACTCGCCTCCTCCAAATCCCCAAAACTAGCCTTCAGCCCCCCATGCGTCCCCTTAAACGCCACCCACCGCGTATCCGTCCTATTGGCCGACTCCTGCGGGAACTCATAGTCGGTAAAAAGGTGGTCGATGGAGGCTGTGAAGTTGCCGAGTTTCTGAGCCCGCTTCTTGTCGCGGTACGACTCGCCTGGGCCGCGGCCGAACCATTCCGCGGAGTCGATGCCGGCGAGTGAGAGGGTGAGGCCGATGCGCGCGAATGTCGAGGGGAAGTTGTTGCCGCGGGGCTCGCCGGAGACTTTGATGGAGAGGTGTGTGGATGTGAACGTGTATGTGAACTGGGCGTTGACGCTCCATTCGAAGACTGGCGGCGCGATGCGGGTTTCTACTACCACGACGACGTGGTCTGCTGTGCTTTTCCAGGACACGGATCGTATGTGTGGTTTTGTCTGGTGGAGGCGAGTTCCAGTCCAGTCTCTGCCGACGGGCTCGTCGTTGTCGGTTAGCGCGCGGTAGAAATCCATTACGGGTGGTGAGACGATTATGTTCTCGCCGCTGGAAGAGGATTTCCAGCTCGTGAGACTGCCGTGTACGATGTTGAATGTCCATTGAAGGCCTTTGGAGCCGGTAATTTCAAGAAGCTGGGGGCTGATTTGCTTGTATGACGGAGCTGAGGGGGAAGACAGGGCTTTGAGTTCGGGGAAGGTGGAGGGCCGGTGGAGTTGTACTTGGCCCCAGGCTATGAGGTGGCCGGCTGGTGCCCAGTTGGTGGATGAGCGGAGGGTGAAGTTCAGCTCGAGGTAGGTTTCTTGGGAAGGGAGATCGGAGAGGTCGGTGATTTCGAGCTCAACTGTTTCTCCTGGTAGGACGTCTGGGAGTGTTAGCTCATATCAGAAATGAGAGATGGGTGACGGACCTTTTGGGATCCTGACTTCTTGTCCAGCTTGTCTGAATCCATCTCCGACGAGTGTCCACTCGCACTTGAGATGATCTAGGGTGATGTGGTCGTATCGGTTGATGATCTTGACTTTATCCTTGCTGCCACCGAGGACTTGGACCGGTTCGATGGCCTTTTGGTACTCGATGAGACCTGGATTTGGGGTGTGATCGGAGTACAAAACACCGTCCATGACGAAGTGGCCATCATTAGGTTCATCTCCGAAGTCACCACCGTAAGCATAATATTCTACTCCTTCGGCGTTCTTGGTTCTTAGGCCCTGTTCCTGTCAGCGGAGTCCATTGGATCCAGCACCATGACTTACGTGGTTCGCCCATTCCCACACAAACCCACCCATGAGTCTTGGGTATTTGTAGAAAGCATCGATATACTCCTTGATATTTCCCGGTCCATTCCCCATGGCGTGCACATACTCACACAACACCATCGGCTTTTCCCAAGTCTTACTCTCAGTAGCGAAATTGATTATGTCGTCCACTGAAGCATACATGCGACTGTAAATATCCACCGTCTTGGCCTGGTAATCACCCTCGTAATGGATCAATCTCGTCGTATCATACGCCTTGATGAAATCGTACATCTTCTGATGATTGCGGCCATAAAACGCCTCGTTTCCGAGAGACCACATAATGATACAAGCGTGGTTCTTATCTCTGGTGACAGCCTGGCGTGCACGATCGACATACGCCTCTTCCCACTCTGGGTTATCTGAAGTCCAACGGCCGGGATCTCTTGTTCTGATGGCAACCTTGTCGATGTCAGGGAGATGTTTGAACTCTTCTGGGATAGCACTCTCGTCAATTTCACCGAATCCATGACATTCGAGATCGCACTCGTCCATGATCCAGAGGCCAAGCTCATCAGCTACGTCGTAGAGACGAGGGTCGTTGATCTGATGGGATGTGCGGATGGCGTTGATGTTGTGAGTTTTCATGAGCAGGAGATCCTTGACCATGAAATCGTAGGGAACGGCTCGGCCATGGTCAGGGTGGTGCTCGTGGCGATTGACTCCGCGGAATTTGACTGGCTTGCCGTTCACTACAAAGACACCCTTCTTGAGTTCGGCGGTACGGAAGCCAATTCGCTGTTGGACTGCACAGTCGGGGGTGGATATCACGAGTTGGTAGAGATATGGAGTTTCGGCTGTCCATTTCTTGGGGTCCTTCACTGGGATGTTGAAGTTTGTTGAGGCAGCACTCTTTTGAGAGACGGTTGCGATTGTGGCTCCAGAAGCGTCTAAAAGTTTGACGTCCACCTGGGAACTTTCGCTCAAATCAAGTCTGATCTTGAGGGTCGCATCTTTATACTCAGAGTCGAGTCTGGTTTCAATTTGATAATCTTGAATGTGAACTTTCGGGAATGCCAACAGGTTCACATCTCTGAAGATTCCACTCAACCACCATTGGTCCTGGTCGGAATCAGCATGTAGTCCACAACAGCAAGCAATGTGACTTACCTGATCCTCTATGTAGCTGCCATCGCAGAATTGGTAAACCTGGACAGCCAGGGTGTTATCTCCATCGATATCAACGAAAGAAGTGATGTCGAATTCAGAAGGATTTCTTGATCCTTGAGAATACCCCACTTCTGTCCCATTAACCCAAACGTGGTACGAAGAGTCAACACCCTCAAATCTCAGCCTCAGCTGATGATCCTTGAAAGACTTTGGGACAGTGAAGGTTCGAATGTAGCTTCCAGTCTCGTTGTCATCGTATGGAACATGAGGTGGATCCACCGGGAATGGATATTTAATATTGAGGTAGCTGTTCGCTTGTCAACCCAGCCGAATTTTCAATCACTCTGCAGTACGTACTTTGGACCCTTCCCATAGCCTTGCAATTGCCACATTCCAGGAACCTCAATATCTCCCCATTTCGCAGTGTCGAATTTCGGTTCTTGGAAGTTTTCTGGTGTGTCGAAGGGGCTTTTGGCAACGTCGAACTTCCATGTCCCAGACAAGGAGAGAGTCTTCGATTTCGGCACATCACGTGTCAAAGCATCTTCTGGAGTATCGTACAGGAAGAAAGAAGCTCTTGCCGGAAGAGTGTTTCTGTGAAGGACCTTCAGATTGCTCCAATCCGGGACATCTTTTGGGAATGTGTGTGTCTCTGTCATGTTGAAGTCCTTTGGTTCTGATATTTCTGATGTTTGTGGACTTGTCGTTGGGACTTCTATATGTACAAAGCCGAGTGAGTCAGTTGAAAGACTTGCTGGCAATGAAGGCCTTTGTGGGAGTTGAGAGTTTTGAGCCATCTTGAACGATGTGTGATATGACGGTGCTGTTGGCAGCCAGATCCACGTTTGATTGATTCACCTATCGGGGATGACAGGGGAACCGGGGAAATCGGGGAAACAATGGTGGCCCAGCTTTATCCGCAGTGGGGTAGGCTTGCTGCTTAGGGGGTGTAGGTACGGCTTGGCTCTCTCCTCTTTTCGACCCAGGCTGCTGGCTGCTGGCTGCTGGCTCGTGACGAACAGAGATCGAGGATGAGGCTTTACAGCGATGCTACATGCATGTTGGCGGCGAGAAAACCGGGTGATGGTGATGAACCTTAACTCTCTGAGCTCGAGGAGATTTCGGACTATCTCGCTCCGATGGAGGAAGGGATAAAACGTGCAGTGTTTGTGTACAAAGAAAGTTTACCAGACACGTCTGCTTATGGGAGGACTAATACCGTGCAGGGTTATACATGATATGACAGAGCAGTTACAATAGCATTGTTGAAATGCCGTCAGCAGGAGGAGAGTTGTCGTTGCGGTGAAGCAGAAGCGAGGAGAGGAGCGAGCCAAGGCGGAATAGTCCCAATCGAGTTAGCGTGGATGGCACTCCGTACCTATTACTAACATCTAACCCCACCCTTCCGGCCACCCCCCCCTTCCGGCCACCTCGCTTAATTGCAACCCTCTTTATTTAAAACCTAATAACTTTACTCAGCATCAACTTTAATATAAAATATTATAAAATCTGATTTTCCTCCTAATTCTGATTTTATAAGTATAATTTAATGTTTTCCAGCTGCAATTTGAGCCTCTTTAATAGCACGTATTATAGCAAACTTGAAATTTGAACTTGTTTAAACCTTCCTCTTTTTCTTTGGCCTTAAATGTTCTAATTTCTTTTCCAACTCTTTGATTCTCATATTTGCTTTTCCTAATTTATATTTCTTTTTATTAATTTCTTTTATAATTTTTCTAAAAAGCAAACATTGCGTTAAAAATTAATTATATAATCTATTAGCCAAATTGCAAATTTATAAATATAAATTTTTCCATATTTTTGGAATCTATAATTTAATTAAAATATTAGAAATTTTTGGAGGTTATATTAGCATTTTATAAGGCTTTAAAAGCGCTAGATTTGTTAATTTATTATTATTTTTTAATAATAAAGGGCTTATCAGCGGTTTGGCAATAAATACCGGCCATAGATTTATAGTCCTCTACTTTAATTTAATATTTAAGGATGTAATACTTTTTTAACATGCCTTTTAATAATAAATAAAAAAATTGCGCTTGCTAATTGATATAGAATTAATTAAAAAACTTAATTTTTGCAGCTTTTTCTGGTATGCACGCTTAAATAATAAGAAAACCATCAAATTAAGAAATTATAAAATATGTAACATATGTGTTAATAAAAATAAAAAATATATATTATACTCAAAGCACTTCCAAAGGAATTCTATTATTTCATAACTCCCATAATCATTTAAAATAAGGAGTTTTGCTAAATAATCACATAATTAAGTTTGAAAAATAAACATTTTCTTTAGCTATTCTAAAATTATGGCATTAATCATCCACCCATTTTTAATTGCTATAAAATGCCAATTATCAAATAAATTTAATTAAGACAAAAACCATTATTATTATACTAATTTCCCCTTATATACTATAGCTAAATCTATTAAAGCTTTAATTGCTAAAATATACTTAAAAATTATTATTCAATCACAAGAATTTGGCTATTTCCCTTATACTATACATATTTCAATATTCCCTATAATATATCCATTAAAACCATAACCTTTCATAATACCTATCTCATCCATATTCCATCATTAGCTAGCTAAAATAGCTTTAATTGCCAAAATCTATAATTTTTGAAATCAAAGCCTAATAACTTCAAATCAAGCGCAATTAACTCATATAAAATTAATAGGAATTTGCTTTTTGGTTTTAAGAATAAGATTATAAGCCAAAAATTATATAATCTAATATTTTTCAAATGGTTTATAATCCTCTTAAAAAACTAAAAGCCTCTTAGCAAAAAGCCAAATCTATGCATACATAACTCCATAACCAAAAGCCTCTTAATTTAATACCTAATCGGTCAATCATTTTTTTATTACCATAAATAATCTTTGCAAATAGCTAGCACCCTTTTAATATAACTAAATCATTATATTGCGATTTTAAAAGGTACTTCTTAAAATACCCCACTCAAGCAATACCTTTTATACAAATTTGCCATTTGCCACTTCCTCCAAAGCAAATTCAATATCATATTCAATGTATTCAGGCTTCATAATATAAACAATTCATATTCTAAATTTTAAGAAAAACAATTAAAAAATAAAATAATTATTAATTATTAAAATGAAGTAATATAAATAGCGGTAAGATTAAGCAAGGTGGCTAAAAGGGGGGGGTGGCCAAAAGGGTGGGGTTAAACGTTACCTATTCGTAAACAAACAACCGCCAGCGTTCTCTGACTCGCGTTGGCCAGAATTTGTTTCGACTAATACTCCATTTCCATGGCTGGAGTGACATGTTTGCTGGGAATGGATTACGATGAACAGCTCAGATCGCCAGAATGCCTAGATAAATAATGTAACCTTTTCTCTGTCTACACTTCAGAACTACCAAACATACCTATGGTCCTCAAGATGAGTTTGTTGACTGCCGCTCCGGTACTTCAATACTTGGAACAAGCATCGGGTGTTCGTGAACAAGACCGTGGGTGCGTGCCTCGGCACGAAGACATGAATTTCAAGTTACCACTATAATCTGTACCGAATCTTGACCTCACCAAAGTCCATTTCCGTCTTTGGACCTGAGCAGTTGCTGCTCTAACCTGAGCCGCGCCCTGAGTTTTGAGCAAGCTGACGAGTTAGCTGGATTATATTCAGAGGGATCCTCTTTGGGTCCAGAGGAATCTTCTTAGGGTTCCTCCAAAATTGGTTACAATCTCCATGTTGCCTATATATAGAATTTTGCAGATCCTATTTGCCTGCAGCATAGTCACCTCTTTAGCCTATCAAGATTTTATGGCGTAATTTGTTTTCGCTCCCCTGTCACATTTATCAAGGGTCCTTGCTAGAGTTGATTTGGATCCCCTTTAGTTTTCTTGCACGTGACTTGGTGTTCAAAGTTTTTATAATATAAGCTGAAATTGTTGAAGTTTTCTTCAGTGACCTTTTGTTGGCGAATTATTCCCAATGAATTGGCTTAATATGGTGGGCTCGTAGATTGGCTAATGGTGCTGCTGCACGATGAGCTGTCATCAGGCAATCATTATGCAAGGCTTGGGAAGACAACAGGCGTTGCATCTTGGAAGGAAAAGGTCGGCCTCACCATCTCCATTTGCTCTCGACATACGACGCTACGGGTAATTTCTTACCAAACTTTAAATTTCATGGCATATTAATCGTGAGTTTCCAATTCTTGGCAAAAAAAAGCATGCCTTGATCATTAAGCCCTAGGTCGACAATAAAAAGAAGAGTAGATTAGTTACGATGGCGGATGGCCGGCGGATACTCTTGGACAATGATAGTCTTGATGAGCTGGCTTGCGGAATAAGCCAGGAGAGCAGACAATCATGGCCCAGACTTGTGCAACGACCCGGAAATATATGGGCGATAGAAATTGAAAACGATTTGTGCTTTCCCTTAGATGCCGCGGGCATCGAAAAGCTGGCTATGGTATTCTGGGAATGAAGTAAGCCACCTACGGATGATTATCTCACCGCAGCAATCGAATGCATGTTTAGGAGTATAGACATTACCGCAGATGGGGATATAGAGTTATTTGCTAGACTTTTGGATATCTCTGAGTACTACCGCTGTTGATATAATCGACGACGTTAAGTCGCAGACCTCGGCTGCGCTGTCAGAATGATTGAGAGGGCATCCACAATCATTGCACCGAGCTATCATCAATATTCCAATTTTCTCACAATATATGGGGCATGGGCTCTTCTGGATATCTCGCTTCTTGATGGAGCTATTTCACGGTTTCAAGAGTCACGGAACCTTATGGTGGAAGATTCGAATTTGTTTCAGTTGTACGGAAATATGCTATACTGCCGATACGAGAGACATAATGGCTTGGAAGATCTGAAGACAGCGATCGAAGTGTCAACAGAGATTTCGGTATCTACCAACTCTCCAAAAATCAAGCTCTGCGCTCTCGCGAATCTTGCTCAGCTATATAGCCAGCTGTACGAAGAAGAGCCTCACATTGAGCATTTGGAAGAGGCAATTGAAAGAGGCCACCAAGCGTTAAAGACATTGGGGGAACCGCCCTGCATATTACCGGATAGCGCCTATATTTTTGGCGCTTTAGCTTTTGCTTTTTGTAGCTGTTATGTTTATATTGGAAAGCGTCCTGATCTGGAGAATGCGATTCTCGAGGGCGAGAAAGCCTGTCAACTGGCCGTTGATAGTGACCCTGGTAAACCAGCTTGGTTGAACAACCTTGCTGACGCATATGAGCTTTTGTTTGAAAATAGTGGAGCTATGGGCGAATTGGAGCGTGTTATCGGGTTAATGGAGGACTCGATTCAACTTACTCCAAGCGATGGCCCCTCGAAGGCGCGCAGACTTAGCAATTTTGCCAATAAACTAGGACGAAGGTTTGACTGGACTAGTGAGATGGAATACTTGGACCAGTTGATATAGAAGGGTGAAGAGGCTGCTGGAAACAAGCAATAAAGTCCTGTTGAGCGAGCGACTTATTTGCAAAATCTTGGATTTGCGTATATGCAACGCTTTACCCGCAAAAGAAACCCTTAGGACGCGAGAAATTCTGTTGATATGATTAGAAAAGCAATTTCCTGTTTTGGTTAAGGATCTATCTCCAACCCGCCGTGTTATCAACTTCTTGGGAAGGGTTTTGAACTGCTTTCCCAAATCGAGACTACGAACCTAGACAACTATATTATAGAAGCCCGCAAAGCTTACCAGATGGCGGTTAGTCTTTGCCCGAAGGGACACCCTCACCGAGGATATTATCTATTAGCTCAGAGCCAGTGTTACGCGAACCAGTTTGAAAGACACGGTTGTAAAAATGCAGAAGACTTGGAAACCACAATTGCACTCGCCGAAGAGGGACTGGAATTGACGCCTGATGACACGCCTGAGCGAGGGCAAGCACTCATACTCTTGGGGATGTCGCTACCCATGCGCTTTGTGATAAAAGGAAACCCGCAGGACATTGCTCTCAGCCTCAGCTATTACAAAAAGGCAGCTGCAATGCCAAATGGGTATCCCCTCCTACGGGTCAAAGCTGCACATTTTGCTATCAGACTACTTAAAGCGATAGAGGACTGGGCAGAAATGAAGTCCTTAGGTGAAAAGGCCTTGGAAATTCTGCCACTGGTGTGCGGCCGCTATCAGCGACTGCATGATCAGGAAGAAGCTCTCCTCTAAACCTCTGGTCTTGCCGCCGATGTCTGCTCCATTTTATTGAAGATTGGTACCCCGGAGGATGCCTTACGCAAGCTTGAGTTCGGTAAAGCACTCTTGATTGGATATATGATAGACAGCCGTGACGACCTGAAGGTATTAAGGGAAAGTGAGGAAAGTGGCGCTGACTTGGCGACAAAGTATGAGGGCATAAGGAGACGGCTCTATCTTTCACCAGAGGATCCAGAACCAAAAATAAACGACTCCCAAATGCGAGACAGAAGATCGGCAGCCCGAGATATGGAGGAATGCTTGGAAAGAATTCGGCATATCAAAGGCAATAAAGACTTTTTGAGAGAACTTCCCATGGACCAGATGAGAAATTGTGCTGATGAAGGCCCTATTGTGGTGGTGAATATCATAGATATCAATAGTCATGCTATTTTAATTTCCATTTCACAGGTGCATGCCATTGCTCTTCCGAATATTGAGACCCATGGCATCCCGGATTTCTTCTTTGCTAGTATTAGAGACTTTGGTTCTTCACAGGAATTTGCCAAGCGCGAGGGAAAACTCAAAATCAAGTCAGATTCTTCGCATAGATCTATGAAAAATGAAGCCTCTCTTGCATGGCTCTGGCATACTTGTGTGAAGGTAGTCTTGGATGCACTGAAAGCATTTGGGATGATATCTGCTACTGGCGCGCTTCCTCGGATTTGGTGGATAGGATCCGGTGTTGCAAGCGATTTCCCGTTTCATGCGGCAGCTGGCTTTCAAGATGGGGAAGATGCTCTTAGTCAGATGATTCCTTTTTATGCACCATTGATAAAGATTCTCCTGCATTTAAGACAGCGGTTTTGGGAATACCAACAGTCTGCTCCCGAAAAACAGATAGTGACAGTTGTCACCATGGCTAAAACACCAGGACATGTCGACCTCCCCGGAGCGACTCAGGAGAGCGATGCTATCAAAAATACGTGCGCCAAGAGTTTCAATTGTCGGGTGTTGAAACAACCCGATGTCCGGCTTGTTTTGCAAAGTATTGTTGATTCCGATATTATGCATTTTGCATGCCACGGCTCCTCTGATACTAGAATTCCCACTTAAAGCCACCTGATGCTACAAGGGATTGGCGAGCGTGGCGTTGAAATTGACAAGCTTAGTGTGTCAAAGATACTGGGAGTAATGGGGAGTCGTTTCGCATGGATATCTTTCTTATCATCCTGCTCGACGGCCGAGACCCGAGGATCAGAACTTGCGGATGAAGGCTTACATATTTCTAGTGCTTTCCAGCTTGTGGGGTTTGCGCATGTTATTGGCACCATTTGGCCGGTGGATGACGAAGTGTTTGTGTCTGTTGC
This sequence comes from Helotiales sp. F229, assembly GCA_002554605.1. Classification (NCBI taxonomy): domain Eukaryota; kingdom Fungi; phylum Ascomycota; class Leotiomycetes; order Helotiales; species Helotiales sp. F229. The sequence goes on along the minus strand of MXAW01000004.1, from coordinate 6,097,353 downwards.
GAGTTCATTTTATAAGAATCTTATCAACAAAGGCGGGCAAGGGCTTGGGAACCGCGAAGTTGCGGAAGCACTTAGGGAGTCTGTCCTGGATTTGAGGAAGGGATATTCAGAGCCATGGAAGTGGGCAGCATACATTCATTCTGGTGCTTAGGATATAAATCGAATTTGGCAATTCTGTTAGGCGCATTTGGCAGTTATTAGTTTAGTATAATTAATTAGCATAAAGGGCTAGAGAGTATTAATGCACCTTTTATTCCTAAACAAGACCTATCTCAAATCGAGAATTGGTTGGGAAACTTGTTTATCCACGTTATTGTCGCTGCATGTCAATGGTCAAAATTGATTTGGGATGGAAGATTATTAAATGATTGGCTATTGTTGTAAATATGAAGGGAAATTTTCCAATTTCAACAATTTAGTGGCAACTTGGTAATACGACCCTTCGGTATTCTAATTTGAGCAGATTCACTTTAAAACACTTGGTCCAGAGATAAATACAATAAGGACAGTCGTATACCTAATCTTATTAGTTTACAAATGATCATAATTGTGATAAGTGGACTTACGTTGCCCCTGCGACGGCCAAGTCAACCGTCTTAGCTTTTGTGAGCAGAGAGACCAGCGTAACAAATATATTGGTGGCAATGACCATGATTACCAACCTAGCAGTCAAGCTAATAATGGCATTACAAAAAATGATTGGAGCCAAGAGAAGAAAGATATTAAGCGGTGCCAAGACCATGCGTGCTGCTTGAGTTGTCCACGATTGAGGGAAGACATGAACACAAGGATCTCTTGATATTCTGGCTTTGGAAAGCTACTGAATTATTATTTTCTGCTCTTGATATGCACTCACGGACAAAAATGCGGGTACCGTACCTTACTGAGACACACAACACTCTCAGGAATAATTGTACCTAACCAGGAAATAGCTCTATCTTCTTGCCAAGCCGATGTCATTAGGTCCTCTTCGCAGTTCAAGAATGCTATTTCGTTCCTGGAAATACAGGCATTGCCCCTAAGCCAATTTTGAAGACTGGACACAAGTCAAGAAGGAGCACTTTCACAGCTATTCATCTGCCAACTTCTTTCTATCAGTTGGTCTACCACATATATTAGTCATACTAGACTGTAGCGTAGATAGTAGAGTTGCGCAATTAACCGTAAGCAGCCAAATTTGTTTGGATTTCAGAAATCACAGCCTTGCGGTTGGCATTCTTATCTTTCCGGCTGCAAGCTAGAAACAAGGGAAATCTCTCTTCTTGGTCAATCTTGTTGAGCCTATCTTCCAGAACTGTTATTTTGTCTTGCGCAAGTAAGAGTAGCCGCGCGCGAAGGACAGAGAAGCGTCTAAAGATAGCAAATGAGTCATATGCTGCCATCAATGCTGCCAATCGAGGATAACGTCCCACCCCACCATTCCGGCCACCCCCCCATTCCGGCCGCCTTTTACACCAAAACTCACTACTTTAAATAACTAATATCTTTATCGTTTATTAATAAAATAAGCTAAAAAATAAAGATTTAGAACACTTTTTATTAGGTCTTTTAAATTATAATAATTTTAAATATTTTGTATTACGTAATATTATAAACTAAGTGTTTAAAGTTCGAAAATATTTCTCTCATACAAATTTGGTGTAAAATTGATTTTTCTTATTTTTTTAATTACTTTTTTTTATATTAATATAAAAACTTGAAACTTATAAACAAATTAGAACTTATATATCACTTTTAGATTCTCAAGTTTTAGACTAATCCTCTTTATATTTGTTTTATAATTAATTAGAATATTAAACACCATACAAATAATTTGTATGAGAAAAATTAAATACTTAATTAAAGAATAACTACTAATACAATTGCCTTAAAATTTTCAAAATAATAAGATTTATATCTAATCTTTAAACGTTCTAAGTTTTAAATAATTATATTCATTATTTATTACATTATTAGTAAGTGATTTTTGACGTTTTTTGTATGTAAAAAATCAAATTTAATATTACGTAATAATATATGATTTAAATTGTATGCCGTTATAGGAACTTAGTTAGTAGATATCAATAAATATAAATATAAAAAAGTTATAAATTATTATTAGTTTATTGTAAAAATACTAATACCTCAAAATCGCACTTTTTGGTGTAAAACGGTGGCCGGAATGGTGGGGTGGGACGTTAGCCGTTGCGGTAGTCTTCAATTATGTCTTATTAGTACCCCCTTTTTGTAATTAAAGTATTGTGCGGGGCACGTACTCTGAATGTAGGCATTTTCTTTGGTGTCAACCTTCTTTTCGTGGATTTGGGCGCCGAATCGAGATTTACAGCATATAACTAGGGATGAGATGCATTGCCCCAGGGCACCAGTATAACTTAGACATGGAGTGGAATTTGAATCATTGTTAATACCGCGCTCAATATCAATCAGCTCATTTGAACCCGCCATGGTGGTTCTTCCAGAAGAGACAATAGAAAAGCAGATAAGGAGCAGTTGTCGCAAAGAAGTCCAGGTGTTTACTTAATTACCTCCCAACTAATTAGAAAGGAGCCTTGTAAGGCATCTCTCACCTTTCTGATGCTATTTTCTTGTGGCCAATAAAAAAATTAGCGCAGCGACGCACCGCTTGCCGTAAACCTTTGTTGATGCATGTGAGAGAGCCTGGCAACAGCTGCAATACATTATTTGGGCTACACCGGGCGACACATATATGCAAGTTGCACACGCGAGGTGACGTGCCACATAAGCATTGGCTGGGGAATCCGTCTTGGGCGTTTACCTGCAGAGGATACCAGTAGAATTTGGGGACCCATTTGAGAACTGGTTTTGGTGAACTCCTGGTTTTGCTCCCTGACGTGAGCAGATTTACCTAATAACTAAAGTTTTATGCACCGGAGTTTCAACTCTCACATGTCCTATAAGGATACCTGCTTTCCAGTCTTTCCTGGGAGCATGTTTCGAAACGCAAGGAGAAACTGTTATTCAAAAGAATGGCAAGCGAAGCGCAAGGCAATCCGCAAAAAAATCATTCCAACAATAAGTAAAGCAGCCTCCAGCATTGTGTCAAATAAATTTTAACGCTCTCCTTCACAGCACAATCGATCCAGTTTTCGTCCTCACCCCGGATGGCAAACGTGTTGGTGTTGACGATTATGGGAAAGACAAGTACAAGTTCATGCCTGACGACAAGGTATACCTGTGTTCTTCGGGGACTCGAGAGGGACCGTACAGGATTGAGACGACAACTGATGGCAAATACACTCTATGCGATGACGATGGAAAAACTTTGAATGATGGCGAGACATATGAGGAAGGGGATTTGGTCTTGTACGACCCGTTTGCGGCCAGGAGCTAACGGCGTCCTAATAGTCAATGGCTAAATCATCTTCCTCCGGAGATGCTTCATCATTCCCTTTCCATAGCATAGTTCCGCAGCCAGTACTCCATAATTAACATGACATCGTCTTGCTCCGACCACTGGGTGATTTGATAGATGTTCGTATAAAATAATTGCGAGTCGTCCATTCACATCGCTCATCAGCCCTTGTTCCAGTCATGCCACTATTCAGCCGTTGGACAAATGTAGCCAGTTGATCAGGTTCACCTCGCCGACTGGCGACACCAAGTCGAGGCAGAATTACACCTGGGAATAGACATGACTGGCTCGTAATGAAGACCTTCACTATGTCATCGGTCTGAAGTTGGCCTGTGTGTTGGAGGTCGGGCGAAACTGTCATGTCCAGTTGCAGTTCAACTGGTTTAGTTTCGGTATCTCCTTTGGGGGAAATCGGCCGGCAAGTATCTTCTCCTTTTTCGGACACCAGGTTGGTGATATCCCAGAGTTGAGTAAACATGAAGACGGCCAGGTACAAGGTGCGATTTGACAGGTTTTCGAACTTCAAGGTAATGCTCCCTCCATGTTCAACTTCGTAAAAGCCATCTTCTCCAGGTGTATCGTCACAGTATAACTTGAATGACTTATTAAATGCCCCGTTCGACATGCAGTCCTCAACTCCTTCAAAGTATTTGAACTTTGCGATGTGCTCAAGCATATTCAGTAATGCGATGTGGTTCCCGTCCGGATTGCAGGGTATTGAGGGCAGGTTGAAAACCTGCTTGGATGTGGCATCTTGGACTTCGTATACATGCTCAGTGTTAACATCAACCTGAAAAATAGGAGCTTGCGTTTCTAATTCCTCTGATCCTCTGGAAAGAATCAAGAATGGGTGTGTTTTTGTCGCCTGCACAAGTTGATCCCTCTCCGGCACCCCTGGAAGTAAGCGTATCTGTGTCTTTCGGGGAGACAAAGACATCAGCAAGATTCCCTTCCAAGCTGATCCCCTTGTAATTTTCTCTCTGTCCTGCAGATCAATAGTGACCAGCTTGGAAGTAACACAATTGACCATGTCGACTTTCGCCTTGATAGCTAGCTGATTGGCCATGACTCCAGGGTCTTCTGGTGTGTCGAACGGATACAGGGCATACTCGTCAGCTTGGTGAACGCCATGGGCCAGTCCAGCGTTAAGGATAAGACAGCCATCAACAAAATTTCGGTGTGCGGAGATAATGATAAGGTTTGAACTAGCAGTAAAGTCTCCAAAAAAAGAGAAACCCTCCTTCCCATATAACATGGGGGTTTGTTGGGGATGGCGTGCATGAAAAGATGCTCGTAAGTGTTGATGTAGTGTCTGGTTTGAGACACAAACTTCCCGTTTCCCCAGTGCCGTGAGTGAATCTACTAGGAAGTAGCTGAGAGCTCCCATTCGAACTCCAGCTTGGTTGAGCTCGAACGCAACTTCTTTATGGCCGCATGCAGTAATAATTGTGTATCCATTCGGGTCCAGAAGTGTGGGGACTTTGATTTCTGCGCCACGGGTCCTCTTCTCAGAGTTTTCAACGACTAGGCCTTTATGCAAAGACTGTTCGCCAATGTCTTCGTCGTATTTGATGTATCGAATGCTTCCGTGAGCCCCATCGGTGCGCAGAACACTCCCCGAAAAACAGCAGTCAAGTACAAGTGTTACAGTCAGCTTTTCCCTCAACATGCAGTCAATAGCACTTCGCAGCACCGTTCCGTAGAGATACCTGACTTCGAAGCTGTGGGGGTGTATGAGCGCCAGAGCGAGTGCGCCATCTGCGGGGCGATTAGTTCCATGGCCAGAGTAGTGAATGTAGACACTGTTTCCTGGTTTGGCCAGATTGATGATTCTCCTGAAGCTTGAGGACAAGTTTTCAACCGTTGGTAGTAGTTCTGCCGCCTCTTTTGCTCTAATATTAACACCGTCTGGTGCCTTGGTTGCTGTGAGTATGGTGATGTCTATTCTAGACATGCTCCTCCTGAGATACTCATTGATCGCGATGACATCTTGGACTGCTCCTTTTAGTGATCGGTCCTGTACTGTGTCCTGGCAGCCTTGGGTAGATCTCTCAATAGTCACCCCCACTCCGACGAGTACAGCCCAATGAGACGGCTGTGGGCTTTCCTCGGCCATGTAAGTAGTCCGCGAGATGTGTCGACGCAAGTTGAACTTGAAAGGCCGAGGATATAAGACAGTTTTCGGTATGCTACTCTTATCATGCAAGAAAAAGGATAACAGAATTTCCCACGCCCGCTTCTTGTGAACTCTCGGTATTTTGACGAGGCTGCAAGGCAGCAGCAACAGCTGTTTCATTGGGATAGGAGCAACCTGAGTGGAGGATGAGGCGAGGGTGAGTAGTGCCTGGGCAAAGCGGCGACGCTCACTAACCGCATTCGATGCGAATTCGGAAAATGTCGTCTGAGATTACCTGAGTACTCCTTGGGTATTCATCATGTCTGCTCTCAAACCCAAAGATTCGGGTGCTGAGCACTACGAGACCACTGATGCTCATCATGTTTCCAGCAACATCGACGAGAAGTATGCACCAGGAAATGTCGTTCAGATCCAGGCTGCTTCAGTTGCTTTGGCTGCTGCTGTAGCTGCTCAAAAACCATCTCTTTTGTCGAAGAGTATGCTGCAGTTGTACTTCATTATGGGCATCGGATAATTAGTTGGTCTCGACTATGAATGGTTTCGGTGGGTCTTTTCTGCCTTCAAAATATTATAAATCGTGCTAACACATTACAAGATTCCTCCCTCATGGGCAGTATCAACGCAATGGATCCCTACCTTGAGACCTTCAAGATGGACTCCGCAAGAGCATCAGCCGGTCTCGTCTTCATCATCTACAACCTCGGCCAGATCGCTGCTTTCCCGTTCTGTGGGTTCCTTGCCGATGGATATGGGGGACAAATTTGTATTTTCGTTGGATGTGCTATTGTCTTGATTGGGACTGCTGTTCAGGCTTCGGCTCATGAGAAGCAGCAGTTTATGGGTGGTAGATTCGTACTTGGGTTTGGTGCTGCACTTGCTTCGGCTGCTGGGCCGGCGTACACTGTCGAATTGGCACATGCTGCGTACAGAGGAACCATGGCTGGGATGTAAGAATTTCTCTTTTCCCCCAAGAAGAGATCTCGGCTAACACACTCAGGTACAACAACTTCTGGTGGGTCGGAAACATCCTCGCAGGATGGACAACCTACGGCTCTACCAAGTAATGCATCCTTCTCAGAAGTTCGTACAACTCCTGTCTAACATCCACAGAAACCTCAACTCCTCATGGGCCTGGCAAATCCCCACCCTTGTCCATGCAGGTCTCCCTGCCATCGTCATGGCGCTCATCATGTTCTTCCCCGAATCCCCACGTTGGCTAATCGCCCAAGACCGACGCGAAGAAGCCCTCGCCGTCTTCGCAAAGTACCACGGTGATGGCGACGAAAGTTCACCCGTCGTACAGCTACAACACCATGAGATCATCGACAATCTGCATGCGACCAAGGATGATAACCCGTGGTGGGACTTTAGCGAGTTGGTCAACACGCGTGGGGCGAGATATAGCCTCTACATGGTTATTGGAATGAGTTTCTTTGGTCAGTGGTCTGGGAATAACGTTGTGTCTTATCTTATGGCCAGTTCTCACATCTCCTGGCGTTTATTTGTGTTCAGAGTATCAAAATCCGACGTGGGGAGAAGAGAAAAAAAAAGTTAATGGTTGACAGCCCGCGATGATCAAAAACGCCGGAATCACAGACAAGAACAAACAACTCCTCGTCAACCCCATCAATCCCATCTTCTCCACGATGGGCGCCGTCTACGGTGCAACTCTCCTCGATAGACTCGGCCGCCGCTTCATGATGCTCGCTGGTCTCTCCGGCGTGCTCTTCTCCTACATCCTACTCACAGCATTCACCGCCTCATCGGAGAAGAACCCCGATCTCTCGTACGGGGTAATCGTCTCGATCTTCCTCTTCGGGATAATCTTCGTCTGAGGCTTCACCCCTCTGCAGACCCTCTACGCGGTCGAGTGTCTCGAGAACCGCACACGTGCCAAGGGATCCGGACTGAATGTCCTCTTCCTGAATATCGCCATGGTGGTCAACACGTACGGAATCAGCGTGGGAATCGAGGCGATTTGGTGGAAGCTGTATATTGTGTATATCGGGTGGATCTGTGTGGAGCTTGCGACGATTTATTTCTTCTTCGTGGAGAAGGCGGGGAAGACGCTCGAGGAGATGAGCGAAATTTTCAATGCGAGAAATCCGAGGAAGGAGAGTACGGAGAAGACGAAGGTTGATATTGATAAGAGGGGGAGGGTGGTTGGTGTTGATGCTTAGGTGGGTGTTTGGTTGGGGAAGGTCTTTGAAGAGGGGAAATGACCAGTCTTGTTAGAGGTCTGTATACCACCAAGTCCCGAGAATACTTTGATTACATTTTCATCTCCACATCTGCTCATGTGAGATATCTTCTCTACTTGCAAAAAGCACGCAGTGTTTCTCTGCCACCGAAAAGAGACTTCTCAATCAAGTCGCCAGCGCCCCCTTTCCATAGCCGGGTGCGACATACCCACTGATTTTCAGGCAAGCGTCACGTCAAGAAATATACAGAAGTAGAAGTCTACCTGACTCGCCATCATCGAAGAAATCAGGATGCATCAAATTGAGTAGGTGCAAAAGCAAGTTCGCAGTCGCAAAATGAGCGACATCACTGGCACATGACAATACATCAGAGCACGAATAGCTTACAATACAAGGCAAAGAAAGTAAGTAAACAAACGCTCGCTTCCCTATCCAAACTCTTTCTCCATGTGTCATTCAACAATCTTGAATCCTGGAACGAACCAAGTCTCTATTATTCAATTATACAGTTCCTACCATCCAGATTCTGGACTGAGTAAATGAATTGGATGTTCCCCTGCCCAAGCACAAGTCATGGCTGGCTGACAGGTGCCCAATTAATCATGAGCTGTTGATGCATAGGTATAGAATGAGCTGTCTGTCTATATTTTATCAACGAGAGGTGTGTTTTCAAAGATGATGCAAAGTACTGGATAGAGGGTAATAGTGGCTAAAATTATATTTATCAGCAATATTCGTGAGGTTCCTCGTTATTTGGAGTTCGTAGAATATAAACCCACATCGTGTACTCATTTAAAGGGGGAAAATGACTAATACAAATATGCTGCTGCTCTTCTCACTCTCAGTGGGAATGTTGTACATAATGAAGCAGGCATGTTAGGACGTCCGAACGTTTCTTCTCGGCTTCACTTAACCTAAAACCTTATTTCTTGTTTAAGCGTTTTCCACTCCCACTCAATCGAAAATAATGCATCGCCGAACTTACGCCTCACTAAATTCTAATTGCACTGTATAAAAAGATTGACCGTCGCATCTAACAAACTGACTGACTAGACCTTGAAATAGCCAGGTTGCAACTTAGAAAACACACCTTCAGGATCAAACGTCTTCTGGATCCCCCTCAAGCGTTCCCGATTACTTTTCCCATAACCCGCAAAAACATCCTGATTGATATCCGCGTAGTTCTGGTAGAGATACGGATGATGCAAGCCCATCTCCTTGCTGAGCTCAATGCTGCGGTGTAGCAGGCGGTTTGCTGCACCTTTCATGGCTTGATCGTCGATGGGATCGGCCCAGATGAAGACGATGCTGAAAACTGTGTCACGGTCAGTACCGAATGGGAGATAGGGAAGGTTGGGACGTACTGATCAAAGGGACATCTTCGACATCGATACCAAGCGCATTACCACCTCTCTTCTTCGAGTGCTCAATCTCGTCGATGTTGAGGGGTTGGAAGACGACTGTTGGGCGACAATTCTTCACTGCGCGGAGGGGCTCGACTTCTTCGATCACTATGTCCATTATTTTGTCCATGAGAATAGCTGAGGGTCTAAACGATGCGGTTGCCCAAAAATGTCTGTTTTGGTCAGTCTTGAGCATCTCAAACATGTAGAAAAGCAAGAATGGTTTGATATGAATAGAGAAATACCTAAATCCCCTCTCATTCAAATCCCGCACTTCATCATACAAGCCCGTGAAATTCCGAATCCCATTCGTAGACTTGAGGGAAGTCAGAGATGTGAAGTTCCGGAAGACAGGAGGATCAGGAATGGGCTTGGTGTATGCGAGCATAGTGTGAAAGACCCATGCATCGATTTCCGTCGACCAGGTTAACGTGCTCACGAACTGAGCATACTGATCCGACTGTTCGGATGCAATGGTATTTTCGACAGCTCGCCAGAATCGTTTCGGGTCAATGCAATAACCGAGTTTACAGGCAAGTTTCGCTACGGAGACGCAAAGAGCATTTTTGATATGCCAGGCGGTGAGCTCGAAGGGTTTGGAGGTGATATTGAGGCGGGTTTTGCGAGATGTAACTTCGGCTGGACTCATGAGGTAGAAACTTTGGCCGCCCCAGATCGGTCCTTGTGGGTAAATATCCATGTCGAAGTGGGTGACTATGCCGAAGTTATTGCCACCTCCTCGGAGAGCGAAGAAGAGCTCTGGTGAGGAAGCTTGGTTGATGTTTGTTAGAGATCCGTTGGCGAGGACTACCTGAGTATAAGATGTCAATGACTAGGCTGTCCAGCGTAGAGAATCAACCCACTTCGAAGTTCCGGACATTGTCTATCGCCCATCCATATCTTCTTGAGACGTAACTTATTCCCCCTATTCAAGACCAAATCAGCTCAGCAAAGCGGCCATGATGTAGGAAACTCACCACCAAGTACAAGTCCCCCAACACCTACATCGCTATTCCTTCCACCAGGAACCGTTCTATTCAACGCCTCCAGCTTTCGATAAACCCTCGCCCATCGATTCCCCGTCCCAATCCTCGCCAACTCCAAATTCTCCGCCACATCAATATCATCAATACCACTCAAATCGATCGTCACCCCACCAGGCGCATTCGACGCAGCAGCAACGGACGAATGTCCGCCAGACTTAACAGCAAAGATACATGAATACTGGTTGATGATGGATATGGCTTGTGCGACTTGTTGTGCCGATGAAGGCGTCACGATACATGCGGGGACGACCTCGCTTTGGATCGCGGTGAAGAACGTTTCTCGGAAGCCGGGTAGTGAGGATGCTGGGTTGTAGAATGCAGCGTCGCCTAATGAGGCGACGAGAGCTAGACACTGCAGGTGGGTGATGTGAGTGAGGTTACACGAAGAGGTGTTCAAGGGACGTACGACGTTGTGGCAGTCTGAGTCGGGTTCTTGAGAAGCAAGGGGTATTTGAGCTTGGAGATCTGGTTGGCCAGCAACTATTGGTAATCTCGCGAGGAGGCCCAGACTGTAGGGAACGAATTTGAGAAGCCTCATGTTGTTAAGGATGGCTTATGTGAAATGGCCTGAAGGAGAAGCTTTATATTTGTTCCTGGTCAGTTGCTCTGTGCTTTTTTGTACGTGATGTGAGATTTGCTTGCTGTGCCGCAGTCGTAAGCTCACCGAAAATATCCCACCGCCGCATTGGCAATCTGAGACATGAGTAAGAAGTAAGAAAGTGCGGAGGTTTGATCAATTGGAATTCAAAGTATAAGAAATCTTGTAATCGCAAATCAAACTGAAGTTGTCGATCATAAGGGAGATTCCAAGTGAAGAAAGAGGTGACATGTGACAGCCTTTTGTAGCCTACATGCCATCAAGAGCTGCCAGAGTCGGCTATGGATACTTCTGTTTGAAGTGAAAATGAAAGAGAAATGACAATCAACTTCATTCGAGATTCAAGAAGCCAAAGTCTTCACACTTCTCAGCGTCCAAATTGGACTGCCAAAACTCCCTTGAGCTCGCATCTGTTGGACGCTCATTCCATATCTTGACAGTTCAGATACAAAATGGTTCGACTTGGGCACTATCTGAACTACACATTATTCCGAAGCAAATTGTCCACCTGCACCTGCACCTGGGTATCTTGAAAATCATGGAACATTCTTTACAACAGGCTGTACAAGCCCACCATCCATTTCATGCGGCCCAGTCTGCCCATTCCCTGCCACAACCAACGGAGTATGATCAGGTGCCGGTTCACTGCCTACAGAAGACAATTCCTTCGGATCATTATCACTACTAGCATCCTTCTCATGAACGATCTCAGGCTTCTCAGCCGCCTTGCGCTTCTTCCTGATCCTGAGAACAATGGCGACGATAACAAGCGCTGCAAGCAAGACCACGCCAACGACAATGCCGACCAGCCCTCCAGTGCCGAGCGAGGACTTCTTCTTTTTCTTCTTGCCGCCTGATTTTTTAGAAGATGCTGAGGTGGGAGAGGGGTTCTTTATAGTTGTCGTGAACGTAGAGGTTGAGGAGCCGGATGTAGAGGAGGATGTTGAGGCGGCGAATATGAAGCCGTCAACGGCAGCACCGCGGACTGTGGTTGGGACTGCTGTGATGGTTGCGTCGATCCAGGATTCCCAGACGCCAGAAGGGGCGAGGATACTCTTTGGCACGATGGAGCCGGACTGGAGGGTGGATATACATTGTTGATCTGTTCCAGATTTTGTGTAGGCGTAATCACTTCAATGAATTAGCTATGTTCTCCAAATCGTTGAGGATAAGAGTATGTTTCTGAGGCTTGGATAAGGACGAGTTACAGCTGGGAGCGAACTTACGACGGGCAACAAATAACACTTGTGCTGATCGAATTCATGGCGCTTGCAGTCGCGGTCGTGAAAGCACTTGGGCAATGAAAGGGACCAAGGCTAGTTCTTGTGCTCCCAGTATTTCCCTGACTCCAAGATTGAGTGACTTCCAAGGGCAAACAGGCCAGCGCGAACGGAATATTAATTCCCTGCCATGGATCAAATGCGACGATTGAATTTAAGCCAGGCACCATGTACATAGCTGAGGAACATGCTGGTGGGACTGATAGTCCCGAAGTCGTGAATGGAATCCAGCTAGTGTAGATGCCATTGTTGAGTTCGTTGAGGCGTGTCGTCGTCATGTTCTTTATGTCGCCTGGGACTTTCCCGCGACGCAGGTGTGCTCTTGGGAAGCAGATCAGCCTTATAAGCTTCCATGGTGGATATTGTCTGCGGCACGGTTGAGGCTGGTGAATCCAATCTCGATAGGGGGAAATAATTGGTCAATCTGAGCGAGTGCGCTTCCAGATGAAGCTGTGCCCGCAGCTGCTCAGGGGTAGAGATTGGGGGCTATCACTGGGTCTTAAGGTATCTTAACCAGAAATGTCAAAGGGGACCTAGAAACCATCACCAACGTCGCTCCGACAGCCTGATATTCAAGGCTACTTGGTAATGTGATGAGCATATGTCAACTACCAGTTTATCAATGTTTTGTTCAAAGGGGCCAATAGAATTTTGACACCTTGTTCAAATCAAGACAAATTTACAAGAAAGATATCACGACTGGCCTATCACAAGCTGAAGAGTCTGACAAAGGATCAGATGTTGTTGGGTATCATGTGAGTCTTGGAATCTATGCGGCAGGCTGCTCATTAATGTCCATGAGGTGATCTTTCAATCCCTTCTTGGTGACATTCATTGCCCGAGCAAGCTCCTCTTCCTCCTCTCGCAACCTGCCCTTGCCGAACTCGAGATTTCTCTTCTGTCAACGTTTTTCCTCAGCGACTCGCTGCTCACGATCTTCTAGTGCCTTCTGCCTTCGTTCACGAGCTTTTCTCTCCTTGATCATTTCTTCGGTCTCCTCCCCATCGTTCGACTCTGGAGGCGGAGGAAGAGTCGTGATGTATCCTTCTACCAGAGGATCTCGTATCGATGGGTCGAGGGAGACATATCTGATATCCGCTAGAATGGGAGCAGGTAGGTGGGTGTTCAATGTCGCGTTATTCAACATTGATGGAGGCTGTGCTTTCATGAGAGCTAACAAATCCGACTTCAATGTCGACTGGGAGAGTTTTAACCGGTTGATGTGGTCTCTGTAGAACTTTTCTCGATCCTTGTCGGCCATTGAAGAGTCCCGCATCTCAGGCTCTTTTTTGTATTTCCGCTTGAATTCAGGCCAGTATAGTTTTGGATTGGCGTGCTTCTGTAAAAAGGCGAGGTATGGCATTCGAGGATCTTTCTTCTCCTCTTTTGCACGAAGTTCCCTCAAAACCTTGATCTTCTCTCGAGTCCATTCTTCCCATACTTCTTTTCGCGCTTTCATACTCGAGAGCGCCGTGTATCTCAGATCATCGACCAGTTTGCCCTCTTCAACAAGCTTCTCCCATGGACTGTATGGATTGATGCCAAAGTCATTCAGTAAATCTCTGAATAGAGCTGCCGAGTCTTCATGTGTAATATCCACGCCTGCTGCTCCCTCATCCCAGTCTTCCATGTTCTCATCGCCATATTCACCGGGATCCAGACCATATTCCTGGCCCATCGCGGCAAGTTGGAAAGCAATATCGTCCTCGTTGAATTCAACCGGCTCCTCTGGACCTGGTTCCTCGGTGCGTTGTCTCTTGCTTGGGTTCTCTCCATCCTCGTCCTCGTCATCAGTGACTTCAACTTCCTCATATTCAGAACTATCACCCTCTCCCTCTGCCTCCGGAGCTATTTCCTTGGCTGGTTCTGGTCGTCCAATTGCCCCAGGAGCTTCACCAGAGTCCACAGGTTCTCTCGCTTTGGCCCAAGCCTCTGCTTTCTCCTTAATCCTCTGCTGGTCGAGAGCCAAGATGCCATCCTTCAATTTGTCCGGTATGCGCCAGAAACTCTGGTCTTTCGCAGTGTTGTGAACGAATCGTCTCCCCAGCTTCGTATGTACCAGCACCCATGGTTCATGGTCAGGGATTGGATATCTGGACTTTGGTCTATCTGTTGGCTGAGGTCTCGAATCCCTCGAACCATGGCCTCCTCCTCTTCCCCCTCTCTGACCTTGGAAACCGCCTCGTCCTCCATGGAATTGTCCCTGCGGGGGTAGATTGTTGAAGGTTGGTCCAGCACTTGGTTGACCTCCAATACTTTGGTGTTGCAGAAAGCTTTCAGAAGAATTCGTTGGCGGAGGAGTTGGCGCAGCAGGCGCAGGAGCTGATACTGGGCGGGTGTAAGTAGATTGCTTGGTCTCAGCATTGTAGTAGTAAGAATGTCCCGTCGGGGCTTTGTGTTCCGTCCAACCTTCTGCCAGAGGCGCCGCGGTAGATTTGTGCGTGGATTTCAGCATGTTTGCGCATTGCCAGTGTCAGTGCCCAAAACAATTGAAAATGAAGTTATTGCTAGTCGCGAAATAAATTGGACAAGGCGGAAGCTTTGTTTGGGCCTCGTAAGCAAGGCCCGTGAGGCTGGAACTACTAGCGCGAATCGCGGCTGCTCGTGCCTGGAGCTCCAGTCGAGCTCTAAAACAACAGACAGACAGACGACAGTGAGATCCAAACGGCAATCCTCACAGCACCACATCGCACAACACAATTGAGGATATACTTGTCCTCCTCCCTCTACGCCGTACCTCCACCATCAACAGACATAGGAGGTATTCCCTCGATCCACCAACATGTCGAGAAGATACGATTCCAGAGTGAGCTTCAGCAAGCTCCAGCCTCCCCATGCATCCAAGCTGACAATGTATCTAGACGACTATCTTCTCCCCAGAGGGACGTCTCTACCAAGTTGAATATGCACTCGAGGCTATCTCCCACGCTGGAACCGCTCTAGGCATATTGGCAAAGGATGGTATTGTGTTGGCAGCAGAGCGAAAGGTCACCAGCAAGCTTCTGGAGCAGGATACTTCGGCAGAGAAGCTCTACATCTTGAACGAGTATGCTTATCTTCTCTTTGGAGATGCGCCTCAGCTAAACTTCCACCAGTAACATGATCTGTGCCGTTGCAGGCATGACTGCCGATGCCAACATCCTCATCAACTACGCCCGTCAAGCCGCCCAAAAGTACCTCCTTACCTACAATGAAGACATTCCATGCGAGCAGCTCGTCCGTCGATTATGCGATCTCAAGCAGGGCTACACTCAGCACGGTGGTCTCCGACCCTTCGGTGTCTCCTTCATCTACGCCGGCTACGATCCACAAAGGCAATTCCAACTCTACCAGAGCAATCCCAGTGGTAACTATGGTGGGTGGAAGGCGACGAGTGTGGGAGCGAACAATGCCAGTGCGCAGAGTTTGTTGAAGCAAGATTACAAGGAGGATTGTGACTTGAAGGAGGCATGTGGAATGGCGGTCAAGGTTCTGAGCAAGACCATGGATTCGACCAAGCTGAGCAGCGAGAAGAGTGAGTTACCAGCTTCTATCTGGAGGGGAATTTTGCTAACAATTATCAGTCGAATTTGCTACTGTTGGAAAGACGAAAGATGGACGTATCTACCATCACTTGTGGGGTGCGGATGAGATCATGACATTATTGAAGGAGCACGACTTGGCGAAGGATGAGAGCGGAACTGATGGTGGAGATCGGGTAGTCACCTAGATGGTCAATTCTAGATACCTTGATACTATGTAACAATAAGAGAATACCCTTCTGGCAGCCAAGGGCAGTGTCCAACATTTTCTTCGCTCCAAGTGGCAGTTGCCTGTTTTATCACAAAGTTTTCTTGAATCACAAGAGATCTATTATAAAATGCTTCATTTTTTGCAAAGGCGGTTACTCCAACGCCAGACTGCATACGCCGAAACAAAGGAAAATATATGCCGCGTGATCCCCCGGATCCACTGCGTCAACAATTTTCTACCTACCAGTGGCAAGGTGCTCTCTCGAGGCCATCCTCCAGTCCCCACAGCCGTCAATACTCGTCAGACCGCTCTTTTCAAAGGGGTGATTGTCCAGCTTTTCTCACCAGGGGCTCCAACTGAGGCTTGCTCTGATAATTGCCTGCGTGTGTTCTGCTTGCGAAGTTTTCTCTACAGCTCAGCCCAGTCGAGTTGCCATCCAGCATCACCTTTTTTGAAAGCAAAGGCCTCTCCCAGAATATCTTCTCTAGCAACCCACAAGTTCTGCAAACTCTGAATGTGGTTCACAAGGAGTGTTGTCTGGCGTGCGAGATGCGTCTCGCCTTCTGTCCCTCTGCAAGCATCAACCTGCCATCTCTTGAGCTCCTTCCACCCTGTTATATGGCATTCTCTCAGGCTCCTCTGCACACTTTCCACCCAGTGCCACAGTTTGATGCACTGGGGATCCTTTCTCCAGAGGTGCCTTGGACTGGGAACGTCGGCGATGCTCACGTAGTTTTTGTAGAGTGGCAGAGCAGTCCATAATCCCAGAACGACCAAGTTCCATTTCCAGATATCATGGAGTTCGACGACCTGAGATATCACAAAGTCTAACTGCAAGCTATGGACCTCCGCTGCTGTGATCTCTTGACCTACAAAGCTGGCCTGAAAGTTGGTAATGTCGTCTGCAGTCATGAACGCAATGTCGCCACGGTCTATTTGGTGCTTTTGCAACTCCGCTTGTAGTGCCGTGACTTCCAACAAAGCTTGGTTTACATTGCTTCTCTCCCAGCCAGTTGGTTCATTCATGTATACGTTCTTTCCTGCCTGCTTGAATCCTCTCAAAGTCTGATTGCCTAAAGCTGGCTCGTTGGCAGCTGGTGCGCTGCCCGCTGAAACACTGTCGCTGGTGCTTGGTACTATGCCATTGTCTTGTCCTGAAGGTGTATTCTTTGGGTTATATGGCGAATCCTTCCAGTGGCCCAACGTAGCAACGTTTTCATGCCATGCAATCCATTGAAGGGCCATTCTCTGTTTGTCCAAGGCGTCGATCTGCGTCTCAAGAATTGACATCTTGCTGAATGTTTCTGGCCTTAAAGAATCCACTTCTGCATTCTCGAGATAAGCCATGGTCCCCCCTCGCCACTTGTATTGTTTCACATCAATATTGTAGGCTTGAAGTCCTTCCCGAAGGCCTGCAAGCTCTTCGCATAGCGAATTGCATTGTGCGTGACGTCCTGATCTCCAATACAATGGGTTCTCATCCATGAGAGAGCCTTCTCCAGTCGGCACGTTAGGAGTACTGCTGGTCGATTCCTGGTAGCTTTCCACAGTTGGATTCAAATCTACTCTATCATTTTCTGGTGTCGTCTCACTGCATTCGCTTTCATTACCGACAACATTCCCTGCACGGCCGCCACCTCCCCCAGCTTTACTCGTCTTTCCCGGTGGCATTGGTGCGGGGGCATTATTTCCCAGGTTAAGTGCATCAGGGGCTGGATGACGGTTTCCTGTCCTTGACAGGAAGTTTGCAGCTGCACCAAATCGGCTTGTGTACGGATTTGGTGGTTTGCTGGTGCCGGATACTGTCCGTGGACTAATTGGACTTGATAACGGTTTCCAGGGCCAGCTGGGAGCACTGCTTCTCCCTAAGTTCTCCGTTCCTTTAGAAACCTCGCCCGCATTCCTCTTTCTGTCCATTCGCTTTATGAAAGATGGTGATGCAGTCGAGTCGGATAGAGAGTCGATTTGCTCCAGAGCGGCGCAAACAGGACAAGGACTTCCGGGTACCTGGATAGTTCCCTGTTTCTGCGGTTGGCATGTACATCCTTCTGGCCTAGACGCAGCGGGATCTTGGGTGCTCCAAGCCGCTTTCTGTACGTCGTCGCTCGTCCAGACTTCGTTATTGTGAAGCGCTAGTTCAGCTAAAGCAATTTCCACGCGTTCCATCAGTGGTTTAAGCAGAACTCCTACTCTGTCTTCGGTGCTTGGCGGGAACCCCTCAATGATAGAATCCTGCCAATATGGCTTCGAACCCGGCCATCTTTCTTCTTGCATCCAGGAAACGACCTGTCGGAGCCTGTGAGCTACAATTTCCGTTTCTCTCATGGTGGGTAGCCCGTGAGGGTTTCGGTAATCCAACGAGTACAAATTCCGAACCCACTGGGGGACGACATAGTCAGGGTGGTAGAACTTGTAAGTGTCCATAAACTCATCCGTTTCGCGAAGGATGGCTTCGAGGTTATTGTGCACCGCAAGTCGTCTCTTATCTTGAGGTTTTCTGGAGCCGATTGCCTGAGCCTGCACATCTGACCTTAGTCGGTCTGCTTCTTTCACAGCTTTTTCGTACAGTGGTTTTGCGGCGGTGATCTTGGCCTTCAGGTCTATGTTTTCCGTTTGAAGGGCTTCGAGTTGAGTATGTTTTTCGTTCGGCGTCGATCGATTGAACAGTATCTGCTGCTCAATCTTCGTATTCAACATTCCAACAGCAACAAGAGCCTGTTCAATGAAGTCCTCGGCACTGTAGTCCGGTGGTGTGACGGTCTCAGGTCCCAATATTTCTCTTGCTTTACGAGCAGCTTCGTTGCATCTCTGGATCGCCTCTTCATACATCTTGATACGTTGCCGTGCTACGACTATCTCTACCTGAAGTGCCGCAGAGTGGGCATTAGTTTCGTCTCGGGACGGGCATGGAGAAGAGTTGGCTTGGAAATTGGATGTTTCTTTTTCTGGGAAAGGGGGTGAGATCCCAGAAGCAGATGAGGCGGCAACTGGACCTGGTGCAGGTTCTCCAGAACCCTGAAGTTCTCCCAGTCTATTAAGTTCTCGATCAGCTTCATCAAAATTCTCAACAACTACCTCCAATTCCTTGACGTTGTCGTCGAACTTCTGCTGCAAAGCCGCGAGCTGATCCGTCAAATTTTTCGCGTTCTCTTCCGCTTCAAGTTTGCTTTTCCGGAGGACAATGCATCGTGTACAATCCACATTTTCAGGAAAATTGTCTCCGCCGAGTTCTCTGGCCATCGCGATCACATTCTCTCCTGCAAGTTTGGCACTACACGCATCGTTTCGCTCAGCTGTTATTACTCGCAGCTGGTTCTTCAGCTCCACCACTTTGTTCCTGAGATTCAACTTCGCCTCATCATCGTTCAGTCTGTTGAGTCTGTCGTATTCTAATCTATCATCCTTGAGCTCGTTGATCTCCTCTCTGTGGCGAGTGACCATGTCATTGAGCTTCGTGATTTCCGCTTTGCTCTTGACTCTCTCGTCAGTTGAGAACGGTCGGCCTCTTGCTAGCTCATCCTGAACAGTCTTGAGATCTCCTTGCAGGACCCGGACTTGTTCTTCAAGATCTCTATTTCTTTGCATTAAACTTGCCGGATGTTCATCAAACAGAGGATGGCGACCTTTGCTTCTCCTCTCACGATTGTACTCGGCTCGAAGATCAGCAAGTTCTCTCTCGAGTTTGCCGACACGACTCCGGAAATGTATATTTGCTCTCCTGAATCCTTCCAAGTCAACATGATCTCTGCGACAGATTATCACAAGATCCTCTGCGATTTTTGCTCGTTCCTTCCATCGTTTTGTTACAAGGGCGAGCGACCTATTATTTCGTTTTGAGATTTCCAGTTCAGCCAATGCTATCCTAAGCCGTGCTTCAATTTTTCGATTTCTATCTCTCATGATCTGTTCGTGGTTTTCGGTCGATATCCAACGATCGAAACAACTGCACTGACCAGCGTGGACACAGCGCCAGAAAAATAGGTGTATGAAGAAGGACGTCAACGCCTCGATTACTCGCCACGCGGTTCTGCGACGATCTGTCCCTGTAATGAGCAAGAAGTCAGTAATGACTCGTTCACACTTGTCTTGGAAGCCCCCCCCCCCCCCCCCCCCCCCCGGATATTTTCTATCGAGGGATGGGGATGGAAGTCCTCCTTGCCCAACTACCTACATAACAGCTGGTATAACTCCGCAATCCCATTGTCAAGTGTGCACACAAAAAATAAGATGCCTCCTATGAGACAGGCTCCACAGCACAATATCAAGCTCGTGGGTAGCCATGTTATTATCCCGACCAGCACTTCCCAAAGATGCCCAACAAAGCTCATCGTTTCTTCTTACGTCTTGTATACTGTCAATTCCGTTTCGTCCGAACCCGTTGACTTCTTCGCAAACTTTCTAGATTGAATCACAATCCAGACTTCCTACTACTGCAATACCGTTTTGCAGCAGAAGGGTGGTTTTCGAAGTTGCTCTACATGGACGGCCCAGATTCTTTCTGGGCTGCTGGGTTTGTTTCTGGTTCTTGGTTCAAGGCACTCTGTATCGACTTCAGAATCCGATCGTCTTCGACTTCTGAGTCGTCCAATTGAAATCGCTCTTGGTCGCTGTTGTTCATCTCTTCGCCTTCAGGGTCTGAGTTGTCTGACGGTAACTTTTCTTGATCGCTGTTACTTGCTGCTTCAAGTTCTTCAACTTCTCTCAATATTCCCGCATCCGTTTCCAATTCGGGATCCAGCCCGAAGTTGTCTATGAAACCCTTCCTAACATGGCTATCAAAGCGCCGTGGGTGTGAAAGCCTCGCTTCCTTTTCGTCCAAGGACGCCGCCATTCTTGCGCTGGCCTCTTTTTTCTCCTTCAATTCTTTGTCGGCTTGCTCTTTTGCGGACTTCTGCCTGTCTGCTGCAGCTTCGGCCTCGCGCTTCTGCTTTTCAACCTCTTTTGCAGCTCTTTCCGCTGCCGCCGCCGCTTTAGCTACGGCGTCTCTTTGCTGCCTTTCTTCCCAGTCTTCTCGTCTTTTAGCTGCCTCTCGAAGCATTTCAGGAGCCGCAGCTTCAGCCTCTATCTCTCGATATCTCTCAGCTATCCGCGCTCCTTCTTCTGCTGCCGCGTGGGCTCGCATTCCATCCCTGCGTTCGATACTTGCAGATCTCCATTCTAGGTATTCTGGGGTTTGACTTTCGTCTGCAAGAATGTCGCCGTTGTGCATAATAGGCAGAATCCTCTCTGAGAATGGCACATGGCGGGGTTCCAGAGATTGAAGAACTGGAGATGCTTCTGGGTGTTCTCTGACTCGCCATTCTAGATTTTCAGGGCGTTGACGTGCGTTTGGGGGGATGATGCCGTTGTTGGAGAGGGGTATTCTGACGTCGTCTTGTACTGCTATGACTGGCCTAAAGATAATAGTAGGTGGGTCGTCAACTTTCACGATATCCCAGACCAACATCGAGAGAACGAGTGATCCAGGACCTGGACTGTAGGCCTGAAGAACTAGTGCGATCCATAAGTGAACCAGGTTCGGTGGCTGTCTTGTTTGATACCTGGCTCCTGTGTCTCTATGGAAGTAGAAGAAGTCTCTGAGGGGTCTTGTGTCGAGTGGCATGGAGCTCATCATGAATGAGCCCAGAATCCAGAGAATCTTCAAGATGTTTTGCTCCCCTTTCTGGTGTACATAATAGGTGAGTAAACTGGAGCCAATGCAACAGGTAAGCGTTGTCATTGTGGAAGAAGCCCAAGGATTGTAAAAGTAGTTGAAACTGTATTCAACGAAATGCCGATGTATCGCCTCAGAATGTTGCACAATCTGCACACTTTGGAGCGTTGCCCATGTGGGGATAATCCACCATAGATGCTTCGCCCAAGCAGGAACGGGTTTCTTCGAGAAGAGAGCTTGCAGTCCGCGAGGTTGAGTGGGATCAGTTTCGCCCTCGAAATGAGGTAACTCCACTGTGGCTGGAGACATGTAGTAGAAGAGCAGCAAGAGCAACGGAATGACGAGTGCGTAGAAGGCGAGGTTGAAGGACAGGTAGGAGTGGGCGTAAATCGTAAAACCTGCGGCACTGGCCTGACCCATGCAAACCAAGACGTTCCATACAATTGAAAGAGGAACAGCGTCTTCAACTGGGATTGGTTTGAAGTATGAGGCAATTTGTTCCAAGACCAACGTCCTCCAGTCCACAAGATTTTTGTAGTAAGGATATCGCAGAATGGTTACGACAAGCCGCACCACCATGTGAATCAGGAACCTCACAAAGGGAAAAAGGGTTAGTTCAGTATATCGCAGTACGTCTTCCATTATAGTATCAGGGTCGCGTATCAACCAGATGAGGTTGTAGAGAGTGCGAGCAAGGAAGTTGGCTGATGTAAACCCCAGGATGACCCACATGAATGTTCTCGACTTCATGTAGGGCTTGTCCGAAAACTGGACTATGAGGGGTAGTGTAATGAGAAGGTATACAGGTAGTCTGAGTGTCCGTCTCATGGTAGTTTGAAGGGAGACTAGTCCTGGAATGGGGTCTTCAGAATTGATCGGATCTTCGTTTGGAGGATGGTAAGGGAATTTCGGATCGTGAAGTATATATGCTCCCCCGAGCAGGGCACAGAAAGTAGCTAGCTGGAGATTGACAGTTGCCATGTAACTCAAGACCATCATCGCAAGCACGAGGGAAACAGCTCGATCTTTTGGGATTGCCTCCTCTCGTTGATCCGGTGCGAGTTCAAGTGGATTGAATCTCAAAATGTACTCGTGTCCAGGAACTCTGAGATAGCTAACCCAAAGGAAGAATCCTAAGTAAAAGTCCTTGAAGAGGTTCACTGAATTGGCCATGCTCAAGCCGTGATAAATGAACGCCGCAGCAACTCCTGCATACCATTGGAAGGCGATATCCGCAAAGCCCGCATTAGGCTTTGGCGCCCAGAACCAGGGTACCCATAGCCAGCCTGCTATGTAATAGCTTAAGATGGCAGAAGTTCTAGCTGCGGTATCTAGAAACAATAATTTGGAGCCAGGCGACCAAATTTGTAGAGCATCGCATACCATTCCATATATCAGGCATTCGGTGTAGTTTAGGGTCATCGGAATGCGCATGATAGAAGTGACAATGTTGGTCATTTCTATCATAAGGAGCACCGGCAATTGTGAGAGACAGAATTCACCCATAAGGGGCCAGAATCCAGGGAGCCATGGATTGAGGTGTGAGAAAGGTTCTCGGTTGAATATCGTGCGTATTGCTCCATCGATCATGGAGTAAACTTTCGCTACGACGAAAGCGAGGATAACAAGGACCTGATGGAATTAGAAAAGGCATCCTTATCAGAGTGGATTGACTTACTGCGCTGAAAAAAATGTATTTGGGTGTGCTTGTTAAAATCTGTACCGCAGCATGTCTGAGTTGAGGAAAGTCTACCAGAAGGAAGATTGACAAAGCCGTAGCAACCATCAACAGAGCACTGCCAGCCGCCGTTGTCCAGAGCTTGTTGAATACACGGGTGATGGCGTCCCAAACGCATAACAAGTTGTAAATCCAGTAGCGGAACCCATCCCAGAACCCGTGGTAAGCGATGGGCAGAATGACCTTCTGCAGAGCGAGTTCAGGTAAATCATCCCAGTACCATTCCATACGTGCCGGAAATCCTTCATTATACTCCAAAGGCAGCTCGAATAGTTCAACAGCTCCCTCCACGACCATGGAACCAAAGCAGAGAACGTTGAGAAGTGCAAAGGGCGTATCCAGATCTGGTGTCCAGGAGTCATGTACCCACATAAATGGGATCTCGGGGTCGGTGTAGTGGCGATGCATGTAAATGTTGATCCATACAAGAAAGGCTAGGGCAAGTAATACCCACGGAATGCCAGTCTTGGGTAATAAGAGAGTCTGGAGGTGTTCTCCGACGACTGAGAGAATGGGCGACAGAGTTTCATTTGATGGGATTCCAATCAAAAAGTCGCTACATCTGCTCAAGAGATCGCCGACGATGACCACGACAGCTGTGGCGAATGCGACAGGAGATTTCCAGAGGTAGCTGAAGTCGCTCTGTACGAAAGCGTTATGTATGTCGGTAACTTGTTCAGACCAGATGTTGTTGTTAGCTAAAGTGCTAGCCGAGGCCTCCAACCAGTCTCCAATGGTCGCGAAAGCACTTTTGATCGGTGGTACGAAGTCGAAGTAGCTTGCCCATGAGGACACGAACCATAACATCCAATTTGCACCGGTAAACATTACATCGCCGACCGCACTGAAAGGAGTTTGTATGACCGATGTTGCGGAGGTAACAGAGTCGGAGTTGTAGATTAGGGATGAGGTTTTGGTGAGATACGCCACGGCATAAATACAGGGTCCAACGAAAGAGAACCAAAATGCGTCAAAGATCGTCCAAACCCATCGTCTGTTCTAAGGAGGCGTTAGGATCTGTGTCTGCCTTGTTTGTGCTGTGTATATGGAAGACTTACCAACATATCCAGCACTCCCCCTCTCCAAGCATCTCTGTTCCCCTCACACTGCCTCCTCCAATACCACTCTTCTTCACCTGTTCCCTTTCCCCCCCACACACCCGTGTCATTCCAACCTTCCAACACACTTTTGCACTTCACCGCATCATTATCGCCAAATCCTCGGGTGACAAATATCTTCTCATTGTAGTAGAACCAGCCTCCCGTGAATGAGACGTGAAAAATGAAGAGAGGCAGCGCGACGAGGATGCAAGTGGTCAAAAGGGATATGGTGAGGAGTTGTACGGGTCGGCTACTGGTGCGGTAGGATGATGCAAGACGATTGGGTAGGGAGCGGATGGTATATATGAGTTCTATCATTCTGATTTGTGAGCGTATGCTCGGTTGGGATGTGAATGTGTCTACAGTACGAGTCTCGAGTGACTGAACTGTTAGCGATTTAATATTTTATTCGTAATGAAGGCCATTGAGAGTTTGAGAAGGCCGACAGTGGGGCAAGGTCTTCCTGTAAAGGTGACATGATTATGGGTGACAAAGGGGGTACCGAGAACGGAAACATGGGAACAAAGGTCCTTGAACTAGCGATCTACTCGATGCACAGGGACGCTCCAGACAGACAAAGAGACAAAAAGAATTAGATGGGAACGGAATCAAGGACGACTTGAAGTTTTGGCTTGACGTGTTGAGAGCAGATACAGCTGTAGTTAACGGGCAGGCATTTGACTTGCTTCCGGTTGGGACTTGCAGCTACAACGCGTCACAGCTTCAAAACATGCCATGATGCGCTTCCCTAATCTTATGTATCAGAGTAGAGAATAGGAAAAGAGAGAGAGAGAAAAAAAAAGGAACAAAAAAAGAGAAGGGAACGGATTTAAGGATGACTTCAGCATTTGAAAATGATGTGGTTGGAACAGATCGAGCAGCAGATGCGGGGCTAACAATTGAGATGCTTCAAACGGAGATTCGACGCAGTCATAGCGCATCACTACCTCCATATTCTTCAAATTGCTAGAGACACGGGTAGAAAGGGAGAAAACAAAGCAAAAATCTAAATGACTTGTAAGATGGAAAATACGTTGTTTGTGGTAAGCGAAAACATGAGATATGTAAGCGACGGAACACAAAAAGTGATCTGATGCGAAAAGCCTGTAGAGACGAAGCCTTGCTTTCCATCTCATCCTCTCTCTCCAGTCCACCCTTGTACACTCCTCACTGATACGGATCCATCTTCCCACCTTTCTTCCTCATCGGGGGCACAGCCTTTTGGTTCCCAGTCAGTGCATGCACATATTGATTCTCCGCCTCCTTAAACGCCTCAATATCCCTCTTCATACTCTTCGGATCGGCATTCGCTCTCAAATTCACAATCGACAGACTGGGGATATTATTCTTGATCCCGTACCGCACAACATGGTTATACAGCTGTACGCAGCGCTCCTGACGTTCCTTCCACTCGTTCTGCAGCTTCTTGCGCTCGATTTCCTTGGGCGCACCTGTGAACGGTACTAATGCGGTGTCGTTGTTGCGATTGCTGCTACTATCGGCGGTGCCGTAGCCGGGGTATTCGATCGCTTTGAGTGTTTTGTCGGGGGGTGGAGGGGGTTCGAAGACTATGAGGGGTCCGGAGGTGGGATCGTTGATGGCTTTGGCTTTCCAGTCTTCGGGCCAGCTACGGTCGTCTTTCTTGAGGGGGAGAACACCGACTGCGCCGCGGAACTTCTCGATGTCGAGTGGGAGGAGTTGGGGGTTGGGTTCGAAACGGATGAGTTGGCGGCCGGCTTCGTCGGTGACGGGGACTTCTTTTTGCGCTTTGTGCACGTTCCAGTGAGAGATGACGAGTTCGGCGAAGGTACGCGCGATGACGAGGTTGTCCCATTTCTTCAGGTATAACGGGTCGAGTTGGATCCTGGCGCGGGGTGGACCGGCTCGTGTGCCTGGTAGGTGGTAGTCTTCTGTGAAGGCGACAAGCTGTTGGATGCGTTTAGCGAGGATAGCGATCTCGTGGTTAGAGAGGTTCACGGCGAGGTTTTCGGGCGTGTTGTAGGGTTTGCTGAACAGATCGTCGAGGTTGTCGGTTGTGGGCCAGTCTGGGGGCATGCGTTGGTTGGCTATAATTGAGATGAGGAGCCCGTCGATGGCGGTCTGCATTGCGGAGTAGATCTCGAATTTCTTCTGTTTGCGTGGGCTGAGGGCACGTTCGGTTGGGTGGTTCTTGAGGAGTAGTGGTTCAGAGTCGAGGACCTCGTGAAGGACTTCATTCAGAATTCTGTTGACGCCTTCGATGCCTTGGATGTTGGCGTGGACAGTCAAGTTGCTGTCTAGAAATGAGAGAAGCTGAAGACCGCGGTTGTAGAGACGCAGACATTCGGAAATAACGAGTTTCTCCACCAACTCCTCTAAGCTTTGAACATGCGGGTTCGTCTTCTGATTTGCCATTATCAACTGCATGGCAGCCTCGGGTGCTGCGAGCGTAAGTGTATGCGAGCTCTTTTCGTTCCTGACAGGTTGTTGCTTCCAATGTGGGAGGACTAAACCTTCACGGCTGAAAATCTCAGCCATCTCGCTGATTGCTTGCCACAACCTTTCATAGATCGGGAATATACGAAGAAGATTCTGCTCGAAGGTCATGAACTCGATCTTCCAGTCTTGAGGCCGTGTAGTATCGAGACCAATCCTAATATCTATGACATTGCCACCGAGACGTTCAAGCTCTCGTTCAAGTCTGTTCTTGTACGTTGCTTCTCTGGCAACTTCTCTCCGCATGATGTCGACCTGGAGATCGGTCGTGTCGGCTCCATGAGCGCCTATGGCGTATTGCCTAGCTAGCTGGATGGTAACATGTGCAAGGTAAGCTTTTATGTCTATGTGCTCAGCTGCTCTCGGATCCATTCCCATCTGAATACAAGCGTTGGTGACCTGCGCTTGATCTTCCAGCATGCTAGCTTTGACTAGATCGTAACTGTCCTCGAGCTCCCGAATACGTCTCTGGCAACTCGCTTCGTTCTGGCATTTATCGGAGTGGGATTCTTTCTCCTTGGCGAGTTCATGTCGTAGATTCATACCCGTCATAGCCAGAGCATTTCTCTCCCTCTCCAGATTCCGGATCGTTGCTTTCGCCTCGTACAGTTCACCGATCGCCTTTTCTTTGTCAACACCAGCACCTCTAGTGTAATCGATAGCCTTCTGAAGTCTTTCCAGTTCCGATCTGTATTTCTTGTCTTCGTCCCATTTCTCCCAGGCAAGTTGGAGATATTCGGAATCTCGCTCCATGAACCTCTGTTCCCAATGCCTGCTCCTAGCATCATCGTGTTGAGGGTTGTGCCATAAGGCAACTTCTTGCGGTGCACCTCTGTTATAAACCTCGAGCTCATTTCGTTGGTCCTCTACAACTCTAATACTCTCGTTGGCATTTTGAAGGCGGTGCCTTTCGGCACCAAGCTCTTGTTGGAGAGTCTGAATTTCCATTCGAAGGTTATCATTGTCCATATTCAGTCCCGCAATTATACTATCCCTCTCATCGAAACATTCACAAGGGTCAACATGAATACAGTTGCTGGGGCCGCCGCTGCCAGGTGTGAAAGGGACATCTTTGAATGATTGCCAAAATGCCCAAAAGAGGTTCCATAGCAAGGTAATGAGTGCGATGATCGGCCCGGCTACAGGGTTGTTGCTGGCTGCTTCCCAAGCAGTTCTGAATCGGTGCACGAAGAAATGATCCATGAAAACATAGAATAAAATTGCAATGGTGAAACCCACTCCCACAAAGACTGCCAAAGCGGCGAGACCGTTCGCCATCAACAATATAAGGCTGGTGAGTAGACATATGCATATCGTCTTGCCCCAGAACGGACGATCCGCGTGCCAAACATAATTGAACCATGCTCGTAGCTATCTGATTAGTTGCAGCCAGTCAGACAAGAGGAGAACGCGACTTACTCTTCTGGTAATCAGTGGGAGTATATAGTACACGAACAAGCCCAGGATCCCCAAGTACTAACGATATTAGCCAAGCAGGTGTGGAAGGATATGGAGACATACTACGCCAGGAGAAGTCCTAAAGGGCTCCATGAATAAGATTTCGAAAGCATGCCTCTGAGTTGATAACTCTCCATCCCTGTCCAACGCAGCGGTATACGCTCGACATCGCTGTAATTGAAACCATTCCTGAAAAGTCTGACCCCAAGTGAAAAAGCCATTCTCACTCATCATAGCTCTGTAGCAGCCATTCAGGGCGACATCGTAGCCAATGTAGGCCTGGAGATAAGCATACCCGTACCAACCCATGCCAACGACCAATTGATACATGCAGGATACAATAGCACCGATGACAGTGGCTCCAACTAGAGCCGTGACCACTCGTGTTCCGGGTGAAGATCCTTGCCAGAAATTCCTCATTCCGTTCCGGCACCAGAGATAGGTGGATGGTACGGGTGCACGAGGCAGGGGTTCTCCGGCAAGTTGTTGTCGAGTATGTGCTTCCTGAAGACGTCCATATTCGCTCTGTTGCAGGCGTAGATTTTCTTCCTCGCTTTTCTTCCGCTGGTATGCTTCCTGTGCGCGGCGACGCCGATCTGCCCAGGCGCGTTGTTCTTCCGTCTGTACCTCTTCTGCTGTCAATGCCCGGGCTTCCCTCTGTGCTCGTCGGTCGCCCATTTGCTGGCGCTGTGCTGCTGCTCGACCATCGGCTGCTGTTCTGGCTGCTTGATCTTCATTATCAAACCATCCGTCGTCCCGCGACCCGCTCCCCATTATAGCAAGTAACTCCCTTTTTCTTGGTGCGCTCATGCGGCCCTCGACAATGTCGGGTGAGGGCGACCAGATAGACATGGCGCCGCAAGGGGCCCCGAACAGAGCGGAAATTGTCCACAAAAGGTTGTTTGCCACCGCAAAAAACTCTGGTTGGATATGCAGCCAGCAAGATGCTATTCAATGCTTCGAAATGGCCAGTTGTACTGTGTTGTTAGAAATTGACGAAAATGCTGCAAAAACACTTCTCAATTTCGAGATCTCGAATTGATATCAAGGTCATCACCAGGGTAGAATCGAGTGTGGCAGAGTACAAAGAAAAGATACTTCGAATTCAGTAACAAAGAAGAGCAAGACGAATGCAATGTAAAGATTGTCCACAAGGGGTACAGGACCTCATCTGAATTGGGACGAAGACAAAGGACAAAGAAAAGCACACCCCAACTCACCCGACATTTCATGATTCCAAACCATAGCAAGAATAACAAATTGTCATTTCTCATAAGTCGTCTAATTCCCATCATCGTCATCACTCAATTCAAATTCTCTTGCAGGTCTAGCAACCTCTTCATCATTCTTGATTTTTGCGAATCCCTCATTGAAAGTTGAGGCTCGTGATTGGAATGGCTCGTTGCATTTCGCTGAGTGTAGGCGAGGGTAGTATCTTCGGTAAGAAAAGTATGCGATACCCATTCCGAGGATAGAGCCGCATGTTACATCGTAGACATCGTGGCTGTGCGGAATTAGCAAGGACTATTTGAGCGCAGAATATTTCGTTGGCATACCGATAGTCCTTGCAGCGACTAATAGCTATCATCGCAGCACCTAGGAGAGGAGCAATGGCAAGCAGTGCCTTTGCGAGATCAGTTCTAGGTCGAAAGACGTGCATCTGTCCAGCGAAGAACAGAGCTAGATATCCCAATCCACTAAACGCAAAAGACGAGTGTCCTGAAGGGAAGCTCCTCCACCCATCATGTAGTCTATGGTGATCTGTTTCCGTACATACGTCAAAAGAGACGAGTACGTCATTTGGGGTGCCAAGTGCTGGCTTACATCGAGATATCAGATCCGGTCGAGGGCGGCCAACGGCGTTCTTGATGCAGTCTGTGATGAAGAGGGTGAGGACAATACTACGGTAGTCAGTCAAGGTAGCTATGTAGCATAGTTCGAGGCATACCTTATAAGAAGTCCTAGAATCGTGACATGGAATTTATGTACTCCAGCCCTTGATACTCCTAGCCAAACAATGAGGCATATCAAGGGAACCACGGACCCGTAGAATATACCCCAAGTGACCGTCACCCGTTCCTGCAGAGCGTGTGGATATTGTATATTGATGTTATTGATAAAGAACATTCGATGGAATGGTTCGACAAGGACGACAAGCTGAATTGTGGTATTAGTAACTGTATCAAATAGAGGCAGATCAACATACCAATATATATGCAGTTAAGAGCAATGCAAAGCCCAAGTAATCCGCCGCATATGTTTTCTATAATGCTCAATCAGTACCAGTATACCGGAAGATATCCCCAGAGAACTTGCCTCCCAAAACCTCGCCACAGCTCCAATCCATCCAGTCTGAGCAGCCAGTCCCAAGCCTCCACTGGGTGATCTAGAATTGCGTGCCATTATCCAACTAGCAGCTCCTTTGATCAAGGCCACATGCCTCCCGTGCAGAATTGAAGCTATTCGAGGAATGGTGAGATATATATAGATAATCGTGGGTGAAGAGTGGTCGCTGTCAGATTGAGTGTTGTCGATGATGTTGGGAGCCATGGGATTCTTGGCCATGTCAGCCTTGCTGAGGTCAGCATTGAATGTGCATTTCGAGCTCGCGACTCCGACTTCTTCTTGCGACACAACAACCACAAACCACGACTACAGATCAACAACGAGATATCTTTGCAGATTACCAGTCGCATACTTCGAATCTATCTCCAGCTTCATATCCAATCTTTCACCCGTTGAAATTGCACGATACAATGGAAGAACAACAACCCCCCTCCTCTCTCGCAACAGCCTTCCCCTCCCCCCCTCCATTCTGGAAATCCTTCACGCCAGAGAACATCACACAAATCGCCGCTCTACGCTCTGCCGAACTGTCATTCCCACGCCAGCCACAAGAACCCGCAAAAGAAGTACCCGTGCGGATACTCGATCTGCCCTCCGAACTGCGCAATCTTCAACCGCCAGATCCCCCTGCTGATGGGCAGTATAGGTGTTTTGGGGATCCGTTTAGGGTATGTCTTGCAGTTCTGGGGGGGGGGGGAAATTGCGGTAGAGTAGGCGTGTATGATAGGTGCTGATTACAGTGACAGCTCGACGAACCTCTTCCTACTCTTCAAGCTCTTGGGCTTGAGCAGTTGTATACACCACCTGGCACGCCGAACGGTAGCAGCAAACATGCTGATCGTGCGTTTATACTCAAGAGACTGGCAAAATCCCTACTGTTGAATTTCCTGGAGCTGGTTGGCATCATGAGCATAGATCCTGAGCAGGTATGTCTTTCCTCTCTCTTCCAACCACTCCTATGTACTACTCTATATTTAGCCTCAGTTGAACTGACAGAACGATAATAGTACGCCGAGAAAGTCGACCACATCAAAACCCTCTTCGTGAACTTCCACCATCTGCTGAATGAGTACCGACCACATCAAGCCAGGGAGAGTCTGATTCTGATGATGCAAGATCAATTGGAGCGGTCGAGGGCGGAGACTAGGGGCATAAGAGAGATGAAGGGAAAGGTTGAGACTATTTTGGAGGGGCTGGGTACGGGATTGGGGGCGGAGACAGAGGCTGAGAGGAATCGAGTGGGTAAAGGGGAGGAGAAGGTGGTGCAGGAGGGTAGGGATATTTGGGACGAATTGGAAAGGGAATTTGGTGTTGTTTGAGGGGGATATTGGAGCTGGATTGGATATGAGGACATATTCCAGGTGCTGAATTGGATGGGATATATTGCAAAAATGCATCGACAGCTTGGAGGGTTATCCGAGAACGACTCAAGATTCGGAAATAGCCTATACTAGACCACATCACAATAACGAAATGAAGAAAACAAAGCAAAAGAGTGCAGAGTTCATCAATGAGGTTCCATTGCTATGGCTTGTTCGGTGTGAAGAAGTCGACGATAAAGATTATTCCTCCAAATGTCCATGCCAGCCCCAGCGCAACCCAACCATCATCATGTCGTATCCGCAATATCAGAAAAGCAACGCACGCATTCAAAAAGCCCTGGTATATCCATCCTTCGCATCGCATCACTTCTCTCCACCACATCCCTCCCCTCCTCCCTCTTCCCCCCTACTGCATTTCCCATCCCTTTCCCACACCTCTCCTATCTTTCTTATCCCCACTTCACATCACCGTACAAGGAATAGGAATGCAGCAGCACTCATACCCATCACACTCAATGCACTTTGTCTTCCCAGCCGCACCGCCCTCGCCTTTGACGATATTGCTGATTGTGGAGGACGCTGCTGAGCCGGGACCGTTGCGGTTTACGAGGCTGGAGGAGGTGGAGGTGCACATTTTGAGGGTTGGTGAGCCTGGTCTGGATAGAGGTTTGTTGATTTGGTTGGTGAGTTTGATATGAGGCTGGTGACGTCAGTCAAGCTTTCCAAGCTTCCATCTCCAGCCTTGTTCAAAGTGCAGTACAAAGTAACCTGGATATAGAGGGGCATCAAGCTAGAGGTCTGTCTGCATCGTACGAAAATGTCAAATAGCGAAAACTCACCGATCAGTTTCTCTAACTGAAGACTGAAGACCAGAATCAAAGTTGTAGAAGACTTGGTAGAGAAGTAGACTTGTAGTCAAGATAAAGTATCAGGCCCTTTGATAGCCAGCTTTAAGTGCATGAAGTTGGCTTGGAGAACAAGGATTGTGATTGGTGATTCACTGTACCTCAGATCAAGATCCACGCAAGCTCTGTGGCGTGGAGCTGCTAAGCCACTTTTTGTTCACGGGAGCGGGGTTGATGTTATTCTCTGGGCTTTCTTAGTGTGGATTTTATTAACAGCTTTAGTTGTCTTTACGTTTTCTTGAATTTTAAGAGCCTAAGGCATTTACTTGTAAACCTCTATAATAGTGAAAAAATCTCTTGATTTTTACCCTCCTATGATTGGTCATTAAATACGTGGAGCGAGCTTTGATTATGTTATGACCTGTGGTCTTGTGACACTTAAGGAGTCTAATAGAAGGTGGTGTTGATTATTGACAGCTTTAGTTGTCTCTACGTTTTCTTGAATTTTAGGAGCCTTAGGCATTTGCATAGTCACGCGGAAATCTTTATATTAGTTTGATTTTTCTAATAGTAAATTTTTTTTTGATTCTTGCCCTTTTGTGATTGGTTATAAATACATAGATTAAGCTTTGTTTTTGTTATGATCTACGGCCCTATAATTATTTTAAAAATTAATACTTAAATTTTATATATGTTTTAATAATAATTTAATATATTAATTGTTAGTTGTTATTTTATAATGTCTTTTTTTATTATTGTTATAATTTGCTATAATATAAAATGCGCTTTTAAGGGCTAATTATAACCTTTAAGTTGTTTTTAAAAAAATAGTAAAGTTCTTAAAATATGTTTTATTTGCTAAGAATTTATTACATTTTAATAAAAAGCAAAGTTTACAAAATCCTAGCTTTAATTCTATAAGATATAGATTTTATTGCCCTTTTATATAAGAGTCCCCAAAAGTACGCGTTTACTTCACTTTTATTTGCTTTTATTGATTTTTTATTAATTAGTATTACCCCTTTTCGTAAAAGCCCCTAAAAGCACGCCAATATTAAACCTCTACTTAATGATGTTTCCCCTCCGCTTTAATGACTACGTTAATTGTTTATTCTTGAATTAATTATAATTCCAAATAAAAACGACAACGTGCTGTCTTTATTTTAACTCTTCCTCTCTGCCTAATTACTGCTGCCAAATTACGACTTATTTCCTATACCTTTTGCCTTTCCACGGTATACCCGACTACAGCTTTTAACTTTAAATATATAAGATATATTTGGAAAACAAAAGGTTTATAAAAAAAGTAAAATACAAATAGTACTCTTAATACAAAAGCAAGAATTGCCACTTATATTATAAAAAAACAAAATAAACATTCAAATTATTTTATTCATATATTAACCGCTAGTTCATAAAAGGCTATTGCGTTTTACAAACGCCACTATACCTGCACCTTTATTTGCCTTTCAAATACGTTTTTCTTTTTTAGCTTTAAATAATAACCCCTTTTCTTTTTTCGCTGATTTTGAGTTTACTCGTATTTGATAAAATAATAGCCAAAAGTCACTAGTTATTAAAAACTCCAAAAAAGCCACTGCTTAAGCACTTAGAAATATAAGGCTTATTTAACAAAACGCCTTATTGCCTTTCTTACTTTACTTTACAACATTAATTCTTTGGTTAAATTAAAAAGGCGAAATCCCCTAAACTCAGCCAACGCCAGAAGAAATTATATTAAATAAAAACTAGCTGAAAATTCGTTGATTTTATATAAGAGTATTATAAGAAAAAATGATAATTTATAGCCGCTATAATAAAAAGTAGTTTAATATACATTTGAAAAATATTAGCGGCGTAATAATATATTATTAGTGTCAAAATCGAAATAAAATTTATTTAGAAGGGCCGTTTTTAATGGGGGCTAAGAACAAAATAGATTTAAGGCCAATATTTGTATAATTCCCCATACTTTTTCAGTTTAAAGAGATAATAATCGCACTAATCTACGTTTATATAATTATTAAGAAATATTGTAATTATTAATACAAGTATATTAATTATTGTGTTTGTTTTATTTAAAATAATGTCAGGTTTTTTAATCGTTTATTTCTTTTTTTTTTTTAGAAATGTAAACATAATTATTTTAAGGCCTAAAGATAATAAAAATAATACTCAAATTATATGGCAATTTTAAGGGGATTTTAATATATAAAAATAGGCTATTATTTAATGGCTCAGATATTTTAAATTTTATTACCTAAATTTCCGCTATATTAATATTAATAAAGGCATATTAGATTCTTTGCCTTTTAGGCCAAATAAAGCCGATTTCTCTTACTTTTTTTTTATTACTAAAGAAGAGATTCTATTAAATGTTAACGGCGTAGGTAATAATTTTATTAAAAACGCTAATACTAAAATAAATAAAAATACTCTTACCCTCCCCCTAAAAAAATCCATAATCCCTTCAATTAAAGAAGACATTATTGAAATAAATAAACTTTTAGCGGAAATATTAAAAAAAAATGGAAAAATTATTACTAATATTCCCGGTTATTAATTAACCCTTATTTCCGAATTTTAATAAAATAATTGTATTTTTTTTATGGCTTTTCTTATCCTTTTTCTTAACGGCGCTAATGATTTAGCTAGCCTTTGACTTTGCGCAATTATTTTAGCTAAATACGGCTAATATCTTTTAAAATATAAAAACAATTGATTTGGCATTTACCTATGATTTTATTTTTTTGTCTTTAACCTTTTTATATATTTTAAGTCAATTAGTAAAGCGCAATTTTTTATTAAATCAAACATTAACGTTGTTGAATTAAACTTATTAACATTTTAAGCACAACTAAATAAGGATCTTTCCCTTTTGTTATATATTATATACCAAGGGCAAGACATTCCCGAAATTAGACTATATTAGAAAAAGCGCGGTTATAATCTTGAGGCGTTGACTAAATTTTATAAAAATAATTTAGCTAACTTTAAGATATTTAGCATTGTAGATATATAATGGGACGATTTATAGCGGTATATGCCGCGGTATAAAGAGTAAAAGGCCGCTATAATATTTAAAAAAGATAATATTATATAAAAAAACGTTTAAAACTATTTTTATATTATTATTAATTATATTTACTTTTGCTTTAAAGCTTTTTTAAAAAAGTTATTAAGTATTCTTTCTTTTACAACGACTTTTGGTTTCGGTGAAAATGGCAAGATTACGGTAGTAGGTATATATACGGTATTTTTTAGTTTAAAGGCAGCTCAAAAATATTGTTTTAAACTTTAGAAGAAATAGCTAAATTTATTGATTTTTAGAAAAACAAAGTTATGGCATAAAATCCTACTTTAGCGCGTTGTTTTAATGTTTAGTATTTATTATCTCTTTTATTTCACTAAATCAAAAATATTAAAAATTAATTTATAGTTTTTGTTAATTGATTTTAAGTTTACTAGTAATATAGCCACGCTTATTGTCTTTATATAAACAAAGAAACCAAGGTTATAATATAATAATTTTATTACCCCCGCCCTTTAGCCGCTAAAGTATTATATGATAATAAGATAAATCTTAAGCGTTATTAATTTAAGCCTTAATAAAACGCCAAAAACATTAACTCTTTTTATTTGTTGTTTGTTTTGAGGTAAATGGCAAATATAAACATATAGCCGTCCACGAATTTATATGGCTTATTTAAATATTGTGACAAGTATTGTTTAAAAAAGTGAGAAATTTTTATTTATATATAAAGAGCTTTTTTTCTAAATTAGGGAATATGTTAATTCTGCCTTTCTAGTTCTTTTTTTTATTATAAAAATATTAAATAAATTAATTAACAAAAAGGATTAGTTTACGCAAAAAGTTTGCCATGTTATTTTTGGCCTTTTATAGTAAGAATTAAACTGGGTTTTTGTGAGTTACGATTATTGTTTAGACAAAGATATTAGCCTTAATGTAATTGTTAAAGCTAATGGTATAAAAGTTTTTTGATTGTTAATTTAAAGATATTAGGATTGTATTATTAATCTTAAAAGTAGAAAAAGCTTATGTAATTTTTTTTTTAAATTAGTTATAATATTTCGATTATTAAGCCTTTAAGCGCAAAGGCTTTATGTGTAATAGGAAACCTACGATAATTAATTATTTTTTAACTTATAAGAATTTTGTTGTTTTTAACAAATATGAGGATTATTGTTAGGTTAAGTTTATATTCTATTACTTTTATAAGGCCATTGAAGAGCTTTTTGTAATATGTGGTAAAGATTACGGTACTTTTAGTTAAGCCTATGATATATACCTAGAGTTTTATTATTACTTAGATTACGACTATTACAACCCCCCGGACTTTCTTAATAATATTAAAAAAGATAATGAGTTTAAATTAGCGCCGTTTTAAACTCTTAAGGCACTTATTAATTAAGAATAATATATTTACCGTAATCTTTGTAATAATAAAGCTATTATAATTGATTTTGATAATTTAGGGCGTTCATCAGCAAAAAATATCGGCGCCGAAAAATTAATCAATTGGCCAAAGTGGCCATTTTAGTAATTTGGCGCTTTTGGCGTAAAAGGCCGCCTTTTGGCAAGTGGGTTTTTTTTTAGCGGCCTTTTGGTAAATTAGGCCGAAGCTTAATAACTTCCGTACTAATCGGAAAGGATTATCAATTTATCTGCTCCAAAGCTAAAGCTTGGCTATACTTTGGTATACATAACTAATAAATTAGCTTTGCTAAGCTTACCATACTATGAATATTTATACTAATAAAAATCTAATAAATACATTAGCTTTTTTAGGCAAAGTTTAGTTTAGGTAAATCAATTATATATATATATTCCCATAATATACCCCTTAAATACCTTAGGTATTTAAAGCCTTAAATTTTTTTTTACTATTATTAGAATAAACGCTATAAGTAAAATTTGGCGCTTTTGGCGCTTTTGGCGCAGAATTTTTTTTGGTGTATAGCCTTTGTTCCCAATTTTTTTAATATACAACTTTTTAGCCAAAAGCGCCAAAAGCACAAGAAGCCGCCGCTGGCCGCCATTTGCCACTAAATTTTTTTGCAGATGTTGGCTTATAGATTTAAAGAAAGGTTGGCTTAATTACGTTAAGAAATATAATATTTATAAAAATTAGCTTAAAGTAAAAAAACAAAAGCATAATTTAATGATTTAACAATTATTATTAGCAACGGTTATAATATTGCGCGTTTAAATAGCGAGTAGGTTAGATTTTGTATTAAGTTTATAGATTATTTTATGGCTATTTTTATAAGAGACAAGCCCTTTTAAATGTTTGATTAGTTTAATGACAAGGCAAAAACTAACAAAACCTTTGTTATTAAGACAATTAGCTTTAAGCTTTAAATAATAACTGCGGCTATAGGTAAAAATAACCTTATATTTAGGGCCGCTTTAATAGGGGTTATTATATATTGAATATATAAAAGTATTTTTCATAGCCTTTTTAAGATTTTTATTAAAGGCAAAACAATAGATAATTTCCCCAGTACCTTAAGGTATATTTAGGCCAAATTTAAAAACGTTTATTATATTTTATAAACAAGAAATCTATGTTTAATTTAAAGGTCTTAGCCACGATTAAACGCTGTTACTGGCAAATAAAACCTGGCGTCGATTTTCCATTTAGGGAAATGAGCTTATGGCTATATAAAATTTTTTTTTAATTCTTTTTTATTACTAACGTTGTTTTATATAAAAAAACTATAATTTTGGCAAAAGCAAAAGTAAGGCGGGCTTTTTATTGCTTTTTTAAAAATACGCTTTGTTTTGAGTAAATTATACGCTAACTACGAAAAGACGCTATTATAATTAGCTTTTGCTAGTTATTCTTAAAGCTTTAAACGTAAGATTTTAGCCGTGAAGATTAAAAGCTTTTGTGTATTTGTATTTAAATGAATCTTTTTCCTTAGGAGCTAAGCGCCTTTGAAAACGCCATTTACATTTATTATATTAAAAAAAAGTGCGCTTATATAACCATAACTAATTTAAGGCATTTGATATTTTATTTAAGGAATGTTTAATTGTAAATAAGGGGTTAAGAGTACGTAATGCCATATTAAATGAGGCCAAAGGCTTGGTAAATAAGCTTATTTTTAGTATTAAAGTATGTAT
Organism: Helotiales sp. F229; assembly: GCA_002554605.1. Lineage (NCBI taxonomy): Eukaryota > Fungi > Ascomycota > Leotiomycetes > Helotiales > Helotiales sp. F229. The sequence continues at coordinate 6,058,495 of MXAW01000004.1, read as the reverse complement.
AATATTGACGGACAACGATTAGATTGTAAAAGGCCCTATAAATAATATAATAAAGATAATAAAGGACTTATTTTAAAAAGGCGGCGTAAACCCTTATATTAATTGTATTAAGGGAGTACTAGTTTACTAAGAAGGCTATACCGGCCCAACTTACAAAAACACTGGCTATGCCTTAGTATTTCTAGCCCATTGTTTGTTTCTATTATACAACAGCGCCTACGATTAAACGTAATTCCCTTTCTAAATCGCGTATATAATGATTATATATAAGAATTAAAAAATATTTTTTAATAAAACAGTGATTAGCTTTGTAAAAAAGGAATATATTATTAGCTTTTTATATATTGTCATATTTTGTGTTAAAAGGCTGTTTGGGCTGTTTATTAAGTCCTTATTTGATTTTGAGTGATTTAAGAAACATAATACCTTAAGCCTGCGAGATTGTTAAATAGATCATATTTTTAAGGGTTTAATTGTGCAGCGTTTATAATTTAAAATGCTAATTTAGAATAAAATCTTTTTTTTTATAAAATTTGGCAATGTATTATATTTTGCTTGTGTAGTGTAGTGTATTATATTTCGCTTATATTACGTAAACTTTATTTTAAAAGCTAGGACTTTAAAATTATAGGCCTCTTAAACTTATGGGGTTAAGCGGCGGGTTATGTTTTAAGGGGGTATAGGCTTTAAAGGCTGGTTTAAAATATAATATTTCAATTATTTTAAAGTTTAGAGTAAAGCTAAGTTATTTTATTTATTTTATTTATTATTTGGATTATTTAAAATGCGCGTAAAAAGCGCGCGCCATGTATTATTGGCGTTGTGTAAACCCGATTTTAAAGGCCGGGCCTTTAAAATTATAAGCCCTTTTTAATTAAAAAAGGCTTTTTACGGAAATTCGTTTATATTTAGAAATATTAGCCGTTTAATCACAAATCTTTAAACTTATTATCCCCGTTATTTTTGGCCTTTGAAACGCTGCCACTGTCTTTATAAATATAACCGCTATTATTTTTGTAGTTTTTGGCTTTTATAATATTATTGCTACCCCCGCGAACGCAGCTGTTATTACTTTTGCGGGCGCCAATGTCGCCGCCACTGGCTACGGTTTAGGCGTTGGCTTTTAGAACATTTAATTTAATCTTATTTGATTAAAAACATATGTTGTAAATAAAATACTTTGGGTTGGTATTTTAGGTATAAAATTGGTTTTTAATTTTTTTGGCGTAATTGTAATGCCCTTAGTTATTATAATAATTATATTATATTATATTAATTTCTTTTTTATTGTTATTTAAGGAATTGTTTTTGTTATAATAATAATTTATAATGTCATTTTCTTTTAGGGCCTTATTTGTTATTTATAAAGCTATTAAATATAAAATAAACAAGAAAAGGCAAAAGTAAAAAGGGCAAGGGGATTTATATATTAGGTAAGTGTTTTTAAATAATATTAATTTAAAGCCATAGGCGCTTTTTTTTTTAGCAGAAGCCTTTTGAGCCATGCCTTTAATAACTGTATTACGTTTAGCCTTGCCTACGATTATAGGCTTGTTACTTTTGCCTTTGCTTATGGCTTTGCCTATTATTATAGCTTTACTTTTGCGCCTTTTATTAGGGCTTTTTTTTTTTAGCGGCGTCGTTATCGTTATTTTTTTAACGTTTTTTAAGAAACCTTTTTTTATATAGGGTAATAGTGACTTAAAAGGCCGACGTACGGTAAGTGCGCCTATTTTTATTAATAAAGTTAAGGGAAACGGCGTTAATAGTAAAAAGGAAATCGCAAAAGCTGTTAGTGTAAGATTGGTTAAGGTAATTATTATAATAGTAGGTTATATTAATAAAATTAACGTTTAGTATAATTAATTTTTTAAAGTAATAAATGAATTAGGGGGCAAGGCTGGCTATAATAGTAGTAATATTATTAATAGAGGCATTAGCGGGATTTGTAGTAAATAAGCTAGTGGCTAGGGTAACGGCGGCGGGGTAGCCTTTTCTGTTAAATACGCGCTTAAATCAGGCGTTGTAGTTAGTATGCCTTAAGACGTTGGCGAACTTTAGGGGAGAAATTCGCGTTGTAGTATTGCTTTTGTAAAACTTATATTTATACTTTTTTTAAACTAGGCCATTTAGTAATAAAAAGGCTTGGCTAAATTAAATAACGTGGGGTGCGTTATAGAGTTTTATATCTTTATTAAAAAATAAAGTAAAAAGGCAATTATAGAATTTCTTCCAGCCGTTAAAGGGCAAGTGAACAGTAAACACGGCTATTTTAATATAAAAGTCACTCATATAATCCCGAATGTACTTACCGTTGAAGAACAAAGCCAAAAACGACGATACGGCGATTAATCTTATCAAAGGGTCAAATCAGCGGCAATCGCAGATGGCATTTATAAATAGGCCCTAGTTATAGGCGGGTATAGCGGGATATTGCAGGGGTTGTAGTATAAAAAGAAGGCGGGATATTATAAGGGCTATAGTATTAAAAAAGGGCAGAATATTATAGGGGTTATAATATTGAAAGAAGGCGGGATATTATAGGGGCTGTAGTATTAAAAAAGGGCAGAATATTATAAGTGTCGGTGCAGTACCGGTGGATCACGCAAAGATATATTGAGCAAAGGGGTTAATATAGTTTTTAGTGAAGTGGGTGGTAAAATCTGTGTATTTTTAAGAAAATAGGAAAAATTCCTTATTATATACTCCTTCAAACGACCTCTATAATAAATTCGTTACAGCTTCAACTATCCCCTGGAATTATTAAATTTATTATTTTTAATAGCCAAAGCATAATTTCTAAAAATTATCATAATATTATTTAAATAGCGCTTCCTATATAGCATAAAAAGATTATATAATTCCTATGGACTAATACCAGCAATACTTTTTTTAAAAAAACAAATCAAATTTCCAATATAATAAAAAGAAAGCAAAAGTAATATAAACTCTAATAAGCCAGAAAAAAAAGTTTTATAAAAACAATGCGCCAAAAAGCATAATAATACGCAATGTACAAAATAAAAAAAGCCAAAAATAGCAATAATATAAAAAATGTAATATCAAAATTATTAAAAAAAAAACTAAGAAATGCCGAAAAACAAAATAATGTAACAATTTATAATACAGGCCCAAAAGAGGTTCAAAATACATTCATAACAGCTCCGTACCAATTGCATTAAAGGAGTTATTGATCCGGGGCCGGAAATCAATAATATATAGGTTAAGCAAGGTCCATTAATAACCTAAGCAAGGCCCATGAATTTTTTTATTATTCCCTTATTCCATATATATTTTAAGGGTTTCTTAAAAACTTGCTTTTTTTTCCTTAGTAACAACAAACTATTATTAATATACTAAAATCTATTAATCTTATACCAAAGCTAACATAATCTTAAAAACTTTTTTAATTAATAATTTTAATTTATTAATAATAAATTAATTATCCCCTAAATCAATACTCGGATTTGCTTTAGGGCCGTTTTAATGCTATATTCCAATGTTAACAATAATGTAATGCTAATTCTGATGCTATTTGACGCTTTTGCGATTGTTTACTACGAATATTACGTCTAGTGTATCCACGCCTAGGCGCGTGGTTTAAAGCACTCCTATGTTTTTAACAATATTAAGTCAAAGAAATGCAATTATTGTATTAAGCAAAAAAAAGAATGCCGCTTTGTAAATAAATTCCTAGGAATTACTCATAATCCCGGCTTATAAATCACTTATGAATTCCAAAAGGGATCCGAATATATTTCGTATTTAATATGAATATAGCTCCCTTAGTTTATTAATATTAGGTTTGATACTTTAATTCGTGCGGCCAATGCTAAATCATTTGTTTTAGCGAACCTTTTTGCTGCTGCAAAATTAATTGCTGCTATATTATTGGTTGTTTTAGCGAAGGCATCAAAAACAAAAAATCAACTAGCGTTTGCTTTATTGAAAAAGACTTGGGCCTTTTAGATTAAATTAGGTTAGTTTGCTAATACCCAGCTAATATATAATTTAATGTAATATCCAATTTTAATTAATAATTAATTCAAATATAAAACCTAGGCGTTTAAATTAGGAATATGGCAATGGCTTTGGGTTATATTAATAAAACAATATTTAGCATTTACACCTAGGCCGTAAAGGCTTAAAGCAAGCGCAAGGCTTTTGCTAAAGCAGGATTTAACAGCAAGCATTCTTATTATAATATGCTGGCAATAAAAAAGAAAAAAAAAAAAGAGAGTTTGGAATTATTTGCGAACAGTTTATACAGCATGGGTAATATATAGGCCCTATTTTGGATTAGCTTTATGATAGGTTCTTTATAGCAATGCTTTCCTTAAACCCTTATATGGGAATAGCTTTTTATGATAAAACCGGCAATTAGGTTCTTATTAAAATATTATTGCAAGGCCGCCTGTTAATGCTTTAAATCAAAAAGTAAATAAATGCAAATTCAAGCTATCTTTCGTCTTCGCAAATTAAATAATCATAATATGCAAATAAATAAAATAAAAATAAGTAAATAAAATAAAAAACGCATTTTAAAAAAAGTATATACAAAAAGAAAAATAATAATTATATAAATTCCTTTATTATTAATCTAAATCAGCTTTAATAGGTCTTTGAACCCATTTTTCTATTCTAATAATAAACATATTAATGTTAATAAAATCCTAAAGAGCCTTATTTGAAATAGCTTTTATTATGGCATTAATAGGATTATAAGCATTATTAATTTATTGCATTTTCGTAAGTTCCCTGCGCTTATATAATTAACAAATTGCCATTATATTAATCATCAAACGCTTTTCCTTTATAATATCAAGTTTAATAATACATTTATATAATAAAAGAGAATTTATATAAACAATAATAAGAAGCCTTGAAAGATCAAGCTTATTAATTACCATATTAATGGTAATCGTTATAGCAATTAATATATTTACGCCAATAACCATAGCATATAATTCCAAAGCAAATATTGCGCAAATAACTCTTTTACATTTGATAAAACTAGTATAGATGACATTACTATTAAAAATAAATTCAATATTCCTTTTCAATTTGGTTTTAATTATTATTATAAAATTGATTTGGGAATTCAGATTCTTATTATTAGCAAAAGAACTATTAATAAAGACATAGATCTTTGCTAAATATAAGTTTATGGGAATATATTATAAACCTTTTTTCAAATTATCCCTTTACTATTGGAAACGCAGATTTAAGGCCTTAGCGTTATTTATTATAAGATTTTAATATTGAGCTGCCATTAAAAGATTAAATATGGCTTTTGGCTAATAAATCATAACAATATAAGCTTTATGAGCACGTTGTTTTATATAGGCTTTTTTGTAATTACTTTTTTTAATATTAATTAGCTTAATTTTGGCTTTTTATCCCTTTTGAGATATATAAAAATTGTTTCCCTTTATGGTAATAATATAACCATTAAATATAAGGGGTTTAAAAGTATTTAAAACCTAAATTAGCTTTATTAAAAAGTTTGTATTTGCAATTTTCGTCTGCTTTTTAGCTAAGAAATTGTCATTTCCCAAAATCAAGGTATTGTTTGTTTGCATTTTAATCATTTCAAATTCTTAATTATTCTTAATATTAATTAATAAGCAAAAATTATACATAAAGGTCTCCATTTATAATTTTTTAATATAATGCTTGTAATAAGTATTAAATTAATAATTTTTTGATTTTGAAATATTATATAATAAGAGCATTATTATAAATATTATGCCAAAAGGGAATTTATTTATAATCTCTTAAAAAGGCTATGCAAAAATGTTTTGGAAAAGTGATATGTGCGATAAAACTCAGGCTCTGCGAGCATTTGAATTGGTAGCATATGTTAATTAATTAAGTAAAATTTAAGTAAAAAGTGTGAAAGGGGGAAATGCTTCCTTAAGGCGGTATATAGTAGCAAAATCTTATTTAGAAAGTGTGTAGTGCTAAGAGAGCAGTTTAGGCGAGCTATAGCCGTGCTTGTATGACATATTTCCTAGTTAAATAATAATGGGAATTGCTTTTATTATAATTAGCTATTAGGTAAGCTATTAGAAATGATAAAAATTAAGCAAATAATTGCGTTGTATAAATAAAAAGTTGCTTTTTTCATTTGTAAATCTTAAGCTTTTAATAAAAGAACAATTTTTAATTTGCTTTTAATTTATATTAATCATAATTAATTAAATAAATAAACAATTAAATTAATTGCTTTTTTTGCAAAGATGAGTGCTAAATTTTGTTAATTTGCTTGTAAGAGCGCTATTTTTTTTTTATAAATTTAATTTAAGAAATATGAAACTTATTTAAATAATTAATTAATTGCTTATAGGCCAAAAGACCCTTGGCCAAGGCCTTGGGTAAGCGGGTTGTTTGGGCTGCTCTTATTGGTTGGGTTTGAAAGAAGAAGGTTGCTAATAAGGAAAAATTAATCTTTTATTAGGCTTATATAAAGGGAGCAATCCAAAATAAAGGCATAGGCTTTTATTATAATATTATAAATGGCTTGCGCTGTTTTAATTGCGTTAGTAATAATTATATTTATTGCCCCCCTTTCCTTGATGTTTTGGCTGCGTTTTTAAAATATTGGGATGCTTTTAATAATAAGAGCTCCTTTTTTAAAATAAGTTTATTTAATTTAAGATAATTAAATATATTAATTTATATAAGAGTTGATTAAGCTTAAAAGCGCCTATTTGGTAATAAAGAAAATGGGTAATGCTATTCCTGCTGCTTTTATAGCTTGCGCTGCTTAGGTTGCTTTTGGTATTAGTATTGGTGGCCTTTTTTGCTATTATGGCCTTGGCCAGGTTATTAATGGTAAATTGCTTTTTTTATTAAAATATTTTAAATCTATTTTTTAAAACGCAATTAATTAATTGCTTTTATATATAAATAAAAAGATTTAAAATAAAGAAAAGCATAATAAAGGTATAAAAAAAGAAGAAGAAAAGCAATCCAATTTGTTTGCTAGCTTTTGGGCTAAAATAAGAGAAATTGCTGCAGGCTTATTTATTTTTAAGCATAGCTTAAAAGCAATTAATGATTTTGCTGATCTTTTTAATGCCTTTTTGAATAATGGAATTTGGGTGCGTCCTTTTTTAAAAAAGGAAATTGCTATTATAAAGCAATAGATTATTGAGATTATTGAAGTAATTGCCAATTTTTTTGGTAATTTTGTTTAAATTGTTTTAAGCTTTTTAATTAATTAAGTTGCTTTTTTTAAGGCTTAGGAACCTTTTTTATTATTTTAAAATATTCCCCCATTATTATAGCTTGCGTTGCGTTTGTTTTTTTTGAAATGAAATGATTTTAAGAACAATTATGAATATTATAGTGATATAAATAATTTAAAATTAAAAGCTTTTTAAAAGAAATAATAAAGAATATAAGAAATATTATAAATAAGAGAATAAAGAGTGTAAAAAGAAAGCTGTTTAAAAACGAGCTTTTTTAAAGAGTTACTTCAATTGAGCCCGTACATTTATTAAGTTAATGAGAGCAATAAAATCTTTGAATTTTTGTTGGCTTAGGTTTTTAGTGAGTTTATTTGCAGGCATAAAGCTTGTGGGTAAATATTTCATTAAAAAATTACCTTTTTAATATTTTTAATGTAATCATATATTTTAAATATTAATATGGCAAAGCTTAGTTGAGATGCGCTTGTTTTTTTTAATAATTAGTTAAATTATTTGAATATTATTGCAGAAGATTATTTAAGCTGCTTTTATGCTTAGGCATAATTTTAAAAAGAATTATTGGAATGCCATAATCTTTTTTGCTGTATGTTTAATCTTAAGAAGCTTTGCTTAAATAATTAAAATAATAATTATATTTTGATAAGCTGCTTTTTATAGAATTAAATTATCAAAGAGCATAATAATATACCCTTGAAAAAAGCATTTAATTTTGAGATTATTACCAAAAGAAATATTTGAGGCTATGATTAAATAAGAAGCGCGCATTTGGCAAATGTAAACTATTGCCAAAAATCAAGTTCTAAAAAAATATTAAATTGTTTAGTTAATAGCAATAAAATGCTTTTTTAAGGGATTAATCAAAAAATAAAAGAGCTTTAAAGCTGCAAAAGAATATTTGCGCGTAATATAATCGTAATATAAAGCATTAAACCAATTTTCTTTTAATATTTTTTGATTTCTTTAGGGATTGCTTTCCTAGGATTTTTAATAAATTTCATATAAAGTAATAAGGTGCTTAGGCAGCTTCCATTAATAAATCCAAAACGCAGAGCAATTTTTTAAATGTAATTATTATATATTAGGGAAATTGTCTTAGCCTGTTGATTTTTAATAATTTGAATCCCTAGAAATCATGCCATTTTTTATTCTTTAATAAGCTTATATGCTAAATGTCAAATTCTTGTATTTGCGTGCCTCACCCTTTTAAAGGCAGAGTGAGAGTAGGTTTATATACATAAGGAAGAGCTTTTAGAGCTTTTCATGTGTTTACAAATTAAGGCTTCTAGAGCCTTCGGCATTCACGTGATTCTTGGATCACATGAAATCCAATACGCCCCTTTGATTTAAGCCTCCACATAAACTTGATATTAAGACGACGAACGACAGCAAATAGCTATACAAATGGCTTTGGCTTTGGCTTAAGGCTTTGGCTTTGACCTCTTATATTTACGTAATAGGCAGCGGCTTTAAATTTCTCATATAAGAAAACACGATTTTTTAAAGAAATTAATAGCTTTATGGTTTATTAATTATTATATGCAGCAATAGCCAATGGTTTTATAGGTCGCATTTGTAAACATTTGATAATGCAATACATTTTTGCGGCTTTAATTGATCATAAGGAGCTTTATGGGAAATATATGCAAGCAGAAGAAATTGATATTTGACTTAAATTGCTATCATATCAAATTCTTGTATTTGCATGCCTCACCCTTCTAAAAGCAGAGTGAGAATAGGTTTATATATATGAAAAAGAGCTTCTAAAGCTTTTTATGTGTTTACAAATTAAGGCTTTTAGAGCCTTTGGCATTCATGTGATTTTTGGATCATATGAAATTTAATACGTCCCCTTGATTTAAGCCTTCACATAAACTTAATATTAAAATGATGAACAACAGCAAATAGCTGTACAAATGGCTTTGGCTTTGGCTCAAGGCTCTGGCTTTGACCTTCTATATTTATGCAATAGGCAGCGGCTTTAAACTCCTCACATAAGGAAACACGATTTTCTAAAGGAATCAATAGCTTTATGATTTATTAATTATTATATGCAGCAATAGCCGACGGCTTTACAGGTCGCATCTGTAAACGTTTGATAACGCAATACATTTTTGCGGCTTTAGTTGATCATAGGGAGCTTTATGGGGAGTATACGCAAGCAGAGGAAGTTGATATCTGACTTAAATTGCTATCATATTAAATTCTTGTATTTGCGTGCCTCACCCTTTTAAAGGCAGAGTGAGAGTAGGTTTATATACATAAGGAAAAGCTTCTAGAGCTCTCCATATGTTTATAAATCAAGGCTTCTAGAGCCTTCGGCATTCACGTGATTCTTGGATCACATGAAATCCAACACTAAATTTAATTCATTTATTATTAATTGCGCTTTTGAAATTACTAAAGCATAATATAGCATTTAAATATTATTAACATAAAATACCACAAACACTATATATTGCTTATTTATAAATATATAAAGCTTCTTTTTATAAAAAAGCAATTTAAGAATTTGAAGAATTATTATAAAATTGCTATATTATAATGCTAGGGAATTTTTAAGTTTATAAAGAACGCGGTTAACCTTTATTAATATTCCGTTTTATTTAAAGCCATTGGGAAGATAATAGCGTACGCAAGCAGCTAAATTATCTTTTTTTGCATTAATAAATATATTAATAATATTGAATTGCTTTATTTTTAAATTGAATTAAGCTACTATAGCCATAGCGGTTTTAAATAAGCAAGCAGCTAAAGTTGCGGCATATATTAATAAAATAGAGGTTTCAGATTGTAAGTCCCTTTTAACCATTATTTGAGAATGACATTTGGTTAAATAATCGTTGAAATCTATTTTATAAGTAAAAACCCATTTTAAAGGAATTGGTTGCTTAAAGGCATAGCTGTGTTTTATTATTTTTTAGCAATTGCGCGATTTTAAATTAGTGATCTTTATAATGGCTCCGGCTTTGAAGTGCTTTTTAAGAGGGTAGTGTTAAAGATTTTTCTAATTTAATGGTGCCTTTGGAAGTTGCGATTAATAAATTTTGGGAAAAGCAATTGGTTATTGAATTTTGATATTATTAAGAATAAATGCTGCAATTATAGCATAAATTGCTTTCAAATCCTTTTTATTCTTGCGCACCTTTTTTTGATTAGGCCAAAAAATAGATAAAAAGTTTTTAAAATGCTTGCAATTGCTTATCAAATTTAATGCGCCTTTTAATAATTTTTTTATTATAATAAAATATATATTATGATTGGATTGCGTTGATTATTTTGTAATTTTAGTTTTTTGACCTTTATTATTTGATTTTAGAGGCACCCTTTTTTTTTAAAGGTTTGGATAGCTTTTAATTTTGATTTTCCATTAAAAGCAATAAGAGCTGTTTTGTTTGCGGCTTAGCATTATAAAAATTATTATGTTTAAAAAGCTTTTTAGCTTTAATTGCTTAAAATGAAGCTTTTATAAGCTTAAGTTTAATATTCTCAAATATTTTTTATTGCTTTTTAAAACCTTATTTTAGATTGTATAATTCCTAAGCTTATAAAATAATTTATGGAATCAATTTGCGCTTTGCATTTATATTAAGTCTTTTAGGATTTGTTATATCATGTAAGACACTTCTTTTAATTGCGTTTGATGCTGTTAACTATTTTGATGTGTTGATACTTTGTGAGATTTGATTAAGGTGTTTATAAGTTAGAAGTTTAGTGCTTTTTTATATTTTTATTCCTAAATTCTTATTAATAGGCACTAAATTAGTTAAGAGCTTAATTAAAGGTTTAGTATTTAAGTTTATTAATTTAGGGGGAGATTGCTTCACCCCCAAAATTATAAATTTAGATTTAATTAGAGGCATTATTATTATCCTTAAGTTGATAGGCTTTTTGACTTTCATAGCTTTTAAAGCTTTATTTAATTGCTTTTGTTTAAAAAAAATATTAGCATTTAATTGCAGTATATTATTAGCGTTTAGGCGATTTATTAATATGTATTTAGTGTTTTGAGCTCTTATCTTGTTTTTTTGAAGCAATTTGGCTATCTCTTAAAATTTTGCGCGCAGCTAGCTAGCCGCTTTTTTAATATTAAAAAAGGTAAAAAATAAGGTTTTGTTGAAAGTAACATTTCTTATGATTATTACATATTATAATTAAGGCATTTAAATCTTGTATATATTAAATAAAATATAATTAATCAAGTATTTGATATGCGCTTTTAGGTTGATTTTAAAAGCTTTCCTTTTGTAAAGCGCTTTTTGATTTTTTAATAATAAGTATACGCACAACTCGTATGCATAAATCCCGCTTTAATTAAGCCATAAATTAATAATAAGTTTAATAAATAATTTTGGATTATATTACTTAAAGTATTATTTAAATTAAAGGTAAAGCATTTTATTTGAACTTTTAAATGCCTTTTATATTAAAGGATTTATATTATAAAAATATATTACCGCAAGAATAATTTTAAGCCATAATACCTTAAAAAAATTAACAGCAAGGCGCATTTTAATTGCTTTTTTAATAATTTCTTTGCCTACTTGCTTTGCTCCCTTATTTAGTTTATAAGTATATAATAGCATAAGTTTTAGGTTAATATCGCTTTTATAGGTTCATTTTTTAAATTAAGTTGCTTTATTTAATTTAATAATTAAGGTTTTATTATTTTAGCGAATTTTATAAATAAAAAGGCCAAATTGCTATTTTATTTATTATTTAAAAGGTTGGAAAGTAGCTAATATTACATTCAATTTTTTGCTTTTAAATATAAAGCCATAGAAAACTCCTATGAATTTGTTTTTAATCAAAAGAAGCCAATTGCTTTTATCAAACTTAGGAAGATAATTAAATAAATTTTAGGTAATTTAATAGAAAGGTTGGGTAGCTCTTTTCTTAAATGATTGCTAATTAATATTTTAATATATTATTGCTAAAGCATATTATTTATATTCTACTTTTGTGAGGCTTAGAATTTTAATATTATAAGCATTTTTTATTAATATTTATAATGCTTCTTTTTTTAAATGCTTTGCGCAAAAATGCCATAAATGCATTATGTTTTATTAAGATTTTAAGTAATGCTTGCTTAACTGAAAATCTTATTAAATGCTTTTTATTATTATTGGAAATATTAAAAGTCCGAAATTAGGGCATTTTAATGCATTAAGAGCAATTAATGGGGCAAGAGAGTAATTGTTAAGCTTATATTTAAAAAAAGCTAAGTTTGCGTGGCATTTTAAGTTTTTGATAATCATATTGCTTTTTACCAATTTATAACGCAAAATATAATTTAAACTATTATACCAGATTTCTTTCTTTAATAAACAAGCCTTTAAAATAATATTGATATTAAAACCCTTAATAATAATAATATTAATGAGCTTTAAGTTTATTATATTTGGCCCGTTTTTTTTATTGAGAGCATTTGACATTAGGCGAGTACCTCATCCTTTTATTGGCAGGCTTAAAGTACTAGCTTTAATAATATTATTAATAGTTGCTTTCATAAAGGAGCTAGGGATTAAAAGATTAATTAAGTTTATTAAATAAATTATGGCTTTATTATTAATTAAGGTGCTTCTGGAGAATGGGTAATAATTAAAGTCTTATGTAATATATATTCTAATTGCTTTTATTGCAAAATTAAGCAATTGAAGGCTAATTATTATAGAGATTATTTTTTTAGAATATGCTGGCGCCAAAGTTTTTAATAATTGAGTTGTTTTAGTATTATTAATTAAAAGGGAATAATTAAAAGGGCGATTATTAGAAAAGCTTATGATTTATTAAATAGGGAGCATTTTTTAGCTATGTTTATTTATTTTGCTTTAAAGTTTAGTGAAAATAGTGGCTAGCTTTAAGCATGTTTTTTTAATCTTTTTGATTAAAGGTAGGTTGCGCAATTTGTTTTTAATAGAATTATTAAAGAAATAGCGCAATTGGAAGCATTTTAGTGGCTTATGTTAATAAAAACCTATTGCGCAGGCGCAGTTTTTAAAAGAGCTATCCGATTTGAAGAGGCGAGAGCAAAAGAAGGAGGACCTATTATTATTATTATTGGAAGCATTTGGTCTGCTATTAAGAATAGCAATTAAATATAATCCAGTGGGCTTTTTAGAAAACAATTTGAATTGCGATTATTTAGCTAAAGCTATAAATATTATATTATATTGGATTAGAGTAATTAGGTAAGGTTTTCTTAGGGTAATGTTTTTTCAAAGCTTGGCAAATTTATATTGCGCTTATTAAGAAACTAATCGAACCTTCATTATTTTTAAAAAGATGTGAATTATTAAATCCCTTATCACAAAATCCAGATTATAAAAGAGCGCTTTTTAATAAGCATGTTTTTATTTTTGAATTCAAATGGTAGGCTTGAGTTGTTAATGAATTGCTTTATAAAGCATTGCGATATAATTTTTTTTAATTTAAGTTAAAATATTTAATATTAAAGGAACGTAGTCTTATTGAAGGGTTTGCATTAGTTATTGAATAATCCAATTGCGCTTATAGGTGTTTTTGCTTTTTAGGGAGATAGCATTATAAATATTATTATTAATATGCTTTTGAACCTATTTTATAGCGGCCTTATAATTCCTTGCTTTTTTGTTTCAAAAGGGCATAAGCATTAAGTATTTTATTAAAAGCAGCTTGAATTTAGCCGCAATCTTTTTTAGGATTGCTATTTTGTAATTTGCCTTGTTAGGTTTTGCTCCTTTAGCCTTAAGGTTTTTGATATTTCTTTCCCAAGCAACTTAAGCCTTGATTATTGTTTTGGCCTTTTGTGTATTATTAATCTTATATTTGATAATAAGAAGTATTAAAGCAGTTGGTTTTGTGTTTAATAAGCTTATTAAATTAAGAGCATTTGGATTAAGCTTTGTTTAAACCTTATTTAAATAATAAAAGTTCTTATAAGCTTAAAATTATATAAGCTAAGTGCGCTTATTATAAGTGAGCAATAGCTTTTTAGTTATGAATTTATTGTTTATTATAAAAAGATTGCTTTTAAAAGCTTAAAGCATAAGGGAAAATTCGAGAAATTTAAGAAATTAAGGAAAAAAGAAAAAGTAAGAAGCAATTAAAGGATTTAAATCCATAGCTTTTTTAGGTTTTTATGTAGATTATTAGGATTAAAAAAGCGGTATGTTAAAATAGCGATAAAAACTTTGCAATAGGTAGCTTGCAGAATTTTAAGAACTTCAAGAAACTTAAGGAGCTTTAATTTTATTAGCTACGCATAATATAGAAAAATATTAATTTAATAGCTTTATTATGGGGCTTATAATTGATATGCACAATAAGATTTAGGCTTTGCAAGCACTTGAATTGATAGAATGTGTTAATTAATTAAATAAAATCTAAATAAAAAGTGTGAAAAGGGGAAATGCTCCCTTAAGGCAATATACAATGGCAAAACCTTATCTAAAAAGTATGCAGTGCTAAGAGAGCAGTTTAGGCGAGCTGCAGCCGTGCCTGTACAACAAAAAGCTTTATTTATGCTTATATATAAGCTTAAATAATATTTTAAAATGCTAAATATAATTTGGATCCATTTTGAACCTTTTTTAACTGCCTAATCGCGAATGCTAGGAAAATAAGCAATCGTTGGCTTACGCATTGAATTATTAAAGATTAAGTTAATATCTTCCTTTTGCTCTTATTATTAAAGCATTAAATAATAAGTTTCGATTTTTCATATAGCATCAAGATTTCCTTCTTTTTAATTTCATTTATTATTTTAGATTTAAAAATATATTGGCCTCTTACTCTAGGGTCGTCTTTTTGAATAAGTGTAAAAACCCCTCTTTTGATAAGTGCCTCGTACTTTATTCGACAAGATTGCTAGAATAATGCTTTAGGAATGGTGATTTTGCTTTTATTCCAAAATTTAATAAAAAGCTCTTAATCTCTTATTTCCTTCTTAATCAAAAATACCTTAGTATTATAATTATTATTAATTATTGATAATCCATAAATGGGTTATATAATTGAAAGCTTAATGATAATCTGGGATGATTTTGGAATTAATTTGGGTATATTATTAATTAGTAATCCGAAATCAGCAATAATTTTAATCAATTTGGGTATGCTATTAACTAATAATCTGGGATTAGAAATTATTTTTATGGAATCTTTTGGCAAATTTTCTTTTTAATGCTTAACGCCTAGTATATTTGTTTTAAATAAGCATACAGATGTTGATTAAAATATGCGAATCCGATTATTGTTTATGGCGATTTTATAGGACTTACTATTTATTTTTAAAAATTTATATAATCCTTTTTATCCTTTCTTTTCCCTCTACATTAAGACTTGATCTTTTAGATATAGATTATATATCAAAATAATACCAGGGCCATTTTAAGTCGCCAGTGCATTATTAATTTTGCGAATTACATAAATCCATCTTATTTTTTTATTGCCTTTTTGATAATAATGGCGCACTGTTTAATAAACGGACTTGAAGGATCTAATTCCGTTATTCTAAGGTAAGCTCCAAAAACAAGCAATATAAGAATTAGCCTATTAAATTCAGCTATATTATTCACTGCTTTAACTGCCATTTACAATCGATTTTTGTCACTTAGCTTAGGGTACTCTTTTATAACAATTTTATAGGCACATTAAAACGAATAATAATATTTCTTTACTTTGCCAATTAAATAATATGCTTCCATAGGGACAAGCTTTAAAGTACTTTTAATAAAACATAAGGAACTGCGGAATTCCTTAGAATTAAAATTGGTTTTATAATTATATACAACAAAATCAGGGGGTCCAATATATATGTCCATTTATATTAACTTAAAAGCATTAAATGTAGCCTAAGCTATAACTAAACCAGGTCTTTTTTGAAATAGTTTTGCTGCTTTAAAGCCGGTAGCTTCATTAATTATGTGGAAGGCATATTTTTTTTTTCAAATTATGCTATATTAACATAAATCGTGTAATTAAAATTTACGTTATTTTGCAGCTTAAATCAAAATTTATATAAAGCATTTGCGTATTTTTAACAATGCTTATACATCTTTTTAACCTTAAGCATAATATCAAAGTTAAGAATATGGCCAGCCTGGTCCAATAAATATTATAGGCATTGTACCAAAAGGTGCCCAAATTACCTATATAACCTCCAAATCTTTATTTCCATTAAATGATATGTATTAATTATATTAATCAAAAAATCTAGTAATTGCTAATACTGGTTTAAGAAAAGCTATAAATAGCCTTGTTTTTATATAATCAAGTGTTTCTTTTTGCCTTAAACTAATACATTTCGTAGATTATTATATTAGGCATTAAGCTTATTTAATTGCTATAAGCATATTAGGAATAGAATATTCACATTCATAATTATAAACTTCATTTGTTTAGCAAAAGTATTAATCATTGCTATTTTCATAAATAAACGGGAGCCGGCTTTGAATATAATCTAACTTTGCCTTGCTTAGCTTGTGTTAAGCTTAACGTCTTAAATCCGTTGTAAAGCTTACAATTGGTTAATACTTCCAGTATTCTTGTTTAAGGCTTTAATATTAATTAATAAATTTAAAAAAAATTGATTTATTTATTGCATTGTGTAGGCCTTATTTTATAAAGGTTTTTTAATCTTATTTTTCAAAATATAGGCTGCTTTTCGCTTTTTAAGCTATGATAACACCTTTCATGCATTATATTTGGTTTTACTTGCTATAAATACAATTATGAAATTTATTATATTATTACTATTATTGCTATTTGTTTTTTTTTAAAAATCATCACTATTTAATAAAATATTTGATTTATTATTATGGGGGTTATTCTTCTGTCCTTCAAATTAGGTTCAATTTAGGTCCAATTTAGGTCTATATTCTTTAATATATACTAAGTAGGCCTTAAATAAGCTTTCTATAGCTCTTATTCCTTTTGCTTTCTAATTAGTAAAATACTTTATTTTTACAGCATTTTGTTTTTTCTTAAAATATCGGCTATTATAGCAATCATTTTTTTTGTAAATAATGCACCTAAAATAACCTGGCCTAGGCCGGAATTTATTCCCCCGCTTATTATCTTATAAGAATTTTATTCTCCTATTCAAATAATATGCACTTCCATTGGCAATATAAAATTAATAATAATTCAAATCCGATCTAAAGGTTTTTTTTAACTTATAATCCCGGCTTATATATTATCTTTATACCAACAACAAAACAAAGGCCGTTCATCAAAATAGGAAATATTGATAATGCCTTAAATAAAGCCATCTTAAAAAGTAGATTACCTAATATTCCCTGCAATAGCTTATCTTAAAGCGTTTTGTCATTTCTTATATTATTATCCTTAAAACCTAATTAAAAGCTTTGCAATTCCTTAGCAAAGCTTTCTAATTAACTTAGTACTAATTTACCCTTTTAATATAATTTAGCTTAAAATAACAAAAGGATTAAGCCAAACCATTAGCTAAAAAACCTATTTGCACACTCCTTTATTTTAAAATTGCCTTGGATAGCTATAATAAGATTTTTAAAAAAATAACCCTTGTTTTAAAAATATTGGTAATAATATATACTAGCTCTATTTTATAATATAAACAAAAAAGCTTGGTTTTAAATAAAATTATTAATAAAAGCTTGCTAACATAAATCAGCAAAAATATGTAACTTCTTATCAAAATGATCCTTAGCGCCATTATACTAAAGCTCCTTCAAGTATATTTTGCTGAAATTTACCAAAAACTTAGCTTAATCTAAGAATAATAGGTCTATTACAAACTATAAAAGCCATATTGGCTTAGAATAAAATTTGATAAATCTTGGTACTATTATAAAAGAAGGTAATGTCCCGTTCCTTAAGTAAACACTTAGTAGTAGTGCTGAATTAGGCAATGCATTATTATTTGGTTTTTACTTTGGTTTATTTCTAAGAGGCCTCTTATTAAAAGTAAATGAGAATTTCCTTTTTAAATTAATAAATAGCATTGTATTATATAAATCCTCTTTTGTAGTATTAATTTTAATAAGGGCAAAGGTGCTAAACAAATTATTTTAACGTTTTAATATAATACTTAGCGTTTTTGATTATAACGCTAAAAATGTCTAACCCTTTTTTATTTTTAGCATAAGGGAAAAAGAGGTTTGCGTAAGTATAAGGACCCTTAATTAATTCTAAAGGAGCTGTATAAGAAATATAAATATATCCCGAACATGATTTAAAACAAATCTTAGATATATTCGGTTTTGTATTTTCAGTTATTCCCTAGGCCATTTGTTTTTCTTAGCCCTTATTATGTTTTTTAATACATTTGTAACCTTTATTCCTTTGGCTTTTTGCACATAATAATCATAGAATCTAAGATTATCCTTTAATTAAATCCTTTTCTGCTTATATATTTTCTTAAAGTCAGCAATTGTTCATTTGCCAAAAAAACTCCCAAAAGTCCTAAAACAAATACTTTCCCTTTGTTTTCCCATTACAATAATATTTGCGGAACTCTTGCAAATACTTTATGTAATTGGCTAATATCCCTTTAATTCTTAACAATATATCATTCACTGGTTTTTGAGTTGGTGAAATAACATTTTCCTGCTCTTTTACCAGCTTCGCAATATGCTCCCCTAACTAAGATATCATATTAAGGTGGATTCGGATATGATTTCCTAAATAATCCGTTGGTCCGGTTTTAAGGTATTAATCTAACAATTATTGTCAAATAATTATCATATTATATTTGCTATAAATTATACAGCTATTGGATTCTTAATCAATCAAAGTGCCTTTACTAATATCCTCAAAAGGGGGAAGTTATCTATCCCTTAATCCAATCAATAGCTAGGCCCTAATTAAAGGTACAAATGATTAAATGCTTCAAATCAACTCTGCAATCTAAGACTTTGCTATCTATAATACAAATTAACCACTAATCAATATCGGTGCAATACCAATGGATTACGCAAAAATATATTAAGCAAAAGGGTTAATATAGTCTTCAGTAAAATGGGTAATAAAATCTGTGTATTTCTAAGAAAATGGGAGAGATCCCTTATTATATACTCCTTTAAACGACCCTTATAATAGGTTTGTTATAGCTCCGACTACCCCTTGGAATTATCAGATCTATTATTCTTAGTAGCCAAGGCATAACCCCTGAAGACTACTATGGTATCATTTAAGTGGCGCTCCCTATACAGCATGGAGAGATTACATAACCCCTGTGGACCAATAATAAGGGTTATAATATTGAAAAAAGGCGGGATATTACGCGGGTTATAATATTAAAAAAAAGTATATAATAGTTTAAAAATAATTGTTAATATTAAAAAGTATATAATAGTTTAAGAATGGCTATTAGTGTTAAAAGCGCTGTTATATAAGGTAAGTTAGTATTAGTTGGCAGGCCCTGTGGACTTATACGCGCGCGTAAAAAATAAAAGCATTAAATTTTTTTTTTATAAAAAACAAATTTTGGAAAAGTTTATTAAAAAAAAAAAGTTAAAGGCGCGTAAAATTTGGCTTTTAAAGGCGGCGCGTTAAAAAGAAATTCAAAAAGTAAATTTAAAAAGTAAATTTAAAAAGTGAATTTACTAAAGAATTTGGAATTAAAAGTGAATTTTAGAATTGACTTAACAAAAGTTCAAATTTCTTTTAATTTTTAAATTTAAACTTTTTAACTTTTTAACTTTTTAATAATAAACAATAATAATAAATAATTTATTAATAATAAATAATCTTTTAATACCGCCGTTAAATTCTAACTTTACCCATAAGCTAGGATCATAGATTACTAAAACGAACTTTAATCAAAGGCGTTAACGGCTTGTAAGGTAATACCAGAAGACGTTAAAAGTTTAATTAATAGCCTTATTATTATTACCAACGCCGCTAAGCGTTATAAAAGCCAATAAGAGCTTTTAAAACAACTAATAAGAATATATAATATTATAAACAACTCTATTAAACAATTTTATAAATATATAATATAAAATAAAGTATATAAGTTAATAAAAATTAAATTGAAATTTAAAATAAAATACAACTAAGCAAAAAAAATTAAAAAGTCAAATTAAATTAAAAGAAAAAAAAACATAAAAGTAATAAAAGAACTTAAGAAAAAATAAAAAAGCAAAGTGACTTTTATATTAATAAAGGCATTTGGTAAGAGCTTATCTAATACGTTATTATAAAAAATACACAAACTGGCAAAAAAGTTAAAGCTAACGAAAGGATTACACGCGTTAATAAAGTTATATATAACTGGATTATAGCGCTAAAGAAAAGGGTAAAAGCCGCGAAAGAAGTTATATTATTAGACGTAAAAAAAACAAATAACGTATTTGATTTATTACCTTTTATAATATAAAAACAAAAACAAATTAAGATATAAATTGGCCTATTAAAGCTATTAATTGTTGGCTTTATTTACAAACTAAAACCCCTTTTAATTACAAACGAGCCATTGTATTTGGGAAGCCCGGCTTTTAAAATCGACGAACTTAAAAATACGCCCTTAGAGCCCCCTTTAGAGCCTCCTTTAATAATAGCTTCTCAAGACTAAGTATTTAATAGTTTATTAAACTTTTGCTAAAGGAATAAGCGGGTGCCGCTAGTTGCCAGCTTTGAAAATAAAACAAGTAAAGAAGGCTTCGTAATAAAAAGGCCGCTTTCGAAAAAATGCCGCTATTATAAGTATCTATTAAATAGAGCCGTTATTTAAATAAAGAAAGTTAACAAAAGGGCGTTAGTTATAAAAATAATAGCTTTAAAATTATTAGCAGAAATAATTAAAATAAGCCATATTTATTATAAACACCTTAAAAATATAGGCAGGAAAATTAGGTTTTATATAAAGGCTTTGTTTATAAATACGCTTTAATAGCGCTTTTAATATATTTTAGAATATTAAACCAAAGTAAAAGATTTAAAAACAACCAACAATACCGTAACGTAATTTCGATATAAAAATAAGCCGCTATATCTGGCAAATAAATTTGGCATATATAAGTTCGTTCCCTTGGATACTGAGGCTGCCTTTGACTATAATTAGCCTACGCTTAGAGACAAAATTAGCGGCATCAATATTCAGGACTAAGAGCGGGACGGGTTTATTAATATTGGCTTATTTAGGTAATAATAAGAAACTAGCCTAATTAACCTAATTTTATTTAAGTTTAAAATATATAAATATTACCTCCAAAAATAAATAATAATAAAAACTAAGATTAGCTAAAAAAACAAATTCCACTCCATAAGACAATAATTAATAAGACAAGACCCCCTATATTAAGCCTTTTATACCGCCCTTTAATTGAACAAACATTGGAAACTGGCCTCATACCCTTATTATACTAAGTACAACTAGCCTAACGATTTGATATATTTTAAACACATTAATATTAACGTGCCAGATACGCTAAAATACGGCAAAGGGGTAATACAAATTTAAGGGTTGCTTTCTTTAAATAATAAGAATAAGTCCTTTATTATAATAAATTTTCCCAAAATGTACTTAAAGCAACTAAAATAGTTTTGATTAAATATTTATAAACAAAATTAACAAATAAATGATTTTATTCATAAGTTTATTAAAATAATAGTAATCAAAAAAAATCAGGATAAGATTAGAATTTTATAAAAGGCTATACTTTATAAAAAGGGGCAAGTGCAAGTTATAATGCCTACTCTGCTTTATAAAGCCAATAGGCCAGTTAGCAGGATTAGGCGTATAATATTCTTTTAGTTTATTAGCGTTCTAAATAATTATTAATTCCTAGAAATCATTAATAGGGGAACTTAAGAAAGCCTAGCTAAAAAACATAAGAAAATAATAACTAAGGAAACTTTGCTATCTAAGTTATCCTTTTTATTTAGTACTATTCTATATTAGTTTCCAACGGCCGTAGAATTCTCTAGGTTAGGCCCTTTCTTAAACGCACTAGTCGCCCGAATAAAATAGAATTTGCCATTTGTACTTTAAGATTAAGATATAATGTTTATTAAGACTAAAAAAAAGATATAAGGATACGTGTATGTTTAAAAGGCAAAAGCGGTAATAACTATTAAAAAATCTCATTAAATGGTTTAAAAATTAAAAATAAAGGCTTATAGGGAAAAGTCCTATTATTATAACCTAAAGAAAAACATTGCAAATAAAACGCTTATACCTATAATATCAAAAGACTTTGCTTTAGCATTAACGGATTAAAACTTTTTAAATAATAGGGAAAGTAAGGATACCAAAGGCAAAAGGGGGGAAAGCGCAGAATTCGCAAAATAAGAAAAAAAAACTAAGAAATTAATATAAAAAGTAATATAATAAAAACTAAGATATTAATATAAAAAGGAATATAGTAGAAATTGAGATATTAGTGTAAAATAAAATATAGTAAAGGCTAAGATATTAATATAAGAAGAAGTATAATAATTATATAAATAAAAAAAAGATAAATATTGTTTAGGTTTTAGCTATTATAAAGTTTATTTAACGCTACAATTACGTATAAAAATACCTATTTACGATTTTTATAACTTTGACTTTAATTGACTTTAATTTACTTATTTATTTTGCCTATTCCTTATTTATTTATTCAAAGCCACTATTATAACACTAAGATAAAGTATAAACAAGCGCTTTTATATCAATTAATGTTAATTCTACTTTTATAATAATATAAAAAAAGATTTATATATTACCAGTTCTCGCCGCATACCGGCAGCCGCGCCCTTTTTCTTAGATATTACACTATTATTAAGTTCCTAGGATAATTAAAAAAAAGTCGACTTTAATAAAGCGTTTATACTCTTATTAATAAAAAAAAACAGTGCCAATACTCTCAAAACAAAATAATTTATTATATGCCAAAACTCAATTTCCTACCGCGTTTTAAACGCCGCCCTCGAAGAAGCTATTCCTTTACTTCCGGCTAGTTTTTAATATACCCTAACTAAGGCTACAAAGGCTATGTTTATAACGTTGCTATTACTTTTGAACTAAATATATTATATAAAGTATAAGAAATTTTATATACTTAGTTGATTTCTAATAAATAATAAAAGACAAAAGGAAGAAATATATATAATTTGCCTTTATAATAAACGGAAAGGCCTAATCGGCGATTATAAAAAGAAGAAAATGGCTTAGTACGCTTTAAATAAAAAAATAAAAGCTATTATTACCAAAGAATTTAAATTGAACTTATATTACAAAAGGTATTAGGCTTATTAATAAAAAACCTTATAGAAAAAAATAGACAAATATACAACTTATTATAACTATAAAAAACAATGATATTAATAGAAATACACTTGTAAGAACTTACAGGCCGAATATTTATTAAACGATTTAGTTAATAAGTTAGGAAAAAGCCAATAGCTTAGTGTACTTTGCCGGCTATTAGTTGTTGGTGATTATTGAGCTTTTAATGCCTAGCCAAGAAAGCATTGGTTTATAATCAAAGGTAGTGTTTTTGTAATTGGCTAGTAATATTTGTAATAATCCTTATAATATGTTTTATATAATAGATTCTAATTTGGGATTTTCTTATTAAGTATATTATAGGACTTTTTAATAATAGCTCTTAAATGCGGAGTATTAAAACCTCAAAAACAATTAAAAAAATACTTATTAATATTATTAATATATAGTATTATTTATAATAATATTATATTAAAATTAAGAAATACTAAAGTTGTCACTTACTAATCTCTGATTGGTCCCCTAGTATAACATATAACAAAACCTCGCTTAAGTATAGTACGGGAGTGGGGGAGTGCGGGAATACCCGCGTTTAGTACTAAAAAGTTTAAAAAGCCTTACTTTTAAAGAGGAATTATTTAAAAGTCATATATTATTATGAGTTTTTAAGTAAAATATAAAATAAGACCTGTTTTAAAATCAGCTTAATTAATAAATTATAATAGCTTTTTTGGATTTATAATAATTAATATAATTATAAAGATATTAATGTTACAAACATACTCGGTAGGGAGTATCACACGCGTCTTGGCCCTGAGGCTTGGCAGCCTTATTGTATAGAAAAGCCAAGATAAGGGGATTTTATAAGGCATAGGATAATAAGTCATATATTAAGATTATTAGGAATTATGATAATTTAGGGAGACCCTTATATGGTTATTATGGATTATGATAATTTAAGGAGAACAAAGGTTTTATATAAAACTAGCACATTTATTATTAAATAAGAGCTTCGTGTTACGACCCGTACATAAAGGCTGTTATAGAGGCTGTCATAAAGGCTGTTATAGAGGCTGTTATAGAAGCCGCTTTGGAGGTCATATAATAGGTTACTTTAGAGAAGGAGTTTAGTATAACCCATAGTCTTAAGCGAGGGCTAGCCGCCGAATAAGTCAACCTCTCTTGAAGGAAATATATAAGGCCTTAGTTAGTTAAAGAAGAGATCTTTTTTTTTATCTTTTCTTTTGAATATTGAGCGTAGTCTTAGGACTAGATATAAAAAAAGCTTTTACTCTAGTGTTTCCTTTAGAATAGCTCTTGTTTTGACATTACCCTAAGGCCAGCTGTAATATAAGAAAAGATTAACTTTATTTTATTATAAAGCGTTGTATTTTACCTTAAAAGAAGTATTGTCGTTTTATATGATTATAGTATTATCTTTATTGTACTTACGCAAGTAAATGCCTCTTACTCTACTTTCAAAAGCAGTTGTACTAAGGAAAGCTAGAACCTTTGTTGACTCGTCTTTTTAAGTCAACACTTCAACTATTTACTGGTACGATTACTATATAATAAATAAACAATAAACTTTTTATATATATTTTCTTAACAAAGTACGCGTAAGACCTTAGTCCTAGTACGACTTAGTTTTATCTTTATATTATATATACCTTTTTTTAAAAACGTACTTCTTTTAAAAGAAGATTTATTTTAACCTTTAATCGAGCTTAAGGAAGAACCGCTTTTATTTTCCGAAATCAATACCTTTTATAATACTTCTCCGGAACTTACTACGATAGTAGACGCCAATTTTATTAATACCTAAAAAACATATATATAAGAGATGATTTAGATAGCTGTTGTTTTTGCACTTGTTTTTAAGAGGACTTTTTAAAATGGATATGTTAAATCGGCCGATACTAACTTAGCCCGACGTTTTATTACTCGTGCCTTCACCGCAGACTTTTAACTATCTCCCGACCATTACTTTTTTTAACTAGACCTTAGTATTTTTACTGTAAAAACTAATAAGGTTAAGTACTTTTGTATTTTGTTTTTTAATTATAATAGCAACATTAAATATAATATATAAAAGATATATATGAAACTTTTTATTGAAAAGTATTTAGGAAACTTTAAGACTGGTAGCTCTTAGGTTAAGGTTTATTTTAAATATATAAATAGAAAAACTAAAATAATTATTTTTTAACATATGAACCCCAATTTTGTAAGTATTTTTGATAGTACAGCCAATGTTTTTAAAGCTTTAGATCAACGATTTTTTAATTATAATTAAGTACAAGGTGTAAAGGCAAAATACAATTACTTAATTATGGGATCTATGATGTTATTATACAAAATAGGGGTTCGTCGGCTGGTAGCACCAACAGAGCCTTAATGGCGCTGCAGCCAATTAAGGCTGCTTATGTAACTAGATCTTTGGAGCTTCCTTTTAAGAGGAGCTCTTGTAACGGCGCGAATACTATTATATTATTATACTACATACGAAAGATAATAGATGGGGATAAAAAGAAGGTTGAGGAGAAAGGAAGACTATATATATATACCAAGCCCTAAGTCAGCATCTGTCCTCGATATATAATTTATTTTGGTATAATTCATCGATTTAACTCATCGGTTTGATTTATTGGTCTAATTTATTTATGAGCCATTGGTATATAAGTCATTAATGAATTATAACTATATGACTTATTTTTAGTATGACTTATCGGTTAATGAATTAGTTAGTTAGTAACGTATAAATCGTCATATTACCCCCTTTTTTGGAGAAGACCTGTCCTTAGGTCTTATAATAGTTAAAGAAAGCCTTCTGGTTTTTTGGCGTTATAGCTTGATTATTGTTAAGTTTGTTATAATCGTTTATCTCGTTTTCTTATGCCTTTATCTATTATTATAATTGCTATAATAGACCTAGTGTTGTCTTATATCATAAATAAAAGTTATGAACCTTATATAGATAGTATTTGAAGTCTTTAGTCAAGTAGAATTTTAGATTTAAATTATAATTAAGCTAAGATACTTTATATTATAAGTTTTCATCCCTTTTTTATTTATAATATAAAATATTTTATACTTTGTACTCAATATTATTCTTAATTGTGAGTATTTTATATAATTGTTAGATTTGGCTTAACAAGAGGTCTTCGTAAGCCTTTCATAATTTGTTTATGGAAAAGATTAAGTAAACTTTTATTCTTAATAATAAGTCTAATTTCTATATAAATCCAACTTTCTTAATAATCTTAAAAGGGCCATCCTATTAATTTAATAATTTCTTTTTTGATTTAGATATTGACTAATTTTTTGTTCTAACCTATACTTTGTTGTAAATATCCTAATCTACTTCCTTTCAATATTTATTAATATCCCGTTGTTTTTTGTTTTAAGCTTTTTATAAAAGTTCTTTAGTTTTGCATTACGTAGTATATACTTTTTATACCACGGTTCTAATATCTTTAATATTAAGCTTTTACATAATTATAAGTAGTATATCTAAAAAAGGTTGTTATTAATTAAAAGATATGCGTAGTACATAGCTATACTTAAATTCGTATAGGCTCATGTCAATAGATTTGTGTTAAAAAGTGAGTTAGGCGTAATTTATTATAAGGAGAAGTTCTAACTAATTATCTTGATAATAATTGATAAAAAATATAATTGTTAATTTAGATATTAGTTTATAATCTCTGTTTAGCTGTCCGTTTATGCGTAATAAGTTATAAAGAGTTTAATTTAAATACCAAGAATTCTGTAGAATTCTTTCTAAAAGGAAGAAATGAATTGTAGTCTTTGGTCTAAAATAATTGTTTTAAGGGGACTATTAAATCTATAGTAATTTACTATAAATAATGTGGCGAGATCTCTTGCCATACAAATTAAATAATAAGGAATTAATGTATATTCTTTAGTTATTCAGTTTATGATTATTAATATTAAGTCATAATTATGTTTATCTTTTGGCTAGCTTTTGAAGTCTATTATTAAATATTACTAAGGCTAGTCTAGAATCAGGAAAAGGTAAAGATAATTAAGGGTTTTGTCTTGTCTATGATTTACGCAAATATATTTATAATAATTATTGATAAATCATACAATATCCTTTAATATCGTTAGCCAAAAGTATTTGGTTTGTAATAATTGGTATGTTTTCGTCTTTCCTAAATATATTGTTAAAATTTGATTATATGCCTCATAAATTAGTCTTATATAAATGTTTTAAAGGTCTAGGACTAAAAAGCAGTTGTTATATAAAAGGAATTCTTCTTTAAAAGTATACTTATTGTTTTTGTTACCTCTGGCTTTTTGTTATAATAATTCTAAAACTTCTGCTATTTTATTTAATCGAATAAAGTCTACAATAACGTGAATTTCGGTGTCCAAATTTTCTATTTAAATGGGGGATATTGAAATTATATCTTCTGCCTTATTAATTATTTTTAAAAATCTTAGATTAAGTTAACTTATATATAATAGAATTCCGTTTTGTTATTCTAATTTTGATTAAGTCTAAGGTCCAATGTTTTTTTTTTAATAGTACGTCGACTGTTGCGTTTTGCCTACTTGATCGATACATAATTGTAAAATAAAAATCTAATAAGATTTCTCCCCACTAGGCTTATCTATCAATGAGTTGTTTTGTTATCATAAAGTATTCAAAGGCCTAATGATTTATAAAAATCTGGAATTGTTACATGTCCTAATGACCAATAAAAGCCGTTCTCTAATATATTAACAATTTTACAATAATTAATATTTCTTTATTATAAATATCATAATTTGATTCTATAAAGCCTATGGTTTTTGAAAAAAAGGCCATTAGATATTATCTTATTGTGTGTTTTTGAGAAAATATTCCGGCTATTATTCTATCAGAAACATTTGTTTTAATTCTTGTTTTTAACTTTAAATTATAATATCATAAAACGTCTAATAAAAGTATTATGGTTTTGATATTTTCAAAAGCTTTAAGGCAAGTAGGCGTTATTTTAAATATGACTGAGTTCTTGGTAAGTTCTTACAAAGGTTTAGCTCTTTGACTAAATTTTTTAATAAACCGTTGATAAAAGTTATAAAAACCCAAAAATAATTATATACTTCGTATTGTTTTAGGAGGTTT
Organism: Helotiales sp. F229; assembly: GCA_002554605.1. NCBI lineage: Eukaryota > Fungi > Ascomycota > Leotiomycetes > Helotiales > Helotiales sp. F229. Next base: position 6,029,970 of record MXAW01000004.1, on the reverse strand, counting down.
CTAATATTAAACTAATATAATGTCCTCTAGGTCTGGTTTCATTTTATTAATAGTAATGATATACCTTAAGAATTTGACTTTTTTGTAAAAAAAATCGCATTTCTTAATATCTGTAAATAAACCATAAGCTTTTAATCTTTTGAGAATCTTTTTGATATATTCTTTGTGTTTTAACGGGTCTTTTAAATAAATAATAATATTGTCAAAATAAGCTGTATAAAATATATTAAAATAATTAAAAAAGATATTATTTATATATTATTAAAAAGTGGCCAGTCCATTTGTGAATTCAAACGGCATTATTTTATATTTGTAGGTTTTGTATTTAATTTAAAAAGTAATATATTTTTCTGATTTTAGACTTATTTTAATCTAATAAAAAGCTTATTAAACGTTAATTTTTGAAAAGATCTTGGCTTTTCTAAGTCTAACTAAGATTTCGTTAATTAAAAATAATGGATACTTATTTTTTCGTATAATTTGATTTAATCTTTAGAAGTTGATATAAAAGCAAAGTCCTTTATTAGGTTTTTTAATAAAAAGGGTAAAACAATTGAATAAAGTATATAAAAGGATAATAAACCTTTTATCTAAATGTTCTTTAAGTACTTTTTATGATCTTTAGTTCTTTTTCGCTCTATTTATAAAAAAGGCCGTATTTAAAATTGATAGGTTTATTTAATTTGATCTTATAATTTAATCTTAGTATGGGCTTTTGTATTATTTCTATAATGTCTTTGGAAAAGGCTTTTTTATAGTTCTTAAACACTTCTAGTAAAAGTCTTTCTAAAGTTTCTTTATAAGTTTCTTTTAGTTTAATAACTTTTTCTTAAGTTATTTGCTTTTAATATTTCTAATTAATAGCTTTGTTAATTTTAACAAAAATAACTAAAAATTCTTTTTTTTCTTTTTTTTAGCGTTTTAGTAAAAAGTAATAGGGCTGATTTTATATATTAAAGACTTATCAAATCTTTCTCTATAGTTTTTACAGTGGCTTAGGTTGTCTTAAAAGTGTTTTCTAATTTATTATAATTAAATCATATAAAATGGGGTTGTGAAAAGCTTTTTCTATTTTATTTAATTTTACAAATATTCGGCTTTCGTTAATATTTAGTAAAAGGGATTATTCTACAAAGGTTTTTTTATTAGAGGCTTGATTTCGTAATCGTTTGCAGGTCTCTTTGTCGTTAAACGCACAAATAGTTATATAATTAATAATTGATTTATTTAATAACTTATTATAACATGTTTTTGATTTAATTAAATACTCGGAAGTTATTAAAAAAGCTTCCGTTTCGTATTTATTAGACTTTTCGTTATTAAAAGTATTGGTTAAATCGTAGATTTTATATATAGTTTCGGCTTTTTTATTATAATTGGCTTTATTATTAGATTCTTCATTTAGTACCTCTTTTATAATAGGGGAAATAGTATGTTTTCTTGAATATAAGTATTTTGGCATAGCTATAACTATAGCCATTATTTTTTTATAAAAAAGATACTTTATTTTAAATAAAGTAAGTAATTCTACCTATTTTTTATACCTTTTGGCGATTTTTTAATCAAAAGCTTCGTTTTTTCTTAGAGTATCTTTTTGGCGTTTGATTATAGTATATATATTTACAACGGGTCAAATGTTTTTTTTTATATATATAATAGTTTTTATAATCTTTTATATATATTTTTATCATAAAGCCATATAAGACGTTAGTCTTTGATATTTAATTAAATGTCGTAATGTTCTATTTAAAGGTGTCCTAAAATGACTTTTTGTTGTCTTAAATCAATAATTACAAAAGATAACTTTATATATAATCAGTTGTCAATAAATATGTTCAATTAAAAACAATGGGTTATTTCTTTACTAATGGTTCCGTTATAGCCTTGAATAGTTACTTGGGTAAAGAGTTGGGTACAAGGGATATAAAAAGATTATATAATATTATTTATAAGTTTAATATTAATAAAAGCGAAACCATTTATTTCAATATTAGTTAAGGCTTAGATAGAAATTATTTTATTATTTCTAATTAAAATATAACATTATAAAAACTTTTTATTATTTTATAACTGTTTTAAGTTAATTTTTCGAAGATTAAATATTTACTTTAAAAAAAAGTCTTCTCTTAAGGTCTCTAGTTTTCTAATAGCTCTTTCTCGATATCACTATCCTTGTTTTTGTTTTTAATAGTTATATTAAAAAACAAGAACTTTAATTGGGAGATTTTGTTAAAGCTAATCTTTTTTTTGGTTATAAGTATTCTTGAATTATATGTCTAGTTTGATTATAATTATAATACAATAAGTTAACTGCTTTATTTGAATAATAAGGGAGGATAGGTTTATTCATAGGTTTGATTTAGAGTTATTCTTTTTAGAAGGGAATATTAAAAGGAGGCATGCCATATTGGACTAATTAAAGAATAATTGTAGATAAAGTAAACTTTATAATAGAAGTTCTTCGGACGTCTACATTAACTCGTCATATCTTTAAGTCTACAAAAGCCATTTGACTTACGAAATTATTATAGTTAATGTTAAGGGAGTATTAAAAGAGTACTTAGGTATGGAGGGTAAGAGTGAGTTTGTCAAATAATCGAGTAGTAAGGTGGCTATTAATATAGACTCTAATTTCTTGAGTTACCTTAATAAATCTACTTTAAAAATTATCGAATCATTCTCCTTCCTTCATAACCATTCGGTTCAAAAGGGCTTCGGCATCGCGCTATCTATAAAGGTTACCGTAAACTATCTTTAAATAGTTCAATATCTCCTCTACGCTAATAAATCAAGTGTCTATATTGTCGGTATATCTTAAAAAGAGTTAGTCTTAAGCGGTTTCTTAAATATACGAATATATATATAATATTCGGGGTTTTCTTTAAATTAAAGTGGTTTTGGTTAACTCGTAACTTACCTTATATACCTACTAGCCACTTGTCCTAAAGAGTCTTGTCTCCAATAAACTTATCGACTTTAATCTCTTATATTCTCTGTCCTTTATCTTGAGTATAAGGCTAGTTTAAGTAAGGTAAGGCGTAGTGGCAATAAGCAGAAATACTAACATCAACATCTAAGTCATTATTAACATTATCACTAATATTTTGCTTAAGGGAGTTATTAGGAAGAACAATACCTATACCTTATATATTCTATAAATTCAATAACTTTATAAACTCTTATAAAATAGCAGTAGTCTTGTCTATAGACTTTTAAAACTTCTTCTCAATGGACTTTTATTACTTTACCACTTCTTCAAACTTTTTGATAAACTTCTAGCCTATTAGACCTAGTTCTATTCGTACTATATTAATCTCCTTTATATATTAGCCTTCTGCCGTATAATTATCTCAATAGTCAGCCATTTAGTTGTTGTTGTCTAAGTCTTCCTCAGCGCTATTATAGTAAAAGTAAGAGTTATTAGATAAAGGAGATTATATAATAATCAAAGGAAAATTAATTATAAAAGGTTCGTTAAATACCAAGTCGCCTTTAAGTCTAGGATAATATATAGATCCTTCCCTTGGCTTTTAAAGGGTTTCAAGATAAAATAGGTTTTTGTTTATTAATAAAGCTCTAAAGAAAATAGCTTTCTTTCTTTATTTAAGTATTCTTTTAGGGTATTATTTGTTATTAGATAAAGATACTATAACCTTTATAGATATATGAGTTGAGTTATTAATATTATTATCTTTACAGATATATAAAAACCATTTATACTTGGATTATCAAAAGGGAATCGAAGAAAATAGGTTAGATATTAGGACTTTCCTAAGTAAAAGAGGTCTGTTATAATATAATGGCACAAATACTATTATATTACTATACTATATACAAAAGACAATAGACAGGGATAAAAAGAAAGTTAAAGAAAAAAGAAGACTATATATATATACTAAGCCTTAAGTCAACACTTGTCCTCAATATATAATCCATTTTAATATAACTTATCGATCTAACTCATTAGTCTAACTCATCGGTCTAACTTATTTATAAGTTATTGGTATATAAGTCATTAATAAATTATAAGTATATGACTTATCCTTGGTATAACTCATCGGTCAATGAGTCATCTAATCAATGACGTATAAATCGTCACAGCTCTATTATACTTTTTTATAATTTAAGACTTTTATATTTTCTAAAGCTTCTCCCTTATGGTGCTTGATAATTAAGAGCCACAGCCTTATTTTATGAGTTATTAAGATACGATTATTGTAGGTCAAAAGAAGCAAAGGTAAGTGTTAAAGGATATTTACTATTATTTAAAAAACTTTTCAAAAGTATATATTCCCTTTTTTAATATAATAATACTTTTTTAAACTTTTTAAATGTTTGATAATAATAAAATGTTTTCTTAGAACATATTAATTAATAAGGACAACGTTTTACTAAACAATTGTTACTAGTGGCTATAATAGTGAATGAGATTTTAATACCACGCCCAATTTAGGGGCATTATTGATTTTGTTAATTTAAATGGACATAATGTTTTAAATCTTTTTAAATCTTAATTAATACCTTTTAATATTAATAAATATATATAAATTAAGACAAATCATTGGTTTACAAAATGAATAGCATTAATAAGCAACAATAAGCGAAAAATATATCACAAATAGGAAATTGTTAATAAAGATGAAAAAAGTACTTTTATAAAGCTTTTATAGGCTACTAAATTACAAAAGGCAATTTTTAGTAATATTAAGGAAATTTGGGAAGCTTGTACAAAAGAATTTTTAGAATAATTTTGTTTAATGGACGCTTTTTAGCACAAGGTATTAACACTTGTTTAATTAAATTAATAGTACTATTAGTATATTAATTCTAACAAATGCCATTAATAATAATAAGTTAAAGAATCTTACTGGACTTTAAATATTAATTAAGTTAATTAAGCAAGAACTTGCTTTTTTGAACGTTTTTGTATTGTCATTTATTATCTTAGATTATTAAAAAGCTTTAATAAATGCCTTTAAAAAAAAGGAAAAATGAAAGCTTGTATTTAATACAAAAAGTAACAAAAGAAGTACTATTTTACTAAAATATATAATATTCTAAAAGTACAAAGTGTTTTAGGCATTTGAGATTTTCTTTTTATAATTTTAGTTTATATTAAAACATAGGCCGCTTGAGCTTTAGCCAATATTATTAAAAATAACGTTTTAGAAAGGGAATATCATATAACACTTAAGGAATATGATTTAGCTTTTAAAACTAATTTGAAAAAACATTTCAAAAATGATTTAAAGGATGAAAAAATAGCGAATAAATTATACGCTTTTTTTGGAAAGCATTTAAAAACTTTTAATAGTTTTAAAACTATTTTTAGTGCTAAAAGCTTAAGTACTTATAGTAAATAAGGCTTATTTAATTAATCTTATTTTAAATAATTAAGGGAAAGCGATTGCCTTTGTAATTTCAAGAATGGTCATTTTTAGGCACCCATTAAATGTTAAAGATTATAATACGCCTATAACAATGGCTATATAAATAAACTAAAAAATTGCCTCAGTAATAATAAAATCAAAAAGATTTGCAAAAAACTTAAAAAAGCAAAATATACCAAGCTATAAAAAGAAATTATTAAGGAGGATTGGAAAATTCTTTTTATTAATTAAATCATTCAAAATATAGCTTTTTAAAAAAAAAAAAGCTATTATTATTATTAAACAAAAGCAAATACCTTGAAAATATTAATGTTGTTATTATTAATTCAAAGCTTTTTGATATTAATAAAGTAATAAGAGTATATACCGCAAATTTCATTAGTAATTTATACGCATTTTTAAATAGCATACTTATTAATAATTATAATGCTCGGTATTTTATTAATAATAAAAAAAAGCTTATCTCAGGTATTTTTGTAAAATTTAGAAACAATAATTGTATAAAAGCAGGTATATAACGACTTTTAGTTATTAGTTAAGGCCAGCGACTTTTTACATTAGCAAAAAATATCGGCGCCGAAAAATTAACCAATCGGCTAAAGCGGCCATTTTAGCGATTTGGCGCTTTTGGCGTAAAAGGCCGACTTTTTGCCTTTCGGCAAATAGGTCTTTTTTTGGCGGCCTTTTGGCGAATTAGGCTGGAGCTTAATAACCTCTATACTAATCAGAATAGATTATCGATTTATCCGCTCCGAAAGCTGCATTTTGGCATGCATATCCAATAAACTAGCTTTGCTAAGCCTACCATACTATGAATATCCACGTTAATAAAAATCTAATAAATACACTAGCTTTTTTAGGCAAAGTTTAGTTTAAGTAGATCAATTACATGTATATATTCCTATGATATACCCCTTAAATACCTTAGGTACTTAAAGCCTTAAAAAAAAAAGAAAAAAACTTTTTATTATTAAAATAAACACTATAAATAAAATTTGGCGCTTTTGGTGCTTTTGGCGCAAAATTCTTTTTAGTATATGGCTTTTGTCCCCAATTTTTTTGATATATAACTTTTTAGCCAAAAGCGCCAAAAGTATAAAAAGCCGCCGCTGGCCGCCATTTGCCACCAAAATTTTTTGCAGATGTAAGAATGTACTAAAAAGCGAAAATGGTTTAAATATACAAGACCTAATTTTAAGCAATATTATAATTATAATTGGTTTTAATATTAATATTATTTTTAAGGCGCTTTTATTAAATATTGGGATTTAATATTTAGGGAAAAATATTATATTAAAATATGAGAAAGTTTAAAATAATATAATGCTTTAAAAGCTAAAGCAAAAATATAATTTTATCTTTTTTAAATATAAGCCTTTTAATTATTTTTATTGCTTTTATAGCCCAATAACACTAAAGCGCTTTTTAGCCATGATGTATTTAACTTTTTATTATAGGTTAAAATAAGATTTTTAATTAAATAAAAAGCTATTATAAGCTTGTTATATAATGCCAAAGATATGGCATTTAAAAACGGGCTATTTTAAAGAAAAAGCACTTTAGGCGTTACTTTATGTAGGGAAAGAAATAGAATTTAATAGTATTTCTAAAATCAAATATGAAAACTATATTATAACATATGCCAAAAACGTCATTTTTAAAAAAAAAAGTTTAAAAATAAGGCGGCTAAACCATTTAGAACTTGTTTGATTTCCTTTTAAACTATAATAAAACATAATAATTATTAATAATTAAAAACAAATATAATAGGAAACTGTTTAGCTAAATTTTAATAAGCAAATTGTTGAACCACATTATATTAGTGTTATAGAGTTTTGAGCATTGAATAAAACGTTAATAGGAATTATTCATTTGTGTTATTAGATATAATAATAACATTTCCGTTGTTGTAATTTTTAAAATAATATATTATTAGGATTAAATAATAAAGAAAAGGATTAAAGTGGAAAACCCCTTAGCACATACCAAAAAACCAGTTGGCGGTTTAAAACGTATAGGACAAAGAATTATTATTAAATTTATTAAAATGTGTGTTTAAGTAAAACTTCTAAAGAAGCTATATTTAAAGGTGTGTAATGCGGCGGTTTATTTATATAACAAGGCATTACTCGTATAATGAGAAATAAAAAGCCTAAATCAAATGTTCTAGAAATGGTTTTAGGATTATTTTTGATAGTATGATTTATTAATTATGAAAAGGCTATTAATTAATCTAAAATCAGATTAAAGCGGGGAGTATATGTATGAGGCGCGGGCCTATTTAATAAAGAATAATAGAAAAGCTGAAAAAGACAAAAAAGGCTTTAAAATTGATCCTAAAGGATATTTAAATTATTTAATTGATTATATTGCTTTTAATATATACAAAATCTGGGTGCCCTAGCTATGTTATATTGTTATAACATGTAATACTTGTTTTGATAAAATAAAGTTCTATTTTCCAAATAAGGAAAAGTTAATTGGCCAAATCGGTTTTGCTTTAAAAAAGCTTATTATTATAATGAAAAAGAATAATGTCTTTTTAAATATAAGACTTAATATAAGTAATATTATAAAAAATATTGTGAAGGAATAAATGGCTGCGTTAAATGCTATTATTAAAATATATGCTAAAGAGCTAATGGAAACAAAAATCATTATATTAAGGGTGCTTCCCTTGCTTATAAGAATGTTTTCCCCGGCGATTAAACCACTTGTAATAATACCAACGAACTTTGATTTTATTAAACTATTAATAAGCTTGGGAATAATAGAAAATAAAATAGGAATAGTTTTTTATAAAAGCTGGGAAATATAAAGCAATGAAATGGTTTTTTATAAAAGCTAAAAAGGGGAGAACAATAATATGGTCCCTTATAAAAGTCAAAACTTAAGGGTAAATAAAATGGTTTTTTACAAAAATAGCATTAAAAATAATAATAAAGTTTTAATTTTTTATAAAAGATTGAGTTTAGGCGTTTTAAAACTTATTAAAAATTGAATAATTAAAAATTAACTTAAGAAAAACGCCTTACATAATAAAAGTACAAATTTAAGTATTAAGAAAGCGTATTAAATATACCTTTAAATTATAATACTAAGTCAAAGGTTATAACACTTTAAGTAATAGGTTTTTAAATTATTAAAAGCCTTGTTTATAGTAATTAGGATGGATAATAATTTTTAAATATTGGCCAAAGCAAGCTAATAATAGTAATAAAAACAAAAACGTGATTAAATTTATGTAGTACAAAAAGTATAAAAGGAGTATAATAGATTCATAATTTGAGGCTATTACTCCGTGATAGTGGCTCTATAATAAGACAGCTACTTGTATATAATAAAATTTGCTAATACATTTTGTAAAGCTATTTTAATATGAACAAATGGCAAAAACACAATTATATTACATATAATAATAGTAATAGTTATTTTAAGTATTAAAATAAAAGCAAATTTTGCAATTGCTTTTAATTTATATAACCTATATTAAAGGAAGCTTTTAAAAGCTTCAAAGAATTAGAATAAGCTAAACAGTTATGTTTAAGGCAAATACTTTAGGAAAAACGCCAAGAGAAAGATTTTTAACTTAAAAGCTTAATATTATTAAAGAGTGATTTTTAGGAAAAACGCCATTACATAGCCCATTTTATTAAAATGGGGTTTTATATATAAAATCAATTTAGTAAGCGAATTAATTTATTATTAATTTTGTATTATAATACAAGGGGATATGCAAAACAATTTAATGATTTTTTTAATATATGCCATAATATTTGTAGCACGCTTTTTTAAAGTGGTAATGGCAATTATAGCATAATTTGACTTAAAAATAAAGCAATTTAACGTAGTTAATGTATTTGTCAATACTAAACGTGATAAAAGAAGCGCCCCAATATTATACTACCTTTTAAATAACTAAAAAAAACCTGGAATAGTAATGGAAATTGATTAAGTATTATATGGCCTAAGAAATTCCCTTGTGCTATGATATGGTAATTTTGCGGCAATATTAAGTAAACTAAACTTTAATCTTTTAGTAAAAAAGCTATGTATTTTTATAAACTTTAATAAACCAATTTTTATGGCGTTTTACGTTGATAATATTCAAATTCTATACTATGCCTTATACGACAATAAAAACAAAAAATCATTAAGAGTTTGCATTTAGCTTATAAGTTTATAATAGTAGGAAATGTGAAATGATTTTTGGGGATGCATATAATTAAAAATCGGTCCGCAAAAACGGTGTATTTAATATATAATACTTATATAAAAAAAGTGGCTCGGAAATTTAATATAATAAATAGGAAATGCCCAAGCATGCTTTTACTAAACTACGACTTAATCAAGAACCTTAAAATTATTATATTAAAGCAGATTAAAAAATATTAAAAAAATATTAAGTTAATTTTATATATAGCTATTATACTAAGGCCAAATGTTACATTCGCAGCGTCTTAATTATTGCACTTTTTAATAAACCCAAGCGTTTAATATATAAAAGCAATTAAATGGATTATTAAATACTTGTTTGGATTATGCTTTTTGGCAATAGTTTATTAATATGAAAATCGGGAAATACATTTATTAATAGCCTTAAACGCCTTATTCATAAATAATAAAAAGTCAAAATGTTTCTTTTAAGGTTTTATTATAATATTATTTAAAGGTGCGATTGTTTAAAAAGCTTTAAGGTAAAACATAATAACCATTTTAATAACAAAAGCGGAATTATTAGGGGTAGTAAGGACGGCGAAGAAGGTAATAACGCTTTAGCGCTTTTTCAAGAAATTAACACTTAATGTGGGAGCTTTGTGAAACATATTTTGTAATAATAAACAAATAATTCGATTAATAATTAAAAAGAATTAACGCATTTTAATAAAGCTAAAACATGTTGATATATAAAACATGTGGCTATGATAAAAGCACAAAAAGGAAAGCTTTTAGGTAATATATTTTCTTACTAATAATATGCCAGTAAATGGCTTAATAAAGAATTTGCCCTAATAGAAGTTTGAGGTATTTGTAGCTTTCCTAAACCTTTAAAATGTTTAAGCAGTTATTAAAAAGCTTATTTAAGCTAAAAGTACCAAGGCATATTTATATTTAGTATATTTTATATATTATTTTAAATCAATATTGTAAAGGGATAATAGGTATAAAGGAGAATTATGTGAATTTCAAGGACCTAATCCTAAGCTGCGATTTTGAGATTGTGAAGCCGCTTTAATATACCTGCAGTTTTATAATAACATAAGGAAAACGTTTTTAAGCTGTAATTTTGGGGTTATAAAGCTGCTTTATTACCAGATTAATATTCCTAAGCTGTAATTTATAGATTATAAAGCCATTTTTACTTATAAAGGTAAGAGTAAAAGGTTTACCAATCGCCGAGTGGCGCTAGCCAAAACGTTAATTTCCGCCAAAACAAAGGCGCAAATGGCAACATGTGCTATGATAATGGCGATCGAAAGTTTACCGATATCAATAGCAACAGCTATACTATTACTATTACTTACCCTAGCGCCAAAAACAAGGCAAAAGGGGGGCATGGCGGTCTTTTGGCAAAGAGAGGCTATAATGTATTAGATATCGTCTCAAAGCAATAAGAATAACACTTACAAAGCAATAAACCAGAGGCAAAGTCATCCTCTTTCTTATTCTTATTTTTAACCTCCTTCTCCTTTAAAGCAGCTTTAATAACAGCTTAATAGGCGGTAAAAGCCTACGGCTAATTAACAGGAGTTTTATATATTGCTTTTATATAATATTTAATAATATATAAAATAATGTACATATGCGGGAGCTTTTTAGTATTAATTTTGTTATTAAATAAGCGGCAAAAAGGGCGGCAATAGCCTAGGGCGCGGCAGTACAATTAGTTTTGTTGTTTTTATAATAACAAAAACATTTTATCAATAATGCCTTATTATAACAAGGATTGTCCGACGTGTTACGTATGCCACTGCAAATGTAGTGGAAACATGGCATAACATAAGTTTTCCTAGTTACGGCGTAATACCAAAAGATTAATAAGGGCGGGAAGGGCAAGTAAGGGGAAGGGGTAACAGTCTAAAAGGCGCCGGCCAATTATATCATATATATTAATATATTGATTTTAGATATCTAAATGTTTTAAACCTATTCTTTTCTTTTCTAATATTTTAAGAGTAACGGCGGGGGCGCGCTTTTTAATATAAGCTATTTTTAATAATATAATCGTTAAAAAACGCAAATTCCTAATACAAAAGCTTTAATATAACTTTATTTGTTTATTTCCGTTGCCCTAGCAATAACACTTTTATTATAATCAGTTGTACTAGTACTACTCCCAATTATATAACAATTTACATTAATGCTATTATATTATATAAGCTATATTTTAAACATTTTTATTACTTTTATGATTATTTTTAGCCAAAAGGGTGTGTTATACAAAATAGGGGTTTATCAACTGATAGCACCAATAAAGCCTTAATGGCGCTGCAGCCAATTAAGGCTGCTTATGTAATTAAATCTTTGAAGCTCCCTCTTAAGGGGAGCTTTATTACATTCCTTTACAATTCAAGACTTGCACACTTCCTGAAGCTCCTCCCCTACGGTGCTCGACAGATGTATAACAAATTCCGTATTAAATTCATCAATTACGTCATTACTGGTAAAATTGTACGTTTTTATTGATTTAAGGATATTTGTGAAAAAATCTCACTTACGTTAAAGTTCCACATTTTTACTAAGTAATATAAGCTTGAAAATAACTATACCCGCTTTAACGAGTTTTTAGTAATTATGAATAAAAACCTTTGTAACGTTTAAATTAAAGTATGCCTTTTCTGTTAAACTATTACTTTTTTTAACCTTTTAAAAATACCGACATTTATAAAGGTTATATGAAAGATATTTTTAAGAAAAATAATTAGCGCCGAGATACTCGACTAAAAAGAGCTTTTGCTTTTTTTTTCTTAACTGCCCTAACTTTTATACAATCCGCCAATATTATACTTACCAGTACTTTTTACTTTTATTATAATAAGACTAATTATTGGGCCAATAATTGTCCTGAATTAAAAAAAAACAAAAGAAATAAATCATAGGATTATAAAAATTAAAAGAAAAGACATAAAGTCGAACGATTTATTGAAAAACTCTTAAGCTGTAGGAAAGTCTCTTATTATAATAAAAGCCTTAATTTATAAAAGGATTTAAATACTGATTTTTGTACTCTTATTAAAGGACGACAATTTTTAATTAATATTGAATTAAAAAAGAATAGATTATATATTAAATCAATTGTATATATTAATAACAAAACAAATATTTTTAGTATTATTAAAACCTCAATAACTTATTAATTTTAGAAACTTTTTGGAATTTTTTTTATTTAAACTTATTGTTTTTATAAGTTATAACGGAAAAGAAGGTATAGTTATTAAATACACTGTATTCCTTACTTTTATTATTGATCGATAACAAGTCAACTTCTTATTTTTGGTTATAGATTTAAGAAACTTTGAGGTATTGATTAACCGGAAATTTTTGGAATAATATTGTGGCGGGGTTACTTTAATTTTGTGTAGAGTCACATTATTAGATGTAGTTTCGATTAGTATTTTGTAAATTTCTTTAAGGCAATATTTAAGGAATATATTCGTTATTCTTTATTAAGAATTAACAATCTTTTTTATTATTAATATTATAACTATTTAATTTAATCTATTCTTTTCCCTGACTCTTTTTTAATAATTTGTATTTTTTAAATATATAATAATTTTTAATAACTTCATATTTTTCAAGCTTACTATTAATTACAAAGCAAATGAAGTATATATTATTAGCCTATTAATATAGCTTTTTTATTTAAATAAAATACAAAAATTCTTGCCCTTTAAATCGCTTAAAATCGTTTAATCAAATACTAAACAACTGTTTAAAAATTAATAAAAAAAAGCAATCTCTTTTGATTCCTTTAAATATAAATCGTCCAAAATTCTTAATAGTAACTTTTAATCTTAAATCATAAATCATTTAATTAAAATACTCAAAATACCAACTTCGCTAAGCTTATTAAAAATCTATTTATTAATATCCTCTTTATCTTATTTTATAATATTTGAAAAATATTCCCATCCCCTATAAGACAATCCATTTACTACAATATTCTTTATTTCTAAAATATATTTGACTTCGAAATCCATCAACTATATCCACGCAATCCAATTTATTAACAAAACTCTAAGAAAATTGCTTACTGCTTCATTAAATTACTTTACAAGCACTTTTGCATCAATTTCCAAAATAAAATAAACTCTATAAAATTTGCTTTACATTTTCTTTATAGCTTTAAAAGCTCCTTAATACTTTCGCTTAATAGCATTGTACTTGCTTTCAGCCAGGTTTTATATTCCATTCTCAAATTATATAAAATAACGTTTTTTAAACTAATTAAATTATTATAATATAGCTTCCCATCCAATTTTATTTATATTTATTATTAAAATGATTAGGCCTATTTTTAATTAATAATTAATTTTGATCAAAAAAAAGGCGCTTAAAAATACATTTTTAAATATTTTTATAAATAATTTTTATAGATTCAATTACTTAAAAATAACTTCTTTTTTTATAATAGCATAAATTAAAGCAGCAATAATAAAAAAATTCTTAATCCAAATGTAATAATATACCACAATTTTAAAAAAAAGCGCGTATTTCAATAATATTATTATAGCGCTCTCATTCCATAATCTTCAAAATTTTGCTTATTTCCAGGCGACATTTATCATTATTTATAACAAAACCCATAATCTTAAATTTTAATAAATAATATTAAGATTTTATTTCAATTATTGTTTCAGCCTTTTTAAAATAAATTAATATTTTATTTAGGTTTTGAATATGTTTTATAATAAATCGCCGAATTCCTAAAAATATCTTTTTATTATTATAAAAAAATATACTTTCTTTAATATTAATATTGTTTATATAAAACAAAGCAATATTTGAAATATAATCCAAATTCTTTTTATAAATAACTTAAATAAACTAAGCTATAAAATTAATAGTACCTTAAGATAGTTTTATTATGTAAAATAAGCCGATTAATATATAAATGGCTATTATGTCTTTTAACCTAATATTTAATAAGAATTAATCATATTCTAAAAACAAATTAATAAAGGATGCCATAATAAAGCTAGCGAATTTAATAAAAAATTAATCTATGTTTAAAGGAATATTAACATCGCAAATAATTATGTAATTCATTTCAATCATAGCTATAATAAATCTATAAGTCTTTTTTTTTAGCTATTAAAAACCATTTGTTTTTATAAACACCATAATAATACTCCAATAATCCTTATTTTAAACAATTTTTAAGCATTAATATAACCATTTTTTATAAAGCCTTAAGAACTAAGAAATTTTTTTTGCTATACCTTATATAATACGATCTTAATCAATATTAAAAGCAAAACCTTTTCTTTAATTATACCAAAATAAATCTAATCAAAAGCTAGTATTGCTTTTTAATTTAATAATATTTAAAAAAGCAGTTCTTATTCTTTTAATATAAAATATTTGCTAATAATTAATTCATCAAACCTTTCCGTTATTCATTTATTCCTTGGCTTTTAATCCAAAAAATGCCTTATAATATAATCATTAAATTTGCTTTCTTTTTATAATAATCTTATTTTTCTATCCCTTTTAAACCAATTATTAATTTTTTTAAAAATATTATTATTAGTTTTACCCAAGTCCATTAGCCAAACTTTATTTGCTTTCCTTTTATAAATAATATTAATTTATGTTGAAATAGGCATTAATAATAAATTTAAATCGTAATTTATTAATAAATTAATATTAAAAACAAACATAAAATCGTTTTTTTTTATTATTCAATTAAATAATATATAATTCCGCGCCTGCTTTGATTTATAATCCCGGATTATTAGTCTTTATTTATTTATTCTTTTTTTGTTTTTCCTTTTCTTTTTTTTTAATTTTAATACCTAAATGCCCTTAAAACCAAATAAAATTTTCAAATTAATATTTAATCTCAAATTATAAATCAAATCAATATACCCTAAGCTTTTTTCTAAATCTCCTTTATTACCAACACCTTCCCTAACATCCAAGCTAATTATGCTTTTCCTAATACCTAATCAATTAAATTAAACCAATCTCCAACAACTATCACTTTTCTATTTCATTCCCTTTTTACGTCCCAAAAAACAGCTTTCATAATGCCATAGCCAAGATATTCAAAACTAATATAATTCTTCAAAATAAACAATATTCCAAAAAATAACTTATAATTAGCATTATATACAATCATAAAATTAAAATAATTTTGAATTCCTTTAATATTAATTAAAATGTTTTTAATATAATCAGTAAAAGCATATCACTGGCCCATAATAATAACAAACATAAATATTATGCTTTTAATAATTATTATTCCCAAAGCTTTTACAATAACCATACTTATTATATTGATTTTTGCATTATTATTAATAATAGCACTAATCAAAAGTTGTCCTTCATAATTGACTTGCACTTTGGGTATTTTCATAGCAATATTTAAGCAATTCTTAATAATATTACTTTATTTAGCAATTATATTAATTAAAATGCTTTGATTTAATAAGGAACTTTTAATAAGCTTTACAAAATTAATTACGCTTTCCAAAAAATAATTAAAGATTGGGTCACTTTAGGCCGCTATTACCATTACTTAATTTGAAATCGAAATTTTCATATTAATTCCTCCTATTATTAAAACCAATAGTATCTACCAATTAAACATCCTATTTTAACAAGCCTATAATCCATAAAAATTCTTAAAGATAATATTACTAAATATTTATTTTATAAACTTCTCAACTGCTTTTTTTTAAGCTTTTGGCATAATATATTAATTAAAGAACTTTTCTCTTTTAAAGATTTCCGTAATAGCCCTATTTTGCTTAATTAAAAGTCCTTGGCTTATCACTACTTCCAGAATCATAATATTTAAATCTCCCTCTATTTCCTTATCCTCTTTCAATTCTAAAACATAATCAAATTCCTTATTTGCCCTTTCCCTTTTTTCTTTTTTATTAAATAAAACACCATAATCTTTTTCTTTTTTTACTCAAATCTTATTTATTTAATTAAAATTAGCTTTCATTAAAAGTCGCGGAACATTTAGCTTTTTTACTTATACAACATTAATAAAAATTGCAATAACTAAAAAAACCTATTCTCCAATTTTAATATTATTAATTAATTTAGCAATACTTATAATTTATAATCCAGGATCAAAAGTACTTTTACTTAATTATTTTAACTTTGGCTTAATTAAATAAATAAGAGTATAATTTATATAAATAAGGGCATTAATCTTTTTTACTTTCAGGTTTTTATCCCATTTTATCCTAGCAATTTTCAATTAAATAACAACAGCCCATAATTAATCTAATTTTTTTTAAAATAATTAGGGCATTTTCCCGGCTTTGAAAACCAATGCAATATTTGCCTTATTTATTAATATACATAATATTATTCTTAATATAATACCTAAAAAATAAATAATCATTCCTAATTCAATAAGATTCTTTTCCCATTTAATTATTATAAAAGAAATATTTTGGCCTTTGATTTTTATTATCATATCTTATAGCATTAATCTCAAAATTCCCGCCCAAATTAACAACTTTACTTTGTTTATTTTAAAAAAGAAATACCTTTAATTATTTTGCTTTTACTAAATATATTAAAAAATATTACAATTTCTTAGGCCAAATTCCAAAACTCTAGATTGCTTTATTTAATCTAATCTTAAAACAAATACATTTAGCCTAAAATCCATTATTTTGCCTACTAAATTTTTGAATTCCGCTTTTTAAACTAGTACTACCTTTCTTTTAATAAATAATAATATTACCAAACGCTTTTTTACTATAAAAAAAACTTCTAATAAACAAATAACTTTGTCAATCAATTCCTGGATTTCTTTAACATAAGCCCTTATTAATTCCTTCTTTCATTAAAAAGCTTCAATTATTCTTTTGCTTTTAATAACTACAAAAATCCTACTTTTAAAATTAATCTAATTAATATAAATATTAAAGTCTAAATCATCAATTTTCTGACTTTTAATAAGCTTATTTCGTTTAACAATTAATAAGCCAAAAAAGAAATATCATCCTTAATCTACTTTACTTAAGATCTTTTTCTTAAATAAGGCGTCAACAATTTGGGAATACAATTATATATAAGCCTTCAAATCCTTAGTAATACGCTTTATTATTATAAATTCGCAAAAAAGCTTATTAAATACTAAATTTGCTAATAATCATATTCCTTAAATTCGACTTTTAAGGCTTTAGTAAATACTGCCTATAATTATTTCTCTTTTTATTTATTCATGATTTTAATAATATTTCTTCAGGACTTATTATAATAGCGTAAAAGCCAAAGAATTTTCTTGCTTTAAATAATACTATAATCTTCACAAATCTTCTTATAATATTTTAAAAAATTTATAATATTTGTTTTAAAAAAGTAAAATATAACTTTTAAATTTAAAAAAAGCATTCTGCCTTTTAGTAAATCAATAATATTTTAAGCTATTAAAACAGCCATATTAGCAAATTTTCCAACAAAAGTTATATTATCTTTAAATAATTTAATATTTAAGGATTAGGTTCCTACAAAACTTAACAATGCCAATATATCAAACAAATCTAATAATAATAATAATTAACGTATTTTAATTAGTTTTAGCTCATTTTCTTAAAAAAGGTTAAGAAAGGCAAAAAAGGGTGAAAATATGTATTCTATTTTGTTGCTTTTACTAATTAAGGAATAGGAGTATTATATTTCATCAGCTTAAGACTTGTAATCCAAGTTTATTAGTCCTTTTTTAATTATTAGCCTTAATATGAAATTGATATGAATCAAGATATTCCTAATAAGCTCTAATAGAATAATACAAATAAAAAGCAATATAAACAAAGCTTTTAAAACCAACAATTGTGATTGCATAATTATTTTGATTTAGAAGAAGTTCTACTTCTTATATTTTAGATTTTTAAGTAAAACCCGGTTTTGGGACCTTTTCTCAAATCTATTAAACCTTGATTTTAAATCAAATAAATTTAATTTCCGGCGTAATTAAAAACTATTGGCTTAAGTAAAACCTAGGTTCTATTAGTAATGCCAAATTAACAAGCTCCATTTTGCGTTTATAATTACTAAAAAAAAGGGAAATAATCCAAAATTCTAAGGCTATTTAATATTTATAAAAATAGCTTTCTATTTGTAAATTAAAATGCCATTTTTATAAATTATATAAAAACAAAACCATACAATTTATCTCCCTATATAAATCACCAATATAAAAACAACACAAAACAAAAAAATTAAATAAAGCTAAGCTTTAAGTACTAAGCCTAAGGCAAAATACAAAAATCAAATTCAAAAGTAAAAAAATCTTTATTTTTCTAAATTACAAAAGTGCTAAGAGCTCTTATATTAATCGTATAAACTATAACTTAAGGTTTCCTGCCTAAGGCTCTAGCATCGTGAAAGGGTCAAAATAGAGCCCATTACAGCATAGTGCCTATAATAGCTTTTATAGAAAGATTAAGTAGATTTTGTATTTATAGCTAAGAATTTCCGCTTTCTTAGCTAGGATAATAATTTCGCTCTCGATATTGAGATAGCGGATTTTTTTTTGCATTTTTGGTGGTGTATTAAGCATTAAAAGCTAATTACATAGCTCTCTTTTTTTAAGTATTGCAAAAGCAAGCTTTGTTAGATTAACTGGGTAAGCTTAGTATGGAAGGCGATTTATTGCTTTTTAATAGCCGCTTTATGGTTTTTGACGTTGCTTATCTTCGCATTTTTCTTATTTAAGAAGTGCATAATCGCGTTAATATAGCTTATTTTAGTACTAAGAAGACTTTACAGTTTTTATTTTTTTAGTATTAGTAGTATGGCATTATATTAATAGTTTAGTAATATTGCCGTAATTATTATATTTGTCGACATATTCAAGTTCCTTAGGATAAGAAACCTAGTTTCCTCTAATTTTTCCCTGTTTTGTTTTGATTTTGGGAACATATTATTATGGATTATTGTAGTTTTAATAAAGATAAGTATGGATTTGATAATGTTCTTGTTTTTATTAATCGCTTTAGTAAATAAGCTATAAGCATTTTTTACTGGAAGATTTTAGATGTTTGCAATTTTGCAAAGCTATATATATATATTATATATAAATATTTTGGCTTTTTAATTAGTATTATTTTTGATAAAGGACTTTAATTTATTTTCCGCTTTGGATTGCTTTTTTTTTTAATTTTTGGTATTAAAAGACAGTTTTTTATAGCTAACCACCCATAAACAAATGGCTAGATTAAAGTGTACAACTAATATTTTTAATGAAGACTTTGCCTTTTTATTTCTTATTATTAAAATGATTGGTTTGAGTTTTTTCTTATAATGGATTACGTATAGATTTTTTTTTATATAACTCATTGAAAGGTCTCTTATCATTTGAAGTAGTTTATGGCTATGCTTTATGTGTAAATTGGGATTGGAAAATCGATTTATTAAATTTAGCATTTTTTGTTAATAAGTTGAATATATAGCAAGCTGTGGAATATGTTATGCACTATTACACAGTATAAAATGCAGCTAGGTTTAGCTTTTTAGGGTTCTAAGCAAAGATGGCCTGGTCTTATAATTGCTTTTGTTGCATAGTCGACTTTGACATAAATGATTTTGTCTGGCTTGATATGTGTTATTTTTTAATTATTTGCTTTTTAAAGAAATTGGACTTTTTTATTAATGGTCTATTTTGAATGTTAGAGAAGGTTAGAAGCTTATATTGCCTGAAATTGCTAGCGAATATAAAAGTATATAATATTTTTCTTGCGGCAAAGCTTTGGAAGGACCTTAATGACCTTTTAAGAGGTTAATAAATTGCGCTAGCTTTGCTGATTAATATTATTGGAAATGATGAATAGGAAATTGAGGACTTGCTTACTTGCTGAAAGCAGCGTAGTAGCTTTTTTTATAAAGTCTTTTGGCTAAATTAAGACGTTGATCTTATTTCGTATAGCGCCTCAAATGTCAAATATGCTTTTGTAAAAATTTAGGAGTTTTATTTTAATAATTTTATGCAAGCAGGTTTTTTTGCAAAGCTATTTTAATGGTTTAAAGCATTTTATGATGGAGTAGATGATTATAACCATTTTGATAGAGATAAGGAGATGGATGGATGTTTGAGGATGAGCTTTTTTTGGAGGGGGGAATAGTATGATGGATGGTATGGATTAAAGGGCATTTAGGGAAGCCTTTTTAATTAGGCATTATTAAGCGCCTAAGCAAGATTAATTCGATAATGCTTTTTGTACATAATCCCTTTTCTTTCCTTACCTTTTTTCTTCTTTAATTGTAGATTCTAAGAGAATCTTGATTATTTTTATTATTTCTTATATGATATGTGAGGCCTTTGCTGGACGCTGGCACTGGTTTTTATAGGGCAAGCGTCACATTATAGGTTAAATACTCTGGCTCATTTATAATTAGTTTACATTAAGTCGGCTAATAGCTATTGTGAATTATATTGTTACTCAAACGGCCTTTATGTTTAGAGTCTAGCCTTTGTCATTTAATAGCGATTTCTCTCTTAAATAAAAGGAAATATTACTTTTATACGTGTCTATGTATTAAAGCATTTTTATTTAATACGCCGTCCATTACTTATATCAAAAAAGGAAATACTTTATTGTCTTTCTCGCTTATTCATATATACTCTAATCTGCCGTTATTGTTTTAATTTAGTGTAAATATACATTTAATCTTACCATGCTTATTTTAAGTTAAATAAAAACGCTCGTTTCTTTCTATGTTAGTTTATTATAGAGTTGTCGTATATGTTTACTTAATAATATTACGTTAACTCTTTTAAAATGTTTTCTGACATTTTTTAATAAGCTCTTATTAATGCCTAATTTAAATCATACCACGTTAAGGGTTATTAATTATACTTTAAGAGTTTATATTTACGGAATAACGCTTTATTAGGTAGTTTTTCTTACCTTCTCCTTAACGAGCTTTAAGAGCTCATTTTTTTTACTTAAAGGGATCTATATAATTAACATTACATTTCTGTCT
The DNA here is from genome assembly GCA_002554605.1 of Helotiales sp. F229. Taxonomy (NCBI): domain Eukaryota; kingdom Fungi; phylum Ascomycota; class Leotiomycetes; order Helotiales; species Helotiales sp. F229. Next base: position 6,008,401 of record MXAW01000004.1, on the reverse strand, counting down.
CGTCGTAGTGATCTAATAAACTTATAAATATAACGGACATACTCTTACTTAAACTATTGACGAGATTACCTAAATATAAGCACTATTGCCTTATTATTTATTAATAACGTAATAATGTGAAACCTAAGCTTTAACAATGAGTTTAATACATACGTCATCGCTGCCAGTTCCTTAAAATATAAATTTTACTCTAATCTTATGCTAAATATAGAAGAAAAAGTCTTAAGATTTAAGCTGCTGTGTACTGACGTTATTAATTAGATAACTCCGTTAACTCCTACCACGCCGTTCTATGCTAAGTTGCTTACAGTTATGTATACTATCTAATTTACGTCTATCCTCTCAACTATTATTCTATTAATGATAGTTTATAGTCGTTTTTCTTAAAGTATTAATATAAACGGGTTAATAGTTTTTAACTTTTTTATTATTATGTCCTTAAATACGTCCGTCACCTAATAAAGTAATAAGCGGTATTGTCTTTTAAACTTTCACATTCAAACTATGTTTCTACAGAACAAGTTAGTTTTTAGCAAAGTATAAATGTCAATCTATAATTTAACTATTCGTTTCTAAAACTGATCTTACACAAAGGCAATATAAGCCTCCGCTTTTATTATACTCGTTACTATTATAAAAAACGTTCTTATAATTACTTATACTCTTATTCTTTAAACCCTATTAATAGGCCTTACCAATTTATTTTTAAAAGTGTATATTCAAACATTAAAAGCAAAATTTACTACTAGTGCGACTATAAACATAAAGAGCCGTTACGTTATCGTGGGAGATAAACCTTTAAATCGCTTTAACTCTAAGGCTGCCCTTATAATATGTTCTTTATACTTAAGCTTAAAGTCTATAATTATTCTAAGGATTTTAATATAATCTTTTAATTAAATAATTTATCCTTTAATGATAAAAGGCTTTAACTCTGACTTGTATTATTTACAAGTAAAGTGTATAATTACCGTTTTCTCTGCCTCAAACGTTACTCCGCTTTTTTCCCCCTAATTTAAGGCTTTATTAATAATAGCTTTAATGCCTTCCCGATTATTTTATGTCGTAAGTCCTATGACTTATACTATGAAGTTATTAATGAATACTATCGCTCCTCTATAGTTGTCAATTTGTTATTATATAAAGTCAATATTAAAAAAAACAAGATTAAAAATAAAAGTGAACTTTAAAGGAAACCCGCTTATAATAGGCTTTAAACCTTTATAGATTATCCGTTGATTTAAATCATTACTATACGTTCCAAGCAAAATACCTCTATCCATCAAAAAAACTCCTCTAATATACTTCTCACTCTCATCCTTTAAAATAGACTTTTTTTCATAAATTCTATTATAAGTTCCCTTTATATTAAAACTAACTAAACTCACAATTTTTAACCCTATTAAATAGTATATATTTGCTTTTATAAAAATATGAGTACTTATTTTATTAATCGTTATTTATGAACTCTAAAGTGGTTAATTAAGAAAAGGCTATATGTCTTAACTATATATGAGATCCTTTTTATAATTATTAATTTAAGCACTTTCTTAAGAGTTATTAAAAGTGAAATCAGTCTTTAAGCCTTTATAATTATATAGTCCTATTTACTAGGCTTTTTAAGTGGTATAATCTTAACGTGCCGCTATTAACTAGACAATGTTCCTTTCTTCAGAAATATTTAAAATAACGCTAAAACGTAGTTCTTAATAATTAGCCAAATCTTTTTCTAAACCACCGCAGATAAACTGTCTTCCCCTAATACCTTCTATAATTTTACAACAAATAATTATTATTTCACTTTTTTTATAATAATAACCGGCATTATTACAGGAGCTTTTTACGATTTAAATCCTTCGTTATTAATACTACTTAATAAAAGAGGTAAAAACTTAATTAATAATTCTTTTACTTATTCTTTATAATTAGCCGTGACTATTCTATCCGCTTTAATAAGTTATGGCACTTTCCTAAACGTTATATTATCCCTTATCTTTAAGTATTTAATAGCTTTCTAAATGTTATTATTATCTACTAAAAACTCGTCCTAATGTTTTTTTATTACTAAATAGTGTCATAATATTACTTAAAAGCTCTTTTTGCCGTATTTTCCAGGTTTATAAAAATTCATCCTACTCGTCGTTTAATCTAGGCCTTGTTTTTCTAATATATATATTATCGCGCAACAAGCTCTATTATTATGTCAGCATATCTGATGAGGTCTAGTATATGCTTGCATAAGCATTCCATGTATATATCTCCAGCTCGCAGTCCCATCTTAGAAAGGGTAACGCTTAATTCAATTCATTAAACACACTCACACACTTCTCACTTCCAGTGATCATAAAGATCTCTTACACCTTGAAAGACCTGCTCCACTTTCCGTATCACATATATATATAATGTAATTATATAAAGTTAACTATCCACTATCACTTTACATACGGTGATAAATTCGCTTTTAATATTAAGGCGTAAACTGACTTTAAGACTATTGACATTAGTCTATCTGTCTACTACTATACTATGCCCCCAAATAAAGTAATATCCAATGCTTTTATAATTCTAATGTTTATTTCTTTCCATGGTGTATTCTTAAACAATAATCACTCTTACAGTTTCGACACTAAAACCGAGACATTAAAAACTGTCTTAATCATATAATAATTAAATCCGTATTTTATACCGTGTATTACACATTTAATTATTAAAGTTATAAGTCCTTTAATAACTAAGACTAAGTCAATAGTCATAGCGTAGTTTCTGCTATACTATGTTTTTGTGCCTCGTCAGAGAAAACTAATAAGTATAAGTTTATTCATTAAGTCAATAATTAGATCTACTTTACTTTACCTTTTTATAAATACCTTGTCTCTTCCCTATAATTAATTATATCAATTAAAGTCTCCGACAATTATTACTTTTATAATTATGCCTACGTCTTACTTTATATTTACAATAACCTTACATAAGTTGGTATACATATCCTATAACACCTGAGCATTTTTTTAATACATAAACTAACATTATAAAGACTAACTGACTTAAGAACCATACAATTACTACAGTTATATCTAAAGACTTTATTAATACTTATTCTACCTTAATATCTTTATTCACTCAAAACATACTTCAAATTACTTATCTTCCTTTTCTCCATATTAAAAGAATCATTTTAGTCTATCTATAATACACCATAAAGGTCGTTAAGAGTTGACCTTGGAATCTTTATACATATAATTCTTAAATAATTAATACCATTGTCTCTTGAATTCTTTTATCGTTTATTAAGTTATCATATATTACGCCTTGTTTCTTCACATTGAGTTAAATCACTTAAAAGGGTTTATTTATATTAGGAAAGGTAGAGTTTTTTACAGTTCCTACTGAACGACTCGTAAAAGCTTTTACACAAGACATGCTTCGTTATAGATTTATTATATCTACTATAATAATGGCTTTCCTTAGCATATTTCTTGTAAACTTAAGCCTTATTATATTAAAACGTTTTATAACCAACCTCTTAGTATTTATAACATTAATCTAAGCACAATCAGTGTTCAAACACTCTAATATACCCAAACTCCTTTCTCATATAAAAAAACCCTTTTATAAAAAGCCTCCACATATCAACTACTTTAGTCAAATATATAATTATTAAATTATAAACTTTAAGGGTTTTTTTTTATTTAACCACGCAATCTTAACAACGGTTATTTCGTTTTTTTTATTTAAATCTTTTTATAGTTCTTATTTAAATTTCATTGTTTTTATCTAAAACTATTATACACCTTATACTATCCACTTTAATTGAGTAAAAATCGTCACAAAGCACCCGTACTCCTCGGCCAATATTTACCTCTACTACTCACTTTACCAATTAATACTCCGCTTTATTTCAACAAACGATTTTAATCCAGTTCTCTTTCTTTAAGTCTATAATTATAACGTAGCATTGTTAATTCTCTTAGTCTTTTATTACATAAATTACCTACTTTAACATAGCCTTAATTATCCTTACTGTCGTCTTACCTCTTTCCATGTCCTCAACTCTAGAGGTATTAATCGTGTAAAATAAGGTGCCGCTAAAGAAAGATAGTGTTATGTTTATTAAAGAGAAGGTATATACGTTATTTAATTGACTCGTTAATGGTGTTTATGCGATGTTCACATAAGATCCCTTTGGGCTAATAACAGTCGCCTAATTATTCTTGATTTTATTTAGTTAATAGTTTAATTTATCCATTTAAGTCTTAACATTTTACACTTCTTACTAGGTCTTTTTTAGGCATTTTTTTAGGTTTTTAATGGTTTCCTATTATTATGTAACGATTTACGTCAATTTCTTAATCTCTTTATATGTTAATCCTACTATCTTTAGTACCTTTTACTATCCTATTACGTCGGCTGTTACTGGATTAGCGTTTTTGCCTTTTACTTATGCCCCATTTGTTATCTATGAAATACGTTTTGAAGTCTTTGTTATTATTATATTTGTGTTCTCAAGTTGTTCTTGACTTTACCGGGCTTTTTAGTTGGGCGTATAGGTGCGTTGGCTTAATGGTTAAAGTGTGTCGTTGACTTTAATTATGTTACCCGTGGTATTTATACTAAGACTTGATATGTCAGAAACGAAGCACGTTATATATAAGGCCACGTTTTTTAACACCACGTTAATCCAGCCGTTGATTTAATAAACGATTAAATAAATGATTGAATAAATGATCAGAAGAGTGAGGTACCTTGGCCTCTTACCTGAAGTCTCCACACTTACAGTCGCTTCCTCCACACTTACAGTCACTTACAAAATCGGCTTCCCCTCGAGCCCTCCACACTCCCGTCGTTAGAAGATTCTTAGCCCCACCTACCAGAAAGGGCTAAGCGAAGTATCATGTGACTAGCAAGCGGCAAGCGGCAAGCAGGTCACGACACAGTAAACTTCGACACCCGGCTTCTCCTCAAACACTATCTCATTAAAGTCGGCCCCATTTTATGAATTAATCCTTACATGTAGCCTTGTCGTTTTCAGTAAAGTGGGTGCACGGATTACACTCCGATGTGCCATGTGATCACTTAAGGCTGACTACCTACCTAGGGAAGCATGGAGCTGTCTACGACCTAACCCCCTAAAATTTACGAGAAAGGAAATAAATCAATAAATCAACTTGTAAATCCCAAAATTGCGCAAAACACCAAACTAAAGAAACAAAAATAAACTATCCCCAGAAATCAAGCAGCTTCCCTAACACACGCCCCATTCCCCCACGTTGTCTCGGCCACTCTCGCCCAATGCTTCTCAATATCCAAGACTGTCTCCTTTGTATAAAAAAGCCGACAATCAGCCTTCTCATACACAAACTGCAAAGGAATATCCCCTTTCAAACTCCCATCCTTCGGATCCACCCGAAACGCATTATATATATTAACCGCACCTCCTTCCCCACCAGCAAGCTGGAACGGCAACTTTCCCGTCTCTATTGGCACCACGCCACCTCCCACAGTCCTATTGACTAGGTCATCACCTCCCTCGATCGCGGAAATATCCAGTCCAAACGTCTCGACGATGTCTCTTGCGTCGCTAATGGCAGAATCGAAATGAGGTGTGAAGGACCTCACAAGCCCTCCTTTGGTGCCGCCTACGAATTGCATAGGTTTGCATTCGGGCCGCCCGCCGACGACTATGTTCTTCACGCCGCCGAAGGTTTTCATCAGCTCGTAGAAAGTCGCACAGGCTGAGCTACACTGGCCGTCGGAGAGGAGGACTATATTCTCAGCTGCAAAGGGCTGTGTATCGCCAGAGAGATAGCTAAATGAACGGAATGCCGTTAGTTTCAGGTGCTCTAATAGCCAGAAGTAGATCCTACCTAGGAATATCCTCCACAAGGTCAAACAGTCCAACCGCGCTGGTGAAGTTATCATTATGCGCCTCTACGGGACCGAAATATTCCCCGAAAGTAGCGAATCGTGATTGGTCCGGTTTTACCACCGTTTTGTAGTTGTATTCTGAACGTTGAAGATCCGATACTTCAAAGAGACGGGCGCTGGCGATGTTGCCTAGCAAGTCGAAGAGTTTGGTTGTTCGACGGTTGGCGTAGCTCCGGAGAGGCACTTGTGGGAAAAGATACGAAAATAGTGTTGGGCTTCAGCAGCAGCAGAATGTTAATCACCGCATGGGACAATAAAAGGGGGCTGGAGTGCGCGTACCTTAGGTCAGATACCCCACCCGGATTTCCGGAAACATCAATGATGAGCTTGATTTTGCCCTGCAAGCGACTGTATTTGAAATATTCAGTGAGGTAAGTGATGTATTTATTCGGTGCGATGATGTCGTCATCGTCGTCGAAGCTGCGAACTGCTAGTACCTGCAAAGAGAGGATGTCAGTATTCGGCAAATATTTATCCATGTTTAATAGAGCTATACAAGGAGTAGAGCATACCGCGACATCTTCCCAGCCAGTGCTGTCAAGGAAATAGCCTGCAAAATTGGCCGGCAAATAGAATGGCAGAGCTGGCTTAGGATATCCTCCTAGTTGAGTAAGAACAGGTGGGGCTTCTTTGGGTGGTGTAGGGTCTGTGGGAGGAGGAGTAGGTTCATTGGAGGTTGTGTCATCGAATCGTGAAGAGTTGACGCAGAATGTCTCCATGAAACTTTCGGCATTGTTGATTGATGTCCATAGGGCCGGCTGGTTAACGGTAGCTACGGTATCATATACAATCGTTGTGCCTGGGAGAGTTAATGAGTAGGTATTGGGGAAGAATTATCAAGCAGAAGTTCATCACACTTACCGTTATCTAAGATGACATTAGTATAAGGCTCATAGACACCAGGAGGATAATTTATGATGAGTCCAGCGAACGGTCTTGTCAACGTATTCTGAATGGTATCAAACATGGAATTGTAAAGTGCATCCGGGTCATGGAAACGTCCAGATAGGAGAGAATACTTCTTAATGTATGACTCTGCATTTTCTCCATTGATCAGATAGACTGGGGAGGGAACGTAGTTGTCTTCAGTGTCCTGTCGGAGATATACTCTTGGTACGGAATATGAGTCGTTTGCGAATGATACGAGTCTTAGCTCCCGACGGGTGAAGCTCAATTGCCGAGAACAGAGCCTAATGCGGAAATGGCCATCGTAAGCTATCGTTGGTATTAGTATTTAACAGAGAAGACCTGGAAATTTCAATTACCTGCGGTGAAGACCTTAGCCACGGCCACGTCAAAGTCGTAATGGCTGTTGTAGACTTTCCCCAATATGCTGTCGAACTCGCCCATGATATCAACTGCCGGCATCAAGTATCCCTCCGGAGGGTCCTTTAGGTATGCGAGTGTAGACTGAGCAGCTGCATATTTCTTGATCTCGTCGATGAATGATCTAGCCTTCACGGCGTCGTATGGTGTGGATTTCAAGCACTTATAAGCTGTGTCGGGATCGACTCGTATCTCAGTAGCTGCACCAAAGTTAATGGATATAATGATACTGTATCACACCGACTCACAATAGTCCAGGCCTTCAATAGATTTGCTAATCTTGCCACATGCGTCCAGGTAATCAGCGCCAGAATCATATCTGGCAGCTAAGTCGTGAAATGAGTCCACACGAGGGTTTTGAACTGGAGAACATATAGCAAGGACTGCTTCTAGAGCCAGAAAGAGAATGTCCTTGAAACGCATGACGGGTTACTCAAGATGTGAGAAAGAACACTGTGAATGGAGAGTAACACAACGGTTTAAATGACGAGAGGAGTAGAAATTCAAAATGGCAGATGCCCATGATATAAGAACGCTATGCAGCTTTCCCTGAAAACGAGACATATCAAGATCACCGACAGGCTGCCTCCTAAGGATTCGAGGCTGTTGGGCTGATAGAACATCACACTACACGACCCTTTCTCAACGACACCCATAACAACCACTTCAACAAAAAGAAGGCCATAGGAGTCTCTGCAGCAAGCCTTCGGGGAAAACAAAAGAAGTGAGCAAAATGATGGATTGGCTGACCCAAGAGTAACCTTCATCAAGTCGGACATCAATTATGCAAGAAGACCCTGCCAATTGAAGCTATCAACGGTCTGCGCACAGCCACAAATTCAAGCATGGGATTTGCCGGCTGACAACCATCTGATTAGAATCCTCCAGTCCCCCAAAATCTCCCAGCGAATGCCACCGCATTGTCGTTCGGGCCTTAGCATCCAAGGAATCCTGCCATTCCTGGGTTCAGCCGCTCCAGGGTCGCGGTAATAATACGCGCCATGCAGCTGTGAGCTGAACAGTCCTAAGCGTCATGTGTGCTGTCAGTTGTCTCAGCGAAAAGGGCATGTGAAATTTGGGAGAGGAGAGCTGGCGAAATTGCCGCGTAAGCTATGGTGAGGTTACACCAACGGCCCGCGAATCGGATGAGACGCGATTATATGTGTACTTTGGTAGGAGTTGAAGGCCAAAGTATTACGGGAGCGAGGAATTCAAAAGATGGGGGAAACTTCTACATTATTTTTACGATATTTTAGAAATTTTAAATTTATTCCCTTGGTCCGCAGCGCTAATGTTAACGGAAAAGTTGACAGGTATCGTAACGTCCCTCCCTGCGTGCCGAGAAACCCTGCGTGCCGAGAAAATCATCAGGTACTTTGACCTTACGGAGTCTCAACTCTACACCAGCTTATGAGTCTACAAAAATAAAAGATGAAAAGCATTATATAATTATTTAATAGTAATTTGACCCCTTCCAAATAAAATTTTATATTCGGATCGTCGCCCTTTCGCCTAATCAATTTAAAGCCTCCATATAGGCTTTAGTATGAGCCCTCAACCACAGCTACACTAGCAAGCTCTTATCCCTTGCACGTCTTAATAATTCTTATCTAAGCCTCAAATCTATATCTTTTTTATCTAAGACCCTTATAAGCTTTGTGGCTGTTGTAAGGCGCAAATAATTGCAGGGCCGCTATGTGGTTCGGTACCTCCAATCGACGGAACTAACGATTCTCGGCTAGAAGGGACAAACCCCACACCTCCCCCAAAGCTTTACTTAAATTAGTAAAATTGCTGGGCCTGTTCAACGGAATGGCGAAATAAAGCCTTTCCAGTACTTCTATTTTTATATTCATTGTCTTATTTAGCCATACAAGATTTTTTGAGTATACTTGCAAGATTACTCATCTTTAACAATATAATTTCCTTTAATTATTCCTATCTATAATACTATTTTCTTCAATCACTCCTTGACTAATATATAATATATCGTATTATTAATTAAAGCCCCACTAATACTGCCCAAATTAAGAAACTTGTGGCCTTGATATAAAGGGGAAATGTCTTTAAGTCTATTATTTCCTAATTTACTAAAACAACTGTTACATAAATTATTATTTTTATATAACTTATAAATAAGCCAATCGGTATTATTAATTAAATTAATACTATAGCCATTATAAGAAGTATTATAAGTAGAGTTTAAAACCAATTAATGCGCAAAGGCAGTTATAAACTTTATATCATTTTTAATTTAGGTAAACGCTCGCCCAACATCATCAAATAACACAAGTCTTGCGAATGAATTTGATATAAAAACGAACTAAATAATTAACATATATAAACACAACAATTTTGGCTGATAATTTAGCAGCCGTATAGTATTGTTGTTTAAAGATATGGCCTAAGTAATAGACTATATTAAGCGTCGACGCGTGTTTTGGACCCTATGCCTTCTCTTTGTTTTATAGCGCCCGCTGGTATATATACTCGGCCTCAACTAATTTGCCTTAATTAATATAAAAAAAATCCAGGTTATTGACTATGTTAAGCGTTGACGTGTGATCCAGTCCCTATGCCTTCTTATAGCCTTATAACGCCCGCTTATATATCTGCTTGGCTTCAATTAGCTTGCCTTGATTAGCGTAAAAGAAACCTAGGTTATTAACCGTATCAAGCGTCAATATGTGATCCGGACTTTATGCCTTTTTGTAGCCTTACAACGCCCGCTGGTATATATGCTTGGCCTCGACTAGCTTGCCTTGGTTAACGTAAAAGAGACCCAGGTTATTAACCGTATTAAACGTTAATATGTGGTCCAATCCCCACGCCTTTTTGTAGCCTTATAGCGCCCGCTGGTACATTTTCTTAGCCTTAATTAACTTGCCCTAGTTTATATAAAAAAGACCTAAGTTATTAATCGTGCCAAAAATTAACGTATAATCCAAACCCCATGCCTTCTCATAGCCTTACAGCGCCCGCCGGTACATCTGCTCAGCCTCAACTAGCTTGCCCTAGTCCTTGTAAAAAAGACCTAGATTATAACATACCCATGCGACATTATCATCCAAAACCAAATTATTTGAAAATATATACAAACATCTAGTTATATATTAAAAAAGCTGTCGTTGTGTCAGCCATAGCCGAATATCATACTTTATTAAGACATGTGCTACAATAAACTTCACAGCTAACCAAGCAAGATCATAATCCTAGGCATAGTTAAAGATATGAATTGTTTATAAATAAACGCACTTATAAATACTATACCCTCGTGACTTAATCAAACCTTCCAAAGACATATCTACTTCTACTAGCCTATGGCTACTCAATATCCGCACTACTTAATAAAAGCTTGCCTTGTCTTTTGTCAATACTCGCACCCAATTAGGGTTAATTAAGTCACTATACTAAAGAAGCTCTAACCAAAGATCCTGGCTATCAAAGTACGCCCAAAAGCGCAAAAGTATAGCCGAGAGGTCATTTCGCTATTTAATATAATCGAATGATAATTGCCATGTAAAATAAAGCGTTCAGTCCTTGTATAAGTCTAATTCCGGACTGGATTCTTAAAGTTACACCCAAAACTATTAGTACAAACGTAAATAATCCAAAAGACTTACCGCCACTTCATTAAGATATGCTTCGGCAATAGCTAGTGCAAAAGCCAATCCATTTAATTCTTTAACAAGTATAATAACATCGGGATCTATTAACAAAATTAGGCCTATATTATAAAACTATATAATGTGCTTACCACTTCTTAGTCCTTCCCGTCTGGACACGGTTAATAAAATCTCAAGGCTATTACGCACATCGCCAAGTTTCTAAATGTGGATAAGATGACTAATTCTAACTTGTAATAATTATATTATAATAATAATTAATTTTTGATATGATTTTAAAATAAATATCCTAATATTTACAGCTGTAAGATTTATTTTATCAGGCAGTTTAGGATTATTATAGTTGTTATAAATCATCAACTATTGTGTATTATTAGGTAAATTCAATTACGTTTTAATTGTATTTATTACCTTATTAAGGTTTTTATTTATATCCACATTACTAAGTTAAAGAACTAAAGGATGTTCTTGTAAAATCTACTTAGCTATCTTAATAAAGCTTTACTTTAATAAATCCTCGTCCTTGATATTCAGCTAGAATATTGCCAAGTAACTGTCCTTGTGCCATTTCACATATGTAATAACGAGTTGTGTTTTGCCGATTCTACTTAAACCGTAAAAAACAACGGCACTCCAGAAACCGTCGCCATTAAATGCCTTGTCTATTTTTATAGGCTTTGTCTTTTTTGCCACAAAGTATTTGATATTAAAAACATTAAAAAGGCTAAAGGGGATTAAGAAGTCCTTACGCTTAAAACCTGATTTAATCAATAGCTTTGCAATGCCTAAATGTGTTTTTAATAAGTACTTATAATAAAATAGTAAAATTTACTTTTAAAACCTTATTAATCTTCTTTTGAAGTCGATTTATTGCCTTATCTTTTCCTTTGCTATAAATAAGCGATATATTAACGTCAAAAATGCCTAGTAACGAGTATGCCTTGTCTTCCTAACAAAAGGTCTTATAACTTGCTACCTACGAAAATCGTTTAATAACGCTAAAGTCAAACAAAGGGCTCCCTTAAAAGGCCTTGGCTAAAATGCCTATTACCTTGTAAATGTGTTGTTTTAAGGAGGCTTTATTGTCTAATAGTTCCCCTTTTTTGTAAAAGAAGTCAATTAATGTTAACGTAATAAGCTTTTGCAAAGTCTAGTCTCGTTTAAACCATTTGCTTTTCCGAAATGTCGATATTTAGTCTTTGTTAAATTTATTAGCTAAATCTGTTTAAGGTCATAAGACATCTGGTAAATAAACGTAATACTTAGTCGTATTTTAATATTAGTAAAACATTAAATTAATAGTTTCTTAAAGTTCGACAGCATTGGATTTATTGATATAGCAAGTGTCTACTTAAAAGTAATGCAGGCTATTACGCCTCATTTACTCTTTGTAAAACTATATCTTGCTGTAACTAGCCTTGCCTTTGCTCATGCCGCTTATTAGATCCTTAAAAGTGACCTCTTCTGCTCCCTATTTATGTGAAAGTATAGTATACTCGAGGATATCGTCTTCAAAGAACTTGGTCAGGCTAAGATTGCCATCGTTATTATACTATAAGAGACGTATTATTTGACGTAGGTTTGAGTATCGCAAGAGGAAAGGTTTTTGGTAGTTATTGAGCCGTCAAAGTAACATAAATACGGAGTGAAGTAAAGGTTTAGGAAAAAATATTAGGTTAAGGCTGGCACCCTTAGCTAAGCGGCAGCTTCACAGCAATGGCGTCGTCGTGCATTACCGGAAGCGCGTAAGGCCGGCCAATCACTCAAACTCACCGCAGGAATTCTGGAAATCATAAGTGGCATAAGATATCCGAAATTATTCTCGATTAAGTATAATTTGTTTTTATTGCTGAGGGGGAAGCTGAAGGAATTGGAAAGTGGATGGCAGAAACAAAAATCTAAGATCCATAATCTACCTTTGATCATCTATTTGGTGCTCGAGCTTTTAAATCTGCCGTGTTTGAATTATCTAGCCTTAAATCATAGGCTGCCATTTTATCCGTCATGAAATGCGGGGAGACCGCGGGGTCGTTTTACTCTAACCAAACCTCATTAAGTTAATCGATTTGAGGTACTGTCCCACCTATCGACCTTACATGAATTTACGGTTTACAATAGCCACAAAGCTGATAACAATTTCTAACTTAGTAATAAGGCGTTTAAAATCAAATAAGACTTGTTTATAAATATCAGAAGTAATAAGAGTTTAATAGTAGAGCTATGGTCAAAGAACTCTCTTGCGTCATAAGAGGAGGCTACCCGCAAATCAGGCGCAAAGGCGACAATGGGAACATAATTTTCTGATAAAAGAGGTTCAGAGTATTCAGGAGTAGCCACGATATATGATTCAGATAATAATATAGGATAGTTCGACGTGTGCACGGATTTTAAGATATTCAAAGTCAAGGTAGCCCTTAATTTTCTCGGCACGGTGGGTTTCAGTTGGAGATCGGAAGAATCACATGACCAACAGTTTCTCGCCACGTGGGGAGGGGGGACGTTACCAGATAACCTGGTTACCACTCGTCTTAACCAGATAACTATTACTTTAAACAAAGATGTAGCCTGAGATATGCACGAGTGCTGTCCAAGTGAACCTTTTGGTATTTTTTGGACTATATGTTGAGGGGTTCAAGTGCTTATCTCCCAGCCGTAGACTTCCAGTTAGACTAGTGGGCATGCGATAAATCAAGGTCGCATGCTTCGCTATAGCAGCACGTGACCATAACACAGTTGCCTTCAATAATGGAATAATCGATTCCGTGGGTGACTGAAATGAATTGCGTATTGGCTTTATTGGTCCTGTGGCGCCTTCCCGATCAGACCATAATCTCTGGCATCAGCAATTACCCTAGATGCATCGCAGATCCTTCTGCCTTGCTGATCAATCCTCCTAAATACATTATTTGTTGTTCTTGAATATGAATCCAAGGCAATTTGGCAAAATAGTAGATATATTTCGTTTTCGATATTAGGAGTGATGCAATATGGAAAACCCATCACATATTTTAGCTATATATATTGTATAATCAATTGCTTTGTTTATGTTAAGCGGCCATTGTTAATGGCAAACGTTTTGTGATATGGCGGGTGATATAATGTTATAATAACGAGTAAGCATTTTTAGCCCGTATCCATTACTTAGCTTTTAACATATGATAATTATTTTAAACACCAGCACCTTATAATCATCAACAGCAACTTCATTGCATAATTCCACTTTCCAAATATCAAAATGAATACATTAAAGCACTTGGTTCCATTCGCTACCCAATTATGCATGTTTCTTCTCTTAACAACAAGTGGACTTTTAAACAAAAGAATTATATTAAATCTTCAACAGCAACTACAAGCTTTCAATATTGCCTTGGGATTTCTCCAAAACAACATAAGCAAAACAAAAGATAAATTTATAGCACTCTTTCTGCTCATTAAAGCATGCCATTTTATTTGCACAAATCTCAATAAGAAAATCAAGCAGGCTTCATCAGCAGGTCTTCAAGATTAGACTAGTTTAAAATATTAAAGAACAAATATTGCGGGCCTTATAAACAAACTCAAATTGTACACAACAATTATTGTCATTAAAATGATTACAATTAAATCATAAGTTTTACGTACACTCTTGTCTACAAGGCTAACCTTACATTTTATAAAAGCTCAGGCACCTTTATACTCGCGCCTTCCTTCCTTTAAACATACCAAGATCTTATTAAGGAAACTTAATGGGGCTTACTATCGAACATAAAAAATACATTAAACAAATTCGAACAAAAAGAACAAGACAGGGCTAATAAAGACATATGCTCCTAAATTATTTTCAATATCAAAAAGCCTATATTTAGCTTTAAACAATATCCTACTCTTTTAGCCAAATCTGGATCCTTTTGAACTTGATCTAGTAAAACACTTCAAAACAAGTTCGAAAGCACTTATGATGCAAGAAAAACACTCTAGCAATTACGAAAAAACAAGTTCTGCGTAAATTCAAAGCATTTTAAATCATAAAACTTGATAAAAGCAAAGGTAATATTATTGGTCGATTATTATAATTATGATCAAGGCACTCGTACTTATTATTATTAAAGGAAGAAATTTGATTATTCATTTATAATTATGTCCTAAGCCTTTTGCCACTACTTCACTTGTCTTTTGGCCTTTTAGTCCCATAACTTTCCCAATCTTTTATTAAGCTACGAACACATTTTCTTGATTTTATAACAGCCTTTTTAAGATACTATTATTCATATAGCCAATCCATTACATTGCTTCAGCTTTAATTATGATTCTTATTGCCAAAAAAATGTGCTCTTCCTATATTTAGCTTCTTGGGCTCTCAAATTCTCCTTTTTTTCTTATGATCAATCAAATTCATAAGTCTTAAACCTTACTTGAGCTCTTCCCTTAATAGTTTTAGCCGTATTTAACTGCTAAAGATAATAACGTAAAGCCAGTATAACAATCCAGGCGCAAGCCATCAAAAGCTTTTGCTCCTCTTCTAGCCGTACGTATAGTACCTTCTGGGCCTAAGCTCCTTGATTTGAATTATTTCATAAAGCTAACAAGCTGCTTCCGCCTTATACACATAAATCGGATTTCTATTATGCTTTTATATCATAATTAAACATTATACATAATGCTATATATATAATAGGACTCATGCCATTTTCTTGGCTTTATGATTATTATTATTATGCCAAATTGAATAAAGATAGAATAATCGACTTATATTTCAATAAAATAAGAAAGCAAATAAGTTACAGCCAAACAAACTAAACAAAGTCTTAAAGAAGTATATCTGTTTATAATGCTTAATTAATAAGGCCTTCTTTAATCAAGCGATTCGGCATTGTAAGATCACTTATATACCCCTACTTAAAAGCTTTGCCTTTCAGAATAACTATGTCATCGGAAATCTCCGTCATTTTCGCCCTTGATAAATTCCTTTTATAGTCCCTTGCTGGGTATATCAGGTCTTAAGATTTTAATTCTCACGGGTCCGCTCTTCTTATAAGGAATTTTCCCATACAACACATCTCAATCGGTAATCTCTTATGGCGCATTAAAAAAAAGTCTAAAACCTAAAAACAAAATGCCATACAACGTCATTATAACAACTGATTTTATTTTAAATTATGTTATTAACCTTTTGAATAATATTAAAAATAAAGAAGTATTTCTAAAATAAGGCTCAAAGCTATAAAAGAAACTAATAGGCTTTTATCAAGTCCTCAAAAGCTTTAATATTATGTTTAATAAAATCCCTAACATTTAAGTATATTTTGTCAATTATTACAACTTATATATATAATTACGCACACAAAATAATTGAAAATCGGACAAAATTAAGGCAAAAATCCCTACCGCTATTTATATCCTCAAAATATATAAAATAACTTTATTTATTAAATTCTTTTAAAGAATATTATAAGTATATTTTGCCCTAATTTTATAGCCAAATTAATGTTGCGATTAAAGCATAACACTATTATTATCCCCAAGATTTTACTTGATTTTACGTAAACAATCCAAAATATTTTGGCAGTCCTTAATAACATTAACAAATTCAAAAAAGCGAATACTCTTATTTAATAACCTACCCGCTTGCTTATTTATCATTATAAAAAAATGTTGAATTATAATTTTAGTCTCAAAACTATAAACAAAATCGCTATAAGCGAAGAGTCCCAAATGATTATCTATTCACTCAAAAAAGTCTTTTCATTAATAGATTTTTAAATATTTAAGTAATATATTAAGGAAATCGTAATTCATCATAAATCTACGATAACCTCCGGGATTTGGCCCATTGAGTTTACACTCAAACTTACGATATTTCTTAAAAAGCTTTCGGCTCAAAAGAATTCCATTATATAACTAAAACGCTTATTTATTTTTATAAATATAAAGCTTTTAAAACCTAATTTAATATTCTCTATTTTTAAGGTTTATCTTACCAATAATACAAATACCTCCTTACACTTAACATTTATTATTGGAATTATTAATTAAAGCAAATCCTGCCATAAAGAACTTAGCAGGCTTATTGTTTTTGCCTATCACAATAATAAACAAAAGCAAAATCATCAAACAAATAAAGAATAATAATATATTAAAATATGCAATATATTTATAAAAGCCGATTATAAAAGAAAAGATTTCAGTGCTTTTTTGTAAACACTAATTCCACCAAAAGTACATTTCTTTATGATTTTAAATTTAAATAAATAAACACTGTCCGTTATATAAAAAGATTAATTAAATGTCCATCAAACGAGGGATTTTCTAAGCTTCGACCTTTAATATTAAAATAACGTTCTTTATTTTAAATATAATTAAAAAAAAACCATTAGCGCCACGCTAAAGATTTAAGCTTTCTACTAACCTATATAAAACAAAATCGTACTTATCTCTAAGCATCCATTCGTTTAATAAATTCCAAATACAATAAAATCAAATACTATATAATCTTTATTCTTAAAAAGCCAGGATCTTTGGCCTCTATACTAGAGTTCGTTATTAGCTCCCATCCAGCCTACTATAAGAATTTGGCAACAAAGGAATTAAGAGCAAGGAAAGTAGTAAAAAGGGACAAGATACGCCAACATTAATATGCTCCCTTTTCCACGCTAGCATATAACCTTAATATATTACTCCACTTTAACTGGTCATTCTAAAACCTTAAAATTCTACCCCTGATTTGTCCCTTAGCTTATGCTTATTTTGATATATACTAACGAGCTGGGAGGCATAGGTCTGTGGTCTACAGGCTATTTAACGAGGTACTTCCAGGCTCTGAAAACACAAAATCGGCGACTTTACTCAACGATATCTCAACGACGGCATGATATCTTTGATTTAATATCCTTTAAATATTATAAAGACAAAGCTTATTTATAATTTCCTCAACTAGTATTTGTATTTATACTTTTGCCTAAAAATTCGATCTTTGAATTTGGCTGTGAAATGCCCTAAAGCGCACAGACCCATGCCTCCCGGCTCGTTACTTCAGCGACCACTTTACGAGCCTTCGATCGTGGGTTTATGCACTACAGGGCATTTTACCAATTTTTTCACCCCCCACTCAACAATTAGCATTATAAAAAAGGCTATAAGATAGTTACAAAACATAAAAAGGCTATACGCCAATTGTACTAGTATAGAAAAGTCCCGATTTGTGCCTTATAGCGCTAATACAAAAATCCTAAAGGCAAACCTTTTGGAAAGAGTACAATCCGCAAAATTCTAGGCTATTTAGCCCCCGAATATATTCGCCCTGGCCGTAAAAAACCTGCGTATTTTATATTAAATTAAAAGATTAATACGATTATTTTACACTGCGCAAAGAGTTGGGAACATTGAATAATAAACTGGTAAAAATTGAGGAAGGAATTAGGGCTAAGTTGCTCGATTGAAACACTCAAACGCAAAATATACTAAAGGGGCTATTATCGTTGTGTTTCTTATTAAAAGCTGTATTTAACACTTGCTCAAATTATTGGATGTTTTTTTGGGGGTTTAACTCATATCTTTTGGATTATTAAATAGCTTAAGATCCTTTAGTCTAATAAAGTTACATTTTTAATTAAAGGATATATAACAAAACAATAAGTTATATAAAATATTAATCAAGAATATTCTAAAAAGTATTATAATATATGTATCCAGTACTAATTTCATTAAGGCCATATAACTCCTATTAATGCATAGGGAGCTATTGGATATGGCTATAAATCCCTTCTTATTTTCATTAAAGGTCATAGTAAACACGGCGTGTTTTTATAAAAAGATTATTTTATATAGCTTTTGGAACCTTTTATCTAATCGATTATTAAAGCTTTTGCCTTAATTATACATATCCTTTAGCTTTTTGCGGAATTATTATTTATAAAAAATGAAAATATAACTTATAAACACAAATCTATAACAAATTGTTATGTATAATACTGTATAAAACACGGAATTGTCTTTATGCCTTATCTTTTTATATTACCTAATATGAATCTAATTAAGAAATGTTAGCATTGAATTAAACAAGCTTTATATAAATGTTAATACTAGCTTATTATTGTTGTAGAAATGCGCCAAACTATTAAAGAAATAAAAGGCTATATCTCAAGATTAGATTAATTAATTGATTTTAAAGCAAAAGTATTAGGTCAATGTACTCGTCCAATATCATAGGTGATCAACTCTTAATTAAATCATATCTCTAAACATAAAATTGATATTATTATGTTGAAATGCCTTATAGCGCACAGACCCATGATCGAAGGCTTGTTATAGGATCTTAGGCTTCCCCGCCGGAAATCACAATTCCAACATAACCCTCTCGTTTACTATGTTTACGAATCGTTCTCTCGAAATTCACCTCATATAGCGGCTTAGTTTCTCGCCCCACGTTATTAAGATCCTCGAATCTAACAACGGAGTTTTCAGGTTGCACAACAATACTATTTTCCTTTCTTGTTACTCGACATCGTCGTCTACATAAGGTCGGTGCGGCAGAGCGTCAGCCTTGGACATCGAATGTCGATCCAAGCGTGAAGTATAAATCAAAAATGGTAGGATATGCGGGTAGCTCGTCCTGAATGCCTTCAAGAATTCCACTGTGAAGTCAGGAGTGTTGTGTATTTGTCGCAGGTCATTACTTCGTAGTATGGGTAAATAATGTGCATTCACTGTCTGTGCGGCTTCTAGATAGTTCTACAAACCCAGGATTCTACAACGAATTATCTTTTAATTTATATTATGTATTATAATTAATTAAAGTAAGCAAGACTTCGGGTGCATTCGCTTATGTAATCCCATATCCGACCACCAACTTTAATACCCCTAAATTATAATTATCGTAATCTACAGGCCCACCACTACTATTATCAGTCAAATTAACGTCAGAATCGGAATCAGCAGACAAATCTGACTCTACTACGCTCTTAATATTACTGCTAATTATCAGTCAAATTAACGTCAGAATCGGAATCAGCAGACAAATCTGACTCTACTACGCTCTTAATATTACTGCTACTCTCTTGCTTTATGTCGCTAGGGATCTCAATCGCCTTTTGTATTAGTCTCTTGGTGCGAATTAGTCTTTGAGATGCGGCCATAACCATAGGCTCTTGCTGTGTAGCCTCTTTCCCTTTAATTGTGTTTAGTTTCCGACCCCTAGGCTTCTTCCCAATACTAATTAAGGCCTGTATCTTCGCACCCCTGTCGATGCCCTGCGGGATGTTCCGAGGCGCCAAGACCTGCAAAATCTTCATCCTAAACTCGTATTCAACTCGAAACAACGCCGTATTAACTAGCCCTAGCCCTAATACACTTGTTTGGTAATTATTCTTTCAGCTACGGCGCATTTTTCTATGAAAAAATCAAATCAAACAGACTAGAATTAGATTTTTAAAGTAATTAAATAAGCCGAAAAGGCCGTGTTCAAGTTGCTGATATATCCAAGTTACTGATACCGACCTGTTGGTACAGGTCGGTAATATTTCAAAAAAAAGTCAGGAAACCGACGAATACTCGCCGTACAGGTCTAACACCCCTGTCGTCACACCAAGTGCCTTAGAAGCGATTTGTAAGTGCCTAACACTCAACGTACTATTAAATTATCAAGTATACTTATATTAATACTGAAAAGAGAAGCTTTCGAAGTCGTGCTGGTTACTTAGTTAAGCTAGCACACAGGTCCAATACAAGGGCGTGAGTATTAGGTGGTGAATACACGTGATTTATATCACCTGATATTCATATAATACTGTACAATTCTATTATCTCACAATAGTTTGGTCTAATAGCGGAATCCCCCATGTAAGAGCAGGGGGGTGTCACTGAATTTTGGCAACCCCCTTTCGTACATAGAATAATGCGTTTAATTTAGTGTGGTTGCTAAAAACATGAACTTTTGGTCCTAGGCTCGTAAAGGATGTCACGACCAGCCAGTCTTGGGATGGGCTGAGCCACCGTCGAGGCATTCCATTGCTCTGTGCGGGGTGGTCGCAAGGCAGACTTTTAAGGCGGATTGTAGGACAGCCTAATGCTCTTTGATTCCGCCTGAATTTTCTCAGCTTGACCATCCTTGGCGCGCATAAGGCCTGCTTGAGTATATTTGCCTACACCAAAACAGAACATAATTCGCCAGCAGACGCTACCTGGAGCAGAACTAGACCTGTCCTCCCTTTGACCTTTTGGCCTTGGCCCTTGATGTAATCACCCCGCCTCTCTTGGCTAACGCCATCGTTCCAAGTCGTCGTGGCGCCTAAGGCGCCACTTATGTCAAGGTCGCCTCTCCCTCAGCCTTATTGCACTCCGCCTCCCCTCCCACTAGGGCTGATAAAAGGAGCGGAAATTTCTTTTCTAGTCTTAATATTACTCCTTTACTTTTACCTTAGTAAACGTAAATTTTGTTTGCTTACGCCGCACTCGCCACAGCTATGGCAGGAATCCCTATATCTCTGGGAGATATTGCTCTTCTATGCAAGTTTACCCACGACACATGCGAAAAATTCAAGAAGGCCCCCGAGGGATTTGATCAACTCTATGAGGAATGCGACGCATTTTATCAATTTCTCCGTCAAGTCGACCAACAAGCGAGGAATCTATGGTCGCCTTTCAACCTCATCTTTCATGGAAACGAGTTTATGGATAGCTATATCCCAAAATGCAGGGCAACATTGCAGAAGCTGCAGAAGGAATTGGCCAATTGCGAGCAGATGAGGTTTAGGGATAGAATCAAGTTCATCACGACGAACTTCGAGGAACCACGGCAGGAGCTGCGCAATCACCGGGATAACATCTCGGCGCAGCTGCACATCGGGGCAGACAACGCATTAGGACGCATACTCGAGATTGTGTCTGAATTGGCAACAGACATCCGTGAAGGCCGACGAAGCACAGTCATTACTACAAGGGACAGAACGACTGATGGTTTGGAAGAAACCCGAACTCTCGTTAAGGAGGAGCTGAAGAGGTCGGCTCAGAACACTGGCATCTCTAGAAATGAGATGGAGCTTCATCGCCCGGTCGTAGAGGGATACGTCCAGATGTTGAGTGAAAGACGTGGATTTGACGAACCCATTCCCCAGCGGTCCAATTATTCTGAAATTGGCCCCGATGATAGCGCAAGCGTGTTGGATACCCTTTCTGAGAATTCGAAGTCCCCCCGTTTCTACCCCGTGGAAGCCTCTGTTGTCGGATGGCCTAAACACCGTGGGATTTCAATTGAAAGTATTAGCTACGAGACTATCTTCAACCCGAACATGGATTCAAGGGGCTTTCCCAGGCCGAACACTTGCAATATCTGGGGTCTTGCATCTACTTGTTGGGAATTGCAGACACTTTGCGCAGAGAAATTAAAATTGGACATTGGGGATGGACATCCGGCTCTCCTTCAGGACATTTCAGATACGTTGGCACAGCTTGCTCCGGTACTTCTGTGGTGTTTGGCGAACAGCAGCACTGATAGAAAATTCTGGACAAGACTGCGGGTACGGAACGATGTAGTTTCTACTGGGAACGGATTACTCAAATCTTTGACGGCGGCGACGAAGCTGGTTGGGGCGTACAGTTTTCTGTCGAAGGGGCCTCATGAGTCACTTTCAGTTACCAGGGCCGCGAAAATGGCTGGTATCAAAAGCATCTTCCGCTCTAGGTCAACAAGCTCTCTGAAAAAGGACCTATCCACAACTATGCCAGACTACAGCGATATGTTTCAGTGCAGTGGTATGCTCTCGCAGAGACAGACCGCATTCTGTTCTTCTTTGGACCGTAAGACTATTACCGAGCTAGAATTTGAGGATGAAATCAGTGCAATAAACAAAAAATGGCTTGAGAGTTACGAGACAGCTCTCAGCCTAGCTACTGGAGCCGCGTACTCATTGAAGGGAAATGAGGAGGACGGTCAGCTTTTGATACAGTGGCTTCTTGCAGCGCAAGGATTAGACTCTCAGCAAGGCACTAATTCAGGGATGCAGAGGTTGCTGGATCAACTTACCTTCAATATCAACCCATTTTCCGACGTGGTTCGTTTGCAAGTCAGACAGAACTCTCTCTCTCAAGGGAGAGCTCAGTCAGGGTACAAGCAAGATACCATTGGGCCCAATCGCAACTCGACACAAATACCACATGTGGACTACCTAGCCGCGGAAAATGTTGGGAACTACCCCTTTCCTGCAAGGCAACATATACCCAGTACAATCATTGAGCCTTTGCAACACCACCCACAACAACATATGCCGCAGCCCTTCCAGCAGATGGGCCTGCAATCCAATCCTCTCTTCCTTCCTACAACCTCAACGAGTTTCGCCACAGATAGTTTTCCGCATAATCCTCCGCCTACCGCCACACAAAATCTGGCGTCGTCAATCGCCGCTTCCCTGAATTTGTCCGCGGCTCCTACAACTGGAGCGGATGAGATTCCAGCACGACAAGAGAGCATTGCGGTCACATTGACTACCCCAGACGGAGATACTGTGCGACCAGAAAATAAGGCGGCAGGAACCACAGAGCCAGAAGTTAGACGGGATGAAAGTCAGTTTTGGCGAGATGAAGACGTGACAGATTTAGAAGTAGAGGTTGCAGTTAGTGATTTGCTAGAGCCAGATACTCTACATAGTGAGGGTGCGTTGGGGGATCTTGGGCAGGATGGGGTACCAGGAACGGACACTCAGAACCGCCAGCCGATACACACACAGACAGAATATGATGAGGCCGACACAGCATACGCAAGCGATTCTGAGGAATCGGAGGGGGAAATATTCTTCGACTTCGATGAAGAGCAAAGCCATGTATAGGAGAAATAGGAAAATTCTAAAGCTAGGGGGTCGAAAAAAAGGTCATGTATCTAGGCATCTATTTTCCAGAGTGCTGAAACGGGTCAGGGGTTTATTGTTTTTGTCTAGATTAACGCCGGATAGCGGCTCTCTCTGATCGTACCGCTAGTGCACTTGCCACCGTATTAAGTTTAGGGATAAAGAGTAATTACTACAAAGTCCCCACCCTATTATTCCGGTCACTTCGCTTTGCACATCGCTTTTTTACTTACTTGCTTTTAATAATTAATAATGCACTTATTTTCTTATTAATTTCCTTGATTTTTAGAATAGATGAGAAAATGCCGGGTGAGGAGTCGTGTACTGATAGCGATTAAAGAAATCGCCATCCATGCGATATTGAAACCGATGATTAAAGTCCGTTTGTCGTCCATGGTTGTGGGGGCTCCAAGAGCGATGACAACAAGGAAATTTAGGGACTCGTCGAGGTCTTGCACTTGAGTCATATATTCTCCTCTTACATAGCACGGACGGTAGTGCTAGGTTCGACATGTGAGACTCAGGAGATCGAAAGAGAGGCCACAAAATGAGATCTCCTAATATCAGGAGTGAAGGGCAGCATTCCCATGCCATTCAACCGGTCTTGATGTCTCAGAACGATATGCAAGCGAAGGTGCAGAGGTGTCTCGATAAACCCATACTGGACGATACGGAACATGGCGGTGGCTTCCAGTATCCAATGGACGCAATGGGACGGACTTCGGCTGCTGAGCATGGAGATCTGCGGAGGATGCCGAAGAAAACGGCCAGTCTTCTACCCCGATCCATAGAGCGTCCCCTCGTAATAAGTAGTTGGATCGAGCTTTCAAGCGCCACCAGACGTGTCGGATTTCGCCAGCCCGGTTACCAGGTCCCGGGGCGCACAGTTCCAAATTCATTGATGGAGCATGCCGGTTATGTTTTACAAGTCAGCCAACTGGTTGGGCTTGGATTCCAATTAGTAAGCTGGAAAATAGCTTGGTTCTCCAGAAATTTATGGGGTAGAAGGGCATCAAGGTGAAGTTAGTGAATGTCCTAGAATAATATGCCTCTAGCATTACTTACATCAATTATATCATGCGTTGTGATTATTTCGCAGATATGATATAAATGCTTTATGCCTGTGGTATCGCAAGCCACATTAGCCACGAAACGCCTGCAAATGCTTGAGGAGCAAAAAGCCATCAAATAGCCACTCGAACTTCGGGGATGTCGTTCCCTGCCGTTGCTCGAGGTAGCTCCCTGATCGAATAGGAATTATGCTCAAAAGCTTCTGGATCAAACAACCATGGATTAACTGGTTTCCCTGTATTGCTTGTGCAGCAAGAATGGGTTTGACCCAGCCGAGAACATGGACGGAGCACGGGGAATTCCTACAATGCCAAATCAATCTGGGGAAAGCAGGCTCTACGCGGATTATCAATTTGAAAAACACGGTTGGAGTACTAGAAACCGGTCTCGGCGAAATGAGATAAAATCCCACAGACTTTCTGCTCGCACGGCCAATAGTTGGAATCTAAACGTTGCTTTTTAATTTTTTCCCCTTCCCTTCTTTTTTGCATTGAAATCGCTTACGCGATCGTTCCGACTTCCCCATCGAGCACCAGTAAAATTTCTGGTGGCTTTACTGACTGTCACTCTCAATCAAAAACTAGGCGAGAATCGATGTCTTCGCAAATTAAGCTCGAAAATAAAGGGCGACTTACTCTATGCAAATCACGATGCATTGCTATTATGAAAGAGCGGACAATCATGGATCGTGTACCGAACCCGGGAATGCAAGTCTTTCGGCTCTCTCGGACTCCCATGGCTTGCGCACAGATCCAACCAAGGATCCGGCACATACCGCAAACCATATAAACTAATTGTGCAAAATGTCCAAATTTTAGATTTTCGCATTTATCCCCCCGCGCATATTGCCTCTATTATTATACCACCTTTTAATACTCTTACAACCTTTGCAGATTCATAATATAATAATTAAAATATGCCCGATTTTTCTATCAAGTCAAAATTAGTATTAAAAGCAGGGTAATAGTGCTGCACGCGGGTATCATTTTTAAGGAACAAATGCGGAATTTTTAAGGCTGCGATCTTATTTTTATATATGCCAATTATATAATCTTTATTCCTTGCTATCGCTCTCAAAAAAGTCTTCAAAATTAAAATCTTTAGCTTTATAAAATGGAAAGATTAATTTTTTATCCCGTTTTTTATTATTAGCTTTAAGCTTTAGGTTTGAATTTGCATTTATAATAAA
Organism: Helotiales sp. F229; assembly: GCA_002554605.1. Taxonomy (NCBI): domain Eukaryota; kingdom Fungi; phylum Ascomycota; class Leotiomycetes; order Helotiales; species Helotiales sp. F229. The sequence goes on along the minus strand of MXAW01000004.1, from coordinate 5,982,452 downwards.
TTTATTATTATTTTTAGCTTAACTTAAGTCCAACTTATTCTCATTGTTCTTATAGCATTAATGCTTTTGCTTTACTTTATATACTCTTATAATATCAATCCATTTTTGTTCTTTATGGGATTTTAAACACTTCTTAATTTTACCCCCAGCTTTTTAGAATTAATAAAGGCGCTTTTTAAAAACTTAATATACATAGACATAAAGCTAATTTAAGCCAGCGTTAAAGATTTGTGTTTTCGGATCAAAATCTATCCCTTTCTTTTCAAAAATGAACTTGCAAAGAGCCTCAGTCATAAAAAAAGAATAAACTAAAAGGTCTCACCACATAATAGTATTAATTTTAACAAATATAAAAAAGAGGTTCTCGTCAAGACAAAGGAAATAACATAATTGTTATTCATGAGATCACGCAAAATGAAAGTTGTACTTATTACTTATAACATAGCTTATTCTAAAGCGGTGTTCTTGTTGGTATTTACACTACTCTTATCGCTGTTTTACACTTAGTTCAATGGCCTTTTTACATCTTAATATATATAAGAATGTGGAAATGTGGCAAAAGCAGAAATAACAGTAAAAATAAGTTTAACAATAATAATTGTTGATACAATTAATTAAGCTTAAGACCGGGGTAAACAATAATAATGATTATTAAAATCAACGTTTAGCCTTATCATCGAGTAAAAAGAAAAAAGAATAACATGTCCTAATAAAAGTAATACCTTCTTAAAAGTCTCCATTATCTCATTATGTAACATTAGAGGTAAGGCTGTTTTAAAGGCTACTTTAAAAGCTGCTTTAGAAACTACTTTAGAGGCTGCTTTGCCATGCAGAATCTAAAAAAACCAAAGGTCAAATCGCACCTGCTTTTTTTGTGGAATAATAGTATAGGTAAAATTAATAATAGTAAGAGTTAATATAATTAATAAGAAAAAAGCTATGAGTCTTATCTAAAACACTTTTAGGGCTTTAACATTTTTAAAAAGATTGCCTTTATAATCGAACAGAGGTCAACGGGGGTTAAGTGATTAAGCACCTTTAGTTTTGTTAGATTAAATATCGTGTTTATTTTAATATTAATTGAGTTTTTAATCTTATTATTTAACGTCCTTTTAATGGCGTTATTAAATGCGGTATTAACGGAGATCTTGAATTTTAACTAGAGTATTATAAATGGCAATTAAAAAAAAGGCTTTCGGCTAAATGATACATCGTTTAACGGCATTAAAAAGAACTTAATGTTCCAATAGCCATGCTTTTCTAAGGATAACACCATAATGTCTTAATTAAGTAATAAGAAAGGAGGTGAAGGCTTATAAACGCTTATCCACTATTAGGTTTAACATGGTGTAATGGCTGATTTTTCCACTATTAGCACTATTAAATCCTTTAACAGTAATAATATTTAACAAAAAGTAAATCAAAGGTTTTAAAAAGAAAAAAAGAGATTTTAAAAGAATGCAATTAATAAAACAATAACCATTTGCTCTAAAATCGAGAAGTGTAAGTAGCTTATATAATAATCCATTTTTAATAAGGATTATTTAAGTAATAAAAAGATTATCCTCTAAAAAGCTTCATTAGGTCAAGGTATCGCATATCTCTTAATATACTTAAAAAGGAATCTTTTCCTAGGCTCGGCCTTTTACTAAAAAAGATAACATCTGCTCTTCAACAACATCCTCATATACATCTTCGTTATTATTCTTAAATTAGTTATTAAAAGAATAACCAACGTCAATCTCATTGATTTTATAAGAAGTAAAAGGCTATTAAGATGGCTATATAGTATAATTGCAAAATACATTTACCGGTGATTAGGCGCAAAGGGTATTAGTACGCGTAAAAGGGGTTAATAGTCGTTGATATTATTATTGGGACTAAGAGCTTTCTCGTTTACGGTGCTTTTTAGCCTTATAACCAGTGTGGCTATAAAGGGAAGCAGAAGACTGAGATATTATATTTATGATCTAATAAGAATTCAACTTAATAAGGGCTGAAGATTTAAAAGTCAAATGAAAAGTCCGCTTAATTAATTAATCTTAGTCTTTAGCTTAAATTGCTTTCACGTACTTTTCTAATGATTAAAAGATCTTATATTATTAAAACAATTGCTTACATAATCGGGGGGGAAGCTTCTCTTATAAATCTATTTTCAAGACGGATTTATTATTAACGCCAGCAATACAAGCAAAAGTTCTAAAGTTGTAGTAAAAGCTCTAAAAAAAGCTTTAGTAATTTATACGAAAAGCGGAGTACTTAAAATAAGTTATTTATTTATTATAAGAATTAAATAAGAACAAAATAAGTTGTTTTATTAAATCCAAGGCATTTATAGGCATACTATTTTTATTAAATTCAGGTTTTAAAAAAGCTAATTTTAAAAATATTTATATTATTTTTTTAGTTTGATTTAATAACCAGTCCTTTTTATGTTTTTTATTAATAAAATAAATGGTATAATAACGTAAAGCATTATATACTTAAACTTCCTATAGTTTTAAGGAATATTTAACATTATTAGAGAGTTTATTTGAAAGGTTTAGAATCTTTTTAATATAAATAATATAAAACATAAAAGAAATTCCAAAAAAAGACAAGACTTAAGAAATGTTTTTAGGAAAAAAACAACATAAAATATTATTATAATAACGGCTCAACTCGCTATTATCTCTATTATTATTATTACCTAAATTAAAGGTAGCGGCGGTTTACTTACCCTTATTTTTAATAAGGATACTAATATTTTCCTCAATAAAAAAAAGGAGTAAATGAAAAGAGGCTGTCTTTAAAAAAAAACTTTAAAAGAACACAATTTTTACTAAGGCTTTAGAATTATTCTTATATAATAAATAAATCCTTACTTATTTATTCAAAGCGCTTTTTCTTTTTATCTAGCCTTCTTTCTATTTCTTTTATTACTTGTGTATTTATAATAGTTTAGTTACCCTAAGGGGTAAGTTGTATTGTACTAAAGGAAAAAGAGGGTTAAGAGGAAGATCCCGTGGAGGAAACAAATAAAGTAAAGGCAAAAAACATATTAGCGTTTTTTATTAAGGAGTGCTTTGCTATAAGAGGTTTAGGTTTTATATAATGCGTTAGAAGTACGTTTATGTAAAGGGGGATATTGTTTTTTTGGCTCGATTAAGTCGAAAAGGCGTAAGAAAGGGAAGACAGTGTTGTTGACTTCTTTGGGTTTATTAATTGTTTAAGTGCCATTTATTAAGCTATGCTTAGTATAGGCTTTCTTTATAAAGAACTCTTTTTATAGTAAAAGTGTTGGTTTCAGTGGAGTGGTATTGAATTGCCTTGCTAACTACAGTGCTACGCACGCTGTATATATAGGGCTCTACAGTGCCTAAGGCACTGTAAGGCAGTACACTAACAGGCTGTAAGACCCCTGTAAAGCTGAACTTCGTTCAGCTCTATAGGCCTCTGTCAGCCCTACCGACTTCAGCTTTACAGGCTCCCTTCGGCGTCGCCGATTCAGCTCTACAGGGCCTATGGCCCCTGTAGCTTTAGTGGCAAATCCCACTAATCAACAAAAAGTTTATAAAAGAATAAAGAAGGGGGAGGATGTTTATTATTTTCTTAGACAAGTTGAAAAGAATTATAAATAATATGACGCTTGCCTTATAAAAACTAGTATCACGTTATAATAAAGGCCTTACATATTAAAAAGAATGTAGTAAAAGTAATTAAGATTCTTTTAAAATCTACAACTAAAGAGGAAAGAAGGTAAGGAAGAAAAGGGGTTATGTATAGGAAGCGTCGTCGAGTTAATCTCGCTTAGGCGCTTAGTAATGCCCAATTAAGAAGGCTCCCCTAAATGCCCTCTAATCCGTACCATCCGTCACAAAAATAATAAACCCTATAAGACTCTATAGGTACATATAAACTAATCGTTAACTTCTTCATTAACTAAAATATACGATTTTACATTTTTAAACATTAACCTATATAAAAGTTTTTAAAGTTTAAAAAGATAACTTCGCTTCTTTAACTTAACATCTAATAACTTATAGTTTATAACGTTAAAAGCTGATTTAAAATCTAAAAATACAATTATAAAACGTTATTAAAACGATAACATCATATAAACTATTATTACATAACTTAAAATAAAATAATTATAACAAAAGCCGGCTTACCCTAAGTGTAATGCCGCTTATACCTGGCCTTAATGTTTTATTAATAATAGTCACTTAAAGACCTTATAAAAATATAAATAATCAAGATAAAACGGAGATTTTTAATATCTCGCCGTTTAAACGAGTCTTTATTAAATAAATAAATCTTAAATTAGTTTTAAAATCGTGGCGTCTATTCTCGTGTCTAACAAGTGTTAAAGAGGGTTAAAAGTTAATTAAATAAAGAAGTCTCTTTAATAAATTTGAGGAATTAAATATAAATACCGTTTATACTATAACTTTTGTTTACTTCTTACGCCTTAATCTCTTTACGAAGTTATTCAACGGTCTACGCCTTCATTTTTAAAGTTCCCCTTAATATCTCGCCTTAAAACAACTAACCCTCTTACCATTTAATATAAATACTTAAGTTCTCTTTTATTATATTAATCTTTTACTCTTAGGCTTTTAAAGTTAATAAGATTAAGCCATTATTTTTATTTGACTCATTTACTTCTTTATATAAATAAATAAACACTAGATGTTCCTTTTAACACTAAACGCCGTAATATATAATAAGTCCTTACTAACCTTGTTTATTTCCCTACTTACTATTATAAAACCTATTAATAAAAAGCCACTAAATTAGTATTTATTTAATCTACCGATTCTATTCTAAAAAAGGGGCACTCACTCTACCTAATCGTTAAGCGTACAATATCTTAGATTATAAAATCATATAGTCTCTTAATTTTAAAACGTGAGATATTATCCTTACCTATCACAAAAACGCGTAAAACCGTAACTAACATAATATAGACATAATCCGTCTTGATTTTTAGCCGTTAATTATCCAATAGTTCAAGTTATAAAACCGTTCTTTATATAAAACAATAATTAATTATTAATATGGCGTTCTTAACGATTAATAAAACGTAATAAAATCTTCCTAAGGCTAAAAATGCCTCAAAGATCTAACGCCGGTCTCTCAGATAAGATTCGCCTTATTAACATATAAAACCCTTAAACTAAACATTAATGTCCCTAATAATTATAATAAAGTATTAAAACCATTAAAGTATAATATTAACCTTAGCCGTTAATATAATTAATAGTAAAAAATAAACCCCAGTAATAATTTAATACACTACTTTAACAATAATATTATATAACGTTAATCTTACCTTCTTAATTTAACTCCTGGCGCCAACAGTCCTAAGGAAGTAAATGCCGTTATTTCCCTGATTTACGTTCGTCTTTTTGGCTCTAGGCTCAATAAATATAACTAAACAACGGTAAAATATATATTCCTTATAATTACAAAATTAAGTCTTAACTAAAAACAAAAAATTAAAACGATTATTTAACACTTATAAATACCGCTTTTACTTTCCCGCCGTTAAGCCTTAAATATTAATATACCCTACTCATAAACTCATCTTAAGAAAATTAACTTATAGACAATAATACTTACTACCTTTATATAATCTTTACCTCTTTTTTAAAGCCGTTAAAATATAATTAAAACCGTGTTTAAATCTTTAACCCGCTTAAATATACTTATTACTGTAAGTACTTTTTCTTAACAAGTATAATTATTACTTAAAACCTAATTAAAAGATCTTTAACTACTAAATTAACCATTTACGGCTTATAATCTTAATCATCGTTAACCTTCCTTTTATAAAAGTTAAAGGTTACTTAAGGTGACTTAAATAAAGTAAAGATTAAACTCCCACCCAATAAGTTAACTGTATCTAAAACATTAAATAAAAGGGAGTTTAAATAAATAAAAAAAGTAAAATTACCGGGCTAAAATTAAGTATTAACATAAAAGACATAATAACAATAATACAACCTAATCCAAGAAAATCACTAAATTATAAAAAAAAAATTGTTAACGGGTTTTTAATAATAAGTGGAGGTTATAATTTACTCAAGACGTGGCATAAGTTTTTAATATAAGCCGTCACCTCACTTAATTCTCGCCAAGCTTCGTGGAAAAGGGTATTCCACTTATAATCTGGTTTTAAATCAACGAAGAAGGCTTAATAAAATATTAACGAGGGTAAAGTAAATATTTATGATAAGGTAAAAAAAGCCTTAAATAATAATAACAAAGTTTTAAAAATATAAAATAAAAGTGACAATTAACTAATAATATAATCCGAGGTATCTTAAGATTAATAACCCAGATCATAATGAAAAGGCAAAGTTACCGGGGAATCCTCGTTACCTTAAACCCTCTTATTACTTAAACTCTCTCTTTTACTTATTTATCATTTTAACATTTATAATAAAAAGTGTAAAATGTTTAAGGCCAACCCTTCTTTAAAAAAGAAGCAAGTAATAATGTCTTATAAAACGGCTAAAATTAATCCTTAAAAAACTAAACCTTAACGACTTAAATTAATGTTATATAAAAACAACACCTCCAAAAGTGAATCCACTCCTGGAAATGCGTAACTGTTTATATAACCACCTTACTAGAGAAGGGCTCCACGTGACCAGATTCCTGTGCGACAATTAACTATTAATTAAAGATCTTATTATAAAAAAGGTTCTTTTAATTAATAACGTTAAAACGTTAATAGTTCTAATAACGCCGTAAAAGGCCGTTAACGTTATTTCCCGTTTAATCTTTATTAAAGCCTTAATTATCCAGATCATTTATACACGTAGCACAATAAAGTTAATTTTTATATTATTTAACGAGGTTTTAAGCGAGTTCACAAAAGCCCCCTTTAAAAAAGTGTTATTGTCTTAAAAATATATTAAATAATATATAAAAAAAGGGGGGGATCTTATTTCCTTTTATTTATCTTAAAAGGTTAAAGGATTTATTTTTTAATATTTAAGGGTTAAAAGTAATAATGCCTTTTTTAATTTAAGGGTTATTTTTAAGATTTAAATCTTCATCTTTTTTTAAATTTTAATTAAATAATAATATATATAAATAAATTTTAAAGTCATATTCTTTATATATTATACTAAAAACCCTAAAAATCACAATTATAATCCTAAATAATGTTTTTTATTCTTAAAAATTAAGGCCAATTTTATTTAAGTTAATATTCCTAAGTCTTTTTTATTTTAAAATCTATATTTTATATATTTAAAGGTTTAAGATCTTAACCCTTAATAAGAGTTAAGATTTGTGGGTTTTTAATGGGGTCATCCGTTAAACGAGTTGGTTTATTAATTACCCCCCCCCTTAAACTCCATTAATGCTTATAAAGAAAATAATAAAAGGCCTAAATAAAAGAACCCTCTTAGATCTTTAATCTCTACTGTAATTAAGTTCTTATATACACTATTATTATCATTTACCCACGCTATTTAATTATTTTACCACTAATTAAAGAAAAGATCTATTACGTTAATTAACTAATCTATTTACCCTATTAAAGGTAAAAATCCCTAGCCAATAAGACTTAATAAGACCGGCCCTTCGTCTTCACTTAAAGCCACGTCATCTAAAAAAAACGTCCCATTTATTATTACTATGTCAACCTTTATTTTTACTAATTTAAGGCAATAAAAACGGTAAAACGGCCTTTAGCCTAAGATTACTTTTATTAATTCCGTGTTTTAATTTTAACCCACGTCTTAACACTTAAAGTTAATCTCTTTAATTAATTAAATCTAAATCTTAAAAACGATGACTTAAGCCTCTTAACCTAACTGTTTATAATCAGCCTTTTTAACATTAACTTAAAAACCCTTTCACTTAATTAATCAATTACTTCTACTTAACGTTTATTATACTTTAACATTTTAATAAACCAGTTCCAAAGCTTAAAGAATTCTATAAGGTTTATATATTAAAGATAAGTGGCCTTAAAATAAACGGAAAAGAACAGTTCCTTATAATGTTTAATAAGGCCTTTCTACGCCCCATTCACTTAACGTACACATTAATTTAACCTAGCCTTTTTTACTTAATTCATAACTATATAAAAGGAATTTATTACTTTTTTATTAAAGATTAACTTATACGTTTATTAAACTTACGCCATTATTACTACCGTGGGGTCTTCAGTTAATACCAGTACTATAGCCCCGTCTTAAAAAACCGGCCTTAATGTTAGTTTCCCTTTTACTTATTACACGTAAAAAAAACTCTATTATTCTTTAATCGCCGCTTCTTCTTTAACCGCCTTAGCCTTTTACCACATAACCTTTTATAACCCTAAGTTAATCTAAACCGGCGTATTAATATAAACTAGCCAATATTACGCTTTTACTTAATTAAACTAAGTTATATTATAAACCTCAGTTAAATTAAATAATTAGCTTAAGTTATTAATTATTAAATTAAAAATGACCTATTTAAGTCCCACTTACCTTATCACTATAACCTTATTACGTCACTTTAACTTAAACTAAACATTTCTTGTTATAACGCTTACTTTTACTTTAAAGTCCTCTCCTCAGCCCTTTACCCCTTTATTAACCCCTATTTAGTCTTATTTACCCTTTATTATAATCTTAGGCCTAAACGTCTTAGACTCGTCGTCATTATTATTATTTAAATAATCTACACCTTCTCCTCAGATCTTCACTTACTCTCCCTTTTCCGATTTAAAAGATATAACTTACTCAGCCAATCTGACGTGCGCGATAAGACTCAGGCTCTGCGAGCACTTGAATTAATAAAATGTGTTGATTAATTAAGTAAAATCTAAGTAAAAAGTGTAAAAGGGGGAAGTGCTTCCCTAAGGCGGTATACAATGGCAGAACCCTATCTAAAAAGTGTGCAATGCCAAAAGAGCAATTTAGGCAAGCTGCAGCCGTGCTTGTATAACACATCCCTTAATTAAATAACAATGGGAATTGCTCCTATTATAATTAGCTATCAAGCAAGCTATTAAAAATAATAAAAATTAAGCAAACAATTACGCTGTACAAATAAAAAATCGCTTCCTTTTATTTATAAACCTTAAGCTTTTAACAAAAAAACAATTTTTGATTTGCTTTCGATTTATACCAATCACAATTAATCAAACAAACAAACAACCAAATCAATTGCTCCTCTTGCAAAAATGAGTGCTGAATTTTGTTAATTTGCTTGCAAAAGCGCTATCTCCTCCCTTATAAATTTGATTTAAAAAATATAAAACTTATTTAAACAATTAATTAATTGCTTATAAGCCAAGAAACCCTTGGCCAAAGCCTTAAATAAGCGGGCTGTTTGGGCTGCTTTTATTAATCGGGTTTGGAAGAAGAAGGTTGCTAATAAGAAAAAATCGGTCCCTTGCTAGGATTATATAAAGAAAGCAATCCAAAACAAAAGCATAGGCTTTTATTACAATATTATAAGTAGCTTGCGCTATTTCAACTGCGCTAGCAATAATCATGCTTGCCGCCCCCCTTCCCTGATATTTTGGCTGCATTCTTAAAATATCGGAATGCTCTTAACAATAAAAGCTCCTTTTTTAAAATAAGTTTATTTAATTTAAAACAATTGAATATATTAACTTATATAAAAATTAATCAAGCTCAAAAGCGCCTATTTAGCAATAAAAAAAATAGGTAATGCTATCCTTGCTGCTTCCGCAATTTGCTCTGCTTAAATTGCTTTTAATATTAATGTTGGTGGCCCTTCTCGCTATTATGGCCTTAGCCAAATTATTAATGGTAAATTGCTTTTTTTATTAAAATATTTTAAATCTATTTTCTAAAACGCAATTAATCAATTGCTTTTATATATAAATAAAAAAACTTAAAATAAAAAGGAGCATAATAAGAATATGAAAAAAGAGAAGAAAAAGCAATCCAATCTGCTTGCTGGCTTTTAAGCTAAAATGAAAAAGGTTGCTGCCGGCTTGTTTATTTTTAAGCATAACTTAAAAGCAATTAATAGCCTTGCTGATCTTTTTAATGCCTTTTTAAATAATGGAATTCGGGTGCGCCCTTTTTTAAAAAAGAAAGCTGCTATTGCAAAGCAATAAATTATTAAAATCATTAAAATAATTGCCAATTTTTTTAGGCCTTTTAATCAATTGAATTGCTTTCTTTAAAGCTTGGGAACCTCTTTTATCATCCCAAAATATCCCCTCATTATTATAGCTTGCGTTGCATTTGTTTTTTTTAAAATAAAATAATTTTAAAAGCAATTATAAAAATTGTAGTAATATAAATAATTCAAAATCAAAAGCTTTTTAAAAGAAATAATAAAAAACATAAAAAATATTACAAATAAGAAAATAAAAAATATAAAAAGAAAGCTATTTAAAAACGAGCTTTTTTAAAAAATTGCTTTAATTAAGCCCATATATTCATTAAATTAATAAAAGCAACAAAATCTTCAAATTTTTATTGGCTTAAATTTTTAATAAATCCATCCACAGGCATAAAGCCTATAAGTAAATACTTCACTAAAAAACTACCCTTTTAATATTCTTAATATAACCACATATTCTAAATATTAATATAGCAAAGCTTGGTTAAGATGCACTCGTTTTCCCCAACAATCAATTAAATTATTTAAATATTATTGCAAAAGATTGTTTAAACTGCTCCCATATCTAAGCATAATTCTAAAAAGAATCATTAAAATGCCATAACCTCTTTTATTATATGTTCAATCCCAAAAAGCTCTGCTTAAATAATTGAAATAATAATTATATTTTAACAAACTGCTTTCCATAAAATCAAACCATCAAAGAGCATAATGATATACCTTTAAAAAAAGCGTCTAATTTCAAGATCATTGCCAAAGAAAATATTTAAAGCTATGATTAAATAAGAAGCGCATATTTAGCAAATATAAATTATTGCCAAAAATTGGGTTCCAAAAAAATATCAAATTGTCCAATTAATAGCAATAAAATGCTTCTTTAAAAGATTAATCAAAAAATAAAAAAGCTTTAAAGCTGCAAAAGCAACATCCGCGCGCAACATAATCGCAATATAAAGCACTAAACCAACTTTTTCTTAATATTTCTTAATTTCTTTAAGAATTGCTTTCCCAAAATTCTTAATAAATTCCATATAAAATAATAAAATACTTAAGCAGCTCTCATCAATAAATCCAAAACGCAAAACAACCTTTTAAATATAATTATTATATACTAAAAAAACTGTCTTAGCCTATTAATCCCTAATAATTTAAATCCCTAAAAACCATGCCATTTTTTGTTCTCTAATAAGCTCATACGCCAAATTTAATCCATCTATTATTAATTGCGCTTTTAAAATTGCTAAAGCATAATATAGCACTTAAATATTGTTAACATAAAACACCACAAACATTATACATTGCTTATTTATAAACATATAAAGCTCCTTTTTATAAAAAAGCAACTTAAAAATTTAAAAAATTATTATAAAATTGCCATACCATAATGCTAGGGAGTCTTTGAATCCATAAAAAGCGCGGTTGACTTCCACTAACATTCCGTCTTATTTAAATTCATTAAAAAAATAACAGCATACGCAAGCAATTAAATCATCTCTCTTTGCATTAATAAATGCATTAACAACATCAAACTGCTTTATTTTCAAATCGAATTAAGCTATTATAGCTATAGTAATTTTAAATAAGCAAGCAATTAAAATTGCGGCATATATTAACAAAATAAAGGTTTCAAACTATAAATCCCCTTTAACCATTATTCAAAAGCAACATCTGGTTAAATAATCATTGAAATCTATTTTATAAATAAAAACCCATTTTAAAGAAATTGGTTGCTTAAAGGCATAGCTATGCTTTATTACCCTCCAGCAATTATGCAACTTCAAATTAATAATCTTTATAATAGCTCCAGCTTTGAAATGCTTCCCAAAAAGGTGGTATTAAAGGTCTTTCCAATTTAATAATGCCTTTGGAAATTGCAATTAATGAATTTTGAAAAAAGCAATTGGTTGTTAAATTTTAATATTATTAAAAACAAACGCTGCAATTATAGCATAAACTGCTCTCAAATCTTTTTCGTTATTGCGCACATCTTTTTGACTAAGCCAAAAGGTAGACAAAAAATCATCGAAATGCTCGTAATTGCTTATCAAATTTAATACGCCCTTTAATAATTCTTTTATTATAATAAAATACACACTATAATTAGGTTGCGTTAATTATCTTATAACTCTAATCTTTTGACCTTTATTACTTAATTTTAAAAGCACCTTCTTCCTTTTTAAAAATTTAGGTAATTTCTAATCTTAATCTTCCATCAAAAGCAACAAAAGCTATTCTATTCGCGGCTCAGCATTATAAAAATCATTATATTTAAAAGGCTCCTTAGCTTTAATTGCTTAAAATAAAGCTTTTATAAGCTTAGGTTTAATACTTTCAAATATTTCCTATTGCTTTTTAAAACCTTGCTCTAGGTTATGTAGCTCCCAAGCTCATAAAATAACTTATAAAATCAATTTGCGCTTCATATTCACATCAAATCTTTTGGGATTTATTATACTACATAAAACATTTCTTTCAATTGCGCTTAATGCTGCTAATTATCTTAATATATTAATACTCTATAAAACCTAATTAAAATGCTTATAAATTAAAAATCTAATGCTCCTTTATATTTTCATCCTCAAATTTTTATTAACAAGCATTAAATTAATTAAGAGCTTAACTAAAGGTTTAATATTTAAATCCATTAATTCAAAAGGAAATTGCTCCACCCCCAAAATTATAAACTCAAATTTAATTAAAGGCATTATTGCCACCCCCAAATTAATAAGCTCCTTAACTTTCATAGCTTCCAAAGCTTCACTCAATTGCTTTTATTTAAAAAAAACATTAGCATTTAATTGCAGCATATCATCAGCATTCAAGCAATTTATCAACATATACTCAATGTCCTAAGCCCCCATCTCATTTTCTTAAAGCAATTTAATTATCTCTTAAAATTTTGCACACGGCTAGCCGACCGCTTTCTTAATATTAAAAAAGATAAAAAAATAGGATTTTATTAAAAATAATATTTTTTATAACTATTACATATTATAATTAAAGCACCTAAATCTTATATATATTAAATAAAATATAATCAATTAAATATCCAATATGCGCTCTTAAATCGATTTTAAAAGCTCTTCTTTTGCAAAGCGCTTCTCAATCTTTTAACAATAAATATATGCGCAATCCATACGCATAAATCCCGCTTTAATCAGGCCGTAAATTAGTGGTAAATTTAATAAATAACTTCGGGTTATATTACTTAAAGTATTATTTAAACCAAAGGTAAAGCATTTCATTTGAACTTTTAAATGCCTTTTGTGCTAAAGAACTTATATTATAAAAATATATTGCCGCAAAAATAATTTTAGGCCATAATGCCTTAAGGAAATTAGCAGCAAAGCGCATTTTAATTGCTTTTTTAATAATTTCTTTGCCTGCTTGCTTTGCTTCCCTATTTGGCTTATAAATATATAATGGCATAAGTTTTAGGTTAATACCGCTTTCATAAGTTCATTTCTCAAATTAAATTGCTTTATTTAATTTAATAATTAAGGTTTTATTATTTTAGCGAATTTTATAAATAAAAAGGCTAAATTGCTGTTTTATTCATTATTCAAAAGGTTGGAAAGCAGCTAATATTGCGTTCAATTCTTTGCTTTTAAGTATAAAGCCATAAAAAACTCCTATAAATTCGTCTTTAATTAAAAAAAGCCAATTGCTTTCATCAAACCTGGGAGAATAATTAAATAAATCTTAGGTAATTTAATAAAAAGGTTGGGTAGCTCTTCTCTCAAATGATTGCCAATTAATATTTTAATGTGCTATTGCCAAAACACATTGCTCGCATTTTACCCTTATAAGGCCTAAAATTTCAATATTGCAAGCATTCTTCACTAATGCTTATAATGCTTTTTTCCCTAAGTGCCCTGCGCAAAAATGCCATAGGTGCGCTATGTTTTATCAAAATCTTAGGTAGCGCCTGCTTAATTAAAAACCTTATCAAATGCTCCTTATTATTATTAAAAATATTAAAAATCCAAAATCAAGGCGTTTTAATGCACTAAAAGCAATTAATAAGGCAAGAAAATAATTATCAAGCTTATATTTAAAAAAGGCTAAATTTGCATGGCATTCTAAGTTTTTAATAATCACATTGCTCTCTATCAATCCATAGCGCAAAATACAATCTAAACCATTATATCAGATTTCTTTTTTTAATAAATAAGCCTCTAAAATAATATTAATATTAAAACCCTTAATAATAGTAATATTAATAAACTTTAAGTTTATTATATTTGGCCTATTCTCTTCATTAAAAGCACCTAATATTAGGCAAATACCCCATCCCTTTATTAGCAAGCTTAAAATACCAGCCTTAATAACGTTATTAACAATTGCTTTCACAAAAAAGCCAAAAACCAAAAGATTAATTAAATTTACTAAATAAATTGCAGCTCTATTATTAATCAAAATGCTCCCAAAAAATAAATAATAATTAAAATCTTATGTAGCATATACTCCAATTGCTTCCATTGCAAAATCAAGCAATTAAAAGCTGATTATTGCAAAAACTATCTTTTTAAGATATGCTAGCGCCAAAAGTTTTAATAATTGGATTGCTTTAATATTATTAATTAAAAGGAAACAATTAGAAAAGCAATTATCAAAAAAGCCTATAATTTATTAAATAAAGAACATCTTCCAGCCACATTTATTTGCTTTGCTTTAAATTTAATGAAGGTAATAGCTAGCTTTAAATATATTTTTTTAATCTTTTTAATTAAAAGTAAATTGCGCAACTTATTTTCAATGAAATTGTCAAAAAAATAATGCAATTGAAAGCATTTTAATAGCTTATGTTGATAAGAACCCATTACGCAAGCGCAGTCTTTAAAAAAGCTACCCAATTTAAAGAGGCAAAAGCAAAAAAAAGAGGAAGACCTGTTATTATTATTGGAAGCATCTGATTTATTATTAAGAATAGCAATTGAATATAACCCAGTGGGCTTTTTAAAAAACAATTTAAATTGCAATCATTTAGCCAGAGTTGCAAATATTATATTATATTAAATCAAAATAATTGGGTAAGATCTTCTTAAAATAATGTTCTTCCAAAGCTTGGCGGACTTGTGTTACGCCCATTGGGAAACTAATCAAACCTTTATTATTTTTAAGAAGGTGTAAATTGCTAAATCCCTTATCACAAAATCCAAATTATAAAAAAGCGCTTCTTAATAAGCACGTCTCCATTCCTAAATCCAAACAATAAATTTAAGTCGTTGATAAATTGCTTTATAAAGCACTGCAATATAATTCTCCTTAATTTGAATCAAAACATTTAATGCTAAAGGAGCATAATTTTATTAAAAGGTTTGCACCAATTATTAAATAATCCAATTATGCCCATAAGTATTTTTGCTTTTCAAGAAAACAACGCTATAAATATTATTATTAACATGCTTTTAAACCCACTTTATAATAGCCTTATAGCTTTTTGCCTTTTTATTTTAAAAAGGCATAAGCATTAAATATTTTATTAAAAGCAGCTTAAACCTAATCGCAACCTTTTCCAAGATTGCTACCTTATAATTTGCCTTATCAAATTTTGCTTTCTTAGCCTTAAAATCTTTAATATCTCTTTCTCAAGCAACCTAAGCCTTAATTATTGCTTTAGCCTTTTTTATGTTATTAATTTTATATTTAATAATGAGGAATATTAAAGCAATTAATTCTATGTCCAATGAGCTCACTAAATTAAAAGCATTTAAATCAAGCTTTATTCAAACCTTATTTAAATAATAAAAGTCCTCATAAGCTTAAAACCATATAAACCAAGTGCGCTTGTCGTAAATAAGCAATAGCTTTTTAGCTATAAATTTGTTGTTCATCGTGAAGAGGTTGCTTTTGAGAGTTTAAAGCATAAAGGAAAATTCGAGGAATTCGAGAAATTAAGGGAAAAAGGAAGAATCAAAAGCAATTAAAGGATTTAAATCCACAGCTACTTTAAGCTCTTATGCAAATTATTGGGGTTGAAGAAGCAATATATTAAAATAGCGGTGAAAATTTTACAACAAATAGCTCGCAGAATCTCAAAAACTCTAAAAAATTCAGAAAGCTTTAATTTAATCGGCTGCGCGCAATATAGAAAAATACTAATTTAATAGCTTTATTATGAGGCTTATAATTAATATGCGCAATAAAACTCAGGCTTTGCGAGCACTTGAATTAATAAAATATGTTAATTAATTAAGTAAAATCTAAGTAAAGAATGTGAAAAGGGGAAGTGCTCCCCTAAGGCGGTATACAATAGCAGAACCCTATCTAAAAAGTGTGCAGTGCCAAGAGAGCAGTTTAGGCGAGCTGCAGCCGTGCCTGTACGACACAATCAAAATGACTACTTCACATCTCATTAACTCTTTTATATTTATCCATCACAAACCCGTTTTACATTTTACGCATTAATTTTACTTTTAATATCCCGCTTATGTCATAATTATTAGTAGAACTTACGATTCTTATTAATGACATTATATATTACTATACCCTTTTATAAAATAACAGCGGTAAATCTTTAATTAATTTAATTATATATTAATTAATTTAAGGCTATTAAATCATTTAAATTTAACTTTACTTTAGACCTAAACGCCTCGCTCTTTTTACCTCCTGTTTTTAAGGCTATTACTAGTGCCTTAACAGCTATAATAATATTTACTAACCACTTTAATTACCTTTAAACTAAAAGAGCCAAAGGGGGTTTCTACCTTAATTTCCGTTAAATATATTTTATTAACATATTACACGTGTTTAAATTAAAAACCCTTAACGTATACTTTATTAATAAATCTTAAAACACTTAAATATTCATCTTTTACTATATTAACCAAGTGTAAAAGTATTCAAGGTATCTTTCTAAAGTAAAATCAAAAGGTTACTAGTCGACTCATAATTTATAAATAATAAGTATAATGTATTTAAAATAATAAATAAAAACGTATAAAATAAAGGTTTATATATGTGGGTTCTTATTTAAAAAAAGAGAAACAAGGACATGGAAGTCTGCCCGTCCTGCAAACGCACTCTTTCGTGTTGACTGGTGCATGTCTCGTGTCACATTTCCGAACGAAGATATGAAAACTGATCAATATCTTTCGGACGGGGCGCGCGATCGTCGTCGTTTGGGTGAGATGAAATTTAAAAGTAAAGGCAAATATTTATCTTTAACCTTACACTAATATGTCTTTCCTTTTTTTTAGCCTTATTTATTACCCTCTTAACGTATTTATAAAGAAATTAACCCCTCATTACCAGTTATTATCAATTCCCCCATTTAAACATAATATCATTTTTTTAAAGTTATAATTTATAGTTTTAAATGTAATATTTAAAAAAAAGTAATAATAAGTATACCTTTAAAATTATTAAAAGGGTAAAAAGGATATTAATTTAAGGTTTAAAGGCCATAAGAATTCTCAACCCCCAAGAAGGGTTAAGATGTCTTAACAAGAACAAAGGTCACCCTTAAAAGTAACATAACGTAAAATCATTTCCCTTAAACTTATTATTTATATCTTATTCTTTACTTTATTTTTTAAAGTCAAGGTTTTTTAAAGTTAAGCTTAAATTAAATGGGTTTTTTTAAATAACGAGTAATAAGCACAGATTAAAGGGCATTTCATTATTAGGTATTAATAAGTTAAGTAAACGAGATATAACACAATAACGCTCTTTACATATGACCCCTTTTTCTTTTTCTTTTCTTTCTTCTTTTATTATAAATTATGAGAAGATCTTAATTCTACTTAACACACGAGGCATAGCCTTAGTCTTTATAAAACTAACCCTAAAATTTTTAAAATATAACTCTTATATTTATAAATTTAACCCTTAGCGCTTAAAAAAGACAAAAAAATAAAGATTTTCTTTTTTATTTAAATGGCATTTATATTTTTTAAGGTTAAAAATTAAGAATAGTTTTTAAAAATATAACAATACATAATAATCACAGATTAAAGTCAAAATTAAGGGTAAAACAGTATTAATATTTATTCTTCCTTATTTTCCCCATAAGTTACTTTTACATTTACCATTAATCCCCTCTAAAGCACATCTCCCCTAATATACTTTTTATTTACCTTTCCCTTATGCCCACTAATGCTATTATCAGAGCCGCGCTATATTAACCATAATAAAATCCACGGCTTTAATAATCGTAATAATCGACTCAACGACGAGGTGGAAGGTAATAAGAAAATCCAAGAATAAAGCAAAGATTTCAATAATCATAATAACTATAAAAGGCATAACAATAAAAGGTGTACTAATGGTACCAAGATACACCGTAACCCTCTAAAAAGGGTTTACTTATAACATTACACATATATAAAAAAAGAAGGGGGTATAATTAAGGCGCTAACAATGATTATAAAAGTAAAAGAGCCTTAGGATAATATTAGTACTAATTAAAAGGGGGAAATAAGTATAAACCATACCTTAATGTTTACGGTTATATATAACTAAAGGTAACCGTCTTAAGTTAAAGAATTAAGGCTTTAAATGAGAAAAAACTAATGTTAATAAAAAAATAAAATAAAGGCGATATTAAAGTGACGAGGTAAGATAAAAGGACAAAAATGCCAAGGTGGCTTTTATATAACGTGATTAGTAAAATTAAGTGACAGAACCCAAAGTAGGACGACTAATGACCTTTACCGGCCCATTTTATATAATACTTATATTAACCTCTTTCTCGTTAACCTTATATTACTTCCTTCCGCCTTTCTTTTAATAACACTTAAGGTTAAAAGTTCTGTGGCCTCTTAAATATCAAAGAACACTCAACGAGTTATCCTTTACTTATATCTTGTGTTTATGTGTTTTTATATAAAGTAATATTAAAATTCTATTAAAAGTATAAGGCCTTAATTTGACGTCTTTACTTATATTAGATTTAATTATATATATAAATAGCCGTTTATGCTTTAAGGCGGCTGGATTTATTAAGTCACGCCAGTTTACCCTTTATTTCTTAAGGTTAAAGTAAAAAATAATTAACCCTAATAAAAACTTTTAACATTAAAAGTAAAAAAAAAGATAGGGCATTTCCTTAAACGTCTTATAATGTGAAATAAGCAAAAAGTCCACTACATTCTTATGCTTTACTTATTTGGTTAAATAAAAGACGTCTTTATTTCACGGCTTTATGGTATAATGGTTAACATATAAAGTACTTACCTTTAAGACTTAAGTTCGATTCTTAGTAAGGCTGATGTGTCTAAAATCATTACCTTAAGTTCTTAAAGTAACGATTTTAGGCATTTTTATCAAGTCATTTTATCTTATTTTTAAGCCGTAAAGAATATAAGTGACATTTATTTTATTAATAAAAAACACAAGAAAAATTGACTATTAAACTAAACATTCTTTAAACTTAAATTTGACATAAACAATACACTCATAAACGCCTTGAATTTAATAAAATAACTTTTCTTGTTTTTATTTAATTCTCACAATAAATAAACAATATAATTCAAATATTCCACACTATATATAAATTATTAAAGCTTCTTTTAAAGTTTTTAACACAACTTTAAACCCCTCACTTATACCGCTAATATTAATAACAAATCTATTTTAAAAATAAATCTATAAAAAAAAGCCTCCCCCCGGTTACATAAACAACAATCTTAATAATATAAAACCTCTAAATTTGTAAAAGAATACGTAAAAACAATCTAAACTAAAGACCAAAGCTAATTATTCACTCGATTTTTTAACCTTTAACCTTTATTACAAATTATAAATACGACTCTTAAGCCTTCTCCTCCTTTTAACAACTACACCAATTATAAAAGAAAAAAACATAAGAAATAAGAAAATCCTTAGCTTAAACTATAATAAACCCTTTTAAAGAAACATCTTTTACACGTACTAATACCCTTTACATTTAATCACCAATAAATGTTAAGGTTATCATATTATATAATCATTTTAACGACCTTTTATTCTTTATAAATTAACATTAACTATTCTTTTGACAATTAATTTAAGGATAATAACGAAGATATATACAAAGATGTCGTTGAAAAGTAAATGCCACTTCTTTTAATAAAAGGTTAAGCTTTAAAAAAGACTTTTTCTTAAGTATATTTGACTTAATAAAGCTTTTTAATTCTTTTATTACTTAAGTAACCCTCACTAAGGACAGACTATAGTATAAGTTACCTGTACTTCTTAATTCTAAAGTAAAAGGTTATTCTTTTATTAACCGTACTCTTTTAACACTTCTTTCTTTTTAAAACATTTAATTTACCTTTTACTATTATTATTAAAGGCTTTAATAATATTAATAATAAAACAATTAACCATTATAATACTTTAAACCTAACAATAAATAAGTGCTTACAAGCCTTTACCCCCTTCTTTATTAATAAAATAAGACATCACAGTGTTATTCTTAAAAAAGCATAACTACTTAAACATTAAATTCTCTTTAATGTTACCTTTAAAGTAATTCATTTAACTAAAAACCTCTCCTTTAACTGCCACTTATAATACTTTAATTAAAATTCAAAATCTTCGCCATTATCACATTTAACAGTGTCATTAAAAGGACTTAAAAAATAAAATAAAAAACTTAATTAATACTAAAATTAATATAACGCCTAATTTAATAAAACTAAGGGTAATCAATTATTTTTCCCTTATTAACCTTAGTCCACTTATAAAAAGAACCCCCAGGGCTCCCTTTTCTTTATTCTTTAAAGCTTAAAGACAAAAAAAGAAAAAGCTTAATAAAACTAATAATAGGAAATATTATAGCATATTATATACACTCTTAAAATCAAACATTTAAGACTATTTTAAAAGTGCCTTAAATAAAACTCACGACTTTTTCCTTACTAACTAAGTTAAGCCCGGCTATTACTGTTAATTCTACCCTTACTGTCATTCTTTTCAAAAAGCTTTAACCCCCTTTAGATTCTACATAATAAAACAGCCTTTCTTTTAATATTATATAATAAAATGATAAAAACTTCCCTTTTCTCTTTATAACCGCCCCCTTTAATTAAATGTCACGTAAGAAAATAATAAGTCTAATAATAGCAAAAGCGTTTAATTTTATAAAAGAAGCTCTTACGTAACTAAAAATATATACTAAATAAGGGCTCGTTTAAATAAACAACCCTATTTTATACAATACTAAACCATTACTAAAACATGTCATTCTTTCCTCTTTATCTTTCCTAACAACGAACATTAACATTAATTTATCCTTTTAATGTCTTTCTTTTTTTAAAAGTAACTCTTAACAATTAAAACCCCCTTTATGTACTTTTACTAATAAGAACTTCACTATTAAACTCAGTAATAAAGACATAAAAACCTAAAAAATCATACTTAAAGGCATTAAGACGTTAAACTACGTTTACTTTTAAACTAAGGCATATAAGGTAATTTTTATAACCCTTTTAACTGATTGCATAAATTAAAATTAAGTGTTATAACCTTTCATTATTAAACATTATCTTATTATTAATATTTAAAACAATAGCACAATTAAAAATACTCTTAATTAAACCTATCCTGCTTTAAACCACTACTTAAAAAAAGAGCAAAAAACCTTAAACTTATAGAACTCCCCGTAAAGCTTTTACAATAAAAAGATGCTTGCCATTATACGCTCTTTTACTTATTAAAAAGTAAAACTCGTGGGGACTTTATATTAAATCCGTGTTATTATAAACCTTAGGGCCTTAAAATAATTTATAAGGGCAATATAAAAGGCAGTTATTAACTCTTTAATCTCAGTTAAATATGGCTTTTATAATAAAATAAATTAAGCGTTTAAAGAAGTCAATATCAAAAGCTATCCATTGGCAATATACTAGGGGACTAATCAGAGATTAATAGGTGACAGCTTTAATGTTACTTAACTTTAATATAATCTTATTAAAAGTAATATTATAGTTAATATTATAATTAATATTATAATTAATATTATAATTAATATTATAATTAATATTATAATTAATATTATAATTAATATTATAATTAATATTATAATTAATATTATAATTAATATTATAATTAATATTATAATTAATATTATAATTATAATAATAATTATAATAATAAGTATTTTTAATTTTTAATGCTCTACAGGCCCTCCGGGGGCCCTCCGGGGGCTCTGCGAGGCCTTTCTATTCATTATAATTATATTACCTTAAAGAAAAGCTTATTTTTAAAACTATTAAACTATTAAATTTAATAAATATTTTATTTCATAAGTTACTTAATAGTTTAATAAGTAATATTATATATATATTAATTAATTTTTAAATCGATTTTTTATGAAAAGAAATCATTAAGGTAAATCCTTAATATTTATTTTTAATTATATATTAGGCTTAATATTTAAATTATAATAATAATATTTTTATTTTTTAATATGTTCTTTTTATTTTAATAAGTTTTATTAATTATATTTCTTATAAATAGCCATTTATCAGCTTATATATTAAGATAAAATGAAAATTAGTTTAATTATAATTGTATAATATTCTTTTAATAATTAATACTTTTATAATAGTATTAGTTATTATAAATTTGAAAAAGCCATTCTAATGAGCTAATTAGGCTGATTTTCAAACAGGTTTTATTTTATATTTTACTCAAAAATCCGTAGTGATATACGACTTTTAAATAATAATAAATTTAAAATATTATTTTACTAATTAATATCTTTATAAGTTGATTAGTCATTATAAATCTGAAAAAGCCATTTTAATAAGCTAGTTAAGTTGATTCTAAAACAGGTCTTATTTTATATTTTACTTAAAAACTCATAGTAATGCACGACTTTTAAAAAAAGAATTAAATAATTCTTTAATAATTAATAATTTTATAATTATAATAATTATTATAAATTTAAAAAGGCTATTTTAATAAGCTAATTAAGCTGATTCTAAAACAGGTCTTATTTTATATTTTAGTTAAAAACTCATAATAATATATGATTTTTAAATAAATTCCTCATTAAAAGTTGGGCTTTTTAAACTTCCCGCACTCCCGTCCTACACTCTTGAGGTTTTGTTACACATCGTATAATCAACACCACTTTTATTATTACACTTTTAAAGCATTATATAAGTCACGTTTTAATCACGACGGAGTCAAAGCTCGGTCCATGTATTTATGACCAATTAGAAGACAGTAAAATTAACAGATTTTTTTACCACTGGGAAAATCAAGCTGGTGTAGAGATTTTTGCGTGATCAAAAAGTTAATGCCTAAGGCTCTTAAAATTCAAGAAAACGTAGAGACAGCTAAAGCTGTCAATTATAGAAATGCCTTTTGGCCGGGTCGTCGGTGACGTCATTAATGTTAAAATTGTTTTAATATTAACATTAAGCTTTAGCTATTCTTTTATAAAATACTTGCGGATCATTTGTTTTATGGCTTTCTTTTTGTTTGGTATTATTTTTTTAATTAACCTCATTTTTGCTTTAAGATTTAAAGTATAAGCGGCAAAAAGTATAGTAATAGCTTATTTTTTGTGATTTATATGTTTTGGGGTATATTTGAAATTTTTCGACTTTCCTTTCTTAAACGTAGTGTAAATAAAAGCGTCGAGTTAAGCGTACTTTTTTTCGTTTATAATAACGTCATTAAAAAAAGACTCTAAATCCTAATAGGTTTTAAGATTATGAGTAATAAAAGGCATGTTTTTAAAGACCTCAAGCGTGGCCTTTTTGAATAGCCTTAAAACCTACGTAAATTAATGGACCGCAAGTTCCTCGGCATTTGTGAGACGTAAGGTAGCGATTTACGAATTTTGTTTAATAAACTTGTTATATTTAGGTGTTAGCTTAATATACTGCTTTATTATATTATGGCTAGAGTTCTAGTAGGTGTTAATGTCGTAAATAAGTCTCCGATTTTTAATGCGTAGTATAAACTTGAAATCCTGCTTTTTTAGAGCGCTTCATAGTGCTTATAAGTTAATTAGCCGTATTTTTGCAAGGCCACTTTAGTTGGTATCGAAAGGAATAGTATAAGTGCTGCTTTTGTGGATTTTATTTAAGGTATCGAGGAGCCTTTTTGCTTTAATTGTAGTACCTGTTTTAAGGTCTTTTATAACGTTGAAAACGATTAGGCCATTAATATGGGCGAGACAGCGAACCTAGTTAGATTTTTTATAAAAACGTATTTGAGGTTTTATAATAAAAGCTTTATTATTATAAGTCCTTTTAAGGCTTTTATATAAAGTTTCGTAAAGTGTCCCGTTGTTTTTAGCATTATTTTCGATGATGGCAAATAGCTTTTCTTTAATAATTAGTTCTTTTATATAATTCTCAATAACAATAATAAATATGTCTTTTGTATGTGAGCTTTTGATCTTTTTAAATTTTATTATTTCTTCCCGGTTTTAAAAGTTTTTTGTTATTTAATATATAATAATTGTAAAGATTGGAACTTGATTAGAAATAGTCCAAATATTAAGAATAAAATAAATGCTAATATAAGTATATTTAAGCTCGATTTTGAACGTCTCTTTTTGTAGCTTGAAGTTGTTGAAGATGTGGTTTTGGAGATTATTTTAGGACTTATAAATACACTATATATTATAGGCCAGGAACATTTCTTGAAATTTCAACAATTTGATTATAAAAAAAGATTATCGAGCTTTTATAAACCACTTCTTGGTAAACTCTCTTGTATTAAGTCTTGTTCGTTGTTTCGGCTGCCTACTTTAAGCATCAAGTTTTATATATTCCCCGCCTTGAATAGCGTACTAATAATTATAGATATAAGTAAAATAGCTTTGTTTCGAGATTTTATAATAAAGGAGGTGTTGTCTTATACTTATAATAATATCTTTGCGTTTA
Source organism: Helotiales sp. F229 (assembly GCA_002554605.1). NCBI lineage: Eukaryota > Fungi > Ascomycota > Leotiomycetes > Helotiales > Helotiales sp. F229. Next base: position 5,957,517 of record MXAW01000004.1, on the reverse strand, counting down.
TTTTCTAAAACAACATATATTAATTGATTAATTATTGCCTTTTTGATATATTTTATATAGATTTATTTATATTGTTGTAAAATCTTTGAACCTTTTTTGTTTTTAATATAAAAACTTCCATAAATAGTCTCCTTTTTTATATATTAATAAATGTGGCTATTTTTATCTTTTTTCTTTTTTTTATGTTTTTCCCTATTCTTTTTTTATATTATAAAAAGTTCGGTTTTTTGGATATTTGATAAAGGCATGTTATTTAAAAGAGGTGGACTATTATCGATATTAGGTATATCATCGTCGTTTAGGTACTCTAAATGGCCTAAGGGAACATTATAAATAATTGACGTGCGCAATAAGACTCAGGCTTTGCGAGCATTTGAATTGATAGAATGTGTTGATTAATTAAGTAAAATTTAAGTAAAGAGTATAAAAGAGGGAAATGCTTTTTTAAGGCGGTATATAATGGCAAAACCTTATTTAGAAAATGTGCAGTGTTAAAAAAGTAGTTTAAGCAAGCTATAGCCGTGTTTGTATGATATACCCTTTAATTAAATAATAATAGGAGTTGTTCTTATTGTGGTTGGCTGTTAGGCGAGCTGTTAGAAATGATAAAAATCAGGTAAACAATTGCGTTGTATAAATAAAAAGTTGTTCTTTTTTATTTGTAAATATTAAGCTTTTAATAAAAGAACGATTTTTGATCTGTTTTTGATTTATATTAATTATAACTAATCAAATAAACAAATAAATAATCAAATTAATTGTTCCCTTTATAAAGATGGGTGCTGAATTTTGTTGATTTGTTTATAAAAGCGTTATTTCTTCCTTCATAAATTCGATTTGAGGAATGTGAAACTTATTTAAATAATTAATTAATTGTTTATAGGCCAAGAGACCTTTGGCCAAGGCTTTGGGTAAGCGTGCTGTTTGGGTTATTCTTATTGGTTAGGTTTGGAAAGAGAAGGTTGTTGGTGAGGAAAAATTGGTCCCTTACCAGGGTTATATGAAGGGAGCAATTCAAAACAAAGGCATAGGCTTTTATTATAATATTGTGGGTAATTTGCGCTGTTTCAATTGTATTAGTAATAATCATGTTTGCTGCCCCTTTTTCCTTGGTGTTTTGGCTGCGTTTTTGGAGTATCGGGATGCTTTTAATAATGAAAGCTCCTTTTTTAAAGTAAGTTTATTTAATTTAAAACAATTGAATATATTAACTTATATAAGAATTAATTGAGTTTAAAAGCGCCTATTTAATAGTGAAGAAGATAGGTGGTGTTGTCCTTGCTGTTCCCGCAGCTTGCGTTGCTTGGGTTGCTTTTGGTGTTAGTATTAGTGGCCCTTCTTATTATTATGGCTTTGGCTAGGTTATTGATGGTAAATTGCTTTTTTTATTAAAATATTTTAAATCTATTTTTTAAAACGTAATTAATTAGTTGCTTTTATATATAAATAAAAAGATTTAGGATAAAAAGGAGTATAACAAAGGTATAAAGGAGGAGGAGGAGCAATTTGATCCGCTTATTGGCTTTTGGGCTAAAATAGGAAAGGTTATTGCCGGCTTGTTTGTTCTTAAGCGTAGTTTGGGAGCAATTAGTGGCCTTGCTGATCTTTTTGGTACCCTTTTGGGTAATGGAATTTGGGTGCGCCCTTTTTTAGAAGAAGAAGCTGCTATTATAAAGCAATAAATTGTTAAGATTATCAAAATAATTGCTAATTCTTTTGGTGATTTTATTTAGGTTGTTTTAGGCCTTTTAATTAATTAAGTTATTTTTTTTAAGGCTTGGGAACCTCTTTTATTATTTTAAAGTATTTTTTCGTTATTATAGCTTGCGTTATGTTTGTTTTTTTTAAAAAGAAATGATTTTAAGAGTAATTGTAAATATTGTAATGATATAAATAATTTAAAATTAAAAGCTTTTTAAAAAAAAATAATAAAAAACATAAGAAATATTATAAATGAAAAAATAAAAAGTGTAAGAAGAAAGCTGTTTAAAAACGAGCTTTTTCAAAAAGTTGCTTTAATTGAGCCTGTACATTTATTAAGTTAATGAGAGCAATAAAATCTTTAAATTTCTATTGGCTTAGGTTCTTAGTAAATCTATTCATAAGCATAAAGCCTATGAATAAATATTTTATTGAAATTTTTTTTTTTTTAATATTTTTGATGTAATCATATATTTTGAATATTAATGTAGCGGAGCTTAATTGAGATGTGCTTGTTTTCTTTAATAATTAATTGAATTATTTGAATATTATTATAAAAAAATTATTTAAGCTGCTTTTATGTTTAGGCGTAATTCTAAAAAGAATTGTTAAAGTGCCATAATTTCTTTTGTTATATGTTTAACCTTAAGAAGCTTTACTTGAGTAGTTGAAGTAGTGATTGTATTTTGATAAGTTGTTTTTTATAAAATCAAATTATTAAAAAGCATAATGATATATCCTTAAAAGGAGCATTTAGTTTTGAGATTATTATTAAAGGAAGTATTTGAGGCTATAATTAAGTGGGAAGCGCGTATTTGGTAAATGTAAATTATTGCCAAAAATCGGGTTTTGAAAAAATATTGAATTATTTAATTAATAGCAATAAGATGCTTTTTTAAGGGATTAGTTAAAAAATAAAAGAGCTTTGAAGCTGCAAAAGCAATGTTTGCATGTAATATGATTATAATATAAAGTATTAAACTAATTTTTTTTTAATATTCCTTGATTTTTTTAGGGATTGCTTTCTTAGGATTTTTAATAAATTCCGTATAAGGTAATAAGGTGCTTAGGCAGCTTTTATTAACAAATTCAAAATGTAAAGCAATTTTTTGAATATAATTATTATATATTAAGAAAATTGTCTTAGCTTATCAATTTTTAATAATTTGAATCCCTAGAAACCATGCCGTTTTTTGTCCTCTAATGAGTTTATACGCCAAGTTTAATCCATTTATTATCAATTGCGCTTTTGGAATTGCTAAAGCGTAATATAATATTTGAATATCATTAATATAAAACACCATAAACATTATACGTTACTTATTCATAAATATATAAAGCTCCTTTTTATAAAAAAGCAATTTGAGAATTTAAAAAATTGTTATAAAATTGCTGTACTATAATATTAAGGAGCTTTTGAGTTCATAGAGAGCGCGGTCGATTTTCATTAATATTTTGTCTTATTTAAAGCCATTGGGAAGATAATAGCGTATGCAAGCAGCTGAATTATTTCTTTTTATATTAATAAATATATTAACAATATTAAATTGCTTTATTTCCAAATCAAATTAAGCTATTATAGCTATGGCGGTTGTAACGGTTTGATATTTATTTGGTGTAAATACAAAAGGCTGAAGTTGATCTTTAATAATTAAGAAGTAGGTGTATCACATATGGGGTAAGATAATTATTAATATAATTAAAAATACTATTTGAAGTTGAGCACAAAGCTCCTATTTAATGGCAAATGTGCCAATCTTATATAAAACCTTCGTTCTTTTTAAATCCTTTGATCCCAAGGTCCCAGGCGCCCTAGCTCCTATGGCTTTAAAGGTTCTAATTATTACATGACCCAATATTCATTATAAATTAGATAATTATTATAACTAAAATTGTGATTATAATATGTGCAATAATATTAATTGTTATTCTATATCATTTCTTAATTAGTACTAGCTCATAAATTATACCAATCCCTTATTAGTACCAATACTCCCATAATATTATTTACTTAATAATACCATTAGTATCTTAATGCTAATTATTTATTGATGCAAAAGGGGTTTATACTATTATCCCCCTTTTTGCCTAGCGTGGTTTTTATGCTTAAATATGCCAAAGGAAATATTAACAATTGCCCACGGCCGTTTTCTTTTTTCATTATGCCTTTTAAGATAATAAAATATAAATAACGCGTAGCGCTTGCTAAAATAATAAATTCCTACGGCTTTCTTGCAATGCCGTATTCCAATTATGTTCAATATTATTAAAAGTGCATAATTTTAAATGAAAAGTTTTAATGTTATGGAAAATGCGTTTATTGGGGTATAAAATGCAATGCCTTTTAAATTTCCGCCAATAATTTTCAAAGCCTTTAAATAAAAAAGAATAGGCTAAAATTCAAAAGGAACATGGCTTTTAAAGCGGCCATGGCCGGCTTTGCTTGCGTTCGCAAGCTTAAATTGCGCTAGGCTGAATTAAGGGAAAAAGGCAGGGAAATGCTTTATAGGGGTTTGAAAACTTTTAATAAGCTGAATATAGCAAAAAAGAAGAATTGTTAAAAGGCGAAAGAGCAAAAGCAATGCGCTTCCTTTATTTTTCAATTTGGTAATAGCTTATTTGCTTTTTTGTGCGCTGGCAAAATGTTATCAAATTTTGGGGATTCTTTTTAGGCAAACCTGGGTTTTATTGAAAGAAATTTTAAAGCAGCCTAAGGCAATGAAGGTTAAATTCAAGTTCCCACGTATTTTTTGATTATAAGTACCCTTTTTATTTGATTAAATATTTGGCTTTGCCATAAAAGTTTTGATAATTAAAAATAATCTTTATTTTATATTTGGCGTTTAGGTTAATTAATTGTATTTTAATAACAAAAGCAGATGATGCTTCTGATGGCGCTGATTTAAAAAGGAATATGTGAAATACCAAATGAATGTTTATTGTTTTGGGAAACGCTAATTAATAATTGATTAGTTTTTTGACTTTTGCAATTTTAAATAATTTTAGCTTTTTATGATCCAACTTGTGATTTGGTCGTTTTATTGCAATATTTTTTTAAAGTAAAAAAATTTTATTCCCCTTTTTAAGCGTTGATTTTATATTACGTTTTTTATTATAATAAATCGCTGATCTTTATGCTATAAATAAAATATCGGCTAATAATTCCTCATGCAATTGCTTTAGCTTATTTCCCTGCAGCATAGCTTTCTGCGCGGTCCCTTAATTCGCAATTGGTGTATTATATGCCATTGGGTTATACCCGTAATTCGCATAAAATAGCAATATTTTAATGATTTTTGTCGTACAGGCACGGCTGCAGCTCGCCTAAACTGCTCTCTTGGCACTGCACACTGTCTAAATAGGTTTCTGCCGCTGTATACCGCCTTAGGGGAGCACTTCCCCCTTTCACACTTATTACTTAAATTTTACTTAATTAATCAACACATTCTATCAATTCAAATGCTCGCAAAGCCTAAGTCTTATTACGCACGTTAATTATAAGCCTTATAATAAAGCTATTAAATTAGTATTCTTTTATATTATGCGCAGCCGATTAAATTAAAGCTCCCTAAATTTCTCGGAGTTTTTAAAGTTCTGCAAATTATTTATTGCAAAGTTTTCACTGCTATTTTAATACACCGCTTCTTCAACCCCAATAACTTGCATAAGAGCCTAAAATAATTGTGGATTTAAATCCTTTAATTGCTCCTAACTTTTCCTTTTTTCCTCAATTCCTTAAATTCTTTAAATTTTCCCTCACGCTTTAAGCTCTTAAAAGCAACCTTTTCATAATAAATAATAAATCCATAATTAAAAAGCTATTGCTTATTTATAACAAACGCACCTAGCTTATATGATTTTAAGCTTATAAGGACTTTTGTTGTTTAAATAAGATTTGAATAAAGCTTAATTCAAATGCTCTTAATTTAATGAGCCTACTAAATATAAAATTAATAATATATAAGAAGCTAAAGCAATAATTAAGGCTTAGGTTATTTGAGAAAAAGATATTAGAGATTTTAAGGCTAAGGGAACAAAACCTAATAAAGCAAATTATAAGATAGCGACCTTAGAAAAGATTGCGGCTAAATTTAAGCTGCTTTTAATAAAATATTTAATGCTTATGCCCTTTTGAAACAAAAAGGCGAGGAGCTATAAGGCTGTTATGAAATGGGTTTAAAAGCATGTTAATAATGATGTTTATAGCGCTATTTTTTTGGAAAGCAAAAACACTTATGGGCGCAATTGGATTATTTAATAATTGGTGCAAACCTTTTAATAAAATTATGCTCCTTTAGCATTAAGTGTTTTGATTTAAATTAAAAAAAATTATATTATAATGCTTTATAAAACAATCCATTAACAATTCAAGCTTATTATTTAAATTCAGGAATAAAAATATGCTTATCAAAAAGCGCTTTTTTATAATCTGGATTTTATAATAAAGGATTTAGCAATTCACACCTTTTTAAAAACAATAAAAGTTTGATTAGTTCCCTAATGAGCGCAATATAAATCCGCCAAGCTTTAAAAAAACATTATTTTAAGGAGATCTTACCTAATCATTCTGGTTTAGTATAATACAATGTTTGCAGTTTTGGTTAAACGATTGCAATTCAAATTGTCCTTTAAAAAGCCCATTGTATTATATTCAATTGCTATTCTTAATAATAGATTAAATGCTTTTAATAATAATAACAAATCTTCCTTTTTCTTTTGCTCTTGCCCTTCCAAATTGGGTAGCTTTTTTAAGGATTGCGCTTGCGTAATGGGTTTTTATTAATATGAGCCATTGGAATGCTTCCGATTGCGCTATTCCTTTAATAATTTTATTGAAAACAAGTTGCGCAATTTACCTTTAATCAAAAAGATTAAAAAAATATGCTTAAAGCTAGCCATTATTTTTATTAAATTTTAAAGCAAAGCAAATAAACGTAGCTGGAAAATGCTCCTTATTTAATAAATCACAAGCTTTTCTAATAACCGCCTTTCTAATTGCTCCTTTTTAATTAACAACATTAAAGCAACCCAATCATCAAAACCTTTAATGCCAGCATATTTTAAAAAAATAATCTTTGCAATAATCAGCCCTCAACTGCTTAACTTTGCAATGAAAGCAATTAAAATGTATGCTACATAAGATTTTAATTATTACCCACTTTTCAAAAGCACCTTAATTGATAATAAAGCCGCAGTTTATTTAATAAACTCAATTAATCTCTTGATCCCTAGCTCTTTTATAAAAGCAACTATTAATAATGCTATTAAGGCTAATATTTCAAGCTTACCAATAAAAGAATGGGGTACTTGCCTAATATTAAATGCTCTTAATGAAAAAAATGGGCCAAATATAATAAACTTAAAGCTCATTAATATTGCTATTATTAAAAATTTTAATATTAATATCATCTCAAAAGCTCGTTTATTAAAAAAAAAATCTGATATAATAGTTTAAACTATATTCTGCGCTATGAATTAATAAAAAGCAATATGGTTATTAAAAACTTAAAACGCTATGCAAACTTAGCCTTTTTTAAATACAAGCTTAATAATTATTCTTTTGCCCCATTAATTGTTCTTAATGCATTAAAATGCCCTAATTTCGAACTTTTAATGTTTTTAATAATAATAAGAAGCATTCAATAAAATTTTTAATTAAGCAGGCGTTACTTAAGACCTTAATAAAATATAATGCATTTATAGCACCTTTGCGCAAGGCACCTAAAAAAAGAAGCACTACAAGTATTAATAAAAAATGCTTGCAATATTAAAATTTTAGGCCTTACAAAAGTAAAATGCAAGCAATATGCTTTGGCAATAGCATATTAAAATATTAATTAGCGATCATTTAAAAAAAAAGTTACCTAACCTTTTTATCAAATTATTTGAGATTTATTTAATTATTTTCTTAAGTTTAATAAAAGCAATTAGCTCCTTTTAATTAAAAACAAATTTATAAGAGTTTTTTATGGCTTTATACTTAAAAGCAAAAAATTAAACGCAATACTAGCTGCTCTCCAACCTTTTAAATAATAAATAAAATAGCAATTTGGCTTTTTTATTTATAAAATTTGCCAAAATAATAAAATCTTAATCATTGGATTAAATAAAGCAATTTAATTTAAAAAATAAATTCATAAAAGCAGTATTAATTTAAAACTTATGCCATTATATATCCATAAGCCAAATAAGAAAGCAAAGCAAGCAAGCAAGAAAATTATTAAAAAAGCAATCAAAATGCGCTTTGCCGCCAATTTCCTTAAAGCATTATGATCTAAAATCGTTCTTGCAGCAATATACCTTTATAATATAAGTCTTTTAGCACAAAAGGCATTTAAAAATCCAAATAAGGTGCTTTACTTTTGATTTAAATAATATTTTAAGTAATATAACCCAAAATTACTCATTAAACTCACCACTAATTTATGGCCTAATTAAAGCGGGATTTATGTGTATAGGTCGCGCGCATACCTATTATTAAAAAATCAAAAAGCGTTCCACAAAAAGAAAGCTTTTAAAATCAACCCAAAAGCGCATATCGAATACTTAATTAATTATATTTCATTTAATATATACAAAATCTAAGTGCCTTAATTATAGCATGTAATAATTACAAAGAATATTACTTTTAATAAAACCCTATTTTTTATTTTTTTTAATATTAAAAGAGCGGCCGGCTAGTCGTATGCAAAATTTTAAAAAATAGCCAAATTGCTTTAAAAAACAAAATAAGGGCTTAGAACATTAAATACATATTAATAAATTGCCTAAATGCCAATAATATGCTGCAATTAAACGCTGGTGTTTCTTTTAAACAAAAGCAATTAAGTAAAGCTTTAAAAGCTATGGAAATCAAGAAGCCTATCAACTCAAAAATAGCAATAACGCCTCCAATTGAATTTAAGTTTATAACCTTAAGGGTGAAGCAATTTCCTCTTAAATTAATAGACTTAAATACTAAACCTTTAATTAAGCCTTTAATTAATTTAATGCCTATTAGTAAAAACTTGGGGATGAAAATACAAAAGAGCACTAAACTTTTAATTCACAAGCACTTTAATTAGGTCTCACAAAATGTTAATATATTAAAACAATTAGCAGCATTAAGCGCAATTAAGAAAAATGTTTTACGTAATATAATAAATCCCAAAAGACTTAATGTAAATGCGAAGCGCAAATCGATTCCATAAGTTATTTTATAAGCTTAAGAGCTATATAACTTAAAGCAAGGTCTTAAAAAGCAATAAGAAATATTTGAAAATATTAAACCTAAGCTTATAAAAGCTTTACCTTAAGCAATTGAAGCTAAGAAGCCTTTTAAATATAATAATTTTTATAATGCTAAGCCGTGGATAGAACAGCTCCTATTGCTTTCGGCAAAAGATCAAAATCAAAAGCTACCCAAACCCCTAAAAAGAAAAAGGATGCCTTTAAAATCAAATAATAAAAATCGAAAAACTAAAATTATAAAATAATTAATGCAACCCAATCATAATATGTACTTTATTATAATAAAAAAATTATTAAAAAGCGCATTAAATTTAATAAGCAATCGCAAACATTTTAATAACTTTTTGGTTACCTTTTGGCCTAATCAAAAAAAGGTGCGCAATAATGGAAAGGATTTGAAAGCAATTCATGCTATAATTGCAGCATTTATTTTTAATAATATTAAAATTTGATAATTAATTGCTTTTCCCAAAATTCATTAATTGCAACTTTCAAAAGTATTATTAAATTGGAAAAACCTTTAATACTACCTTTTTGGGAAGCACTTCAAAGCCGGAGCTATTATAAAGATCACTAATTTGAAGTTGCGCAATTGCTAAAAAATAATAAAGCACAATTATGCCTTTGAGCAATCAATTCTTTTAAAATGGGTTTTTATTTATAAAATAAATTTCAATAATTATTTAATCAAATATTGCTTTTAAATAATGGTTAAAAAGGACTTATAATTTAAATTTTTTATTTTGTTAATATATGCTGCAACTTTAGCTGCTTGCTCATTTAAAATCGCCATAATTATAATAGCTTAATTTAATTTGGAAATAAAACAATTTAATATTATTAATGCATTTATTAATGCAAAAAAAAAAAATTCAACTGCTTGCGTACGCTATTATCTTCCCAATGAATTTAAATAAAACAAAATATTAATAAAAATCGACCGCGCTCTCTATGAACTTAAAAACTCCCCAGCATTATGGTACGGCAACTTTATAATAACTCTTTAAACTCTTAAATTGCTTTCTTATAAAAAGAAGCCTTATATGTTTATAAATAAGCAACATATAATATTTGTGATGTTTTATATTAATAATATTCAAGTGCTATATCACGCTTCAGCAATTCCAAAAGCGCAATTAATAATAAATAAATTAAACTTGGCGTATGAGCTCATTAAAGAACAAAAAATGGCATGATTTCTAAGAATTCGAATTATTAGGAATCAATAGGCTAAAACAATCTCCCTAATACATAATAATTATATTCAAAAGGTTGCTCTGCGTTTTGAATTCATTAATGGGAGCTGCCCAAGCACCCTATTATCTTATATGGAATTTATTAAAAATCTTAGGAAAGCAATCCCTAAAAAAATCAAAAAATATTAAAAGAAAATTAATTCAATATTTTATACTATAATCATATTACATGCGAATATTGCTTTTGCAATTTCAAAGCTCTTTCACTTTTTAATTAATCCCTTAAAAAAGCATTTCATTGCTATTAATTAAATAATTCAATATCTTTTCGAAACCCAATTTTTGGCAATAATTTACACTTATCAAATGCGCGCTTTTCATTTAATTATAGCCTTAAATATTTCCTTTAGCAATAATCTCAAAATTAAACACTCCTCTCAAAAATATATTATTATGCTTTTTAATAATTTGATTTTATAAAAAGCAGCTTATCAAAATATAATCATTATTTTAATTATTTAAGCAAAGCTTCTTGAAATTAAATGTATAATAAAGAAAATTATGGTACTTCAATAATTCTTTTTAAAATTACGCCTAAACATAAAAGCAGCTTAAACAATCTTCTGCAATAATATTTAAATAATTTAATTAATTATTGGGGAAAACAAGCGCATCTCAATCAAGCTCCGCCATATTAATATTTAAAATATATGATTATGTTAAAAATATCAAAAGAATAATTTTTTAATAAAATATTTACCCATAAGCTTTATGCTTGCAAATGAATTCACTAAAAACCTAAGCCAACAAAAATTCAAAAATTTTATTGCTTTTATTAACTTAATAAATGTACAGGCTTAATTAAAGCAATTTTTTAAAAAAGCTTGTTTTTAAATAGCTTTCTTTTTATACTTTTTATTTTCTTATTTGTAATATTTTTTATATTTTTTATTATTTCTTTTAAAAAGCTTTTAATCTTAAATTATTTATATTATTGCAATTTTTATAATTGCTTTTAAGATCATTTTATTTTAAAAAAACAAACGCAACGCAAGCTATAATAATAGGGAAACATTTTGAAGTGACAAAGGAGGTTCCTAAGCCTTAAAAAAAGCAATTCAATTAATTAAAAGGCTTAAAACAACGTAAATAAAATTATTAAAAAAATTAGCAATTATTTTAATAATCTTAATAATTTATTGCTTTGCAATAATAGCTTCCTCCTTTAAAAAAGGGCGCACCTGGATTCCATTACCCAAAAGGGCATCAAAAAAACCAGCAGGGCTATTAATTGCTTTTAAGCTACGCTTAAGGACAAACAAGCCGGCAGCAACCTCTCCTATTTTAGCTTAAAGGCTAATAAGCAAATTGGATTGCTTTTCCTCCTTCTTCTCTATACCTTCATTATGTTCCTCTTTATTTTAAGTCTTTTTATTTATATATAAAAGCAATTAATTAATTGCGTTTTAGAAAATAAATTTAAAATATTTTAATAAAAAAAGCAATTTATTATTAATAACCTAGCCAAGGCCATAATAGCAAAAAAGGCCACCAATATTAATACCAAAAGCAACCCAAGCAAAGCAAATTATGGGAGCAGCAAAAATAATACCACCCATTTTTTTTACTACCAAATAAGCGCTTCTAAGCTTAATTAATTTTTATATAAATAAGTATATTTAATTGTCTTAAATTAAATAAACTTATTTCAAAAGAGAAGCTCTTATTATTAAAAGCATCCCAATATTTTAAAAACGCAGCCAAAACACCAAGAAAAGGGGGGCGGCAAGCATAATTATTGCTAGCATAATTAAAACAACGCAAGCCACCCAAAATGTTATAATAAAAGCCTATGCTTTTGTTTTGGATTGCTTTCTCCATATAATCCCGGCAAGGGACCAATTTCTCCTTATCAACAACCTTTTCCTTTCAAACCTAACTAATGAGAGCAGCCCAAACAGCTCTTTTACCCAAGGCCTTAACTAAGGGTCTCTTAGCTTATAAGCAATTAATCAATTATTTAAATAAGTTTCATATTCCTTAAATCGAGCTTATAAGGGAGAAGGTAGCGCTTTTGCGAGCAGATCAATGAAGTTCAGTACCCATTTTTGCAAGGAAAGCAGTTGATTTGGTTGTTTATTTATTTAATTGATTATGATTAATGTAAATCAAAAGCAAATCAAAAATCGTTTTTTTATTGAAAGCTTAAGGTTTATAAATAAAAGAGAGCAACTCTTTATTTATATAATGCAATTATTTACCTAATTTTTATCATTTCTAACAGCTTGCCTAATAATCAACCATAATAGGAGCAATTCCCATTGCTATTTAATTGGGGGGTGTGTTGTATAGGCACGGCTGCAGCTTGCCTAAATTGCTCTCTTGGCACTGCATATTATTTAAATAGGTTTTTGCTGCTGTATACCGCCTTAGGGGAGCACTTCCCCCTTTCACACTTATTACTTAGATTTTACTTAATTAATTAATACATTTTATTAATTCAAGTGCTCGCAGAGCCTGAGTCTTATCGCGCACGTTAATTTTTTAATTCGCGCTATTATATGTAAACTAAGCAAATAAAAATAATTAAACCCAATTATCTTGTTTATAATTCACATAGCATCAAAAATAAGTTTCCATTATTTAATTAATTTGTTTTATTTATGCGTTTATTTAAAGGTGAAAGGCTATTAACATTTCTATTTCATCCTTAAAAATGCAATTAAAGTTTTCCAGAACTTTAAAATAAAAAGCTTATCTTTATTTAAGATCATCTCGTTTGATATTTCATAATTTGCAAAAATTATTTAAAGAAATACCTGCGCCATTTATGGCGCGTTTTAGGTTCTTAATACCAATATTATGTACGCGTATTTGATAAACCTATTCATAATCACACAAATCAAATTGTATTCGATTTTTATAATTAGGTCTTTTAAAAATGGTAATTCGACCACAAAATCCAAAGCGATTGATTTTCATAAGCGCGGTCATGTGGCTAGCGACTTTATGAGCTTATATAAAGCATAATATGATGCCTTATTCCAAATGCATATGTCGCATAATAATACCATATCCTTAATTATTTTTTTATGCTTAAAAAATAATATTCCTTGAAAAGCTTTGATAATGTTTTAGCAATTTTTTAGTGTTTATAAGCCAGCAGCCCATGCTATTTTTTAACAAAGTCCGTTTTATTCCATATTGAGACGTAAATTCGTTTTTGATACAAAAGAGCCTTAATGGCAATAAAAAAGAAATTCTTATTTAATTATCTTTTTTGTTTAATTATTATTAAATTATGATTGTAATTTTTCCAGATTTTCTTAAAAAGGCAGCTTATTGCTGCCAATTGTTTATGATTAATTATTAATAAATTGCCATCTTGCTTAAATATTATATATAACTCATATGTTTTATTTGCAAAATATTTTGATTTCCTGCTAAAAGCATTGGCCTTAGCATTTTCCGTTTCCTTAACATAAGAAATTTGAAATTTTATGATAAAAAGTGTTTCATATCATCAAACCTAGCATTGGTTCAGTTTTTTAATAATAATAAAATAAATGAAATTTTTATGATCCATTAAAATCTATATCTTATAAGCAGCGCCCTTAAAATAAATCCTTTATTCGCATATTGCGTTCATAATCGCTAGCAATTTCTTATTGTATATATTATAATTAAGTTTTATTAATAATAGTTTCCGCAAATAATAGGCGATTGATTGCTATTTGCTATTTTTGCCTAATTAATTAAGCATAGCACTAATAGCGTAATTTAAAAAATTCGTTTTTATGCGTATTTCTTTATTAGATATAAAAAATATAAAAATAGGTTTTTAAATAAACATTTTTTTAAAAGCTTTAAAAGCCGCGTTGGCTTCCTCCATTTACACGTATTCCTTGTTTTTATAAATCAACTTCATAAGTACCTTGGCGATTCCTAAATAATTCTTAATAAATCATTTATAAAAGTTGGCAAATTTAAAAAAAGATTATAATTCCTTAATATTAATAAATCCGATTCAATCAATAATTGCTTAAATCTTTTTAGGATTTATAGCCAATTCTATGGTAGTGACCACATAGCCTAAGAAAATGACTTCTTTCATATGAAAATTGCATTTCTTTGATTTAAGAAGCATAAAAGTGGCTTTCAATTTTTTAAGAATTGCTATTACATTTTTCATATGCTGTTCCTTATTTTTGAAATAAACCAAAATATTATTCAAATAGCAAATGCACATTATGTTCAAGTACGGCCGCAAAATATTATTAATCAAACGCTAAAATATGGCTAATGCATTAATTAAGCCAAATGGCATGATTATGTATTTGTAATGATTAAAACAAGTGTAAATTTTTTTTTTTCCCTTAGCCATCTTAATAAAGTTATACGCGCTTTTTAAGTTAAGCTAAATGAAAATTTTAGCCCCCGCAAACTTATTTCGCAATTTTTTAATTAATAATAATGCATAATAATCCTTTTTTATGGCATTATTTAATTAATAATAGTTAATGCACATTTGTTGTCCGCCGTTTTTCTTTTTTGCAAAAAGAACATTATTCCCCCATAGGGATTTGAATTCCCTAATAAACCCCTTTGCTAAATGTTCATTAATATAATTTTTAATTGTTATTAAGTTTATTACCAAATATTCCCTAAATAATTAAAATATTAGCTTAGTACCTTCTTTTAATTTAATCCAATAATTATAATCCTGGTGTTTAGGCAAGGCCTTAATGCCCCATTCCTTTTTAGACAATGCCGCAAACTTGTAATATACTGATAATATATCTTTTATTAATAAACCCTCATTTTGGTATCCGATCTATTCCTCAAAAGTAGCGCAAACCTTTTAAACGATTAATGTTCCTGTTTCATCGTAATAGCAATTTTTGCAATAATTAAACATTAATTATTTTTTAATTTAATTAATTTTTGGATTATGTTTTTTTATTTAGGGAAGTTCAAGAATAATGTTGTGCATCCCAATTTAAATAATATTAAATTGGATTCTTTTGGAGTGGCCGGTAATGCCTATATGCAAAATCTGAATTCGCATATTTACCATTTTATTAATAGCAGCGTTCCCATTGGCAAATATTAGCTAATATCCCTTTTCCTTTACTTTAATTAATAACAAATGCTTAAGCATAATAGCAAAAGATATAAAATTCCCTTATGCTTTAAAGTCTATTATGGCCTTAAGAATTACTTTTTTAATTTTTGCTTTTATAATTAAGTGACAATCCCTTATTACCGCTAATTGGCGCATATGAAAATCCTCTTAATAAAAGTCTTTTATTAAAATATTTTTTCAAACCCGGTGATTGGGTTTTATAGCCATGATCATAAACAGCTAATTTATTTTTAAGATTTAAGCTAATAAGGTAAAGCGTTCCTAATATATTTAGGTATTGTTGGCTATATTAAACCAAAAGCGCCATTGGCTGCCTTTTAATATGATTTCTCAAAGTTCTCCCTCCTCCGGCTTTTTCTAATTTTCAAAAATAAGCAATAGTTTTTAAGGAATAATTTGCATATAAGTTTAAAAACAGCTGCTGCCATATTTAATCTGCTTTTATCTAATATATTTATAATTTTAATAAATTATTTAATATTTCTTGCCCTATTGTGATCCCTTTATAAAAACCAGTTCTGGTTTTTTATAAGTAATTCTTGTGACCTTATTGGTTTAATGCCAAGAATTCAAGGCCCAAAAGTATAAATTCTCTTTCCGCTAAGTGATTTCCCAAACCTTATCTTATAATAATCCAGAAAGTGGTAGCTAATATGGCCTTGGATTCAAAATTTAATAAAGCTTTTCATCTCCTTTTTTATTATTATTTTATGCTATGCTATTATTGTTCTTTATTTAGGCGTGAATTCCATTGTCCTCCAATTTGTTAATAATCATATATTAAAAGCTTAAAGCATTAAGCTGCCTAATGGGGTATGAGGGCATAAAAATATTAATAATATTATAAGCATTTTGTCCCATTGCATTAATTTGCTTTTTCCTTAATCATAATTTTTCTTGGCAATGGGAGCTAGCCATATGGCCTAAAAAACCATAATCAAAGCATAGCTTATTTTATTAATATTTATTTATAATTTCCTTAAAAAGCCCGCCATTATATGATTTTTCTTTTAATTGCTTTTAAAACATAGCATTTAATTCCATTTTGCGGGAATAAAAGGGTTTTCTGCCTTTTTTGTTTTAATGCATATGTGTTTTAAAGCAATATTAGCCCTTTTATTTAAAAGCACATTCAAAATTATGATTATCAATTTTAATAGCCATTTTAATAAGCTTTTGCAAATTGGCGGGTGCGTCCAACCTTGCGACCTTATCCTTGACTCCATTCTTTAATCCCTTATAATACTATGCTTTAAATGCCTTATTATTTCAGCTGGTTTAATTGGCAAATTGCTAAAAGGCGGCCGTGTATGTAATTGCTAACCTGATCTGCTTTAGGTTTTGGATGTTGCGTTTGATTATTCGATTTTGGTTGATATTGCTAAAAACGCAATTAATGTGTCCTTCAAATCCGTCAAAGCTTAAAAAAACCTTTTAGGACTTTTTTAATATAGCGGTGAAGACCTTTCCTTCTTTGATTTTATTTTTAATATAATCAAATAAAAAGGTTTTAATTTAATTAAAAGCAGCCCCACAAAAAAAACGCAGCCCAAAGGACCTTATTTATATCCGTGGGAAACTGGTGATCATTAAACCCAATATAAAATTTTACTTAAGTAAGGTAGGCCTTAAGCTTGAATTGGTCTTTATAATAAATATTTAAGAATGCGATTTTGGGAACGTTCTTTGGGTTGAAAGCATTGGCAATAGCCAAAGCCTTGATAAAAAAGTTGGAAATCATGTTGTGTACATGAGTTGGTACTTCTAATAAGAAAGTGCTTAAAGTATAATAGTCTGATATTTATTTGATGTAAATATAAAAGGCTAAAATTGATTTTTAATGATCAAGAAATAGGTGTATCACGTATAAGATAAAATAGTTATTAATATAATTAAAAATACTATTTGAAATTAAGCATAAAGCTCTTATCTAATAGCAAATGTGCTAGTTTTATATAAAACCTTCGTTTTCTCTAGATCCTTTGATCCCAAGATCCTAAGCGCCCTGGCTTTTATGGCTCCAAAGGTTCCAATCATCATGTGACCCAATGTTCATCATAAATTAAATAATTATTATAATTGAAATTATGATTATAATATATGCAATGATACCAATTATTATTTTATATCATTTCTTAATTAATATTAGCCCATAAATTATACTAATCTCTTATTGATACCAATACTCTTATAATACCATCCACTTAATGATATCATCAGTATCCTGGTGCCAATTACTTATTGGTGCAGAAGGGGTCCGTAACAGCGGTTTTGAATAAGCAAGTAGTTAGAATTGCGGTATATGTTGATAAAATAAAGGGTTTAAATTGTAAATCCCCTTTAACCATTACTCGAAAGCGACATTTGGTTAAATAATCGTTGGAATTTATTTTATAAATAAAAACCCACTTTAAAGGAATTGGTTACTTAAAGGCATAGCTATGCTTTATTATCCTTCAGTAATTGCGCGACTTTAGATTAGTGATCTTCGTATTGGCTTCGGCTTTAAAGTGCTTCCTAAGAAGGTGGTATTAAAGATCTTTTTAATTTAATGGTGCCTTTGGAAGTTATAATTGATAAATTTTGGGAAAAGTAATTGATTATTAAATTTTGATATTATTAAAAACAAATGCTGCAATTATAGCATAAACTGCTCTCAAATCCTTTTTGTTATTATGCACCTTTTTTTGATTAAGCCAAAAGGTAGCCAAAAAAAATTTAAGGTGCTTGCAATTGCTTATCAAATTTAATGCGCCTTTTAATAACTTTTTTGTTGTGATAAAATATATATTATGATTGGGTTGCATTAATTGTTTTATAATTTTAGTTTTTTGATTTTCATTATTTGATTTTAAAGGCCCCCTTTTTCTTTTTAAGGATTTGAGTAACTTTTGATTTTGATCTTTTGCTAAAAGCAATAGAAGCTGTTTTATTCGCGGCTTAGTATTATAAAAATTATTATGTTTAAAAGGCTTTTTAGCCTTAATTATTTGAAGTAAAGCTTTTATAAGCTTAGGTTTAATATTCTTAAGTGTTTTTTATTGCTTTTTAAGACCTTGCTTTAGGTTGTGTGGCTTTTAAGCTTATAAAACAATTTGTGAAATCAATTTGCGCTTCGCACTTATATTAAGTCTTTTGGGATTTATTATATCATGTAAAACATTTCTTTTAATTGCATTTGGTGCTGCTAATTATTTTGATGTATTAATATTTTATAAGATTTAATTAAGGTGCTTATGAATTAAAAGTTTAGTGCTTTTTTGTATTTTTACCCCTAAGTTCTTATTAATGGGCATTAAATTAGTTAAGGGCTTAATTAAAGATTCAGTATTTAAGTTTATTAATTCAGGGGGAAATTGCTTTACCCCTAAGATTATAAACTTAAATTTAATTGAAGGCGTTATTGTTATCCCAAATTAATAGGCTTCTCAATTTCTATAGCTTTTAAAGCTTTATTTAATTGCTCTTATTCAAAAGAAACACCAGCGTTTAATTATAGCGTATTATTAGCGTTTAGGCGGTTTATTAATATATACTTAGCGTCCTAAGCCCTTATCTTATTTTCTTAAAGCAATTTGGTTATTTTTTGAAGTTTTGCGCGCAGCTGGCCGGCCGCTTTTTTAATATTAAAAGAGGTAAAAAATAGGGTTTTATTGAAAATGACGTTTCTTGTGATTATTACATGCTATAATTGAGGCACCCAAATTTTGTATATATTAAATAAGACATAATTAATCAAATATTTAATATGCGCTTTTGGGTTGATTTTAAAAGCTTTTCTTTTGCGAAACGCTTTTTGATTTTTTGATAATGGGTATGCGCGCAATTCATATGCATAAATCCCGCTTTAGTTAGGCCGTAAATTAATAATGGATTTAATGAGTAACTTTGGGTTATATTATTTAAAGTATTATTTAAATTAAAGGTGGAGTACTTTGTTTGAACTTTTAAATGCCTTTTGTGCTAAAGGACTTATATTATAAAGGTATATTACTGCGAGAATGATTTTAGGCCATAATGCCTTAGGGAAATTGGCAATAAGGCGTATTTTAATTGCTTTTTTAATAATTTCCTTGCTTGCTTGCTTTGCTCTCTTATTTAGCTTATAAATATATAATGGCATAAGTTTTAAATTAATACTGCTTTTATGAATTTATTTTTTGAATTAAGTTGCTTTATTTAATCCAATGATTAAGGTTTTATTATTTTGGCGAATTTTATAAATAAAGAGGCCAAATTGCTGTTTTATCCATTGTTTAAAAGGTTGGAGAACAGCTAGTACTGCATTTAATCCTTTGCTTTTAAATATAAAGCTATAGAAAACTTTTGTGAATTTGTTTTTGATTAAGAGGAGCCAATTGCTTTTGTTAAACTTAAGAGAATAATTAAATAAATTTTAAGTGATTTAATAAAAAGGTTAGGTAATTCTTTTTTTAGATGATTGCCAATTAATATTTTGATGTGCTATTATTAAAGTATATTGCTTGCATTTTATTTTTGTGAAGCCTAGAATTTTAATATTGCGAGTATTTTTTATTAATGCTTGTAGTGTTTCTTTTTTTAAGTGCCTTGCGCAAAGGTGTTATAAGTGCACTATGTTTTATTGAGATTTTAGATAATATTTGCTTGATTGAAAACCTTATTAAATGCTTTTTATTATTATTGGAAATATTAAAAGTTCGAAATCAGGGCGTTTTAATGCATTAAGAGCAATTAATAGGGCAAGAGAATAATTGTTAAGTTTGTATTTAAAGAAGGCTAAGTTTGTGTGGCGTTTTAAGTTCTTGATAATTATGTTGTTTTCTATTGATCCATAGCGCAGAATATAGTTTAAATCATTGTATCAGATTCCTTTTTTTAGTAAACAAGCTTTTAAAATAATATTAATATTAAAACCCTTAATAATAGCAACATTAGTAAGCTCTAAGTCTATTATATTTGGCCCATTTTTTTTGTTGAGAGCACCTAATATTAGGCGAGTACCCTATCCTTTTACTGATAAGCTTGAAATACCAGCCTTAATAGCGTTGTCGACAATTGCTTTCATAAAAGAGCCAGGGATCAAAAGATTAATTAAGTTCACTAAATAAACTGCGGCTTTGTTATTAATTAAGGTGTTCCCGAAGAGTGGATAATGATCAAAATCCTATATAACATATATTCCAATTGCTTCTATTGCAGAATTAAGCAATTGAGGGCTAATTATTATAAAAACTATTTTTTTAAGATATACTGGCGCTAAAGGTTTTGACGATTGGGTTGCTCTAGTATTATTAACTAAAAGGGAGCAATTGGAAAGGCGGTTGTTAAAAAAGCCTATAATTTATTAAATAGGGAGCATTTTTTAGCCACATTTATTTGCTTTATTTTAAAGTTTAATAAAAGTAATAGTTAGCTTTGAGCATGTTTTTTTAATCTTTTTGATTAAAGGTAAATTGCGTAACTTGTTTTTAGTGGAATTATCAAAGGAATAGCGTAATTGGAAGCATTTTAGTGGCTTATATTGATAAGAACCCATTGCGTAGGTGCAGTTCTTGAAAGAGTTACCTAATTTGGAAGGGCAAGAGCGAAAGGAAGAGGAGGACTTATTGTTGTTATTGTTAAAAGTATTTGGTTTACTATTAAGAATAGCAATTGAATATAACCCAATGGGCTTTTCAGAGGACAATTTGAGTTGCGATCATTTAGCCAGAGCTATAAACACTATATTATACTAAACCAAAATAATTGGGTGAGATTTCCTAAGGGTGATATTCTTTCAAAGCTTGGCGGATTTGTATTACGCTTATTAGGAAGCTAATCAAATTTTTATTATTTTTAAAAAGGTGTAAGTTGCTAAATCCTTTATTATAAAATCTAAATTATAAAAAAGCGCTTTTTAATAAGCATGTTTTTATTCCTAAATCCAAATAATAAATTTAAGTTGTTGATGGGTTATTTTATAAAGCATTACAATATAATTCTTTTTAATTTAAATCAAAATACTTAATGCTAAAGGAGCGTAGTCTTGTTGGAGGGTTTGCATTAGTTGTTGAATAGTCTAGTTGCGCCTGTAGGTGTTTTTGCTTTTTAAGGAAATAGCGTTGTAAACGTTATTATTAATGTATTCTTAAACCTACTTTATAGCGGCTTTATAGTTCTTTGCCTTTTTGTTTTAAGAGGGCATAAGCATTGAGTATTTTATTGAGAGCAGCTTGAATTTAGCCGCAATCTTTTTTAAGGTCGTTATCTTATAATTTGCCTTATTAGGTTTTGCTTTTTTAGCCTCAAGATCTCTAATATCTCTTTTTTAAATAACCTAAGCCTTGATTATTGCTTTGGCCTTTTGTGTATTATTAATCTTATATTCAATAATGAGAAGTGTTAAAGCAATTGATTTTGTGTTTAATGGGCTTATTAAGTTGGGAGCATTTGGATCAAGCTTTGTTCAAACCTTATTTAAATAATAAAAGTCCTTATAAGCTTAAAACCATATAAGCCAGGTGCGCTTATTGTAAGTAAGCAATAACTTTTTAATTATGGATTTGTTGTTTATTGTGAAAAGGTTGCTCTTGAGAACTTAAAGCATAAGGGAAAATTCAAAGAATTTGAGGAATTAAGGGAAGAAGGAAGAGTAAGGAGCAATTAAAGGATTTAAATTTATAGCTTTTTTAGGCTTTTATATAGATTGTTGGGGTTAAAGAAGCGGTGTATTAAAATAGCGGTGAAAACTTTGTAATAGGTAATTTGCAAAACCTTAAGAACTCTAAAAAACTTAAGGAGCTTTAATCTTATCGGCTGCGCGTAATATAAAAAAATACTAATTTAATAGCTTTATTATGGGGCTTATAATTGATGTGCGCAATAAGACTTAGGCTTTGCGAGCATTTAAATTAATAAAATATGTTAATTGATTAAGTAAAATTTAAGTAAAGAGTGTGAAAGGGGGAAGTGCTTTCTTAAGGCGGTATACAATGGCAGAACCCTATTTAAAAAATGTGCAATGCCAAGAGAGCAATTTAGGCGAGCTGCAGCCGTGCCTATACGACAATAATTATGTTATTTTTAGTATTAATGTTTAAAGGGGCGTTTATTAGGGCATTTATAATAGGAGTATTTGTAGTAGGGGTATTCGTAAAAGCCGTATTTATACGAAAGATATTCGTAATAAAAGAGAAGGGGTTAATTAAAAGCTGTTTTTGATATTGGATAATTGTATAATTTTGAGTTAAAATGTTTTTTTACAAGCAAAGAATAAAGAAAAACGCCTTAGCGCCTATTAAATTAAGTTTGGACTAGGCGGGAGCCATTTTATTAAAAAATTAAAAGAGGCGTAAGAAAATAAGGTCGAGAAAACATGTTTAATTTATAACTTTTAAAACATCGTGAAATGGTACTGCGCAGTAATTGTAATATAATTATAGCGTTAAGGAAAATATAATAAGAATTGTTGTTTTTAATAAAAAGTATTAAAGCTATAATTTAATAAAATAATTATGTTGTTTAAGTAGAAAGTAATTAACAAAAATAATAAAAAGAGAAAAGAAATTCGCGGGTTTTCGTAACTTTTATTTTGCAAAAACGCGCTAATAAAACCCGTATCACTAATGTTTGGGATTTTAAACTATACCTTATAATAATAATAAAATATAATAAAACCATAAATTAAAATAAATATTTACGTAAACATAAGTTGTCTTTATTTTTATATTTAATTTGGCGTATTATAATTGAGTTTTATGTTAAAATCTAACTTATATCGAAAAGTGTTTATATATCTATTACGGAAAATATTTAAAGTCGGATTTTTAATAATAAAACATATAAATAAATTTAGGTCGGGCCTTAATAAGTTTTGCCTTATAAATAGCTATCGAATAGAGTTATATTTTGAATATTAAAGGTTCAGCTGCCTTAGGAAGGTTTTGGCTGAATTTAATATTAAGTGTTTTAGAGTTAATTTTTATGATTTTTATTTATTATAATATCGAAATTATCATTATTAAATCGCTATTATATATTATTAAACCAAAAGTTTGAAAAAGATGTCTAAATATTTATATTATTTAGATAATTTGATTTATTAATTTTTAATGTTAAAAAAACTTAAAATGTAATTAATAGTAGGATAAAATATGTCCCAACTAAGAGTTCTCATTTCCTTGCACTTTGATATTTAAGTATTATAATATTAATTTTGAGTTAAATTAGGCAGAGAAAGCGTTATTTGAAAGCCTATGCTTCGTAGGATCGATTATAAACTTAATATTAATATGCAAAATTGAGTTGTAGTTGAATTAGGTAATTAAATAAATTTATAGTAAGATAAAATTCTGGTATTGTCACAGTTCGAAAACAATTCTGGGTTGGCTTAATATTAACCTGTGTCACGTACAATATTTTGGAATATATTAAATAAAGCCTGAATTAAGCTTTAATTATTTTATTCATTAAATATAAAGACTTCTATTAATTCAACTTTAATTTAATTCAAAGGGTTTTACTTGATTCGAAATCAAAAAGCTCATTTGCCACCCGTATTGGGCATCAATGGGCGCCTGCGCCTGGAGCCGCAGGGTGTCGTAGCGCGCGGCTAGGGCAGAGTGACTCTGTTGGAGAGAGGACAACGCCTCGGGTTCTTGCTTGTCGTCCATCATGTACCCGAGGACGATGCCACGGCCAAATTCGAGCCACTGGATGGCCTTGGCCGTATGGCCGAGCTTGAGAAAGACTGAGCAGGTGTCGGCCGCAAGCCCTGACACATGGATGGCCGAGTTCTGCTGGTCTTCGCGCGTGGCCTGCCGGCCACAGATGACGGGAAGCAGTTGCATGGCGGAATCGGCTACTTGGCTGGCACGCTCCCAGAGCTCTCTTCCCGCCAGCACCCGGATCACATTCCGGGCCGCGGCCATGCGACTAACCGGGGGCGTCCGCAGAGACTCGAAGGACTCGACATAGCAGGCCAGGGCCCGATCAGCATCCAACAGGACGGATGCGCCGCCCTGGTTATCTTCGTGCTCGGGCAGTTCTACCACGTTGCCGAGGTTCAACAGCCACTCCCCCCGGGACGGATGGTCCTCGGCAGTAAGGTCGACGCCTGTCTGGAGGACCTGGACGGCTTCCATCCTGACGACGGGATCGCCTGTCTTTCGGGCAATCTTGCCCAGGCCACAGCCAAGACTATTCAGCTGCGTGGCGTGGTCCGGATCTTGCTCAGACGTCGACTGAACGCACTCCCGAAACAGCTCGACGGCTGTTCTCATCATGGAGATGTCGTCAGTGACCTCAGCCAGCAACATGAGCTTTGTGGCGTAGTTGTGTTTCCAGTCGCTCTTCTCTACGAGCAAGTCCGGCGTAGAGTTGACAGCCTGTTCCGCGAGTCTGGCGGACTCCACCATGGCATCGAGTTCCCCTGTTCGTAGGAACGAGCTCCGCAGCAGCTCGGAAAGATTGTTGAGTCGCCGCGCGATGGCGACGTGGGTATCGGGCGTCTTCGCCACCGATTTTCTGCAGGCGTCAATCGCCAGCTCTAAGATGTGGGCTTCATAACTGCGCTTGTAGTATTCGTGGAGGGTAACGCCCAAGCTGTTGAGCCATTCCGAAGCTTCCGGGTCGCTCGGACGGCTGCAGTCGACCGCTTGCTGGGCGTATTGGATGGCCTCGCCGCCGACGGCCAGATCCCCGTACCGTTTGAACAGGCTGTTGAGCTGGTTCGCTAGGTTACCCAGAAATCCTGACCGCTCCCAGTGATCCTCGGACGTGACGCCCACCACCCGGCGCATCAACTCAATGCTCTGTTTTAAGTAGGTCGTGTCGCCGGTGAGGTGGTATTGGGCCTCATACATAACACTGAGGTTGCTCGCCCTGCCGGTCCACACGCCGTCGTCCTCGGGAGTCTCGTCGACTATTTGCTTGCAGATTCTGGCGGCGTCGGCAAGGACAGTTTCGTCGTGGGTTCTCTGGAAGAGCAGGTGAAGCATAGCAGCAAGGTTGTTCAAGGGGAACATCCTGTTGGAGTGTCCGTCGGGCATTGCCTCGACAGCCAGCCGGGCGAGCTGAACAGCTGCCTCAATAAGCTGAGACTCGCCATAGATCTCATACTCCCCCTTCAAGATGGTGGCGTGGTTGGACAGGTTTTCTGCCACATCATAGTCTTTTATGGCCGGATTAGCTAGAACCTTCTCCAGGCCATTTGCTATCAGGAGTGGGAGCAAGTCTTCCTCCATTAGAACGGGTCGATGACGGCGGTCTGAAGCCCTGAAATTTTGCGTGCTACTTCGAAATCCTAGCCCCCTTTGGGACGCTGCTTCTTCGGGGGGACCAGGACACAAGAGATGAGCAATGCGCATAGAAGGATTTGGGTGTGGGGACAAAAGCAGCAGAATTCTGCTCTGGAATAGATCGAACTTGGGTGTTTGATTGCCAGATGTGGTTAGAAAAAAACAAAGAACAACCCCAGCTTGTCAAGGTGAGGCATTCCGGCGCGGTTGCCTTTCTTTCCGTTTCGGGCTAGGTAAGCACGGCAAGCGGTTATTACGGCAGGTGGTTAAAACCACTTGTCTCAACGCATTCATTTTGAACTTCTTCGTTGTCATGATGCCGCGATGCCGCTCACGTGAATTCTCGTTTCTTTGCCTCGCGAGGCGTCCAGTCACGGCCCTCTCAGCCCATCTTGCCTAAGCCTCAGCAGTGATAAGCCATTTCTCCAGATTTGAAAAAAAATTTAATTTGTGGCAATCGTACACCGGCGATTAGTTTCTGTCTGCACTCGACTTGCTTCTTTAAATTTTCGTGCGCAAGTTGTCGAATTGCTCTTCTCGTAATATCCCTCGAAATCAGGGGACAACATTTGATATATCTAGTGGGATTGCGGTTTGGGCGATGGATGATTCCGATGAGACCAGCGTAAGCAAAAAATACTTAAACTATTTAATTACTACTTAAATATACTTAAGTAGAATATAAGTAGAGTTGAGTAGTTATTTTTGACTACTTAAGTAGAGTAGTAATATTTCAATTATTTAAGTATATTTAAGTAATTTATATATATAAAGAAAAATTGAATTATATTCTATTTACTTTATAATAAACGGATTTTCCTTTGAAACCTTTTGTTTTTTATTTTTTTTAATATTTTCTATAAATACCCCCCAACTTTTAAGACTTATAATTTTCTCAAAAGTATTTTTAGAAAGCCTATTTCTAGATTTATTAATAATTAAAGCTCCTTGAGAAAAAAACCTTTTATTATTAGCTGAAGTAGCTGGAATTTGAAGGTATTTTCTAACTAATAAAGATAATATTTTATAATTATCTTTATTAATAGATCAATAATTTAAAGGTTGAACTTATGAATATTAATATTAGCTTTTATTTTTATAAATATATATAATTAATAATATAATTTATATTTTTAGTAGCTCTTTTTTTTTCAAAATATTTTACTAATTTGCTCTCTTTAAAATCGTCCTTATTAGTAGTAGTATATATATCGTTGTCATTATTAGTGTCGTATATATTCTCTGTCATTTGAGAATCAATAACTGGATTATTAATTAAATAATCAGCTTTATAATTATAATTAAAATTAATATTTAATTAATATAATAAGTTAATTAAATAAGACTTACCTATTATAATCGATTTTTAAGCGAGTATAAATATCGCTTATAAAGCCAGAGCTAAGTCCAAGAGCTATTAATCCTTCCTTTTTAAGTCGAGGGTCTAATATTAAAGCCATATATAAAGCTTTATTCCTTGTATTTAAACCCCCTGTTTTAGGGTAATATTTATGAAGCTTTGCTATTCCGGAATTAATTGCATTAATAAAGATTTTATCCTAATTAAAAGTTAGTATTTAAAGGTTTTATAAATTAAAGAGTTAAATTACGTATTTGGAATTCTTTTTTTAGCTTTTCAAGCTTATTATATATTGAAAATACCTCAGGTATTATATAATATATAGTCGGATATTTCTTGGCTTGAAGCTTTGTTGTTGTTTTAATAAATATTGATAAAATAGTTAATAAGTTTTTTAGCTATTTTAATTTGATATTTGTTAATATTATAGACTTATTTTTAAACGCTTTTGATTTGGAGCTATTAATAACTGTTTTAATAGGCTCCCATAAGTGAATAAAGTTATAAATCATATAATAAGTTGAAGACCATTGTGTTTTTTGATCTATTAAATATTTAATATAAATAACTTAAATAATAGATATATAAATAGTACTAACCTAATTGAGGTAATTGAGGATTTTGTATATTAAAAGCCTTTATTTGAGCTTTTAATAATTGAGAGTTTTTTTGATTATAAGTAATTCCGATTATAATCCGTTGTATTTTAGTCCAAATTGAATAATCTAATATAATAGTTAATAATTAAAGGTTTTAATGTATGA
The DNA here is from genome assembly GCA_002554605.1 of Helotiales sp. F229. Classification (NCBI taxonomy): domain Eukaryota; kingdom Fungi; phylum Ascomycota; class Leotiomycetes; order Helotiales; species Helotiales sp. F229. The sequence continues at coordinate 5,929,861 of MXAW01000004.1, read as the reverse complement.
TTAAATATTAACTTATTTGTTATTTGGTCTTCGTCTTTATTATTCTTAATATTATATATATTTTTTATATATGACGTATTGTAATCGTTTTTAATAACCTCTTTTAATATATCTTGAATAATTAAGTTTAAAACATGAGCTATATAAGATATATCTTTTTGAAACTTAATAGATTCTTTATAATAATAATTATTAAAAGAGTTTATTAATGTATCATTTGAAGACGCATTATCTTGAGTAATATTAATATAATAAGTTAGTAATTTATTTTATAAAAGTGAAATAAGTTTTAATATCTTGTAATATTATATTTGATATTAAATTGTTTTAAGGTTTCTAATAAAACCTTATTCATATAAACACCAGAGTGTTTTTTGATTAATGGTTTCATAGCTAAAAGGTAAGATTTTAGCTTAAAATCAGAGTTAATAAAATGACTATAATAAAGTTAGTATTTATATAAAGTTTAAGTTATAATTATAATATAAATAACTTATATAGTAACCTTAAGATAAGCATTTTGATTAATAGCTGTCCAAGCGTCTAAAGTTAATGAAAAAGAGCTGTTTGACTTAATATTAAAGTCTAGTTCGTTTTTAATTAATTGTAAATTATTTGAATAATTTAAAGTTAATTTGTCAACTATAATTTTTTGATATAAAGCCGGAGTTTCTTTATAATAATATGTTAATATATAAGACTTAAATTAATAAGTAATTACTTATTTATTAAGATATTCTAATAGTTTTTGAAAACTATTAGAAGTAATTGCTTGAATTGATATATTGTTTGAAATAATATAATCTAATAATAACTTTAAAAAATAGTCTTTTTGAAAAGAGTTACTTTTTAAGTTAATATTACTTAATTGACTTGAAAACGATTGTTGTAAGGTTAATTGATTATTGAAACCTCTTTGTGTTGATAAATCTTCTATTAATATAATTAGTATATATTTAAATTTTAATTTATATATAAAGGGAACATACCTTTGAAATCTAAATTAAGTGCTTTATGTGTTTCATTAAGGTGCTTTTTATAATTACTTGTTGCGTGATTTATTCGTTGTTTTTTCCACTTTGTACTATAAATAAGTTAGTAATTTAATAATTTATTAATTAATTAATAATAAATTAACTTACCTGCATCCTTTAACTAAACATTTAACTATAACAATTCAATAATTTTCGAGATCTCCCGGCTTTAAGTTATTATTAATAGGATCTAAAGTTTGATTTAAAAATCCTTTTTTAAATAATTTAGATTGTTGACTAATATCTTTTAAAGAAAAATCAGGTTGATTTTCTTTGATATTACGTGTTGAAATCGAGGGTTGAGACATTATTAAAGGTAAAAATAAATTATTATAATAAAGAATTATAATAATAGTAGTAATAGTAGTAGTTGAAATGGTTAATATAATAATATAGTTGTGATTTGATAAAGAAAAATTTATTTTTACATGAGATTTACTCTTATTATATAGGAATATCTTTGAAATCTAGAATATTCGAGTGTTTAGAAATACTTAATAGATTTATAAGCTATCTTACCTGATTTATAAATAAATAGATTATTAATAATATGTTTATAATTAATAATATAATTAAGATTTATTTAGAATTAATGTGAAGATTTTATAAGGTTCCTTATTGTTCTTGTCGCTTGATAAGCTTAAGCGAGACGCTTGTCTCGATTTAGAGTAGAGTGGCGGGAGTATCCGCGCATCTTACTACTTTCGGTTAGAGTTAATGTCTTAGTGCCTTAGGTATGAACTACTTAATTACTACTTAAATATACTTAAGTAATATATAAGTAGAGTTGAGTAGTTATTTTTGACTACTTAAGTAGAGTAGAATAGTTGATACTACTCTACTCTACTCTACTTAATTTCTCACGCTGGATGAGACTATCCGACGTGGCCTCGCGGCCCTCGACATGGTTTCAGCGGACCACCCTGACCGGATAAAGCTGCTGAACAGCATTGGATTATTGCTCTATCTCAAGTACACAGAGACAAAGGCGATGACTGACCTCCAACAAGCCATTCGGGTGGCGCAGGAAGTTCTCGAAGCCACCCCAGAAGGCCATCCGAATAAAGAAATCTGGTCAAACAACCTCGGAAATCTACTCAGCGACAAATATTCGAGCACAGAGGAGATGGCTGACCTCAATGACGCTATTCGAGTTGCAAGACAGACTGTTCATATGACTCCAAAAGAGCACCAAAATCGGCCAATGTGGTTGAACAATTTTGGAGTTCTTCTTAACAAGAGATATTTGAGGACAGTCATCGAATCTGACCATGAAGAAGCTCTCCACGTGTCATGGGAAGCCGTTCATACCACGCATAAAGATCACCCAGAGCTCGGAGGGCGACTGAACAACCTAAGAGTCCAGCTCGGACACCGATATTCGAAGACAAGAGAGATGCCCGATCTCGAAGAAGCTATCCGAGTGGCACAGGAATGTGTTGATGCGACACCAGAACATCATCCGGATCGGGGTGGACGGTTGGAAAGCTTGGGAATCCTACTCGACAGCAAGCACTCTACAACCGGAGCGACGGCTGACATAGAAGCATGTATTAGAGTAACCCAAGAATCCATCAACACGACACCGAGAGACCACCCATATCGTGGGTCGCGGCTGAACTTGCTCGGAGTCCAACTTGTAAAGCGGTACTTGAAAATGGGAGAAGTGGCCGACATCGATAACGCCATTCGAATTACGCAGGAAGCTATCAGTGCGGTACCGGGACAGGAAGGCCAACCAAAAGGAGCAGGATGGTTGAATAACTTGGCAATTTGCCTCGGCCAACGATATACGAGGATAGGGGCACTAGGGGACCTAGAGCGAGCCATCCAGGCATCACGAGGTGCTGTTAACAATACTCCCAAAGCCAACTCAAATCTAGCGATTTGCCTATGCAACCTTGGCTACCTACTCACAGACAGGTACTCAAGGGTACGGCAATTGACCGACCTCGACGAGGCCGTTGTGTTAATGCGAAGTGCCATTGATTTGACTCCGGAGGACAACACAAGTCAGAAAGCTGAATTGAAAAACAACCTTGGACTGGCACTTGGACAAAGGTTTTTGGAGACGGAGACAAAGACCGACATTGATGAAGCTGTCCGGGCCGTACAGGAAGCCGTTGACCTGACGTCAAGAGACAATCCCAACTGGCCAAGGCGATTGCACAACCTGGCAGCCATATTCGGTAAGAGATATGCGAGTACAGAGTCAGTAGCCGACCTTGAGGCATCAATTCGAATGGCACAAGGAGCTGTCGATGCAAGTCCAGAAAATATTCCAAACCGTGCGGTCTATCTGGACTCACTTGGGAAAGCACTCTTTGCCCGGTTCTTGAAGACCAACACGCAGGCTGACCTCGAACGAGTCATATCTTGCTCTAAGTCAGCTCTATCTCAGCCCAACACATCGATTACTTCTCGCATAGGGGCTGGCAAATCACTCCTTGCCTGTTATGGGTTCACGTCAGACTGGCAACTGGCCTACGACACCGCAAAGGTTGTTCTCGGCCTCATTCCTCAGCTGACCCCGCGGTCGCTCAGAAATTCAGACAAACAGCACCTCCTCAGTCAGATTTCTGGGCTGGCATCTGATGCCGCAGCTGCCGCGTTGGAGATTGGAAAAAGTCCACTAGTGGCGCTTGAATTTCTTGAGCAGGGTCGCGGTGTGCTTGCAGGATCCCTCGATGAGTTGCAAGTAGATGCTCTAGGCCTACAGGGGAAACACAGCGAGCTAGCAGAGCGGTTCACTCGTCTCAGAGACGAGCTGGAGCCGCCCATCATCCAAAACATCTCATTAACGGAAAAAGACCCTCAGCCTTGGCAAGCTCAGGCAACGCGGCGTTACGATGCAGCAGACGAGTTCGATCGACTGATAGCCGAAATTCGTCAGCAACCGGGGTTTGCGGATTTCTTACATGCGCCAAGCAGTGAAGATATGCAAGCTGCCGCTACTTATGGTCCAATTGTTATTATCAATGTCAGCGGGTATCGTTGTGATGCGGTAATCGTCGAACGCAATCAAATACGCTCATTGGCCTTGCAAAATTTAGATAGCAACAAGATTGAGGAAATAGCTCGCAAAGGTGATCTAGGCCATCCCGATGTGCTAGAGTGGCTGTGGCATACTATCGCGAATCCGGTTCTGGATGCTCTTGGTTTTCGGGAGCTCCCGTCCACTTGGCCACATATGTGGTGGATTCCTACGGGGCTTCTGACCAAATTTCCTCTCCACGCGGCTGGACTATTCGACAAGAGTGGTATCGATAACACACTTGACAGGGTAATATCATCCTACAACTTGTCCGTCAAGGCAATCATACGTGGCCGGCAAAGTCGCATCCCAGCATCGATACCGTCGGCTCCACCCAAAGCGCTCCTTATTGCCATGCGAGATACACCGGGATGTATCAGTCGGCTTCCCTTCGCAGCCAAGGAGGTGTCTATGCTACACGGCATGTGTAAATCCATGGCCATTGACACTATTGAACCCAGACGGTATAAGAAGGATATCTTGTCTCATTTGCCGAGTTGCAAAATCTTTCACTTTGCCGGACACGCCAGCGCGAACAGAGTTGACCCTTCTCGGAGCCAATTGCTCCTAGAAGATTGGGAAACGGACCCGTTGATGGTCGGTACTCTGATGGAGATGAAACTTCGTGAGCGTTTGCCATTTCTCGCTTACCTCTCGGCATGTGGGACCGGACAAATCAAAGACGACAGATTTGTCGACGAGAGCATCCATCTAGTTAGCGCTTATCAGCTTGCGGGTTTTCGTCACGTCGTGGGCACCCTGTGGGAGGTTAATGATGAAACCTGCGTAGACATAGCCAGAATGACGTACGAAGGGATGAGGGATAAAGGTATGACAGACGAGGCAGTATGCTGGGGCCTTCACACAGCGATAAGGGAAGCTCGGAACAATTGGGTCTCGGAAATGGCACATTCCAGAGAAGCAAGCAAATTGACGGTATCTGGGTCGAATGACGGAAACCTAGGAGGTGCTACGCTACCAAGGGACATTGAAGCCAGCGACCAGGATGATGAGAAACCTTTGTACTGGGTTCCCTATGTTCATTTCGGGGTCTAAGAATGTCAATAGAAGCAGACTCCCAGCATATGCTACTGAATTTTCTACGTCGTATTTTTTAAGGCCCAAGTAGGCAATGTGAAGGGCAACAAACACCGTAGCTGATAGAGGGAGAGGCTGGCAAGGGAAAGGTCGATCAGGACCGCTTTTGAGATATCTCTCGACATGCGCCTCGACCTCAGTTCGCGCGCCACCCAAAAGGGCAATCGTATAGGCGTCTAGTGGCTTTGCCTTGGCAACGGCAATGACTCCTATGAGCTGCGGAAAGCATGAGAGCTATTCCGTGGTGTGAAGGTAGGTATTTGGTTAGCGTAGCGTTAATATTGCGATTGAGAACGTTATTGGTTATAATTAGTTATATGATGTCTAATTACTTCGTTGAGCCGTGCCTAGATACCCTCTGACACAAAAACATCAGAGGCAGGATTATGTCGTAGATACCCTTTAACGAGGACATAATAATCCTAATCAATCTGCTGCGAGTGCCCAGGGCATAGTTTAGGGCGGTATGATAGTTTCCCTGAATAATAGTGTGGAGGGGAAGAAGCCCAATAACCATACAACAAGAGAAGTATCGGGATATGAGGTACGAAGTAGAATATCAAGTATAGAAAATCACAGATTGATTAAATCTAAAGACATTACATATCTGAAGTGAGCTGAAAGCAGGAGAGAAAGAGGAGAAAAATATGAATTAGATAAGATCTAGGGAAAAGTTTTTGATGTTGTGCTATCTCCAAGTGTTGACCCCCTTTATGTGGGAGGGGTCTATCCGGTCAGGTGACAAAACCTACAGGGGGTGCTCCCCACCACAGTATTAACCTCATCGTTTTTCTTAAGCAGCCCCCTAATCCGTGCCTCAGGCGCTAATATGATGCGATAATTATAGCGCGAATACTGCAGCTAGTTTTGCCTCAACAAACTTCATATTGAAGGAGCTCGCTGCCGCAGTCTTATTTAGCCTTTATCCAAACTGTGAACGCTAGCGCTGCCCATTCTTCTGTCATGGCATCCTCGATATTGTCCGATGATACGCGAGGGTGCGACAACTCCTTTGGCTTGGGCATTGACTGCCCGAGTCTCGGCAGCTCGAGCGATAGAAACGAAGTCTGCCGAGTCGTGATAAATACTTTGAAGACATCTTCGCAAACCTCGTGGCCAGCCTCCTGCAGCTCGGGCGGAAGCTTCATCCGAAACTTTGTTCTCAGCGTTCCCGAGTACCCCTCGAGGGGCTTTCGCGGAGGAAGGACATGATACTCGTGAGAGACTATGTTCTGGATATTCCAGCGCGGCCCCATGTCATATATGTGAATATACATTGTCTGATTGCCCAAATTCTGCACCTTGAACGCCACCTGGTCGCCGGTGGTGACGTGAACCACATCTTCGGCGTTGAATGCACCCGAAGGCGTGAAAAGCTGTGCCACGAATGAGTTGTGAAACAAGCTGTTGTTGACGAGTTCTTTGACCAGTTTAAATTTAGTCAAATGTTCCAAAATGTCTAACAAGTGCGGTATCCCGTCTTCCATATGGGCCGAGATGATGGGGATGTTTGACAACGGCTGATCACGCCCATCTAGGATGATGTAGTTCTCTTCTGTGTCCATTTTCACCAGAAACGAGCAATCTTCCGTGTCAAGGCTGGAAACTTGGGCATTTAGGGAGCCACGGGATTGCAGAGCTGCGAATAGGTCCGCGAGGAACTTCGAATCAGGGGCCAGCCGTATGGGGAACTTGCGGAGAAGGTTTCGCGTTATTTGCTTCGCGCCCCAGCCTGTTTGAATGCTCTGCACGCTATTGTCTGCGATGGCATCTGGAATTTCCAAGGTTGACGTCAGCTTGCCGACCGTTCTGGTGCGGGCAAGTACATCGTCTGCTGCTACGCTGGTTCCTGTCGCGGGGTCAGTTGAGAACAGAGAGAACAGATCCCCCTCGGTGACGCCATGTGCTATGCCGACCTGTAGTCGAATTCCGGCCTTTGCACTCGAGATAACAAAAGTGTGTGGGTCGTGGGCGGGGTTGTCGTAGTCTGCAAAGAAGCTGAGGCTTCTATTCCCAAAAAGCATAGGGCTTTGTCGCGGCCAGCACTCCTTGAACTTGGCACAGATACAGCGGTATATGTCCAGCTGCGGAGCATGCGTTCCCTCCCACATAACCAAGGTCTGCAGGAGCAAGTATGACAAGATTCCGTGCTTCTTTTTACCATCCAGGAAATCTTCGCGCGCAAGTTCGCTGGGACCGCATGCGGTCATGATGGTATAACCTTCGGGATCGATGAGCCAGTTGGGTAAGGAGACCACGTCCCGACAGACCGACAATCTCGAGTTAGATGCTAGGTTGATATAGAAGGCGGTATCGGCTGGGTATCGTTGGTCGATCGTCGGATCGTAGCTGAGCTCTCGAACAGTGAGGTCGTGGTCACTACGCAAGACACTGCCGGAAAAACAACAATCGAGGATAACCGTGACCAGCACACCCATTGCCACGATGCCTCTCAGGGAAGCGGCGAACTCCTCGCCTCGTAGGTAGTGAATACCGCTTCCTTCAGAGGCGAGAAGATTCAGTGCTAATTCTCCCGTCGCCTCGTTCGCGAACGCTCTCGTCGCATCCATGCGCGTGCCATGTCCCGAGAAGTGGACATAGGCACAGTCGCCTGGAGCTGCCCTGGCCGTAATATCATCCAGGGCGGCCTTTACATTCTCGTAGGTCGGCCATATCCCAGGATCCTCCGCTGGAGTGGTTGCGTCCGAACCCTCCCGCCGCGATGCCGTCAGCATTCGTATCTGGACTTGGTGACGTCGCTTTTGAAGGTAGGCATTGATTGCTTTAGCATCGTTCACAGCGCCTTGGAGGGGTTTCTCGCCATAGCAGTCGATACCGACCAGTAGAGCATGGTATGATCTGGGTCTGGGAAGGTCTTTGGGTTCCATGAGGCTCAGCCTTGTCGGTCCTCGGTGTGGATAAGACTCGATGCTGGACGAGCAAACTAATACACAATTATTTGATTTCGTAGAATAAGATGTGCCTCTGCTGCCGCTAGCCTTAGGGCAATCAGGGGGAGGGCCTGTCTGATTCGAGGTTTTGCTTTCCCAAAAGAGACCACAATAGATGAAGGTTCGAAATAGTCAGCCTGCTCCAAACCAACGAACATGAGCTGACTAACGTGACTACCCCGCCCCAAAAACCTACCACTCTGCCTTGTATTGGCTATATCTCAACAACTATGTACCTAGAGGCTTCCCAAAGAAGGCTAATATCGAGCTTCTCAACTAGAGGCTTCTACCTCAATTAACTCGAATAAGAAGAGCCACTCAATCCTACGCAACCAGCATATCGTTATATGAACGCCGTGCCGCGCGTAGTGAGTGTACTAATTGTAACGGCACAGGCGATCACGGGCTACAGCAGAGGCATATGGAAGAGTAGACTGAATGTAATCAACTTATAAGCCTGATACGGAGGAAAGTAGAAAGATACAGGAGTCGGTTCAAGCCCATAAGATTGCCGTCCGTATCGGTTCCGAACGATACCCAAGAAAGTATATGCGACCTAGCAGGGCAACGTCGCTGGGCCAAAGCCATGTACGTGCCTGAACTGCATGACAGGCCGGTACACTAGGCCGCTTCCAAGTCCTTCTCGTGTACTACTGCTCCGCCTCTCGCAGACTCTCCGTTCTCGAAACACAGCGTGTACCGCGCAACCGAAGTCACTAATTCAACCAAGTACGGCCCCTCCCGTCTGCCACCGCTCAATATAACACGCACACTGTCACCAGCACGAAACTTGCTCGTCTCCGTGGCCGTTAAGTTAGGTCCTCGGTGGGAGTGTGAAGAGGCGGGATGTACTTACCTGGACGTACACTTTTACCCCCGGACGGTCGCCACCAGAGCCGGAGACGACAGGTTGTGGCTGCGCACTTCGGTCACTGTGCGATGGGTTAGTCCCTTTTCTTTCGAGAACCCATCCCGGCCGCTCAACTTTTGCTCTGCTTCGCTCATTGCTTCGGAAAATTATACTGTTCGGAGAAGGAGGCGGAGTTGACCGGCGCTTAAAGCAGATGTCTATTGGGAGGAAGAGAGGAATTCACGTTTGACAACGATTGCGTGGTGAAAATTCTGCAAATCCATTGGGGAAAAAAGCAAGTGTTGTCCTCGCTTTGTCACGTGATGTGCAGATTAGGGTTAGCGTTGCTTCTTTCAGAGAGCGCGTATCATGAAGTAACTAACTACGGCCGGCGACGACTCTCACCTCCACGTGGTGCCGGCTGGGAACCTGCGAATACTTTTGCTGCCGGGTATTTGCAGAGCCAAGAAGAGTCACTACTAGCCAGCACTGTCTGCGGGCTGGGGCTACGGTGTGGGAAGGCCCTTTCTTGGGTTCTCTTACCTACAAGCGACAAGGGAACAGTTTAAAAACCATCCGATACACGACTACGATATCAATCCTATAATCGATGGACATTGGGTTGTGAGATAGGACACCTTTAAGGTGTTTTCGGGTTGTTCTGTTGAAAAGAGGATATCGCTGGGTGTCAGGATAAGTGTCAGAGAGATATGGTTATAACAGACCAAACGAAGTAAACGAAACGAATAAAACGACTCGGCATGTTTGAACCTACGCAAAGAACGACGAAGTACTTTGGTTAGTGGGAGGGACAACACTGTATTGTTTGGCTGTTCCGGGTACAGAGAAGATACAAGTGGGCGAACTCTTGCCAGACATGGTCGGCTTTATTGGAGAGATCTTATAAGGCAACGCAAAACAGATTTGACAATCTGCGGGGCGTAGTATATAATAGAAGCGACGGAAAACTGGGTGGGCGGACTGTAGTTACGACACTTTCTATATGACTCAAAAGGACAGATATACATATCGGTTTACTGAGAGAATAAAATCCTAAAGATGGCTATCGAAAATAGAGTCTTTAGGTTGGCTATGGAAGTAGGCTTAAGGTGTAAACTAGTATTGACTTGCGAACCGGCTGTGCCCCGCGGAGGATGCGGATGAAGGATCGAAGGGGATGTAAGGTAGAGGGTCTATGTAGGTAGACATGCTCCTGCCTCTATAATGTATTGTCTAGCTAGAGAATACAAATCAATACCTGACATCGCGAGCGCAGCAACAAAAGGTCTCTTGGCTGCCATGGCGCTAAAGAGGTTACGGATGGTGTCCCCCTCGACCGCAAGGCAACTTTTCGAGTCAACAGTAGTAGTTGTGATTGACTACGCCTCTAACATCTGGATGCATGCATGCGGAACTGCCGGTATAGCGTCATTAAACAAAATGCAAAGGGTAAAAGCACAGGTAATTATAGGCTCATTCCGCATGGTAGCCGTTGTTATGGCCGAAACAAAAGTAAGCATATGAACGGCACATGAGCGGCACGCAGATCGGGTTATCAAGCTATGGGTCGGCCTTTATACGCTGCCTAAAACAAATCCGCTTTCGAGAATTAGCACTAGGGTATTATAAAAATTCACATCGCTATTGCAAAAGATAGCCCAAGCACACAAAAATATATCGATAAACACTATGAAAACCATCTAAAAATATGCGATTAGTCCATGGGAACCATAAATACCGGTAATTATTAACTTAAACAGCGAGAAAGCGGCGGAAGTGGCCAATTGCAATAGTGACATATGCATTGCAACAAGCTCATTTAAGAGGAAAGGCATGGTAGGCATGGGAAGCGCCATTTTCAATATCTACAGTAGAATGCCAAATGGGCAGCCTATTATATTCGCGATTACCCTTAAACCGAGATTAGAACAAAACCCGTACATTGCCAAGCTTAAGGCAATAGTAATAGCGATTTAGGGAATTCCCCTATACGTCTTAAGAAAAGAGATTATAATCGTCACTAGTAACCAGGCGGCGCTATAAGTGATAAGCTAATCAAAATAATAGTCGGGTTAGGCTAGTGTAATGTAAATTTATAATATAGTTAAAGAACTAAAGAAAGAATACAATCGTATTCTTCTTATGTAGGCTTTAATATAATAAGAGTTTTATTTGGGGAAAAAAGCCAAGAAGGCAGTACGAAGGGCCACGGAAACAGGTAGATTACTACAAAAACCATTTTCTAATGCTAAATCCATAATTATTAATATAGTAAAAGTAAAAAGGCAAATCGGTAATACGTTTCCTGATGGGGTGGGGAAACACCTAAAGAAAATAAACACAGCGTTGTTAGGGCAACACACCCGTACCTTATATGACGCCTTAGGAAGAAGGGAAACAAACGTGCTAGTACAACTGCGGACGGGTAAAGTACGGCTTAACGGGTATTTACATTGTATCGGGGCAGTAGAATCGGATTAGTGTGTTTGTGGATAGGCAAAAGAAACAATTGAACACTTCCTTTTTAACTGCTTATTGTAGGACAAGCACTGAGAATGTTTATTAAAGCAAACGAAGACTAAAAGAAGTAGCCTCTCCTATTACTTAAAAGGGAAAGTAGCATCTGACCCGCTAAATTAAAAACCTAACATCAATGTTACGAACCCCTTTGCACCAATAAGTAGTTGGCACCAGGATACTGATGGTACCACTAAGTGAATGGTATTATAAAAGTATTAATACCAACAAAAAATTGGTACAATCTATGGGCTAATATTAATCAAAAAATGGTATAGAATAACAATTAATATTATTGCATATATTATAATCGCAATTTTAATTATAATAATAATCTAAATTATAATAGATATTAGGTTATATAATAGATCTATGGATCCTAGGATCCCATATCAAAAAAAAGGATTCAGGGATCTAGGAATTTAGTATCTCAAAGGATTTAAGGGATTTAAAGGGAATAAAAGTTTTATATAAAACTGGCACATTTGCCATTAAATAAAAGCTTTGTGCTTAATTTCAAATAATATTTTTAATTATATTAATAATTGTTTTACCTTATATATAATATACCTACTTTTTAATTATTAAAAATCAATCACAGCCTTTTATATTTATATTAAGTAAATACTAAATCATTACATTTTAAGCATTTTTTTATTAATAATACCAATTTATGTATATAAAATGGCTTTTAATTCTTTTATTAAAGCTTTGGCCATTGCCAACGCTTTTAATCCAAAAAATGTTCCCAAAATCGCATTCCCAAATTTTTATTATAAAAATTAATTTAAGCTTAAGGCCTATTTTACTTAAATAAAATTTTATATCGGGTTTAATGGCTACCAATTTTTTATAAATATGGACAAAGTTTTTTAGGCCGCATTTTTTTTTATAAGGCTGCTTTTAATTAAATCAAGATTTTTTTATTTGATTATATTAAGAACAAAACCAAAAAAAAGGGTTTTATTACTATATTTAAAAAGTTTTAAAAGGTCTTTTTAAGCTTTGAAAAATTCGAAGAACGTATTAACCGCGTTTTTGGCAATATTAATCAAAATCGAATGGCCAAATGCAATATTTAGAATCTAAAGCAGATTAGGTTAGCTATTATATATATGGCTGCTTTTTAGCAATTTGCTAATTAAATTAGCTAAAATAATAAAGCATTTAAAGCATAATATTATAAAAGATTAAAAAATGAAATTAAGGATAAAATTACTAGGTTAAATGTATTTTTTAATTTGCAAAAGCTTATTAAGATAGTTATTAAGATTAATAATTATAATTTTGAATATGCTTTTAAATAAAAGGGCTAGTATTACTTTGGGACATATATGCATTAGAATAAGGGAGGCAGGAAACCCTTTTATTTCCATAAAATAAAACTAAATGCTATATTCCGGAAATAATATAAAAAAAAGCCATGTAATAGTAGGATTTCCAAGGAAATCATAAACAAATGTCAATAAGATAAGCTATGCTTTGATTATGATCTTTTGGGCTATATAGCCAGCTCCTATTGCTAAGGAAAGTTATAGTTAGGAAAGAAGCAAATCAATGTAATAGGACAAAATGTTTATAATATTACTAATATCCCTATGCTATTATACCCTATTAAGCAATTTAATGCCTTAAGCTTTTAATATATAATTATTAATAAATTTGAAAATAATGGAATTTATGCCCAAATGAAAAATGATAATAGTATAGTATAAAATAGCGAAAAAAAGGAAATAAAAAGCTTTATTAGGTCTTAAACCTAAGGCCACATTAGCCACCGCTTTCTAAACTACTGTAAGGCAAGGTTTGGGAAATTACTTAAAAGGAGGAGAATTTATATCTCTAGGCCTTGAATTCTTAATACTAAATCAACAAAATTATAAGGATCACTTATAAAAAACCAGGACTGGTCCTTATGGGGGGATCATAATAAGGCAAGAAATATTAGATAATTTATTGAAATTACAAACATATTAAATAAAAGCAGATTAAGTATAGCAGCAGCTATCCTTGAATCTATATGCAAATTATTCTTTAAAAATCATTGCTTATTTTTAAAAACCAGAATAAGCCAAAGGAATTTTTTTTTGGGAAATCATATTAAAAGGCAGCTGATGACGCCTTTGATTTAATGCAGCTAATAATACCTAAATATATTAGGAACGCCTTATTCTACCAGCTCAAATTTTAGAAATAAATTAGCTATTTATAATTATGGCTATAAAACTAAACCATTGGGTTTGAAAAAACATTTTAATAAAAAATTTCTATTAAAAGGATTTCCTTATATATTAATTAGCAGCAATAAGAGACCGCCATTTAATTATGAAAGCAAAAATTAAAAAAATAATTTTCAAGGCTATAATAAATTCTAAAGTACAAAAGAATTTTATATCTTTTGTTATTATGCTTAAGCATCTGCTATTAATTAAAATAAAAAAAAAGAATATTAGTTAATATTTGCTAATAGGAATGCCGTTGCTAATAAAATAATAAATATGCAAACTCAAATTCTGCATATAAGTATTGCTGGCTATTCCAAAAGAATTTAATTTAATATCACTCAAATCGGGATATATAATATTATCTTTGGATTTTTTTAAATAAAAAAGCATAATCCAAAAATCAATTAAATCAAAAAATAATTAATATTTAGTCATTATAAAAATTGCTATTAAAACAAAGCAAAAACATGAATTATTTAAAAGATTTGCGCTACTTCCAAAAAATAAATTGGATACCAAAATAAAAGTCCATTAATAAAAAATATATTATTAGTATATCATAAATTTGCGGCATTATTTAAAAAAGAATAAGGCATTAAGGCCTTGCCTAAACATTAAAATTATGATTATAGGATTAAGTTAAAAGAAAGTACCAAGCTAATATTTCAATTACTTAGGGAATATTCGGCAATAAACTTAATAATAATCAAAAATTACATTAATGAATACTTAGTAAAGGGATTTATTAAGAAATCTAAATCCGTATAGGGAAATAATATTCTTTTTGCAAAAAAGAAGGACAGCAAATAATAAATATGCATTAATTACCATTAATTAAACAATACCATAAAAAAAATTATTACATATTACTATTAGCTAAAGAATTGCGAAACAGGCTTGCAAAAGCCAAAATCTTTATTTAGCTCAATCTAAAAAACGCATATAATTTTATTAAAATAGCTAAAGGTAAAAAAAAAAAATTGCATTTTGCATTCGTTTCAATTATTACAAATATACAATCATATTATTCAGCTTAATTAACGCATCAGCTATATTTTAACATTTAATTAATAATATTTTGCAATTATATTTAAATATAATATATATTTGCTATTTAAATAATATTTTAGTTTATTCCAAAAATAAAGTTTGAGTGTAAATACATATTTAAATCATAATCTTTTATCTCTTTTTTCATTTTTATCAATAAAAGACTAAAATTCGGGAAAACTAAATTAATGCTAATTTTGCATTCGTAGTTATAGAAACCTAAAAGGGAATAGCAAAATAGCCTATCCAGCTTTTCTAAATGATGGTAATCGGCACATTTCTTGTTTTTGCAAATTGACTTGCAATTGTATACGGCAACAAAACAAGCAATTTATTAACAAATAATAAGCATATACATAAATTAAAAAGCCATTTTGTTAATTTTTGAGCCGTTAAATAGCCCGTGTTTATATAAAGCTTCAAAATACGCCTTCTAGCCTTTAGTCTGTCCTTTAATTAAAAAATCCCATTAACGTTTAATCCAAATATTCTTTGTTAAAACGCCATAATAATAAGCCTTTTTCCATAGCATACTTGATCCATTTTGCTTAAGTCAAAATGCGACCTGATAATTGGCAATAAGCTAAGTCTTTGACCTTTTATTTAAACAAACAAGCTTTAAAAACCCCCAAATTTTAATAACACAAATATAGTGTACTTGATTAGTTACCTAAATTCTATTTAATAAACCAACATGCATATTAATAATAAAATAAGCAAATCCATTAATTATGCCATATATCTTAAATCCAAAAACATTAAACTTATTATGGCCATCAATACTTTATACTCGCATTAGCCCTTTGCAAATATATTTGTACTTTTACCTTTTTGTTTTTTTTGAGTTTTTTTTAATGACTTTTTTTTTATTAAGCTGATTAACAATCTTTTTATAAGTTTTATAAGAAACCCATAATCCACATAGCTTTCGGATATCTCCTATTATAAATTCAATTCCCTAATACATAAATTATTTCATTTATAAAGCATCCCAAATCATTGCTTCTGCCTTTGCCTTTACCGCGGAATCTTCTTTTTTTGATATTTATCACAAGTAATAGTATTTGCAAACTTTTTTATAAATATAATTAAAAAGGTTTAGGTATTTTTTATATATATACAATGCTTTCTTTATATTTACATATTTATAATCCTTTCGCCATATGTTTTTGCACAGTTTTACAAAATGTGAATTTTCTTATTTTTGCTTTTTTTTATTTGGCTATTTCTATTTCTCAAACTAATCATAAAAAGTACGCTTTTTTGGCATAAAATTAAGGTATTGGATGTAAATTTATTCTCGAGTTTTGTTTAAAGTAAGATTTTGTATAATATAAAAATGCCATAACTCTCCTTTTAATACTGTTTAATGTACTATTGAAAATTCCTGAGGCATATTGAACAGCTTTAATATTATATTAAAAAGATGTTGTTATTATTTTAAAAGGAAATGGCAATATAAAAAAATAAATCATAAACAAAGATGGGGTGATGGGAGGTAAATTCGCTTACTAAGGCAGACCTTATATACTCAATTTTTTTATTAATATTCTTAATAACAGCAGGAAATTTATGTTTTATTGCAATATATTTATTATTCTAATTATTTCGCATTGATTAAAATTAAAATCAAATTATTTTGATAAAAATTGCAATTATAATAAAACCTTTTAGATTTGCATTATTAATTTAATAAGTAAACTAGTCTGTCCATATATTTAGCTTAACATACTTACTTTTTAATGATTATTTTAAAGCTTACGCTTATAGTAAATATTTATATTATTAAATATTTGATTTGCAGGCCAAAAAGAAGAGTTTATTTGTAATCGATCGTAAGTAATATAATATAAGCTATGAAAAAAAAGAAATTATAAGATGAAGAGATATAAAAGCAATTGTTAAATGAGAGATGCAAGCTTTTAAAATATAATCTTAAGTGTATCTTTAAGAAAGGAAACTTTTGGTAGGATGGGAATTCGAACTTATATAAAGCAAAAAAATAATGCATATTGTAAAAATAAGTATAAACAATTGTTTTAATAGGGGATGTAAGCTATTAAAATATAATCTCAAAAAAATTAATTAGCCATTTTCTTATTTTTATTCTTATCTTTATTCTTCTTTTTCACTTGTTTAAAAGCAGCCAGGCGGAGTTTTATTTCCTAAATGGCTGACGTGCGCGATAAGACTCAGGCTCTACGAGCATTTGAATTAATAAAATGTATTAATTAATTAAGTAAAATTTAAATAAAAAATGTAAAAAAAAGAAGTACTTCCTTAAAGCGGTATATAATAGCAAAAATCTATTTAAAAAGTGTGTAATACTAAACGAGTAGTTTAAGCAAACTATAGCCGTACTTATATAATATATCCCTTAATTAAATAATAATGGGAATTGATTTTATTATAATTGGCTATTAGGCAAACTATTAAAAATAATAAAAATCAGGCAAATAATTACGCTATATAAATAAAGAGTTGCTTTTTTTCATTTATAAATCTTAAGGTTTTAATAAAAAAATGATTTTTGATTTATTTTTGATTTATATTAATTATAATTAAATAAATAAATAATTAATTAAATCAATTGCTTTTCTTGCAAAAATAAGTGCTGAACTTTATTGATCTACTTGCAAAAGCGCTATTTTTTCCCTTATAAATTTAATTTAAGAAATATGAAATTTATTTAAATAATTGATTAATTGCTTATAGGCCAAGAGACCTTTGGCCAAAGCTTTAGGTAAGCGAGCTATTTAGGCTGCTCCCATTGGTTAGGTTCGAAAAAAGAAGATTACTAATAAAAAAAATTAGTCCCCTATTAGGATTATATAAAAAGAGCAATCCAAAATAAAAGCATAGATTTTTATTATAATATTATAAGTGGCTTGCGCTATTTTAATTGCATTAGCAATAATTATACTTGCCGCCCCCCTTTTTTAATATTTTGATTGCGTTTTTAGAATATTAGGATGCTTTTAATAATAAAAGCTTCTTTTTTAAAGTAAATTTATTTAATTTAAAATAATTAAATATATTAATTTATATAAGAATTGATTAAGTTTTAGAACGCCTATTTGGCAATAAAAAAATGGGTAATACTATCCTTACTGCTTTTATAATTTGTACTATTTAGGTTACTTTTAATATTAATATTAATGGCCCCTTTTGCTATTATGGCCTTAACCAGGTCATTAATAATAAATTGCTTTTTTTATTAAAATATTTTAAATTCATTTTCTGAAATATAATTAATTAATTGCTTTTATATATAAATAAAAAAATTTAAAATAAAGAAAAGCATAATAAAAATATAAAAAAAAAGATGGAAAAGCAATCTAATTTGCTTACTGGCTTTTGAGCTAAAATAAAAAAGGTTGCTATTAGCTTATTTATTCCTAAGCATAATTTAAAAGCAATTAATAATTTTTTTAATTTTTTTAATACCTTTTTAAATAATTAAATTTAAGTATGCCTTTTTTTTTAAAAAAAAAGCTATTATTGCAAAACAATAAATTATTAAAATTATTAAAATAATTGCCAATTCTTTTAATAATTTTATTTAAATTGTTTTAGGCCTTTTAATTAATTGAATTGCTTTTTTTAAGGCTTGGAAACCTCTTTTATTATCTTAAAATATTCCCTTATTATTATAGCTTATATTACGTTTATTTTTTTTTAAATAAAATGATTTTAAAAGCAATTGCAAATATTAAAATGATATAAATAATTCAAAATCAAAAACCTTTTAAAAAAAACAATAAAATACATAAAAAATATTACAAATAAGAAAATAAAAAATATAAAAAGAAAGCTATTTAAAAACAAGCTTTTTTAAAGAATTGCTTTAATTAAGCCCATATATTCATTAAATTAATAAAAATAATAAAATTTTCGAATTTTTATTAACTTAGGTTTTTAATAAGTCCATCCGCAGGCATAAAACTTATAAATAAATATTTTATTAAAAAACTACCTTTTTGATATTCTTAACATAATCACATATTCTAAATATTAATATAGCAGAATTTAATTAAAATGCGCTTATTTTCCTTAATAATTAATTAAATTATTTGAATATTATTATAAAAAATTATTTAAACTATTTCCATATTTAAGCATAATTCTAAAAAAAATTATTAAAATACCATAATCTCCTTTACTATACATTTAACCCCAAAAAGCTTTGCTTAAATAATTAAAATAATAATTATATTTTGACAAACTACTTTCCATAAAATCAAACCACCAAAAAGCATAATAATATACCCTTAAAAAAAGCATTTAGTTTTGAGATTATTACCAAAGGAAATATTTAAAGCTATAATTAAATAAAAAGCACGCATTTAGCAAATATAAACTATTACTAAAAATCAGGTTTTAAAAAAATATTAAATTATTTAATTAATAATAATAAAGTACTTTTTTAAGAAATTAATCAAAAAGTAAAAAAGCTTTAAAATTATAAAAATAATATTCGCGCGTAATATAATCGTAATATAAAACATTAAATCAATTTTCTTTTAATACTTTTTAACTTTTTTAGAGGTTGCTTTTTTAGGATTTTTAATAAATTTTATATAAAGTAATAAAGTGCTTAGGCAGCTCCTATTAACAAATCCAAAACGCAAAGCAATTTTCTGAATATAATTGTTGTGTATTAAGGAGATTGTTTTAGCTTATCAATTTTTAATAATTCGAATCCCTAAAAACCATGCCATTTTTTATTCTTTAATAAATTCATATGCCAAATTTAATTCATTTATTATTAATTGCGCTTTTGAAATTACTAAAACATAATATAGCATTTAAATATTATTAACATAAAATACCATAAATATTATATAATGCTTATTCATAAACATATAAGGCTCCTCTTTATAAAAAAGCAATTTAAGAATTTGAAAAATTGTTGTAAAATTACTATACTATAATGCTAAAGAGTTTTTGAGTTTATAAAAAGCGCGGTCAATTTTTATTAACATTCTATTTTATTTAAAGCCATTGGGAAAATAATAATATATGCAAGCAGCTAAATTATTTCTTTTTATATTAATAAATGCATTAACAATGTTAAACTGCTTTATTTCCAAATTAAATTAAGCTATTATAACTATAGCAATTCTAAATAAGTAAGCAGCTAAAATTGCAGCGTATGTTAATAAAATAAAGGTTTTAGATTATAAGTCCCTTTTAATTACCACTTAAAAGTAATATCTAATTAAATAAACATTGAAATCTATCTTATAAATAAAAACCCACTTTAAAGGAATTGGTTACTTAAAAGCGTAGCTATGCTTTATTACCTTCCAGCAATTGTGCAACTTTAGATTAATAATCTCCATAATAACTATGGCTTTAAAATGGTCCCTAAAAGAATAATATTTAAAAAAAATTTAATTTAATAATACTTTTAGAAATTACAATTAATAAATTTTAGGAAAAACAATTAATTATTGAATTTTGATATTATTAAAAACAAACGCTATAATTATAACATGAACTGCTTTTAAATTCTTTTTATTATTATACACCTTTTTTGATTAAACCAAAAGATAATCAAAAAGTTTTTAAAATATTTGCAATTACTTATTGAATTTAATACGCTTTTTAATAATTCTTTTGTTATAATAAAATATATATTATAATTAAATTACATTAATTATTTTATAATTTTAGTTTTTTGATTTTTATTATTTAATTTTAGAAGCAACCTCTTCTTTTTTAAAGGTTTAAATAACTCTTGATTTTGATTTTCTTTTGGGAGCAATAAGAACTGTTTTATTCACGGCTTAGCATTATAAAAATTATTATATTTAAAAGGCTCCTTAGCTTTAATTACTTAAAATAGAGCTTTTATAAGCTTAGGTTTAATATTCTCAAGTATTTTTTATTACTTTTCAAAACCTTGCTTTAAATTATATAGCTTCCAAACTTATGAAACAATTTATAAAATCGATTTGCGTTTTATATTTATATTAAATCTCTTGGGATTTATAATATCACATAAAATACTTCTTTTAATTGCGCTTAATATTATTAATTATTTTAATATATTAACATTTTATAAAATCTAATTAGGGTACTTATAAATTAGAAGTTTAATGCTTTTTTGTATTTTCACCCCCGAATTCTTATTAATAGGCATTAAATTAGTTGAGGGCTTAATTAAAGGTTTAATATTTAAGTTTATTAATTTAGGGGGAAATTACTTTATCCCCAAGATTATAAACTTAAATTCAATTAAAAGCATTATTGTTATCCTTAAGTTAATAGGCTTTTTAATTTTTATAACTTTTAAAGCTTTATTTAATTGCTTTTATTTAAAAAAAATATTAGCATTTAATTACAATGTATTATTAGCGTTTAAGCGGTTTATTAATATATACTTAGCGTTTTAAGCTTTCATTTTGTTTTTTTTAAAACAATTTGGCTATTTCTTAAAATCTTACACGCGGCTGGCCAGCCGCTTTCTCAATATTAAAAGAAGTAAAAAATAGGGTTTTATTAAAAGTAATATTCCTTATGATTATTATATACTATAATTAAGGCACCCAAACTTTATATATATTAAATAAAACATAATTAATCAAGTATTTAATATGCGCTTTTGGGTCGATTTTAAAAGCTTTTCTTTTGCAAAGCGCTTCTTGATTTTTTAATAATAGGTATACACGCAATTTATACGCATAAATCCTACTTTAATTAAATTATAAATTAATAATAAGTTTAATAAGTAATTTTGGGGTATATTATTTAAAATATTATTTAAACCAAAGGTAGAGCACCTTATTTAGACTTTTAAATGCCTTTTGTGCTAAAGGACTTATATTATAAAAGTATATTATTACAGAAACAATTTTAAGCCATAATACTTTAAAGAAATTGGCGGCAAAACGCATTTTAATTGCTTTTTTAATAATTTCCTTATTTACTTACTTTACTTCCCCATTTAACTTATAAATATATAATAATATAAATTGTAAATTAATACCGCTTTTGTAGGTTCATTTTTTAAATTAAATTACTTTATTTAATTTAATAATTAAGATTTTATTATTTTAATAAATTTTATAAATAAAAAAGCTAAATTACCATTTTATCTATTATTCAAAAAATTGGAAAATAGCTAATATTACATTTAATTCTTTACCTTTAAATGTAAAGCCATAAAAAACTTTTATAAATTCATTTTTAATTAAAAAGAGCCAATTGCTTTCGTTAAACCTAAGAAAATAATCAAATAAATTTTAGGTAATTTAATAAAAAGGTTAAATAGCTTTTCTTTTAAATAATCGCCAATTAATATTTTGATATATTATTATTAAAGCATATTGCTTACATTCTATTTTTATAAAGCCTAAAATTTCAATATTGCAAACATTTTTTATTAATACTTATAATACTTTTTTTCTTAAGTGCCCTATATAAAGGTACCATAAGTGCACTATGTTTTATTAAGGTTTTAGATAGCGCTTACTTAATTAAAAACCTTATTAAATACTCTTTATTATTGTTAAAAATATTAAAAGTCCAAAATCAAAGCGTTTTAATATATCAAAAGTAATTAATAAAGTAGAAAAGTAATTATTAAGCTTATATTTAAAAAAGGCTAAATTTATATAGTGTTCTAAGTTCTTAATAACCACATTGCTCTCTACTGATCTATAGCGCAAAGTATAATCTAAACCACTATACTAAATTCCTTCCTTTAATAAACAAGTTTCTAAAATAATACTAACATTAAACCCCTTAACAATAGCAACGTCAATAACCTCTAAATCTATTGTATTTGGCCCGTTCTCTCTATTAAAAGCACTTAACATTAGGCAAATACCCCATCCCTTTACTAGCAGGCTTAAAATACCAGCCTTAATAGCGTTGTTGATAGTTGCTTTTATAAAGGAGCTAGGGACCAAAAGATTAACTAAGTTCACTAAATGAATTGCGGCTTTATTATTAATTAAAATGCTCCCAAAAAGTAGGTGATAATCAAAATCCTATATAACATATATTTTAATTGCTTCCATTGCAAAGTCGAATAGTTGAGGGCTGATTATTGCAAAAACTATCTTTTTAGGATATGCTAGCATCAAAAGTTTTGATGATTGGGTTGCTTTAATATTATTAAATAAAAGGGAGCGATTAGAAGGGCGATTATCAAAAAAGCTTATGATTTGTTAAATAGGGAGCATTTTTCAGCTATATTTATTTACTTTACTTTAAAATTTAATAAAAATAATAGCTAGTTTTGAGCATATCTCCTTAATTTCTTTGGTTAAAGGTAAATTGCGCAATTTGTCTCTAATAAAACCATTAAAGGAATAGCGCAATTAAAAGCATTTCAATGGCTTATATTAATAAAAACTCATTGCACAAGCGCAATTCTTAAAAGAGCTACCTAATTTGGAGGGGCAAAAGCGAGAAGAAGAGGAGGACCTATTGTTATTATTAAAAGCATTTAATCTACTATTAAAAATAACAATTAAATATAACCTAATAGGCTTTTCAAAAGACAATTCAAATTGCAATCATTTAATTAAAACTACAAATATTATATTATATTAGATTAGAATAATTAAATAAGATTTCCCTAAAGTAATATTCTTTTAAAGCTTGGCGAACTTATAGTATGCTTATTAAAAAACTAATTAAATATTTACTATTTTTAAAAAAATATGAGTTACTAAATCCCTTATTATAAAATCCAGATTATAAAAAAACGCTTTTTGATAAGTATGTTTTTATTCCTGAATTCAAATGGTAAGCTTAAGTTATTAAT
The DNA here is from genome assembly GCA_002554605.1 of Helotiales sp. F229. Classification (NCBI taxonomy): domain Eukaryota; kingdom Fungi; phylum Ascomycota; class Leotiomycetes; order Helotiales; species Helotiales sp. F229. The sequence goes on along the minus strand of MXAW01000004.1, from coordinate 5,906,320 downwards.
AAGTTACTTTATAAAACATTACAGTATAATTTTCCTTGATTTGAATTAAAACACTTAATATTAAAAGAACATAGTTTTATTAAAAGGTTCACACTAGTTATTGAATAGTTTAGTTATGCCTATAAGTATTCTTGCTTTTTAAAGAAATAACGCTATAAATATTATTATTAACATACTTTTGAACCCATTTTATAACAACTTTATAGTTTTTTGCTTTTTTGTTTCAAAAAGGCATAAGCATTGAATACTTTGTTAAAAGCAGCTTAAATTTAGTTATAACTTTTTCTAAGATTATTATCTTATAATTTGCTTTATTAGGCTTTGCTCTCTTAGCCTTAAGATTTTTAATATCTCTTTCCCAAGCAATCTAAGCCTTAATTATTACTTTAGCCTTTTATATATTATTAATTTTATATTCAATAATAAAGAATATTAAAACAATTGATTTTATATTTAATAAACTTATTAAATTGGGAGCATTTGGATTAAACTTTGTTTAGACCTTATTTAAATAATAAAAGTTTTTATAAGCTTGAAATTATATAAGCTAAATGCGTTTATTATAAGTGAACAACAGCTTTTTAGCTGTGGATTTATTATTTATTATGGAAAGGTTGCTTTTAAAAGCTTAAAACATAAAAAAAAATTCGAGAAATTTAAGGAGTTAAAGAAAGGAGAAAGAGTGAGAAGCAGCTGAAGAATTTAAATCTAATTTTTTTTAAGCTTTTTTGCAAGTTGTTTGGATCAAAAAAGCGATATATTAAAATAACAGTAAAAAACTTTGTAATAAGTAGCTCGCAAAATCTCAAAAACTTTAAAGAACTTAAAGAGCTTTAATTTTATTAGCTGCGCGCAATATAAAAGAATATTAATTTAATAGCTTTATTATGGGGCTCATAATTAACATACACAATAAAACTCAAGCTTTATAAGCACTTAAATTAATAAAATATATTAATTAATTAAGTAAAATCTAAGTAAAAAGTGTAAAAGGGGGAAGTATTTCCTTAAGGCAGTATACAATGGCAGAAACCTATTTAGAAAGTGTGCAGTGCCAAGAGAGTAGTTTAGGCGAGCTGCAGCCGTGCCTGTACGACAATGGCCTTATACCAAAGCTTATCATTTATCTCCTAAGCTTTAGTTATGTAGCTTTTGCTATAAGCTTTTTTGGTAAAGGGGCCAACCCTTTTGTTTAAGTAAATAGCTTTGGTGGTCTTTTTGTTAAGAGTGCAAGCTAAACATATTAATATTTAATAATTTAAAAAAGATTTTAAAATAATACTTATAGCAAAAAGAATAACAAAATGCTAAATTATTATATTAATAGCTGGTATAAGAATCACCAAAGTAACCTTTTAAGGCCATATAAATTTTGAAAAGATTAGAGTTTTTGATGCAATGGATGTAAGCATTCGTATAATCTTTTTTTTTCATATAGATCAGCCAAAATGGATTTTGGGTTGGCTTTTCTTTTATTAAGATTTTTGAGCTTGATTCTTTTTTAAAGAAAAAAGCTAAACTTGCGGATCATCAAAAGCGCAAAAATCTTAATGCAATTCATATTGCAATTGATTAAGAAAATTGTTAATTTAAGGTAAAAAGTTGAGGGCGCAGGCTATATATATATATTAAAATTTATTATTTAATATTATTAAATCAATTAAACTTAGAATAAGAACTGCAAAGGCAGGAGCAGAATTAAAGGCAAAGCTAGGACGAATTGGTGCTTTGGCTTTTAGGGCAGGCCGGCAATGCCTATTACGCGTAGCATTAATAGCAGCAAGAGAATTAATCTTTTTATTGAAGGGAATGTTGTAAATGTTGTAAATGTCTTGAAACACTATAGTGAGGTTGGTGGTGGTAAGGTTGTTAATGCTAAAGAATTAATTATAAAATTAAAAGATTTTAATATAATGGCAAATGCGGCATAATATAATAATAAATTGCTGGAAGCAAATAATTATAAACAATTATTTTTTATTAATATTTATTTGCTTTTAATTGACAGCTTTAGCTGTCTTTACGTTTTCTTGAATTTTAGGAGCCTCAGGCACGTAGTCATGCGGAAATCTCTACACCAGCTTGATTTTTCTTAGTAGTGAAAAAATCTGTTAATTTTTGCCCTTTTCTAATTGGTCATAAATACGTGGACCAAGCTTTGATTGCTTTGTGATTAAAATGTGATTTATAAAAATCTTTAATAAAAAGTAAAAGGTAAAAGGAGGGTGGTGTTGATTGTATGATATGCAACAAAACCTTAGAAGTGCGGGAGTGCGGAAGTGCGGGAGTGCGGGAGTATAGGAAGGAAGTTTAAAAAGCCCCACTTTTAAAGGGGAATTTATTTAAATATCATATAATATTATGAGTTTCTAACTAAAATATAGAATAAGACCTGTTTTAAAATCAGCTTAATTAGCTTATTAAAATGGCCTTTTTAAATTTATAATAATTATTATAATTATAAAGATATCAATTATTAAAAGAATTTTTTGGATTTATTATTATTTAACGGTTGTGTATCATTATGAGTTTTTGAGTAAAATATAAAATAAGACCTGTTTTAAAATTGGCTTAATTAGCTTATTAAAATGGCCTTTTTAAATTTATAATAATTATTATAATTTTAAGATTATTAATTATTAAAAATTTATTTTTAAAAAGAAATTATTTAAAAATTTATTTTTAAAAAGAAATTATTTAAAAATCGTGCATTACTATGAATTATTAACTAAAATATAAAATAAGACCTGCTTTAAGATCAGCTTAACTAACTTATTCAAATGGCTTTTTCAGATTTATGATTACTAATGGAATTATAAAGATATTAATTATTAAAGATTTATTTTTAATAAGATTTTATTTAAAAATCATGTATTACTACGAGTTTTTAAATAAAATACAAAATAAGACCTGTTTTAAAATAAGCTTAATTAGTTTATTAAAATGACTTTTTCAGATTTATAATAATTAATATTATTATAAACATATTAGTTATTAAAAGAATATTATATGATTATAATTAAACTAATTTTCATCTTATCTTAATATATAAGCTAATAAACAGCTATGTATAAGAAATATAATTAATAAAACTTATTAAAATAAAAAGAACATATTTAAAAATAAAAATATTATTATTATAATCTAAATATTAAGCCTAATATATAATTAAAAATAAATATTCAAGATTTATTTTAATGATTTCTTTTTATAAAAAATTAATTTAAAAATTAAGTAATATATATATAATATTACTTATTAAATTATTAAGTAAATTCTAAAATAAAGTACTTATTAAATCATTTATAAAATTTAATAATTTAATAGTTTAATAGTTTAATAGTTTAATAGTTTAATAGTTTAATAGTTTAATAGTTTAATAGTTTAATAGTTTAATAGTTTAATAGTTTAATAGTTTAATAGTTTAATAGTTTAATAGTTTAATAGTTTAATACAAAAGGCTTTTTTAATATAATTATTATTAATATACAGGCCTCGCAGAGCCCCCGGAGGGCCCCCGGAGGGCCTGCGGAGCATTAAAAATAAAAATAAAATTATTATTGTACTTATTATTATAGTTATAATATTAATTATAATATTACTTTTAATGAGATTATGTTAAAGTTAAATAACATTAAAGCTGTCACTTATTAATCTCTGATTAGTCCCCTAGTTTATAGTAAATATAATACGATAGTTATTTGATGATAATTGTTAAATCAGTACCTTAAAACCGGACTAACGGACTATTCAAGGAATTATATTTGAACCGACTTTAAACCTACTTTAATACGATGTTTTAGTTAAGGGAGCGTATTGCGGAGCCGGCAAAGGAATATGTGGAAAGTAATATTATTTTATTAATTCAAGAACTATTGGATGATATATTATTAAAGGCTAATAATATACTAGCTAATTATACGAAGGATTTGTGAGAGTTCTATAAGTATTATTGTAATAAAAAGATAAAGGGAGAGTACTTATTTTAGGATTTTTGGGAGTTTTTTAGTAAATGGATAATTGCCGATTTTAAGAAGATTTATATGTAAAAGAGGGCGTAATTAAGGGATAATTTTAGATTTTATAGTTGTTATATATAAAAAGCAAAGCGGATATAGGTTATAGACGTATTAAAGGAAATAATAAGAGCTAATAAGAATAAATGGCTTAAGGAATAATTAAAAATATAAAACCGAATGTATTTAAAATTTGTCCCAAATCACGTTTAAGACATATTTATATCTCTTATTGACATGCGCAATAAGACTCAGGCTCTGCGAGCACTTGAATTAATAAAATGTGTTAATTAATTAAGTAAAATCTAAATAAAAAGTATAAAAGGGGGAAGTGCTTCCTTAAGGCGGTATACAATAGCAGAACCTTATTTAAAAAATGTGCAGTGTTAAAAGAGCAATTTAGGCGAGCTGCAGCGGTGCTTATATAATATATCCCTTAATTAAATAATAATGGGAGTTGCTCCTATTATGATTGGCTATTAAGCGAGCTATTAAAAATAATAAAAATTAGGCAAATAATTATATTATATAAATAAAAAGTCGCTTTTTTTCATTTGTAAATTTTAAGCTTTTAATAAAAGAACGATTTTTGATTTGCTTTTGATTTATATTAATTATAATTAATCAAACAAATAAATAATTAAATTAATTGCTTCCCTTGCAAAGATGGGTGCTAAATTTTGTTAATTTGCTTGCAAAAGCGCTATTTCCTTTCTTATAAATTTGATTTAAGGAATGTGAAATTTATTTAAACAATTAATTAATTGCTTATAAGCCAAAAGACCTTTAGCCAAAGCTTTAAATAAATGGGCTGTTTGAGCTGCTCTTATTAATTGGATTTAAAAAAAAAAGGTTGTTAATAAGGAAAAATTGGTTTTTTGCTAAGGTTATATAAAGGAAGCAATCCAAAACAAAGGCATAAGCCTTTATTATAATATTATAAGTGGCTTGCGCTGTTTTAATTGCGCTAGCAATAATTATGCTTGCCGCCCCCCTTTTCCTAATATTTTGGCTGCGTTTTTAAAATATTGGGATGCTCTTAATAATGAAAGCTCCTTTTTTAAAGTAAGTTTATTTAATTTAAGACAATTGAATATACTAATTTATAATAGGAATTAACCGAGCTTAAAAACGCTTATTTGGCAATAAAGAAAATGGGTAATGCTATCCCTATTGCTTTCATAGCTTGTATTGCTTAGGTTGCTTTTGATATTAATATTGATAGCCTTTTTTGCTATTACGCCCTTAGCCAGGTTATTAATAGTAAATTGCTTTTTTTATTAAAATATTTTAAATTTATTTTTTAAAACGCAATTAATTAATTACTTTTATATATAAATAAAAAAACTTAAAATGGAAAAAAGCATGATGAAAGTATGAAAAAGGAGAAGGAAAAGCAATTCGATTTGCTTGCTAGCTTTTAAGCTAAAATAGGAAAGGTTGCTATAAGCTTATTTGTTTTTAAGCATAGCTTAAGAGCAATTAATAGCTTTGCTAGTTTTTTTGATGCCTTTTTAAGTGATGGAATTTGGGTGCCCCTTTTTTTAAAAAAAGAAGCTATTATTGCAAAGCAATAAATTATTAAGATTATTAAGATAATTGCCAATTTTTTTTAATAATTTTGTTTAAATTGTTTTAGGCCTTTTAATTAATTGAATTGCTTTTTTTAAAGCTTGGGAACCTTTTTTATTATTTTAAAATATCCTTTTATTATTATAATTTGCATTGCGTTTATTTTTTTAAAATGAAATAATTTTAAAAGTAATTGTAAATATTGCAATAATATAAATAATTCAAAATCAAAAGCTTTTTAAAAAAAAAAATAAAAAAAATAAAAAATATTATAAATAAAAGAATAAAGAGTGTAAAAAGAAAGCTATTTAAAAACAAGCTTTTTTAAAAAATTGCTTTAATTAAGCCTATATATTTATTAAATTAATAAGAGCAACAAAATCTTTAAATTTCTATTAGCTTAAATTCTTAATAAATCCATTCGCAAGCATAAAGCTTATAAATAAATACTTTACTAAAAAACTACCTTTTTAATATTCTTAACATAATTATATATTTTAAATATTAATATGGTGAAGCTTAATTAAAATGCGCTTGTTTTCCCCAATAATCAATTAAATTATTTGAATATTGTTGCAAAAAATTATTTAAGCTGCTTTTATGCCTAAGCATAATTTTAAAAAGAATTGTTGGAGTGCTATAATCTTCTTTATTATATATTCAATTTTAAGAAGCTTTGCTTAAATAATTAAAATAATGATTATATTTTAATAAGCTGCTTTTTATAAAATCAAATCATTAAAGAGCATAATAATATATTTTTAAAAAAAGCATTTAGTTTTAAGATTATTATTAAAAGAAGTATTTAAGGCTATGATTAAATAAGAATCGCGCATTTGGTAAGTATAAATTATTGCCAAAAATTGGGTTTTAAAAAGATATTGAATTATTTAATTAATAGCAATAAGGTGCTTTTTTAAGGGATTAATTAAAAAGTGAAAGAGCTTTAAAGCTGCAAAAGCAATATTCGCGCATAATATGATTATAGTGTAAAACATTGAACCAATTTTTTCTTAATATTTTTTGATTTTTTTAGGAATTGCTTTCCTAAAATTTTTAATAAATTTTGTATAAGGTAATGGGGTGCTTAAGCAGCTCCCATTAATAAATTCAAAACGCAGAGCAATCTTTTAAATATAATTATTATATATTAAGGAAATTATTTTAGCTTATCAATCTTTAATAATTTGAATCCTTAGAAACCATGCCGTTTTTTGTTTTTTAGTAAGCTTATATGCTAAATTTAATTTATTTATTATTAGTTGCGCTTTTGGAATTGCTAAAGCATAATATAGCATTTGAATATTATTAACATAAAATATTATAAACATTGTATATTGCTTATTCATAAACATATAAGGCTTTTTTTTATAAGAAAGCAATTTAAGAATTTGAAGAATTATTATAAAATTGCCATATCATAATGCTGGGGAGTTTTTAAGTCCATAAAAAGCGCGGTCGACTTTTATTAATATTCCATTTTATTTAAATTTATTGGGAAGATAATAGTATATGCAAGCAAGTAAATCATTTTTTTTTGCATTAATGAATGCATTAATAATATTGAACTGCTTTATTTTCAAATCAAATTAAATTACCATAATTATGGCAATTTTAAATAAGCAAGCAGCTAGAATTGCGGCATATATTAACAAAATAAAGGTTTTAAATTGTAAATCCCTTTTAATCATTATTTGAGAACAATATTTGGTTAAATAATTATTGGAATTTATTTTATAAATAAAAACCCATTTTAAAGGAATTGATTGCTTAAAAGCATAGCTATGCTTTATTACTTTTTAGCAATTACATGATTTTAAATTAATAATCTTTATAATAGCTCCGGCTCTAAAATGCTTTTTAAAAAGATGGTGTTAAAAGTCTTTTCAATTTAATAATGCTTTTGGAAATTGCAATTAATGAATTTTGAAAAAAGCAATTGATTATTGAATTTTAATATTATTAAAAATAAATGCTGCAATTATAGCGTAAATTGCTTTTAAATCCTTTTTATTATTGCGCACCTTTTTTTAATTAGGCCAAAAAATAATTAAAAAGTTATTAAAATGCTTGCAATTGCTTATTAAATTTCATGCGCCTTTTAATAACTCTTTTATTATAATAAAGTATATATTATGATTGGGTTGCATTAATTGTTTTATAATTTTAATTTTTCGACTTTTATTATTTGATTTTAGAAGCACCTTTTTTCTTTTTAAAAGTTTAGGTAGCTCCTAATCTTGATTTTCCGCCGGGAGTAATAAGAGCTATTTTATCCGCAGCTTAGCATTATAAAGATTATTATATTCAAAAGGCTTTTTAGCCTCAATTGCTTAAGGTGAAGCTTTTATAAGTTTAAGTTTAATATTTTTAAGTATTTTTTATTGCTTTTTAAAACCTTGCTTTAGGTTATGTGGCTTTTAAGCTTGTAAAACAACTTATGGAATTAATTTGCGCTTTGCATTCACATCAAGTTTTTTGGGATTTGTTATATTATGTAAAACATTTCTTTTAATTGCGCTTGGTGCTGCTAATTGTTTTAATATATCGACATTTTATGAGACCTAATTAGGGTGCTTATGAATTAAAAGTTTAGTGTTCCTTTGTATTTTTATCCCCAAGTTTTTATTAATGAGCATTAAATTAATTAAGGGCTTAATTAAAGGTTTAATATTTAAGTTCATTAATTTAGGGGGAGATTGCTTTATTCCTAAAATTATAAATTTAAATTTAATTGAAGGCGTTATTGCCACCCTCAAGTTGATAAGCTTTTTAATTTTTATAATTTTTAAAGCTTTATTTAATTGCTTTTATTTAAAAAAAACATTAGCATTTAATTGCAGCATATTATTAGCATTTAAGCGGTTTATTAATATGTACTTAGCATCTTAAGCCCTTATTTTATTTTTTTAAAGCAATTTGGCTATTTTTTAAAATTTTGCACGCAGCTGGCTAGCTGCTTTTTTAATATTAAAAAAGGTAAAAAATAGGGTTTTATTAAAAATAACATTTTTTATGATTATTATATGCTATAATTAAGGCACCCAAATTTTGTATATATTAAACAAAACATAACCAATTAAATATTTGATATGCGCTTTTGGGTCAATTTTAAAAGTTCTTTTTTTGTGGAGCGCTTTTTAATTTTTTAATAATAGGTATACGCGCAACCTATACGCATAAATCCCGCTTTAATTAGGCTATAAATTAATACTAAATTTAATAAATAATTTTAGGTTATATTATTTAAAATATTATTTAAATCAAAAGTAAAGCACCTTATTTGGATTTTTAAATGCCTTTTATGCTAAAAGACTTATATTATAAAAATATATTGCCGCAAAAACAATTTTAGGCCATAATGTTTTAAGAAAATTAATGGCAAAGCGCATTTTAATTGCTTTTTTAATAATTTTTTTGCTTGCTTGCTTTGCTTTTTTATTTAGCTTATAAATATATAATAGCATAAGTTTTAAATTAATATTGCTTTTATAAGTTCATTTTTTAAATTAAATTATTTTATTTAATTTAATAATTAAGGTTTTATTATTTTAGCGAATTTTATAAATAAAAAGGCCAAATTGCTATTTTATTTATTATTTAAAAGATTAGAAAGCAGCTAATATTGCGTTTAATCCTTTGCTTTTAAGTATAAAGCCATAAAAAACTCTTATAAATTTGTTTTTAATCAAAAAGAGCCAATTGCTTTTGTCAAACTTGGGAAAATAATTGAATAAATCTTAAATGATTTAATAAAAAAATTGAATAGCTTTTTTTTTAAATAATTGCTAATTAATATTTTAATATGCTATTGCTAAAGCATATTGCTTGCATTTTATTTTTGTAAGGCCTAAAATTTTAATATTGCAAGCATTTTTTATTAATACTTATAATGCTTTTTTTTTAAATGCCTTATGCAAAAGTGCTATAAATGCGCTATGTTTTATTAAGATTTTAAATAGCGCTTGCTTAATTAAAAATCTTATTAAAAGCTTTTTATTATTATTAAAAATATTAAAAGTCCAAAATTAAGGCGTTTTAATGCATTGAGAGCAGTTGATAAGGCAAAAGAGTAATTATTAAGCTTATATTTAAAGAAGGCTAAATTTGCATAGCGTTTTAAGTTTTTGATAATCATATTGCTTTTTATTAATTTATAGCGCAAAATATAATTTAAATTATTATATTAAATTCCTTTTTTTAATAAATAAGCCTTTGAGATAATATTAATATTAAAACCTTTAATAATAGCAATATTAATGAGCTTTAAGTTTATTATATTTGGCCTATTCTTTTTATTAAAAGCATTTGATATTAGGCGAGTACCCCGTCCTTTTATTGGTAGGCTTAAAATATCAGCTTTAATAGCATTATTAATAATTGCTTTTATAAAAGAGCCAGGAATTAAGAAATTAATTAAGTTTACTAAATGAATTGCGGTTTTGTTATTAATCAAAATGCTCCTAAAAAGTGGGTAATAATCAAAGTTTTATGTAGCATATATTTTAATTGCTTTCATTGCAGAATTAAGCAATTAAAGGCTGATTATTGCAAAGACTATTTTTTTAAAATATGCTGGCATTAAAGGTTTTAATAATTAGGTTGCTTTAGTATTATTAATTAAAAGGGAGCAATTAAAAGGGCGATTATTAAAAAAGCTTGTAATTTATTAAATAAGAAGCATTTTCCAGCCACATTTATTTGCTTTGCTTTGAAGTTTAATAAAAGTAATAGCTAGCTTTGAGCATGTTTTTTTAATTTTTTTAATTAAAGGTAAATTGCGCAATTTGTTTTTAATGAAATTATTAAAGGAATAGCGCAATTGGAAGCATTTTAGTGGCTTATATTAATAAAAACCCATTGCGCAGGCGCAATCTTTAAAAAAGCTACCTAATTTAAAAAAGCAAAAGCAAAAGAAAAAGAAGGATTTATTATTATTATTGGAAGCATTTGATTTGCTATTAAAAATAGCAATTAAATATAATTTAATGGGCTTTTTAAAAAATAATTCAAATTGCGATCATTTAGCCAAAGCTGCAAATATTATATTATATTAAATTAGAATAATTGGGTGAGGTCTCCCTAAGGTAATGTTTTTTAAAGCTTGGCGGATTCGTATTGCGCTTATTGAAAAGCTAATTAAACTTTTATTATTTTTAAAAAAATATAAATTGCTAAATCCCTTATTACAAAATCTAAATTATAAAAAAGCGCTTTTTAATAAGCATATTTTTATTCCTAAATTCAAATAATAGGCTTAAATTATTAATGGGTTGCTTTATAAAGCATTGCAATATAATTCTCCTTAATTTAAATTAAAATATTTAATGCTAAAGGAGCGTAGTCTTATTAAAGGATTCGCATTAATTATTAAATAATCCAATTGCGCCCATAAGTGTTTTTGCTTTTTAAGAAAATAGCGCTATAAATATCATTATTAATATGCTTTTAAACCCATTTTATAGCGGCCTTATAACTTCTCGCCTTTTTATTCCAAAAGGGCATAAGCATTAAGTACTTTATTAAAAGCAGCTTAAACTTAGCCGCAATCTCTTTTAAGGTTGCTATTTTATAATTTGCCTTATTAAATTTTGCTTCCTTAACCTTAAGGTCTTTAATATCTTTTTCCCAAGCAATCTAAGCCTTAATTATTGCTTTAGCCTCTTGTATATTATTAATTTTATATTTAATAATAAAAAATATTGGAGCAATTCGTTTTATGTTTAATAAGCTTATTAAATTGGGAGCATTTGAATTAAGCTTTATTTAAATCTTATTTAAATAATAAAAGTTTTTATAAGCTTAAAACCATATAAGCCAAATGCGCTTATTATAAGTAAGCAACAGCTTTTTAGCTATGGATTTATTATTTATTATGGAAAGGTTGCTTTTGAGAGCTTAAAGCGTGAAGGAAAATTTAAGGAATTCAAGGAATTGAGGGAAGAAGGAAAAGTTAAAAGCAATTAAAGGATTTAAATTCATAGCTTTTTTAAATTCTTATGCAAATTGTTGGGGTTAAAGAAGCGGTGTATTAAAATAGCAATAAAAACTTTGCAATAAATAGCTTGCAAAATCTTAAAAACTTTAAAAAACTTAAAAAGCTTTAATTTAATCGGCTGCGCATAATATAAAAGAATATTAACTTAATAGCTTTATTACAAGGCTTATAATTAACATGCGCAATAAGACTTAGGCTCTGCGAGCACTTGAATTAATAAAATGTGTTGATTAATTAAGTAAAATCTAAGTAAAAAGTGTGAAAGGGGGAAGTGCTCCCTTAAGGCGGTATATAATGGCAAAACCCTATTTAAAAAGTGTGCAATGCCAAGAGAGCAGTTTAGGCGAGCTGCAGCCGTGCCTGTACGACACTTATACGGTTTACTTATAATTAATCAAAGGTTCTTGTATTTGCGTAAACCCCTTTTTCTTTTATATCAAAGACCGAAAAGGATTAAACACCTTTAATGTTGAGAAGAGAGATATTGGGTGTTATATTAAGACGTTAAGACAACTCGTTTCATACTTTTGCCTTTGTTAAAGTTAATATTATAAAAGAGGATTTGTATAATACAATGTTACTTATTAATTTAAAAAGGGAATTTTTATTTACCTTTAGTAAAAGGCCTTTTAAAGATAAATCAAAGTAAAGACCAAATAATAATATATTGCCCAATTTAGTACTACCGCTAAATATTTACTTAAGGGATGGGATATTACCCCTTTTTATAATAGCACCAAGACTTGTTAGACCTTATTTTGAACTAATATGGCTTTTATGGCTTACAATAAACCTATTATTCTTAGACTAAGCCAAGTTCTTGGTAAATTTTAATAAGATGTACTCAAAGGAGCTTTAGTATAGTAGCGCCAAGGACTACTTTAATAAAAAGTTATATATTTTTGCCGATTTATATTAACAAGTTTTTATTAACAATTTTATTTAGAACTAAGCTTTTCTGTTTATGTTATAAAACGGAACTAATACGTACTATTATTAGTACTTTCAAAATAAAGGTTGTTTTTTTGCGGATTTTATTATAATTACTTAAGGCAATTTTAAAATAAAGAAACGTATAAATAGGTTTTTTAGCTAATAGTTCGGCTTAACTTTCTTGTTATTTTAAGTTAAATCATATTAAAAGGGTAAACCAGTATTGAGTTAGTTAAAGAACTTTGCTAAGGAATTATAAAGCCTTTAATTAGGTTTTAAAGATAATAATATAAGGAATAATAAGATGCTTTAGGATAAGCTATTGTAAGGAATATTAAATAACCCACTTTTTAAAATGGCCTTATTTAAGGCACTATTAATGTTTCTTACTTTAATGGACGGCCTTTGCTTTGTTATTAGTATAAAAACGACATATAAGCTAGGATCACGAGTTAGAAGGAATTTTGGATTAGATTCGAATTGTTACTAATTTTATGTTATTAATAAAAGTATATATTATTTAGATAAAAGGATGAAGTTCTTATAGGATAATAAGCGTAGGGACAAATTCCGGCTTAGATTAGGTTACTTTGGGTATATTATTTACAAAAAGAAGGATTATTATAGTAGCCGATATTTTGAAAAGGAATAAGATGTTATAAAAACAAAGTATTTTGCCGATTGGAAAGCGGAAAGAATAAGAGCTATAGAGAGTTTATTTAAGGCTTATTTAGTATATATTGAAAAATATAGACCTAATTTGGATATAGATTGGACTTAATTCGGAGAATATGAGGATGAATCCTATAATAATAAATCAAATATTTTATTAGATAATAACGATTTTTAGAGGAAAACAAATAGCGATAATAGCAATAGTATGGCAAATTTTACGATTATATTTATAATAAGTAAAATCAAGTATAATATACGGGAGGTATTATTATAGCTTGAAGATTAAAAAACGGCTTATATTTTAGAGAGTAAGATTAAGAAACCTTTATATAATAAAGCCTATATCATATAATGAATAAATTGATTTTTTTAAGTTTTTTTTATTAATATTAAAGCCTTAAATAAAAACATTGGAGGCATTAATCAGTTGTGAGCTTTATAACGGATTTAAGACATTAAATTTAATATAAGTTAAGTAAAGCAGAGTCGGATTATATTTAAAGCCGGTTTCCGCCCGTTTATAAGAGTGGCAACGGTTAGTACTTTTACTAAATCAATAAAGTTTATAATTATAAATGTAGATATCTTATTCTTAGTGTGTTTATAGTAATTAAATAAGTTTAATGTTTAGTACGATAATTTATAGAATGTATTAGTTTAAAGTAAGAAGAAACATTTGATTATATAAAAATAAGGCTATTTATGGCTTTTCTTAGATTAGTACTAGTAATTATTGGATTTATTGATTAATACGATTAATGTGTATTATTTGATTAAAATAGAGATTCGAAGGTTATATATACGATTTGGGTACTTTTTAGTATAACGCCTATAACATTTATTAGATTAAGCTGGCTATATTCTTAACTTTAATATTATGTTTAAGGTTAAGGAGATGTATAAGTATTACTAAAAATACGCAGATGTTTTATATAGATTTTGGTTTAAATTATAAAATAATATAGATTTTAATTACATAGTTTATGTTAATATAATATAATTTAAAAAGAAATATGCCCTTTATATAATTGATAAGGCTACCGGCTTTGGAATAGCGAAGCTATTTTGGAAGAGACCTGGTTTACCTACGGCTTGGGCTATATTTAATGCTTTTAAGTTAATATAAATAGATATATATATTAGATCCTTTGACTTTGTTATGTACAATTATAAGATTAATTTTAACTTTAAAAAGTTCCGTAGTTTTTTACACTTTGTGGGGAATATTTTAAAGCTTGTTCTTGTGAAAGTATATTATTTGATTAATAAGGTAAAGAGATATCATTATTCACTTCGATATGCCTATGAAATTGTTACGAAAAAGTACCTTAAACTAAGTAATAAAGATTAATTGTAAATAGTAATTAAAGCAATAAACGATATAATTGGACTTAATAGGTTGATTCTTATATTACTCGTTTTTGGAGTTTACTTTAAAATAATAAAATTAAACCCTTTAAGTCCGTTTATGAAGTAATGCGCTATTATTATTAAAAAGGCAATAAAAGAGGTAAGACAGATTTATACGATTTGTAAAGTCAATAATACGCTGGCGATTTAAAATGGCCCTGGTATTATTTTAGTATATAATTTATACTTAAAAAATTAAGTTTTAATATAAACAGAAAAGAAAAGATAGAAAAGATTATATGAGTTTTTAAGGATAAATGGCGAGTTTTATAAGATCGTTATAAATAATAATCGGATTTGTATATTCCAATTAATATTTATATACTTATTTAAAACAAATACACTGGACGTCGAATGTCAAAAAGAAAATTTGCCAAAGGATTTTATAAGAATAATTCTTGATCCCGAATTATTAGTTAATAGTATACTTAAATTGATTAAAATTATTATTAATCCCGAATTATTAGTTGATAGTATGCCTAAATCGATTTCGAAATTATCCCGGATTATTATTGAGTTTTTATTTGTATAATTTATTTATAAATTATTAATAATTGATGATAGCTATGATATTGAGGTGTTTTTGATTAAAAAGGAAATAAGAGATTGAAAGCTTTTTATTAAACTTCGAAATAAAGGTAAGATTATTACTTTTAGAACATTATTTTAGTAATTTTGTTGAATAGAATATGAGGCATTTATTAAAAGAGGGGTTTTTATACTTATTTAGAAAGACAACCTTAGAGTAAAAGGCCAACGTATTTTTAAATTTAGAATAATAGATGAAATTAAAAGGAAAGAGACTTTGACGTTATATGAAAAATTAAGATTTGTTATTTAATACTTTAATAACAAAGGTAAAAGGGAGATATTAACTTAATTTTTAATAATTTAATACGTGAGTTAACGATTGCTTATTTTTTTAGTATTTACGATTAGGCAATTGAAGAAGGTCTGAAACAGATCCGAATTATGTTTAATATTTTGGGATATTATTTAAGCTTATATATAAATATAAACAAGGCTTTTTTGAGATATCTTTATATAGCTTCTTTAAGAGATTATAGATGAATTCCCTTTTGGTATGGTGTTTATAGTAATGTTCTTATTATATGGCATTTTAGAATTAGGAAATTATTGGTTTAATACTTATTATAAGTATTATATTGAGAAATTATAAATAAAGACTTTTACGTACGATTTTTGTTTGTTAATTAGTATTAAGGATAGTTAAGAATTTAGAATAGTTAGAATATAAACGGATAATACCCTGATTTTGGGAAATGACGATTTCTTGGCT
Organism: Helotiales sp. F229; assembly: GCA_002554605.1. Taxonomy (NCBI): domain Eukaryota; kingdom Fungi; phylum Ascomycota; class Leotiomycetes; order Helotiales; species Helotiales sp. F229. Next base: position 5,890,416 of record MXAW01000004.1, on the reverse strand, counting down.
AAAAATAGACGGAAATTGTAAATGTGAACTTTTTAATAAAGTTAATTTAGGTTCTAAACGCCTTTAAACCTTTTATGTTTAATAATTATATTATTATTATAGAAGGAGACGATTTTTATATGTTTTAGAAGGGATAAAAAGCCAGAATCGAGCTAGTTGATATTACAAAGAGTGATTATAAAAAGGCTTATATAAAGTAATACGCTTGTAAAGCTTATATTATTATAATTTGTTAGCCAAAAGCCATATTCGATTTTTTAGTAATAATTTAATATTAAGATTTTATAATGGATAATATTAAGGCCTTGAATTTGTGTTTTTAATGGCAAATGGATAATTTAAAGAGAGGTTTATAATATATTCTTGTAGACTTATATTTAGTAAAAATCTACGTTTTTATTAATAGTTCTTTTATTAATAATAAAGATTTGAGTTCTTAAATTGGTTTTGTAATAATAATTGGAATCGAATTAGAGGGGAATGCTGAGTTTACTTTTAGTGGCAATATTATTTATATTAGTTCCACTAAATGCAAGAGAGTTATTCGCATAGTGCTTATTTTAGAGCTGTATATTATGGTTGCCGGCGTTGATATATTAATTGTTATGGCGATTATTATTAATATAGTGATTGATAAGTTCGATTTTTAAGGCTTTTTATTATTGTTTATATAGATTTTCTTTTATTATACAAATATATTAATAAACTTAGTATTATAAAAGAAAAGCGTTTAATAATTAATATAATGGCAATTTGTTAATTATATAAGCGTAAGGAATTTATAAAAATACAATGAATCGATGGTGTTTGTAACCCTGCTAATATTATAATAAAAGCCACTTTGAATAAGGCTTTTTAGGATTTTATTGACACTAATACGTTTATTGTTAAAATAAAAGGATAGGTTTAAAGATCTATTAGAGTTGATTTAGATTAGTAATAGAAGAGTTTATATAATCATTACTTTTTTTTATATACTTTCTTTAAAATGTGTTTTTTATTTTATTTATTTATTTTATTTTATTTGTTTATATATTATAATTATTTAGTTTGTGGAAACGGAAAATAGTTTGAATTTGTATTTATTTATTTTTTGATTTAAAGTATTAATAGGCGGCTTTATAATAATATTTTGATAAGGACTTAATTGCCGGTTTTATTATAGAAGGTTACTTTTATATAGGGGTTTGAAGAAAACATTGCTATAAAAAACTTACTATAAAGCTAATCTAAAATAGGGCTTATATATTACTTATGCCGTATAGGCCGTTTATAGATAGTTTTAAAAAGAAATCTTTTTCTTTTATTATTAGTATATTGTGACGAGGACATTTGTTATTAGGTTTTGCTTTAGTAAGAGCTTTACGCTTGTTTTAAGCCTTTATAGCCTGGGTGTAAACGCTAGATATTATTTTATTAACATGGCTTAAAGCCATTGTTATATTTTTAACTTAAACGCCTAAGTCTTATATTTAGATTGGTTATTAATTAGAATCAGACATTATACTGGGTTATATATTAGTTGAGTATTAGTAAATTGACTTAATTTGACCCAAAGGGCTTAAGTCTTTTTTAATAAAACAAACGTTAGTTGGTTTTTTGTTTTTAGTATTTTTGCCAAAACAATTAATAATATAACGGCAATCGACTTTATGGCGGCAAAGAGGTTTATTAGGACAAATAGTTCAATATTAACTATACGAACTAGAGTATTGAATTTAGTATTAATAAATTAGGGGAATTATATTTATATTAAATATAGAATATATTTAGATCCCTTTTGGAATTTATAGTTGATTTATAAATCGGGATTATAGGTAGTTTTTAGGGATTTATTTATAAGGCGGTATTTTCTTTTTTTAAGTGTAATAATTGTACTTTTTTGATTTGGTGTTATTAAAGACATAAGAGTGTTTTGAACTACGCGCCTAAGCGTGGATGTATTAGACGTAATATTTGCGGTAAGTAGCCGTAAAGGCGCTAAATAGTACCGGAATTGGCATTACGTTATTGTTAATATTAGGATATAGTATTAAAACGGCTTTAGGAAACAATCCGAGTACCGATTTGGGGGATAATTGGCTTATTGTTAATGGATTAAAGTTATTGATTAAGAGGTTTTTAAGATTATATTAGCTTTCATATAAGATCAATAGATTTTAAAATATCAATAGTAATTTGTTATTATTAAAGAAAAAAGAGTGAATTTTTGGGAAATCCTTAAGGTATATATAAAATAAGGGGATAATAGGAAGATCTATGGGCCTTACTTAGGTTATTAATAGACCTTGTTTAATTTATATATTATTAATTTCTGGCCCTAGATCAATAACTCCTTTAACATAATTAGTACAAAACCGTTATAAATAGATTTTGGACTTTTTTCGGGTTTGTATTATAAGTTATTACGTTATTCTGTTTTTTGATATTTTTTAGTCTTTTTTTCTAATGATTTTAATATTATATTTCTTATGTTATTATTATTTTGGCTCTTTTTATTTTGTATATTATATATTATTATGTTTTTTAGTGTATTGTCTTTATAAAACGTTTTTTTTTGACTTATTAGAGTTTATATTACTTTTTCTTTTATTTTTTTATTGGAATTCTGATTTGTCTTTTTAAAAGAAATAATGTTGATATTAGTTTATAAGGGTTATGTAATCTTATTATATTATATAAGGAGTGCCATTTAAATAATATTATAATAATTTTTAAGGGTTATGCCTTAGTTATTAGGAATAATGGATTTAATAGTTCTAAGAGGTAATCGGAGCTATAACAGACCTATTATAAGGGTTATTCGGAGGAGTATATAATAGGGGATTTTTCTTACTCTTTTAAGAATATACAGATTTTATTACCCATTTTACTAAAAACTATATTAACCCTTTTATTCAATATATTTTTGTGTGATCCACCGGTACTGCACCGACATTAATAAAGGCAAAAAGCATCCAAAACCTAAAAAGGCTTGTAGGTTGATGAAAAGCTATTTTAATAAAGCATAAATCTCCTTGCTCTTTTTAAGAAATATTATATTCCTTAATTTTAAAATTCGTGGATAATCAAATGCGTAATTTATAATTCGCAAGCTGAGTACAGGAGATGGCAGATCATTTGCTAAACTTATCGATTTCTCGATTTATAAAAGCTTAGCCGATATAACATATATTATTAAAATTAATTAATAAATAATAGCTATTAAATAATATATTTTTAAGGATAATTTGATTTTCTTAATATTAAGGAAAGCGAGGAAAAACATTAAATATGAATTAATAATATTAATATGCTTTAATAAAAATTACAAAAATGATTTGCCATATTTTTTCAAATTTCGCAAATTTAAAATATTTATTATAACCCTATTATTATTTAAATTTGATTTTTTAGTTTATATCCATATAAGTTTTAATATTTTTGATAATCAATAAGCCATTGTATTTAATAATCGCAAAACACAATTCCACGATACCAAATTCAATTATTACTTTTTTAAAAAGATTTTACTTAAGGTTTATTTGAATTTCCTAAAGTTTATTAGCATTTTATTTAAACGACAAATTTTCCGATTTTAGCTAATAAAAGTGTTGGTGCAGTACCGGTGGATTATACAAAGATATATTAAAGCAAAGGGGTTAATATAGTTTTTAATAAAGTGGGTAATAAAATTTATATATTTTTAAAAGAGTAGGAGAGATCTTTTATTATATACTCCTCCGAATAGCCCCTATAACAGGTCTGTTATAGCTCTAACTATTCTTTAGAATTATCAAATCTATTATTCCTAATAACCAAATGTCGTACAAAATAGGGGTTTGTCGGCTGGTAGCACCAACAGAGCCTCAATGGCGCTGCAGCCAATCAAGACTGCTTATGTAACTAGATTTTTGGAGCTCTTTCTTAAAGGGAGCTCTATTACACTCCTTTACAATTCAAGACTTTCACACTTCCTGAAGCTCCTCCCCTACGGTACTCAACAGTTAAAAGCCACAGCCTCATTTCATAAATTATTAAGGTATGATTATTATAGGTTAAGAGAAGCAAAGGTAAGTATTAAAGGATATTTACCGCTATTTGGAAAACTTTTTAAAAGCACATATTCCCCCTTTTTAATATAGCAATACTTTTTTAAACTTTTTAGACGCTTGATAATAATAAAATGTTTTTTTAGGATATACTAATTAATAAGAACAATGCTTTATTAAGCAATTGTCGCTAATGGCCGCAGTAGTGGACAAGATTCCAATACCACGCCTAACTTAGGGGCATTATTAATTTTATTAATTTAGATAGACATAATATTCCAAACCTTTTTGAATTTTAATCAATAGCTTTCAATATTAATAAGTATATATAAGTTGAGATAAACAATTGGTTTATAAGATGAATAGCGTTAATAAGCGATAGCAAGCGGAAAATGTATTATAAGTGGGAGATTGCTAATAAAAATGAGAAAAGGACTTTTATAAAGCCTTTATAAGCTACCAAATCACCAAAGGCAACCTTTAGCAATATTAAGGAAATTTGGGAAGCTTGCATAAGAAAATTCCAGAATAACCTTGCCCAATGGACGCTTTTTAGCATAAGATATTAACACTTATTTAATTGGGTTAATAGCACTATTAGTGTATTGATTTTAACAAACGCTATTAACGATAATAAATTAAAAAACCTTATTGGACTTTAAGCGTTGATTAGATTAATTAAGCAAGAGCTTGCTTCCTCGAATGCCTTTATGCTATTATTTGTTATTTTAAATTATTAAAAAGCTTTAATAAATGCCTCCAAAAGGAAAGGGAAAATGGAAGTTTGCACTTAGCATAAAAAATAGCAAAAAAAATATCATCTAGCCAAAGCACATAATATTTTAAAAGTTCAAAGCATTTTAGGCATTCAAGATTTCCTTTTTATAGCTTTAGTTTATGCTAAGACATAAGCCGCTCAAACTTTAATTAATATTATCAAAAACAATGTTTTAGGAAGGGAATATTATATAACATTTAAGGAATATAATTTAGCTTTTAAAGCTAATTTGGAAGAGCATTTCAAGAATGATTTAAGAGGTGGAAAAATAGCAAATAGGCTATATACCTTTTTTGGAAAGCGTTTAAAAACTTTTAATAGCTTTGAAATTATTTTCAATGCTAGAAGCTTGAGCATTTATAGCAAATAAAGCTTATTCAACCAATTTTATTTTAAATAATTAAAGAAAAGCGATTGCTTTTGCAATTCCAAAAATGGCCACTTTTAGGCACCCATTAAATGCTGGAAATTATGGTATGCTTATAATAGCAGTTGTGCAAATAAATTAAGGAATCGCTTTAGCAATAATAAGATTAAAAAAATTCGCAAAAAACTTGAAAAAGCAAAGTATGCCAAGCTATAAAAGGAAATCGTTAAAGAAAATTGGAAAATCCTTCTTATTAATTGAATTATTAAAAGCATTGCCTTAAACAAAAAGAAGAAGGAAAAGCTATTGGTATTAATAAACAAAAGCAAATACCTTAAAAATATTAATGCTATTATTATCAATTTAAAGCTGTTTAATATTAATAAAGCAATAGAAATGTATGCCGCAAATTTTATCAGCAATTTATATGCACTTTCAAATAGCACACTTATAAATAATTGCAATGCTTAGCATTTTATTAATAACAAAAAAAAGCTTATCCCAAACACTTTTATAAAATTTAGAAACAATAATTATATGAAAGCAGGTATACAACGCTTTTCAATTATTGATTAAGGCCAGCAATTTTTCAAAAATATGCTAAAAAGCAAAAATGGTTTAAACACATAAAACCTAATTTTAAGCAATATTGCAATTATGATTGGTTTTAATATTAATATTATTTTTAAAGCGCTCTTATTAAACATTGGGATTTGGTACTTAAAAAAAAATACCACATTAAAATACGGGGAAATTCAAGATAGCATAATGCTTCAAAAGCTAAAGCAAAAATATAATCTTATCTTTTTTGAATATAAGCCTCTTAATTACTTTTATTGCCCCTATAACCTAATAATAATAAAGCGCCTTTTAGCCATAATATATTTAATTCTCCGTTATAGCTTAAAACAAGGTTTTTAATCAAATAAGAAGCTATTGCGAGCTTATTATGCAATGCCAAAAATATAGCACTTAAAAATGGGCCATTTTAAAAAAAAAGCACTTCAAACGCTGCTTTATGTAAGGAAGGAAATAAAATTTAATAATATTTTCAGAATCAAATGCAAAGATTATGCTATAATATATATCAAAAACGTCATTTTAAAAAGGAAGTTTAAAAATAAGGCGGCTAAACCATTTTTCAAAATCCTTTAAAACCTATTTAATTTCCCCCCAAGCTATAATAAAACGCAATAATTATTAATAATTAAAGACAAATACAATGGGAAGCTATTTAGCTGGACCTTGGTGAGCAAATTGCTAAACCATATTATGCTGGTATTATAAAACTTTAAACATTTAATAAAACATTAATATGAATTATTTATTTGTGTTATTAAGCATAATAATGACACTTTTATTGTTGCAATCTTTGAAACAACACGCTATTAGGACTAGACAATAAGGGAAGGAATTAAAATAAAGAACCCTTTAGCATATATCAAAAAATTAATTAGCGGTTTAAAGCACGCAAAATAAAAAATTATCACTAAATTTATCAAAATGCGCATTTAAGCAAAACTCCTAAAGAAATTATACCCAAAAATATGTAATATGGCAGTTTACTTATATAATAAGGCATTACTTGCATAATGAAAAATAAAGAGCCCAAATTAAATGCTTTAGGAATAATTTTGGGGCTATTTTCAATAATATAATTCATTAATTGTGAAAAGGCTATTAATTAACCTAAAACCAAATTAAAGCGGGGAATACGCGTATAAGGCGTGTGCTTATTTAGTAAAGAATAATAAAAAAGCCGGAAGAGATAAAAAAGGCTTCAAAGTCAACCCCAAAGAATATTTAAATTATTTAGTTAATTATATTGCTTTTAACATATACAAAATCTGAGTGCCCCAATTATGCCATATTATTATAATACGCAATGTTTGCTTTAATAAAACAAAGTTCTATTTTTCAAAAAAGAAAAAGTTGATTGGCCAAACCGCTTTTGCTTTAAAAAAGCTTATCATTATAATAAAAAAGGACAACGTTTTCCTAAATATAAGGCTTAATATAAGCAATATTATAAAAAATATTGCGGAGGAATAAATGGCTAAGCTAAATGCCATTATTAAAATGCATGCTGGAAAGCTAATGAAAACAAAAATCATTATACTAAAAGTGCTCCCCCCGCTTATAAAAATGCTCCCCCCGGCAACCAAACCACTTGCAATAATATTAATAAACCTTGATCTTCCTAAATTACTAATAAGCTTAGGGGTAATGGAAAGTGAAATGGGAATAGTTTTTTATAAAAGCCGGGAAATATAGAATAATAAAATAATTTCTTATAAAAGCCAAAAAAAGAAAAGCAATAACATAATCCCTTATAAAAATCAAAACTTGGGGATAAATAAAATGGTTTTTTATAAAAACAGCATCAAAAATAATAATAAAGTTTTGACTTTTTATAAAAGGTTAAGTTTAAGCGCTTTAAGACTTGCTAAAAATCAAATAATCAAAAATCAGCCTAAGAGGAACGCCTTATATAATGAAAATATAAACTTAGGTATTAAAAAAGCGCGCCAAATATCCCCTTAAATTATAATATTAAATTAAAAGCCATAAAACCTTAAGCAGCAGGTCCCCAAACTATTAAAAGCTCCACCCACAGCAATTGGGATAAATAATGATTTTCAAATATTAGCTAAAGCAAGCCAATAATAGCAATAAAAATAAGAACATAACCAAATTTATGCAATATAAGAAATATGAAGGGAGCATAATAAATTCGCAACTCAAGGCCATTATTCTATAATAATGGCTTTATAATAAAATAGCCATTTGCGCATAATGAAATTTGCTAGCATATTTTATAAAGCTATTTTGATGCAAGCAAATGGCAAAAACATAATTACATTACATGCAATAATAGCAATAGCTATTTTAAATATTAAAATGAAAGCAGATTTTATAATTGCTTTTAATTTATATAACCCATATTAAGGGAAGCTTTTAAAAGCTCCAAAGAATTGAAATAAGCTAAATAACCATGCCTAAGGCAAATACTTCAAAAAAAACGCCGAAAAGAAGATTATTAATTTGAAAATTTGATATTACTAAAGAATAATTTTTAGGGAAAATGCCATCATATAGCCCATTCCACTAAAATAGGTTTTCATATATAAAATTAATTTAGCAAGCAAATTAACTTGCTGCCGCTTTTGCATTATAATACAAAGGGATATGCAAAACAACTTAATAATCTTTTTAATATATGCTATAATATTCATAATATGCTTTTTTAAAATAATAATAGCGCTTGCAGCATAATTTAATTTAAAAATAAAGCAATTCAATATAGTCAATGCATTTATTAATATCAAACATGATAAAAGGAGCGCCTTCATATTATGTTACCTCTCAAATAGCTAAAAAAGACCTAAAATAATAATGGAAATCAATTAAGCATTATATGGCCTAAAAAATTCCCTTGCATTATAATATGGCAACTTTGCTATAATATTAAATAAACTAAACCTTAACCCCTTAGCAAAAAAGCCGTGTATTTTCACAAATTTTAATAAAACAATTTTTGTGGCATTTTATATTAACAATATTCAAATTCTATACCATGCCTCAAATAATGATAAAAGACAAGAAATCATTAAAAGATTGCATTTAGCCTATAAACTCATTATACTAAGAAATGTGGAATGGTTTTTGAGGATGCGTATAATTAAAAATTGGTCCGCAAAAACAATATTTTTGATGCACAACATTTACATAAAAAAAGTGGCTTGAAAATTTAATATAATAAATGGGAAATGCCCAAGCATGCCTTTGCCAAATTACGACCTAATCAAAAACCCTAAAATTATTATATTAAAGCAAATTAAAGAATACCAAAAAAAGGTTAAGTTAATCCTATACATAGCCATTATGCTAAGGCCAAATATTGCATTTGCAGCTTTTTAATTATTACATTTCTTAATAAACCCAAGCGCCCAGCACATAAAAGCAATTAAATAAATTATTAAATACTTATTTAAATCATGCTTTTTAGCAATAATTTACCAATGCAAAAATTAGGAAATACATTTATTAATAGCCTTAAACGCCTCATTCGCAAATAATAAAAAGTCAAGACGCTTTTCCCAAGGTTTTATTATAATGTTATTTAAAGGTGCAATCGTTTAAAAAGCCTTAAGGCAAAACACTGTGACCACTTCAATAATGGAAGCGAAGTTATTAAGGGTAGCAAGAATAGCAAAAAAGGTGATGGCGCTTCAGCGCTTTTTTAAAAAATTAACACTTAATGTGAAAGCTTCATAAAACATATTTTATAATAATAAACAAACAATTTGATTAATAATTAAAAAAAACCAACGCATCTTAATAAAGCTAAAACATATTAATATATAAAATATATGGCTATGATAAAAGCACAAAAAAGAAAGCTTTTAAATAATATATTTCCCCACTAATAATATGCCAGCAAATGGCTTAATAAAAAACCTGCCTTAACAAAAGTTTAAGGTATTCATAGCTCTTTTAAACCTTTAAAATGCTTACGCTGCTATTAAAAAGCTTACTTAAGCTAATGCCAAAGCATATTTATATTTACATTTAATACATTTCATATATCATTTCAAATTAATATTGCAAAGAGACAACAAACACAAAGAAAAATTATGTGAATTCCAAGGACCTAATCCTAAGCTGCTATTTTGGGGTTGCAAAGCCGCTTTAATATATCCGCAGTTTTATAATAATATAAGGAAAATATTCCCAAACTGCGATTTTGGGATTGCAAAGCCGCTTTACCATTAAAGTAATATTCCTAAGCTGCGATTTATGAGTTGCAAAGCCACTTTTACTTATAAAAATAAAAGCAAAAAATTTATTAACCGCCAAGCAGCGCTAGCCAAAATATTAACCTTTGCTAAAGCAAAAGCGCAAGCAGCAGCACGCACTGCGATAGCGGTAATCAAAGGTTTATTAATACCAATAGCAGCAATTATATCATTACCACCATTTACCCCAACGCCAAAAACAGGGCGGGGGAGGGGCACGGCGGTTTTTTGGCAAAAAAAGGCTATAATTTATCAAATATCATCTTAAAACAATAAAAATAATATTTATAAAGCAACAAACCAAAAGCAAAATCATCCTTTTCCTTATTCTTATCCTTAACCTCCTTAATCTCCTTCTTCTCCAAAGCAGCCTTAATAGCAGCCCAATAAGCGGTAAAAGCTTATGGCCAATTAGCAAAAGCTTTACACATTGCTTTCACATAATATTTAATATTATATAAAATAATATATATATATAAGAACTTTTTAATACCAATTTTGCTACCAAATAAGCAGCAAAAAGGGCAGCAGCGGCCTAAAGCACAACAACACAATTAGCTTTATTGTTTTTATAACAACAAAAACATTGCATTAATAATGCTTTATCGCAATAAAAGTTGCCCAACGCGCCACGCATACTACTGCAAATGCAATGAAAGCATGGCACAGCACAAGCTTCCCTAATCACAGCGCAACGCCAAAAGATTAATGAAAGCAAAAAAAGCAAGCAAAAAAAAGGGGTAGCAGCTCAAAAGGCGCCGGCCAGCTATATTATGCATATTAGCATATTAATTTTAAACTTTTAAATATTTAAAACCTATTTTCTTTTTCTTCAATATCTTAAGGGCAATAGCAAAAGCGCGCTTTTTAATATAAGCCATTTTTAATAATATGATTACTAAAAAACGCAAATTCTTGGCACAAAAGCTTTAATATAATTTTACTCGCTTAATTCCATTGCCCCAGCAATAACGCTTCTACTACAACCAATTATACCAGCATTACTCCCAATTATATAACAATTTGCATTTATGCCATTATATTATACAAATTACATTTAAGCATTCTTATGGCTTTTATATTTGCTTTTAGCCAAAGGGGTATGTCATACAAAATAGGGGTTTATTGGCTGATAGCACCAACAAAGCCTTAATAGCGCTGCAGCCAATCAAAACTGCTTATATAACTAAATCTTTGGAGCTCCTTCTTAAAAGGAGCTCTACTATACTCCTTTACAATTCAAGACTTTCACACTTCCTGAAGCTCCTCCCCTACGGTACTCGACACCAAAATATAACCCTTAAAAACTATTATGATATTATTTAAATGGCGCTTTTTATATAATATAATAAGATTATATAACCCCTATAGATTAACATTAGCAATATTTCTTTTAGAAAGACAAATTGGAATTCCAATATAATAAAAAGAAAATAGGGTAATATAAACTTTAATAAGCCAAAAAAAAAGTTTTATAAAGACAATATATTAAAGAATATAATAATACGCAATATACGAAATAAAAAGAGCTAAAATAATAATGACATAAGAAATATAACATTAAAATCATTAGAAAAAAAAATCAAAAAATGCCGAAAAACAAAATAACATAATAACTCGTAATACAGGCCCAAAAGAGGTCTAAAATCCACTTATAATAGCTCGTACTAATTGTATCAGGGGAATTGTTAATTCGGGGCCAGAAATCGATAATATATAAGTTAAGTGAGGTTTATTAATAATCTAAGCGAGGCCCATAGATCTTCTTATTGTCCCCTTATTTTATATATACTCTAAAGGTTTTTTAGAAATTTAGTCTTTTCTTTTAATAATAATAAATTACTGTTAGTGTACTAAAATCCATTAATCTTATATTAAAACTAACGTAATCTTAAAAACCTTTTAATTAATAATTTTAATTTATTAATAATAAGTTAATTATCCCCTAAAACAGTACTTGGACTTATTTTGGGGCCGTTTTAGTACCGTATCCCAATATTAATAATAACATAATATTAATTTTAGTGCCATTTGATGCCCTCACGGCTGCCCACTATAAATGTTATATCTAATATATTCGCGCCTAAGCGCGTGGTTTAGAATACTTTTGTGTTTTTAATAATCTTAAGTTAAAGAAGTACAATTATTACACAAAACAAAAGAAAGAATGCCGCCTTGTAAGTAAATCCCTAGGGACTATTCGTAAACCCGGATTATAAGTTAATCATAGATTCGAAAAAGATTTAAATACGTTTTGTATTTAATATAAATATAACTCCCTTAGTTTATTGACACCAAGTTTAATACTTTGGTTTATATAGCCAACGCCGAATCATTTGTTTTAGCAGACTTTTTTGCCGCCGCAAAGTCAATTGCCGTTGTGTTATTAATTACTTTAGCAGAGGCACTAAAGACAAAAGACTAGCTAACGTTTATTTTATTAAAAAAGACTTAGGCCCTTTAGGTTAACCTTGGTTAATTTACTAACACCCAACTAATATATAACCCAATGTATTATTTGATTTCAATTAATAATCGGTTCGAATATAAGACTTGGGCATTAAAGTTAAGAAAATAGCAATAACTTTGGGTTATATTAACGAAATAATATTTGGCGTTTATGCCTAAGCTGTAAAGGCTTAAAGTAAGCGTAAGGCTCTTATTAAAATAAGACCTAATAACAAACGTCCTCGTTATAGTACGCTAGTAATAAAAAAGAAAAAAGAGGGTTTAGAACTATTTATAAACGGCTTATATAGTATAGGCAATAAATAGGCCTTGTTTTAAATTAGCTTTATAATAGATTTTTTATAATAATGCTTTTTTTAAACCTTTGTATAAGAATAGCCTTTTGTAGTAAAACCGGCAATTAGGTTTTTATTAGAGTGTTATTATAAAGCCGCCTGTTGGTGCTTTAAATCAAAGGGTAAATAAATGCGAATTCAAGCTGTTTTCTGTCTCTGCAAACTAAATAATTATAATATATAAACAAGTAAAATAAAATGAGTAAATAAAATAAAAAACGTATTTTAAAGAAAGTACATATAAAAAAAAGGTAATAATTATATAAACCCCTTTGTTATTGATCTAAATCAGCTTTGGTAAGTCTTTGAACCTATTTTTTCATTTTAATAATAAACGTATTAGTGTTAATAAAATCCTAAAGAGCTTTATTTAAAGTAGCTTTTGTTATAGCATTAGTAGGGTTACAAATACTATTAATTTAATTTATTTTTATGAATTCCCTGCGCTTATATAATTGACAAACTATTATTATATTAATTATTAAACGCTTTTCTTTTATAATATTAAGTTTAATAATATATTTATATAATAAAAGAAAGTTTATATAAACAATGGTAAAAAGCCTTAGAGAATTGAGCTTATTCGTTATTATATCAATAATAGTTGTTATAGCGATTAATATATCCACGCCGGCAATTATAGTATATAATTCTAAAACAAGCATTATGCAAGTAATTCTTTTGTATTTAGTGGAGTTAGTATAGATGACGTTACTACTGAGGGTAAATTTAGTATCCCCCTCTAATTTGATTTTAATTACTATTACAAAATCGATTTGAGAATTTAAATTTTTGTTATTAGTAAAAGAACTATTAACAAAAACGTAAATCTTTATTAAATATAAGTTTATAGGAATATACCGTAAATCTTTTTTTAAATTGTTCATTTGCTATTAGAGACATAGATTTAAGGCTTTAACGTTATTTATTATGAGGTTTTAATGTTAAACTATTATTAAAAGATTAAATGTGACTTTTGGCTAATAAATCGTAGTAATATAGGCTCTACGAGTACGTTATTTTATATAAGCCTTCTTATAATTACTTTTTTTAGTGTTAATTAGTTCGATTCTAGCTCCCTGTCCTTTTTGAGATATATAAAGATCGTTTCCTTCTATAGTAATAATATAATCATTGAATATAAAGGGTTCAGAGGCGTTTAAGACCTAAATCGGCTTTATTAAAAAGTTTGCATTTATAATTTCCGTCTATTCTTTAATTAAAAAGTTGTTATTTCTTAAAATCAAGGTATTATCTGTTTATATTTTAATCATTTCGAATTCTTAATTATTTTTAGTATTAATTAATAAACAAAGATTATATATAGAAGTCTTTATTTATAACTTCTTAGTATAGTGCTTATAATAAGTATTAAACTAATAATTTCCTGATTTTAAAATGCCATATAATAGGAGTATTATTATAAATACTATATGTCGTACAGAATTGGGGTCACGTGATGGTCATATGATTAAGGTGCATATATATCATAATACGCACTTTCAGGTGTGGATTCACTTTTGGAGGTGTCGTATTGTGTACGACACTATACTAAGAGGGAATTTATTTATAATCTTCTAGGGAAGCCATATAAAGATGTTTCAGAGAAGCCTTGTTTATCCTTGTACATAGGCTTGAGTAATATCCCAAAATACCAAACGTAATTCAGATCTGTTTTGGACTTTTTTTAATTACCTAATCGCAAATACTAAGAAAATGAATAGTTATTGATTTATACATTAGATTATTAAAGATTAAGTTAATATCTCCTTTTTACCTTTGTTATTAAAACATTAAACAACGAGTCTTGATTTCTTATATAACGTCGAAGTCTTTTTTCCTTTAATTTCATTTACTATTTTAGATTTGAAGATATAATAGCCTTTTACTTTAGGGTTTTTTTTTGAATAAGTATAAAAACCCCTTTTTTAATAAGTACCTTATACTTTATTTGACGAGATTGCTAAAATAGTACTCCAAGAATAATAATCTTGCCTTTATTCTGAAGTTTAATAGAAAGCTCTTGATTTCTTATCTTCTTTTTAATCAAAAATACCTTAGTATTATAGTTGTTATTAATTATTAATAATCCATAAATGGATTATATAATTAAGAGTTTGACGGTGATTTGGGATAGTTTTAGAGTTAATTCGGGTATATTGTTGACTAGTGATTTAGGATTAATAGTGATTTCTGTCGATTTGGGTATATTATTAATTAGTGATCCGGGATTAGGAGTTATTTTTATAAAATACTTTGGTAAATTTTCTTTTTAACATTTAACGCCTAACGTATTTGTTTTAAATAAGCATATAAATGTTGATTAAAATGTACAAATTCGATTATTGTTTATAGTAATTTTATAAGACTTATCATTTATTTTTAAGAACTTATATAATCATTTTTTTTTCTTTTATATTAGGACTTAATCTTTTAGGTATAAGTCATATACCAGAATAGTACTAAGGCCGTTTCGAGTTGCCAGCGTATTATTGATTTTGTAGGTTATATAGATTTATTTTACTTTTTTTATTGCCTTTTTATTAGTAATAGCGCGCTATTTAATGGACAAACTTGGAGGGTTTAACTCCGTTATTCTAAGGTAAGCTTCAAAACGAGTAATATAAGAATCAACCCATTGGGTTCAACTGTATTATTTATTACTTTAACTGCTATTTATAATCAATCTTTATTATTTAATTTAAGGTATTTTTTTATAATGATTTTATAAACACGTTAAAGTGGATAATAATATTTCTTTACTTTATTAATCAAGTGGTATATTTCCATAGGGACAAGTTTTAGAATATTCTTAATAAAGCGTAAAGAATTGCGGAATTCCTTAAAATTGAAATTAGTTCTATAATTGTATATAACAAAGTCAAAGGGTTTAATGTATATGTTTATTTATATTGATTTAAAAGCATTGAATATAACCTAAGCCGTGGCTAAACCAGGTCTTTTTTGGAGTAGCTTTACTGTTCTAAAGCCAATGGCTTTATTAACTATATAGAGGGTATATTTTTCTTTAAACTGTATTATACTAGGGGACTAATCAGAGATTAATGGGTGACAGCTTTAATATTACTTAACTTTAATATAATATTATTAAAAGCGGTAGTATTAAAAGTAATAATATTATAACTAATATTATAACTAATATTATAACTAATATTATAACTAATATTATAACTAATATTATAACTAATATTATAACTAATATTATAACTAATCTTATAACTAATATTATAACTAATATTATAACTAATCTTATAACTAATATTATAACTAATATTATAACTAATATTATAAGTATAATAATAAGTATTTTTTAGTTTTTAATGCTCCGCAGGCCCTCCGGGGGCCCTCCGGGGGCTCTACGAGGCCTGTGTATTAATAATAATTATATTAAAAAAGCCTTTTGTATTAAACTATTAAACTATTAAACTATTAAACTATTAAACTATTAAACTATTAAACTATTAAACTATTAAACTATTAAACTATTAAACTATTAAACTATTAAACTATTAAACTATTAAATTTTATAAATGATTTAATAAGTACTTTATTTTATAATTTACTTAATTGTTTATTAAGTAATATTATATATATATTACTGTAATGGGCTCTATTTTGACCCTTTCACAACGCTAGAGCCTTAGGCAAAAAACCTCAAGTTATAGTCTATACAACTAATATAAGAAGCTCTCAGTACCTCTGTAATTTAGAAGAATAAAGACTTTTTTACCACTGAATTTGACTTTTATACTTCGCCTTAGGCTCAGTACCTCGAGTTTAGCTCTACCTAGTTCTTTTGTTTGTGTTGTCTTTACATTAGTGACTTATATAGAGAGATAAACTGTATGGTTTCGTTTCTATATAACTTATAAAAGTAATATCTTAATTCGTAAATAAAAAGCTATTTTTATAAATATTAAACAGCCTCAGAATTTTGGATTATTCCCCTTTTCTTTAATAATTATAAACACAAAATAAAGCTTATCAATTTAGTACTGCCAATAGAACCTGGTTTAACCTAAGCCAATAGTTTTCAACTACACCGGAAATTAAATTCACTTAATTTAAAATTAAGGTTTAATAGATTTGAGGAAAAGTCCTAGAATCAGGTTTTACTTGAAAATCTAAAATATAAAGAGTAGAACTTTTTCTAGATTGAAGTAGTTGTATAATTACAATTATTAGTTTTAAAAGCCTTGTTTATATTGCTTTTTATTTGTACTACTTTATTAGAGTTTATTAAGAATACCTTGATTTATATTAATCTTGTATTAAGGCTAATAATTAAAAAAGGACTAGTGAACCTGGATTATAAGTTTTAAACTAATGAAATATAATACTTTTATTCCTTAACTAATAAAAGCAACAAAACAGGACATATGTCTTTACCCTTTCCTGTCCTTCTTAACCTTTTTTAAGAGAGTGAGCCAGAATTGATTAAAACACATTAATTATTATTGTTATTAGACTTGTTTAATACACTAGTATTGTTAAGTTTTATAAGAACCTAATTTTTAAATATTAAACTATTTGAAAATAATATAGATTTTATTAAAGAATCTGTTAATATAATTACTTTAATAGCTTAAAATATCACTGATTTATTAAAAGGCAAGATACTTTTTCTTAATTTAGAGGGTATGTTTTACTTTTTTAGAACAAATATTATAGATTTCTTAAAATATTATAAAGAGATTTATAAAGATTATAGTATTATTCAAAACGAGTGAGTCCTTTGGCTTTTATACTATTATGATGAGTCCCAGAAAGATATTATTAAAACCATAGGTAAATAAAAAGAGAAATAATTATGGGCAGTACTTACTAAAACCTTGAAAGTCAAATTTAAAGAACACAATTGTTAGTAAATTTGGTATTCAATAAACTTCTTTTACGAGTTTATAATGACAAAGTGTATTATTAAGGACTTGAAGGCTTATGTATAATTGTACTCCTAGATTATTGACGCTTTATTTAAGAAAAAGATTTTAAGTAAAGTAAATCGAGGACAATACTTTTTTCTTAGTTTACCCACCGTTGAACAAAACAAACTCATTAAAAGTGAGAAAATTAATAATTCAGACCTTAACACTTATATTAATTAGACCAACTTTAAGAGTAAGATTCTCATAGTTATTGAAAGCGAAAGAATAATTGAAGTTTTATAATAAGAGAAAGAACCAATAAGGGCCTATATTAAAGAAATCCAAGAATTGGTTGATAAAGTTATTCGCTTATCGGAAGTTTTTTTTGTAATAAGAAAGCGTTTGGTAATATTATTATTTGTTAAAAAAAAAGTAGTACTAGCTTAAAAAGCAGAACTTAAAGATTTAGTAAGTAAAATAACGTACTTTAGGCTAAATGTATTTATTTTAAGATTGGATTAAATAGAACAACCTAGAGTTTCGGAATTTGGCCCAAGAAGTCGTAATATCCTTTAATATATTTAGAAAGGGTAAAATAGTTAAGGGTATTTCCTTTAAGATAAACAGAGTAGAGTTATAGATTTAGGCGGGAATTTTGAGATTAATATTATAAGATATAATAATAGAAATCAAAGGGCAGAATGTTTCTTTTGTAATAATTAAATAGGAGGAGAACCTTATTGGACTAGGGATAATTGTTTATTTTTTAGGTATTATATTAAAAATGACATTATATATATTAATAAATGGGGCAAATATTATATTAGTTCTTAAAGCCGGGAAAATGCCTTAGTTATTTTGAAGAAATCAGGTTAATCTTAGGCCGCCGTTATTTAATTGAAAACTGTTAGGACAGAATAAGATAAGAACCTAAAGGCAAGAAAGACTAATGCCCTTATTTATACAAATCATATCTTTGTCTATTTAATTGAGCTAAGGCTAGGACAATTAAATAAAATTATTTTTGATTTTAGATTAAAAGTCATAAGTATTATTAAACTAATTAATAATATTAAAATTGGAGGATAGGTTTCCTCAGCTATTATAGTCTTTATTAACGCCGTATAAGCAGAAAAGCCAAATACTCCGTGACTTTTAATAAGAACTAACCTTAATTAAATAAATAAGATTTGGATAAAGAAAGAGAAAGATTATAGTGCCTTGTTTAATAAAGAAGAAAAGAGGGAAAGGGCGAATAGGGAATTTGGTTATGTTTTAGAATTAAAAAAAGACGAGGAAATAGAGGAAGATTTAAATATTATAATTTTGGAAGTAGTAATAAGTCAAGGGCCTTTTACTAAATAAAGTAAGGCTGTTGTGGAAATCCTTAAAAGAGAAAAGTTCTTTAATTAATATGTTATACTAAAAGCTTAAGAAAGAACAGTTGAGAAATTCATAAAACAGACACTTAGTAGTATTACCTTTGAAGATCTTTATAAACTATAGGCTCACTAGAATAAGATGTTTAATTGACAAATACTACTGGTTTTAATAATAAGAGGAACTAATGTAGAGATCTCAACTTTAAATCAAGTAATAGTAGTAGCGGCTCGGAGTGACCTAACCTTTAATTATTTCTTAGAAAGCGTAATTAATTTTATAAAACTTATTAAGAGTTCCTTATTAGACTAAAGTATTTTAGTCAATATAATTATTAAATAGAGTGATATTATCAAGAATTACTTAAACATAACTATGAAGACACCTAAAGTGTAAGTCAATTGTGGAGGAGAACTCTTAGTTAGTGCTACTATTAACAGTGGTATAGAAGTTAATGTGATAAGTATAGCTGTTGTAAAAGCTTTAGGGATGATAATTGTCAAAAGTAAGACTTTTACGTTTGTTACTATTACGGGCTAATAATATGCTTTTATTGGTTATATTAAAGACGTTTTAATTAATATTAGAAGAATTAAGAATTACTCTGATTTTATAATTATATACAATGCTAGTTATAAATTATTATTTGGAATGCCGTTTATTCTGGAAAGTTATATTAGTTTTGAATATCCAGGCTATAGTATTATAAAAGCTGTCTTTTAGGATGTAAAGAGAAAACGAAGTAGAAGAGTAACGGTTACTAGAGATTAGTTTGATTTAATTGATTAGGTATTAGGAAAAGTATAACTAGCTTGGATATTAAGGAAGGTGCTAGTAACAAAGGAGACTTAAAAGGAAGCTTAGGGTGTACTGACTTAACTTATGATCCAGGATTAAATATCGACTCGGAAATTTCATTTGGTTTTAAGGGTATTTAGGTGTTAAAATTAAGGAAAAAGAAAAAAAGAAAAGCGAAAAAAAAAGAAAAAGAAAACAAAGACTACTGATTTAGGATTATAAATTAAAATAAGCGCGAAATTGTATATCATTTAACTGGATAATAAAAGAGATGATTTTATGTTTGTTTTTGACATTGATCCATTAATAAATTAAGATTCAAATCTAATAGTAATGTTTACTCTAGTATAAATCAATATTATCTATAAAAGGAAAGTAGACAAAGTTCGGCTAGTAGACCTAAGTAAAACCAATGGCAATGTGTTTGGAAGAATCAATAATTGGTTTAAAAGGGATGAAGAGGCGAGACTATTATAGAAAGTAGGTAAATTTAGTGATTATATTACAGGGTGTTTTTCGGATTAAGAGCTAAGGAATAAACTGATAAAGGAGAGGTTTAACGAACTAATTATTAGTAAACATTTTATATTAGAGGAACGAGAACTGCTTTTCTAAACATTGTTAAACTGAGAAGCGGTGTTAGCCTTTGATTAGACTTATCTCGGTATAATCAAGGAAGAGGTTTTGCCTTTAATACTGATTAAGACTGTATTATATAAGGTATAGTAAGAAAAATCCTTCTTGGTTCTTAAGGCTTTGTAAGAAATGGTTATATTAATGTTTAAGGATTGCTTAAGACAAGGATTACTAGAGTACTGTTATAGTGTTTATAGAAACAAGTGGTTTTTAGTAATTAAAAAAGAGAAAGGGACTTATAGACTTATTATAGCTGTGATTGAAATAAATTATATAACTGTTTACGACGCTAATATCCCCCTGAATATAAACTAGTTCTCTACTGAGTTCGCTGGCCTTACTATAGTATTTTTTATTGACTTATTCTTAAGATATGACTAGTTTTTGTTAGATATTAAGTCAAAAGACATAACAGTTATTTATATACTAATCGGTTTATTTTGTATAACAAGACTTTTTTAAGGTATTATTAACTTTATAGTTTAGTTTATTTGAGTTATTTATAAAATTCTCCTGGATTATATTCTAGATGTCGCTTTGTTTTATATAGACGACGTTAGTGTCAAAAGAAGTATATCCTTTTATAATAATAAAGAGATTTTTCCAGGAATTCGATGATTTGTCATAGAATATATTCAGAACCTGGATAAAGTGCTAGTCTGTTTTAAAAGGGCTGGAGTAATAGTTAGAACAAAATCCTAATACTGTTTATTAGGACTTAAGATTGTGGGTTTTGTTACAAATAGTAACGGATATCACTCGGAGATAAGTAAAATTCTGAAAATTATAGAATAGGAGTATTATAATAGTGTCATTAAAGTATGTGCTTTTTTTAAAGTTGTAGTATATTATTGTATTTGGATCAAGAACTTTTCTATTATTGCTGTTCTAATTTACGCTATTATAAGAAAAGGGGTTATTTTTGAGTAGTTGGATTTATAAAGACTATTTATGAAAACGTTCAAAGATGTACTTTTAAATGTCCTTTTTTTAATTAAGATTGACTATTGACTGGAAGTAGGCCTAATTATTTTGATAGTAGATGTGAGTAAAATCGGATAGGGAGTAGTACTGTAATAACTTGATTAGTTTAAGAAACGTCATCCGATATGATTTAAGAGTGGAATATAGAACCCGGCTGAAAGTAAGTATAATACTACTAAGCGAGAGTATCAAAGAGCCTTTAAAGCTATGAAAAAAATGCGGAGTGAATTTTATAATGTTTATTTTATCTTAAAAATTAATGTGAAAGTGCTTATGAAATAACTTAATACAGCAGTAAACGATTTCCCTAAAGCTTTATTAATAAACTAGATTGTATAAATACGGTTAATGGACTTTAAAGTCAAATATATCTTAAGAATAAAGAACACTATAATAGATGGATTATCTCATAAAGGACAGGAATATCTTTTAAATATTATAAAACAAAACAAAGAGAATATTGATAAATGGATTTTTAACGAACTCAATGGAGTTAGTATCTCGAGTACTTTAATTGGACGACTTATAATTTAGGATTAAGAGTCGTTGTTAAGAATTCTGGAAAATTTATATTCAAAAGAATTAGAAGAGATTATATCTTTTTTGTTAACCCTTAAATAGTTGTCTAGTATTTGATTAAATGACTTCAAGTGATTCAAAGGGCAAGTACTCTTATATTTGTTTAAACAAAGAAGTTATATTGACAGGCTGATAATACACACCTTATTTGCCTTGTTGTTAATGGTAAGTTTGAAAGATATGAGGTTATTAAAGATTGTCATAATAAAAATAGACACAGAGGAGGTAAAGTAACTTATTATTGACTGGTGAAGGCATTCTTTTAGAGAGGGTCGTTTAAAGACTGCAAAGCCTTTACAAAAAGCTGTAAAAACTGTCAAAAAAGGAGATTAGGGTGAGAAGAGAATCTTCTGTATTTGATTTGGCTAATAAGAATCTTTTATAAGATTAATTTGGATGTTTATAAAGTGCCGGTACTTGACAACGGGAAGACTTGTTTTGTTTTGGTAAGGGATGATT
This sequence comes from Helotiales sp. F229, assembly GCA_002554605.1. NCBI lineage: Eukaryota > Fungi > Ascomycota > Leotiomycetes > Helotiales > Helotiales sp. F229. The sequence goes on along the minus strand of MXAW01000004.1, from coordinate 5,867,915 downwards.
TATTTGGCTAGCTAAAAAGAAAGGCGCTAGGAGCAGTTATAATAGCTGAAATTGCGAAGTTTTTGTGGGAAGATGTAGTATATTAATATAGGTTGTTTAGTACATTGATTATGGATGGAGGACTGGAAAATAAAGGAGTTATATAGGCTTTTATATTGAAATACAGAGTTAAACGTATTCAGATTTTAGTATATAACTTAAAGGGGAATAGAAGCGTAAAGAGGGCTTATTGAGACATCTTAGATGGTTTTTTTAAGGTAATAAAGGGTGGTTTTTATTGATAAACTAATAAATTCTTTAATATTTTGTTTATAATATGAACTTCTGTTTATTAATTTATTGGTGTTATTTTTTTTTTCTTTTATATAGACGGGAAGCAATTCTTTTGTTAGAAAGCCGTTATTTAGTATAAAGGATGTTTGATTATATAAAAGTTAAGAATAGAGGAAATTTATTGACTCTTCGTTATTATTAATTGGAGTTATGGGATAATGATATTAAAGAGATTGTATTACGGAAACGATGATTTAGAGAAGCTAGTAAGGACTAATAGGACAGGACAAGAATCTTAAAAAGCATATTAATTGAGAAAGGTGATTATGTTCTGGTATATGACGTTAAACAATCTATTAATATATCAATTAATAACAAACTCGATTATTGTTGGCTTGGATTATTCCAAATCTCAGAAGCTCAAATGAATAAAGGATATTATAAGCTATAAAAGATAGATAAAGTAAACCTTCAAAGAACTTTCATAACTAACTGACTTAAATGATTTTACTAATGAGATTATATACTATTTCCCGTTAAATTAGACCTAAAAACGAGTTCCTTCGAGTTAAACGAATATTTCAATAATAGTAACTATTAAGACTCAGACTATAACAAACTACTGTACTGTTGTTATGTTTTTGAAACGCCAACTTTTTACTTTTAAATTATTTTACCTACTCTTTTTAATAGTTAAAAATCAGCCTATTATATAGTTTCTTTTAATAATTAAAAATGCGCTCTTTTAGAGAAACAGGGGCGTTTCTCTTTTTTGTTAGTAGGGATAAGTGTTATTGTATTTTTTCTGTCTTTTTTTGCATTTCTTTTTATTTTTCCTTAATTATTGTGGAATTTATTTGTTAAAATTGTTTACTTTTATTTTGCTTTGTTTAATTGGAAATCATATGGTATATTTGTTTAGGACACAAACATTTGCGATGACAATGACGTCATTCACTGTTTGGAAAGTGTTAGATAGCCTTGTTATATAAGGCTAAGCGGGAATTGTTTACTTAATGCAGTTCTTAGCGTAGGTTGAGACTTTTCCTTAGTTATATAAACCCTTTATTTATGTTTTAGACCTAAAACTTATATTAACTTTCCAAAATTCCTAGATTATGATAAATCACTATTAAAGTCTTTAAAAATCTTTAATTTAAGAAATCTTCCTAATTTTGACTTATGATCCCGGGATTATAAGTCAGAATATTATTAAAAATGCTACTAATGATTAAATCTCTGGTTTCTTAAGTATTATTTATTGATAATCCCGGATTATTAGTGAAAAAGTCAACTAACTCTAATAAGTCAAAGCCAATTATAATATTTAACAATAATAAAGACGTTATTGTTACTGTGTCTTTTTTAAAGACATTAGTTAAATATATAACAATTGTAAAAACGACTATTAATCCGGGATTAGTAGTGATAATGAATATTCCTTATAAAGGACGTATATTAACGAACATCTCTTAAGTAATGTAGGTCTTTGACTTGTGTAGGCTAAAATAAGCCAAACTTTTAATCACTTAGACCTATTCTTAGCTGAACATTTTCTAGGAATAGTTTAAAGATGTTTTTAAAGAATGGTTTAATAAAGTTATTATTAAACTGGCTAAAATGAAAGGTTTTAATATATAAGACTATAAGACAAATAACTAAGACTTATTTAATAGAATCCAAAACATTAAAGCCGTCTATAACAAAAAGAAAAACAGTGCTAATAAATTGATTTGTATCTGGCCTATAAAGAAAAGTGTTATATTTTGCTAAAAATATATAAAAGATTTTAGTAGTCAAAAGTGTCTAGAACAACTTAAAACCATCGGTGATAAGATTAAGTCATTTTTAAAGTATATTTAAGCCCTGAACCAGTATATAATTAATAACGCCTAGGACAAGTAAGTACTTTAGACAGCCAAAGCCAAGACCTAAACATTGATTGGCATTATACCGGGGAACATTGCCGTTTACTGGACTGACTTCATTAAGAATAAAGCCTAGTTCTTTGAAAAAATCGCTGTATTATTATCGGATAAAATACTGAAAAAAGTAAGACTCAAAGTCTTTTATTACGGCTTATTTATTTTAATTAAAATAATAGATAATAGTGTCTTTGGTGACTTTTCTAATAAACCAGAACTTATTCATTTTTTCGTCTTTGAAACTGAACTATCCAAAGCTAGAGCTTCAAAATCTGGTTCTCTAGTAACTGTTAATCCCGGATTAGGAGTCAACCTAACTACTAAGGAGAAAATCAGTGCCCCGACCACATTAAAGACTGTTATAGCAAAATCACTACGCGTTTCTGCATTATTATTAAAAAGTGACTAACTACTACTGTAACTCGGTTCATTAATACCTGAAAAAGTCACTACCCCTTTTGTCAGTATTATTAAACCAAGTTCTTTTGAGAAAATCATTGATTTTATAATAGTAGGTGTTTTAGAAAAGGCTCTTATGACTTATAAACCCAGATTAGTAGTTAAGCCATTTTTTTTTATATTATAATAAAAACTATTAATCTAAATATAGAAAATTCAATATAAGAGTAGTTGAGTTTATTAGATTCCTTATTATTGGCTAATCTTAACATTATGTTTAATAAAAATGGAAAATTCGCAGTATAAATTAATAGTCTTTTATATAAAGGATTGTCTAAGGATAATTTCAGAGTCTAAAAAACAGTCCAAATAGTAAAATCTCTTCTAAAAGCCTTTTAACTATATATAGAAGAATTTGTATTTTAAGTGGAAGAATAGATTCAAATAGAGAATGAAGCTGTTAAAGGGGCTCTCGGACTTTTCGAGATGTAACTTATGATGTTCAAGTAAGCTAGTAAATAAGCTTTTTGAATCTATTATTTTTTTAAGGATGATTTTGAGGCTTAGTTTATTTTTTAGTATTTTGATTTTGTTAAAAGGAAAGGTAAGGCTACTGTTGATTTAGGATCATTAGTTGTCGATGTCTTATTTAAAGTCCAGTGGAGTGATTATGAGGCCATTATTGAATTAAGTAATTGTGACTACTAATTGTCAATTATTGTTATATATATGTTAGAGTATAGAGACAAATTCGAAATAGACCTCAGTTTTCTAATTAAACTTTATTATAGAAAATACCTTTAGAAATCAGATTTACTGGGAAATAAGGAAAACTAAATGTACTTGTTGTATTTTAGGAAGTTCGCTAATTATTGTAGGATAATTAAAAAAGGTGTGAAAGGAGAGGTTCTCCGAAAAAACTTCGATTTTATTATAGCTAATAAAGACAATATTGAGTAACTGCAACTGAACCCTAACTATACGTTAATCTTTAAAGCTTCTAAAGATACTATAGACATTAAACCCAAAGTCTGGCTTAAGTATTCAAAGTTCTGCTTTACCTTAAAGACTGTTACAACTGTTATTAACCTTAAATAATCCACTGACTTTTCTTAAAAATATCTCTCGATATTTTTCTTTGAGAAACTTAAAAACAAAGGTATTATTTACGTTCTTAATATACTTGGCTCAGGATATATCTATAAGAAGAAAGTAAAGAATATTTGGGAAAGATTATAATTACGGAATTAGTGATATACTGTTTCTATTATCGAAAAAACTAACGTAAGGTTAGAAGGTCTATTGTGTTTTTGTATAATATGATTTATAGCACAGTTCAGTAATGCCTTCGAATGGACTATAGCTTTTATCTTGTTGTTATTTCTGCTATAAATACTACTAATACTCGAGTCGTCTATTATTTGGACTTTTCTATTCTGCCGTCCTTTAATAGAGTACAAAGTGTCGTTTTTACTAAAGCCGATATTAATAATTATATTCGCGCCACTGTGACTTGTGATTTGGGATTAACAGTGCCTTCTATCCTCTTGCACTGGGCTCTTAACTATTATATCTTCTTCAGCAATTCTTTAATCACTGGCTATTATTATAGGATTAAAGGTTTTTATAACTATTTTGATTTTATTATTAACAAAAAACTTAACTAAAAATTTAATTTACTTTAGTTAGTAAAAAAGAGACCCTTTTAAAATACCTTTTAGCCTTAAGTAACAAAAAAATCATTGTAAGATTTTTGGACTTAATAGATCTTTCCCGTTTTCTCTTAATATACCAAGGTTTTGTTCTTTGTACTTATAGTAATACAAAGTATTTTAATACTGGATTTTTAATCTTGTCAAATAATTACATGTCAGTCCTGGATAAGGAAATCCTAGAAAATGGAGTCAAAACCGACGACTTTATAGTAATCGTGAGTAAACTGTAAAAACCACCGGTTAGTAAATAGGGGATTGAAAAACATACATATGCCCCGTTTATTATAGTAACGACTATTACTGGCCTTGGCCTTTTATTAGAAGCCTTAGTAGGACAGAAACCTTGGTCTAATCTATTAGTTTATGTGAAAGTTCGAGATCTTTTGTAATTAGATAACAAGGTACTTATAGCCTACTTAGAATCACATCGTATTAAATAGCTCATAATAATAACTAAGGCTTAGTAGTCAGTTCAAAAGCTGGAAAAAGAACTTTATAAGGAAAAGTCTTACTTTAAGGTAAGATTACTTAGTGGGTTTGTTTTCGCAGATAATATCGTTGATAAGTTAGTATTAAAAGAAAAAGTCAAGAAAAGCGGGTATAATATTAAATTGGAGGATTTTATAGATAATGAGACACCGGAAGAATATAAGGACACTTTTACCTTTGATTTTGCCTCACGAGTCATCTAAGGTACTATGAGTTAAACTGAAAGTTCTGGAATAGCCTATATAGACAAACTTAATCAGGCTTTAAATATAAACGTTATAACCACTCTTAATCCTAGATTACTAGTGCCTTTTACCTCAAAACCTTAGGGTATAGTATTTAATAATATCTCAGAACCTACGATTTATTTCACTGGCAGTGACTTCGGTAAGACGCCTTCATTAGTTAAAATAATGCGTCAAGTTGAAAAGGGCATAGTAAAATGAGTTAAACAAGATTCTCTAGAGTAATAAGAGAATACCGGAAGTCAAAGTCCTATTATACCTGACTTATTGGCTTAACCCTAGACCTTTAGAAAGACTATTATAAACTATCAAGTATTGGATAATACCTTTTTATTATTTAAAGATACTTTTTTACTTGAACTTAATTAAGAGCTACAGTTACTAATAAAGATTTGCATTAATACTAAGTGGACTTCTGTGTATACTAACTCGTAGCAAACTACTTTTCCTGCTTTTATAACCCTTATTGCCTCAGCTAAGACTTTAGCCGTTATTTCCCTAAAACTACCCCTACTTAAAGGAACTTAGTTATTTAACAGTCACCGAACTGTCAGACTTATCTGCTTTAGATAAAGCTCTAACTAACCTGCCGTAAAAAATCTGAAAACCGAGTACAAATCACTAGTAAAAGTAACAAAGAAACAAAAAGCCGCAAAAGAAATAACTACAAATGCTAAAGTACTAAAAAAAGCCAAGTAATAAGTTGTAATCTTAGATCATAGGTAATTAATAACTAATAGGTTAGGGAGTTTTATTTTATTTTTTTAGTCTTTTTCTAATACTTAGACAATTTCTTTTTATAGTAAAACATTAGTGGTGTTAAACCTTTTTTCTCTTTTTTTTTATTTTATTTCTTTTTTATAAAGAAATATCCTTATAATATTTCTTTCTTTTTAGACGGCTTTAATTAGTTTATTTATTAGTAGTCTGGGTTAACCACTTTTGTTAGTGGGGACAAGTGTAATAGGTTTTATTTTGACCCTTTTATAACACTAGAGCCTTAGGCAAAAAACCTCAAGTTATAGTCTATACGACTAATATAAGAAGCTCTTAGTACTTCTGTAATTTAAAAGAATAAAGACTTTTCTACTATTGAATTTGACCTTTGTACTTCGCCTCAGGCTCAGCACCTCGAGCTCAGCTCTACTTAGTTCTTTTGTTTGTGTTGTCTTTATATTACTTAATTTTTAAATCAATTTTTTATAAAAATAAATCATTAAAATAAATCTTTAATATTTATTTTTAATTATATATTAGGCTTAATATTTAGATTATAATAATAATATTTTTATTTTTAAATATGTTCTTTTTATTTTAACAAGTTTTATTAATTATATTTGTTATAAATAGCTGTTTATTAGCTTATATATTAAGATAAGATGGAAATTAGGTTAATTATAATCATATAATATTTTTTGAATAACTAATATCTTTATAATAATATTAATTATTATAAATCTGAAAAAGTCATTTTAATAAGCCAATCAAGCTGATTCTAAAACAGGTCTTATTTTGTATTTTAATTAAAAACTCATAGTGATGCACAACTTTTAAATAATAATAAATCTAAAAAAGTCTTTTAATAATTAATATTCTTATAAGTATAATAATTATTATAAAATTTAAAAAGCCATTTTAATAAGCTAATTAAGCTGATTCTAAAACAGGTCTTGTTTTGTATTTGAATTAAAAACTCGTAGTGATACACGACTTTTAAATAAAATTTCTTTAGAAATATCTTTTTTATAATTAATATTCTTATAAGTATAATAATTATTATAAATCTAAAAACCCATTTTAATAAGCTAATTAAGCTGATTCTAAAACAGGTCTTATTTTATATTTTAGTTAAAACTCATAATATTACACAGTATTTAAACAATTCCCCTTTAAAAGTGGGGCTTCCCGCACTCCCGCACTCCCGCACTCCCGCATTCTTAAAGTTTTGTTGTATATCGTACAATCAACACCACCTTTTATTATTATAACCTCTTTTATAAGTCACGTTTTAATCACAAAGCAGTCAAAGCTCGGTCCACGTATTAATGACCAATCAGAGGAGGGCAAAAATTAACAGATTTTTTCACCACTGGGAAAGTCAAGCTAGTGTAGAGATTTACATGTGTTAAAGTAAATGCCTGAGGCTCCTAAGATTAAGAAAACGTAGAGACAGCTAAAGTTGTCAATTAACATAAACTGTGTAATTAAAATCTACGTTATTTTATAATTTAAACTAAAATCTATATAAAATATTTGCGTGTTTTTGGCAATACTTATATATTTTCTTAACTTTGAATATAATATCAAAGTCAGGAATATAACCAGCTTAGTCTAATAGGTATTATAGGCGTTGTATTAAGGAGTACCCGAATCGCCTGTATAATCTTCGAATCTTTATTTCAATTAGATGACACACATTGATTGTATTAGTTAATAAATTCAATAATTACTAGTACTGGTTTAAGAAAAACTATGAATGGCCTTGTTTTTATATAATTAAGTGTTTTTTTTTTGCCTTGAATTAATATATTCCGTAGGTTGTCGCATTGGGTATTGAGCTTATTTAGCTATTGTAGGTATACTAAGAATAAGATATCCGTATCTACAATTGTAAACTCTATTGGTCCAGTAAGAGTACTGACTATTGTTACTCTTATAAACGGGCAAGAACCGGTTCTGAATATGATCTAATTTTGCCTTATTTGGCTTGTATTAAGTTTAATGTCTTAAATCCGTTATAAAACTCGTAATTGGTTAATGATTTAGTATTCTTGTTTGAGGTTTTAATGTCAATAAGTAAACCTTAAATGAATTAATCTGTCTATTACGTTGTATAAGCCTTACTTTATGAAGGTTTTCTAATCTTATTCTCTAAAATATGGGCCGTTTTCCGCTTTTTAAGCTATAATAACACTTCCTGTATATTATATTTGGTTTTATTTATTATAAATATAATTACAAAGTTTGCTATATTATTGTTATTGTTGTTATTTGTTTCCTTTTAAAGATTATTACCATTTAATAAAGTGTTTTATTTGTTATTATAAGGGTTATCCTTATGTCTTTTGGATTAGGTCCAATTTAGGTTCAAATCAGGTTCATATCTTTTAATATGTGTTAGGTAGGCTTTGAATAAGCTTTTTATAGTTCTCATTCATTCCGTTTTTTAATTAGCAAAGTACTTTGTTCTTATAATATCTCGTTCTTTCTCAAAGTGTCGGCTATTATGGCAATCCATTTTTTTATAAATAATATACCTAAAGTAACCTGGCTTAGGCCGGAATTTGTCCTTACGCTTGTTATTTTATAAGAATTTAATTTTTTTATTTAAGTAATATATACTTCTATTGGCGATATAGGATTAGTGGCGATTCGGATTTAATCTAAAGGTCTTTTTGACTCGTAATCCCGGCTTATATGTCGTCTTAATATTAATAACAAAGCGGAAGCCGTCCATTAAGGTAAGGAATATTAGTAGTGCCTTAAATAGTGTTATCTTAAAAAGTGGATTACCTAATATTCCCTATAATAGTTTATTTTAAAGCGTCTTGTCATTTCTTATATTATTATTCTTAAAACTTAATTAGAGACTTTGTAATTCCTTAACAAAGCTTTTTAATTGGTTTAATACTGGTTTACTCTTTTAATATAATTTAGTTTGGAATAATAAGAAGATTAAGTCAAACCATTGGCTAAAAAACCTATTCGTATGTTCTTTTATCTTAAAATTGCCTTGGGTAATTATGACAAGATCTTTAAAAGAATAACCCTTGTTTTAAAGGTACTAGTAATAATATGTATTAGCTTTGTTTTATAGTATAAACAGAAAAGCTCGGTTTTAAATAGAATTGTTAATAAAAACTTGTTAATATAAATCAGCAAAAATATATAACTTCTCGTCAAAGTAATCTTTAGCGCTATTATATTAAAGCTCTTTTGAATATATTTTACTAAGATTTACCAAGGACTTGATTTAGTCTAAAGATAATAGGTCCATTATAAATCATAAAAGCTATATTAATTTAGAATATAGTTTAATAAGTCTTAGTAATATTATAAAAAAGGGTAATGTCCCATCTTTTAAGTAAATATTTAGCGGTAATATTAAATCGGGCAATATATTATTGTTTGGTTTTTACTTTGGTTTATCTTCAAAAGGCCTTTTATTAAGGGTAAATAAGGATTCCCTTTTTAGATTAATAGGTAGCGTTATATTATATAAATCCTTTTTTATAATACTGATTTTAATAAGGGCAAGGGTATTAAACGAGTCATTTTGACGTTTTAATATGACGCCTAATGTCTCCTTTTTTAACATTAAAAGTATCTGACCTTTTTTAGTCTTTAGTATAAAGAAGAAAAGGGTTTGCGTAGGTATAAGGACCTTTGGTTAATTATGGGTAAGCCTTATAAAAGATGTGAATATGTTTTAGATGTGATCCGGGACAGATCTTAGGTATATTCGGTTTTATATTTTCAATTGTTTTTTAGGCTATTTGTTTTTGTTAGTTCTTATTATGTTTTTTAATACGTTTATAACCTTTATTTGCTTTGCTTTTTATATATAACAACTATAAAATCTAAAATTATCCCTTAATTACGCCTTCTTTTATTTATAAATCTTCTTAAAATCGGCAATTATCCATTTATTAAAAAATTCCCAAAAATCCTAAAATAAGTACTCTCCCTTTGTCTTTCTATTACAATAATATTTATAAAACTTTCGCAAATACTTCATATAATTAGCTAATATATTATTAGCCTTTAATAATATATTATCCAATAGTTCTTGAGTTAATAAAATGACACTACTTTCTATATGTTTTTTTGCTAACTCCGCAGTACGCTCTTTTGACTAAGACATCTTATTGGGGTGGTTTCGGAGTCGGTTCGAATATAATTCCCTAAATAATCCGTTGGTCCGGTTTTAAGGTGTTGATTTGACAGTTGCCGTCGAGTAATTGTTGTGTTGTGTTTGTTATAAGTTATATAACTATTGAATTTTTAATCAATTAAAGTGCTTTTACTAATGTTTTTAAAACGGGAAAGTTATTTGTTCTTTAATTTAGTCAAACGGCTAGGCCCTAATTAAAGGTACAAATAATTAAGTGTTTTAAGTCGACTTTACAGTTTAAGACCTTGTTATCTGTGATACAAATTGACTATTGATTAGTGTTAGTACAGTACCGGTGGATTATATAAAGATATATTAAAGCAAAAGGGTTAATATAGTTTTTAGTGAAGTGGGTGATAAAATTTGTATATTTTTAAGAGAGTGGGAGAGATCCCTTATTATATACTCCTTCGAATAACTCCTATAACAGGTCCGTTATAGCTCCAATTACCCCCTGAAACTGTCAGATCTATTATTCCTAATAGCCAAGGCATAACCCCTGAAGACTACCATGGTATTATTCAAGTGGCGCTCCCCGTATAGTATGATAAGATTACATAACCCCTGTGAACCAACAAAAAGCATAAGATTATGCTGAACTCTTTTATGAGGCATTTTAAAAAAAGTTTCCTAATAGTACTTGTAAGTTTTTCTTATAATAACTTATTATTAAAAAGCATCTTAACCACTAAAACCTGGAATTTCTAGATATGAATAAAGTAGTATTTAATTTTCTTTTATAGCTTAGTTAAATAAGCTTACACTACTTCTTATGTCTTTTAAAATGAACCTGGTTAAAGAGGTTTTTTTAACTATTAAAAATTGCCTATAATAATTCCCCAATATTAAATGTGTTTCTATACAAATGCTTTAAAAGCTTTTTAAGTTGGAAGGAGCTGGCAAATGTATATAAGTTATAATAATATAAAACGGCAATATTTAAAGCGTATTAGCTTTTATTATTTTTGTTGAAAGTGAATATTATCTTTTATAAGGTTGTTGAGTTATTCCTTTAATAGATAATATTTTAAGAATTCTAAAATTCATGGGTTTTATTATATAATAGGAGATTATAAATTGTTCTTTTTGGCTAATAAATAAAAGCTTAAATTTTTTAAATTTGTATTGATAATTTTTATGTGGGAGTTAAGTATTAGAATTAAAATTATAAGTTTTTTGAGAAGCCATAAATTTAATATGATTTGATTAATATTTAAAGGCATAAAAAGGCTGTTCATAATAAAGCTAATGATTTCCTCCCAAACCAATAAAAAAAATAAGTAACTTGTGAATTTCTAAAAATATTAAGGCTTAAAATTTAGCAAGTTTAAATGATATGTTTTTAAAAATACTAACTTTAAGATTTTTCAAATAATTTAGGATAATATTATTATATACGCTTCGCTATCAGAACTTAATTTGTTATTAACAATAATAAAGCTTACCTTAAATTCACAATAAATACTTTATAAGGCAATACCTAGCCTTTATCAATTTGATCGCACTTTTATGCCAAATTTATACTTGAATTTTAATTTTACGTTATCCTCCACTAAGTTTTTACTACGCTTCTTTCAAGTACTGAAAATTCTGCATAATAAAATGGGAAATGATCAAGCACGATTTACAATAAAAAATTTAAATAATATTAATTTACAAATCGGTTTTATACCCACATTTTTATCGCATTTCTTTTTATTTTACGCATTAATTTAAAATTTAAAATTATTTTAAATATTGATCTTAAAGAATATATCATTAGCATTTTTAATTAATAACCTATATTGATATTTATCTTTTTATAATATGCTTATATTTTTGCCTTTTTAGCTGTTGTTTATTAAATATCTTATAAAAAAGCTTTTTGCTGCATGCAAACCAATTATGATTAATAGCCTTTAGTTTTTAGTTTTTTAGATAAAAGATTTTAATAAGTTCATTAATTTAAATGTTTTAAAACAAAATCACAATTAACAATATTTAAAAAACTTAAAAGTTCATATTATGAATTTAAAAGATTTTTTATACAAAAATGGCTACATGTTTTTAATATTATAACCTTTGAATCTTACTTAATAGAAGCGTTTATGTCAATTGATTTTTGATTTAGTTTTGTATTAAAGTTATAAAAATTGGACTTTGAAAATCAAAATAATCTTGCAGCAAGTCAGCTTTATTCTTAATGAATAATTTTCTTTAAAAAAAACTAGCAAATTTTATAATTATATTAATCCTATTTTTTAGCAGCCTTTAAATATAAAAAAAAGCATAAAATATTATACAAAAGTATTAAAAAACATTCTAATTTTTAAGGAAAATTAAGTCTTTGTTGCTAAAATAGCTTAAATAATTATTATAAAAGCAAAACTTATATTTAATGCCTTTAGTTTTTAATATTTAAATTAAATACTAGGGCTTTAAATTTAAATTCATATTTTACAAAAAATAAGAAAATTATTTTTAGTTTATTAATAAACAATAGCCATGCTTTTAACATTATTAATGCGTATAACTAATAATAAATCTTTAACGCAAAAGTGTTTTAGGTAATCACTAACTTTAATAAGGAATATAATCATTAGAAAAATAGGATAAGCAAAATGGCTTTTAAATAGCTGTTATTAAATCTTTGCGAGATTATTTCCTATGGCCATACTGCTATTTATTAAAACCAAACCCTTTTTATTATTTATAAATTTATAAAAGAAGTTTTTTTAAAATATTTAATAAAAGCTAATTAAAGATTGCAATAGTATGGCTTTATTTGAAATATCTTATAAATATGGCGTAATAATTTAAATAATATTAAATTATTGATTTTTTTAAAAATATTGACCTTAAATTATAAGCATTTGCAAGAAAACCTAAACCTTGTTCTGGATAAAATTTCTTTTGCGAAGAAGCCAAAAATGTTATTAATTAAATAATTATAAATGTCTTAAAGCAGGACGATAAATAAAAATAAGAAAGTAAATTCGCCATATTATTAGATTTTTATAAAGATGCCGATTATATAATAATGGAAAAGCTAAAAACCTAGATTAATTATAAGATTGTTTTTAAGGCATGATTATTTATTAACCTCGCAAATATGGAGGATGTTAAGTAAAGAGCCAGCAATTTAAATGCTGTGCTTATTGAAAAGTACTATGTGAATTTTATTGGGGTAAATCGCCAGGCTATATGAAAAATAAATATTAATATAAAGGAAGCTAGAAAATGATGGCAAATTGATTAAGTATTTTAATGATGTGATATAATATTGCGCATTTAATGTAAATTTTAAATCAAAAATATATTAACATTATCTTAATAATATATTTAATTATAAATTCTTTTTTCTTCTTTAATATTATTGTTTCCTTAGTGCTAAATGTGGCTGCGGAATATTGAAACTGCGCAAGTGATATCAATTATATCAGGGTTTAGTCTTGCTTTCTTGGGAATAAGTTATGTCTTTTCGTTTGGTGAGAACCTGAACAAGACCTATTTGTGAATAATTTAGAAGCCGTCCTGCGAGATGTGTGACTATAGCCTTTGAGGGAAATCCTCTCCTTGTGTATCCTTAGGGCTGTGGGTTGCGATGGGATAATGATTATGATGATGTTCATTTACGCCCAAGATAGGGCGGAGCACATAGGCAGTTATCGAAGATCCGCTAAGCCTACTCTAGCAGTGTCCAAACTCGGTTCAAAGCCCTCAAACAATAATACTCGCAGAATCCCAAAGCATTTCTATCCCCATTATGGCCAAGGCTCAGAGAGCTGGCATTGTCATATGTTTGGTAATTAGTTATCAATAAGAGGATCGCAGGAGTACGTAGTACTTTGGACCGGTTGGTTTCAGCGATTGATGATGTAATAGAAGTTGCAATGCCATTCACACACGCTTGATTGACTTGTTCACTGGTAATATTGGAGAATTCTTTGAGTAGGTATGTAGAGTATTTATTAATAACGAGGACTTTTATTATATATGTTTACGTTTGAAGAAAGGTTTGGAGTTCATTCTTTGGGGTATAATTTCTGGTGACATTATCTCCTATGGCGATGTGGAGAGAAGAAGCAAACGGATAACGCTGCAGCTTTGAGGAGCCGGCAATTTTGGTGGGGCTTCGTTCTGTTATGCTAAGGCCAGCCACCAAACCAGAGATCTGCCCACATTGCAAGCTTGAAAAACGAACGAGCTGGTAGGGACAATGGATTAAGGCACTATGGATTTAGGGACAATGGTTCAAGGGATAGTGGATTAAAGGGACAATGGATTAAGGGACAAGGGAATTTGAGGACAAGGATTTAAGAGACAATGGATTAAAGGGACAATGGATTTAGGACAGGGGATCTAAGGCCACGTAGTTTAAGGGACGACTTAATCGTTCATTTTTACGCCTCGACCTCTATTACCACTAGTATTTTACGACATAATATTAGACAGAATCTGCCTTGAGCTTTAAGAAATGGTCTTTGAGTTGGTAAACACCGTTGGATTATTCTCTCACCTCTCGGTTAACATAGCACAGATTGTCGAGCAGCGCGATCTCGTTTTTTTCAATAGGTGTCGCAAGTTTTTAGTTAAAATTTTTAGTAAGTCACGGGGTCAGTCTGTGGCTCGTGTGATTAGTGTTGCGCTTCTAATTCCCGGTGCAAATGCTGCCCCACTCGTTAGCGCGTCCACTTCAAACATCCGCATCCATTCCACCTTTGCAAACATACAACACGTTTTTGGTATCGTCACCTCCTTCTGATCCAAATAACGAACACTACGGGCAAATTTCTCGTCCCGCAAGTGACTAAGCCATTGAACGTTTTCGATATGTGGCTTATTAATACTATAACCCTTAAACTTGAGGAGTTCCCCACCGAGGCTGGTCTGGACTACGCCATTCTCTCACACCGGTGGGGAGGCGATGAAGTGCTTTTCAAGGATCTTAATGGTTCCAAGGATCTCGATCTCTTACAAAACAAGCAAGGCTTTTCGAAAGTCAAACGATGCTGCGAACAAGCCAGTCGCGACAAATATTCGTGGGCTTGGGTAGACACATGCTGCATGGACAAGAGCAGCAGTGCAGAGCTTAGCGAAGCCATCAACAGCATGTTTCACTGGTACCGCCAGTCGTCCATGTGCTACGCGTATCTATCCGATGTCGGTAGCCTTGATGATATAGGAGGCAGTGAGTGGTTCAAGCAAGGCTGGACCTTGCAAGAGCTTCTAGCTCCTAATCATGTGCAATTTTTTGGCCGAGACTGGACCTTCCTGTCCGATAAACAGTCTTTACGGAACGAACTAGGAGCAATCACCTCTATTCCGGAAGAAGCCCTGTTGAATTTCCGGTCTGAAGACTATTGCGTTGCAGATAAAATGTCATGGGCTGTTGGAAGGCAGACCACGCGCGAAGAAGACCTTGCGTATTGTCTTATGGGCCTTTTTGATATTAATATGCCACTTCTGTATGGCGAGCGAACGAAGGCTTTCTTGAGATTACAAGAAATGATTATGGAGTACAGTACTGATGTGAGCATATTCCTTTGGAATGGTCAACCTTGGACCGAATTTGGGTTATTGGCAGCTTCTCCGTCCTGTTTTTGCATTAAATCACCGTACACCCCCTGGCAGGGCCTTCGGGACATGTTCAGTCTCCCTAAAGGCTGGACGAGAAACAATGCTGGTGTTTCTATTCAGCTGTCGCTGCGTCCTCACTACATTGCGAAGATCAAAAAGCAGTCTTTGTAGCTGTCATACATAAACCCTATCGTTATGGATTATCAGGTTTTGGTATATTCCTTGAACGACTAGAGCGGTCATGCCAAAAGAACGACTACAGGAGGGTCTCAGTGGATAATCATACGACGATCGACCTAGCTGCTTTCATTAGGAGGCCGCTGTACGATCCGTTTTCAGAGTTTACTACGGATCTTCTGATAGCTCGAGAGCCCATGATCCCTTCAAGCTCAGCCGGAAGCAGCAGTTTTATCGTGAGATGGAAAGCTCCAGAACCTTTGGAGGCTCGAGTGTGCCGGAGGTGTTCCGACCACGTAGAGGCTTCACTTGAGCACTGGCCAGTAATTGCATCAGAATTGGCAACAACTAGGGAGTTGTGTTTCAATTACCTCCGTATTGAAGCAAAGGGCATCCTTGGATATTTGCTTGTGGACATCTCAGACTCCCTGCGTTTGCTCGTTTGTTTTGGATTTGATGTGCGCTTTCAACCTCTATGTATTGTGGCTATCTGTGATGAACAACTTTACAATAAGGGGATCAACGCGTGGAATGTCATGCGCGCTTATTATAATATGTTTGGTAATAGGGACGAAGATATAGAAGCATTTGATTGTGCTATTAGCATTTATGCAGCAAGGGCTTCTGATGATCTGACAGAATTTGCGATTTTTGATGACATTATACTTTTGAGTTTGGATATTGATACTGTTGAGCTTCATGTCGTTCCACGGTTTCTCGAAGAGCAAAGAGGACGGCGATCACCTCACAGAGCTGACACGCTCAAGCAGCAGCGGGATCTCTTTTGTATGCAATTAACAGTATCCATAGTATTGGCTTGATTCGGCCCTCCTGTAATGTATAAGATGTTTATTAAATACGAAGTCATCAGATTGTGTAATTACTTGATCTTGTGGCGTAGGATAGTTAAAAATTGGCTTCACTGGGTCTGTACCGGTTACAACTGGGCATGGATGCAGAGCCAAAAAAAAACAAGCGACACATCAAATGGCCGGTTCCAAGCGTAGCAGACGTAGGACCAATCCTAAAGAGCAAAAGGAGGAGGTTCCCAACCTGATAAGACATCTGAAGGCCGAGTTTACCGAGCCGCAAAAACAATACAGGTCCGGTAGATCGGTAACGGGAACGCATCCAAGCTAAAAGCGGGAGCTAGCTACACCAGTGCGCATGTGCATGCACATTTGTCAACCTCTAGCACAGCTCCAAATTCGCGTCGCAGATTTTGTATCGATTCAAAAAAGCCCAAATACCTCATTTGTAGAGTTTGGAGATCTGCGGACCTGATTTGACGCCTCCGTCGCGGTTGGCGCCAAGTCGAGTTCACTTTTCTTCGACAGCCCCCACGACTCAAATGAGATCCAGTTGCGGTCAGTTCAAGGGGGACTCACCTGCATCTTGTTCGTATGGGAGAAAGCTACAAGTGAGGTTTAGAATGAGGAGCGTGCCTTCTTGATCCCCAGTTAGTTAACCCCTTCTTTCTTGAAGAGATGGGAATTGGAACGACTGATTTCATAAATGAGACAGCCTACCTACAAGGACCAATTTACACATAAGTCTTCAAACTATCATTACTTTTTTGTTCCAGCATTTGAGATATGTTTTGGAGGTCTTCATTTTTCCAAAACACCCAGAAGATGAACAGCCATGTGAGGAGCATCTTTGGCGTATAATTGCTTAGCATTCTTTCGTTTTTTTTCAAATTTTCTATTCACGTGTTTGGCCAAATTCAACAACCTTGTGCATGTGCCGGTGGTTGACGATAGTAGCAAGTTTTGATAATATATTTTAGTTGATCCGACGAGGGATAT
This sequence comes from Helotiales sp. F229, assembly GCA_002554605.1. Lineage (NCBI taxonomy): Eukaryota > Fungi > Ascomycota > Leotiomycetes > Helotiales > Helotiales sp. F229. The sequence continues at coordinate 5,850,431 of MXAW01000004.1, read as the reverse complement.
TATTTAATAGTTCATGGATAATGTTCAAGAGGATGGATTATTACAGTATGGTGCCGTGGTTGGGACGGTGCTGTATGAAGGACGGTGTTACGGGACCACGCGCTTTGACATCATGTGATCTCGTTTCAGTTCTTTAAAAGCGCGAGGAATCGCCAATCTTCTTCTTGATTCCTCGCGCTACGTCTTGTATCTAGAATTAATACATACCTTGACTCAAACCCTCACATCAAGGTCACGGTGCTGTGAAAAGTACGGTACCGTACATGATTTTGGTAAAGTATGTGAGAAGTGCCCTTGGGAGACGAAAAGCATCAACATCTTTCGGGGCATTGCTACTTGATGATTATCATCATTTTTCAAACCAAGTTACTAAGTTAGTGCAAAGAAATCTAAATCGCCTTAGTAAGTAGATTATACCCCTCTTCTTTTTGATAATTGTGATTTTGGTAATCTCACCATACCTTTCACCCATTTAGACAATGAGGGCAAGCTTTACTTAAAGTCATATAAATAATATATAACCATTTAAATAGTGAGGGTTTTATTATCAAGTGATAAGGGTTGTTTAAAGGATAATAAGTTCAGATGTGACTCCTTGTTGCTTTAGTGGTAAAAAAAACCAGGCTCCTTCATATTAAATTATAAATTCATATTATAGCTATTAATATAATATTCTTCATAATTAATAATCTTAGGCATTAAACATAAAAACACTTATGGATATTATAAATGCCAAATTCAAAGGCAAGCGGCGAAAAAGAAAAAGAAAGAACGAGAAAGTAAATAAAAAGAAGGACACATTAATTAAAAAAGCGTTTAAATTGGGGGAATTCAATAATATTGATGTAGCCTTGATTATTTGCAAATATAGCTAATATATTATATACAAGTCCAGGGACTATGGATTATGGTAACCCTTGTTCATAGAGATTATAAGTAAAATAGCTATATATTTAAAATATACGGTAATATTAATACAGCCTAGCAAAATACTTATCCATTCCTTAAAAACATACTACTTGAAGACATAGCAAATCGCCATACCAAACAAACAAGAAAATATCTAAGGAAAATCTAACTGGACTATTTTTGCCTAAGTATTATGTTTTTGGCGTAGATTAGATATGGTTAATGAAAGGTTTGAACGAATGGTTGAGTTTTTGGGGGGGGGGAGTTGGTTTTAAGTTAAACCCAAATGCGACGAAGGCAGGGGTTAAGCATAAAATTAAGTCGAGCAAGGGGAGCCGGGGTAAGAAGAGGGTCCGATTAAACTAAGAGGCGTTACTTTTCTTAAGATTCAAGCTCTTAGGTAATTTAATACGGAAATTATAGTAAGTAAAAAGCGATATTTATCTCTATTAGATAATGAAGGTTAATGATATTCCCCGGGTCCCTGTAAGCAGGCGCTGTGGTTTTATAAACCTTATTCAAAACAAAGCTAAGCAAGGTAATAAGATAATAATTTAGTGTAAGGATAAACTTTAAGCAAGGTAATAATGATAACCCCCCAAAAAACCTCACTATTTAAACTCTGCCTTTATAATTAATTATAATAACAAAATATGTTTAGGGTTTTCTATTGCTAATCATTATATCTATAGCCTTTGAATAATATAAAATCTAAAATGTGCAAATGATATAATCTATGTCATATCTGCGACATGAAATACCAAGGCCATAGGGAGGTGAAATTAAAGTAGAAGTACTAGCGCGTCTTGCGTCAAGGTCTTCTGGTCCCGCTGCGGTTGTGTAATGGCTCGCTCGAGGGGCATGGAGAGAGGTACGTCATGGCATGCGAAATCGGACTCCGAAGCTTCTTGTCCATAGCTCTCTGCCGTCGAAAAGATCTGCATCCGCCTTCATGATAGCTGTTGTGATGGACTTCGCTTTCGAGTCATCTATTCCGTCTTCTCCTAGGTTAAATTGGATTGTCTGTATACTAGATGCAGGAGAGGGGGCTAGACTAGGACCTTTACGTACGCTCCTGCACCACAATCTCAAGACGGCGATATGCTCTACAGCCCTGCCCGGCACTCTGCCTACTACCGTAACGCCTCGGCTCCAATGATTCCTCCATCTCCTTCTGAGAGCTCTATTAAACCAAAGGTACAACAGAACTAGAAGTACAACTAAATTAAAAGCACAACTAGATCAGAAGTACAATCAAATCAGAAGTACAACTAGATTAAAAATACAATCAAATCAAAAGCACAATCAAATCAAAAATACAACTAAATTAAAAGCACAACTAAATTAAAAGCACAATCAAATCAAAAGTACAATTAAAGTAAAAGTACATGAATTAAGCTCATGAAGCGAAGTAATCACTGTGGGGCAAGGTAATCTATTAAACGATATACTCAACTGCCCTTTTCTTAATCAAATACATAATTCATAATGTTATGGCGTTCTACATTAAGTTTATTAACTCATGAAGTCTTATCGAGAAATTCGTTTTTTTAGCTTAAAAAAGGATCAAATTAAAGGCGTCACAATTCAGGATATGAATTCGCTATAAACAAATTGTTAGTAAAAGTGGTTAGGCTCTTAATATTTAGATAATTATATTACTTAAACACTATTAATACAAAAAGGCGGCTTAACTAAAACGTCGAATTTCTCGGTTGACCTCCGTTCCACAATCCAAGTGGCACTTGCCCCTTAATAGGGAAAGTGGGGTAAGATTGCCAAGATTGCAACCATCAAGAATTGGAGGGGGATAGCCAGCGAGGGCGTGCTTCAGTTTAGGCGATTGATTGATTATGTTATCGCAGATCCAGCAATTCGCAGGATTGTTATGCATTAAACTACTGGTACAAACCACTTGCAAGTACCACAAAAACTTGAATAAATCCACCACACAAACAAACGCACGATCAAGCCTTAACTTGCCGGCTCCTAACCTCCTGCAGTCCTAAGAGCAAGTCTCCTAGGGCCCTTGTAGTTCCTGGGGGGTTATGGGGTCCTGGGACTGAGTTGGGAAAAGGTCAAAATTGCGGTTGATTCTAAATATAAAGCTAGAATAAGAAATAACAGCTACACCATCCCATTTCAATCGATCCTTCCTATTGTGACATGTCTTGCTCGTGGCAATCTCGCTGGCCCAGGATATGGCAATTGTCAAACCAAACCAAAAGCACATAATAACAACGTCAAAGCCCGGCAGGCACCAGTATACAACGCCCCCTATAGCCCTAAATTAATCTGGGTAAGTCTGAAGCTCATTACAAGTAAAAAAAAGTTTATAAGGCTATGTTAGTGGCTTATAAATCGGCTCCCCTTAAAACCAGTCTTCCATTCTTATGCAGCTGTTAAAGGCCCCGCCTAATTTGATCTTGCCCTAAAGGAAGTTGCTTAGAATAAGCAAACAACCCCGTAAACGCATAACTGGCTATGAGTTTACTTAAGAAGAACGCCGTGAAAATAGAATATAATTGAGAAAGGGCAGAGAAGAAAAAATAAAAAACGGGGCAAACGCAAGCTCTGTGATCACGCATTCTTGGTGTATTATTAAAGTACTAGAAAACGGTTCTGTGGATGTTTTCTACGTGATTCTGGAGATGCTACTTATGCTATAGCCCCATTCGATAGACCTTATATTAAAGCTGATCCCCTTCTTTAATATGGGCTAAATGCTTCCGCTTAAAGTATTTTGTTAAATCTCCCGGATTAACAAATTTATAAGTACGCTTTTTAAATGATAAGCTTTATTCCCTTAAACAAAAAAAATAAGTGGTAATCCTCTTTTTAATAAATATTAATAATATAATGTCATTTAACGTTTACTTCTTAGCCTAAGCAGCCACTAATTAAGGGCTAATTTCCTTTAACGGCATTAGATTTGTTTATTACGTTAACGATCTTTTACGTAATATAACAACAGTTCCCCCCTTTTAAAAGTAGTAATAAGTAGCGACTATATCAATAGCCACATTACGGCGGCAGAACTCTTTTTTGATAATTATACCCGGGAGCATTATTACCATCTTAGCTAAGCGCTTCTAAAGTGAGGGCATCTCATCGTTCTAATCCAAAGTGGTCTTTACGTCCTAACTAAGCTTAAGCCTAAAAAACTGCTGCTCAATCTCATTAACCAGGTATTCCAAATCTTACCGCTTTTAAATATACTTATAGAACGCAACTCTCAACCGTTGCTTAATATTAAAAATCGCTTAGCCAATAATCCGATACTTTAGCTATTATATTACTGTGCCTTAAAAGCGGCGCTTCCACTTCTCCCGCTTTATAATAAGGCGGTAAACGACGGGATTTTAATTAATGGACAGGGATTCTTTGGGCATAAGTTCTTACGGCCGGTTAAGATTGATTTAACGAGTTATCCAATAAGCCGCCTGTGATATGGAAAGTGAAGCAGGTCTTTCAAGGTATAAGAGATCTCTACGATCATTGGAAATGAGAAATGTGTAAGTATATTTAATAAATTAAATTAAGCGTTACCCTTTTTAAAATGGGATTGCAAGCTGGAAATATATATATAAAATGCTTATGCAAGCATATACTAAACCTTATTAAATATGCTAATATAATGATAGCGCTAATTGCGCAATATACCCTTATAGTAAAATATTATCCGCAAAATCAAAAGCTTGCTATCCCTAATGCATAATATATGATTATAGCCAAAAAGAACAATTATATTAATTATATACCTTAGATTATAGTATACTTATCATAAATTATATACCTTAGATTATAGTATACTTATCATAAATTATATATATAACTATGTGCAAGCATTATGCAAATTCAAATTCAAAGAAAATATATAAGTATGCAGCTAATGCGCATAATAAAAGCGCATAATATAAACAATCATTGCATTCAATATAAACATAACACCTAATGATAAGCATAAGATATAATAAATAAAAATAAGCAATAAATACGCAATTAAAGCATATTAAACCAATATATCAAAACATATAAAAAAAAAATTTGCAATTATAAGCTTAACATAAAAAAAATAAGAAATCATGCATTATTATTATCTTATTTAATTCCAAGTACCTAATTAAAGTTCAAAATAATAAGGCTTTACGCGAGTGCTCCCATTAATAAAATAAAATCGGATTTATACAATTAATGCTGTAATTAGGTGATCTAAAAGTTTAAGTAATTGCTTTAAATTAAGTTTGCGGAAAATAAAAATGAATTATGCTTATTTATTAGCTAAATCGAAATTTACTTTATGCTTTATTGCATATTGCATATTAATTGGTGTATTGTTGAGTGGCCTAAGTGCATTAGCTAATAATTAAGTAATTATGCTTATCAAGCTGATAACCATAAAAAGAGTATTTGCTTTAATAAATAATAACCTTTCTTTAATATTAATATTACACATATTTGCGCTTATGCCTTTGTCTTTTGCCTCTTCTCTTTTTTCTTTTTTGATTTTCACATACACCATTTAAACAATCTATATCATTAAAATGCTTCCCAAATCAGCTAAGAAAATAAGCAATAAATATCGCAAGCTTCATGCTAGCCAAATAAATATTCCGTCTTCTTTTTATTCTTATTATATGTTTCATATATTATGATTTTTAGCTTTAAGCATTAGGCTAATCAATAATATAATCACAAATGAATATTTTTAAAAATAAGCTTGCTTAAATATCCTTTTTTATGCTATCTTTTATATGGCAAATTATACATTTGAATTTCCTTTTTCCCAAGTCAAAAAATCCTTTTTATTTGAATTTTAATAATATTTTGCTTATTCCATTTTTTATTATTATTTTGCATTTAATAGCAAGTTTAATGCAATTTTCCCTCCTGCTTATATGCCTTTTTTTATTTCAGCTCTTATTTTTTATGAATATTTTATGTCCTTTTGCCTTGTTTTTCTTTTTCCTGCTTTTATTTCGTTTTTTGCCCAAATTATTATTCCCCAAACTCCCAAAGGCAAAAGCAAAGCATATAAAATGATTAATAAATATAATGCTTACATATTTATTAATAAAAAGTTAAAAAGATTATAGCATTTTGATAATAAAAGCTTAAATTAAAAGCGTTCGATTATGTTTTTATTGTTTGTTTTGAATATACTTTTGTATTCTTAAAAATTTTCTTGCAAATTTCGCATTTTTTTAAAACATAATTCAAAATCCAAGGCCTTGCTTATTAAGCATAAGCATAATATATATTTTTTTATTCTATTTTATGCTTGTTTTTATTGCATAATTATAAGTAAATATTAATATATGCTTATAGATTAATAATTTGCTGAGCCTTGTTTTTTATATATTCGCTTTGCTGCATATAGCCGCAGTGATAAAAGCAAATGCTTTGCTAATATCCTTTCCGCTAATTTGCGCTATTATAATTGCATTTTTAAGCACATTTATTATATTGCTTTTTTTTAAATCCTTTAATATAATATTCGATTAATTTTCCTCCTTAAAATTGAAAACAGCCCTTTTTTTAATGAGCCTTTTTAAAAGATTTATGAGCATTTCATTAATATTACATAAGGTATTCGCGCAATTCGCACAACCTTTAAAACCTTATTAAAAGAAAATAAATTGAATAATAAAAATGGGGAAAAAGAAGAGAATAAGAAGAAGATCAAAATCCTGCTTTTCAAATCTTATTGTTTTAGTTTTAAGCATGAAAAGAAGAATAAAAATAATGATAATGCTGCTGATAAAGCTGGTGCCATTATTAAAAAAATCTTCAAAAAGGAAAAAAATCAATTATTAGCGGCTTTATTAAAAGGAATTGCAAAAGCATTATGCTCATAAATAAGCTTTAATTAGGTTTCGCATAAGCTTAAGGTTTTTTTTGCGATTTTTTGCATTAAATTTTTGCTTTTTTATTTAAAATAATAAGAAATACCCATTTATTAAGATTAAAAAAGTTAGTTTAATAAATAAAAGTGCGCATAAATTATTAATATTTTTTTAATAAATGTATTTAAAGCTTTTTGACTTGAGATTTATAATTCTCAAAATTCAAAAGAGCTTTGAATTGCTCAAATTTTTAATAAAACAGATTTTTTGTAAGCCTATTAATAAGCATATTATTTATTAATAAATATATAATTTTAAATAAGCCCTAAATAAATTCTTGCTTAAGCTACATATTTTGAATATTTATATGGCAAAATTTAATAATAATTTTTTCGCCATTGTTTATTATAAGCCTAATTATTTGCTGATTATCATAAAAGATTTCCTAAATTTTGCTAATGTCCAAAAACAGGTCCCTAAAAAATTATTAAAACGCCATAGCTTCCTTTCCCATATGTTCAAAAAACAGCAACTCTGCTTCTATTATAAAAATTATAATCATAAATTATTAAAATGCTTTTTAAATTATTAAATTATTAAATATTAAAATTACATATTCTTATAATAATTGCCTGGTTTTAAAATCATTTGCAAATAAAGCATCAAAAGTAATAAACACTGCTTATATTTGATTGCCTTTAAATATAATCCCCAAAAAGCGCGTTTTAAATAAATATCGAATAAGCTAATATATGATTATAAAATGCTTTGGTCTAAGGTTTGTGGTAAATTATGAGAAAAAGGCTGTGGTATATGTAATATTTGATTATGCAATAATTGCTATATATAATATAAATCTAACTCTTTTTTAATATGCTTTAATAACTTTTTTTAATGCTTAATCATTAGATTTTATAAGTTCGATTTATAGTAATAAGGTTATGAAACATTTCTTATTTGCTTGCTTAAATTTGTGAGTGATCTTTTTAATATATTAATTATAAATAAAAAAAATAGTCTTACGCTTTTAATTATGCATTATTTTAATTCTTAAAAATTGCTTAATATTTTCAAGATTATGTATATTATATGCCTAATTAAGCTTTTTGATAGGTTTTTTGCTAAGTTTTGCATTATTTTAATAAAAAAGCATTTATATATTATTAATATAAAATAATACTAAAATTTTATGCTTAGGGTTTGTGAATATGCAAGGCTTTTTAAAGCAAAAAGATAACCCCAAATTTGTCAAAGTTTTGCTAATATGCTTATATTAAAAATAAGGAAAATCGCGCATTTTATAAAATGCATAATTAATTCATAATACCTTTTTTAGCTCTTAAAAGCCAGAAGGGAATTTGCAATATATTATTTTTTTGTTTATATTTTAAAAAGCATTAATAAATGCATTAATTATATTAAAGCATTTAATTTTTAAATTAAATTCAGCTGCAAGCACTATAGCTATTTTAAATAATTTAATTGCCAAAATGCTTACATATATTAAAATAATTATGAATTTGCTTTAAATGTTTTTGCGCATTATAATATATAATTAGCATTTTAAAATATATTTATTTTTATTAGGTTTATATTTAAATATTTACATAAGCGATACAAGCATTAACATAATATTTAAATTAAAATATTTTAGCGTTTAGCATTTATGCTTATTTATATTACCTATTTTTAAATAAGTATTCTTAATAAACTACTTTTTTATTAGGTAATTCTTAAAATTATTCCACTTTTTGAGCTTTAGCAAAAGATCTTAAATCTTGATTTTAGGAAATGGAATTTTTTCTTTTAGTAATAGCTATTCTTTTAAGCAATTTGCCTAAATAGCTGCCGTAATTATTATATGCATTGTTTTTATTATTTATCATAGTTTTTCCTGCTTTTCCAAAAACATATGCTAATTAAGCATTAATTTATTAAATATAAAATCTATATATAACATAAAATCATTATACAAATTAAAGAAATGCTTTTTTTCAATGCATTACCCCTAAGATTGTAAATATCCCCAAAATTAAAGTATTTTTATTAAAATCTTATTTTTTTAAAAATCATATTAAATATAACAAATACTTTAGTACATCTTTTGAATTATTTCCCTTTTCCTTTCGTGGCTTTTAATAGCCTATTTTAAATGCTTAAAAGTTCTAATTTAATTAGCTAAGCTCTAATCGCTGTAGCTTAAAAGCGTATTAATGCTTTTGCTAATTTAAAAGATTTAAATTTCGATTTCTCATAATTTAAGAGTAATGCGTTTTAGTGCGCATTTAAATTATATAATAAGATTCGGACCTTAAATTTTAATGCTTAAAGCAAATCTATTGTTTAATTCTAAGATATATTTAATACCTGATTTATAAGTTGCATGTGCTTATTTAAATAAAATGCTTTTAAATTTAAATTTATGCCTAAATCAGGCCTTAGGTTTAATATACCTAATAATTGCTTTTTTGCTTTTTATGTGTTTTTATTTAAAATAAGCATTGCTTTTAAAATCAAAAGTTTAATTTAAATGCTAAAATCTTTAGTATAATCTTTTACCCCTAAATTTTATATCTTAAAAGCTTTTATTTGTTATTTTATGATTTTTAAAAAAGATTTTAATATGCTTTTTTCCATAGTATTCTATTTTCCAATAATTTTATTTTTTGCCTTAAAAATTCTAATCCAATTATTAATTAGCTTCTTTTATTTAATAAGCTCGTAAATCGATTAATCTTTCAAAACTAAAATCCCCTGCTCTTTTTTAAAAAAAATATAAAAGCTTTTTTTATTAAATCGCATATTATAAATAATAATAATTTTATTAAAATATGATACTCAAATTTTATAAATATTTAAAGTAATATATTTTATTAAGTATCCAATATGCGCACGTGCATTAATTTTAAATGCTTTTTTATTTTTTCCCAATGCTTGTTTTATTATTAATGCGTATGCTTTATATTTAAATACATAAATTCCATTTTAATTTGGTTTAAAATTAATAATAATTTTGGCAATAAATGCAAGATTATATTATCAAAAGTAGTTGCAAAATTATTTATTGTTTTTTTTAATAGGTAATTGCTAATTGTTTATGTGCTTTAGGCTTTTATTATATAAATGAATACCTGCAAATGTGTATTTAATGCTTAATTTAATAAAAAAATTAAATCCTAACCGCATTTTTACCCTTTTATTAATTGCTTTTTAACTAGCTTTTTTGGCACTGCTATTTAGCTCATAAATTGCAATTGGGAAAAGCTCAAATTTGATTCTAAATTTAAAAACCTATTCCTTATATCTCATAAACCTTTTAATTGTAATAATAGCCTTTTTTTAATTATATTTAATTTTGTATATTAAAAGTCCAAATTGCCTTTAAACCTAGGATTTAAAGCTTTTAATATATTCAAATATTTTATTATGCTTTTTTAAGTGCAAAGCATATTTAATTAATATTTTGCTATATTCATATTTAAGCATTAGCAATTAAGATATGCTTTTAAAGCAATTCAAATAATTAAATTTTTTTTATATAATTTTCCAAAATGAATATAATAATTGCTAATAAATTAGGCAAGCAAAATTAGAATTGAAAGCATAAGTAAGCGTATATTGTTTATATTTTAAGCATTTAATTTTGTTTATTATTTTAATATTTTTAGCTAATCTAATTAATTTTCTTAATGCATTTGGGCCTAAATAATTAGCGTGCAAATGCTATATTATTTCCATATTTAATCAAAGAAATTTATGCTTTTGGATTAACTTTAATGCTTATTTAAGCTTTTGCTTTATAATTGCATAAATCATAATTCTTATAAAGCTTAAAAGGACTTTATATAAGTAATTTAAACATTTTTTATATTCAAAAAACATAAGGTTTTGTTGGCATTTTAACTAATAAATAATAAAATGGTTTGCCATAAGCTTGCTATTATTGCTTTAGCGCAAAATACAATCCCTTTCACAAAACCAAAAATTTTGCTTAAATAAACAAGCTTTCAAAATAATATTAATATAAAATTCTTTTATAATAGCTATATTATAAAAAATAAGATTATATATTTAATTATTATTATCCATAAAAGCATTTTTCATTATTTGAATTCCATGCCCTAAAATAAAAAATTAGCTGCTTTTTGCCTTTATAATATTATTTAGCTTTGCTTTAATAAAAAATTTAGGTTCCAAAAACAAAACATTATTAATTAAATTAGTTGCTCCATAATTATCCAAAAATATTAAATTAAAAAAAAGGATATAAGGCATTTTCCCAAAAAGAATAAATGCTTAATTAGGCCCTTTTCTCAAAATTTGATAAAAGTACTAAAAACGCATTATTTCTTAATCCCGCTAATTTATCAAAAATATTTTTTAAGAACTTAAATTTGGGTTTTCCTAAGCTTTCCAAATTTCCTAATTTCTTAATTAAATTCTTAATTAATAAAAGTAAAAGCTTATTTTAGCTAAATTAGCTTTGCAAGCTTTTTTACTTGTTTTTTGCAAATCATTAATGGATTTTTTTAGCTTAATTTTTGTTTTGCTTTAAACCTAATCTAAGCAATTTATTAAAAAAAGTCTTAAAAACTTTCCCATAAATAGCAAATTAAAGTTTTATATAATAGCTAAAAAATTATTTATATGAATTTTTAAAGTATAAGCATAATCATTTTAAAGCTTATTAATTTGATAAGCTTTTAAAAGATTTTTTGCTTTAGGCTTTGAATAAGTTTTTATTTTTAAATCCCGTATTATTTGATTTTTCCTAAAAAATGGCAAAATAATCAGCATATGATTTACTATTAATAAGCTTGTAATATATCAAATCCATTTTATTTATATAAAAAAGGCAGTACAATTATTTTAAAATATATAAAAAAGGGTTTTCAAGCTTATTAGCTTTCTTAATTTTTTGATATTAATTAATAAATCATTTATTATTAAATTATCCAGCAGTAATCAAAACATTTATAAGCCCTTAAAATTTTTTAATATTAATAATCTTATATAATTTAGCCTTTTAAAAAAAGGCTTAATATATTATAATCCATTTGATTAAATTAATCTTTTCTTTTTTTGCTTAGGTAAGCAAAGCTATATATTCTCATTTAATATTAGCTTGCAAGATTTGATTCATTTATTAAAGTATAAAGCAAAAGGAATAAATAAGCGCTTAAATGTTTATGCGCTTTTCCAAAACAAGCTATAATATAGCAATATTAAAGTATTTGTATGCCATAATCTTTTAAATTCATTTATAAAGTTTGAGGTATGCAATTGTTTGGGATTGCTAAATCGCATAATTTAATTTCCACTTTTTTTTCTTATTTTCGGTATTAAAAGTGCATAATTCCAGCTTATATAAAACTGCTATAACTAAAGCTCTTGGGATCATAAAAGCAAAAAAATCTGAAATTAATTGCTTGGCTTTGCTTTTATTTAATATAATTATAAAAATCCTGCTTTAAATATTATTTAATAATAAGGCTAAAAAGTCCAAATAAGCTTTTATTGCCATAGCCCAAATAATAAGGTTTGCGCTATACTAAGCTTGCGCAACTTAAAAATTAATTTGCAATTAAGCAGTTTTTGCTGCTGCAATTTGCTTAGCGCTTTTGGGAATAAAATTAAGAACTTTTATAAAAATGCAAGCATTTATTGTATTAAAATTAATCAAAAGCCATAATCCAAAAATATTTGCATTAAACATAAAATAAATATATCAATTAGCCTATTGCTTAGGTTTTTTGCAAATAATATTTGCATTTAGCATTTTAATGCTGCTATCATTTATGAATATATTAAAATAATTAAGCAATTATTAAGCAAAAAAAATAAAAAATAAAAAATAAAAAATTTGAATAAAGTCCAATTTTATATATGCACCAAATAAAAATAATAGCCTATGGCTTTTAATTATAATACGGAAAATAAAGCAAGTCTTTTAAAATATGAAAAATCTTTATAATCATTAAAAATAAAAAATATGTAAATATGTTTAATAAATTGAATTAAGCATTACCCTTTTTAAAATGAGATTGCAAGCTAAAAATATATATATAAAATGCTTACGCAAGCATATACTAAACCTCATCAAATATGCTAACATAATAATGGCGCTGGTTGCATGACACCACCTGCATTAGGTTTCGCTAAAGTTCGTAATCAGAAACAATAGTTTATGTATTAACAATAATTATCTTGATGTGCGCGATAAGACTCAGGCTTTGCGAGCATTTGAATTGATAAAATGTGTTAATTAATTAAGTAAAATCTAAATAAAAAATGTAAAAAAGGGAAGTGCTTTCTTAAAGCGGTATATAATAGCAAAAACCTATTTAAAAAATATGTAATACCAAAAAAGCAGTTTAGGCAAACTGCAGCCATGCTTATATAATACACCCCCTAATTAAATAACAATAGGAATTACTTTTATTATAATTAATTATTAAGCAAACTATTAAAAATAATAAAAATCAAGCAAATAATTATGCTATATAAATAAAAAGTTGCTTTTTTTTATTTATAAATCTTAAACTTTCAATAAAAAAACGATTTTTAATTTGCTTTTGATTTATACCAATTATAATTAAATAAATAAATAAATAATCAAATCAATTGTTCCTTTCGCAAAAATGGGTACTAAATTTTATTAATTTATTTGCAAAAGCGCTATTTTTTCCCTTATAAATTTAATTTAAAGAATATAAAACTTATTTAAATAATTAATTAATTGCTTATAAATTAAGAAACCCTTAGCTAAAGCTTTAAATAAACAAGCTATTTAGGCTGCTTCTATTGGTTAGGTTTAAAAAAAAAAGATTACTAATAAGGAAAAATTGATTCCTTATTAAAATTATATAAAAAAAGCAATTCAAAATAAAAGCATAAGCTTTTATTATAATATTATAAGTGGCTTACACTATTTTAATTGCATTAACAATAATTATACTTGCTGCCTCCCTTTTTCTAATATTTTGATTGCGTTTTTAAAATATTAGAATGCTTTTAACAATAAAAGCATTTTTTTTAAAATAAGTTTATTTAATTTAAAACAATTGAATATATTAATTTATATAAAAATTAATCAAATTTTAAAGCGCTTATTTGGCAATAAAAAAAATGGGTAATATTATCCCTACTACTTTTATAATTTATACTATTTAAGTTACTTCTAGTATTAATATTAATAGCCCTTTTTACTATTATAGCCCTGGCCAAGTCATTAATAATAAATTGCTTTTTTTATTAAAATATTCTAAATTCATTTTTTAAAACACAATTAATTAATTGCTTTTATATATAAATAAAAAGACTTAAAATGGAAAAAAGCATAATAAGGATATGAAAAAGGAAAACAAAAAGCAATCTAATTTATTTACTAGCTTTTAGGCTAAAATAAAAAAAATTACTACTAGCTTATTTATTCCTAAACATAGTTTAAAAGCAATTAATAGCTTTATTGGTTTTTTTAATGCTTTTTTAGGTAATAAAATTTAAATGCGCCTTTTTTAAAGAAGAAAGCTATTATTGCAAAATAATAAATTATTAAAATTACCAAAATAATTACTAATTCTTTTGATAATTTTATTTAAATTGTTTTAGGCCTTTTAATTAATTAAATTACTCTTTTTAAAGCTTAAAAACCTCTTTTATTACCTTAAAATATCCTCCTATTATTATAGCTTACATTACGTTTGTTTTTCTAAAATAAAATAATTTTAAAACAACTGCAAATATTAAAATAATATAAATAATTCAAAATCAAAAGCTTTTTAAAAAAAACAATAAAATACATAAAAATATTATAAATAAGAGAATAAAAAATATAAAAAGAAAGCTATTTAAAAACAAGCTTTTTTAAAAAATTGCTTCAATTAAGCCCATATATTCATTAAATTAATAAAAACAATAAAATCTTCGAATTTCTATTGGCTTAGGTTTTTAATAAATTCATTTGCAGGCATAAAACTTATAGGTAAATATTTTATTAAAACACTATCCTTTTGATATTCTTAATATAACCATATATTCTAAATATTAATATAACAAAGCTTAATTAAAATACGCTTGTTTTCCCCAATAATCAATTGAATTATTTAAATATTATTACAAAAAATTATCTAAACTATTCCCATATTTAAACATAATTTTAAAAAAAATTATTAAAATGTCATAACCTTTTTTATTATATATTTAACCCTAAAAAGCTTTGCTTAAATAATTAAAATAATAACTATATTTTAATAAATTACTTTTTATAAAATCAAACTACTAAAAAGCATAATAATATATTCTTAAAAAAAGGATTTAGTTTTGAGATTATTACTAAAAAAAATGTTTAAGGCTATAATTAAATAAAAAACGCGTATTTAGCAAATATAAACTATTGCCAAAAATCAGATTTTGAAAAGATATTAAATTATTTAATTAATAATAATAAAATGCTTTTTTAAAAGATTAATCAAAAAGTAAAAAAGTTTTAAAGCTATGAAAACAATATTTATACGTAATATAATTGTAATATAAAGCATTAAATCAATTTTTTTTCATACTTCTTAATTTTTTTAAAAATTGCTTTCCCAGGATTTTTAATAAATTCCATATAAAATAATAAGATGTTTAGGTAGCTCTTATTAATAAATCCAAAACGCAAAGCAATTTTTTAAATATAATTATTATATATTAAAAAAACTATTTTAACTTATTAATTTTTAATAATCCGAATCCCTAAAAACTATGCCATTTTTTGTCTTTTAGTAAATTCATATGCCAAATTTAATCCATTTATTATTAATTGCGCTTTTGGAATTGTTAAAGCATAATATAGCACTTAAATATTATTAATATAAAATACTATAAACATTATATATTACTTATTTATAAATATATAAGGCTTTTTTTATAAAAAAGCAATTTAAGAGTTTAAAAAGTTGTTATAAAGTTATTATATTATAATGCTAAGGAATCTCTGAGTTTCTAAAAAGCATGGTTGACCTCTACTAACATTTCATTTTATTTAAAACCATTAGAAAAATAATAGCATATGTAAACAGCTGAACTTTTTTTTTTTACATTAATAAATACATTAACAACATTAAACTGCTTTATTTCCAAATCAAATTAGGCTATCATAGCTATAGTAATTCTAAATAAGCAAACAGGTAAAATTATAGCATATATTAATAAAATAAAAGTTCTAGACTATAAGTCCCTTTTAATTACTACTTAAAAGTAATATTTAATTAAATAATCATCGGAATTTATTTTATAAATAAGAACCTACTTTAAAAGAATCGATTGCTTAAAAGCATAACTATGCTTTATTACCCTTTAGTAATTGCGCGACTTTAAATTAATAATTTTTATAATAGCTTCAGCTTTAAAATACTCCCTAAGAAGATAATATTAAAAATCTCTTTAATTTAATAATACTTTTAAAAATTACAATTAATAAATTTTGGAAAAAGCAACTAATTATCAAATTTCAATATTATTAAAAATAAACACTGCAATTATAGCATGAATTGCTTTCAAATCCTTTTTATTATTATACATTTTTTTTTAATTAAATCAAAAGATAATCAAAAAGTTTTGAAAATACTTGTAATTACTTATCAAATTTAATGCACTTGTTAATAATTTTTTTATTATAATAAAATATATATTATAATTAAATTACATTAATTATTTTATAACTTTAAATTTTTGATTTTTATTATTTAATTTTAAAAACAACCTCTTCCTTTTTAAAAGTTTAAATAATTCCTGATTTTGATCTTTTACTAAAAGCAATAAAAGCTATTTTATTTACGGCTTAATATTATAAAAA
The DNA here is from genome assembly GCA_002554605.1 of Helotiales sp. F229. Classification (NCBI taxonomy): domain Eukaryota; kingdom Fungi; phylum Ascomycota; class Leotiomycetes; order Helotiales; species Helotiales sp. F229. Next base: position 5,833,838 of record MXAW01000004.1, on the reverse strand, counting down.
TTATTATATTCAAAAAGCTTCTCAGCCTTAATTACTTAAAATAAAGCTTTTATAAGCTTAAATTTAATACTTTTAAATATTTTTTATTACTTTTCAAAACCTTACTTTAAATTATATAACTCCCAAGCTGTCGTACAGAATCAGGGTGGATTTCGCCTAAGGGCGCTCCAGCCAACAAACGCTGCTTATGTAATTAGACTCAAGGGAGCTTCCTTATATAAGGAGCTTCCCCTAATTACTTTAATACATTAAGACTTTTACATTATACATATCTCCTCCTTACAATGCTTAATAATTAAGAGCCATATTTGTTTGTTTTAATAAGCTATTAGTATTTTAAAAGCATTTGCAGGTTAAGTGGAAAGAGGTAGTGTGAGAAAGCATTTACTACTACTTAAAAAACTTTTTAGAAGTTTAATAAACACAATTTCTTTTTTTTACCAAAACAAATAATTCCTCCACACAACTAAATCATCCCTTTAAAACAATATGTCCTTTTCATATGCTAACAAAACTATTATAGATGACAATAAAGCTTGTTTAATCAAGCAAAGCCATTAGCCATAATGGTGGGTATTATTTCAATATTATGCCAATTTTTAAGGCATTTTCGATTATATTAATCCCAATGCCAAAAACGCTCCAAATCTCTTAAAGTCTTGATCAAACGCTCCAGAAATCAATGCATATATATAAACCAAAACAAATTATTGCTTTAAAATTTGGATAAACTCTTTAATAAAAAACCAAAGGGAAATGTATAATAAATGGATTAATTTAAACAACGTGAAAAACACATTCATAAAATTATTCAAAAAAAAAAGCCGCAGGAGGCAACGTTCTCTAATATTAAAGAAGTTTGGAAGGCATAAAATAAAAAATATCAAGCAAAATTATTTAATTAAACAACTTTCAATGCTTAATATTAATACCTTTTTAATTAAATAAATGCCATAATTAGCAAATTAATTCTTATCAATGCCATAAACAAGAATAAGGCAAAGGGCGTTTTAAGGCTTTAAGCATTGCTTAGGACTTTTAAGAAAAACCTGGCATCATTAAACTCTTTAATCATAAATGCAATAATTTCAAATTATCAAGCTATATTAGCATTTGCTAACCCAAATAATACCAATAAAAAAAAAAGCAAAACTAATATAAAAGCTTGGTATTGCATATGGCAAAAGCAGTATTATTTTGCAAAAGCACATAACATTGCTAATATTAAGGAAATACTTGGAATCAAGGAATTTCTTGCCTTAGCATTTATTTATGCAAACACATAAGCTGCAAATGCCATTTTGGCAATTACCAAAAATAATACCCTTGGCCAAAAGCATAATATAACACTTAAAAATTATGCTATTATATTTAATATTGAGCTTAAAAACGCTATAAAGCTCAAAATCAATAATAAAATAGCGCCTAATTAATTTTTCGCCATTTTTGGAAGTTGCTTTAATATGCCAAAAAGAAATAATTGTTTGCCCAAGCCAAATAACAGGTTTGGCTCTTGTAATAATAATAAGGGAAAGAAGTCCGATAGCAATTATCCCTGCGGAAAATCATATATAATTAAGCTAATCAAATGCTGGAGGCTTAGGTACGCCTATAATAGCGGCTGCGCTAATAAAATATGGAATAGGCCAAATAAGATTAAAATTAAAAAATTTTGCTAAAAAGCAAACTTGTTCGATTTTGCTAAGCTATGGAAGGAAATTATCAAAAAAAATTGGAAAAAGAAGCTAATTGCAAAAATCATTTAATTTAGCTTTTTTAGCAATTAAAAACGCAAAGAAAAAAAAAAGCGGAAGAAGGGCAGTAATAAGGATTTATTATTATTGCCTTTGCTATTAAAGGACAAAAGCAAATTTAAGTTTCTTTTTAATTTTAACACTGCCATAATTAATCCAAAGCTATTTAATATAAATAAAGCTATAAGCATAAAATAATATGCCACAAATTTTATCAAAAGCGCATACAAGCTTTTTAATAGCACATTTATTAACAACTGCGGCGCTTAATATCTGATTAATTTAATTAATAAGCTAATCCCTAAAACCTTTATTAAATTAGTTTTAGATAATTATGTGGAAGCGGGAATTTAATGATTTTTAATAATTGGCCAAGGCAAACGAGTTTTTAAGGGAGCTTTTAAGCGCAGCGGTAATATTAAGTTTGATTTAATATTTAATAATATTATTATAATTGAAGGGTTTAATGTTAATATCATTTTGAAGGCGCTTTTAACACAAAATGGAATTTGGTATTCCGAAAAAAACATTACCTTATAATATAAAAAAATGAAAAAAAATGTGATAATGCAAAAGCTAAAGCAAAAGTATAATTTAATCTTTTTTAAATACAAGCCTATTTATTACTTATCATCCCAACCTACATATATGTACAGCCTTATGATTCTCTAATGCGCCCTAATTATAATATACCCAATTTTCCATCATAACTTAAATCAAAGTTTTTAATTAATAAAAAAGCCTCTTTGCTCACGTTTAATAATGCTGGAGATATGGCACCTAAAAACAGGCCACTTTGGAGAAAAGGCGCTATAAGCGCTTTTGCAAAGTGGAAGGGGAGTTCAATTTTATGATATTTTTAAAATAATATATAAAAATTATGCTATTATGCATGCCAAAGATGTTATATTAAAACAGGAGTCTAAAAACAAAGCCGCAAGGCCGTTTTATAAAATCCTATGAAACTTATTTAATTTTCCCCTAAATTATAACTGCACCCAATAGCTACTAATCATTAAAAACAAATTTAATGGCAAGATTTTTAATTAAACAATCCCTAATAAATTGCATAAATACATTATGCCAGTGCTTTAGAACTTTGAGCGTTGGGTAATATATTAATATGGATTATTAGTCAGTATTATTCGACATAATAATAATACTTTTATTATTGCAATCAAAAATATAACTTAATATCAAAAATAAACGAAGCTTAAAAGAATTAAAATTGAAAATCCCTTAGCACATATCAAAAAGCCTGTTGGCGGCTTAAAGCACGCAAAATAGGAAATTATTATTAAATTGATTAAAATGCGTAATCAGGCGAATTTGCTATACAAATTGTATTCAAAAATATGCCATACCGCAATCTATCTTTATAACATAAGTTCTTTTGCATAATAAAGCATAAAAAGTCCAAATTAAATATTTTAGAAATGATTCCAAGGTTACTTTCAATGATATGACCCATTAATTATAAAAAAGCTTTTAATTAACTTAAAATCAAACTAAAATGGGACATATGTGTACAAAGCGCGTGCATATTTAATAAAAAATAATAAAAAAGCCGGAAAAAACAAGAAAAGCTTTAAAGTTTATCCTAAAAAACATATTAAATACCTAATTAGCTATATTACCTTCAATATATATAAAATCTAGGTGCCTCAGCTATGCTATGTTATTATAATACGCAATATTAGCTTTAATAAAATAAAATTCTACTTTTTAAAAGACAAGAAGTTAAATGATTAATCGGCTTTAAAGCTTAAAAAAATTATTATGCAGATGAAGCAAGAAAAAGTTGCTTTAAATATAAAAATTATTAAAAACAATGGCATTAAGCATATTGCAAAAGAATGCCCAAATGCATAAAATCCTATTATTATTAAAAGAAAAATAATAAAATTATTTAAGGACAAAGCTCTAATGCTTTCTCAATTGCCGCAGCCATTAATGAATGTATTAGAAGCGTTACTTTCGCCACTATTAAATAAGCTTATAAGTCCACCACTTTTATTAATGCTATTATAAAAGCCAATACTTTTGTAGGTAGAAGCTTTGCAAGTATAGCTAAAAATAAGACTTGTTTTATACCAAAGCTTGGGGATAATGAAGCATAAAAATTAAAAGATGCTAAAAAATAAAATGTTTTATTATAATAATAATAATCATGCTAAGAGTTAAAACTTAAGGGTGAAAAGCGATGGAGTAATGGTTTTGTATATTAGAAATAATAGGAATAGCAGTGGAATTTTGATTTCTTATTAAAAGTTAAATTAAAGTGTTTCAAGATTAACTAAAGATTGTATGCTAGAAGCAATGGGTTAATATAAAAATCTTATTTAATTTAAAAGAAGCGTTTTATGTGGTAATCAAACCAGATTTGATATAAATAAGGAAGCGCGCTAAATTATTTATTTTTAAATTATATTATTAAGCCAATAATCATAAGACTTTAAGCAATAGGTTTTTTGATTGCTGGAAAGCCTTTTTATAATAATTGAAGCAAATGCAATGCTAATAGCATGATAATTTTATTAGCAATAATAAAAGCAAGAATGCAATTGTTTAAATGCAAAAAAAAAACGCTTGAAAAGAATGAGAACATTTTATTGCATGGGGCCACTATTCTTTTATAGCGGAATTAAGATAAAATAGCCATTTGCGCATAAGGGAGTTTATAAATACTTTTTAAAATAATAATCCTATTTAAGGCGATGGCTTAAATATAATTATAATACATGTGGTGATAGCATTGGTTGTGATAGGTGTTAAGGGGATGGGAGCAATTGCGAATTTTATTATTGCCTTATTTTTATAAAACTTATATTAAAGAAAACTTTTCAAAGCCTTAAAGAATTGGAAAAAACTTAATAGCCACCTATGGGGTAAGCAGTTTAAGGAAGACGCAGATTGAGAGATTGCTAATTTAGAAGCTCAAAATTGCTGGAAAGTGATTCCTAGAGAAGATGCCAAAACACCACCAATACCCTTAAAGTGGGTTTTTATGTATAAGGTAAATTTAAAAGAAATTCTCAAATGGTGCAAAGCATGCATTATTATTTAAGAAAATATGCAAAACAATTTTATCATTTTCTTAATATATGCGGCAATGCTTGCGGCATGCTTATTTAAAATTATTATAGCGCTTGTAGCATAATTTGATTTAGAAATTAAGCAATTTAATATGATTAATGCTTTTGTTAATGCAAAAAGGGATGAGAGAAGCGCTTTAGTCTTTTATTACTTATTAAAAGGATGGAAATTGCCTGGCAATGTTATTGAAATTAATAAAGCATTATATGGCTTAAGAAACTCCCTAGCTTTATAATATGGAAATTTTGCAATAATACTTAAAAAGCTCAAACTTACCCTTTTAGTAAAAGAGCTGTGTATTTTCATAAATAAGAAGCGAATAATTTTTATAGCATTTTATATTAATAATATTCAAGTGCTATATCATACATCAAATGCTAATAAAAGATAAGCAATTATTAATAGGTTATATTTAGCCTATAATCTTATAATACTTGAAAATGTGAAGTAGTTTTTAAAGGTGCGCGTAATTAAAAACCAATAAATAAAGTTTATGTTTTTAATACATAATATTTATATTAAGAAAATAGCTTGGAAGTTTGACATAGCAAAAGGTATGTGCTTAAATATGCTATTGCCTTATTATGAGCTTATTAAAAACGCCAAAATCGCCATATTAAAAAAAATTAAAAAATATTAAAAGAAAATTGGGTTAATTTTGTATATTGCTATTATAATTAAATCAAACATAGCTTTTGCAGCTTTGTAGCTATTATATTTCTTAACAAACCCCAGCGCCAAACATTTTTAAGCCGTTAATTGGATGCTTAGATACTTGTTTGGCTTGAGATTTTTAGCTATAATTTATTAATACAAGAATTGGAAAGCATACCTACTAATCGCCTTAAACGCTTCCTTTGCAAACAACTCAAAAACACGGAAATTATTGCAAGGATTCCTGATTATGCTGTTTAGAGGAGCGATTATTTGAAAAGTTTTAAAACAAAATATAATAACAATATTAATAATAAAAGCAAAGTTGCTTGGGGTAAAACGTATGGCAAAGGAAGTCATAGCGCTTTAGCGCTTTTTTAAAAAGTTGGCACTTAATGTAAAAGCTTTGTAGAACATATTTTACAATAATAAACAAATTATTTGGCTAATTATTAAAAAAAATCAATAAATCTTAATAAAGCTAAGGCATGTTAATATATAAAATATGTGGCTATAATAGGAGCATAAGAAGGGGAGTTTTTAAATGATATACCTTTTAATTAATAATATGCTGGCCAATGGTTTGACAAAAAACCTAGCCTAATAGAAGTTTAAGGTATTTATTGCGCTTCTAAACCTATAAAACGCTTGAGCCATTGTTGAAGAGCTTATAAAAGCTAATGCTTAGGCACAATTTTACTTATTATTTTTTATATGTTATTTTAAATTATAATTATAAAAAAATAATAAAGCGCAAATAAGAAATTTGATTAATTAAAGGACCCAATCCTAAGCTACAATTTCTAAGTTGCAAAGCCGCTTAAAAAGGATATTCAAAGTTTAATAAAAATGCAGAAATAACATTTCCAAGCTGCTATTTATAAATTGCAAAGCTATTATTATTTGCTTATAAAAAAAAAAGTAAAAGGTTTATCAAGCGTTGGGCAGCTTTAGCCAATATATTAACTTTAGCTAAAGCAAAAAAGCAGGCGGCAAAGCGCGTAGCAATTTTTGCAGCTAAGGGGCAAACCCCAGCAGCAGCACCATCAGCATCATTTACCCCAATTTTAAAAATAGGAAAAAGGGGGGGCTTAGCGCTTTCCCAACAAAAGGCAATTATATTCAAATTAAAAATAGTTTAAAATTAGCAAGGTTTAATATACCGGCGGGCGAACTAATAATAATTCCCTTCCCAGCATTAGCACTAGCATTTTCTTCCTTTTCCTTCTCCTTCTTTAAAGCGGCCTTGATGGCACGGCGGCGGGAGGTGAAAGCTTATAAAAGTTAGCAAAAGCGCTTCATAAACTCAAAATCAATTGCTTTAAATAATAAAAATTAAAAAATATATATGTGAAAGCTTTTTAAGATAGCTTTTGCTATTAAGTAAGCAATGAAGAAAGCGGCAACAGCAGCAGGCGCAGGAATATAATTAAATTTATTATTTTTATAATAACAAAAACAATGCATTAATAATATCTTATCGCGGCAAAATTTGCTAAAAGCATTTCTTATACCATTGCAAATATAGTAGGAGCAAGGTATTACCTAAGCATCCTTTGCTGTGGCAGCATAATAAGGCGTCGCGGCGGCCGTGCAAAATGATAATAATAATGTAGCGGGGCAGGGCAAAGCGGCGCGGAGGTTTTGAAATTTTAATTAATTATATTTAATAACTTGATTTTTAGCTTTTGAAGCTTTAAAACACTAAGAATCTTTTTAAATTAATAATAAAAGGGTTCTTACAATTTTTTTCTTTTGCCTTGCGATGGCAAGGTTTTTGAAAAAGGCGGCGCAAGCGGCCCAGGAGATCTTTTTGGCTATGTTTGCTGATTTTGCGTAAAAGTAGATGCTAAAAAAAAAAGGAACAATCTGGGGAACTTACTTCCTTATATATAATTTACAGATTTGGCGCTATCAATTATTAATTCACATTACTTTTTATCGTTTCTAAGCTTTTATTATTTATTATGTTTATTTCTTTACATTATTTGCTTTGCTTCCACTTTTATTATTGCTTAGCCAAGGGGGTGTATTATATAGAATTAAGGTGGATTTTGCCTAAGGGCGCTCCAGCCAACGAACGCTGCTTATATAATTAAACTCAGGGGAGCTTCCTTATATAGGGAGCTTCCCTTGACTACTTTAATACATCAAGACTTTTACATTACACGTATCTCCTCCCTGCGGTGCTCGATACAAGCTTATAAAACAACTTATAAAATTGATTTGCGCTTTGCATCCATATTAAATTTCTTAGAATTTATAATACCACATAAAACACTTCTCTTAATTACGCTTAATACTGCTAACTATCTTAATATATTAACATTTTATAAGACTTAATTAAAATACTTATAAATTAAAAGTTTAATACTTTTTTGTATTTTTACCCCTAAATTATCACTAATGGGCATTAAGTCAATTAAGGGCTTAATTAAAGGTTTAATATTTAAGTCCATTAATTTAAGAGGAAATTGCTTTACCCCTAAGGTTATAAACTTAAATTTAATTAAAAGCATTGTTGCCATCCCCAAATTAATAGGCTCCTTAATTTTTATAACTTTCAAAGCTTTATTCAATTGCTTTTATTTAAAAAAAAACACCAGCATTTAATTACAGCATATTATTAGCATTTAAACAATTTATTAATATGTACTTAATGTCCTAAGCCCTTATTTTTTTTTTTTTAAAGCAATTTGGCTATTTCTTAAAATCTTACGCGCAATTGGCCGGTTACTTTCTTAATATTGAAAAAGGTAAAGAATAAGGTTTCATTAAAAGTAATATTCTTTATAACTATTATATACTATAATTAAAGCACCTAAATTTTATATATATTAAACAAAACATAATTAATTCAATATTTAATATGCACTTTTAGGTCGACTTTAAAACTTTTTTCTTGCAAAGCGCTTTTTCATTTTTTAATAATAGGTATACGCGTAACCTATACGCATAAATCCCGCTTTAATTAAGCCATAAATTAATAATAAGTTTAATAAATAATTTTGGGTTATATCATTTAAAATATTATTTAAATCAAAAATAAAGCATTTTATTTAGACTTTTAAATGCCTTTTATACTAAAGAACTTATATTATAAAAATATATTACCACAAAAACAATTTCAAGCCATAATACTTTAAAAAAATTAATAGTAAGGCGCATTTTAATTGCTTTTTTAATAATTTCCTTACCTGCTTACTTTATTCCCCTATTTAGCTTATAAATATATAATAGCATAAGTTTTAAATTAATACTACTTTTATAGATTCATTTCTTAAATTAAGTTACTTTAATTAATTTAATAATTAAGGTTTTATTATTTTAGCGAATTTTATAAATAAAAAAGCCAAATTACTATTTTATTTATTATTCAAAAAATTAAAAAGCAGCTAATATTACATTTAATCCTTTGTTTTTAAATATAAAACCATAAAAAACTTCTATAAATTTATTTTTAATCAAAAGGAGCCAATTGCTTTTATCAAACCTAGGAAAATAATTAAATAAATCCCAGGTAATTTAATAAAAAGGTTAGGTAACTCTTCTTTTAAATAATTACCAATTAATATTTTAATATATTATTACTAAAATACATTGCTTGCATTTTATCTTTATAAGGCCTAAAATTTTAATATTGTAAGCATTCTTCACTAATGTTTGTAATGCTTTTTTTTTAAATGCCCTACACAAAGGTGCCACAAGTGCGCTATATCTTATTAAAGTCTTAAATAACGCCTATTTAGCTAAAAATCTTATTAAATGCTTATTATTATTATTAAAAACATTAAAAGTTCAAAATCAAAGCGTTTTAATATATCAAAAACAATTAATAAAATAAAAAAGTAATTATCAAGCTTATATTCAAAAAAGGCTAAATTTGCATAGCATTTTAAGTTCTTAATAATCATATTGCCTTTTATTAATTTATAACGCAAAATATAATCTAAATCATTATACCAAATTTCTTTCTTTAATAAACAAGCTTTTGAAATAATATTAATATTAAAACCCTTAATAACAACAATATTAGTAAACTTTAAATTTATTATGTTTGGCCCATTTTTTTTTATTAAAAGCACCTAATATTAGGCAAGTACCCCGTCCTTTTATTGGCAGGCTTAAAATACTAGCCTCAACAGCATTATTAACAATTGCTTTTATAAAGAAGCCAAAAATCAAAAGATTAACTAAATTCATTAAATAAATTGCGGCTCTATTATTAATTAAAATACTCCCAAAAAGTAAGTAATAATTAAAATCTTATATAGCATATACTTTAATTGCTTTTATTGCAAAATTAAATAATTAAGGATTAATTATTGCAAAAACTATTTTTTTAAAATATGCTAACGCCAAAGGTTTTAATAATTAAATTACTTTAATATTATTAATTAAAAAAAGCAATTAAAAGGGCAATTATTAAAAAAGCCTATGATTTATTAAATAAAAAACATCTTCTAGTCACATTTATTTGTTTTGCTTTAAAGTTTAATAAAAATAGTAGCTAACTTTAAGCATATTTTCTTAATTTCTTTGATTAAAGGTAAATTGCGCAATTTATTTCCAATAGAATTATCAAAAAAATAACACAATTAAAAGCATTTTAATAGCTTATATTAATAAAAATTCATTATATAAACGCAGTTCTTGAAAAAGCTACCTGATTTAAAAAAGCAAAAACAAAAAAAAAAGAAAGATTTATTATTATTATTAGCAGCATTTAATCTACTATTAAAAATAACAATTAAATATAACCTAATAAGCTTTTCAAAAGATAATTCAAATTACAATTATTTAACCAAAACTACAAACATTATATTATATTAAACCAAAGTAATTAAGTAAGGTTTCCCTAAAATAATATTATTTTAAAGCTTGGCAAACTTATATTACGCCCATTAAAAAACTAATGAAACCTTTATTATTTTTAAAAAAATATAAATTACTAAATCCCCTATTACAAAATCCAAATGATAAAAAAGCGCTTTTTAATAAACATGTCTTTATTCCTGAATTCAAATGGTAAACTTAAGTTATTAATAAATTACTTTATAAAACATTGCAATATAATTTTCCTTAATTTAAATTAAAACACTTAATATTAAAAAAGCGTAGTTTTATTAAAAGGTTTATATCAATTATTAAATAATTCAATTATACCCATAAATGTTTTTGCTTTTCAAAAAAATAGCGCTATAAATGTTATTATTAATATACTTTTAAACCCATTTTATAATAGCCTTATAACTTTTTGCTTTTTTATTCCAAAAGGGCATAAGCATTAAATATTTTGTCAAAAGCAATTTAAACTTAGCTATAACCTTTTTTAAAATTGCTACCTTATAATTTGCCTTATCAGGATTTGCTTTCTTAGCCTTAAAATCTTTAATATCTTTTTTCCAAGCAACCTAAGCCTTGATTATTATTTTGGCTTCTTATATATTATTAATCTTATATTCAATAATAAAAAATATTAAAACAATTGATTTTATATTTAATAAGCTTACTAAATCAAAAGCATTTAAATTAAGCTTTGTCCAAATCTTATTTAAATAACAAAAGTTCTTATAAGCTTAAAATCATATAAACTAAATATGCTTATTATAAATAAACAACAGCTTTTTAGCTATGAATTTGTTGTTTATTATGAAAAGGTTGCTTTTAAAAGCTTAAAACATAAGGAAAAATTCAAGAAATTTGAGAAGTTAAAAAAAATGAAAAAATGAAAAGCAATTAAAAAATTTAAATCCAACTTTTCTTTAAGCTTTTTTGTAGATTATTTAGGTTAAAAAAGCAATATATTAAAATAATAATAAATTTTTTTGCAATAAATAGCTTGCAAAACCTTAAAAACTTCAAAAAACTTAAAAAGCTTTAATTTCATTAATTGCGCGTAATATAAAAAAATACTAATTTAATAGCTTTATTACGGGGCTCATAACTAACATATACAATAAAACTCAAACTTTATAAGCATTTAAATTAATAAAATATATTAATTAATTAAATAAAATTTAAATAAAAAGTGTAAAAGAAGGAAGTGCTTCCTTAAGGCAGTATACAATAGCAAAAACCTATCTAAAAAGTGTGCAATGCCAAAAGAGCAATTTAAGCGAGCTGCAGCCGTGCCTGTACGACATATCTACTAAAGGTAATATTTAATAAAGGTGTTAATTTTAGCGTATTATATTATTATGTTTTAAAACGCGTTATTTATGTGACTTATTAGTTTATAATTAATATATCATATAATAGGTTAGGGCGGGATTGTAAGAAAAGGGCTATATAATATGTACCGCTTTAATTAAAGGCGTTGTTTGCACTATATTGAAGGCAATACAAACACGTGATTTACGAGAACTTAATAAGTACGCTAAACCGTTTTATCCACTTTAAAAGAGTCGTATATAGCAATAACTAGTTGGGCGAGATCTCCCAGTTATATGGCGTTTTAATAAATTTGTAAAAAACGGGGATATTAGCCATTTTCGGCTTTAAATACAAAGGCAGCTACTTATAATTAAATGAAATATCTAGTTTATTAATCCTTTTAATTAATATAAGACTTAAAGCCAAGAATGCATTATTAGCAAAAATAAGGCCTAAGAGGGCGACGTGCGGATTAAAGATTAAAAACAGATTAAAGATAATTTCAAGAAGTATAAACGTATTCTTAGCTTTTATGTAAATCGCATGTCTTGGCTAAAATAGGCGGGGAAAGCGAATAACGGGGGATAAGATAAAGCCCAAAATCAAACTTACACATCTTTTATATTAAAATACCTTTTTGTAAATTTGCATATAAATTCAATTAAGATCTAATAAGGCCTGCCATTAGGGTCCTAGAGCAAGTTCACTATAATGTCATTATAATAAACCTTTAAAAGTACTGAAAGTCGATTTACGAAGAATATAATTAATTAATAAAAGAGGCTAGTTTGAATCTACTACCGGCTATATATATATCTCTGTTTTATTATAATTAAGTTGGTTTATAAGACGCCTATGAGATTTTTGATTTATATTACGACATTATTACGCTTTTTTATTAATAAGTGGTACTTTTTTATTAGTTTTTTAAGGACTTGTGATAAATATTTTATTAGTGCTTATTTATAATAATTTGATTTAAATTGAGTGGGTAAATAAGAAATGTTATTTACCTGATATATGTGATAGTTTATCTTCCTTTTAATCTTTTTTTTAGTTGTTTATTTGTACATAAGCTGAAAAACTTTTTAATATGTTTTAAGTGTGTTAACCGATTAAATGTTTATAAGCCTTAAGGGTATAACAAAAGATAGCCTGTATTATTTGAGTAAGATCCTTTTATATATATTTGTAATACTTGTGAAAAGTGTTAAATCAGCGATTTAATAATAGAAGATGGCAGGTAAAAAGAGAATAGGATATTTATTAATGGAAATTTCCCTTGATTATATTTAAAAGAAAGAGGCTGCTATTGTTATAATCCTCATTTTTATCCTCGGATTCATTGGAGTTATTTTCTTGGTTGAAGTAATACTCTGGTAGGTGGGCGTTCTCTTTTTTAGTAAGCTACTTTAGATTTGGTAAGTCTGCCTTGTTGTTTTTATTTATATCGGTATTAACGTCTATTAGCTCGATCTTAATGTTGGTCCCTTTTTGCTTATCTCTTATGTTAAAGTAGTTCTTAATGTTTGATTTATTGTTGTTAAAGGAGGTAAAGCTTAGTGTTGGTTGTTAGCAACGGCGCATATCGATTAAATCAATTAAAGGGAATAATAATAAGGGCGATTAAAAATAAAGAAATAAGGTAAAAGATATAAAAAAGGAGCCTGTTACCCAAGTAATGACAGCCAGCAAAGGGGTAAAAGAGAGGTAGAGCGAGGGACAGTGATGGTTAAGTATGATAGGTTTAAAAGAAAGAAAATGGAAGGAAGGAGAGAGGATAAACAAAGATATAAGATAACCACTATTTTAAGTCATTTAAGAAATGGTGAGTAGCCGTTTTTTGCTCCCCTTTTTTTAAAAAATGTTAAACGAAAATAAGATAAGAGAAGTAGTTTTTTGAATAATAATTTAACTTATTCGTATTTTTTCGTGTTTTTGTAACAGGGGTCTTTACCGCTGTGCCGCTTTGGTCATGAGGTACGAGAGCGCTAGGGCAGCGCGAGATTTTAGTAAGTCAGCTGCGGAAAGCAATAATTAAACCTGCCGAAAACAGTAGCTAGTTTGCTATCTGGTCGTGAAATAGAGTTTATTTTAAAAATAAAAAGTAGTATAAAAAACATAATGGCGATTTTTAAGAAATTAGAAATCGCTTTTATGTTTTTTAAATTAAAGAAGTGTAATTTTTATATAAAAGAAGTTATTTTTTTAGACTATGTGATTATTATTATTAAATTAGCTATAAATTTTAAAAAGATTAAAGTAATTATTAACTAAATTAAGCCTATTAATATTAAAGAATTATAATTCTTTTTTTAATTTGTTAATTTTTATAAATGATTTATTAAGAATTACTTAAGAATTGCCAGGGTATTTATAGAATTAATTTATAAGGATAAGGAATATATGTGAATGGAGGAAGTTAATACGGCTTTTAAAGCTTTTAAGAAGATGTTTATTAAAGAACTTATTTTTATATTTTTTATACTTGGTAAGGAAATACGCATAACGACGAATTCTTTGGATTACGTTATTGGTATTGTGCTTAATTAATTAGGCGAGGACGGCAAATAGTAATCAGTCGTTTACTATTCGCGGAAATTATTATTAGTAAAATTTAATTATGATATTTATGATAAGGAGTTGTTGGTAATTGTGGACGTAGTAGGTAAATGAAGGGTTTATTTCAAGGGCGCTGCTCATAAAGTATAAATTTTAATAAATTATAAGAATTTTATTTATTTTATTATTATTAAGGAATTGAATTAAAGTTAGGTTTAATAGTATAAAACACTTTTTATTATTAAACTCTGAATGTTTTATATTAAGGGAACGGAAAACGTTAAAGTCGATGCCTTTAATAAGAAATCAAAATATTTCGTAAATAAAATGTATGAATCACATATTATATTTAAGGAAGATGGTGACTTATTAATAATTAATCATAAACAATTAATAATAATAAGCTGCTTTTTTGAGAAAATTTGAAAGAATTATAATTATGACTTAGTAATAATTGAATAAAAGAAATAATTAGGCGAAGGATTTTTTATTATTATTATTAAGGCTTTTTTATATTAAAAACAAGTTTACGTTTTGATACAAAATAAAACGGATTTTATTAAAGAATAATATGGGTTATTGGCTTATGAGTATTAGGAAATTGCTAAGATATTGTTAAGGCTTTTTAGGAAATATTATTTTTTAAGTATAAAGAAAATAATTAAAGATGTGGTATTATTATACGACATATGTATTTAGAATAAGGCAATTTATTATGTTTTATATAGGCTTATGAAATTGCTAATAATATTATTACGCCTATGGAAGTTAATCGCCTTAAATTTTATAATTAAATTATTACTGTTGGTCCACAGGGGTTATGTAATCTCACCATGCTGTATAGGGAGCGCCATTTGAATGATATTATGGTAATCTTCAGGGGTTATGCCTTGGCTATTAGGAGTAATGGATTTGACAGTTCCAGGGGGTAATTAGAGCTATAATGGACCTATTATAGGGGTTGTTTAGAGAAGTATATAATAAGGGATCTTTCCCACTCTTTTAATAATATATAGATTTTATTACCCACTTTATTAAAAATTATATTAACCACTTTGCTTTAATATATTTTTGCATAATTTATTAGTATTACATTAATATTAATTAATGATTAATTTATATCATAAACAGCAAGGTCTTAAATTGCAAAATTGATTTAAAGCATTTAATTATTTGTATTTTTAATTAAGGCCTAGCCATTTGACTAAATTAAGGGATAAATAATTTCCCCCTTATAAGAACATTAATAAAGGCACTTCAATTAATTAAAAATCCAATAATTATATAACCTATAATAAAAGCAATATAACAATTATTTAATAATAATTATTAACACAATACCTAAAAACCAAACCAACGGACTATTTAGGGAATTATATTCAAACCAATTTTGAACCTACTTTAATATAATATTTTAATTAAGAGAACATATTATAAAGCTAGTAAAAAAGCAAAAAATTGTTATTTTACCAATTTAAAAACCAATGAATAATATATTATTAAAAATTAAAAGGATGTTAATTAATTATACGAAATATTTACAAAGGTTTTACAAATATTATTATAATGAGAAAACAAAGGACAAGTATTTGTTTTAGGACTTTTGGGAATTTTTTGGCAAATAAATAATTATTAATTTTAAAAAGATATATAAGCAAAAAAAGACTTAATTAAAAAACAATTTTAAATTTCATAATTGTTATATGTAAAAAGCCAAAGGAATAAAGATTACGAATACATTAAAAGATATAATAAAAGTTAAAAAAAGAATGGCCCAAGAAATAATTGAAAATGTAAAACCGGATATATTTAAGATTTGTCTTAAATTATGTTCAAGATATATTCACACCTTTTACATAGCCTATTTAAAATCATCTAAGAGTTTTTATACTTACGCCAACCCCTTTTTCCTTTATTTTAAAAATAAAAAAGGATTAGACACTTTTAGCGCTAAAAATAAAAATGCTAAGTGTTACATTAGGACATTAAGATGATTTGCTTAAGACCCCTGCCTTTATTAAAGTCAATATTATAAAAGAGGATTTATATGATATAATGCCATTTATTAATTTAAAGAGGGAATTCTTATTTACCTTTAATAAAAGGCCTTTTAAAAATAAAATAAAATAAAAACCAAATAATAATGCATTACTTAATTTAACTGTCGGTGCAGTACCGGTGGATTACGCAAAGATATATTGAAGCAAAAGGGTTAATATAGTCTTTAGTGAAGTGGGTGATAAAATTTGTATATTATTAAGAAAGTGAAAAAAATCCCCTATTATATACTTCTTCAAATGACCCTTATAATAGGTCTGTTATAGCTTTAATTACCCCTTAGAACTATCAAATCTATTACTTTTAATAACTAAGGCATAACCCTTAAAGACTACTATAATATCATTCAAATGGCGCTCCTTATATAGTATAATGAAATTATATAACCCTTATGAACTAATACCAGTAATACTTCTTTTAAAAAAACAAACAGAAATTCCAACATAATAAAAAGAAAACAAAGGTAATATAAACTTTAATAAACCAAAAGAAAAACATTTTATAAAAACGATGCGTTAAAGAACATAATAATCGTAATATACAAAGGAAAAAAAGCCAAAATAATAATAACATAAAAAATGTAAAATTAAAATTTATCAAAAAGAGAGACTCAAAGATGCCAAAAAACAAAATAAACGTAATAACTCGTAATAAAGGCTTAAAAAAGTCCAAAATCTATTTGTAACGGCTTTATACTAATTATATTAAAAGAATTATTAGTTTAAGGCTAGAAATCAATAATATATAAATTAAGCAAGATCTATCAACAACCTAAGCAAAGCATATAAATTTTCTTATTATCCCCTTATTTTATATATACTTTAAGGGTTCCCTAAAAACTTACTCTTTTTTTCTTAATAACAACGAATTGTTATTAATATACTAAAATCTATTAATCTTATATCAAAACTAACATAATCTTAAAAACCTTTTAATTAATAATTTTAATGCCATTTAACGCTTTCACAATTACTCACCATAAATATTACGTTTAATATATGTACGTTTAAGCACATGATTTAAAACACTTTTATGTTTTTAATAACCTTAAATCAAAGAAGTATAATTATTATATAAAGTAAAATGAAGAATACCGCCTCATAAATAAATTCTTAAAAATTACTTATAAGCCCGGTGTCGTACAGAATAGGGGTTTGTTGGCTGGTAGCACTATCAGAGCCTCAATGGCGCCGCAGCCAATCAAGACTGCTTATGTAATTAGATCTTTGGAGCTCCTTCTTAAGGGGAGCTTTACTATATTCTTTTATAATTTAAGACTTTCACACTTCCTAAAACTCCTCTTTTACGATGCTCGATAGTTAAAAGCCATAGCCTTATTTTATGAGTTATTAAAGTATAACTACTATAAGTTAAAAAAAGCGAAAGTAAGTGTTAAAGAATATTTATTATTATTTAGAAACTCTTCAAAAGTATATATTCCCTTTTTTTAAACTCAACAACACTTTTTCAAACTCTTTAAACGTTTAATAATAACAAAATGTCTTCTTAGGACATATTAATTGACAAGGACGACGCTTTATTAAGCAATCGTCACTAGTGACTATAGTAGTAGACGAGATTTTAGTACTACGCCTAACTAAAGGGTATTATCGATTTCGTCAATTTAAATGGATATGATATTTTAAACCTTCTTAAATCTTGACTAGTAGTTCTTAATATTGATAAGTATATATAAATTGAAATAAACCATCGGTTTATAGGATAGATGGCGTTAATAAACAATAGCAAGTAGAAAATATATTATAAGTAGGAGATTACTAATAAAGACGAGAAAAGGACTTTTATGGAGCTTTTATAAGCTACTAAATCACAAGAGGCGACTTTTAGTAATATTAAGAAAATCTGGAAAACTCGTACAAAAGAATTCTAAAATAATTTTGCCTAATGAATACTCTTTAGTATAAAGTATTAATACTTGTTTAATTAGGTTAATAGTACTATCAATGTGTTGATTTTAACAAATGCTATTAATGATAATAAGTCAAAAAACCTCGTTAGACTTTAAGCATTAGTTAAGTTAATTAAACGAGAGCTTGTTTTTTTAGACGCTTTTGTATTATTATTTATTATCTCAAACTACCAAGAAACTTTAATAAATGCCTTTAAAAAAAGGGAAAATAGAAGTTTATATTTGGCATAAGGAGTGGTAAAAGAAGTATTGTTTTATTAAAATATATAATATTCCGGAAATATAAGGTATTTTAGGTATTTGAGATTTCTTTTTTATAGCCTTAATTTATACTAAAATATAAGCCGCTTAAGCTTTAGTCGACATCACTAAAGACAACGTTTTAAAAAGGGAATATTATATAACATTTAAAAAATATGGTTTAGCTTTTAAAATTAATTTAAAAAAGTATTTTAAGAATAATTTAAAGAGTAAAAAAACAACAAATAAATTATACGCCTTCCTTAAAAAACGTTTAAAAACTTTTAATAATTCTAAAATTATTTCCAATGTCAAAAGCTCAAGTATTCATAATAAACAAAGTTTATTTAACTAATTTTATTTTAAACAGTCAAAAAAAACGATTGCCTTTGTAATTCTAAGAATAGCCACTTTTAGGCATTTATTAAATATTAAAGACTATAGTATATTTATAACGGCGGTTATATAAATAAACTGAGGAATTGCCTTAATAACAACGAAATTAAAGAAACTCACAAAATATTTGAAGAAGTGAAGTATATTGAACTATGGAAAAAAAATCGCTAAGGAAAATTAAAAAATCCTCCCTATTAGTTGAATTATTAAAAGTGTTATCTTAGATAAAAAGGAAAAAGAAAAGCCGTTATTATTAATAAACAAGAGTAAATACCTTTGAAATGTTAGTACTATTATTATTAATCTGAAATTATTTGACATTAATATAATAATAAGAATATACGTTATAAATTTTATTAATAGTTCATATGTATTTTTAAATAATATATTTGTCAACAATTGCAGTGTTTAGTATTTTATTAATAACAAGAAAAAGCTTATTTTAGGTATTTTTATAAAGTTTAAGAACGACAATTATATAAAGGCAAGTATATAACGCTTTTTAGTTATTAGTTAAGGCTAGTAACTTTTTAAGAATGTGTTAAAGAGTAAAAACGGTTTAAATATATAAGACTTAACCTTAAATAATATTATAATTGTAATTGGTTTTAACGTTAATATTATTTTTGAGGCGTTTTTGTCAGATATTAGGATTTAGTATTTAGGAAAAGACATTATATTAAAGTACGGGGAAATTTAAAATAGCGTAATACTTTGGAAACTAAAGCGGAAATATAATTTTACCTTTTTTAAATATAAGCTTTTCAATTATTCTTGTCGCCTTTATAACCCAGTGATAGTAAAAAGCCTCTTAGTTATAATATATCCAATTCTCCGTTATAGTTTAAAACAAAGTTTTTAATTAAATAAAAAGCTATTGTAAGTTTATTATATAACATTAGAAATATAATACTTAAGAACGGGTTATTTTAGAGAAAAAGTACTTTAAATACTGTTTTATATAAGAAAAAGGGTAAAATTTAACGGTATTTCTAGAATCAAATGTGAAGACTATATTATAATATACGCCAAAAACGTTATTTTAAAAAAGGAGTTTAAGAATAAAGCAGTTAGACTATTTTTTAAAATCTTTTAGGACTTGTTTGATTTTTTCTTAGGCTATAATAAAACATAGTAGTTGTTAATAATTAAAGACAAATACAATAAGAAATTGTTTAATTGGACTTTAGTAAATAAGTTATTAAATTATATTATACCAGTATTACAAAACTTCGAATATTGTCGTACAGGCACGGCTGCAGCTCGCCTAAACTGCTCTCTTGGCACTGCACACTTTTTAAATAAGGTTTCTGCCACTGTATACCGCCTTAAAGAAGCACTTCCCCCTTTCACACTTTTTATTTAGATTTTATTTAATTAATCAATATATTTTATTAATCCAAATGCTTGTAAAGCTTGAGTCTTATCGCGCATATTAGTTATAAGCCTTATAACAAAGCTATTAAGTTAGTATTCTTTTATACTACACGCAGCCAATAAGATTAAAGCTCCCTAAATTCCTTAAAGTTTTTGAGGTTTTGCAAGCTATTTATTGCAAAGTTTTTTATTGCTATTTTAATATACTGCTTTTTTGACCTAAACAACTTGTAAAAAAGCCTAAAGAAAAGTTGGATTTAAATCCTTTAATTGCTCTTTATTTTTTCTTCTTTTTTTAATTCCTTGAATTCCTTGAATTTTCCCTTATGCTTTAAGCTTTCGAAAGCAATCTTTTTATAATAAACAACAAATCCATAGCTAAAAAGCTATTGCTTATTTACAATAAACGCATTTAGCTTATATGATTTTAAGCTTATAAGAATTTTTATTATTTAAATAAGGTTTGGATAAAACTTGATTTAAATGCTCCCAATTTAATGAGCCTATTGGACATAAAACTAATTGCTTTAATATTTTTTATTATTAAATATAAAATTAATGATATATGAGAGGCCAAAGCAATAATTAAGGCTTAGATTGCTTAGGAAAAAGATATTAAAAACCTTAAGGCTAAGGAAGCAAAGCCTGATAAAGCGAATTATAAGGTAGCAACTTTGGAAGAAATTGCGGCTAAGTTTAAGCTGCTTTTAATAAAATACTTAATGCTTATGCTTTTTTGGAATAAAAAAGCAAGGAGCTATAAGGCCATTATAAAATAGATTTAAAAGCATATTAATAATAATGTTTATAACGCTATTTTCTTGAAAAGCAAAAACACTTATAGGCGCAATTAAATTATTTAATAATTAATGCAAACCCTTTAATAAGATTACGCTTTTTTAATATTAAGTATTTTGATTTAAATTAAGGAAAATTATATCATAATGCTTTATAAAACAACCCATTAATAACTTAAGCCTATTATTTGGATTTAGGAATAAAAACGTGCTTATTAAGAAGCGCTTTTTTATAATCTGGATTTTATAATAAGGGATTTAGCAACTCACATTTTTTTAAAAACAGTAAAAGTTTGATTAGTTTCTTAATAAGCATAATATAAGTTCGCCGAGCTTTGAAAAAATATTATTTTAGGGAAACCTTACCCAATTACTTTGATTTAATATAATATAATATTTGCAGCTTTAGCTGAATAATCGCAATTTAAATTATTTTTTAAAAAGCCTATTGAAATATATTCAATTGCTATTTTTAATAGCAAATCAGATGCTTTTAATAATAATAATAGGTTCTTTTCTTTTTTTTGCTTTTGCCCCTTCAAATTGGGTAGCTTTTTTAAGGATTGTGCTTGCGCAATAAGTTCTTATTAATATAAGCCATTGGAATGCTTTTAATTGCGCTATTTCTTTAATAGTTTTATTAAAAAGAAGTTGCGCAATTTACCTTTAATTAAAGAGATTAAAAAAACACGCTTAGAGCTAGCTATTACCTTTATTAAATTTCAAAGCAAAGCAAATAAATATGGTTGAAAATGCTCCCTATTTAATAAATTATAGGCTTTTTTAATAATCGCCCTTCCAATTGCTTTCTTTTAATTAATAATATTATAGCAATTTAATTATTAAAACCTTTAGCGCTAGCATATTTTAAAAAAATAGTCTTTGCAATAATTAGCCTTTAATTATTTAATTTTGCAATAAAAGCAATTAAAGTATACGCTATATGGGACTTTGATTATTACCCACTCTTTAAGAGCACTTTGATTAATAATAAAGCCGCAATTTATTTAATAAATTCAATTAATCTTTTGGTTTTTAGCTTTTTTATAAAAGCAATTATTAATAACATTATTAAGGCTGATACTTCAAGCCTGCTAATAAAAGGACGGGGTACTTGCCTAATGTTAGATGCTTTTAACAAAAAGAACGGGCCAAATATAATAAACTTAAAGCTTATTAACATTGCTATTATTAAGGGTTTTAATATTAATATTATTTTAAAAGCTTATTTATTGAAAAAAGGAATTTGGTATAATGGTTTAGATTATATTTTGCGCTATAAATTAATAAAAAGCAATATGGTTGTTAAAAACTTAAAATGCTATGCAAATTTAGCCTTTTTTAAATATAAGCTTAATAATTACTTTTTTGCCCCGTCAATTGCTTTTGGTATATTAAAACGCCCTAATTTTGGACTTTTAATATTTTCAACAATAATAAGAAGCATTTGATAAGGTTTTTAATTAAGCAGGCATTACTTAAGATTTTAATAAAACATAGCGCATTTATGGCACTTTTGCGCAGGGCACTTAAAAAAAGAAGCACTATAAGCATTAGTAAAAAATGCTTGCAATGTTGAAATTTTAGGCCTTATAAAGGTAGAATGCAAGCAATGTGCTTTAGCAATAGCATATTAAAATATTAATTAGCAATTATTTAAAAAAAAAGCTACCTAACCTTTTTATTAAATCACCTGGGATTTATTTAATTATTTTCCCAGGTTTGATAAAAGCAATTGGCTTCTTTTGATCAAAAACAAATTTATAGGAGTTTTTTATGGCTTTATATTTAAAAGCAAAAGATTAAACGCAATATTAGCTGCTTTCCAACCTTTTAAATAATGGACAAAATAGCAATTTAGCTTTTCTATTTATAAAATTCGCTAAAATAATAAAACCTTAATTATTAAATTAAATAAAGCAATTCAATTTAAAAAATAAACCCACAAAAGCAATATTAACCTAAAACTTATGCTATTATATATTTATAAGCTAAATAAGAAAGCAAAGCAAGTAGGCAAAGAAATTATTAAAAAAGCAATTAAGATACGCCTTACTACTAATTTTCTTAAAATATTATGGCTTGAAATCATTTTTATAGCAATATATTTTTATAATATAAGTCCTTTAACATAAAAGGCATTTAAAAGTTCAAATAAGGTGCTCCACTTTTAATTTAAATAATACTTTAAATAATATAACCTAAAATTACTTATTAAACTTATTATTAATTTATAATCTGACTAAAGCGGGATTTATACCTATAGGTTGTGCGTATACCTATTATTAAAAGATCAAAAAGCGCTTTACAAAAGAAAAGCTTTTAAAGTCGATCTAAAAGCGCATATCAAATACTTAATTAATTATGTTTTATTTAATATATATAAGATTTAGGTGCTTTAATTATAGTATATAATAATTACAAAAAATATTATTTTTAATAAAACCTTATTTTCTACCTTTTTTAATATTAAAAAAGCGGTTGGCCAGCTGCGCGCAAGATTTTAAGAAATAGCCGAATTGCTTTAAGAAGACGAGATAAGGGCTTAAAACGCTGAATATATGTTCATAAACCGCCTGAATGCCAATAATATATTATAATTAAATGCTGGTATTTTTTTTGAATAAAAGCAATTAAATAAAGCTTTGAAAGCTATGGAAGTTAAAAAATTTATTAATTTGGGGGTGGCAATAATGCCTTTAATTGAATTTAAGTTTATAATCTTGGGGATAAAGCAATTTCCCCCTAAATTAATGAACTTAAATACTAAACCTTTAATTAAGCCCTTAATTAATTTAATGCCTATTAATAAGAATTTGAGAATAAAAATATAAAAAATATTAGACTTTTAATTTATAAGCATCTTAATTAAGTTTTATAAAGTATTAATATATTAAAATAATTAATAGTATCAAGCGCAATTAAGAGAAATGTTTTACGTGGTATTATAAATCCTAAAAGACTTAATATGAGTGCGAAGCGCAAATCGATTTTATAAGTTATTTTACAAGCTTGGGAACCATATAACCTAAAATAAGGTTTTGAAAAGCAATAGGAAATATTTGAAAATATTAAATTTAAGCTTATAAAAGCTTTATTTTAAGCAATTAAGGCTAAGGAGCTTTTTAAATACAATAATCTTTATAATGCTAAGCCGCGGATAGAACAGCTCTTGTTGTTTCCGGCGGAAGATTAAGATTAAAAGCTATCTAAGCCCTTAAAAAGAAAAAGGATGCTTCTAAAATTAAGTAATAAAAATCAAAAAACTAAAATTATAAGATAATTAACGCAATCCAATTGTAGTATATATTTTATTATAACAAAAGAATTATTAAAAGGCGTATTAAATCTGATAAGCAATTGCAAGCATTTTAAAGACTTTTTGGCTATCTTTTGGCCTAATTAAAAAAAGTGCATAATAATGGAAAAGATTTAAAAGCAATTCATATTATAATTGCAGCGTTTATTTTTAATAATATTGAAATTTGATAATTAATTGCTTTTCCTAAAATTTATTAATTGCAATTTCCAAAAGCATTATTAAATTAGAGAGATTTTCAATACTACCCTTTTGGGGAGCACTTCAAAGCCGGAGCCATTATAGAAATCACTAATTTAAAGTCGCGCAATTGCTAAAAGATAATAAAACACAGCTATGCTTTTAAGCAATTAATTCTTTTAAAGTAGGTTTTTATTTATAAGGTAAATTTGAATAATTATTTAATTAAATATTGCTTTTAAATAATAATTAAAAGGAACTTATAATTTAAAATCTTTATTTTATTAATATATGCCGCAACTTTAGCTGCTTGCTTATTTAAAACCGCTATAGCTATGATAGCTTAATTTAATTTAAAAATAAAGCAGTTTAATATTATTAATGCATTTATTAATGCAAAGAGAGATGATTTAGCTGCTTGTATACGCTGTTATTTTCCTAATGGTTTTAAATAAAACAAAATATTAATAAAGGTTAACTGCGCTTTTTATGGATTTAGAAACTCCCCAATATTATAGTACGATAATTTTATAATAATTTTTCAAATTCTTAAATTGCTTTCTTATAAAAAAGAGCTTTATATATTTATAAATGAGCAATATATAGTGTTTATGGTATTTTATATTAACAATATTTAAGTGCTATATTATACTTTAGCAATTATAAAAGCACAATTAATAATAAATGAATTAAATTTGGTATATGAACTTATTGAAAGATAAGAAATGGCATGGTTTTTAGGGATTTAAATTATTAAGGATTAATAAATTAAAACAATTTTTTTAATATATAATAATTATATTCAAAAAGTTGCTTTGCGTTTTGGATTTATTAATAAAAGCTACCCAAGCATCTTATTATTTTATATAAAATTTATCAAAAATCCTAAAAAAGCAATCCTTAAAAAAGTTAAAAAATATTAAAAGAAAGTTGATTTAATGCTTTATATTACAATCATATTATACGCAAATATTGCTTTTGCAATTTTAAAGCTTTTTTATTTTTTGATTAATTTTTTAAAAAAGCATTTCATTATTATTAATTAAATAATTCAATATTTTTTTAAAACCCAATTTTTGGCAATAGTTTACATTTGCCAAATGCGCGCTTCCTATTTAATTATAGCTTTAAATATTTCTTTTGATAATAATCTTAAAATTAAATGCTTTTTTTAAGAATATATTATTATGTTTTTTAATAATTTGATTTTATAAAAAGCAGCTTATTAAAATATAGTCATTATTTTAATTACTTAAGTAAAGCTTTTTAGGGTTGAATATATAGCAAAGGAAATTATAATACTTTAATAATTCTTTTTAAAATTACGCTTAAATATGGGCGCAGCTTAAATAATCTTTTATAATAATATTCAAACAATTTGACTAATTATTGGGGAAAACAAGTACATCTTAATTAAGCTTTGCTATATTAATATTTAAAATATGTGATTACATCAAAGATATTAAAAGGGTAGTTTTTTAGTAAAATATTTATTTATAAACTTTATGCCTATGAATAAATTTATTAAAAACCTAAACTAATAAAAATTCGAAAATTTTGTTATTCTTATTAACTTAATAAATGTACGGGCTTAATTAAAGCAACTTTCTAAAAAAGTTCGTTTTTAAATAGCTTTTTTTTTATACTTTTTATTTTTTATTTATAATATTTTTTATGTTTTTTTTTTTTTTTAAAAAGCTTTTAATTTTGAATTATTTGTATTATTATAATATTTATAATTGCTTTCAAAATCATTTTATTTTAGAAAAACAAACGCAACATAAGCTATAATAATAAGGAAACATTTTAAGGTAATAAAAAAGGTTCTCAAGCCTTAAAAAAAGCAACTCAATTAATTAAAAGGCCTAAAACAATTTAAACAAAATTATTAAAACAATTAGTAATTATTTTAATAATCTCAATA
Source organism: Helotiales sp. F229 (assembly GCA_002554605.1). NCBI lineage: Eukaryota > Fungi > Ascomycota > Leotiomycetes > Helotiales > Helotiales sp. F229. The sequence goes on along the minus strand of MXAW01000004.1, from coordinate 5,807,395 downwards.
ATTTATTATTTTACAATAATAGTTTCTTTTTTTAAAAAAGGGCACATTTAAATTCTATTACCTAAAAAGGCACCAAAAAGATTAGCAAGGCTATTAATTACTCTTAAGCTATGCTTAAAAATAAATAAGCTGGCAATAACTTTTTTTATTTTAACTTAAAGGCTAATAAGCAAATTGGATTGCTTTTTTTTTTTATTTTTTATTTTTATTATGCTTTTTTTTATTTTAAATCTTTTTATTTATATATAAAAGTAATTAATTAATTGCGTTTTAAAAAATGAATTTAGAATATTTTAATAAAAAAAGCAATTTACTATTAATGATTTAGCCAAAGCTATGGTAGAAAAAGGGGCCATCAATATCAACATCAAAAGCAACCCGAGCAGCATGAGCTGCGGGAGCAGCAGAAATAGTATTACCTATTTTTTTTATTATTAAATAAGCGCTTTAAAGCTTGATTAATTTTTATATAAATTAATATATTTAATTATTTTAAATTAAATAAACTTATTTTAAAAAAAAGCTTTTATTGCTAAAAGCATTCTAATATTTTAAGAACGCAGCCAAAACATTAAGGAAAAAGGGGCGGCAAGCATAATTATTGCTAGCGCAATTAAAATAACACAAGCCACTTATAATATTATAATAAAAGCCTATGCTTTTGTTTTGGATTGCTTCTTTTATATAACCCCAGCAGGGGACCAATTTCTTCTTATTAACAACCTTTTTTTTTTGAACTCAACCAATAGGAGCAGCCCAAATAGCCCGCTTATCCAAATCTTTGGCTAAAGGTCTTTTGGCCTATAAGCAATTAATTAATTATTTAAATAAGTTTTATATTTTTTAAATTAAACTTATAAAAAAGAAGATAGCGCTTTTATAAGCAGATTAATAAAATTTAGTACCCATCTTTACAAAAGGAACAATTGATTTGATTATTTATTTATTTAATTGGTTATAATTGATATAAATCAAAAGTAAATCGAAAATTGTTCTTTTATTAAAAGCTTAAGGTTTATAAATAGAAAGGAGCGACTTTTTATTTATATAGCACAATTATTTACCTGATTTTTATTATTTTTAATAGCTCGCCTAATAGCCAACCACAATAGAAGCAATTCCCATTATTATTTGATTAGGGGGTATATTATACAAGCACGGCTGCAGCTTGCCTAAACTGCTCTTTTGGTATTGCACACTTTCTAAATAAGGTTTTTGTTATTATATACCGCCTTAGGGGAGCTCTTCCCCTTTTCATATTTTTTACTTAGATTTTACTTAATTAATCAACACATTCTATTAATTCAAGTGCTCGCAAAGCCTGAGTCTTATCGCGCACGTCAAATATTAAATAAGACATTAATATGAACTATTTATTTGTGTTATTAAATATAACAATAACACTTTTGTTGTTATAATTTCTGAAATAATATGTTATTAGGATTAAACAACAAAGGAAAAGATCAAAGTGAAGAACCCCCAGTACACACCAAAAAATTAGTCGGTGATTTAAAGTACATAAGACAAAAAATCATTATTAAATTTATTAAAATACACGTTTAAGTAAAACTCCTAAAAAAGCTATACTTAAAAGTATATAATATAACAATCTATTTATATAACAAAGCACTACTCATATAACAAAAAATAAAAAGCTTAAACTAAGTGCTTTAGGAATGGTTTTAAGGCTATTTTTGATAATATAATCCACTAATTATAAAAAGGCTATTAATTGACCTGAAACTAGATTGAAGCGGGGAATATGTATATAGGGCGTATGCCTACTTAATAAAAAATAATAAAAAAGCCAAAAAAAACAAAAGAGGCTTTAAAGTCAATCCCAAAGGACATTTAAATTATTTGATTAATTATATTACTTTTAATATATATAAAATTTAAGTACCCCAATTATGCCGTGTTATTATAATGTGTAATATTTGCTTTGATAAGACAAAGTTCTACTCTTTAAATAAAGAAAAGTCAGTTGGCTAAACCGTTTTTGCCTTAAAAAAGCTTATTATTATAATAAAAAAGACGACGTTTTTTTAAATATAGGGCTTAATATAAACAATATTATAAAACATATTATAAAAAAATGAACAGCTATATTAAATGCTATTGTTAAAGTATATACTAGAAAGCCAATAGAAACAGAAATCATTATATCAAAGATATTCCCCTTGCCTATAAAAATGTTCCCCCCGGTTATTATACCACTTATAATAATATTAATAGAGCTTAATCCTCCTAAACTGAAAAGAAGTGATATTGGTGCGAATGATGATTGTATTGAGGGGGGATTTCTAGGTCTATTTAACTACTCTTAGTGCCAAGCTCTCCTCGGCTCTTCTCGGCTCTTGTCGCTTTGATTGCCTATTTGGGCTTAGTGCCAAGCTTTTGCTTTAATAGCCAAGCCTTTGCTTTGATAACTTCAAAACCTTAGCTAATAGCTTTGAAACCGGCACTTGTTTGATTTTTTTGTTTAGTTGATTATCAAACTTAAGCTGATATTAGATCTTAGTTATTGCTTTGATTGCTTATTTGGGTTTAGTACTAAGGCCTTGCATTGATCTAAGAGTTATAGGATCTTTTGGAGCCTTTTAGAGCTTCTAGGGGACCTTAGGAGCCTCTAGGGGGCCCTAGGAGCCTTTAGGGGACCTTAGCTCTTAAGGGGTCTTAGGTTCTTAGGTATAAGCGAGTATAAGTGAGTATAAGTGAGTTTATAGTATAAGCGAGTCTATATTCTTATAGCCCCTCGTAAGATATATATATTATTTATTTATATTTATTTTATTTTTTATTTCTCGTATGTAAGCTACCCTTTTGATTTTAATATTTGTATTTATATGTAAAGTGCTTATTTTTATTTTATTTTAAATTTAAGGCAGATATAAATCTAAGTTGTTTATTATTATTTAATCCTTTTGTAAATCTATTAGCTAATTGTATTGTAGTATTTATATATAATAAGCTTAATTTATTATTAGTTATTTTATTTCTTATAAAATGATAAGTTATGTTTATATGTTTATTTCTTTTATGGAATTCAGGGTTATTAGCTAATTTCAAAGCTGATTCGTTGTCTGTTAATAGCTTTGGTATAGGGGTTATATTATTATTTAAAAAATTATTGAAATAATTAATTAAGTTATATAAGTATAATATTTCTTTTATGGCTTTTTTAAAAGTTATATATTCAGTTTTACAACTTGATAAAGCTACTGTTTTTTGTATTATACTTAGCCAGCTTATAATACAGTTATTTATAAAGAATAAAAAGCCGCTAGTACTTTTTCGGGAGTTTATATTATCTTTCTAATTAGTATCGGTATATTTTAAGAGTTTTAGAAACGTTTTATTATATAAATAATATGTTCTTATATTAGGATATTTATTAAGATATTTTCATATATGGTCTAGCGCTTTAAAGTGTGATAAATCAGGATTTGATATATATTTAGCATATTGATTTATAGCAAATGCTATATTAGGTCTTGTTTTAGTGGCTAAATATATTAAAGAGCCTATTTATTATTGATATAATTGTAAATCGGCTTTATTAGCTATATCAGTTGCTTTTTGTAATTTTACCCTTGCTTTAATAGGAGTAGTTATAGGATTTAAATCCTTTTTATTAAATCTTTTTAATAAAGTATTAGGATATTTATTTTGATTTATATATATTGATTGTTTTTTATAATTTAGTTTTATTTTTATACCTAAAAATTGGTGGATTTTGCTTATATATTTTATTTTTATTGTTTTAGTTAATTTTGTAATTATATCTTTTATTTTATTATTATTTGGTTTTGTAAATATTAAGTCATTTACGTGATATATTATTATTATTTTTAATATATTATGTATAAATATAGTTTTATCATATGGTAAAGGTTTAAAACCAAGCTTTGTAAGAGTATTTAATAAGTGTTTATACTATAATCTAGGTGATTGTTTTAATTTATATAAAGCTTTATTTAATTTATAAAATAGCTTTTGTATTGGTTTAGACTGATTATTTATTAATTTATATTTATTATTATTTTTATTATAGTATTTCTTTTAGTTTTATTGGTTGTTTTATATATATATTAATGTTTATATTAGTGTGTATAAAGGCATTTTTAATATTATATTGTAATAATTTCTACTTATTAGACATTGTTATTATAAATATTAGCTTATAAGATTCCGGTTTATATGTAGTCGAAAAAGTCTTTAAGTAATTTAAATCTAATATTTGATCAGAGCCTTTTATAACCTATTGAGATTTATATTTTATTATATTATTATTTAAATTAGTTTTTATTTTATAAACCTATTTACTTCTTAGGTAGTTTTGATTAAGTGGCAATTTAACTAAATTCTATGTATTTTGTAATTCTAATTCGTTTATTTTAAATTTTTATGGATTTTATCTAATTCTCTTTATTAGGGTTATTAATAGCTTGTTTATAAGTATTAGGTTTGTTATTTATATTTATTATTAAGGCTAAATCTATTGTAGGGTTATTTATAATATTAGGGTTATATTGTAATATTAAAGCCTGTTCTGAAGAGTTTATTATTACTTGAGGGTAACTTGATCGTGGAGTATTATTATTATCATTATTATTATTATTATTATTATTGTTATTACTATTATTATTATTAGTTTGATTTTTTGTTACTTTTGTATTATTAGTATTATTATTGTTATTTATACGTTTTTGTACTATTCTTGTATTAATATTATTATTATTAATATTATTCTCTAATTCTTTTATATTTATTTCACTATAAGGTTCAAATATATTATTTTTAGGAGTATTTATAAATTTATTCTTTAATATTTTAATATCTTTAACTTATATAGGTTTTTTGTTGTTTATATTGAAGACTTTATATAAAGGATAATTAAATCCTATTAGAATGGTTTTATTAGCTTTTGGTTCTAGTTTTGTTATGATTCTTTTTATTAAATTTAAGCTTATATGGCGTTTTATAATTTATTGCTGAATGAGGGGTTCTATTATATAAATAAGTAGCTGTAATTGCAGCTTTTCCCTAAAATATATTAGGTAAATTAGTAAAGGCTAATAAACATCTTATTTTATTAAGAATAGTACGATTTATATGTTCTATGTTACTATTTGGCTCTTTTATATAAGTAGGAGCTAATTGATGAATAATACCATGGTTTATTAAATATTTTTTGAATTTATTATTTACGTACTCCCCCCCGTTATTATTTGTAAATATGCTTATACGTTTATTATTAGAATTATTTTTATTTTTATTTTTATATTCTAAGAAGGCTTGTAAGGCATTATATCTATTATTTAATAGTTTGATTTTAAGGTATTTGGTTTTAAATTTTAGAAATGTTATAATATATTTATATTTATTATATGTAATAGGTGTAATAGGCTCATATAAATCATTTGTAACCTTTTTAAGTAATTCAAAACTTTTATTATTAGTTATCTTATTTATTTTATTTGTAAATTTACTTTGAAGACAAATTTCGTAGTTTAATATTTGTTGATTTATTATATTATTTGATATTATGTTATTATAATTAAGTGTTTGATTTATTATTTTATTTAAATAAGCTAAGCTTATATGACCTAGTTTATTATGTAGGTCCATTTTATTAATACTTTTATTTTCAGTTATAATTAAAATATTATTATTATTTTTAAAAGGAATTATATTTAATATATATAATCTATTTTTAATTGATCCTTTTATAGTTAATTCATTTGTTTTATTATTTTTTATATAAGAGAAAGAGTTATTAAATATACTATAATATTGTTTATTTAGTTGGCTTTGGCTTATTAAATTTATTTTTAATTTAGGTATATAAAGACAATCTTGTAATTTATATATTTTATTATTAATATTTTATTTTATATAAAGATATTTCTATATTCTTTTATAGTTATTTGTTTGGCTTTCCCCTAGTTTATTAGTTTATTAGAAGTTTTAAAATTACTAAAATATAACAAATTATAATATACATATTTAGTTGTGGTTATATTAAGTGTAAAGGTTTTTATTTGATTATTTATATATAATTTCCTAATCCCGTGATTATTTACAGAGCTTGAATCGGGGCCTATATTATTAATATTAGTTATTTTGTCAGTTTTTGTAAAGGGTATAGTTATTAATACCTATATATTTTCTATAAGATTAATATTAAAATCAAAATTATCAAAATCACCAATAGCACTTAAAGTATTATATAAGACGTTTATATTATTGTCTTGTTTTTTATGTATAATTTTCTTTGTAATAGAGGGTTTATTACCTGATTTATTCCCTCTTGGTTTTTTCCAGCATTTCGGCGCCTTTTTGGGGAATAGGAAGGCGTAATTCGATGTTATATGGTTATGTTGCTTGTAATTGGTATAATACTTTTTGCTAGCGCCGGATTTGGTAATTTTATAGGGTTTTTTCCTTTTATAGTCACTTAAGGTTATAAGTGCCTGATTAGTATTAGTATCGTTTGATTTTTGCTGTTTTGATTTGTCTAATAAATTAGAAAATAACGATTCAAAGGTATAAGAATCAATATTAGTTCTTAAAGACTGAGTTATATTAGACACTAGTCTATTATAATTATCAGTCAAATTATTAAGAACCCATGCTATTATTACCTGCTTAGGTAATTTAAGGTTTTTAGTTTTAAGCTGATTGTTTAGCTGTTTTACCTTATTTAAATATTTCTTTATAGAGTTGTACTTTAATAAGTGAGTATCAAAAAACTCTCTATATATTAAAAACTTAGAGCTAAACCTTTTTAGAAAATAGAGGTTTTTAAGAGATTCCCAAGCTTTAAAAGCTTGTGTTATTTGTTGGATTTACAAAAGAGGGCCATTTTTTATAAGTAATTGGATATTGGAAAGAGCTTTATTATTGATTTCATCATTTATGTTATTTATTATAATAATAGCGTTTAGCGCTTTTTTAGTAAGGAAAGCCGATATACGAAGTGCTTAAATAGGGTAATTAGCTGAGCTGTTAAGCTTAGCTATAGTGATCTTATTAGAAGACATATTTGTTATATATATTAGTTTTTTTTAAGGGTAACTTAGGTATAATATGATTTAATTTTGAGATTTGTAAAAAATTGGGTTATTTAAAAAAGTCTAGTTTATTATGGTTAGTTATTGAGTATATGAGGTGTAGGTATAGTAAGTTATAGGGCAAAATACCTTTTATTAGTTGAGAAACTTTAAAGTGTTAATATAAGTGAAAAGGATATCACTTGAAAGTTTGATGGTATTAGTTGATTCAAAGAGTCTATATTTTTAGATATTAGTTATTGAATATATAAAGTATAAGTATGACAAGTTATAGGGCAAAATACCTTTTATTGGTTGAGAAACTTTGAAGTATTAATATAAATAAAAAGAATATCACTTAAAAGTTTAATAGTATTAATTAATTCAAAAAGTCTATATTTTTAGATATTAATTATTGAATATATAAAATATAAATATGACAAGTTATAGGGCAAAATACCTTATATGAGTTGAGAAACTTTAAAGTATTTGATATTTGAGTGAAAATCAAGTACTATTCTTCAATTATATCTTTAAATTTTATCAATTATTAAGAGGTTATACCTTTTATTAGACCAGCTAATAAGTCTGTGTGATAGGAGGTGTAGTAGATGAAGTAAGTGAAGTAGGTGGTAGGAGGAGTATAGGTTTATACTTGAAAATCAAAAATAAAAGGTATAAAAGAGTAGAATTCGGCTCAAACCAGTTAATAAAACTCAAAAACAAAGAATATAACGTATAAGCGAAATATATAAGTGTAAATGAAGTAGAATAGAAGTTTTTGATTGGTTGAATTGAAGTAGAATAGAAGAGGTTGTGCTCGGGATTTTATAACTTGAAAAGAAGTGATATTAGTGCGAATGATGATTGTATTGAGGGGGGATTTCTAGGTTTATTTAACTATTTTTAGTGTTAAGCTCTTCTCGGCTTTTTTCGGTTCTCGTCGCTTTGATTGCTTATTTGGGCTTAGTGCTAAGCCTTTGTTTTAATAGCCAAGCCTTTGCTTTGATAACTTCAAAACCTTAGCTAATAGCTTTGAAACCGGCATTTGTTTGATTTCCTTGTTTAATTGATTATTAAACTCAAGCTGATATTAGATCCTAGTTATTGCTTTGATTGCCTATTTGGGTTTAGTGCCAAGGCCTCGCATTGATCCAAGAGTTACAGGATCTTTTGGAGCCTCTTAGAGCCTCTAGGGGACCCTAGGAGCCTCTAGGGGACCTTAGCTCTTAAGGGGTTTTAGGTCCTTAGGTATAAGCGAGTATAAGCGAGTATAAGCGAGTATAAGTGAGTCTATAGCATAAGCGAGTCTATATTCTTATATAAACTACCGATGAGTTCAGGGGTAACAAAAAATAAAATAAAAATAGTTCCTTATAAAAGCAAAAAAAAAAGAACAACAAAATAATTCTTTATAAAAGCTAAAAAAGGGAAAACAATAACATAGTCCTTTATAAAAGTCAAAACTTGGGGGTAAATAAAGTGGTTCTTTATAAAAACAAGATCGAAAACAACAGTAAAGTTCTGATTTCTTATGAAAAGTTAAGTTTAAGTGTTTTAAGACTTATTAAAAATCGAATAATCAAAGATTAGCCTAAGAAAAACGCCTTATATAGTGAAAATATAGACTTAAGTGTTAAAGAAGCGTGCCAAATATACCTTTAAGTCGTAATACTAAGTCAAAGGCTATAAGATCTTAAATAATAAGTCCTTAAACTATTAAAAACTCCGCCTATAACGATTAGAATAGACAACGATTTTTAAATATTAACTAAAGTAAATTAATAATAATAATGACAACAAAAACATAACCGAATTTATATAATACGAGAAATATAAAAAAAACACAACAGACTTGTAACTCAGGGCCACTATTTTATAATAGTAGCTTTATGACAAGACAGCTACTTATATATAATAGAGTTTGTTAGTATATTTTGTAGAGTTATTCTGACGTGAACAAATAGTGAAAATATAGTTATATTATATACAATAATAACAACAACTGTTTCAAGTGTCAAAGTAAAAGTAGACTTTACAGTTGTTTCTAACTTATACAACTTATATTAAGGGAAGTTTCCGAAGGTTCTAAAAAACTGAAATAAATTAGATAGTTACGCTTAGGGCGAACACTTTAAGAAAAACGCCGAAAAAGAGATTATTAACTTAAAAACTCAATATTACTAGAGAATAATTCTTAAGGAAAATGCCATTATATAGTCTATTCTATTGAAATAGGTTTTTACATATAAAATCGACTTAACAAGCGAATTAATTTGTTGTCGTTTTTGCATTATAATACGAAGGGATATATAAGACGATTTAACGATTTTTTCGATATATATCGTAATATTCACAACACGCTCTTTTAGAATAATAATAGCGTTTATAGCATAGTTCAACTTAAAAATAAAGTAATTCGACGTAGTCAACTTATTTGTTAATATTAAACGTAATAAAAAAAGCGCCTTAGTGTTATATTATTTTCTAAACGACTAAAAAAGACCTAAAATAATAGTAGAAATCAACCGAGTATTATATGGCTTAAGAGACTCTTTTATATTATAATACAGCGACTTTACGGTAATACTAAGTAAACTGAACTTTAACTCTTTAGTAGAAGAGTTATATATTTTCACAAACTTTAATAAAACAGTCTTTGTAGCGTTTTATGTTAACGATATTTAAGTTTTATATTATATTTCAAACAATGATAAAAGACAAAAAATCATTAAAGGGTTATATTCAGCTTACGAATTTATAATACTAAGAAATATAAAATAGTTCTTAAGGGTATGTATAATTAAAGATCGGTTTATAAAAACAGTGTTTTTAATATATAATATTTATATAAAAAAAGTGGCTTGGAAATTTAATATAGTGGATAAAAAGTACTTAAGTATGCTTTTGCCAAATTATGACTTAGTTAAGAACCCCGGAATTGCTATATTAAAGTAGATTAAGGAGTATTAAGAGAAAGTTGGGTTAGTCTTATATATAGCTATTATACTAAGGCCAAATGTCACATTTATAGCTTCTTAATTGTTGTACTTTTTAACAAACCCGAGCGCTTAGTATGTAAAAGTAGTCGAATGGATTATCAGATATTTATTTAGATTATATTTCTTAGCGATTATTTATTAATACGAAGATTAGGAAATACATTTATTAATAGCCTTAAACGCCTTATTCGTAGATAACGAAAAGTCAAAACGCTTTTTCCAAGGTTTTATTATAATATTATTTAAAGGTACGATTATTTAAAAAGCCTTAAAGTAAGATACTATAACTACTTTAATAACAAAAACGGAGTTATTAAGAGTAACTAAGATAATAAAGGAAATAATAGCACTCCAGCGCTTTTTCAAAAAACTAACACTTAATATAAGAGCTTTATAAAACATATTTTATAATAATAAACAAACTATTTGGTTAATAACTAAAAAGAACTAACGTATCTCAACGAAATTAAAACACGTCAATATATAAAACATATGACTATAACAAAAGCACAAAAAGGGGAGCTTTTAAGTGATATATTTCCTTATTAATGATATACTAATAAATAGCTTAATAAAAAACCTACCCTAACAAAAATTTAAGGTATTTGTAGTTCTCCTAAACTTTCAGGATATTCAAGCCACTATTAAAAAGCTTACTTAAGCTAAAAATATTAAGGCATATTTATATTTATATTTAATACATTTTATATATTATTTTAAACTAATAATATAAAAAAACAATAAACATAAAAAAGAATTATGTAAATTCCAAGGATTTGATTTTAAGCTATTATTTTGGGGTTATAAAGCCGTTTTAATATATTTATAATTATATAATAATACCAAGGTAACATTCTTAAATTATGATTTCGAAGTTATAAAGCCATTTAATTATTAAAGTAACGTTTTTAAACTATGACTTATAGGTTATAAAGCTACTTTTACTTATAAAAATAAAAACAAAAAGTCTATTAATCGCCAAGTAACGCTAACCAAAACATTAACCTCCGCTAAAGCAAAAGCATAAGCAGCAATACGCGTTATAATAACAACAATCAAAGGTTTATTAATATTAACAATAATAATTATACTATTACTACTATTTACCTTAATGCCAAAAACAGGGCAAAGGAAAAGCACAGCAGTCTTTTGGCAAAAAAAGGCTATAATTTATTAAATATTGTTTTAAAATAATAAGAATAATACTTATAAAACAATAAACCAAAAGCAAAATTATCTTTTTCCTTATTCTTATTCTTAGCCTTTTTAACCTCCTTTTCCTCTAAAGCAGCCTTAATAATAACTCGACAAATAATAAAGGCCTACAACCAATTAATAAGAATTTTACATATTGCTTTTATATAATATCCAATATTACATAAGATAATATATATACATAAAAACTTTTTAGCACCGACTTTGCCACTAAATAAGCGGCAAAAAGGGCGGCAATAACCCAAGATATAATAATACAGCCAGTTTTATTATTTTTATAATAATAAAAATACTATACTAACAACGGTTTATTATAACAAAGGTCACCCGGCGCATTATACATACCATTGCAAATATAGGAAGAACATAATACAACACAAATTTCCCCAGCCACGGCGTAATACCAAAGGGTTAGTAAAGGCGGGAAAGGCAAACGAAAAGGAAGGGTAATAACCCAAAAGGCGCCGGTTAATTATATTATATATATTAATATATTAATTTCAGACTTTTAGACGTTTAAAACATATTTTCTTCTTCTTCAATACCTCAAAAACAACAGCAAAGGCGCGCTTCTTAGTATAAGCGATTTGTAATAATATAGTCATTAAAAAACACAAATTCCTAATACAAAAACTTCAATATAACTTCACTTGCTTAATTTTATTGCCCTAATAATAACGCTTTTATTACAACCAATTGTACCAATACTACTCCCAACTATATGGCGGTTTATATTTACGCTATTATAATATATAAGTTATATTTAAACATTTTTATTGCTTTTATAGTTGCTTTTAGCCGAGGGGGTATGTCATATAGAATAGGGGTTTGTCGGCTAGTAGTACTAATAGAGCCTTAATAGCATTGTAGCCAATTAAGACTGCTTATATAACTAAATCTTTAGAACTCCCTCTTAAAGGGAGCTTTATTATATTCCTTTATAATTCAAGACTTTCACACTTCCTGAAGCTCCTCCCCTACGGTGCTCGACACCCGGCTTATAAATTAGCTGTAAATTCAAAAAAAAAACCAAATATATTTCGTAATTAATATGAATATAACTCCCCTAATTCATTAACATCAAATTTAACACTCTAATTCGTACGGCCAACGCCAAACCATTTGTCTTAATAAACCTCTTTGCCACTATAAAATCAATTGCCGTTATATTATTAATTACTTTAATAAAGGCACTAAAAACAAAAAACCAATTAACATTTACTTTGTTAAAAAAGACTCGGGCCCTTTAGGTTGGATTAAATCAACTTACTAACACCCAGCTAATATATAACCCGATATAATATCCGATTTTAATTAATAACCAATTCAAATATAAAACCTAGGCGTTTAAATTAAAAAAATAATAATAGCTTTAAGCCATATTAATAAAATAATATTTAACGTTCACGCCTAAGCCATAAAAGCTTAGAGCAAGCGCAAAGCTCCTATTAAAGCGAGACCTAATAATAAGCGCTTTTGTTATAATGTGCCGGCGGTGGAAAAAAAAAGAGTTTAAAGCTGTTTACAAACGGCCTATATAACATAAATAATAAATAGGCCCTATTTCAAATTGGCTTTATAATAAGTTTTTCATAATAATACTTTCCTTAAACCTTTATATCGGAATAGCCTTTTATAATAAAACCGGTAATTAAATCCTTATTAAAGTATTATTATAAGGCCACCCGTTAGTGCTTTAAATTAAAAAATAAATAAATACAAATTTAAGCTGTCTTTCGTTTTTGTAAATTAAATAATTATAATATGTAAAAAGTGAAATAAAATAAGTAAATAAAATAAAAAACGTATTTTAAGGAAAGTATATATAAAAAAAAGGTAATAATTATACGGATTCTTTTGTTATTAATTCAAATTAGCTTTAATAAGTCTTTAAACCCATTCCTTCATTTTAACAATAAGCGTATTAATATTAATAAAATCCTAAAAAGCCTTATTTAAGATAGCTTTTATTATAGCATTAATAAAATTACAAATATTATCAATCCATTATATCTTTATAAATTCTTTACGCTCATATAATTAACAAATTACTATTATATTAATCATTAAACTTTTTTCCTTCATAATATTGAGTTTAATAATACATTTATATAACAAAAGAGAGTTTATATAAACAACGATAAAAAGCCTTATAAAATTAAGCTTATTAATCATTATATTAATAGTAGTCGCCATGGCAATTAACATATTAATGCCGGCAATTATAACATATAATTCTAAAGCAAACATTACACAAATAATTCTCTTATATTTAATAAAGCTAATATAAATAATATTACTATTAAAAATAAACTTTATATTGCCTTTAAATTTGGTTTTGATTACTATCATAAAACCAATTTAAGAACTCAAATCCTTATTATTAACAAAAGAATCATTAACGAAAATATAAATCTTTACTAAATATAAATTTATAAGTATATATTGTAAACCTTTTTTTAGATTGTCCATTTATTATTAAAAACGCAGATTTAAGGCTTTAACGTTATTTATTATGAAATCTTAATATTAAGCTACCATTAAAAGATCAAATATGGCTTTTAATTAATAAATCGTAATAATATAAGCTTTATAAGCGCATCACTTCATATAAGCCTTCTTATAATCACCCTTTTTAGTATTAATTAATTCAATTTTAACCCCTTATCCTTTTTAAAACATATAAAAATCATTTTTTTATAATAATAATACAACTATTAAACATAAGGAGTTTAAAGGCGTTTAAGACTTAAATCAGCTTTATTAAAAAGTTTATATTTGTAATTTCCGTTTATTTTTTAATCAAAAAATTGTTATTTTTTAAAATTAAGGTATTGTTCATTTATATTCTAATTATTTCAAATTCTTAACTATTTTTAATATTAATTAATAAGTAAAAATTATACGTGGAGGTCTTTATTCATAACTTTTTAATATAATGCTTATAATAGGTATTAAACCAGTAATTTTTTAATTCCAAAATATCATATAATAAAAACATTATCATAAACATTATATTAAAAAAAAATTCATTTACAATCTCTTAAAAAGGCCATGTGAAAATATTTTAAAAAAGTCTTATTGACAACTTTAGCTGTCTCTACGTTTTCTTGAATCTTAGGAGCCTCAGGCATTTACTTTAACACATATAAATCTCTACACTAGCTTAATGTCGTACAGAATAGGGGTTTGTCGGCTGGTAGCACCAACAGAGCTTTAATGGTACTGCAGCCAATCAAGACTGCTTATATAATTAGATCTTTGGAGCTCCCTCTTAAGGGGAGCTCTACTATACTCCTTTACAATTCAAGACTTTTATACTTCCTAAAGCTCTTCCCTTATGGTGTTTAATAATTAAAAGTCATAGCCTTATTTCATAAATTACTAAGGTATAATTATTATAAGTCAAAAGAAGCAAAAGTAAATGTTAAAGAACACTTACCGCTATTTGAAAAACTCTTCAAAAGCACACATTCCCCCTTTTTTTTAATTTAATAATACTTTTTTAAATTCTTTAAATGTTTAATAATAATAAAATATCTTTTTAGAATATATCAATCAATAAAAACAATGCTTTATTAAGCGATTATTGCCAATGGCCGCAATAATAAATAAGATTCCAATACCACGCCCAACTTAAAGGCATTATCAATTTTATTAACCCAAATAAACATGACGCTCCAAACCTCCTTAAATCTTAACCAATAGCTCTTAACATTAATAAATATATATAAATTAAAACAAACCATTGATTTGCAAAATAAATAGCATTAATAAGCAATAGCAAGCAAAAAATATATCATAAATAGAAAACTGCCAATAAAAACGAAAAAAGGACTTTTATAAAGCCTTTATAAGCTATCAAATCATAAAAGGCGACCTTTAACAATATTAAAAAAATCTGGAAAGCTTGCACAAAAGAATTCCAAAATAACCTTGCCCAATAAATGCTCCTTAACATAAGGTATCAACACTTATTCAACTAGGTCAACAATACTATTAATATGTCAATCCTAACAAATGCCATTAATAATAATAAGTTAAAGAACCTTGTTGAACTTCAAACATTAATTAAATCAATTAAGCAAAAGCTCATTCTTTTGGACGCCTTTATGCTATCATTTATTATTTCAAATTATTAAAAAGTTTTAATAAGTGCTTTTAAAAAAAAAGGAAAATGAAAGCTTGCATTTGGTATAAAAAATAGCAAAAAAAATATTATTTAACCAAAGCATATAATATTTTGAAAGTTCAAGGCATTTTAGGCATTCAAGATTTCCTTTTTGTAATTTTAATTTATGCTAAAACATAGGCCACTTAAGCTTTAGCTAATATTACCAAAAATGATGTTTTAAAAAGGAAATATCATATAACGCTTAAAAGATATAATTTAGCTTTTGGAGCTAATTTGAAAAAGCATTTCAAAAATAATCTAAAAGGTGAAAAAATAGCAAATAAATTATACGCTTTCCTTAAAAAGCATTTAAAAATTCCTAATAATTTTAAAGCTACTTCCAATGCCAAAAGCTTAAGCATTTATAATAAATAAGGCTTATTCAACCAATTTTACTCCAAATAATCGAAAAAAAGCAATTGCTTTTATAATTCCAAAAATAGCTACTTTTAAGCATTCATTAAATGCTAAAGATTACGATACGCCTATAACGATGGTTATGCAAATAAATTAAGGAATTGCCCTAATAATAACAAGATTAAAAAAATTTGCAAAAAACTCAAAAAAGCAAAATATATTAAGCTACAAAAGGAAATTATTAAAAAAAATTAAAAAATCTTTTTCATCAATCAAATCATTAAAAGCATTGCCTTAAATAAAAAGGAAAAGAAAAAGCCATTATTATTAATAAACAATAGCAAATACCCTGAAAATATTAATACTGCTATCATTAATCCAAAGCTATTTAATATTAATAAAGCAATAGGAATATATGCCATAAATTTTATTAGCAATTCATATGCACTTTTAAATAGCATATTTATAAATAATTATAATGCTTAATATTTTATTAATAATAAAAAAAAGCTTATCCTAAGCACTTTTATAAAATTTAAAAACAACAATTATGTGAAGGCAGATATATAATGCTTTTTAATCATTAATTAAGGCTAGCAACTTTTCAAAAATATGCTAAAAAGCAAAAATAATTTAAATATATAAAACCTGACCTTAAGCAATATCACAATTATAATTGGTTTTAATATTAATATCATTTTTAAAGCGCTTTTATTAAATATTAAAATTTGGTACTTAAAAAAAATATTATATTAAAATATAAGGAAATTTAAAATAACGTAATGCTTTGAAAGCTAAAACGGAAATATAACCTTACCTTTTTTAAATATAAGCCTCTTAACTACTCTTATTGCCCTTATAACCTAATAATAATAAAACGCCTTCCAATTATAATATATCCAACTTTTCATTATAACTTAAAACAAGATTTTTAATTAAATAAAAAGCCACTGCAAGCTTGCTATGCAATGCTAAAAATATGGCACCTAAAAATGGGCCATTTTGGAAAAAAAGCATTTTAGGCATTGCTTCATGCAGGAAAAGAAATAGAATTTAATAATATTTCCAAAATTAAGTGCAAAAATTATGCTATAACATATGCCAGAAATATTATTTTAAAAAAGGAGTCTAAAAATAAGGCAGCTAGACCATTCTTTAAAATCCTTTAAAATTTATTTGATTTCCCCTTAGGCTATAATAAAATATAATAATTATTAATAATTAAAAACAAGTATAATGAAAAGCTATTTAATTGAACCTTAATAAGCAAATTGCTAAACCACATTATGCCAATATTATAAAACTTCAAACATTAAACAAAATATTAATATAAACTATCCATCTGTGTTATTAAATATAATAATAATACTTCCGTTATTGCAATCTCTAAAACAATATGTTATCAAAATTGAATAATAAGGAAAGGGATTAAAATGAAAAATCCCCTAGCATATACCAAAAAATTAATTAATAATTTAAAGCGCATAAAATAAAAAATTATTATTAAATTCATTAAAATGCGTATTTAAGCGAAACTCCCAAAGAAATTATACTTAAAAGTATATAATGCGGCGGTTTACTTATATAATAAGGCATTATTCGCATAATAAAAAATAAAAAGCTTAAATTAAGTGCTTTAAGAATAATTTTGGGGCTATTTTTAATAATATAATTTATTAATTATGAAAAGGCTATTAATTAATCTAAGATTAGATTAAAGCGGGGAGTACGCGTATAAAGCGCGTGCTTATTTAGTAAAAAATAATAAAAAAGTTGGAAGAAATAAAAAAGGCTTTAAAATTAACCTTAAAAAACATTTAGGTTATTTAATTAATTACATTGCTTTTAATATATATAAAATTTGGGTGCCTTAATTATGCTATGTTATTATAATATGTAATATTTGTTTTGATGAGACAAAGTTCTATTTTTTAAAGAAGAAGAAATTGGTTGGCCAAACCGCTTCTGCTTTAAAAAAGCTTATTATTATAATAAAAAAGGATAATGTTTCCTTAAACGTAAGGCTTGATATAAGCAATATTATAAAAAATATTGCAAAAAAATAAACGGCTAAGCTAAATGCTATTATTAAAATGCATGCTAAAAAGCCAATGGAAACAAAAATTATTATACCAAAAGTGCTCCCCCCGCCTATAAGAATGCTTCCCTTAACAACCAAATTACTTATAATAATACTAATAAACCTTAATCCTTTTAAATTATTAATAAGCTTGGGGGTAATGAAAAATAAAATGGGAATGGTTTTTTATAAAAGCCGAAAGATATAAAGCAATAAAATAATTTTTTATAAAAGCTAAAAGGGGAAAAGCAATAATATAATCCTTTATAAAAATCAAAACTTAAGGGTAAATAAAATGATTTTTTATAAAAATAGCATTAAAAATAATAATAAAATTCTGACTTCTTATAAAAGGTTAAGTTTAGGTGCTTCAAGATTTGCTAAAAATTAAATGATTAAAAATTAGCCTAAAAAAAATGCTTTATATAATAAAAATATAAACTTAAGTATTAAAAAAGCATGCTAAATATACCCTTAAATTATAATACTAAATCAAAGGCCATAAGACTTTAAACAACAAGTCCCCAAATTATTAAAAGCTCCGCCTATAGCAATTAAAATAAATAACAATTTTCAAATATTGGCTAAAGCAAGCCGATAACAGCAATAAAAACAAAAACATAATCAAATTTACGCAACATAAGAAGTATGAAAGGAGCATAATAAACTTGCAACTTAAGGCTATTATTTCGTAATAATGGCTTTATAATAAAATAGCCACTTGCATATGATAAAGTTTATTAGCATATTTTATAAAACTATTCCAATGCAAGCAAATGGCGAAAACACAATTATACTACATACAATAATAGCAATAATTATTTTAAATATTAAAATGAAAGCAAACCTCATAATCGCTTTTAATTCATATAACTTATATTAAGGAAAGCTTCCAAAAGCTCCAAAGAACTGAAATAAGTTAAATAACCATGCCTAAGGCGAATACTTTAAAAAAGATGCTAAAAGGGAGATTGCTAACTTAAAAGCTTAATATTATTAAAGAGTAATTTTTAGGAAAAATGCTATTATATAGCTTATTCCATTGAAATAGGTTTTCATATACAAAATCAATTTAGCAAGCAAATTAACTTGCTGCCGCTTTTGCATTATAATGCAAAAGAATATGCAAAATAATTTAATAATTTTTTTAATATATGCCGCAATATTTATAGCATGTTTTTTTAAAATGATAATAGCATTTGCAGCATAATTTAATTTAAAAATAAAGCAATTTAATATAATTAATGCATTTGTTAATACTAAACATAATAAAAAAAGCGCTTTAGTATTATATTATTTCCTAAATGGCTAGAAAAGACCTGGAATAATAATGGAAATCAATCAAGCATTATATGGCCTAAAAGACTCCTTTGCGTTATGATATGGCGATTTTGCTATAACACTAAATAAATTAAACTTTAACCCCTTAGCAAAGGAGCCGTGTATCTTCATAAATTTTAATAAGATAGTTTTTATGGCATTTTATATTAATAATATTTAAGTTTTATATTATGCCTTAAATAATAATAAAAAATAAAAAATTATTAAAGGATTGCATTTAGCTTATGAACTTATTATATTAGGAGATATGAAATAATTTTTGGGGGTGCGTATAATTAAAAATTGGTTCGCAAAAACAATGTTTTTGATGCATAATACTTATATAAAAAAAGTGGCTTGGAAATTTAATATGATAAATGGGAAATGCCTAAGCATGCTTTTGCCAAATTATAACCTAATTAAAAACCCCGGAATTGCTATATTAAAGCAGGTTAAAAAGTACTAAAAAAAGGTTAGGTCAATCCTATACATAGCCATTATGTTAAGGCCAAATATTGCATTTGCAGCTTTTTAGCTATTATATTTCTTAATAAATTTAAGCGCTTAATATGCAAAAGCAATTAAATGAATTATTAAATACTTATTTGGATTACGCTTTTTAGCAATAATCTATTAATGCAAAAATTGGGAAATACATTTATTAATAGCCTTAAACGCCTTATTTGCAAATAACAAAGAATTAAAACGCTTCTCCCAAAGTTTTATTATAATATTATTTAAAGGTGTGATTGTTTAAAAAGCTTTAAGGCAAAATACTATAATTACTTTAATAATGAAAGTAAAATTACTAAAAATAGCAAGGATGGCAAAAAAGGTAATAGCATTCCAACGCTTTTTCAAAAAATTAACACTTAATATGAAAGCTCCGTGGAATATATTTTATAATAATAAATAAATAATTCGGCTAATAACTAAAAAAAACCAATATATCTTAATGAAGTTAAAATATGTTGATATACAAAACATATGATTATAATAAAAGCACAAAAAGGGAAGCTTTTAGGTAATATATCTCCCTATTAATAACATGCTAGCAAATAGCTTAATAAAAAACTTGCCTTAATAAAAGTTTAAGGTATTTGTAGCTTTCCTAAATTTTCAAAATGCTTAAGCTATTATCAAAAAGCTTATTTAAGCTAATACCAAGGCATATTTATATTTATATTTAATATATTTCATATATTAATTTAAATCAATATTGCAAAAAGATAATGAGCATAAAAGAGAATTATATGAATTTTAAAAACCTAATCTTAAATTGCTATTTTAGGGTTGCAAAACCGCTTTAATATACTTGCAATATTATAATAATATAAGGGAAATGTTTTTAAGCTGCAATTTACGGGTTGCAAAGCCATTTCTATTTATAAAAATGAAAGCAAAAAATCCACTAACCGCTAAGCGGCGCTAGCCAAAATATTAACTTTTGCTAAAGCAAAAGCGCAAGCGGCAGCATATGCTATAATAGCGGCAATTAAAGGTTTATTAATATTAATAACAGCAATTATATTATTATTATTATTTATCTCAGCATTAAAAATAGGGTGGGGAGGGGGCATAACGGTCTCTTGGCAAAAAGAGGCTGTAATATGTCAAATGTTGTCTTAAATCAATAGGAATAGTATTTATGAAGCAATAAATCGAAGGCAGAATCATTCTTTTCCTTATTCTTCTTCTTAACCTCCTTCTCCTTTAAGGCAGCTTTGATAGCAGTTTAATAGGCGGTAAGGGCCTACGGCCGGTTAGCAAAAGCTTTACATATTGCTCTTATATAACATCCAATATTATATAAAATAATATATATATGCGGGAGCTTTCTAGCATCAATTTTGCCATCAAATAAGCGGCAAAAAAAACGGCAATAGCCCAAAGCGCAATAGCGCAGCTAATTTTATTGTTTTTATAATAACAAAAACACCGCACTAATAATGCTTTATTGCAATAAAAGTTGCCCAATGCGCCATGCATGCCATTGCAAATGCAATGGGAGCATGGCATAGCATAAATTTCCCTAGCCATAGCGCAACGCCAAAAAATTAATAAAAGCGGGAAAAGCAAGCAAAAAGAAAGGATAATAGCCCAAAGGGCATCGGCCAGCTATATTATGCATATTAGCATATTAATTTTAAACTTTTAAATATTTGGAACTTATTCTTTTTTTTTTTAATGCCTTAAAAGCAGCGGCGGAGGCGCATTTTTTAATATAAGCCATTTTTAATAATATGATCGCTGGGAAACGCAAATTCCTAGCATAAAAGCTTTAATATAATTTTATTTGCTTAATTTCGTTGCCTTAGCAACAACGCTTTTATTATAATCAATTATATTAGCATTATTTTCAATTATATGGCAATTTGCATTTATGCCATTATATTATATAAATTATATTTAAGCATTTTTATGGCTTTTATAATTGCTTTTAGCCAAAGGGGTATATTATATAAAATAGGGGTTTATTAGCTAATAGCACTAATAAAGCCTTAATAATGCTGCAGCCAATTAAGACTGCTTATATAATTAGATCTTTGAAGCTCCCTCTTAAAAGGAGCTTTATTATACTCCTTTATAATTCAAGACTTTCACACTTCCTGAAGCTCCTCCCCTACGATGCTTAATACTTGATTTTTCCAGTAATGAAAAAATCCCTTAATTTTTGCCCTCCTGTGATTGGTCATAAATACGTAAACCGAGCTTTGACTACAGCGTGACTATAATATGACTTTTATAATGCTTTAAGAGTGTAATAGAAAGTGGTGTTGATTGTACGATATGTAACAAAACTTTAAGAATGCGGGAGTGCGGGAGTGCCGGAAGTTTAAAAAGCCCCACTTTTAAAGGGGAATTATTTAAATATTATATAATATTATGAGTTTTTAACTAAAATATAAAATAAGACCTGTTTTAGAATCAGCTTAATTAGCTTATTAAAATAGCTTTTTTGGATTTATAATGACTAATATAATTATAAAAGTATTAATTATTAAAGAATTATTTTTAAAAGAAATTTATTTAAAAATCGTGCATTACTATGAGTTTTTAACTAAAATATAAAATAAAACCTGTTTTAAAATCAGCCTAATTAGCTCATTAAAATGGGATTTTTAGATTTATAATAATTCATATAATTATAAAGATATTAATTATTAAAAAAATATCATATCATTAATTAATCGAAAAATTAAAATTAAACTAATTTTTATCTTATTTTAATATATAAGTTAATAAATAACTATTTATAAAAATTGTAATTAATAAAGGTTATTAAAATAAGAAAATTATATTTAAAATTTAAAATATTCTTATTATAACTTAAATATCAAGCTTAATTCATAATTAAAAATAAATATTAAAGATTTACTTTAATAATTCCTTTTATAAAAAGTCGATTTAAAAATCAATAAATATATGTACAATATTACTTATTAGACTATAAAATAAATTATAAAATAAACCAATTATTAAATCATTTAATACATTATTAAATAAAGTACTTATTAAGTTTAATAGTTTCATAGTTTAATAGTTTAATAGTTTAATAGTTTAATAGTTTAATAGTTTAATAGTTTAATAGTTTAATAGTTTAATAGTTTAATAGTTTAATAATTATAATTAATATAAAGGCCTCGCAGAGCCCTCGGAGGGCCCCCGGAGGGCCTACGGAGTATTTAAGTTAAAAAATACTTATTATTATATTTATTATTATAATTATAACTTGAATATTAATTATAATATTACTTTAAATAAGATTATATTAGAGTTAAGATATATTAAAGCTGTCATCTATTAATCTCTGATTAGTCCCCTAGTAATAATATTATTAATAAAACTAATACCATTATTACAAAGATCTCTTAAAATGATTAATTATTAACGGATTCGTTAAAAGGAATTACAAGGGCCTTATAGTCTTAAATGAACTTTCATTAGGTTTCACGTAGGCTCAGGGGTTTTTTTACGACTTTTTACGTTAAATTTTTACTCTCTTTTATTTTAAAATAACAAAAGATACTCATTTATTAAAATTAAAAAAGTTAGTTTAATAAATAAAAATACACATAAATCATTAACATATTTTTAATAAATGTGTTCAAAGCTCTTTAACTTAAGATCTATAATCCTTAAATTTAAAAAAGCTTTGAATTACTTAAATTTCTAACGAAACAGATTCTTCGTAAACCTGTTAATAGGCATATTATTCGTTAATAAATACGTAACCTTAAACAAGCCTTAAATAAACTCTTGTTTAAGTTATATGTTTTAAATATCCACATAACATAATTTAATAACAATCTTTTCATTATTATTCATTATAAGTTTAATCGTTTATTAATTATCATAAAAGATCTCTTAAGTTTTATTAATATTTAAAAACAAGTCCTTAAAAAATCGTTAATGCGCCATGGCTTTTTTTCTTATATATTTAAAAGATAGTAATTCCGCTTTCACTATAAAAGTCATAACCATAAACTGCTGAGATGTTTTCTAAATCACTAGAGTATTAAACATTAAGATCACATATTTTTATGACATGATTTATTTTAAAATCATTTATAAATAAAACATTAAAAGTAATAAATATAACCCATATTTGATTGTCTTTAAACATAATCCTTAAAAAGCGCGTTTTAAATAAGTAATGAATGAGCTAATATATAACTGTGAAATGCTCTAGTCTAAGGTTTATAGCAAATTATAAGAATAGGGCTATAATATATATGATGTCTAGTCGTGTAACAATCGTTATATATAACACAAATCCAACCTTCTCTTAATATGTTTTAATAACTTTCTTTAATGCTTAACTATTGGATTTCATAAGTTCTATTTAAGGTAACGGGGTTATAAGACACTTCTTATTTATTTACTTAAACTTATAAGTGATCTTTTTAATATATTAGTTATAAATAAGGGAAATAGTCTTATATTTTTAATCACGTATTATTTTAATCCTTAAGAATTATTTAATGTCTTTAAAATTATATATATTATAAGTCTAATTAAGCTTTTTAATGAGTTCTTCACTGAGTTTTATATTATCTTAATAAAAGAGCACTTAAATGTTATTGACGTAAAATAACACTAAAAATTTATATTTAAGGTTTATGAACATATAAGGCTCTTTAAAGTAAAGGGATAACCCTAGACTCGTCAAAGTCTTATTGACATTTATATTAAAAGTAAAAAGAGTCGTGTATTCCGTAAAGTGCACAATTAACCCATAGTACTTTTCTTAACTCTTAAAAACTAAAAAAAGAATTTATAATACATTATTTCCCTGTTTATATCTCAAAAAACGTTAATAAATACGTTAATCACATTAAAGCACTTGGCTTTTAAGTCGAATTTAACTATGAGCGCCATAGTATTTTAAATAACTTAGCTACTAAAGTACTTACATATATTAAAATAATCATAGATTCACTCTAAAAGTCTCCGCGCATTATAATACATAATTAATATCTCGAGATATATTTGTTCTCATTAGGTTTATATTTAAACACTTATATAAGCAGTATAAACGTTAACATAATATTTAAGTTAAAGTATTCTAACGTCTAGTATTTGTGCTTATTTATATTACTCATTTTTAAATAAATATCCTCAATAAACCACGTTTTTATTAAGTAATTCTTAAGATCGTTTTACCTTTTAGGCTTTAACAGAAAATCTTAGACTTTGATTTTAAAAAGTGAGATTTTCCCTTTTAATAATAACTGTCCTCTTAGGCGATTTACCTAGATGGCTACCGTAATTACTGTGTACATTATCTCTGTGGTTTGTCTTAGTTCTTCTTGCTCTTTTAAAGACATATACTAATTAGGCATTAGTCTATTAAGTATAAGATTTATATATAACATAAAATCACTGTATATATTAAAAGGGTACTTCTTTTTTAATACATTACCCCCGAGATTATAAACACCCCTGAGATTAAGGTGTTTTTGTTAAGATTTTATTTCTTTAAGAATCATGTTAAATATAACAAATACTTTAACACGTCTTTTAAATTGTTTCCCTTTTTTTTATAACTCTTAATGGCTTACCTTAAGTACTCAAGGATTCTGGTTCAATTAACTAAGCTCTAATCATTATAACTTAAGAGTACGTCAATGTTCTCGTTAATTTAAAAGATTCAGATTTTAATTCCTTATGATTTAAAGGTAATACGTCTTAATACACACTTAAGTTATATAACAGGATTTAAACCTTAAGTCTTAATATTTAAGGCAGATCCGTTATTTAATCTTAAGGTACGTTTAACGCCTAATTAATGAGTTATTGACAGCTTTAGCTGTCTCTACGTTTTCTTGAATTTAGAAGCCTCAGGCACTTATAGTCACGCGGAAATCTCTACACCAGGTTGATTTTCCCAGTGGTGAAAAAATCTGTTAATTGACAGCTTTAGTTGTCTCTACGTTTTCTTGAATTTAAAAGCCTCAGGCACTTATAGTCACGCGGAAATCTCTACCCCGGGTTGATTTTCCCAGTGGTGAAAAAATCTGTTAATTTTACCCTCTTCTAATTGGTCATAAATACGTGGACCGAGCTTTGTATCCGTTGTGATTAAAAGGTGACTTTTATAATACTTTAAAAGTATAATAATAAAAGTGGTGTTAATTGTACGATATATGACAAAACTTTAGGAGTACAAGAATATAGGAATACGGGAGTGCGGGAGTGCGGGAAGTTTAAAAAGCCCCACCTTTAAAGGGGAATTATTGAAATATTATATAATATTATAAGCTTTTAACTAAAATATAAAATAAGACCTGTTTTAGAATCAACTTAATTAGCTCATTAAAATGGCCTTTTTAAATTTATAATGACTAATATAATTATAAAAATATTAATTATTAAAGAAATATTTTTAAAGAAATTTTATTTAAAAGTCGTACATCACTATGAGTTTTTAAGTAAAATATAAAATAAGACCTGTTTTAACATTAGCTTAGTTAGTTTATTAAAATGGCTTTTTTAAATTTATAATAATTAATATTATTATAAAGATATTAATTATTAAAGAAATATTATATGATTATAATTAAACCAATTTTCATCTTATTTTAATATATAAGCTAATAAACGGCTATTTATAAAAAAAATATAATTAATAAAATTCATTAAAATAAAAAGAATATATTTAAAGATAAAAATATTATTATTATAATTTAAATATTAAGCCTAATATATAATTAAAAATAAATATTAAAGATTTACCCTAATGATTTCTTTTTATAAAAAATCGATTTAAAAATTAATTAATATATATATAATATTACTTATTAAATTATTAAGTAAATTCTAAAATAAAGTACTTATTAAATCATGTATAAAATTTAATAGTTTAATAGTTTAATAGTTTAATAGTTTAATAGTTTAATAGTTTAATAGTTTAATAGTTTAATAGTTTAATAGTTTAATAGTTTAATAGTTTAATAGTTTAATAGTTTAATAGTTTAATAGTTTAATAGTTTAATAGTTTAATAGTTTAATAGTTTAATAGTTTAATAGTTTAATAGTTTAATACAAAAGGCTTTTTTAATATAATTATTATTAATACATAGGCCTCGTAGAGCCCCCGGAGGGCCCCCGGAGGGCCTGCGGAGCATTAAAAACTAAAAAATACTTATTATTATACTTATAATATTAGTTATAATATTATTACTTTTAATATTACTACTTTTAATAATATTATGTTAGAGTTAAGTAATATTAAAGCTGTCACCCATTAATCTCTGATTATTCCCCTAGTATATGTTTACTTAAACAAAATGCCTTTAAGTCTAAATTTATACCTAAATCAGGCCCTAGGTTTAACGTATCCAACGACTACTCTTTTACTCTTTATACGTTTTTATTTAGGACAGGCGTTACTTTTAAAGTCAAAAGTCTAATTTAAATACTAAGGTCTTTAATATAATCTTTTACCCCTAAGTTTTATATCTTAAGAGCTTCCGTTCATTGTTCTATAGTCTTTAATAAAGATTCTAAGATTCTTTCTCTTATAACATTTTGTTCTTTAATAGTTTTATTTTTTACCTTAAAGATTTTAATTTAACTACTAATTAACTCCTCTTCTTTAATAAGCTTATAAATTAATTACGTTTTTAAAACTAAAATCCCCTACTCTTCTTTAAAGGAAGTATAAAAGCTTTCCTTATTAAATCACACGTTATGAGTAATAATGATTTTATTAAGGCGTAATACTTAAATCCTATAAATATTTAAAGCAATATATCTTACTAAATATCTAATGTGCGCACGTATATTTATTTTAAACGTTTTTTTGTCTTTTCTTAATACTCGTTTTATTATTAATACGTACGCCTTATACTTAAATATATAGATTTTATTCTAGTTTAATTTAAAATCAATAATGATTTTTATTATAAATACAAAATCATATCACTAAAAATAATTATAAAACCACTTATTATTTTCCTTAACGGGTAATCACTAATCGTTCATATACCTTAAGCTTTTATTATATAAATGAATACCCATAAATACACACTTAATGTTTAGTTTAACAAAAAGATTAAATCTTAACCGTATTTTTACCCTTTTATTAATTGTTTTTTAATTAACCCTTTTTGCTCTACTATTTGACTCATAAGTTATAGTTAAAAAAAGCTCGAGTTCAATTCTAAGCTTAAAAACCCATTCCTCATATCTCATAAACCCTTTAACTATAATGACAGCTTTTTTTTAATTATGTTTGATTTTATATATTAAGAATTTAAATTGCTTTTAAACCTAAAATTTAAAGCTCTTAATATACTTAAAAACCTTGTCATACTTCTTTAAGCGCAAAACATATCCAACTAATATTCCGTTATATTTACATTTAAACACCAATAACTAAGACATGCCTCTAAAGTAATCCAAATAATTAAAAAGATCCTATATAATTCTCTAAAATAAACGTAATAATCACCAATAAATCAAGCGACTTAAATTAATATTAAAAACATAAGTAAGCGCACATTACTCACACTTTAAACGTCTAACTTTATTCGTTATTTTAATATTTCTAGCTAATCTAATTAACTTTTTTAATATATCTAGGCCTAAGTAATTAACGCACAAATATCACACTGTTTTTATATTTAACCGAAGGTTCTCATATTCTTAAGTTAACTTCAATACTCATCTAAGCTTTTACTTTATAATTACATAAATCACAGTTCCTACAGAGTTTAAAGGGACTTTACACAAATAATTTAAACGTTTTTTATATTTAAAAAATATAAGGTTTTATCAACGTTTTAATTAACAAATAATAAAGTGGTTTATCATAAACTCGTTATTATTGTCCTAACGTAAAGTACAATTTATCCTACAAAACCAAAGATTTTACTTAAATAAATGAGTTTCTAAAATAATATTAACATAAAATCCTTTTATAACAATTACGTTATAAAAAATAAAATCATATGTTTAGTTATTATTACTTATAAAGGCGTCTTTTATAATTCGAGTTCTACGCCCTAAAATAAGAAACTAACTGTTTTCTGCTTTCACAATGTTGTCTAGTTTTACTTTAACGAAAGATTTAAGTTCTAAAAACGAGATGTCATTGACTAGGTTAATTCTTTTACAATTATCTAAGAGTATTAAATTAAAAAGAAGGTGTAAAGCATTTCCTTAAAGAGAATAAACTCCTAGTTAAGCCCTTTCTTTAAGACTTAATAAAAGCACTAAAAACGCATTATTCTTTAATCTCACTAATTTATTAAAAATATTATTTAAGAACTTAGATTTAAGTTTCCCTGAGCTTTCTAAGTTCCTTAATTTCTTAATCAAATCTTTAACTAATAAAAACAACGGCTTATCTTAACTAAATTAACTTTACAAGCTCTTCTACTTGTCCTTTATAAATCATTAACGGGTTTCCTTAACTTAACTTTCGTTTTACTTTAAACCTAATCTAAATAATCCATTAAAAACAGTCTTAAAGACTTTCTTATAAACAACAAGTTAGAGTTTTATATAATAACTAAAAAACTACTTATATAAATCCTTAAAGTATAAATGTAACTATTCTAAAACTCATTAATCCAATAAACTCTTAGAAGATTTCTTACCTCAAGCCTTAAATAGGCTTTTATTCTCAGATCCTATACTATTTAATCTTCCTTAAAAAGTGGCAAAATAACTAACATATGGTTTACCACTTATAAACTCACAGTATATCGGATCCATTTTATTAATATAAAAAAGGCGGCACAACTATTTTAAAGTATATAAAAAAGGGTTTCTAAGCTCATTAGCTTCTTTAATATTTTAATATTAATTAGTGGACTATCTGTTATTAAATTGTCCAGTAACGATTAAGAAGTCTATAAGCCCCTAAGATCCTTTAATATTAGTGACCTTATATAATCTAACCTTTTAAAAAAAGGCTTAATGTGTTATGATCTATTTAGTTAAACTAATCTTTCCTTTCTTTACTTAGACAAGTAAAACGGTGTATTCTCATCTAACGTTAACTTATAAAGTTTAATCCGTTTATTAAAGTATAAAACAAAAAGAACAGATGAGCACTTAAATGTTTATACGCTTTTCTAAGACAAGTTATAACGTGACAATACTAAAGTACTCGTATACTATAGTCTTTTAAATCTACTCATAAAGTTTAAAATACATAGTCATTTAAAGTTACTAAATCATACAGTCTAATTTCTACTTCTTTTCCTTGTTTTTAATTGTAATGGTCGTGTATTTACTCGGTAAATACAGGAGGCTACAGTTGATCTCTGATAATCAAGAAGTAAGTGTATCACATACAGTGGAAGACAATTACTAATATAGTTAAGAATACTATTTGAAGTTGAACACAAAGCTTTTATTTAATAGCAGATATATCAATTTTATATGAAACTTTTATTCTTTTAAATTATTTCAATTATTTGAATTATTGTAATAATTTAAATAATCCCAATGATTTGTTATGTGGCATAGTATCTACTATTCTTATAACTTAATGTTAATGTTCTAACTTAATATTTACTAACTTTATTCTTAAACCTTCCTAAAGTAAAGGGAAGTTTCCCTTAGACGTTCTTAAATGCTATAAGATCTTTTACGACAACAATAACCTTCTGAGCCTATAGCCGTTCATTTACGTATATAAATACACCCAGAACCCATTCATAATATTATCCTTTTCCTAGCCTAGCGTGTCTTTACGCTTAAATACGCTAAAGGAAATATCAATAATAACCTATAGCTGTCCTTTTTTTTCATTATATTACTTTAATATAATAAAAAGATAAAAAAAAATCAATTAAATTTATACACTCGTATCCTTTAACACGGAATCTGTATACCTGCCTGTTCTTGTTGCCGTAAGGACTTACGACAGGTTTACGTGGTTTCTTTGGATTTAGACAAATGCTTTAAATACGTTTTTATTAATAAAAACGTTATTTATAACGTTTAGGGACCTTCGGCGAGTGAATAAAAGGCCTTAAAATAAACTAAAATAAAGCTGGCGTTGGCTTAAGAAGAGGCTTAGCACAAATAGTAACGGATAAGTAAGCGTTTTTTTGCGCAATAAACAAAATTGTAGTATATTAACAAACAAAAAGAGATGTTTTGTTAGCGTACCGTTGACATGCTTTATTAGGGCCTAAAGTCCTTGAATAAACTTAACGAAATCAAGGCGCATAAGGCAAAAAAAAAGAAAAAGATGTTTTTGCCACTTATCCGCCCTTGCCGTTTACCTTTAATCTTTATACCCATCCCCCTAAGGCCGACGTCCCGCTATTAGAGCTTAAGGACAAGGCTTTTTGGGCGGACTTAGGTTTTATTGATAGAACCTGGCAAAGAGCCCAAAATAGTAGAGGTTAGATTTGGGTTTTTAGGTGTTTTCTAATTATAGGTACTTTTTTTATTTAATTAAATATTTAGTCTTACCGTAGAAGTTTTAATAGTTAAAAATAGTCTCTATTTCGTACTCGGCGTTCGGGTTAATCAATTGTATTTTAGTGACAAAAGCAAGTGGTGCTCTTAGTAGTACTGGTTTAAGGAGGGATATGTGAAATACCGGATAAATGTTCATTATCTTAAAAAACACTAGTTAATAATTAATTAGTCCTTTAACCTTTGCGATTTTGAATAGTTCTAGCTTTTTGTGATCTAGTTTGTGATTTAGTCGTTTAATTGTAATATTCTTTTAAAATAAGTAAACTTTATCCCTTTTTTTAAGCGTTAGTCCTATATTATGCTTTTTGTTATAGTAAATCACTAATCTTTATATTATAAATAAAATATTGGCTAATAATTCCTTATGTAATTGCTTTAACTCGTCCTTTTGCAGTATAGTTTCTTGTGTAGTCCTTTGATTTATAATTGGTATGTTATATATTGTTGAGTTATACTTATAATTTGCGTAAAACGGCAATACTCTAATAGTCTTTTGATTTGTGTTATTATATATAAATTGGGCAAGTAAGAGCAGTTAAACCTAATTGTCTTATTTATAGTTTATATAATATTAAAAATAAGTTTTTATTATCTGATTAATTCGTTTTATTTACGTATCCGTTTGTAAATAAAAAGTTATTGATATCTTTTGTTTTATCTTTAAAAATATAATCAAAGTTTTCCAGAACTTCGAGGTAAAAAGCTTGTCTTTGTTTAAAATAACTTCGTTTAATATTCCGTGATTTGTAAAAATCGTTTAGAAGAATACTTACGTGTCGTGCGAAATGGGGTTGCTTACCTAAGCGAGCCCCTATTCAGCATATATCTTCAGTTGCGCAGGAGCTTCCCTTTTACAAAATCAGACGCTTTTGCCACTACTCAGACCTACTGCTTTCCTGTACGATAGTTAAAAGCCACATTTATACTTAAGCTACTTGTGTTATTTTACAAAGACTATAGTAGTGTCAAACTATAGTGTGCAAAATGTTCTCCTTTACTCAAAATCTCTTTAATACCTCCTTTTTATTAATACTTTAATACAATGCCATTCTTCTTCTGTCGGTGCAATACCAGTAGATCACGCAAAGATATATTGAGCAAAGGGGTCAATATAATCTTCAATAAAATGGGTAGTAAAATCTGTATATTTCTAAAAGAGTGGGAGAGATCCCCTACTATATACTCCTCCAAATGACCCCTATAACAGGTCCATTACAGCTCCAATTACCCCCTGAAACTATCAAATCCATTACTTCTAATAGCCAAGGCATAACCCTTAAAAACTATCATAGTATTATTCAAGTAGCGCTTCCTATATAATATAAAAAGATTACATAACCCTTATGAATTAATATTAGCAATACTTCTTTTAGAAAAACAAATCGGAATTCCAATATAATAAAAAAAAAGCAAAGGTAATATAAACTTTAATAAGCCAAAAAAAACGTTTTGTAAAGATAATGCACTGACAAACATAATAATACACAATATACAAAATAAAAAAGAGCTAAAAATAATAATAGTATAAAAAATATAATATTAAAATCATTAGAAAAAAATACCGAAAAATACCAAAAAACAAAATAACAAAACAACTCATAATATAGGCCCAAAAAAGGTCCAAAATCCATTTGTAATAGCTTTGTACTAATTGTATTAAGGGAATTGTTGATTCAAGGCCAAAACTCAATAATATATAAATTAAGCAAAGTTCATTAATAACCTAAACAAAATTTATGAACCTTCTTATTATCCCCTTATTTCATATATATTTTAAAGGTTCCCCAAAAATTTACTCTTTTTTTCTTAACAATAACAAATTATTATTAATATACCAAAATCCATTAATTTTATACCAAAACTAACATAATCTTAAAAACCTCTTAATCAACAACTTTAATTTATTAATGATAAATTAATTATTCCCTAAATCAATACTCAAATTTGTTCTAGGGCCGTTTCAATGCTATATCCTAATGCTAATAATAACGTAATGCTAATTCCGATGCCATTTAGCGCTTTTACAGCTACCTACCGCAAATATTACGTTTAATGCGTTCACGCCTAAGCGCATAATTCAAAGCACTTTTATGTTTTCAATAACTTCAAATTAAAAAAGTGCAGCTATTACATTAAGCAAAAAAGAAATACTGCCTCATAAATAAATCCTTAAGAATTACCCATAATCTTAGCTTATAAATCAATTATGAATTTCAAAAAAAATCCAAATGGATTCCGTATTTAATATAAATATAACTCCCTTAATTTGTTAATACCAAATTTAATACTTTAATTCATGTGGCCAACATCAAATCATTTGTTTTAGCAAACCTTTTTACCGCCGTAAAATCAATTGCCGCTATATTATTAATTACTTTAACAAAAGCACCAAAAACAAAAAACCAACTAGCGTTTGCCTTATTAAAAAAAACTTAGGCCTTTTAAATTAGATTAAGTCAGCTTACTAACACTTAGCTAATATATAACCTAATGTAATATTCAATTCTAATTAATAACCGATTCAAATATAAAACCTAGGCATTTAAATTAAAAATATAATAATAGCTTTAGGCCATATTAATAAAATAATATTTAACGTTTATACCTAGGCCATAAAAGCTTAAAACAAGCGCAAAGCTTTTGCTAAAGCAAGACTTAGCAGTAAGCGTTTTTGTTACGATATACCAACAATAAAAAAAAAAAAAGGTTTAAAGCTATTTACAAATAGCTCATACAATATAAATAATATATAGGCCCTATTTCAAATTGGCTTTATAATAGGTTTTTTATAACAATACTTTTCTTAAACCCTTATATAGGAATAGCCTTTTGTAATAAAACCGGCAATTAAGTCCCTATTAGAATATTATTGCAAAGCCGCCTGTTAGTACTTTAAATCAAAAGGTAAATAAATGCAAATTCAAGCCATTTTTTGTTTTCGAAAATTAAATAATTATAACATACAAATAAATAAAATAAAAATAAATAAATAAAATAAAAAACACATCTTAAAAAAAATACACGCAAAAAAAAAAATTATATAAACTCCTTTGTTACTAATCCAAATCAACTTTAATAAGTCTTTAAACCCATTCTTTTATTTTAATAATAAGCGTATTAATATTAATAAAATCCTAAAAAGCCTTATTTAAAATGGCTTTTATTATAACATTAGCAAGATTATAAGCCTCATCAATTTATTACATTTCCGTAAATTCCCTACGCTCATATAATTAACAAATTGCCATTATATTAATCATCAAATGCTTTTTTTTATGGTACCAAATTTAATAATATATTCATATAATAAAAAAAAGTTTATACAAACAATAATAAAAAGCCTTAAAAAATCAAGCTTATTAATTATTATATTAATAATAATTGCCATAGCAATTAATATATTAACGCCGGCAACTATAGTATACAATTCCAAAGCAAGCATTGTGCAAATAATTCTCTTGTATTTAGTAAAATTAATGTAAATAATATTATTATTAAAAATAAATTTTGCATTCTTTTCTAATTCAGTTTCAATTATTATCACAAAACCAATTTAGGAACTCAAATTCTTATTATTAACAAAAGAACCATCAATAAAAACATAAATGTTTACTAAATATAAGTTTATAAAAATATATCATAAACCCCTTTTTAAATTATCCATTTGCTATTAAAAACGCAAATTCAATGCCTTAGCGTTATTTATTATAAGATCTTAATATTAAACTACCACTAAAAGATCAAATATAGCTTTTAGCTAACAAATCATAATAATATAAGCTTTATAAACACGTTGCTTTATATAGGCCTTTTTATAATCACTCATTTTAATATTAATTAGCTCAATTTTAGCCCCTTGTCCCTTTTGAGACATATAAAAATCATCTTCCTTCATAATAATAATACAACCATTAAACATAAAGGGTCCAAAGGCGTTTAAGACCTAAATCAGCTTTATTAAAAAATTTATATTTGCAATTTCCATTTGCTTTTTAACTAAGAAATCATTATTTCCCAAAATCAAGGTATTATCTATTTGCATTCCAATTATTCCAAATTTTTGATTATTCTTAATATTAATTAATAAACAAGAATTGTACATAAAAATATTCATTTATAACTTTTTAATATAATATTTATAATAAATATTAAACCAATAATTTCCTAATTTCAAAATGCCATATAATAAGAACATTATCATAAACACTATGCCAAAAAGGAATTCATTTGCGATCTTCTAGGGAGGCTATACAAAAATATTTTAGAAAAGCCTTGTTTATGCTTAAACATAAGCTTAAATAATATCCCAAAATGCCAAACATAATTTAAATCCGTTTTAAACCTTTTTCAGCTGCCTAATTACAAATGCTAAAAAAATAAGCAATCATTGGCTTATATATTGAATTATTGAAAATTAAATTAATATTTCCCTTTTGCTTTTATTATTAAAACATTAAACAATAAATCTTGATTTTTTATATAGCGTTAAAGTCTCCTTGCTTTTAACTTTATTTACTATTCTAAATTTAAAAATACATTAGCCTTTTACTTTAAGGTCATCCTTTTAAATAAATATAAAAACCCCTTTTTTAATAAATACCTTATACTTTATTCAATAAGATTACTAAAATAGTACTCCAAAAGTAGTGATCTTGCTTTTATTCCAAAATTTAATAAAAAGCTTTTGATTTTTTATTTCCTTCTTAATCAAAAATATTTTAACATTATAATTATTATCAATTATTAATAATCCATAAATAGCTTATACAAATAAAAGCTCAATAATAATTCGGGATAATTTCAAAATCAATTTAGGCATACTATTAATTAATAATTTGAGATTAGCAATAATTTCAATTAATTTAGGTATGTTATCAATTAATAATCAAAAATCAAAAATAATTCTTATGAAATCCTTTAGCAAACTTTCTTTTTAACGCTTAACGCCTAATGTATTTATTTTAAATAGGCATACAAATATTAATCAAAATATATAAATCCGATTATTATCCATAGTAATTTTACAGAATTTGCTATTTATTCTTAAGAACTTATATAATCCTTTTTATTCTTTTTTTTCCCTTTACATTAGGACTTGATTTTTTAAATATAGATCGTATACCAAAATAATATCGCGGCCATTTTAAATCGCCAGCGCATTATTAACTTTGCAAATTACATAAATTCGTTTTACTTCTTTTATCGCCTTTTTAATAATAATAACGCGCTATTTAATAAACAGACTTAGAGGATTTAATTTTATTATTTTAGGATAAGCTCCAAAAACAAGCAATATAAAAATCAACCCATTAAATTCAGCTATATTGTTTATTGTTTTAACTGCCATTTACAATTAATTTTTATCATTTAGCTTAAGGTACTTTTTTATAACAATTTTATAAGCACATTAAAATAAATAATAATATTTTTTCACCTTACCAATCAAGTAATATACTTTTATAAAAACAAGCTTTGAAATACTCCCAACAAAGCGTAGAAAGCTGCGAAATTCCTCAAAATTAAAATTAATCTCATAATCGTATATTACAAAATCAAAAAGTTCAATATATATGTTCATTTATGCTAACTTAAAAGCATTAAATATGGCTTAAGCTATGGCCAAACCAGATCTTTTCCAAAATAGCTTTGCTGCTTTAAAGCCAATAATTTCATTAATCATGTAAAAGGCATATTTTTCTTCAAACTATACTATATTAACATAGACTATATGATTGAAATCTACATTATTTTGCAATTTAAATTAAAATTTATATAAAACATTTACATGTTTTTAATAATGCTTACACATCTCCTTAATCCTAAGCATAATATCAAAGTCAAGAATATGGCCAGCTTAATTTAATAAGTATTATAAGCGTTATACCAAAAAATGCCCAAATCGCTTATATAACCTTCGAATTTTCATTTCAATTAAATAACACACATTAATCATACCAATCAATAAATCCAATAATTACTAATACTGGTTTAAGAAAAGCCATAAATAGCCTTATTTCCATATAATCAAATGTTTCTTTTTGCCCTAAACTAATACATTTCATAAATTATTATATTAAACATTAAGCTTATTTAGCTATTATAAACATATTAAGAATAAAATATCCATATTCACAATTATAAACTCTATTAATCCAGCAAAAATACTAATTATTACTACTCCCATAAATAGGCAAGAACCAGCTTTAAATATAATCCAACTCTGCCTTATTTAGCTTATATCAAACTTAATGTCTTAAATCCATTACAAAGCTTGCAACTAATTAATGCCTCCAATATTCTTGTTTAAGGCTTTAATATTAATAAAAGACCTTAAAAAAATTGATCTATTTATTGCATTATATAAGCCTTATTACATAAAGGTTTTCTAATCCTATTTTTTAAAATATGGGCCGCTTTTTACTCCTTAAATTATAATAACACCTCCTATGCATCATACTTAGTTTCATTTGCTATAAATACAATTATGAAATTTGCCGTACTATTACCATTATTGCTATTTATTTCCCCTTAAAAATCATTATCATCTAATAAAATATTTGATTTATTATTATAGGAATTATTCTCATATTCTCCAAATTAAGTCCAATCCATGTCCAAATC
Organism: Helotiales sp. F229; assembly: GCA_002554605.1. Taxonomy (NCBI): domain Eukaryota; kingdom Fungi; phylum Ascomycota; class Leotiomycetes; order Helotiales; species Helotiales sp. F229. The sequence goes on along the minus strand of MXAW01000004.1, from coordinate 5,769,619 downwards.
AAATCTATATCCTTTAGCATATGCTAAATAAGCCTTAAATAAGCTTTTTATAACTCTTATTCCTTTCGCTTTCTAATCAGCAAAATATTTTATCCTTATAGCATCTTATTCCTTTTCAAAATATTAGCTATTATAGCAATCCTTCTTTTTACAAATAATACACTTAAAATAGCTTGGCCTAAGCCAAAATTTATTTTCACGCTTATTATCCTATAAAATTTTTATCCTTTTATTCAAATAATATGCACTTCCATTGGCAACATAAAATTGGTAGCAATTTAGATCCAATCCAAAAATCCTTTCAACCCATAATCCCAGCTTATATATTATTTTTATATCAACAACAAAGCAAAAGCCGTCCATTAAAATAAGAAACATTAATAATGCCTTAAATAAAGCCATCTTAAAAAATAAATTACCTAATACTCCTTATAATAGCTTATCCCAAAGCGTTTTATCATTCCTTATATTATTATTTTTAAAACCTAATTAAAAGCTTTGCAATTCCCTAGCAAAGCTTTTTAACTAACTTAGCACTAGTTTACCCTTTTAATATAATTTAGCTTAAAATAACAAAAAGATTAAACCAAACCATCGACTAAAAAACCTATTCGTATGTTCTTTTATCTCAAAATTGCCTTAGGTAATTATAACAAAATCCTCAAAAAAATATCCCTTGTTTTAAAAATATCGGTAATAATACGTACTAGCTCCGTCTCATAGCATAAATAAAAAAGCTTGGTTTCAAATAAAATTATTAACAAAAGCTTGCTAATACAAATTAGCAAAGATATATAACTTTTTATCAAAATAGTCCTTAGCGCTATTATACTAAAATTTCTTTAAATACATCTTGCTAAAATTTATTAAAAACTTGGCTTAATTTAAAAATAATAGGTTTATCGCAAATCATAAAAGCCGTTGTAAAGACAACACAAAACAAAAGAACTAAGTAGAGCTGAACTCTAGGTACTAAACCCGAGGCAAAATACAAAGATCAAACTCAAAGATAGAAAAGTCTTTATTCTTTTAAATTACAAAGGTATTAAGAGCTTTTATATTAGTTGTATAAATTATAACTTAAGGTTTTTTGCCTAAGGCTCTAGCGTCGTGAAAAGGTCAAAATAGAGCCTATTACATTTGTCCCTATTAATAAAAAATGATTAACCTAAACCACTTACAAACAAACTAATTAAAGCCATTTAAAAAGAAAGAAGTATTATAAAGATATTTTTTATAAAAAAGAAATAAAAGAAAAAAAGAGAAAAAAGGTTCAACGCCATTAATACTTTATTATAAAAGGAAATTGTTTAGGTATTAAGAAAAAACTAAAAAAATAAAATAAAACTCCCCAGCTTATTAATCATTAATTACCTATAATTTAAGATTATAACTTATCACTTAGCCTTTTTTGGCGCTTTAGCCTTTACAATTATTCTTTTTTTTGTAGCTTTTTGTTTTTTCGTTGTTTTTACTAATAATTCATACTCGGCTTTTAAATCTTTTGTAATAAGTTAATTAAAGCTTTATCCAAAGTAGACAAATCTAACAGTTCGATAACTGTTAAATAACCAAGTTCTTTTAAGTAAGAATAATTCTAGGGAAATAACAACTAAAGTCTTAGCTAAAGTAACAAAGGTTATAAAAGTAAGAGAAACAATTTACTACAAACTAATAGGCACAAAAGTCCATTTAATATTAATACAAATCTTTATTAATAATTATAGCTCTTAATCAAGTTTAAGTAAAAGAATATCTTTAGGTAATAAAGAAATGTTGTCTTATATTAAATAACTCATAATAGTTTTTCTAGAAATTTAGGGTCGAGCCAATAAGTCAAATATAATAAGACTTTAATTTTCGATATCCTTTTACTACTCCGGGAAATCTTATTCGGCTTGTTTTATTATGCCTTTTTTAACTTAACGGACTATTTCAGTTAATAAGGGCGTCTCGCCGAAGTCGCTTATAATAAAATAAATCGTAAATTCTAAAATATTATTAAATACCACAAGCACTAATAATCTAAGATTAAGAGTTATTATGACGTTCGTATTTAAAGCCTAATTAAGTTTATTTACACGGGTTATTCTAGAACTTTTAACTTAATTTATTATAACTTAAACAACTCATAAACCAAAATCAAAAGTAAAAATGTCCTCATATTCTTCCGGTGTCTTATCATTTATAAAATCCTCTAATTTAATATTATACCCGTTTTTTCTAACCTCTTCTTCTAATATCAATTTATCAACAATATCATTTACAAAAACAAACCTACTAAATAATCCTAATTTAAAATAGGACTTTTCTTTATAAAATTCTTTTTCTAACTTTTAAACTAATTACTAAGCCTTAATTATTACCGTGAACTATTTAATACAATACAATTCTAAATAGTCTATAAGTACTTTATCATTTAATTATAAAAGATCTCGAACTTCCGCATAAACCAATAACTCAGACCAAGGTTTTTGTTCTACCAAAGCTTTTAATAAAAGGCTAAGGCCAGTAATAATCGTTATTACAATAAACAAAGCATATATATATTCTTTAATCCCCCATTTACTAACCAATGGTTTTTATAGTTTATTCACAATTATTATAAAGTCGTTGGTTTTGACTCCATTTTCTAGGATTTCCTTATCTAAAACTAATGTATAATTATTTAACAAAATCAAAAATCCAACATTAGAATATTCTATATTATTATAAACACAAAAAACAAAACCTTAACGTATTAAAAAAGAACAAAAAAAATCCGTTAAATCCAAAAATCTTATAATAACTTTTTTGTTACCTAAAGCTAAAAAGTATTTTAAAAAGGTTCTTTTTTTACCAACTAAAAATAAATTGAATTTTCGATTGAATTTTTTATTAATAATAAAATTAAAATAATCATAAAAACCTTTAATCTTATAATAACAGCCAATGATCTAGGAACTACTAAAAAAAATATAATAATCAAAAGCCCAGTATAAAAAAATCAAAGGCATGATTAATCCCGGATTATAAGTCGTAGTAGCTCAAATATAATTATTAATATCAGCTTTAATAAAGGCAACGTTTTATACTCCATTAAAGGACGGCAAAATAAAAAAGTCCGGATAATAAACGACTTAAGCGTTAATAATATCTATAACAAAAATAACAGCGAAATAAAAGCTATAGTCCATTTGAAGGCATTATTAAACCGTGCCATAAATTATATTATATAAAAAAACAATAAACCCTCTGACCTTACATTAGTCTTCTCGATAATAAAAGCAATATATCACTAATTCTGTAATTATAGTCTTTCCTAAGTAAGGCTTCTTTGCTTTTTTTTTATAAAGATATCTTAAGCCAAATATATTAAAAATGTAAATAATACCTTTGTTTTTGAGTTTTTTAAAAAGAGATATCGGGAGATATTCTTAGGAAAAATCAATAAACCATTTAAAGTTAATAATAATTATAACAGTCTTTAAAATTAAATAAAACTTTGAATACTTAAACTAGACTTTAGGTTTAATATTTTTAATATCTTTAAAGGCTTTAAAAGTTAAGGTATAATTTAGGTTTAGTCGTAATTATTCAATATCGTCCTTATTGGCTATAACAAAATCAAAGTTTTTTTTAAAGAACCTCTCCTTTTATACCTTTTTCAATTATCTTATAATAATCAATGAACTTCTTAAAATAAAACAAGTAAATATAATTTTCCTTATTTCCTGATAAATCTGATTCTTAAAAGTATTTTTTATAACAAAATTTAATTAAAAAACTAAAATCTATTTTGAATTTATCTCTATACTCTAATATATATATAACAATAATTAACAATCGGTAATCACAATTACTTAATTCAATTATAACCTTATGATTACTTTACTAGACTTTAAATAAGGCATCTATGACTAGTAATCTAGGATTAACAGTGGCTTTGCCTTTCTCTTTAACAAAATCAAAATATTAAAAAATAAACTAAGCTTTAAAATCATCTTTAAAAAAGTAATAAATTTGAGAGGCTTATTTACTGGCTTTTTTAAACATTATAATTTATATTTCGAAAAGTTCGAAAGCCCTTTAAATGGCTTTGTTCTCTATTTAAATCTATTCTTTTACCCAAAATACGAATTTTTTTATATATAAATAAAATATTTCCAGGAAAGACTTTACTATCCGAACTGTTTTTTAGACTTTAAAATTGTCTTTAAACAATCCCTTATATAAAGAACCGTTGACTTATATTACAAATTCTCCATTTTCATTTAATATAAAATCAAAATTAGCTAATAACAAGAAATCTAATAAACTCAACTACCCTTATATTAAATTTTCTATACCTAAATCAATGGCTTTTGTAAAAATATAAAAAAAAGGCTTAATTACTAATCTAAGTTCACAAGTTACAAAAGCCTTTTCTAAAGCACCTACTACTGTAAAATCAATGATTTTCTTAAAAGAACTTAGTTTAATAATATTAACAAAAAGGGTAGTGACTTTTTCAAATATTAATAAACCAAGTTATGCTAGTAGTTAATTACCTTTCAATAATAGTACAGAAATATATAATAATTTTGCTATAATAGTCTTTAATATAATTAAGGCAGTGATTTTTTCTTTAATAATTAAGTTAACTCTTAATCTAAGAGTAACAATTACTAAAGAACTAGATTTTAAAACTCCAACTATAAATAATTCAATTTTAAAAACAAAAAAATAAATAAGTCCTGGTTTATTAAAAAAGTCACTAAGGATACCATTATCCACCATTTCGATTAAAATAAACAAACCATAACAAGAGACTTTAAGTCCTACTTTTTTTAACATTTTATCCAATAATAACACAACGATCTTTTCAAAAAACTGGGTTTTATTCTTAGTAAAGTCAGTCTAGCAAACGGCAACGTTCTTAAACGTAATACCAATCGATGTTTAGGTCTTGGCTTTGGCTGTTTAAAGTACTCGCTTATCTTAGGCGTCGTTAATTGTGTACCGGTTTAAGGCTTAAATATACTTTAAAAATAACTTAATCTTATCATTAATAATTCCGAATTATCCTAAATACTTTTGACTATTAAAATCTTTTATATATTCTTGGCAAAATATAACACTTTTCTTTATAAGCCAAATACAAACCAATTTGTCGGCACTGCTTTTTTTTTTTTTATTATAAACAGCTTTAATATTTTAGATTTTATTAAACAAATCTTAGTTGTTTGTTTTATAATCTTATATATTAAAACCTTTTATTTTAGCCAATTTAATAATAGCTTTATTAAACCATTTTCAAAAATATCTTTAAACTATTCCTAGAAAATGTTTAACTAAAAATAAGTCTAAATAATCAAAGGTTTGGCTTATTTTAGCTTATACAAATCAAGGACTTATATTACCTAAGAGATATTCATTAATATATGTCCTTTATAAAAAATGTTTATTGTCACTGTTAATCCCAAATCAACAATCGTTTTTACAACTATTATATATTTAACTAGTGTTTTTAAAAAAGACATAATAACAACAACATCCTTATCATTATTAAGTGTTATAATTAGCTTCGACTTATTAAAATTAATTAACGTCTTTACTAATAATCCAAGATTACTAATAAATAACACTTAAAAAACCGGAGGTTCAATCGTTAATAATATTTTTAATAATATTCTAACTTATAATCCCGGGATTATAAATCAAAATTTAAAAGATTTCTTAAATTAAAGATTTTTAAGGACTTTAATAATAATTTATTGTAATCTAAGAATTTTAAAAAGTTAATATAAGTTTTAAGTCTAAAACATAAATGAAAGGATTTATATAATTAAAAAGAAGTCTTAACCTGCGCTAAAAACCGTATTAAATAAACAATTCTTGCTTAGCTTTATATAATAAGGCTATTTAATACCTTCTAAACGATAAATAACGTTATTATTATCATAAATGTTTATGTTCTAAACAAATATATCACGTGATTTCCGATTAAATAAAGCAAAATAAAAATAAACAATTTTAACAAATAAACTTTATAATAATTAAGGAAAAAATAAAAGAAATACAAAAGAAAAACAGAAAAGATATAATAACACTTGTCCTTATTAATAAAAAAAAACGCCCCTATCTTTTTAAAAGAACGCATTTTTAATTATTAAAAGAAATTATATAATAAGCTGATTTTTGATTATTAAAAAAAGTAAATAAAATAATTTGAAAATAAGAAATTGGCGTTTCAAAAACATAACAATGGTATAATAGTTTGTTATAATTTAAGTCTTAATAATTATTATTATTAAAATACTTGTCTAATTCAAAGGAACTCGTTTTTGGATTTAATTCAATAAAAAATAATATATAATTCTGTTAATAAAACCGTTTAAATTGATTAGCTATAAAAGTTCCTTAAAGGTCTACTTTATTTATTTTTTATAATTTATAATATCTTTTATCTATTTGAATTTCTAAGATTCAAAATAGTCCTAGTTAACAATAATCGAATTTATTATTAATTAACATATCAATAAATCGTTTAACGTTATACACCAAAATATAATTACCTTTTTTGATTAATATGTTTTTCAATATTCTTATCTTGTCCCATTAGTTTTTGCTAGCTTTTTTAAATCGTTGTTTTTATAATATAATCTCTTTAATATTATTATCCTATAACTCTAATTATTAATAACGAAAAGCCAATAAATTTCTTTTAGTCTTAACTTTTGCATAATCAAACATCTTTTATATTAAATAACGGCTTTTTAGTAGAAGAATTGCTTCCCGTTTATACAAAAGAAAAAAAAGAATAACACCGGTAAGTTAATAAACAAAGGTTCATATTATAAACAAAATATTAAAATTTTTATTAATCTATTAATAAAAACCACCCTTTATTACCTTAAAAAGACCATCTAAAATATTTTAATAGCCCTCTTTTGCGTTTTTATTTCCTTTTGAATTATATATTAAAATCTAAATACATTTGACTCTATATTTTAATATAAAAGCCTATAAAACTCCTTTATTTCCCGGTCTTTTGTCCATAACCAATATATTAAACAACTCATATTAATATATTACATTTTTCCACAAAAACTTCGTAATTTCAATTATTATAATTACTCCCAGTGGCTTCTTTTTTGACTAGCCAAATAAATCATCCCTTGCCAAAACAAAATAAGTCTTCTTGTTATTAAGTATAAGCATTTTATAAACGTTTAAATTAATTTTGTAAAAAATTTCAATTAATTAAATCAAATATAAAAGATTTTCTTTTCACCTTACTTTCCTTTTTTAACAATTTTCACAGCTTTTTATAAAGGCTTTATAATCTTCAAATAATCATTTCCAAAAAAATGCCTTTACTAGTCAATAATAAGTTACTTTACTTTTTTTATATCTATTTTCGTCATAACAATCTTTAATAACCTCGTATTTTTCAAACTTATTATCAATTACAAAGCAAATGGGGTATATATTATTAGCTCGTTAATATAGCTTCTTTATTTGAATAAAATACAAAAGTGTTTACCCTTTAAATCACTTGAAATCGTTTAGTCGAATACTAGACAGCCGTTTAAAGATTAACAAAAAAGATATAATCTCTTCTAATTCTTTTAAATATAAATCGTCCAAAATTCTTAATAACAACTTTTAATTCTAAATTATAAGTCGTCCAATTAAAGTATTTAAAATACCAACTCTACTAAGCTCATTAAAAATCCATTCATTAATATCCTCTTTATCTCGTTTTATAATATTTAAAAGATGTTCCCGTCCTTTACAAGACAATCCATCTATTATAGTATTCTTTGTTTTTAGGATATATTTGACTTTAAAGTCTATTAACCGTATCTACACAATCCAATTTATTAATAAAGCTCTAAAGAAATCACTTACTACTCTATTAAGTTATTCTACAAATACTTTTGTATCAATTTCTAAAATAAAATAAATTCTATAAAGTTCGCTCCGCATTTTTTTTATGGCTTTAAGGGTTTCTTAACACTCTTGCTTAATAATATTATACTTATTTTCGGCCGGGTTCTATATTCCACTCTTAAATCGTGCAAAATGACGTCTTTTAAACTAGTTAAGTTATTATAATACGGCTCTTCATCCAATTTTATTCGTATTTATTATCAAAATAATTAGGCCTGCTTCTGGTTAATAGTCAATTTTAATCAAAAAAGGGCGTTTAAAAATATATCTTTAAGCGTTTTTATAAATAGTCTTTATAAATTTAATTACTTAAAGATAATTCTTTTTTTATAGTCGCGTAAATTAGAACAACAATAATAAAAAAAATCTTAATTTAAATATAATAATATATTATAACTTTAAGGAAAGCATGTGCTTTAGTAACACTATTATAATACTTTTATTTTATAATCTTCAAAATTTTACTTATCTCTAAGCGACGTCCGTTATTATTTGTAACAAAATCCACGATTTTAAGTCTTAATAAACAATATTAGGATTTTATTCTAACCGTTGTTTTAGCCCTTTTAAAACAAATTAGTACTTTATTTAAGTTTTAAATATATTTTATAATAAATTGTCGAATTCCCAAAAAGATCTTTTTATTATTATAAAAGAATGTGTTTCTTTTAATATTAATATTGTTTATATAAAATAAAACGACATTTAGAATATAGTTTAAGAGAATTTTGTAAATGACTTGAACAAATTGGATTATAAAATTAATAGTACCTTAAAAAAGTCTTGTTATATGAAATAAGCCAATTAATATATAAATAACTATTATGTCTTTTGACTTAATATTTAACAAAAACTAATTATATTCTAAGAACAAGTCAATAAGGGATACTATAATAAGGCCGGCAAACTTAGTAGAGAACTGGTTTATATTCAGGGGGATATTAGCGTCGTAAACAGTTATACGATTTATTTTAATTATAGTTATAATAAGTCTATAAGTCCTTTTCTCTTTTTAGCTACTAAAAACTACTTGTTTTTATAAGTACTATAACAGTATTCTAATAATCCTTGTTTTAAACAATCTTTGAATATTAATATGACCATTTTTTATAAAGCCTTAAAAACCAAGAAGGACTTTTCTTATTATACCTTATATAGTATAATCTTAATTAATATTAAAAGCGAAACCTTTTCTTTGATTATGCCAAAATGAGTCTAATCGAAGGCTAGCGTTGTTTCTTAATTTAACAATATTTAGAAAAGTAGTTCTCGTTTTTTTAATATAAAATGTTTATTAATAATCAATTTATTAAACCTCTCTTTTATTAGTTTATTTTTTGGCTTTTGATCCGAGAAACGCCTTATAATATAATCACTAAATTTGCCTTTTTTGGTTTTACCTCTTTATCTTTTTTAAACCAGTTATTGATTCTTTTAAGGATATTATTATTGGTTTTACCTAAGTCTATTAGCCGAACTTTGTTTGCTTTCCTTTTATAGACAATATTGATTTATATTAGAGTAAGTATTATTATTAGATCTAAATCCTCGTTTATTAATGAATTAGTATCAAAAACAAACATAAAATTGTCTCTTTTATTATCTAATTAAATAATATATAATTCTACGCCTACTTTGACTTATGATCTTAGATTATTAGTCTTTGTTTTCTTTTTTTCTTCTTTATTTTTCTTTTTCTTTTTCTTCTTGATTTTAACATTTAAACGCCTTTAAAACTAAATGAAATTTCCAAGTCAATATCTAATCCCGGATTATAAGTCGAGTCAATATACCCTGAGCCTCCTTTTAGGTTTCCTTTGTTACTAGTACTTTCCTTAGTATTTAGGCTAATTATGTTTTTCCTGATATTTAATTAATTAAATTAAACTAATCTTTAATAACTATTACTTTTTCACTTCGTTCCCTCTTTACGTCCTAAAAAACAGCTTTTATAATACCATAGCTAAGGTATTTGAAACTAATATAACTTTCTAAAATAAACAGTATTCTAAAGAATAATTTATAATTAATATTATATATAATTATAAAATCAAAGTAATTCTTAATTCTTTTAATATTAATTAAAACATCTTTAATATAACTAACAAAAGCATATTATTAGCCCGTAATAATAACAAACGTAAAGGTTTTGCTTTTAATAATTATTATTCTTAAAGCTTTTATAATAATTATACTTATTATATTAACTTTTGTATTATTGTCAATAATAATATTAATCAAGAATTGTCTTTTACAATTGACTTATACTTTGGGTATTTTTATAACAATATTTAAATAATTCTTAATAATATCGCTTTATTTAACAATTATATTAACTAAAATGTTTTGATTTAATAAGGAACTTTTAATAAGCTTTATAAAATTAATTATACTTTTTAAAAAATAATTAAAGGTTAAGTCACTTTAGGCCATTATTACTATTACTTAGTTTAAAATCAAGATTTCTACATTAGTTCTTTTTGCCATTAAAACCAATAGTATCTGCCGATTAAATATCTTATCTTAATAAGCCTATAATCTATAAAAACCTTGAAAAGTAATATTATTAAGTGTTTATTTTATAAATTTCTTAATTATTCTTTTTTAAACTTTTGGTATAATATATTAATCAAAAAACTTTTTTCTTTTAGGGATTTCCACAATAGCCTTGTTTTGTTTAATTAAAAGTCTTTGACTTATTATTATTTCTAAAGTTGTAATATTTAAATTTCCTTTTATTTCTTCGTTCTTTTTTAATTTTAAAACACAATTAAATTTTTTATTTACCTTTTCTTTCTTTTTTTTTATTAAATAAAGCACTATAATCTTTTTCTTTTTTTACTCAAATCTTATTTACTTAATTAAAATTAGCTCTCATTAAAAGACGCGGAGTATTTGGCTTTTTTATTTATATAACATTAATAAAAATTATAATAACTAAAAAAACCTATCTTTTAATTTTAATATTATTAATTAGTTTAATAATACTTATAACTTATGATCCAGGATTAAGAGTAGTTTTGATTAATTATCTTATCCTTAGTTTAATTAAATAAACGGGGGTATAATTTATATAAATAAAGGAGTTAGTTTTTCTTATTTTTAAATTCTTATCCCACTTTATTTTAATAGTTTTTAATTGAATAACGGCGATTTATAATTGACTTGGTTTTTTCAAAATAATTAAAGCATTTTCCTGGCTTTAAAAACTAATATAATATTTGTCCTATTTATTAATATATATAACATTATTTTTAATATAATGTCTAAAAAATGAACAATTATGTTTAGTCTAATAAGGTTCTCTTTTTATTTAATTATTATAAAAAAACATTCTAGCCTTTGATTTTTATTATTATATTTTATAGTATTAATCTCAAAATTCCCGCCTAAATCTACGACTTTATTTTATCTATTTTACAAACAATACCTTTGACTATTTTACCTTTGTTAAATATATTAAAGGATATTACAACTTCTTAGGCCGAATTCCGGAACGCTAAATTGTTTTATTCGATTTAGTCTTAAAACAAATATGTTTAACCTAAAATCTATTATTTTACCTATTAAATCTTCAAGTTTTGTTTTTTAAGTTAGTATTTTTTTTTTCAACAAATAATAATACTACTAAACGTTTTCTTATTATAAAAAAAACTTCTAATGAATAAATAACTTTATTAACTAATTCTTAGATTTCTTTAGTATAAGCCTTTATTAATTCTTTTTTTTATTATAAAGCTTTAATTATTCTTTTGCTTTTAGTGACTACAAAAATCTTACTTTTAAAATTAGTTTAATCAATATAAGTGTTAAGGTCCAAATTATTAATTTTTTGACTTTTAATAAGTTTGTTTTGTTTAACGGTCAATAAACCAAAAAGGAAATATTATCCTCGATTTATTTTACTTAGGATTTTTCTTTTAAGTAAGGTATTAATAATTTAGGAATATAGTTATATATAAGCCTTCAGGTCCTTGGTAGTGTATTTTATTATTATAAACTCGCAAAAAAAACTTATTAAGTACCGAATTTACTAACGATTATATTCTTTGAATTTAACTTTTAAGGCTTTAGTAAATATTACCTATAATTGTTTCTCTTTCTATTTACCTATAGTTTTGACAATATTTCTCCAGGACTTATTATAATAATGCAAAAGCCAAAGGACTTTTTTGTTTTAGATAATACTATAATTTTTACAGATTTCTTTATAATGTTTTAAGAAGTCTATAATATTTATTCTAAAAAAGTAAAATATACCTTTTAAATTAAGAAAAAGTATTTTGCCTTTTAATAAGTTAATAATGTTTTAAGTTATTAAAATAACTATATTAGCAAATTCTCTAATAAAGTTTATATTATCCTTAAATAATTTAATACTTAAAAATTAAGTTTTTATAAAACTTAATAATACCAGGGTATTAAACGAATCTAATAATAATAATAATTAACATATTTTAATCGGTTTTAGCTTATTTTTTTAAAAAAAGTTAAAAAAGGTAAAGACATATGTCTTGCTTTATTGCTTTTATTAATTAAGGAATAAAAGTATTATATTTTATTAGTTTAAAACTCGTAATCCGAGTTTACTAATCCTTTTTTAATTATTAACCCTAATATAAAATTAATATAAATCAAAGTATTCTTAATAAGTTCTAATAAAATAATATAAATAAGAAACAATATAAACAAGGCTCTTAAAACTAATAATTATAATTATACAACTATTTTGGTCTAAAAGAGGTTCTACTCTTCGTATTCTGGATTTTCAAATAAAACCCGGTTTTAAAACCTTTCTTTAAATCTATTAAACTTTGATTTTAAATCAAATGAATTTAATCTCCGGTATAGTTGAAAACTATTGGCTTAAGTAAGACCTAGGTTCTATTGGCAATACCGAATTAACGAGTTCTATTTTACGTTTATAATTACTAAAGAAAAAAAGAATAATCCGAAATTCTACTATTTAATATTTATAAAAATAGCTTCTTGTTTACAAATTAAAATGTCACTTTTGTAAGTTATATAAAAACGAAACCATACGATTTATTTCCTTATATTGATTATTAATATAATGATAACACAAAATAAAAGAACTAAGTAAAGCTAAGCTTTAGGTGCTAAGCCCAAGGCAAAGTACAAAAGTCAAATTCAGAAGTGGAAAAGTCTTTATTCTTTTAAATTATAAAGGTATTGAGAGCTTTTATACTAGTTGTATGGACTATAACTTGAGGTTTCCTGCCTAAGGCTTTAGCGTCGTGAAAGGGTCAAAATAAAGCCTATTACACTGTATTAGCTTAAAATAAGGTTCAATAAATCTTAGTACTATTATAAAAAAAGGTAATATCCCATCTCTTAAGTAAACATTTAACGGTAATACTAAATCAGGCAATACATTATCATTTGATTTTTACTTTAATTTATTTTTAAAAGGCCCCCTACCAAAAATAAATAAGAATTCCCTTTTTAAATTAATAAATGGCATTACATTATACAAATCCTTTTTCATAATATTGACTTTAATAAGGGCAAAGGTACTAAGCAAATCATCTTAATATCCTAATATAATACCCAACGTCTTTAATCATAATACTAAAGGTATTTAACACTTTTTTATTTTCGGCATAAAAAAAAAGGGGTTTGCACAAATATAAAAACCCTTAATTAATCCTAAAAAGGCTATGTAAAAAATATAAATATATTCCAAACATAATTCGGGATAGATTTTGGGTGCATCCAATTTTGCATTTCCAATTGTTCCCTAAGCCATTCATTCTTTTTAGCTCTTATTATATTCTCCAATACATTTGTAATCTCTATTCTTTTAGCTTTTTACACATAGTAATTATAAAATTTAAGATTATCCCTTAATTAAATCCTCTCTTGCCTATATATTTTCTTAAAATCAGCAGCTGTTCATTTGCCAAAAAAACTCCCAAAAATACTAAAACAAATACTTTCCCTTTATTTTCCCATCATAATAATATTTGCAAAACTCTTGCAAATACTTTATATAATTGGCTAATATCCCTTTAATTCCTAATAATATATCATTCACTAATTCTTAAATTAATAAAATAACACTTTCCTGCTTTTTTACCGGCTTCGCAATATACTCCCTTAACTAAGATATTATATTAGGGTAAGTTCAAAATCGGTTTGAATATAATTCCCTAAACAGTCCGTTAGTCCGGTTTTAAAATATTAATCTAACAATTATTGTCAAATAATTATTATATTATGTTTACTATAAGTTATATAGCTATTAAATTCCTAATTGATTAAAGTGCTTTTACCAATGTCCTTAAAAAGGGGAAGTTATTTGTTCCTTAATCCAATCAATAGCTAGGCCCTAATTAAAAATACAAATAATTAAATACTTCAAATCAACTCTACAATCTAAGACCTTGCTATTTATAATACAAATTAACCACTAATCAATATCGGTGCAATACCAATAAATCATGCAAAAATATATTAAACAAAAAGGTCAATATAATCTTTAATAAAATAAGTAATAAAATCTATGTATTTCTAAAAAAAATGAAAAAAATCCCCTATTATATACTCCTCTAAATGACCCCTATAACAGGTCCATTACAACTCCAACTACCCCCTGGAACTGTCAAATCCATTACTCCTAATAGCCAAGGCATAACCCCTAAAAACTATCATAGTATTATTCAAGTGGCGCTCCCTATACAGCATAAAGAGATTACATAACCCCTATGGACCAACATCTTCTTTAACTACAATAATAAAGCTTTCAGAAACTTCGCATATATACCTAAAAGACCGAATCTTCTTTCCATAATGGTTCATAAAGCTTAAGAGTTAGGCTACCTTTTTAGGTGACTAGGACTATGTCAATTCTTATAGCCAAAACGCCTCATATTTCCTTATTATTAAACCTCTATTGCTTTTTATAATTAATAAGATGCTTCATATTAAGAATACAATAAGGCTTGCGCTATTATAAGAGTAGGATAACAATTTACGAAATGTCTTAGTTAAAGGGCAATACCCGACAACTTAGTAAGCCGTCTTTTAGGACATAAAGGAGTAATACCAGTTTCGATAAAGGGAGTTTACTCAAAGGCAGGCTTACTAGATCGCCCAAAAGTCAATATACCTTATAATTTAGAGTTAAATAAAACAAACAATAAAGCCGGCGCTTCTTAAACCTTAAATATAACGCTTGACTTTAGAAAAGAAGCTTTCCCTTCAAAATGTTATATAAGGTTTCAAGATTAAGTTTGCCTTTAATAACAATATTACCAAAGAATATATTAAAAATAAGTACCGATAATTGTTAGAAATAGCCAAGTCTGGAAGTATTACTCCTTTAGTGTGGCTTATTAAATGGTTTATAGCACTTTCCAAAGTATAAGGCTATAGGCTTTTTAAAGTTAAAGGCGTTTTTTTAATTAAGGATTTCTTTTGGGCTGTGTTTGTTAAGCTTACACTTAAATGGGGGGTACGACACTTGGACTAATACATTAAAGCTGAGACAATAGAAAAGTTAATAAGACGTACTTTAGAACAGTACAGAATGATATTAGAAGGGTATTTATAGTAAAATAAAAACGGAAAGCTCGTTGGCGCATATACTATACTTGGTCATATTAAGACGATTAGCCAGCATTGTTACTTATGCCTTAAAACTAAAAACCGACACCTTTGGCCCCTTTTGAAGTGTTCAAAGCTAAAGTACGCTTTGATTAGAAAGAGCTTTTTCCCTTTAGCTATTTTTACCGACAGTTAATGGGCCTTTTTTAAACTACGCTTTACTGACTTGACTTTTAGTAAGCTTTGGGAGACACTTGAGAAAAAAGGGTGGCTATATTTAAGGGCAAATTTAAGGAAACAGTTTGTACGGTACTTACTTTACCTTAGAAATATAAAATACTAAAACATTAGAGACATTAGAGAGTATAAGGTATGTTCTTAGTATAATACTAAAGACGTTTAGACCTATTAAAGGCAAGGATATTCGGCGATTTTACTAATTTGGTTAAAGCAAACGATTGCTTTTTTGCTTGCCCTAAAAGCTATTGGCTAAGTGGTTTGAGTACACGGAGCAATTAAATAATAATCCTTAATTGGCTCTTAATTGCTTTTTCTTTTAGACCCTCCCCTTTTGGTTATATTAGCAAGGTTATATATACTTCTTTACCCCCGGCGCTTTGGCTAGCTTTTAGGGTGTACATTTCCTTGTTATTCTCGAGCTTTTAAAGCTCTTTTATACATTAGTTTCCTTATATAGTCGGAAATATATTGCAGAACTAGGGGGTATATTGTACAGAATAGGGTTATTTACTTAGGCGAGCCTTTATTTAGTATATATCTTTAGTTGCGCAGGAGCTTCCCCTTTACAGAATCAGACGCTTTTGCCACCACTCAGACCTATTGCTTTCCTGTGCGACATTACGTTATAGTAGGCGTATCTTACGTTTTTAATACCGGTATTATATACACGTACTTAATGAACCTATCTATTATAATACAAATTAAGTTGTATATAATTCTTATAACTAAATCTTTTAAAAATAATAATTCAACTACAAAGTCCAAAGTAATTAACTTCTATAGGTGTAGTAATATTATTAGCAATTTTATGAATTTATACGGAATATCGTATAATGCCTTATTCTAAATATATATATTATATAATAATACTACGTTTTTAATTACTTTCCTTATTCCTAAAAAATAATAATCCTTAAATAGCCTTAATAGTATTTTAATTACCTTTTAATAATCATAAGCCAGTAACCCGTAATATTTTATAATAAACTTAACTTGTTTTTAAATAAAAATATACATTCGTCCTTAAAACTAAAGAATTCCGCCTAGTACAAAAGAAAATCCTTCACTCAAATACTTCCGTTGTTTAGTTATAACCAAGTCGTTAACGTAGCCTTTCCAGGTTTTCTCTATAACTAATCAATTAATCGCTGCCAATTGTTAGTAATTAACAACTAATAAATCATTATCCTCTTGTAATACAATATAAAATTCGTAGGTCTTATTTATGAGATATTCTGGTTTTTTACTTAAAGCATCGACTCAAGTGTTTTCCATTCCTTTGACATAAGAAATTCAAAGTTTAATAATAAAAAGCGCTTTATACTAGCAAACCTAACGTCGGTTCAATTCTTTAGTAATAATAAAATAAATGAAATTTTTATAATCCATTAAGATTTGTACCTCGTAGGCAATGCCTTCAAAATAAACCCTCTATTCGCGTATTATATCCACAATTGCTAGTAACTCTTTATTATATATATTATAATTAAATTCTGTTAATAATAGTTTCTGCGAATAATAAACGACTAATTGTTATTTATTGTCCTTGCCCGATTAGCTAAGTACGGTACTAATGGTGTAATCCAAAAAATCCGTCTTTATATGTATTTTTTTATTAAGTATACAAGATATAAGGACGGGTTCTTTAATAAACATTTCCTTAAAAGACTTAAAAGCCACGTTGGCTTTCTTTATCTATATATATTCTTTATTTTTGTAAGTTAATTTTGTAAATACCCTAGCGATTTTTAAATAATTCTTTATAAATCATTTATAAAAATTAGTAAATCTAAAAAAAAACTATAATTCTTTAATATTAATAGGCCCGGTCTAGTCGATAATTGTTTTAATCTTTTTAAGGTCTATAGCCAATCTAGTAATAATAATTATATAGCCTAAGAAAATAATCTCTTTTATATGAAAATTATATTTCTTTATTCTAAAAAACATAAAAGCGGCTTTTAATCTTTCAAAAATCGCTATTATGTCTTTTATATGTTGTTTTTTTGTTTTTAAAGTAAATTAAAATATCGTTTAAATAGTAAATATATATTATGTCCAAATATAGCCGCAAAACATTATTAATTAAACGTTAAAATGTAACCGGTATATTAATTAAGCCGAATAATATAACCGTGTATTTATAATAACCAAAACAAGTGCAAAATGCTGTTTTTTCTTTTTTACCCTTAGTTATCTTAACAAAGTTATATGCGCTTTTTAAAGTAAACTAAGTAAAGATCTTAGCCCCTATAAGCCTGTCTCATAATTCTTTAGCTAATAATAATATATAATAATCCTTTTTAGTAGCGTCGTTCAATCGACGATAGTCAATGTATATTCGTTATCCGCCGTTCTTCTTTTCCACAAAGAAAACGTTGTTCCCCCACAGGGATTTAGATTCCTTAATAAATCCTTTCGCTAAGTGTTTATTAATGTATTTCTTAATTATTATTAAGTTTATTATTAAATATTTCTTAAGTGATTAAAATATTGGCTTAGTACCTTTTTTTAACTTAATCTAATAATCGTAGTCTTAATATTTGAATAAAGCCTTAATGCCTCGTTCTTTTTTAAACAATGCCGCAAACTTATAATATATTAATAATATATCCTTTATTAATAAACCCTTATTTTAATATCCAATTTATTCTTTAAAAATGGCGCAAACCTTTCAAACAATTAATATTCTTACTTCATCTTAATAATAATTCTTATAATAACTAAACATTAATTACCTCTTAACCCAATTAATCTCCGGATTATGTTTTTTTATCCAAAGAAATCCAAGGATAATGTCGTATATCCCAATTCGGGCAACGTCAAATTAGATTCTTTCAAAATAGCCAATAATACTGTAAAGACAACATAAAACAAAAGAACTAGGTAGAGCTGAGCTTCAGGTACTAAGCCCGAAGCGAAGCATAAAGGTCAAATTTAGAAATGAAAAAGTTTTTATTCTTTTAAATTATAAAGGTATTAAGAGCTTTTATATTAATCGTATAAACTATAACTTGAGGATTCCTGCCTAAGGCTCTAGTATTATAAAAAGGTTAAAATAAAGCTTATTATACTTGTTCCTATTAATAAAAAGTAGTTGACCTAGATTATTTATAAACAAACTAATTAGGGCCGTCTAAAAAAGAGGAAAATATTATAAGGATATTTTTTTATAAAAAAGAAGTTAAAAAAAAAAGAAAAAAAATGTTTAATGCCATTAATACTTTATTATAAAAAAAGATTATTTAGGTATTAAGAAAAGACTAAAAAAATAAATTAAAATTCTTTAGCTTATTAGTTATTAATTATTTATGATTTAAGATTATAATTTATTATTTAGCTTTTTTTAATACTTTGGCTTTTATAATTATTTCTTTTTTTGCGGCTTTTTGTTTTTTTATTATTTTTATTAATAATTTATATTTGGCTTTCAGATTTTTTGCGGCAAATTAGTTGAAGCTTTATTTAAAACGGATAAGTTTGATAATTTAGCGATTGCTAAATAATTAAATTCTTTCAAGTGAGGGTAGTTCTAGGGAAATAATAGCTGAAGTTTTGGCTAAAGCAATAAGGGTTGTAAAGGCGGGAGAAACAGTTTGCTACGAGCTAGTAGGCATAGAAGTTTGTTTAGTGGTAATGCGAATTTTTATTAATAACTATGGCTTTTGATCAAGTTTAAGTGAAAGAGTATTTTTGGGCAATAAAAAGGTGCCGTTTTGTATTGGATAGTTTATAATAGTTTTTTTTTAAAGGTTTAGGATTAAACTAATAGGTTAAGTATAATAGGATTTTGATTTTTAATATTCTTTTGCTGCTTCGGGGAATTTTATTTAGCTTATTTTATTATGCCTTTTTTAATTTGATACATTGCTTTAATTAATGAGGGCGTTTTACTGAGATTATTAACAATGAAATAGATTACAGGTTCTAAGATATTATTAAATACTATAAACATTGGCAATCCAGGATTAGAAGTTATTATAATATTTATATTTAAAGCATGATTAAGTTTATTTACATAAACTATTTTGGAACTTTTAGTTTGATTTGTAGTGACCTAAACAATTTATAAATTAGGATTAAGGATAAAAGTGTTCTTATGTTTTTTTAATATTTTAATATTTATGAAATTCTTTAATTTAATATTATGCTTGCTTTTTTTAATCTTTTTTTCTAATGCCAACTTATTAATAATATTATTTATGGGAATAAACCTATTAAATAATTTTAATTTAAAATAAGATTTTTTTTTATAATTTTTTTTTTTTAGCCTTTGAATTAATTGCCAAGCTTTGATTATTATTGTGAATTATTTAATATAATACAATTTTAAATGGGCTGCAAATGTTTTGTTATTTAACTATAAAAAATCTTGAACTTTTGCGCAAATCAATAAATTAAACCAAGGTTTTTGTTTTATTAAGGCTTTTAATAAAAAGCTAAGGCTAATAATAGTTGTTATTATAACAAATAAAGCATATATGTGTTTTTTAATTCTTTATTTATTAATTAATAATTTTTGCAATTTATTTACGGCTATTATAAGATTATTGATTTTGATTTCATTTTTTAGGATTTCCTTATTTAGAATTAATATGTAATTGTTTAATAAAATCAAAAATCTAGTATTAGAATGTTTTATGTTATTATAAATATAAAAAACAAAATTTTGGTGTGTTAGAAAAAAGCAAGAAAGATTTATTAGGTTTAAAAATTTTATAATGACTTTTTTATTATTTAAAGCTAAAAGGTATTTTAAAAGGGTTTCTTTTTTGTTAATTAAAAGTAAATTAAATTTTTGATTAAGTTTTTTATTAATAATAAAATTAAAATAATTATAAAAACTTTTAATTTTATAATAGTAGCTAGTGATTAGGAAATTGCTAGGAAGGATATAATAATCAAAAGCTTAGTACAAAAAAATAAAAAGCATTATTAATCTTGGATTATAAATTATAATAATGCAAATATGATTATTAATATTGGTTTTAGTAAAAGCGATATTTTGAATTTTATTTAAGGATGGCAAAATAAGAAAGTTTGAATAATAAATGATTTAAGCGTTAGTGGTATTTATGGCAGAAATGGCAGCAAAATAAAAGCTATGGTTTATTTGAAGGCATTATTAAATTATATTATAAATCATATTATATAAAAACGCAGTGGATTTTTTGATTTTACGTTAGTTTTTTTAATAATAAAAGCAATATATTGTTAATTTTGCAATTGTAATCTTTTTTAAATAAGGCTTTTTTGCTTTTCTTTTATAAATGTATTTTAAGCTAAGCATATTAAAAATATAAATAGCATTTTTGTTTTTAAGCTTTTTAAAAAGAAATGTTAAGAAATATTTTTGGGAAAAATTAATAAATTATTTAAAATTAATAATAATCGCAATAATATTTTGGGTTAAGCGGAATTTTGAATGCTTAAATCGGATTTTGAATTTAATGTTTTTGGCATTTTTGGAGGTTTTGAAGATTAATATATGATTTGAGTTTAATTGTAATTGTTTAATATTATTTTTATTAATTATAATAAAATTGAAGTTCTTTTAAAGAATCTTTTTTTTTATATTTTTTTTAATTATTTTATAATAGTTAGCGAATTTTCTAAAATAGAATAGGTAAATGTGGTGTTTCTTATTTTTTAATAAATTTAATTTTTAAAAATATTTTTTATAGCGAAATTTGATTAGAAGATTAAGGTCTATTTTGAATTTGTTTTTATATTTTAGCGTACATATGGTAATAATTGGCAATTGGCAGTTATAATTGTTTGGTTTAATGATGGCTTTATGATTATTTTATTGGATTTTAAGTAAAATATTTATAATTAATGATTTGGGATTAGCAATGGCTTTGCCTTTTTTTTTAATAAGATTGAGATATTAAAGAATAAACAAAGCCTTAAAATTATTTTTAAAAAAAATAATAGATTTAGGAAGCTTATTTACTAGCTTTTTCAAATATTATGATTTATATTTTAAAAAATTCGAGAGCCCTTTAAGTGGTTTTGTTTTTTATTTGAATTTGTTTTTTTATTTAAAATACGAATTTTTTTATATATAAATAGAACATTTTTGGAAAAGATTTTATTATTTAGATTGCTTTTTGGATTTTGAGATTATTTTTAAATAATTTCTTGCATAAAGGATTATTGATTTATATTGCAAATTTTTTATTTTTATTTAATACAAAATTGAGATTGGCTAATAATAAGGAATTTAATAAATTTAATTGCTTTTGTATTAATTTTTTTATACCTGGATTAATGGCTTTTGTGGAAATGTGAAAAAGAAGGGGCTTAATTGCTAATTCGGGTTTATAAATTGCAAAAGCTTTTTTTAAAATATTTATTACTATAAAATTAATGATTTTTTTAAAGGAATTTAATTTAGTAATACTAATAAAGGGGGTAGTGATTTTTTTTAGGTATTGGTAAGCTGAATTACGCTAATGGTTGATTATTTTTTAGTAGTAGTGTAGAAATACGTGATAATTTTGCTGCAATGGTTTTTGATATGATTAAGGCAATAATCTTTTTTTTAATAATTAAGCTAATTCTTAATTTAGGATTAATAATTATTAGGAAATCAGATTTTGAAGCTTTAGCTTTGAATAATTTAGTTTTAAGAACAAAAAAATAAGTGGGTTTTGATTTATTAAAATAATTATTAAAAATATTATTATTTATTAAAATAATTAAAATAAATAAACCGTAGCAAAAGATTTTGAGTTTTATTTTTTTTAGCATTTTATTTAATAGTAATATAGCAATTTTTTTTAAAAAATTGGGCTTTATTTTTAATAAGATTAATTTAGTAGGCGGCAATATTCTTAGGTATAATACTAATTAATGTTTGGGTTTTGGCTTTGGCTATTTAAAATATTTGCTTGTTTTAGGCATTATTAATTATGTATTAATTTAAGGCTTAAATGTATTTTAAAAATAATTTTATTTTATTATTAATGATTTTAAGCTATTTTAAATATTTTTGATTATTAAGATTTTTATGTATTTTTAGCAAAATATGATATTTCTTTTTATAAGCCAAATATAAATTAATTTATTAATATTGCTTTTTTTTTATTGTAAATGGTTTTAATATTTTGGATTTTATTAAATAGGTTTTGATTATTTGTTTTATAATTTTGTATATTAAAACCTTTTATTTTAGCTAATTTAATAATAGCTTTATTAAATTATTTTTTAGAAATATTTTTAAATTGTTATTAGAAAATGTTTAGCTAAAAATGGGTTTAAGTAATCAAAAGTTTAGCTTATTTTGGCCTATATAAATTAAAGATTTATATTATTTAAAAAATATTTATTAATATGCGTTTTTTATATAAAATGTTTATTATTATTATTAATCTTGAATTAGCAATCGTTTTTGTAATTATTGCATATTTGATTGGTGTTTTTGAGGAAAATGCAATAATAATAATATTCTTATTATTACTAAGTATTATAATTGGCTTTGATTTATTGGAATTGGTTGATGTTTTTACTAATAATTTGGGATTATTAGTAAATGATATTTGGGAAATCGGAGGTTTAATTATTGATAGTATTTTTAATAATATTTTGATTTATAATCCTAGGATTATAAGTCAAAATTTGGAAGATTTTTTAAGTTGGAGATTTTTAAAGATTTTCATAATGATTTATTATAATTTAGGAATTTTGGAAAGTTAATATAAGTTTTAGGTTTAAAACATAAGTAAAGGGGTTTATATAATTGAGAAGAAATTTTAATTTACGCTAAAAACCACGCTAGGCAAATAATTCCCGCTTAGCTTTATATAATAAGGCTATTTAGCATTTTTCAAATAACAAATGATATTATTATTATTATAAATGTTTGTATTTTAAATAAATATATTATATAATTTTTAATTAAATAAAACAAAATGAAAATAAATAATTTTAGCGAATAAATTTTATAATAATTAAAAAAAAAATAAAAGAAATACAAAAAATAAATGAAAAAGATATAATAATATTTGTTTTTATTAATAAAAGAGAGATGCCTTTATTTTTTTAAGAAAGCGTATTTTTAATTATTAAAAAAAATTATATGATAGGCTGATTTTTGATTATTAAAAAAAAATAGGTAGAATAATTTAAAAGTAGGAAGTTGGTATTTTGGAAATATAATAATGGCATAATAGTTTATTATAATTTGAGTTTTAATAGTTGCTATTACTAGAATATTTATTCGATTTAAAAGAACTTGTTTTTGGGTTTAGTTTAATAGGAAATAGCGTATGATTTTGTTAGTAGAATTATTTAAGTAGTTAGTTGCGAAGGTTTTTTAAAAGTTTATTTTATTTATTTTTTATAGCTTATAATATTTTTTATTTATTTGAACTTTTGAGATTTGGAATGGTTTTAGTTAACGGTAATTGAGTTTATTATTAATTAATATATTAATGGATTATTTAATATTGTATATTAAAATGTAATTACTTTTTTTAATTAATATACTTTTTAAGATTTTTATTTTGTTTTATTGGTTTTTGTTAGCTTTTTTGAATTATTGTTTTTATAGTATGATTTTTTTAATATTATTATTTTATAATTTCAATTGCCGATAATGAAAGGCTAATAAAAAAAATTTAGTTTTAATTTTTGCATAATTAAATATTTTTTATATTAGGTAATGGCTTTTTAGCAAAAGAATCGCTTTTTGTTTGTATAAAAAAAAAAGTGATATTAGTAAATTGATGAACAAAGGTTTGTACTATAAATAAAATATTAAAGAATTTGTTAATTTATTAATAGAAATTATTTTTTATTACTTTAAAAAAATCATTTAAGATATTTTGATAAGCCTTTTTTGTGTTTTCATTCCCTTTTGAATTATATACTAAAATCTAAATACATTTGATTTTGTATTTTGATATAAAAGCTTATATAATTTTTTTATTTTTCGGTTTTTTATTTATAATTAATATACTAAATAACTTATGTTAATATATTATATTCTTTAATAAAAATTTTGCAATTTTAGCTGCTATAGCTGCTTTTAGCGCTTTTCCTTTTGATTAACTAAATAAATTATTTTTTACCAAAATAAAATAAGTTTTTTTGTTATTAAATATAAGCATTTTATAAACATTTAAATTAAATATAAAGGATTTTCTTTTTGCTTTGCTTTTCTTTTTTGATAATTTTTATAGCTTTTTGTAAAAGTTTTGTAGTTTTTAAGCAATCTTTTTTAAAAGAATGCTTTTGCTAATTAATAATAAGTTGTTTTATTTTTTTATGTTTATTTTTGTTATAATAACTTTTAATAATTTTATATTTTTTAAGCTTATTATTAATTATAAGGCAAATGGGGTATGTATTATTAGCCTATTAATATAATTTTTTTATTTAAATAAAATATAAAAGTGCTTGCTTTTTAAATTACTTAAAATTATTTAATTAAATATTAGACGGCCGTTTAAGGGTTAATAAAAAAGATACAATTTTGTTTGATTTTTTTAAATATAAATTATTTAAAAATTTTGGTAATAATTTTTAATTTTAAATTATGAATTATTTGATTAAAATACGTAAAATACCAATTCCGCTAAGCTTATTAGAAATCCATTTATTAATATTTTTTTTATTTTGTTTTATAATATTTAAAAGATGTTCTTGTTTTTTGCAAAATAATTCATTTGCTATAATGTTTTTTGTTTTTGGGATATGTTTGATTTCGAAGTTTATTAATCGCATTTACGCAATTCAATTTATTAATAAAACTTTAAGGAAATCGCTTGCTGCTTTATTAAGTTGTTTTATAAGCATTTTTGCATTAATGTTTAAAATAAAATGAATTTTGTAAAATTTGTTTTGCATTCTTTTTATGGCTTTAAAGGCTTTTCGATATTTCTATTTAATAATATTATACTTGCTTTTAGCTGGGTTTTATATTTCATTTTCAAATCATATAAAATGACGTTTTTTAAATTAATTAAGTTATTATAGCATGGCTTTTTATTTAACTTTATTTGCATTTATTATCAAAATAATTAAGCTTGCTTTTAATTAATAATTAATTTTAATTAAGAAAAGGGCGCTTAGAAATATATTTTTAAGCATTTTTATAAATAGTTTTTATGGATTTAATTACTTAAAAATAATTCTTTTTTTTATAATAGCATAAATTAGAGTAGTAATAATAAAAAAGTTTTTGATTTAAATACAATAATATATCATAATTTTAAGGAAAGCGCATATTTTAATAATATTATTATAGCGCTTTTATTTTATGATTTTTAAAATTTTGCTTGTTTTTAGGCAATATTTATTATTATTTATAATAAAACCTACGATTTTAAGTTTTAATAAATAATATTAGAATTTTGTTTTAATTATTGCTTTAGCTTTTTAAAAACAAATTAGCATTTTATTTAAATTTTGAATATGTTTTATAACAAATTGCCAAATTCCTGGAAGAATCTTTTTATTATTATAAAAAAATGTGCTTTTTTTAATACTAATATTATTTATATAAGGCAAAATAATATTTAAAATATAATTTAAGAGAATTTTATAAATGATTTAAATAAATTAAGCTATAAAGTTGATAACACTTTAAAATAGTTTTATTATATGAAATAAGCTGATTAATATATGAATAATTGTTATGTTTTTTAACCTGATATTTAACAAAAACTGATCATATCCTAAAAAGAAGTTAATAAGGAATGCCATAGTGAAGCCGGCGAATTTAGTAGAGAATTGGTTTACGTTTAGGGGGATATTGGCGTTGCGAATGGTTATGTAATTTATTTTAATTATAGTTATAATAAGTTTATAGGTCTTTTTCTTTTTTTGGCTATTAAGAATCATTTGTTTTTGTAAGTATTATAATAATATTTTAGTAATCTTTATTTTAAGCGATTTTTGAGTATTAATATGATTATTTTTTATAAGGCTTTGGGAATTGGGAAAGACTTTTTTTATTATGTTTTATATAATATAATTTTAATTAATATTAAAGGCGAAACCTTTTTCTTAATTATATTAAAATAAGTCTAATTAAAGGCTAGTATTGTTTTTTGATTTAATAATATTTGGAAAAGCAGTTCTTATTTTTTTAATATAAAATGTTTGTTAATAATTAATTTATTAAATCTTTTTTTTATTAATTTATTTTCTGGCTTTTAATTTGAGAAGTGCCTTATAATATAATCATTAAATTTGCCTTTTTTTTTATAATGATTTTGCTTTCTTATTTCTTTTAAACTAATTATTAATTTTTTTAGGAATATTACTATTGGTTTTATTTAGGTTTATTGGCCAAATTTTGTTTGCTTTTTTTTTATAAATAATATTAATTTATACTAAAATAAGCATTAGTAATAGATTTGAATCTTGGTTTGCTAATGGATTAGTATTAAAAACACATAAAATTGTTTTTATTATTATTTAATTGAATGGCATATAATTTTATGCTTACTTTAATTTATGATTTCGGATTAATAGTTTTTTTTTTTTTTTTTTTTTTTTTTTTTTAATATTTAAATGCTTTTGAAACCAAATGAAATTTTTAAATTAATATTTGATTTTGGATTATAAATTGAGTTAGTATATTTTAAGCTTTTTAGGTCTTTTTTATTATTAGCACTTTTTTTAATATTTAAGCTAATTATGCTTTTCTTAATGTTTAATTAATTAAATTAAATTGATTTTTAGTAATTATTACTTTTTTATTTCGTTTTCTTTTTGCGTTTTAAAAGACAATTTTTATAATACTATAGCCGGGATATTCAAAACTAATATAATTCTTTAAAATAAACAACATTTTAAGAAATAATTTATAATTAATATTATATATAATTATAAAATTAAAATGATTTTTAATTTTTTTAATATTAATTGAAACGTTTTTAATATAATTAACAAAAGCATATTGCTGGCTTATAATAGTAACAAACATAAGTGTTTTGCTTTTAATAATTATTATTCCCAAAGCTTTTGCAATAATTATGCTTATTATATTAATTGTGGCATTAACCAAAAGTTGTTTTTCATAATTGATTTATACTTTGGGTATTTTTATAGCAATATTTAGGTAATTTTTAATAATATTGCTTTAATTAGTAATTGTATTAATTAAAATGCTTTGGTTTAATAAAAAGAATTTAATAAATTTTGCAAAATTGATTACGCTTTTTAGGAAATGATTAAAAATTGGGTTACTTTGGGCTGCTATTATTATTATTTGGTTTAAAGTTAAGATTTTTATATTAATTCCTTTTACTATTAAGATTAATGGTATTTATTGATTAAGTATTTTATTTTAATGAGCCTATAATTTATAAAAATCTTTAAGAATAATATTACTAAGTATTTGTTTTATGAATTTTTTAATTGCTTTTTTTTAAGCTTTTGATATAATATATTAATTAAGGAACTTTTTTTTTGGGGGGATTTTTACAATAGCTTTGCTTTATTTAATTAAAAGTCCTTAGCTTATTATTACTTCCGAAGTTATAGTATTTGAATTTCCTTTTATTTTTTTATTCTTTTTTAATTTTGAAATATGATTAGATTTTTTATTTGCTTTTTTTTTTTTTTTTTTTATTAAACAAAGCATTATAATCCTTTTTTTTTTTTAAGTTTTATTTCTTTGATTAAAATTGGCTTTTATTAAAGATTATGAAGCATTTGGCTTTTTTGCTTATGCGGCATTAATAAAAACTACAATAGCTAAGGAAATTTATTTTTTAATTTTGATATTATTAATTAATTTGGCAATACTTATAATTTGTGATTTAAGATTAAAAGTGGTTTTGCTTAATTGTTTTGGCCTTGGCTTAATTAAATAAATAAGGGTATGATTTATATAAATAAGGGCATTGGCTTTTTTTGCTTTTAGGTTTTTATTTCATTTTATTTTAATAGTTTTTAATTAAATAACGGCGGCTTATAATTAACTTAGTTTTTTTGAAACAATTAAGGCATTTTCCTAGCTTTAAGGATTAATGCAATATTTGCCTTATTTATTAATATACATAATATTATTTTTAATATAATACTTAAAAAATAGATAATTATTTTTGGTTTAATAAAATTCTTTTTTCATTTAATTATTACAAAAGAAATATTTTGGCTTTTGATTTTTATTATTATATTTTATAGTATTAATTTTAAAAATTTTGCCTAAATTAATAATTTTATTTTATTTATTTTAAGGGAAGTATTTTTGATTATTTTGCTTTTGCTAAATATATTAAAGGATATTATGATTTTTTAGGCTAAATTTTAAAACTTTGGATTGCTTTATTTAATCTAATTTTAAGGCAAATGCATTTAGTCTGAGATTTATTATTTTGCCTATTAAATTTTTGAGTTCCGCTTTTTAAGCTAGTATTTTTTTTTTTTAAATAAATGGAAATATTATTAAATGCTTTTTTATTGCAAAAAGAACTTTTGATAGGCGAATAATTTTATTAACCAATTCCTGGATTTTTTTAATATAAGCCCTTATTGATTTCTTTTTTTATTAAAAAGCTTTAATTATTTTTTTGCTTTTAATAATTGCGAGAATTCTATTCTTGAAATTGGTTTAATTAATATAAATATTAAGATCTGAATTATTAATTTTTTGATTTTTAATAAGTTTGTTTTGTTTAGCGGTTAATAAATTAAAAAGGAAATATTATTTTTAATTCATTTTATTTAAAAAAAAGTTTTTAAATAAAACATTAGCAATTTAGGAATATAATTATATATAAGCTTTTAAATTTTTGGTAATACGTTTTATTATTATAAATTTGCGAAGAAAACTTATTAAATATTAAATTTGCTAATAATTATGTTTTTTGAATTCGACTTTTAAGGCTTTAGTAAATATTGCCTATAATTGTTTCTTTTTTTATTTATTCATAATTTTGATAATATTTTTTAAGACTTATTATAGTAACGCAAAAGCCGGAGGATTTTTTTGCTTTAGATGATATTATAATTTTTATAGATTTTTTTATAGTATTTTAGGAAGTTTGTGATATTTGCTTTAGAAAAATAAAGTATATTTTTTAAATTAAGAAAAGGTATTTTGCTTTTTAGTAAATTAATAATATTTTAAGTTATTAAGATAATTATATTAGTAGATTTTTTAATAAAATTTATATTATTTTTAAATAGTTTAATATTTGAGGATTGGGTTTTTGCAGAATTGTCGTACAGAATCAGGGTGGATTTCGCCTAAGGGCGCTCCAGCCAATGAATGCTGCTTATGTAATTAGATTCAGGGGAGCTTCCTTATATAGGGAGCTTCCCCTGATTACCTTAATAAATCAAGACTTTTATATTATACATATCTTTTTCCTGCGGTGCTTGATAGTTAAGAGCTATATTTGTTTGTTTTAATAAGCTATTAGTATTTTGAAAGCATTTGTAGGTTAAGTGGAAAGAAATAATGTGAAAAAGCATTTACCATTATTTGAAAAACTTTTCAAAAATTCAACAAATATAATTTCTTTTTTTTATTAAGATAAATAGTTTTTTTATGCAGCTAAATTGTTCTTTTAAGATAATATGTCCTTTTTATATGCTAATAAAGCTATCATAAATAATAACGAAGCTTGTTTAATCAAGCAAAGCTATTAGCTATAATAATGGGTATTATTTTAATATTATGCCGATTTTTAAGGCATCTTTAATTATATTAATCCCAATGCTAAAAATGCTTTAAATCTTCTAAAATCTCAATCAAACGCTTCAAAGATTAATATATATATATAAACCAAAACAAATTATCGCTTTAAAATTTGGATGAACTTTTTAATAAAAGACCAAAGGGAGACGTATAATAAGTGGATTGACTTAAATAATGTGAAAAACACATTTATGGAATCGTTTAAAAAAAAAGCCGTAAGAGGTAATGTTTTTTGATATTAAGGAAGTTTGAGAGGCATGGAATAAAAAGTATCAAGTAAAATTATTTAATTGGACAATTTTTAGCGCTTAATATTAATACCTCTTTAATTAGGTAAACGCCATAATTAGTAAATTGATTCTTATTAATGTTATGAATGAGAATAAGGCAAAGGGCGTTTTAGGGCTTCAAGCATTGCTTAAGACTTTTAAAAAAAACCTGGCATTATTAAACTTTTTAATTATAAATGCAATGATTTTAAATTATTAAGCTGTATTAGCATTTGCTAACCTAAACAATATTAATAAAAAAAAAGGCAAAACTAATGTGGAAGCTTGGTACCGCATATGGCAAAAGCAATATCATTTTGCAAAAGCATATAATATTGTTAATATTAAGAAAGTATTTGGAATTAAGGAGTTTCTTGCTTTAGCGTTTATTTACGCAAATACATGGGCTGCAAATGTTATTTTGGCAATTATTAAAAATAATACCTTTAGCCAAAAGCACAATATAATACTTAAACATTATGCTATCATATTTGGTGCTAAGCTTAAAAATGCTATAAAGCTTAAGATTAATAATAAAATAGCGCCTAATTAATTTTTTGCCACTTTTAAAAGTTGCTTTAATATGCCAAAGAAAGACAATTATTTGCTTAAGCCAAATAATAGGTTTGGCTCTTATAATAACAATAAAAGAAAAAAGTCCAATAATAATTATTTTTGCAAAGGATCATATATAATTAAGCCAATTAAATGCTAAAAGCTTAAATATGCTTATAATAGCGGCTGCGCTAATAAAATACGAAATAGGCCAAATAAGATTAAAATTAAAGAATTTTGCTAAAAAGCAAACTTATTTGATTTTGTTAAGCTATAAAGGGAAATTATTAAAAAAAATTGAAAAAAAAGCCAATTGTAAAAATTACTTAATTTAGCTTTTTTGGCAATCAAAAACACAAAAAAAAAAAGCGGAAGGAAGGCAATAATAAGGACTTATTATTATTGCTTTTGCTATCAAAAAACAAAAGCAAACTCAAGCTTTCTTTTAATTTTAACGCTGCCATAATTAACCTAAAGCTATTTAATATAAACAAAGCCATAAGCATAAAATAATATGCCGCAAATTTTATTAAAAGCGCATATAAGCTTTTTAATAGTATATTTATTAATAATTGCAGCGCTTAATACTTAATTAATTTAATTAATAAGCTAATCCTTAAAACTTTTATTAAATTAGTTTTAAATAATTACGTAAAAGCAGGAACTTAACGATTTTCAATAATTGGCTAAGGTAAACGAGTTTTTAAGGGAGCTCTCAGGCGCAGCAATAATATAAAATTTGATTTAATACTTAATAACATTGCCATAATTAAAAGGTTTAATATTAATATCATTTTAAAGGCGCTTTTGATATAAAATAGAATTTAATATTTTAAAAAAAATATTACCTTATAATATAAAAAGATTAAAAAGAATATGATAATACAAAAGCTAAAGCAAAAATACAACTTAATCTTTTTTAAATATAAGCTTATTTATTGCTTATTATCCCAATTTGCATATATGTATAATCTTATAATCCTTTAACGCGCCTTAATTATAATATACCCAATTTTTTGTTATAATTTAAATTAAGGTTTTTAATTAATAAAAAAGTCTTTTTGCTTGCATTTAGCAATGCCGGAAATGTAATACCTAAAAACAGGCCACTTTAAAAAAAAAGGCGCTATAAGCGCTTTTGCAAAATGAAAAGGGAATTTAATTTTATGGTGTTTTTAAAACAATATATAAAAATTATGCTATTACGCACACTAAAGATATTATATTAAAATGGGAATTTAAAAACAAAATTGCAAGATTATTTTATAAAATTTTATAAGATTTATTTGATTTCCCCTTAAGCTATAATTGCACCCAATAGCTATTAATTATTAAAAACAAATTTAATGGCAAGATTTTTGGCTGAACAATCCTTAATAAGTTGCACAAATACGTTATGCCGGTGCTTCAAAATTTTAAGCGCTGGGTAATGCATTAATATAAACTATTAATTAATATTATTCAATATAATAATAATATTTCCGTTATTATAATTAAAGGTACAACTTAATATTAAAAATGAATAAAGCTTAAAAAAATTAAGATTAAGAATCCCCCGGTATATATTAAAAAGCTTATTGGCGGCTTAAAGCGCGCAGGATAGGAAATTATTATTAAATTGATCAAAATGCGTAATCGGGCGAACTTGCCATATAAATTATATTTAAAGGTGTGCTATGCTGCGATTTATTTTTATAACATAAGTTTTTTTGTATGATAAGGCATAAAAAGTTCAAATTAAGTATTTTAAGAGTAGTTTTAAGGCTATTTTTAATAATATAACTTATTAATTATAAAAAAGCTTTTAATTAACTTAAAATTAAATTAAAGTGGGATGTACGCGTATAAAGCGCATGCATATTTAATAAAAAATAATAAAAAAGCCGAAAAAAATAAAAAAGGCTTTAAAGTTTATTTTAAAAAACATATTAAATACCTAATTGGCTATATTGCTTTTAATATATATAGGATTTGGGTGCTTTAGCTGCGCTGTGTTATTATAATATGCAATATTAGTTTTGATGAAATAAAATTCTATTTTTTGAAAGACAAAAAATTAAACAGCTAATTGGCTTTAAAACTTAAGGAAATTATTATGGAAATGAAGCAGGAAGAAGTTGTTTTAAACGTAAAGATCATCAAAAATAATAGCATTAAGCATATTGCAAAAAAACGCCTAAACGCATAAAATTTTATTGTTATTAAAAGAAAAACAATAAAACCATTTAAGAACAAAGCTTTAATGCTTTTTTAATTGCCGCAGCCATTAATAAATGCATTAAAAGCATTATTTTTGCTATTATCAAACAAGCCCATAGGTTCACCATTTTTATCAATGCTATTATAAAAGCCAATACTTTTATTAATAAAAGTTTCGCAAGTATAGCCAAAAACAAAACTTATTTTATATTAAAGCTTAGGGGTAACAAAGCATAAAGATCAAAAGATATTGGAAAACGAAATGTCCCATTATAATAATAATAATTATGCCAAAAGTCAAAACTTGGGGATAAAAAGCAATAAAATAATGGTTTTGTATATTAAAAATAATAGGAATAGCAATAGAGTTTTGACTCCTTATCAAAAATTAAATTAAAATATTTCAAAACTAGCTAAAAAATCATATGCTAAAAGCAATGAATTAATATAAAAATCTTATTTAGTTTAAGAGAAGCGCCTTATGTGATAATTAAACTAAATTTAATATAAATAAGAAGGCGCGCTAAATTATTTACTTTTAAGTTGTATTACTAAACTAACGATTATAAGATTTTAAGCAATAAGCCCCCCAATTGCTAAAAAGCCTTTTCACAACAATTAAAGCGGATGCAATGTTAATAGCATAACAATTTTATTAACAATAACAAAAGCAAGAACGCGATTGTTTAAATGCAAAGAAAAATGCTTAAAAAGAATAAGAACGTTTTATTACATAAAGCTATTATTTTTTTATAGCGAAACCAAAACAAAATAGCCATTTGCGCATAAGGAAATTTATAAACACTTTTTAAAACAATAATCTTATGCAAAGCAACAGCTTAAATATAATTATAATATATGCGATAATAGCATTTGCTATAATAGGTGTTAAGGGGATAAAAGCAATTGCAAATTTTATTATTGCCTTATTTTTATAAGATTTATATTAAAAAAAGCTTTTCAAAGTATTAAAAAATTAAAAAAAGCTTAATAATTATTTATAAAATAAGCAATTCAAGAAAAACGCAGATTAAGAGATTGCTAATTTAAAAGCTTGAAATTGCTGAAAAATGATTTCTAAAAAAAACGCCAAAATATTATTAATATTTTTAAAGTGGGTTTTTATATATAAAATAAACTTAAATTTTTTTTTTAAATAATGTAAAGTATGCATTATTATTTAAAAAAAATATGCAAAACAATTTTATCATTTTTTTAATATATGCAGTAATGCTTATAGTATGTTTATTTAAAATTGTTATAATATTTGCAATATAATTTAATTTGGAAATTAAGCAGTTTGATATAATTAATGCTTTTATTAATGCAAAAAGGGATAAGAAAAGCGCCTTAATCTTTTATTATTTATTAAAAAAATGAAAATCGCTTAGCAATATTATCAAAATTAATAAAGCATTATATGGCTTAAGAGATTCCTTAGCTTTATAATATAAAGATTTTGCAATAATATTTAAAAAGCTTAAATTTACCTTTTTAGTAAAAAAGCCATGTATTTTCATAAATAAGAAGCGGATAGTTTTTATAGCATTTTATATTAATAATATTTAAATATTATATTATGCGTTAAATGCCAATAAAAAATAAGCAATTATTAATGGGTTATATTTAGCCTATAATCTTATAATACTTAGAAATGTGAAATGGTTTTTGGGGATGCGCGTAATTAAAGATTAATAAATAAAATCTATGTTTTTAATGTATAATACTTATATTAAGAAAATAGCTTAAAAGTTTAATATAACAAAGGGTATATGCCTTAGTATGCTATTGCTTTATTATAAGCTTGTTAAGAACGCCGGAATTGTTATATTAAAAGAAATTAAGGAATATTAAGAAAAGATTGGGTTGGTTTTGTATATTGCTATTATAATTAGACCAGACATAGCTTTTGCAATTTTGCAATTATTATACTTTTTAATAAATTTTAGCGCCAAACATTTTTAAGCCATTAATTAAATGTTTAAATATTTGTTTGGCTTGAGATTCTTAGTTATAATTTATTAATATGAGAATTGGAAAGCATATTTATTAATTGCATTAAATGCCTTTTTTGCGGACAACTTAAAAATATGAAAATTATTGCAAGGATTTTTAATTATGCTATTTAAAAAAGCGATTATTTGAAAAGCTTTAAAATAAAATATAATAATAACATTAACAATAAAGGCAAAATTGCTTGGGATAAAATGTACGGCAAAGGAAATTATGGCGCTTTAATGCTTTTTTAAAAAGCTGGCACTTAATGTGGAAGCTTTGTAAAATATATTTTATAATAATAAATAAATTATTCGGCTAATCATTAAAAAAAATCAATAAATTTTAACAAAGCTAAAGCATATTAATATATAAAATATATGGCTATGATAAAAGCATAAAAAGGGGAGTTTTTAAGTAACATACTTCTTAATCAATAATATACCGGCCAATGGCTTAATGAAAAACTTGGCTTAATAAAAGTTTAAAATATTTATTGCGTTCTTAAATTTATAAAACGCTTGAGCCATTGTTGAAAAGCTTATAAAAGCTAATGCTTAGGCATAATTTTATTTATTACTTTTTATATATTATTTTAAATTATAATTATAAAGAAATGATAAAGCGCAAATAAGAAATTTGATTAATTAAAAAACCCAATCTTAAGCTACAATTTTTAAATTATAAAGCTGCTTAAAAAGGATATCCAAAGTTTAACAAAAATATAAGGGTAACATTTTCAAGCTGCTATTTATAAATTGCAAAGCCATTACTACTTGCTTATAAAAAAGAAAATAAAAGGTTTATCAAACGCTAAATAGCTTTAATTAATACGTTAATCTTAGCTAAGGCAAAGGAGCAGGCGGTAAAGCGCGTAGCAATTTTTGCGGCTAAGGGGCAAATCTTAGCAATAGCATTACTAGCATTACCTACCTTAGCTCCAAAAATAGGGAAAAGGGGGGGCTTGGCGCTTTTCTAATAAAAGGCGGCTATATTTAAGTCAAAAGTAATTTAAAATTAGCAAGGTTTAATATATTAGCGAGCAAATTAATAATAACTCCCTTTTTAGCATTAGCACTAGCATTTTTTTTCCTTTTTCTTTTTCCTTTTTAAAGCAGCCTTAATAATACGGCGGCAAAAAATAAAAGCCTACAAAAATTAGCAAAAGCGCTTTATAAACTTAAAATTAATTACTTTAAATAATAAAAATTAGAAAATACATATGCAAAAGCTTTTTGAAATAGCTTTTATTATTAAATAAGCAGCAAAAAAGGCAGCAACAGCAGCGAGCGCAAGAATATAATCAAATTTATTATTTTTATAATAATAAAAATAGCGCATTAATAATATCTTATTGCAATAGAATTTGCTAAAGGCATTTTTTATATTATTGTAAATGCAATAAAAGCAAAATATCACCTAAATGTTCTTTGCTATGGCAATACAATAAGGCATTGCGGCGGCTATATAAAGTAATAATAATAGTATAGCAAAACAAGGCAAGGCGGCGTAAAGGTTTTGAAATTTCAATTAATTATATTTAATAACTTGATTTTCAGCTTTTAAAGCTTTAAAACATCAAGAATTTTTTTAAATTAATAATAAAAGGTTTCTTATAATTTTTTTTTTTTTGCTTTGCGGCAGTAAGATTCTTAAAAAAAGCGGCGCAAGCGGCCTGAGAAATTTTCTTAGCTATGTTTATTAATTTTGCATAAAAATAATTATTAAAAAAAAAAGGAATAATTTGGGGAACTTATTTCCTTATATATAATTTATAAATTTGGCGCTATCAATTATTAATTTGCATTACTTTTTATTATTTCTAAGCTTTTATTATTTATTATATTTGTTTTTTTGCATTGTTTGCTTTGCTTTTATTTTTATTATTGCTTAGCCAAAAGGGTGTATTATACAAAATCAAAGTGGATTTTGTTTAAGGGCGCTTTAGCCAACAAATGCTGCTTATATAATTAAACTTAGGGGAACTTCCTCATATAAGGAGCTTCCCCTAATTATCTTAATAAATCAAGACTTTTACATTACATATATCTCCTCCCTGCGGTGCTCAATAAGAATTTAGTAATATTGATATATTAAATGAGTTTGGTAATAATAATAATTAATGTGTTTTGATTGATTTTGGCTTATTTTTTTTTAAAAAGGTTAAAAAAGGCAAAAAGGGTGAAAATATATGTTTTGTTTTATTACTTTTATTAATTAGAAAATGAGAGTATTATATTTTATTAGCTTGGGATTTATGATTTGGGTTTATTAGTTCTTTTTTGATTATTAGCCTTAATATGAAATTAATATAAATTAAGGTGTTTTTAATAAGCTTTAATAAAATAATACAAATAAGAAGTAATATAAATAAGGCTTTTAGAATTAATAATTATAATTGCATAGCTATTTTAGTTTAGGAAAGATTTTATTTCTTATATTTTGGATTTTTAGGTAAAACCTGGTTTTGGGACATTTTTTTAGATTTATTAAATTTTGATTTTAAATTAAGTAAATTTAATCTCCGGCGTGATTAAAAATTATTGGTTTAAATAAAACCTAAGTTTTATTGGCGGTGCTAAATTAATAAGCTTTATTTTGCGTTTATAATTATTAAAAAAAAGGGGAATAATCCGAAATTTTAAGGCTATTTAATGTTTATGAAAATAGCTTTTTATTTGCGAATTGAAATGCCATTTTTATAAATTATATAAAAACGAAATTATATGGTTTATTTTCTTGCATAAATCATTAATATAAAAATAATACAAAATAAAAGAATTAGATAAAGCTAAGCTTTAGGTACTAAGCCTAAAGCAAAGCATAAAAATTAAATTTAAAGGTAAAAAAGTCTTTATTTTTTTAAATTACAAAAGTACTGAAAGCTTTAATATTAATTGCATGGATTGTAATTTAAGGTTTCCTGCCTAAGGCTTTAGCATCGTGAAAGGGTTAAAATAGAGCCCATTACAATACCTATATATAAAATTTGAGTTTGCACATTTACTATTCTATTAGCGGCAGCATTATCATCAGCAAATACTAGCTAATATCCCTTTTCCTTAACTTTAATTAATAACAAATACTTAAGTATAACAATAAAAAATAAAAAATTCCTTGATACCTTAAAGTCCACTATAGCTTTAAGAGTTATTCCCTTGATTTTTGCTTTTACAATTAAGTGGCGGTCCTTTATTGCCGCTAATTAGCGTATAAAGAAATCTTCCTAATAAAAGTCTTTTATCAAAATATTCTTCCAAACCCAATGATTTAGTTCTATAGCCACGACCATAAATAATTGATTTATCCTTAAGATCTAAGTTAATAAAATAAAACGTTCCTGATATATTTAAGTATCATCGGCTATATTAAACCAAAGGCGCCGTCGGCTGCCTTCTAACACAACTTCCCAAAGCTCTTCTTCTTCTGGCTTGTCTTGGCCTTCAAAAACAAGTAAAAGATTTTAAAGGATAATCTATATATAAATTCAAAAATAACTATTGCCGTATTTAACTTAGTTTTATCTAATATGTTTATAATCCCAATAAACTACCTAATACTTTTTACCCTACTATAGTCCTCTTATAAAAACCAGTCCTAGTTCTTTATAAATAACCCTTATGACTTTATTAGTTTAATATTAAATATTTAAAGCCTAAAAGTATAAATTCTTTTCCTATTAAATGACTTCCCACACTTCATTTTATAATAGACCAGAAAAAGGTAAATAGAATAGTTTTAGATTTAAAACCCAATAAAACTCTTTGTCTTTTCTTTTTTCGCTATCTTATACTATACTACTATTATTCTTCACTTAGGCGTAAATCCCGGTGTTCTTAAATTCGTCAATAGTTATATATTAAAAACTCAAGGCATTGAGCTGTTTAATAAAATATAATAGCACAAAAATATTAATAACATCATAGGCGCCCCGTCCTATTATATTAATTTGTTTCTTTTTTAACTATGACTTTCTTTAATAGTGGAAATTAACTATATAGCCTAAAAAACCATAATCAAAGCACAGTTTATCCTGTCATTGTTTATTTATGATTTTCTTAAAAAACCCGCCGTTATGTGGCTTTCCTTTAAATTGTTTTCAAAATGTAATATCCAATTCTATTTCATAAAAGTAAAAGGGTTTTTTATCCTTTTTGTTTTAATAAATATATGTCCCAAAACGGTACTGGCCTTTTCGTTTAAAAGCACGCTTAAAATTACGATTGTCGATTTTAACAGCCATTTTGATAAGTTCCTATAAATTGGAAAATATATTTAATCTTACGATTTTATTCTTGATTTCATCTTTCAATCTTTTATAATATTATGCCCTAAATGCCTTATTATTTTAACTGATTTAATTAATAAATTATTAAAAGGCAGCAATATACATAATTACCAACCTAATTTATTTTAAGTTTTAAATATTACGTTTAGCCGTTTAATTTTAGTCAATGTTGCCAAAGACGCGGTTAATACGT
This sequence comes from Helotiales sp. F229, assembly GCA_002554605.1. Taxonomy (NCBI): domain Eukaryota; kingdom Fungi; phylum Ascomycota; class Leotiomycetes; order Helotiales; species Helotiales sp. F229. Next base: position 5,729,729 of record MXAW01000004.1, on the reverse strand, counting down.
CCCTCAAACCTTTCAAAGCTTAAAAAGACTTTTTAAAACTCTTTAAACATAACAAGAAAAACCTTTCCTTTCTTAATTTTATTCTTAATATAATTAAACAAAAAGGTCTTAATCCAATTAAAAGCGGCCCTACAAAAAAAAGACGCAGCCCAAAAGACCTTATTTATATTCGTAGCAAATTAGTAGCCGTTAAAACCGGTATAAAGCTTTATCTGGGTAAAGTAGGCCTTAAGCTTGGATCGATCTTTATAGTAAAAATCCAGGGATACGATTTTAGGGATGTTTTTTGGATTAAAGGCGTTAGTAATGGCTAAAGCCTTAATAAAAGAGTTAGAAGCTATGTTATATACATAAGTTAGTACTTTTAATAAGAAAGTGCTTAAAATATAATGGTCATGTATTTACTTAGTAAACATAGGAGGCTGTAATTAATCTTTAATAATCAAAAAATAGGTATATCACGTATAATAAAAGACAGTTACTAATATAGTTAAAAATATTATTTAAAATTAAATACAAAGCTCTTATTTAATAACAAACGTGCCAGTCTTATATAAAACCTTCATCTTCCTAAATTATCCCGATTATCTAGATCATTATAATAATCCAAATAATCCTAATAATCCGTTATGTAATATAATATCTACTATTCCCGTGACTTAACGTTAATGTCCTAAGTTAGTACTTACTAACTTTATTCCTAAACCTTCCTAAGGCAAAGGGAAGTTTCCCTTAAACGTTCCTAAACGTCATAAGATCCTTCACGATGACAATAACCTCCTAAGCCTATGGCCGTTTATCTACGTATATGAATATACCCAGAACCCGTTCGTAACATTAATATTAAAAGTGTATAATTCCGGCCTATATAAAACCGCCATAGCTAGGGCTTTTAGGATCACAAGAGTAACAAGATCTAGAGTTGACTAATCAGTCTCGTTCCTACTTAATATAATAATAATAATCCTGTTTTAAGTGTTATTTACTAGTGTAACCAAAAGATCCAAATAAGCCTTTATTATCACGGCCCAAATAACAAAGTCTACGTTATACTAAGCTTACACGACCTAAAAGTTGACTTATGACTAAGTAGTCTTCACTACTATGATTTACTCAGTGCTTTTAAAAATAAAATTAAAGACTTCTGTAAAAGTGCGAGTATCCGTTACGTCAAAGTCGACTAAGGGCTATAATCCAAGGATGTTTACACTAAACGTAAAATGAGTATATTAGTTGACTCACTACTTAGGTTTTTTATAAACGATGTTTACATTTAACGTTCTAATACTATTGTCGTCTATAGACATATTAGAGTAATTAAACAATCGTTAAACAAAAGAACTAAAAGATTAAGAATAAAGAAATATTATAGAGTTAATGAATAAAAGACTTAAATAAAGTCTAAATCTATATATACACCGAGTAATAGTAACAACCTATGGCTCTTAACTATTATACAGAAAGTAGAGTAAGTCTTTTTAAGTATAAGAGATCTCTATGATTACTAAAAATGAAAAGTGTATAAATGTGTTTAATAAATTAAATTAAACGTTACCCTTTTTAAAATAGGACTATGAGCTAGAGATATATACATGGAATGCTTACATAAGCATACATTAGACCTTATTAAATATACTGACATAATAATGGAGCTTATTGTGCAATAATAAATTATTATTAAAAAGCGTGATTTAAATAAGTATCTAATGATTTATTTAATTGCTTTTATATATTAAATGCTTAGGTTTATTAAGAAGTCTAATAGCTAAAATACTACAAAAGCAATATGTAGCCTTAGCATAATAACTATATATAAAATTAACTGAACTATATATAAAATTAACTCAACCTTCTTTTAATACTCTTTAATCTGCTTTAATATAGCGATTTTGGGATTTTTAATTAAATTATAATTTGGCAAAGGCATGCTTAGGCACTTCCCATCTATTATATTAAATTTCCAAGCCACTTTTTTTATATAAGTATTATACATTAAAGATAGCATTTTTACGAACCGGTTTTTAATTACATGCACCCCCAAGAACTATTCCACATCTCCTAATATTATAAGTTTATAAACTAAATGTAACCCTTTAATGATTTTTTGTCTTTTATTATTATTTAAAGCATAATATAAAATTTAAATATTATTAATATAAAACGCTATAAAGATTATTGTTAGAATATTGAGGGATTCAGTGCATCTGTAAAAAATTTTAGTGGCTAATGGCAGCCGGCGGCGGCTTTTTGCGCTTTTAACGCTTTTAGTTAAAAAGTTACATATCAAAAAAATTAAGGACAAAGGCCATATATCAAAAAAAATTCTATGCCAAAAGCGTCAAAAGCGCCAAATTTTACTTATAATGTTTATTCTAATAATAATAATAATAAAAAATCTTTTTAAGGCTTTAAGTATTTAGGGTATCTAAGGAGTATACTATGGGAATATACACACGTGATTAACTTACCTAAACTAAACTTTACTTAAAAAAGCTAATACGCTTATTAGATCTTTATTAATGTGGATATTTATAATATAATAGGCTTAGTGAAGCTAGTTTATTAATTGTACACGCCAAAGTACAGCCAAACTTCAACTTCAGAGCGGATAAATCAATAATCCCTTCCAATTAGCATAGAGATTATTAAGCTTTGGCTTAATCCGCCAAAAGGTAATTAAAAAAAAGACCTACTTACTTAAAGGCGGCCTTTTACGCTAAAAGCGCCAAACCGCTAAAATAATCGATTTGGCCGATTGATTAATTTTTTAGCGCCGATATTTTTTGCTGATGTGCAGTATCACGTGGTAGTCCAATAGGGATTAGCGCAAAGGTCTGTGCGTTCCCCTGATATATCTGCAGCTCCTGCTGCAGATTATAAACAAGATAATTAAGTTGTACAGTCTCAACCACTGACGTCCTATTCCTCCGTGAATACCACCGCCGGTACCTACGTGTATACATCAAGTAAGGCCATACTTTCAATAATTATCTTATTAAAATTTATAAAGATATACAGCTTTTTCATTAAAAGGTTAAGATTTAATTTATTTAATAATATACAAAAATCATTATATCATAATGTAAAAAAGTTTCTTAAACTATACAATGCTTAATTAATTTTCATTATTATTCTAGGTCTTTTCTAGTCATTTAAGAGGTAACATAATTGTTACGGCTGACCTCAGGGTAATACGAGTAACCACACTACTCTAAGAGAAGACATTGAAGTAAAAAGCTTCTTTTATATTTAGACTTAAGGTTATATTTAATATTGAAAAAAAAAGATGAAAAGTAAAAGAGTACATTTAATATAATAAGTTAAGGCCTTATATATCCTTTCTTTAAAAGTGGTTGACTTATCCGGCGGTAGTCCTTTGTTTAAGGTTATAAATTATACCGGTTTCCTTTTATTACGTAAGAACTTGTCCTTTAAAATAGCTTATAAAGTGGCTTATATAAATAGCTTATTATATAATAACCCATACTATTAAAGTGGCTTATAAAGTGGCTTATAAAGTGGATTGTAATATTACCACCCCTTTTTAAAGAATTACGTCCTTGTAGTTGACGTCATAGGTTTATTGTTTTCTAAATTATTATAATCGTCGATTCTAGCGTTATAGGCCTTTAACCATTAAAGTAGAGCTCTTAAGGGTCCTTTTACGTCTTAATATTTAAAGTAAAACGCCTTTAATAAATGTAGTACTATTATTACATTTAAGTATGGGTATTATTTTAAATTTTTATTTATGTTAGTCCACTTGATTTAATACTTAAAGATATTACTTATTAGCTTAAAGCCTAATATGATCTTAATTTCCTATTCGTCTTACTTTAAAAAAAATTATATTAATATTAGTATAAGTCATACTTATTTTAAGAAAGGATTATTAACATACTTTCATAAAGAATAAGGGTAGAAAACAAGGTAAACTTTCTAATTCTTAAGGAGTTTAACTTTCTCATTCTCTTTAATTTTTATTAATACTTCAATTACATCAGTAAAAAATATCAGCGCCAAAAAATTAACTAATCGGCTAAATCGGCCATTTTAATGATTTAGTGCTTTTGGCATAAAAGTGACGTGCGCGATAAGACTCAGGCTCTGCGAGCACTTGAATTGATAAAATGTGTTGATTAATTAAGGAAAATCTAAATAAAGAGTATAAAAGGGGGAAGTGCTCCTTTAAAGCAATATATAGTGGCAAAACCCTATCTAAAAAGTGTGTAATACCAAGAGAGTAGTTTAGGCAAGCGGCAGCCGTGCTTATATGACACACCCCCTAGTTAAATAATAATAGAAGTTACTTTTATTATAGTTAGCTATTAGACGAATTATCAGAAATAATAAAAATTAGGCAAACAATTGCGCTATATAAATAAAAAGTCACTCCTTTTTATTTATAAACTTTAAGCTTTTAATAAAAAAACGATTTTCAATCTGCTTTCGATTTATAACAATCATAACTAATTAAATAAACAAACAACCAAATCAACTATTTTTTTTACAAAAATGGGTACTGAATTTCGTCGATTTATTCACAAGAGCGTTACTTTTTCCCCCGTAAGTTTAATTTAAAGAATATAAAACTTATTTAAATAATTGATTAATTGTTTATAAGTCAAAAGACCTTTGGCTAAGGCCTTAAGTAAACGAGTTATTCGGGTTATTCCTATTGGTTAAGTTTAAAAGGAGAAAGTTATTAGTAAAGAGAGATTAGTCTTTTACTAGGGTTATATAAAGGGAATAATTCAAAATAAAAGCATAGGCCTTTGTTATAACGTTGTAGGTGGCTCGTGTTGTTTTAATTGTGTTAGTAATAACTATGCTTACTGCCCCCCTTTTTCTGGTGTTTTAGTTGCGTTCTTAGAATATCAGGATGTTTTTAGTAGTAAGAACTCCTCTTTTAAAGTAAGTTTATTTAATTTAAGATAATTAAATATATTAACTTATATAAGAGTTAACTGAGTTTTGGAGTACTTATTTAGTAGTGAAGAAGATGGGTGGTGTTATTTTTGTTACTCCCGTAGCTCGTGTTACTCGGGTTACTTTTAGTGTTGGTGTTAGTGTTAGTGGCCCCTCTCACTACTATAACCCTAGTTAAGTCATTAATAGTAAGTTGCTTTTTCCATTAAAATATTTTAAATCTATTTTTTAAAATATAATTAATTAGTTGCTTTTATATATAAATAAAAAGACTTAAGATAAAGAAAAGTATAATAAAGGTATAAAAGAAAAAGAAGAAGAATAATCCGATCCACTTATTGGCCTTTAGGTTAAAAGAAGAGAAGTTATTACTGGCTTATTTGTCCTTAAATATAGCTTAAGAATAATTAATGGCCTTATTAGTCTTTTTAGTGCCCTTTTAAATAATAAAATCCCGGTACACCCTCTTTTAAAAAAAGAAATTACTATTATAAAATAACAAATTATTAAAATCACTGAAGTAATCGTTAATTCTTTTGGTAATTTTGTTCAGGTTATTCTGGGCTTTCTAGTTAATTGAGTTATTCTTTTTAAGGCTTGGGAACCTTTTTTGTTACTTTAAAGTGTCCTTCCGTTACTATAGTTTACGTTATGTTTGTTTTCTTTTAAAATAAAATAATCTTAAGAGTAATTGTGAATATTATAGTAATATAAATAATTCAAAATTAAAAGCTATTTAAAAAAGATTAATAAAGAACATAAGAAATATTATAAATAAGAGAATAAAGAGTATAAAAAGAAAACTGTTTAAAAACGAGCTTCTTTAAAGAGTTACTCCAATTAAGCCCGTACATCTATTAAATTAATAAGAACAACAAAATCTTCGAATTTCTATCAGCTTAAGTTCTTAGTAAGTCTATCCGCAGGCATAAAGCCTATGGGTAAATACTCCACTAAAAAACTACCCTTTTAATATTCTTAACATAACCACATATTTTAAATATTAATATAACAAAGCTTAGTTAAAATGTACTCGTTTTCCCCGACAATTAGTCGAATTGTTTAAATATTATCGTAAAAGATTATCTAAGTTATTTTTATGTTTAGGCGTAATTTTAAAAAGAATCGTTAAAGTATCATAACTTCTTTTACTATACGTTTAACTTTAAAAAGCTCTACTTAAACTAGGGGACTAATCAGAGATTAATGGGTGACAGCTTTAATATTACTTAACTTTAATATAATATTATTAAAAGCGGTAATATTAAAAGTAATAATATTATAACTAATATTATAACTAATATTATAAGTATAATAATAAGTATTTTTTAGTTTTTAATGCTCCGCAGGCCCTCCGGGGGCTCTGCGAGGCCTGTGTATTAATAATAATTATATTAAAAAAGCCTTTTGTATTAAACTATTAAACTATTAAACTATTAAACTATTAAACTATTAAACTATTAAACTATTAAACTATTAAACTATTAAACTATTAAACTATTAAACTATTAAACTATTAAACTATTAAACTATTAAACTATTAAACTATTAAACTATTAAACTATTAAACTATTAAAATTTATAAATGATTTAATAAGTACTTTATTTTATAATTTACTTAATTGTTTATTAAGTAATATTATATATATATTACTCAATTTTTAAATCAATTTTTTATAAAAAGAAATCATTAAAATAAATCTTTAATATTTATTTTTAATTATATATTAGGCTTAATATTTAGATTATAATAATAATATTTTTATTTTTAAATATATTCTTTTTATTTGAATAAGTTTTATTAATTATATTTCTTATAAATAGCTGTTTATTAGTTTAATTATAATCATATAATATTCTTTTAATAATTAATATCTTTATAATAATATTAATTATTATAAATCTGAAAAAGTCACTTTAATAAACTAATTAAGCTCATTTTAAAACAGGTCTTATTTTGTATTTTATTTAAAAACTCATAATAATGTACGATTTTTAAATAAATTTCTTTTAAAAATAATTCTTTTATAATTAATATTTTTTATAATTATATTAGTCATCATAAATCCGAAACAGCCATTTTAATAAACTAATTAGGCTGACTTCAAAACAGGTCTTATTTTGTATTTTAGTTAAAAACTCGTAGTAATGCACGACATTTAAATAAATTTCTTTTAAAAATAATTTTTTAATAATTAATATCTTTATAATTTCATTAGTAATCATAAATCTGAAAAGCCCATTTTAATAAGCTAGTTAAGTTGATTTTAAAACAGGTCTTATTTTATATTTTAGTTAAAAACCCATAGTAATGCACGATTTTTAAATAATGTCTTTTTAAAAACTAACTTTTAATAATTAATAGTTTTATAATTATAATAATTATTATAAATCTTAAAAGGCCATTTTAATAAGCTAATTAAGCTAATCTTAAAACAGGTCTTATTTTGTATTTTAATTAAAAACTCATAATGATACATAACTTTTAAATAATAATAAATCTAAAAAAATCTTGTAATAATTAATATTCTTATAAGTATAATAATTATTATAAAATTTAAAAAGCCATTTTAATAAGCTAATTAAGCTGATTCTAAAACAGGTCTTATTCTGTATTTGAATTAAAAACTTGTAGTGATGCACGACTTTTAAATAAGATTTCTTTAGAAATATCTTTTTAATAATTAATATTCTTATAAGTATAATAATTATTATAAATCTAAAAAAGCCATATTAATAAACGAAATAAGCTGATTTTAAAACAGGTCTTATTTTGTATTTGAATTAAAAGCTCATAGTGATGCACAACTTTTAAATAATAATAAATCTAAAAAATTCTTTTAATAATTAATATCTTTATAATTATAATAACTATTATAAATTTAAAAAGGCCATTTTAATAAGCTAATTAAGCTGATTCTAAAACAGGTCTTATTTTATATTTTAGTTAAAAACTCATAATATTACACAATATTTAAATAATTCCCCTTTAAAAGTAGGGCTTTTTAAACTTCCGGCACTCCCGCACTCCCGCATTCTTAAAGTTTTGTTGTATATCGTACAATTAACACCACTTAACACTACCTTTTATTACACTTATAACTTAAATCACGTTTTAATCACAAAGCAGTCAAAGCTTGGTTCACGTATTTATAACCAATTAGAAGAGGGCAAAAATTAACAGATTTTTTCACCACTGGGAAAGTCAAGCTGGTGTAGAGATTTACACGTGTTAAAGTAGATGCCTGAGGCTCCTAAGATTTAAGAAAACGTAGAGACAGCTAAAGCTATCAATAATTAAAGTAATGACTATATTTTGACGAGTTGTTCTTTATAAAATCAAACTATTAAAAAACATAATAATATACCCTTAAAAAGAGCGTTTAGTTTTGAGATTATTATTAAAAGAAATATCTAAGGTTATAATTAAGTAAGAAGCGCACACTTAATAAGTGTAAATTATTATTAAAAATCGGGTTTTAAAAAGATATTGAATTGTTTAGTTAATAATAATAAAATATTCTTTAAGGGATTAGTCAAGAAGTGAGAGAGTTTTGAAGTTATAAAAGTAACGTCTACGCGTAATATAATTATAATATAAAGCATTAAACTAACTTTTTCTTACTATTCTTTGACCTTTTTAAAGGTTACTTTCCCAGGATTTTTAATAAATTCCGTATAAGGTAATAAAGTACTTAAACAATTCCTATTAACGAATCTAAAACGTAGAATAACTTTCTAAATGTAATTGTCATATACTAAGGAAACTGTCTTAACCTATCAATCCTTAATAATTCGAATCTTTAGAAACCATGCCGTTTTTTATCCTCTAGTGAGTTTATATATTGAGTTTAATTTATTTATTATTAGTTGCGCTTTTAGAATTATTAAAGCGTGATATAATATTTAGATATTATTGACATAAAACACTATAAATATTATATATTACTCATTTATAAACATATAAGGCTCTTCTTTATAAGGAAATAACTTAAGAGTTTGAAGAGTTATTGTAAAGTTGCCGTATTATAGTGTTAGGGAGTCTTTGAGTTTATAGAGAGCGTGGTTAATTTCTACTAACATTTTGTTTTGTTTAAAGCCATTAAAAAGATAATAATATACATAAGTAATTAAATCATCTCTCTTTATATTAATAAATATATTAATAACGTCGAACTATTTTATTTTTAAATTGAATTAAGCTATTATAGCCATAGCGGTTTTAAATGAGTGAGTAGTTAGAGTTATGGTTTATGTTGATAAAATAGAGGTTTTAGACTGTAAGTCCTCTTTAACCATTATTTGAGAACGACATTTGGTTAAATAACTGTTAGAATTTACCCTATAAGTAAAAACCCACTTTAAAAGAATCGGTTATTTAAAGGCGTAGTTGTGTTTTATTACCCTTTAATAGTTATGTGACTCTAAATTAATAATCTCTATAATAACTTTAGCTTTAAAGTACTCTTTAAGAGGGTGGTATTAAAGATTTCTCTAATTTAATAATTCCTTTAGAAGTTATAATTAATAAATTTTGGGAAGAGTAATTAGTTGTCGAATTTTGATATTGTTAAAAATAAACATTATAATTACAATGTAAATTGTTCTTAAATCTTTTCCGTTATTGTGTACTTTTTCTTAATTAAGTCAAAAAGTAATTAAAAAGTCTTCAAAATATTTGCGGTTATTTATTAAGTTTAACGCGCTTTTTAATAATTCTTTCGTTGTAATAAAGTATATATTATGATTAGGTTATATTAATTACCTTATAACTCTAATCTTTTGACTTTTATTACTTGATTTTAAAGGCACCTTTTTTTTAAGGGTTCAGGTAATTTTAATCTTGATCTTCCGCCGGGAATAACAGGAGTTGTTTTGTCCGCGGCTTAATATTATAGAAATTATTATATTTAAAAGGCTTTTTAACCTTAGTTGTTTAAAATAACGCTTTTATAAGTTTAAGCTTAATACTTTTAAGTGTTTCTTATTACTTTTTAAGACTTCACTTTAAGTCGTATAACTCTTAAGCTCATAAAATAACTTATAGAATCGATTTGCGCTTTATACCCACATTAAGTCTTTTAAGATTTATTATACTATATAAGACATTTTTTCAGTTATACTTAGTATTACTAACTGTCTTGATATATCAACACTCTGTAAGACCTAATCAAAGTGCTTGTGAATTAAAAGTTTAATATTCTTTTGTATTTTCACCCCTAAGTTCTCACTAACAGGCACTAAATCAATTAAGGGTTTAACTAAAGGTTTAATATTTAAGTCCATTAATTTAAGGGGAGATTGTTTTACCCTTAAAGTTATAAACTCAGATTTAACTAAAGGCATTGTTACCACCCCCAAGTTAATAGGCTCCTCGACTTCTATAACTTTTAAAGCTTTACTCAATTACTTTTATTTAAAAGAAACACTAGTGTTTAATTATAACATATCGTCGGCATTCAAGCGATTTATTAATATATACTCAATGTCTCAAGCCCTTATCTCGTTTTCTTAAAGTAATTCGGTTATTTCTTAAAGTCTTGCATATAGTTAGCCGGTTATTCTCTTGATATTGAAAAAAGTAAAGAATAAGGTTTTGTTGAAACTGACGTTCTTTGTGATTATTATACATTATAATTAAAATACCCAGATCTTATATATATTAGACAAGACGTAATTAATTAAGTATTTAATATATGCTTTTGGGTTGACTTTAAAAGTTCTCTTTTTACAAAGCGCTTTTTAATTTTTTAATAATAGGTATACATATGACCCATACGTATAAATCCCGCTTTAGTCAAGCCATAAATTAATGGTAAGTTTAATGAATAATTTTGGGTTATATTATTTAAAGTATTATTTAAATTAAAAATAAAGCACCTCGTTTGGACTTTTAAATGCTTTTTGTATTAAAGGACTTATATTATAAAAGTATATTACTATAAGAACGATTTTAAGCCATAATACTTTAGGGAAGTTAACGGTAAAGCGCATTTTAATTGCTTTTTCAATAATTTCTTTACTTATTTACTTTGTTTTTTTATTTGGTTTATAAGTATATAATGGCGTAAGTTTTAGGTTAATACTGTTTTTATAGGTCCATTTCTTAAATTAAGTTGTTTTATTTAGTTTAATGATTAAGGTTTTGTTATTTTAGTGAATTTTATAAATAAAAAGGTTAAATTACTGTTTTGTCCATTGTTTAAAAGGTTAAAGAATAGTTAATATTGCGTTTAATCCTTTGTTTTTAAGTATAAAACCATAAAAAACTCCTATGAATTCGTTTTTAATCAAAAAGAGCCAATTACTTCCGTTAAACCTGGGAAAATAATCAAATAAATCCTAAGTGATTTAATAGAAAAGTCGGGTAATTTTCCTTGTAGATAATTGCCGACTAATATTCTAATGTGTTGTTACCAAAGCACATTACTCGTATTTTACCCTTATAAGGCCTATAATTTCAACATTACAAGTATTCTTTATTAATGCTTATAGTACTTCTTTCTTTAGGTGCCTTGTGCGAAGGTGCCATAAGTACGTTATGTCTTGTCAAAGTCTTAAGTAACGCCTACTTAACTGAAAACCTTATTAAATACTCTTTATTATCATTAGAAACATTAAAAGTCTGAAATTAAGGCGTTTTAATATATTAAAAACAGTTAATGGGGTAAAAGAATAATTGTTAAGCTTATATTTAAACAAAGCTAAGTTTACGTGGCGTTTTAAGTTTTTAACAATTATGTTACTCTTTATTAATCTATAACGCAAAATACAGTTTAAACCATTATACCAGATTCTTTTTTTTAATAAACGAGCCTCTAAAATGATATTAATATTAAAACCCTTAATAATAATAACGTCAATGAGCTCTAAGTCTATTATATTTAGCCTGTTCTTCCCGTTAAGAGTACTTAATATTAAGCAAGTACCCTGTCCTTTTATTAGTAGGCTTAAAGTATTAGCCTTAATAATATCGTTAACAATTGCTTTTATAAAGGAACCAGAGACTAAAAGATTAACTGAGTTCATTAAATGTATTACAGCTCTGTTATTAACTAAAGTGCTCCTGGAAAATGAGTAATAATTAAAGTCCTATGTAACGTATACTCTAGTTGTTTTTATTATAAAGTCAAGTAGTTAAGGGCTAATTATTATAAAGACTATCTTTTTAAGATATACTGGCACTAAAGGTTTTAATAATTAAGTTACTCTAATGTTATTAATTAAAAGGGAACAATTAAAAGGGCGGTTATTAAAAGAACTTGTGATTTATTAAATAAAGAACATCTTTTAGCCACGTTTATTTGCTTTGCTTTGAAATTCAGTGAAAATAATAGCTAACTTTAAGTATGTCTCTTTAATCTTTTTAATTAAAAGTAAGTTATATAACTTGTCTTTAATAAAACTATTAAAAAATAACGTAATTAGAAACATTTTAGTGGCTTATATTAATGAGAACTTATTACATAAGCACAGTCTTTGAAAGAGTTACCCGATTTAGAAGGGCAAAAGCGAAAAGAAGAAAAAGACTTGTTATTATTATTATTAAAAACATCTGGTTTATTATTAAAAGTAATAATTAAATATAACGTAGTAGGCTTTTTAAAAGACGATTTAAGATATAATTATTTAATTAAAGTTATAAACACTATATTATATTAAACTAGAGTAATTAAGTGAGGTTTCCCTAAGGTAATGTTCTTTTAAAACTCAGCGGACTTTTGTTACGCCTACTAAAGTGTCGTACAGGCACGGCTGCAGCTCGCCTAAACTGCTCTCTTGGCATTGCACACTTTTTAAATAGGGTTTTGCCATTATATACCGCCTTAAAGGAGCACTTCCCCCTTTTACATTCTTTATTTAGATTTTATTTAATTAATTAACATATTTTATTAATTTAAATGCTTGCAAAGCCTAAGTTTTATTGCGCACATCAATTATAAGCCCCATAATAAAGCTATTAAATTAATATTCTTTTATATTATGCGCAGCCGATTAAATTAAAGCTTTTTAAGTTTCTTAAAGTTTTTGAAATTTTGCAAGCTACTTATTGCAAAGTTTTTACCGCTATTTTAATATACCTCTTTTTTAACCCCAACAACCTGCATAAAAACCTAAAAAAGCTGTGAATTTAAATCCTTTAATTGCTTTTAACTTTTTCTTTTTTTCTTAATTTCTTGAATTCTTTGAATTTTCCCTTACGCTTCAAGCTCTTAAAAACAACCTCTTTATAATAAACAATAAATCCATAGCTAAAGAGCTATTGCTCACTTATAATAAGCGCACCTGGCTTATATGATTTTAAGCTTATAAAGACTTTTATTATTTAAATAAGATTTAGACAAAGCTTGATTCAAATGCTCCTAATTTAATAAACCTATTGAACATAAAATCAATTGCTTTAATACTCTTTATTATCAAATATAAGATTAATAATATACAAAAAGCCACAGCAATAATCAAGGCTTAGGTTGCTTGGGAAAAAGATATTAAAAATCTTAAAGCTAAGGGAGCGAAACCTAATAAAGCAAATTATAAAATAGCAATTTTAAAAAGAATTGCGGCTAAGTTTAAGCTGCTTTTAATAAAATACTTAATGCTTATGCTCTTTTAAAACAAAAAAGCAAGAAGCTATAAGGCCGCTATGAAATAGGTTTAAGAGCATGTTAATAATAACGTTTATAGCGCTATCTTTTTGAAAAGCAAAAACACCTATGGGCGCAATTGGATTATTTAATAATTGGTGCAAATCCTTTGATAAGATTACGCCTTTTTAGCATTAAGTATTTTGATTTAAATTAAGGAAAATTACATTGCAATGCTTTATAAAGCAATCTATTAATAATTTAAGCTTATTATTTAAATTTAGAAATAAAGATATGCTTATTAAAAAGCGCTTTTTTATAATCTGGATTTTGTAATAAGGGATTTAGCAATTTACACCTTTTTAAAAATAATAAAAATTTAATTAGCTTTTCAATGGGCGCAATACAAGTCCGCTAAGCTTTGAAAGAATATTACTTTAAAAAGATTTTACCCAATTATTTTAATTTAGTATAATATAATGTTTGCAGCTTTGGCTAAATAATCGCAATTTAAATCGTTTTTTATAAAGCTCATTGGATTATATTTAATTGCTACTTTTAATGGCAAACCAAATGCTTTTAATAATAATAATAGGTTTTTCTTTTTTTTTTGCTTTTGCTTTTTTAAATTAGGTAGCTTTTTTAAAGATTGCGCTTGCGCAATGGGTTTTTATTAATATAAGCCATTAAAATGCTTCCAATTGCGCTATTCCTTTAATAGTTTTATTGGAAATAAATTGCGTAATCTACTTTTAATTGAAGAAATTAAGGAGATATGCTTAAAGCTAGCCATTATTTTTATTGAATTTTAAAGCAAAGCAAATAAATATGGTTGGAAAATGCTTTTTATTTAATAAATCATAGGCTTTTTTGATAACCGCCCTTTTAATCGCTCCCTTTTAATTAATAATATTAAAGCAATCTAATTATTAAAACCTTTAGCATTAGCATATTTTAAAAAAATAATTTTTGCAATAATTAGCCTTTAATTGCTTAATTTTGCAATAAAAGCAATTGGAATATAGGCTATATGGGATTTTAATTGTTACCCACTTTTTGGAAGCATTTTGATTAATAATGAAGCCGCAATTTATTTAATGAATTTAATTGATCTTTTAATTTTTGGCTTTTTTATAAAAGCAATTATTAATAATGCTATTGAAGCTGGTATTTTAAGCCTGCCAATAAAGGGATAAGGTATTTGCCTAATATTAAGTGCTTTTAATGAAGAGAATAGGCTAAATATAATAAATTTAGAATTTATTGATATTGCTATTGTTAAGGGTTTTAATATTAATATTATTTTAAAGGCTTATTTATTAAAGGAAGGAATTTGGTATAATGATTTAAATTATATTTTGCGCTATGAATTGGTAGAGAGCAATGTGGTTGTTAAGAACTTAAAATGCTATGCAAACTTAGCCTTTTTTAAATATAAGCTTGATAATTATTTTTTTGCTTTGTTAATTGCTCTTAATGCATTGAAATGCCCTAATTTTAAACTTTTAATATTTCCAATAATAATAAGGAGCATTCGATAAGGTTTTTAATTAAGCAGGCGCTACTTAAAACCTTAATAAAAGATAGCGCATTTATGGCACTTTCGCATAAGGCATTTAAGGAAAAAAGCATTACAAGCATTAATAAAAAATGCTTGCAATATTGAAGTTTTAGGCTTTATAAAAATAGAATGCAAGCAATATGCTTTAATAATAGCATATTAAAATATTAATTGGCAATTATTTAAAAGGAAAGCTACCTAACCTTTTTATTAAATTACTTAGGATTTATTTAATTATTCTCCTAGGTTTAATAAAAGCAACTAGCTTCTTTTGATCAAAAACGAATTTATAAGAGTTTTTTATGGCTTTATACTTAAAAGCAAAGGATTAAACGCAATATTAGCTGCTTTTTAATCTTTTGAATAATGGATAAAATAGCAATTTGGCCTTTTTATTTATAAAATTCGCCAAAATAACAAAACCTTAATTATTGGATTAAATAAAGCAACTTAATTTAAAAAATAAACCCACAAAAGCGGTATTAACTTAAAATTTATGCTATTATATACTTATAAGCTAAATGGGGGAGCAAAGCAAGCAAGCAAGGAAATTATTGAAAAAGCAATTAAAATGCGTTTTGCTATTAAGTTTCTTAAAGCATTATGGCCTAAAATTATTTTTGCAGCAATATATTTTTATAATATAAGTCCTTTAGCATAAAAGGCATTTAAAAATCCAAATAAAGTGCTTTATTTATAGTTTAAATAATATTTTAAATAATATAATCTAAAATTATTTATTAAATTTATTATTAATTTATGGCTTAATTAAAGCGGAATTTATGCGTATGGGTTGCGCATATACCTATTATTAAAAAATTGAGAAACGCTTTGCAAAAGGAGAGCTTTTAAAGTTGACCTAAAAACGCATATTGGATATTTAATTAATTATATTTTATTTAATATATACAAAATCTGGGTACTTCAATTATAGCATGTAATAATCACAAGGAACATTATTTTTAATAAAACCCTATTTTTTACCTTTTTTAATATTAAAAAAGCGGCCGGCTAGCTGCGCGCAAGATTTTAAAAAATAGCCAAATTGCTTTAAGAAAATAAGATGAAGGCTTAGAACATTAAATACATATTAATAAATTGCTTAAATGCTAATAATATGCTGCAATTAAATGCTGGTGTTTTTTTTTAAATAAAAGCAATTGAATAAAGCTTTGAAAGCTATGAAAATTAAGGAGCTTATTAATTTGGGGGTGGCAATAACGCCTCCAATTGAATTTAAGTTTATAATTTTAGGGGTAAAGCAATTTCCCTTTGAATTAATGGACTTAAATATTAAACCTTTAATTAAGCCCTTAATTGATTTAATGCCTATTAATGAGAATTTGGGGGTAAAAATACGAAGGAGCATTAGATTTTTAATTTATGAGCATCTTAATTAAGTTTTATAAAGTGTTAATATATTAAGATAATTAGCAGCATTAAGCGCAATTAAAAAAAGTGTTTTATATGATATAACAAATTCTAAAAGATTTGATATAAGTGCAAAGCGTAAATTGATTTTATAAGTTGTTTTATGAGCTTAGGAGCCATATGGCTTAAAGCAAGGTCTTAAAAAGCAATAAGAAATATTTAAAAGTGTTAAACCTAAGCTTATAAAAGCTCCACCTTAAGCAATTAAAGCTAAAAAGTGACATGCGCGATAAGACTTAGGCTCTGCGAGCATTTGAATTAATAAAATGTGTTAATTAATTAAATAAAATTTAAATAAAAAATATAAAAAGGGGAAATGCTTTTTTAAAGCGGTATATAATAGCAAAACCTTATTTAAAAAGTATGCAATGCCAAAAGAGCAATTTAGGCAAGCTGCAGTTGTGCTTATATAATATATCTCTTAATTAAATAATAATGGGAATTGCTTTTATTATGATTGGCTATTAAGCAAGCTATTAAAAATAATAAAAATTAGGCAAATAATTGCATTGTATAAATAAAGAATTGCTTTTTTTTATTTGTAAATTTTAAGCTTTTAATAAAAAAATAATTTTTGATTTGCTTTTGATTTATATTAATTATAATTAATTAAATAAATAAATAATCAAATTAATTCCTTTTTTTGCAAAGATGGGTGCTGAATTTTGTTAATTTGCTTGCAAAAGCGCTATCTTTTTTTTTATAAATTTAATTTAAGGAATATGAAATTTATTTAAATAATTGATTAATTGCTTATAAGCCAAAAAACCTTTGGCCAAGGCTTTAAATAAGCAGGCTGTTTAAGCTGCTTTTATTAATTAGGTTTAAAAGAAGAAGGTTGCTAATAAGGAAAAATTGATCCCTTGCTGGGGTTATATAAAAGGAGCAATTCAAAACAAAGGCATAGGCTTTTGTTATGATATTATGAGTAGCTTGCGTTGTTTTAATTGCGCTAGCAATAATTATGCTTATTGCCCTTTCTTTTTTGGTGTTTTGGCTGCGTTTTTAAAGTATTAGAATGCTTTTAATAATAAGAGCTTTTCTTTTGAAATAAGTTTATTTAATTTAAAATAATTGAATATATTAATTTATATAAGAATTAATTAAGCTTAAAAGCGCTTATTTAGCAATGAAAAAAATGAGTAATGCTGTTTTTGCTGCTTTTGCAGCTTGCGCTGCTTGGATTGCTTTTGGTATTAATATTGGTAGCCTTTTTTGCTATTATGCCTTTGGCTAGGTTATTAATGGTAAATTGCTTTTTTTATTAAAATATTTTAAATTTATTTTTTGAAATATAATTAATTAATTGCTTTTATATATAAATAAAAAGATTTAAAATAAAAAAAAAGCATAATAAGAGTATGGAAAAAAAGGAGGAAAAGCAATTTAATTTGCTTGCTAGCTTTTGGGCTAAAATAAGAAAGATTATTATAAGCTTATTTATTTTTAAACATAGCTTGAAAGCAATTAATGGCTTTGCTGATTTTTTTAATGCTTTTTTGAATAATGAAATTTGGGTGTACCTTTTTTTAAAAAAGAAAGCTATTATTGCAAAGCAATAAATTATTAAGATTATTAAAATAATTATCAATTTTTTTGATGATTTTGGTTAAATTGTTTTAGGCTTTTTAATTAATTAAATTGCTTTTTTTAAGGCTTGGGAATCTTTTTTATTATTTTAAAATATTTTTTTATTATTATAGTTTATATTGCATCTGTTTTTCTAAAATGAAATGATCTTAAAAGCAATTATAAATATTGTAATAATATAAATAATTCAAAATTAAAAGCTTTTTAAAAAATAATAATAAAGAATATAAAAAATATTATAAATAAAAAAATAAAAAGTGTAAAAAGAAAGCTATTTAAAATCGAGCTTTTTTAGAGAATTGCTTTAATTAAGCCTATATATTTATTAAATTAATGAGAGCAATAAAATCTTTGAATTTTTATTGGCTTAGGTTTTTAGTAAATCCATTTGCAGGCATAAAGCTTATGGATAAATATTTTATTAAAAAAAAATTTTTTTAATATTTTTGACATAATTACATATTTTAAATATTAATATAATGGAGCTTGATTAAGATGCGCTTGTTTTCCTTAATAATTAATTGAATTGTTTAAATATTATTGCAAAAGATTATTTAAGCTGCTTTTATGCTTAGGCATAATTCTAAAAAAAATTATTAAAATGCCATAATCTTTTTTATTATATATTTAACCTTAAAAAGCTTTGCTTAAATAATTAAAGTAGTGATTATATTTTGATAAGCTGCTTTTTATAAAATTAAATTATTAAAAAGCATAATAATATACCTTTAAAAAAAGCATCTAATTTTGAGATTATTGCTAAAGGAAGTATTTAAGATTATAATTAAGTGGGAAGCGCGCATTTGGCAAATGTAAATTATTGTTAAAAATTGGGTTTTAAAAAAATATTAAATTATTTAATTAATAATAATAAGGTGCTTTTTTAAAAAATTAATTAAAAAGTGAAAAAGCTTTAAAGCTGCAAAAGCAATGTTTATGCGTAATATGATTGCAATATAAAGCATTAAATCAACTTTTTTTTAATATTTTTTGATTTTTTTAAGGATTGCTTTTTTAAGATTTTTAATAAATTCCATATAAAATAATAAAATGCTTAAGCAGCTTTTATTAATAAATCCAAAACGCAAAGCAACTTTTTAAATATAATTATTATATATTAGGAAAATTATTTTAGCTTATTAATTCTTAATAATTCGAATCCCTAAAAATCATGCCATTTTTTGTTTTTTAATAAGCTTATATGCTAAGTTTAATTTATTTATTATTAATTGCGCTTTTGGAATTGCTAAAGCATAATATAGCATTTGAATATTATTAACATAAAACATCATAAACATTATATATTGCTTATTTATAAATATATAAAGCTTTTTTTTATAAGGAAGCAATTTGAGAATTTGAAGAATTATTATAAAATTGCTATATTATAATGCTAAGGAGTCTTTAAATCCATAAAAAGCGCGGTTGATTTCCACTAATATTCCGTTTTATTTAAATTTATTGGGAAAATAATAGCATACGCAAATAGCTGAATTATTTTTCTTTGCATTAATAAATGCATTAATAATATTAAATTGCTTTATTTCCAAATTAAATTAAGCTATTATAGCTATGGCAGTTTTGAATAAGCAAGCAGCTAAAGTTGCGGCATATATTAATAAAATAAAGGTTTTAGCTTATAAGTCTTTTTTAATTATTATTTAAAAGCAATATTTGATTAAATAATCATTGGAATCTATTTTATAAATAAAAACCCATTTTAAAAGAATTAATTGCTTAAAAGCATAGCTATGCTTTATTACTTTTTAGCAATTGCGCAATTTTAAATTAGTAATTTTTATAATGGCTCCAGCTTTAAAGTGTTTTTCAAAAAGGTGGTATTAAAAGTTTCTTTAATTTAATGATGCTTTTGGAAGTTGCAATTAATAAATTTTGGGAAAAGCAATTAATTATTAAATTTTAATATTATTAAAAACAGATGCTGCAATTATAGCATGGATTGCTTTTAAATTCTTTTTATTATTGCATATCTTTTTTTAATTAGGCCAAAAAATAATTAAAAAATTATTAAAATGCTTGCAATTGCTTATTGAATTTAATACGCCTTTTAATAATTTTTTATTATAATAAAATATATATTATAATTAGGTTGCATTGATTATTTTATAATTTTAGTTTTTTGATTTTTATTACTTGATTTTAAAGGCACCCTTTTTCTTTTTAGGGGTTTGGGTAGCTTTTAATTTTGATTTTTTGCTAGGAGCAATAAGAGCTGTTCTATTCGCAGCTTAGCATTATAAAAATTATTATATTTAAAAGGCTTTTTAGCCTTAATTGCTTAAGGTGGAGCTTTTATAAGCTTAGGTTTAATATTTTTAAGTATTTTTTATTGCTTTTTAAGACCTTGCTTTAGGTTATATGGCTCCTAAGCTTATAAAACAATTTATAAAATCGATTTGCGCTTTGCATTCATATTAAATCTTTTGGGATTTGTTATATTATGTAAAACACTTTTTTTAATTGCGCTTAGTGTTGCTAATTGTTTTAATATATTAATATTTTATGAAACCTGATTAGGGTGCTTATAAATTAAAAGTTTAATGCTTTTTTGTATTTTCATCCCCGAGTTCTTATTAATGGGCATTAAGTTAATTAAGGGCTTAATTAAAGGTTTAATATTTAAATTCATTAATTTAAGGGGAGATTGCTTTATTCCTAAGATTATAAATTTAGATTTAATTGAAGGCGTTATTGCTACCCCTAAGTTAATAAGCTTCTTAATTTTCATAGCTTTTAAAGCTTTATTTAATTGCTTTTATTTAAAAAAAACATTAGCATTTAATTGCAATATATTATTAGCATTTAAGTAGTTTATTAATATGTACTTAATGTTTTAAGCTTTTATTTTGTTTTCTTAAAGCAATTTAGCTATTTCTTAAAATCTTGCGCACAATTGGCCAGCCGCTTTTTTAATATTAAAAGAGGTAAAAAATAGGGTTTTATTAAAAGTAATGTTTTTTGTGATTATTATATATTATAATTAAAGCACCTAAATTTTATATATATTAAATAAAACGTAATTAATTAAATATTTGATATGCGCTTTTAGATTAATTTTAAAAGCTTTTCTTTTGCAAAGCGCTTTTTGATTTTTTAATAATAAATATGCGCACAATTTATACGCATAAATCCCGCTTTAGTTAAGCCATAAATTAATAATAAGTTTAATAAATAATTTTGGGTTATATTATTTAAAATATTATTTAAAATATTATTTAAACCAAAAATAAAGCACCTTATTTGAATTTTTAAATGCTTTTTATGCTAAAAAACTTATATTATAAAAATATATTGCTGCAAAAACAATTTTAGGCCAT
Source organism: Helotiales sp. F229 (assembly GCA_002554605.1). NCBI lineage: Eukaryota > Fungi > Ascomycota > Leotiomycetes > Helotiales > Helotiales sp. F229. The sequence continues at coordinate 5,708,295 of MXAW01000004.1, read as the reverse complement.
ACTATTTTAAGGAAATTAGCAATAAAGCGCATTTTAATTGCTTTTTTAATAATTTCCTTGCTTGCTTGCTTTGCTTTCTCATTTAATTTATAAGTATATAATAGCATAAGTTTTAAATTAATATTGCTTTTATGAATTTATTTTTTAAATTAAATTATTTTATTTAATTTAATAATTAAGGTTTTATTATTTTGGCGAATTTTATAAATAAAAAGGCCAAATTGCTATTTTATTTATTATTTAAAAGCTTGGAAAGCAGCTAATATTGCGTTTAATTTTTTGCTTTTAAATATAAAATCATAAAAAACTTTTGTAAATTCGTTTTTAATCAAAAAAAGCCAATTGCTTTTATCAAACCTGGGAAGATAATTAAATAAATTTTAAATAATTTAATAAAAAAGTTGGGTAATTTTTTTTTAAATAATCACCAATTAATATTTTAATATGCTATTACTAAAGCACATTATTTGCATTTTATTTTTATAAGGCTTAAAATTTCAATATTATAAGCATTTTTTATTAATGCTTATAATGCTTTTTTTTTAAATGCTTTGCGCAAAAGTGCTATAAGTATATTATATTTTATTAAAATTTTAAATAGCGCTTGCTTAATTAAAAATCTTATTAAATGCTTTTTATTATTATTAAAAATATTAAAAGTTCAAAATCAAAGCGTTTTAATGCATTAAAAGCAATTAATAAGGCAAAAGAATAATTATTAAATTTGTATTTAAAAAAGGCTAAGTTTGCGTAGCGTTTTAAGTTTTTAATAATTATATTGCTTTTTATTAATTTATAATGCAAAATATAATTTAAATTATTATATTAAATTCCTTTTTTTAATAAATGAGCTTTTAAGATGATATTAATATTAAAACTTTTAATAATAGCAATATTAATAAGCTCTAAATTTATTATATTTGGCCTATTCTTTTTGTTAAAAGCACCTAACATTAGGCAAATATCTTTTTTTTTTATTAGCAGGCTTAAAGTACCAGCTTTAATAGCATTATTAACAATTGCTTTTATAAAGGAGCCAAGGATTAAAAGATTAATTGAGTTCATTAAATAAATTGCGGCTTTGTTATTAATTAAAGTGCTTTTGGAAAATGGGTAATAATTAAAGTTTTATGTAGCATATACTTCAATTGCTTTTATTGCAGAGTTAAGCAGTTAAGGGTTGATTATTGCAAAGATTATTTTTTTAGGATATGCTGGCATTAAAGGTTTTAATAATTAGGTTGCTTTAATATTATTAATTAAAAGAAAGCGATTAAAAGGGCGGTTATTAAAAGAGCTTGTGATTTATTAAATAAGGAGCATTTTTTAGCCACATTTATTTGTTTTGCTTTGAAGTTTAATAAAAGTAGTGGTTAGCTTTGAGCATGTTTTTTTAATTTTTTTGATTAAAGGTAAATTGCGTAACTTGTTTTTAATAAAATTATTAAAGGAATAGCGCAATGGGAAGCATTTTAGTAATTTATATTAATAAGAACTTATTGCGCAAGCGCAGTTTTTGAAAAAGCTACTTAATTTGAAGGGGCAAAAGTAAGAGAAAGAGGAGGACTTATTATTATTATTGGAAGCATTTGATTTGCTATTAAGAATAGCAATTAAATATAACCTAATGGGCTTTTTAAAAAACAATTTAAATTGCAATTATTTAATTAGAACTGCAAATATTATATTGTATTAAATTAGAATAATTAGGAAAGGTTTTTTTAAGGTGATATTTTTTTTAAAGCTTAGCGGATTTGTATTGCGCTTATTGGGGAGCTAATCAAACTTTTATTGTTTTTAAAAAGGTGTAAGTTGCTAAATTTTTTATTATAAAATTTAGATTATAAAAGAGCGCTTTTTGATAAGCACATTTTTATTTTTAAATTCAAATAATAAGCTTAAATTATTAATAAGTTGCTTTATAAAACATTGCAATATAATTTTTCTTAATTTAAGTTAAAACACTTAATGCTAAAGGAGCGTAGTTTTATTAGAGGGTTTGCATTAATTATTAAATAATTCAATTGCGCCTATAGGTGTTTTTGCTTTTTAGGGAGATAGCGCTATAAACATTATTATTAACATGCTTTTGAACCTATTTTATAACGGCTTTATAGCTTTTTGCCTTTTTGTTTTAAAAAGGCATAAATATTAAGTATTTTATTAAAAGCAGCTTAAACTTAGCCGCAACCTTTTTTAAGATTGCTATTTTATAATTCGCCTTATTAGGTTTTGCTCTCTTAGCCTTAAAATCTTTAATATTTTTTTTTTAAGCAATCTAAGCTTTGATTATTGCTTTGGCCTTTTGTGTATTATTAATCTTATATTTAATAATGAAAAATATTAAAGCAATTGGTTTTGTGTTTAATGGGCTCATTAAATTGGGAGCATTTAAATTAAGCTTTGTTTAAACCTTATTTAAATAATAAAAGTCCTTATAAGCTTAAAACCATATAAACCAGGTGCGCTTATTATAAATGAGCAATAGCTTTTTAGCTATAAATTTATTGTTTATTATGAAAAGGTTGCTTTTAAAAGCTTAAAGCATAAGGGAAAATTTGAGGAATTTAAGGAATTGAGGAAAAAAGGAAGAATTAGAAGCAATTAAAGGATTTAAATTTATAGCTTTTTTAAATTCTTATGCAAATTATTGGGATTAAAAAAGCAATATATTAAAATAGCGGTAAAATTTTTGCAATAAATAACTTGCAAAACCTTAAAAACTCCAAAAAACTTAAAAAGCTTTAATTTAATTGGCTGCGCATAATATAAAAGAATATTAATTTAATAGCTTTATTATGGGGCTTATAATTAATGTGCCCAATAAAACTCAGGCTTTGCAAGCACTTAAATTAATAAAATGTATTAATTAATTAAGTAAAATTTAAGTAAAGAGTGTGAAAGGGGGAAGTGCTTTCTTAAGGTGGTATATAATGGCAGAACCCTATTTAAAAAGTGTGCAGTGCCAAGAGAGCAGTTTAGGCGAGCTGCAGCCGTGCCTATACGATAAGAAGCCTTTTGAATATAATAATTTTTATAATGTTGAGCCGCGGATAGAATAGCTTTTGTTGCTCCCGGCGGAAGATTAAGATTAGGAGCTACCTAAACTTTTGAAAAGGAAGAGGATGCTTTTAAAATTAAGTAATAAAAATCAAAAGATTAAAGTTATAAAATAATTAATGCAATCTAATCATAATATATATTTTATTATAATAAAAAAGTTATTAAAAGGCGCATTAAATTTAATAAGCAATTGCAAGCATTTTAATGATTTTTTGGCTATTTTTTGGCTTAATCAAAAAAAGGTGCATAATAATAAAAAGGATTTAAAAGCAGTTTATATTATAATTGCAGCGTTTGTTTTTAATAATATTAAAATTTAATAATTAATTGCTTTTTTCAAAATTTATTAATCGCAATTTCTAAAGGTATTATTAAATTGAAAAGACCTTTAATACCACCTTTTTAGGAAGCATTTCAAAGCCGGAGCTATTATAAAGATTATTAATTTGGAGTTGCGTAATTGCTAGAAAGTAATAAAGCATAGCTATGCCTTTAAGCAATTGATTTTTTTAAAGTGGGTTTTTATTTATAAAATAAATTTTAATGATTATTTAATCAAATATTGCTCTTAAATAATAATTAAAAGGGATTTATAATTTAAAACTTTTATTTTATTAATATATGCCGCAATTTTAGCTGCTTGCTTATTTAAAACCGCCATAGCTATAATAGCTTAATTCAATTTGGAAATAAAGCAATTCAATATTATTAATGCATTTATTAATGCAAAAAGAAATAATTCAGCTGCTTGCGTATGCTATTATTTTCTTAATGGATTTAAATAAGATGAAATATTAATAAAAATCAATCGCGCTTTTTATGGATTTAGAAATTTCCCAGCATTATGGTATAGCAATTTTATAATAACTTTTTAAATTCTTAAGTTGCTTTTTTATAAAAAGAAGCTTTGTATATTTATAAATAAGCAATATATAATGTTTGTGGTATTTTATGTTAATAATATTTAAGTGCTATATTATGCTTTAGCAATTCCAAAAACGCAATTAATAATAAATGGATTAAATTTGGCATATAAGCTTATTAGAAAATAAGAAATGGCATGGTTTTTAAGGATTTGAATTATTAAGAATTGATAAGCTAAGATAATTTTTCTAATATATAATAATTATATTTAAAAGATTGCTTTGCATTTTAGATTTATTAATAAAAGCTGCTTAAGCATCTTATTATTTTATATGAAATTTATTAAAAATTTTGGGAAAGCAATTCTTAAAGAAATTAAGGAATATTAAAAGAAAATTGGTTTAATGCTTTATATTGCAATCATATTATGCGCAAATATTGCTTTTGCAATTTTAAAGCTTTTTTACTTTTTAATTAATTTTTTAAAAAAGCACCTTATTGCTATTAATTAAATAATTCAATATTTTTTTGAAACCCAATTTTTAGCAATAATTTACATTTGCCAAATGCGCACTTCTTATTTAATTATAGCCTTAAATATTTCCTTTGGCAATGATCTCGAAATTAAATGCTTTTTTTAAAAATATATTATTATGCTTTTTAATAATTTGATTTTATAAAAAGCAGCTTATTAAAATATAATTATTACTTTAATTATTTAAGCAAAGCTTTTTGGGATTAAATATATAGCAAAGGAGGTTATAGCATTTTAATAATTCTTTTTAGAATTACGCCTAAGCATAAAAGCAGCTTAAATAATTTTCTGCAATAATATTTAAATAATTTAATTAATTATTAGGAAAAACAAGCGCATCTTAATTAAGCTCCGCTATATTAATATTTAAAATATGTGATTATATTAAAAATATTAAAAAGGTAATTTTTTAATAAAATATTTACTTATAAGCTTTATGCCTGCAGATGGACTTATTAAAAACCTAAGCCAATAGAAATTCAAAGATTTTGTTGCTTTTATTAATTTAATAAATATATAAACTTAATTAGAGCAATTTTTTAAAAAAGCTTGTTTTTAAATAGCTTTCTTTTTACACTTTTTATTCTTTTATTTATAATATTTCTTATATTTTTTATTATTATTTTTAAAAAGCTTTTAATTTTGAATTATTTATATTATTATAATATTTATAATTGCTTTTAAGATTATTTTATTTTAAAAAAATAAACGCAATGCAAGCTATAATAATAAAAGAATATTTTAAAATAATAAAAAAGGTTCCCAAGCCTTAAAAAAAGCAATTTAATTAATTGAAAGGCTTAGAATAATTTAAATAAAATTATTAAAAAAATTGGCAATTATTTTAATGATTTTAATAATTTATTGCTTTATAATAATAGCTTTTTTTTAAAAAAAAGGGCGCACCTAAATTCCATTATTTAAAAAAGCATTAAAAAAACCAGCAAAGCTATTAATTGCTTTTAAGCTATGCTTAAAAATAAATAAGCTTGCAGCAACCTTTTTTATTTTAGCTTAAAAGCTAATAAGCAAATTGAATTGCTTTTTCTTTTTCTTTTTTATACCTTTATTATGCTTCTCTTTATTTTGAGTTTTTTTATTTATATATAAAAGCAATTGATTAATTGCGTTTCAAAAAATAAATTTAAAATATTTTAATAAAAAAAGCAATTTACTATTAATGATTTAGCTAAGGGCATAATAGCAAAAGGGGCTATTAATATTAATATTAAAAGCAATCTAAGCAGCATAAGCTATGGGAGCAGCAAGAATAATATTACTTATTTTTTTTATTGCCAAATAAGCGCTTTTAAGCTTGATTAATTTTTATATAAATTAATATATTCAATTGTTTTAAATTAAATAAACTTATTTCAAAAAAGAAGCTTTTACTATTAAAAGCATCCTAATATTTTAAAAATGCAGCCAAAACATTAAAAAAAAGGGGGCAGCAAGCATAATTATTGCTAGCGCAATTAAAATAGCGCAAGCTACTTATAATATTATAATAAAAGCTTATGCCTTTATTTTAAATTGCTTCCTTTATATAATCTTAGCAAGAAACCAATTTTTCCTTATTAGCAATCTTCTTCTTTCAAACTCAATTAATAAAAGCAGCTTAAATAGCCTGCTTACCTAAGGCTTTAGCTAAAAGTCTTTTGGCTTATAAGCAATTAATTAATTATTTAAATAAATTTCATATTTTTTAAATCAAATTTATAAAAAAAAAAATAGCGCTTTTGCAAGCAGATTAATAAAGTTTAGCACCCATTTTTGCAAAAAAAGCAATTGATTTGATTATTTATTTATTTAATTAATTATGATTAATATAAATTAAAAGCAAATTAAAAATCGTTTTTTTATTAAAAGCTTAAAGTTTATAAATGAAAAAAAGCAACTCTTTATTTATATAATATAATTATTTGCTTGATTTTTATTATTTCTAATAGCTCGCTTAATAGTTAATTATAATAAGAGCAATTCCTATTGTTATTTAATTGGGGGGTATATTATATAAGCATGGCTGCAGCTTGCCTAAATTGCTTTTTTAGCATTGCACACCTTTTAAATAAGGTTTTGCTATTATATATCGCCTTAAGGAAGCATTTTCCCCTTTTATACTTTTTACTTAGATTTTACTTAATTAATTAATACATTCTATTAATTCAAGTGCTCGCAAAGCCTGAGTCTTATCGCGCATGTCATAAAGAGATAATTAAACTTTTACTATTTTTAAGAAGGTGTGAATTATTAAATCCCCTATTATAATTTAAATTATAAAGGAGCGCTTTTTAATAAGTACGTCTTTATTCTTAAATCTAAACGGTAGGCTTAAGTCGTTAATAGGTTATTTTATAAAGTACTATAGTGTAATTTTCTTTAATTTAAGTCAAAACATTTAATGTTAAAGGAGCGTAGTCTCGTTGAAGGGTTTACACTAATTATTAAATAATCCAGTTATGCCTGTAGGTGTTCTTGTTTTTTAAGAAGACAACGTTATAAACGTCACTATTAACGTGATTTTAAACCTACTTTATAACGGCCTTGTAACTCCTCGCCTTTTCATTTTAAGAGGGTATAAGCATTGAGTACTCTATTAAAAGCAGCTTAAACTTAGCCGTGACCTTTTTTTAGGGTTATTACCTTATAATTCGCTTTATTAGGTTTCACTCCTTTAGCCTTAAAGTCTTTGATATCTCTTTCTTAAATAACTTAAGGCTTAATTATTACTTTGGCTTCTTATGTGTCGTTAATCTTATATTTAACAGTAAGGAATGTTAAAGTAGTTGGTTTTATGTTTAGTAAGTTCATTAAGTCGGGAACATTTAAATTAAGCTTTATTTAGACTTTATTTAAACGATAAAAGTCCTTATAAGCTTAAAACCATATAAGTCAAGTACGTTTGTCATAAGTGAGTAATAACTCTTTAATTGTGGATTTGTCATTCATTATAAAAAAGTTGTTCTTAAGAGTTTAAAGTGTAAGGGAAAATTCGAAGAATTTGAAGAATTGAGGGAAGAAGGAAGAGTAAGAAGTAATTGAAGGATTTAAATGTATAGCTTTTTTAGGCTTTTATATAAGTTGTTGGAGTCAAAGAAGTAATGTGTTAAAATAACAATGAAAACTTTATAATAAGTAACTCGTAAAACCTTAAGAACTTTAAGGAACTCTGGGAGTTTTAATCTTATTAGTTGCGTATAATATAAAAGAATACTAATTTAATAGTTTTGTCACGGGGTTTATAATTGATATGTGCAATAAGACTTAGGTTTTGCGAGTACTTAAATTAATAAAATATGTTAATTAATTAAGTAAAATTTAAATAAAAAGTGTAAAAGGGGGAAGTGCTCTTTTAAGGCGGTATATAGTGGTAGAACCCTATCTAGAAAGTGTGCAGTGCTAAGAGAGCAGTTTAGGCGAGCTGCAGCCGTGCCTGTACGACAAAAAGGCCGCCTTTAAGCGAGTAGGTCTTTTTTTTAGTCGCCTTTTAACGGATTAAGCCGAAGCTTAATAACTTCTGTGCTAATCGGAGTGGATTATCGATTTATTTACTCCAAAGGTTACACTTTAACGTGTATAACTAATAAACTAACTTCGCTAAGCTTACCACGTTATAAATATCCACGCTAATAAAAATCTAATAAGCGTATTAGCTTTTTTAGGCAAAGTTTAGTTTAAGTAAGTCAATCACATGTGTATATTCCTACAGTATACCCTTTAAATACCTTAAGTACTTAAAGCCTTAAAAAAAAAATTATTATTATTATTAGAATAAACGCTATAAGTAAAATTTGGCGCTTTTGGCGCTTTTGGCGTAGAATTTTTTTTAATATACGGCCTTTGTCCCTAATTTTTTTAATATACAACTTTTTAACTAAAAGCGCTAAAAGCACAAAAAGCCGCCGCTAGCGGCCATTAGCCACTAAATTTTTTTACAGATATAGTTTGTACCATTTGTTTAAAAGCTTTTATAATAGCTTATCCATTTTTTAATTAATTATAGAGACTAGTACTATGTCTCTTATATCCTAATTAACTTTACAACGGGTTTAATTTATTAATCGTTTTATCTTGTTTTATTATATTTAAATTAAAGATTAAGTAAACTTTAAGGTTTGTTTTATTTTTAAAATGACTTTTATAACATCGTCCTTATTTAAGCTTTTTATTATTGACTTTAAGGGTTTTAAATTTTACACATTATATGAAGTTTTTAAATTATAACCGTTTAAGACTTAAGATAATATCATGTTTCCTAAGGACTCGTGTAATAATGTAAGTTAAGCGATGTCTATAATTAGTAAAAAGGAACTCTAGTTATTTTAATAATACGTGTAAAATAACCGAAGTCATTGCTTAATATATTAGTTCATAGTTTTTTTTTATTTGTTCACATTTAAGTTATAAGTTATAATAAGCTTTACTTTTGTACTTAAAATACGATAATATTCGTTTTAAAAAGTTAAAATAAACTAAAGGCCTTTATCTAAAACAATTAAATTGGGCATTTTAAAATGTCAGTTTTAGTAAATTAAAAAAAAGTCAGTTATACCTTTAACAGTAATGGTCTTATGATAAAGGACAAAGGAGGGCTTCTTCATGAATTAATCTATGATTATAAACATAAAATTAAAGCCATTTTTATCTTAAAGTAATTTTATAAAATCTATTGTTAAATGTTAATATAGTCTTATAAGAATTAACAAAGGATAAAGTAAGCTAAGGGTCTTATTTTTACAAGCCTTTATTTTAAAACAACTATAATTAATAATATATCATACTAGGGGACCAATCAGAGATTAATAGGTGACAGCTTTAATATTACTTAACTCTAATATAATATTATTAAAAGCGGTAATAATAAAAGTAGTAATATTATAAGTAATATTATAAGTAATATTATAAGTATAATAATAAGTATTTTTTAGTTTTTAATGCTCCACAGGCCCTCCGGGGGCCCTCCGGGGGCTCTACGAGGCCTGTGTATTAATAATAATTATATTAAAAAAGCCTTTTGTATTAAACTATTAAACTATTAAACTATTAAACTATTAAACTATTAAACTATTAAACTATTAAACTATTAAACTATTAAACTATTAAACTATTAAACTATTAAACTATTAACCTATTAAACTATTAAACTATTAAACTTCATAAATAACTTCATAAGTATTGTATTTAATAGTTTAATAAGTAATATTATACATATATTTATTAATTCTTAAATCAACTTTTTATAAAGAAAATCAGTAAAGTAAATTTTTAATATTTACTTCTAATTATATATTAAGCTTAATATTTAAGTTATAATAACAATATTTTTATTTTTAAATATACCGTTCTTATTTTAATAACCTTTATTAATTACATTTTTTATAAATAATTATTTATTAATTTATATATTAAAATAAGATAAGATTTAATTTAATTTTAATTTTTTAATTAATTATATGATATTTGTTTAATAATTAATATCTTTATAATTATATTAGTCATTATAATTCCGAAAAAGCCATTTTAAAAAGCTAATGAAACTAATTTTAAAACAGGTCTTATTCTGTATTTTAGTTAAAAACTCATAGTGATATACGATTTTTAAATAATATTTCTTTAGAAATATTTCTTTAATAATTAATATTCTTATAATTATATTAGTCATCGTAAATATATAAAAGCCATTTTAATAAGCTAATTAAGCTGATTTTAAAATAGGTCTTATTTTATATTTTACTTAAAAACTCATAATAATGCACGATTTTTAAACAAAACTTCTTTAAAAATATTTCTTTAATAATTAATATTCTTATAATTATATTAGTCATCATAAATCCAAAAAAGTCATTTTAATAAGCTAATTAAGCTGATTTTAAAACAGGTCTTATTTTATATTCTACTTAAAAACTCATAATAATGCACGATTTTTAAATAAAATTTCTTTAAAAATATTTCTTTAATAATTAATATTCTTATAATTATATTAATCATCATAAATATAAAAAAGCCATTTTAATAAGCTAATTAAGCTGACTTTAAAACAGGTCTTGTTTTGTATTTTAGTTAAAAACTCAGAGTAATGTACGATTTTTAAATAAATTTCTTTTAAAAGTATTTTTTTAATAATTAATATCTTTATAAGTTTATTAGTCATCATAAATCCGAAAATGCCATTTTAATAAGCTAATTAAGCTGATTCTAAAACAGGTCTTATTTTATATTTTAGTTAAAAACTCATAATATTACACAATATTTAAATAATTCCCCTTTAAAAGTGGGGCTTTTTAAGCTTCCGGCACTCCCACACTCCCGTCCCACACTCTTGAGGTTTTGTTGTATATTGTACAATCAACACCACTTCTATTATTACACTTAAAACATTATAAAAATCACGTTCTAATCACGACAGATACAAAGCTCGGTCCACGTATTTATGACCAATTAAAGGAGGGCAAAAATTAACAGATTTTTTCACTACTGGGAAAATCAAGCTGGTGTAGAGATTTCTACGTGACTAAGTGCCTGAGGCTCCTAAATTCAAGAAAACGTAGAGACAGCTAAAGCTGTCAATTAGATAAATGTTTATTATCCTTAAAAGCGTTAACTAATAATTGACTAGTTTCTTGACCTTTGTAATTTTAAATGGCCTTAGCTTTTTATAATTTAACTTGTATTTTAATTATTTAATTATAATATTTTTTTAAAATAAGTAAATTTTATTCCTTTTCTTAAGTATTAGTCTTATACTACGCTTTTTGTTATAATACATCGTTGATTTTTATGTTATAAATAAAATATTAGCTAATAATTCCTCATATAATTGCTTTAGCTTATCTTCTTATAATATAGCTTTTTGCGTAATTCTTTAACCCACAATTAATATATTATATGCTATTAAGTTATACCCATAATTCATATAAAACAACAATACCCTAATAATCTCTTAATTCACATTATTATATATAAATTAGGCCAATTAAAATAATTAAACCTAATTATCCTGCTTATAATTTACATAGTATTAAAAATAAATTTTTATTTTTTAATTGATTTATTTTATTTATACATTTATTTAAAAATAAAAGGCCATTAACATTTTTTGTTTTATTTTTAAAAATATAATTAGAGTTTTCTAAAATCTTAAAATAAAAAGCTTGTCATTATTTAAAATAATCTCGTCTAGTATTTTATAATTTACGAAAATCATTGAAAAAGATATTTACGCTATAATAGGCGTATTTTATGTTTTTAATACTAATACTATATATGCGTATTTAATAAACTTATTTATTATAACACAAATCAAATTATATATAATTCTTATAATTAAGTCTTTTAAAAATGGCAATTTAATTATAAAATTCAAAGCAATTGATTTTCATAGGCATAATAATTTTATTAATAATTTTATAAGCCCATATAAAACACAATAAATTGCCTTATTTCAAATGCATATATTACATAATAATATTACGTTTTCAATTACTTTTCTTATACTTGAAAAATAATATTTTTTAAAAAGCCTTAACAATATTTTAACAACTCCTTAATGTCCATGGGCTAGCAGCCTATGCTATTTTTTAATAAAATTCGTTTTATTTCGTATTAAAACATAAACTTGTTTTTAATATAAAAAAGCCCTAATAATAATAAAAAAGAACCCTTTACCTAATTATTTCTTTTATTTAATTATTATCAAGTCTTAATTATAATTCTTTTAAATTTTCTTAAAAAGGGGGCTTATTACTATTAATTATTTATGATTAATAATTAATAAATTATCATTCTTTTATAATATAATATAAGATTTGTGCGTTTTATTTATAAAATATTTTGATTTTCAACTTAAAGCATTGGCTTAAGCGTTTTCTATTCCTTTAATATAAGAAATTCGAAATTTAATAATAAAAAGCATTTTATATTAACGGACTTAATGTTGATTTAATTCCTTAATAATAATAAAATAAATGAAATTCTTATAATTTATTAAAATTTATATTTTATAAGCGGCGCCCTTAAAATAAACCATTTATTTACATATTATATTTATAATTGCCAGCAACCTTTTATTACAAATATTATAATTAAATTTTACTAATAATAATTTCCGTAAATAATAAGCAATTAATTATTATTTGCCGTTCTTGTTCAATTGACTAAGCATAATATTAATAACATAATCCAAAAAATCCGTTTTTATGTATATTTCTTTATTAAGTGTAAAAGATATAAAAACGGGTTTTTTAATAAATATTTCCTTAAGAGCTTTAAAAGCCGCATTAGCTTCCTTTATTTATATATATTCTTTGTTTTTATAAATCAACTTTATAAATACCTTAATAATTCTTAAATAATTTTTAATAAATAATTTATAGAAATTAGCGAATTTAAAAAAAGATTATAATTTTTTAATATTAATAATTTCAATTTAATCAATAATTGCTTTAATATTTTTAAGATTCATAGCCAATTTAATAATAATAATTACATAATTTAAAAAAATGACTTTTTTTATATAAAAATTACATTTCTTTAATTTAAAAAATATAAAGGCGGCTTTTAATTTCTTAAAAATTGCTATTACGTTTTTTATATGTTGTTCTTTATTTTTGAAATAAACTAGAATGTCATTCAAATAATAAATGTATATTATGTTTAAATATGGCCATAAAATATTATTAATTAAATGTTAAAATATAACCGGTGCGTTAATTAAGCCAAATGATATAATCGTGTACTTATAATGACTAAAACAAGTGTAAAATGCTGTTTTTTCTTTTTCATCCTTAGCTATTTTAATAAGATTATACGCGCTTTTTAAATCAAGCTAAATAAAGATTTTAGCCTTTATAAGCCTATTTTACAGCTTTTTGACTAATACTAATACATAATAATCCTTTTTAATGGCATTGTTTAATTAATGGTAATTAATGTACATTTATTATTCGCCGCTTTTTTTTCGTAAAAAGGACATTACTTTCTTATAAGGATTTGAATTTTTTAATAAATCCTTTTATTAAATCTTTATTAATATATTCTTTAATTATTATTAACTTTATTACTAAATATTCTTTAAGTAATTAAAATATTAATTTAGTATTTTTTTTTAAATTTAATCTAATAATTATAGTTCTGATGTTTAGGCAAGGCTTTAATATCTTATTCTTTTTTAAATAATGCCATAAAGTTATAATATGCTAATAGTATATCTTTTATTAATAAACATTTATTTTAGTATTTAATTTATTTCTTGAAAATAGCGTAAATCTTTTAAACAATCAATATTCCTACTTTATTCTAATAGTAATTCTTACAACAATTAAACATTAATTGCCTTTTAATCTAATTAATTTTTGAATTATGTTTTTTTATTTAAAGAAGTCCAAAAATAATATTATACATCCTAATTCAAATAATATTAAATTAAATTCTTTTAAAGTAACCGGTAATGTCCATATATAAAATTTAAATTTACATATTTACCGTCCTATTGGCAGTAACATTCCCATTAGCAAATATTAACTAATACTCTCTTTTTTTATTTTAATAAGTAATAAATGCTTAAGCATAATAGCAGAAGATATAAAATTCTCTTGTGCCTTAAAGTCCATTATAGCCTTAAAAGTTACTTTTTTAATTTTTATTTTCATAATTAAATGGCAATTTCCCATTACTATTAATTAGCACATAAGGAAATCTTTTTAATAAAAGTTTTTTATTAAGATGTTTTTTTAAACTCGATGGTTTGGTTTTATAGCCATAATTATAAACAATTAATTTGTTCCTAAGATTTAGGCTAATAAAATAAAACGTTTTTAATACATTTGGGTATTATTAGCTATATTAAATTAAAATCGCCGTCGGTTACTTTTTAATATAATTTCCTAAAATTTTCCCTCCTCCAGCTTATCTTAGCTCTTAAAAACAGGCAATAATTTACATATGGGTTTAAAAATAACTACTACTATATTTAACCTGCTTTCACTTAATATGTTTATAATCCTAATAAATTACCTAATATTTTTTGCCTTATTATGATTCTTTTGTAAAAATTAATTTTAGTTCTTTATAAGTAATCTTTATGATCTTGTTAATCTAATATTAAATGTTTAAAGCCCAAAAGTACAAATTCTTTTTTTATTAAATAATTTCCTAAACCTTGCCTTATAATAAACTAAAAAAAATAGGTAAAATAGCCTTGAATTTAAAACCCAACAAAGCTTCTTATTTTTGCCTTTTTTGCTATTTTTTATTATGTTATTATCATCTTTTATTTAAGCATAAATTCCGTTGTTTTTAAGTTTATTTATAATCATTTATTAAAAGCTTAAAGCATTAAGCTACTTCATAGGGTATAGTGGCATAAAAACGCCGGTAATATTATAGGCGCCTTATCTTATTGTATTAATTTGTTTCTTTTTTAATTAAGAATTTTTTTAATAATAAAAATTAGCCATATGGCCCAAAAGATCACATTTAAAGCATAGCTTATTTTATACTCATTTATTTATAACTTTTTTAAAAAGTTTACTATTATATGGCTTTCCCTTGGCTTATTTTCAAAAAATAACATTTAGCTTTATTTTCTTAAAATAAAAAGCGTTTCAAGGTTTATTATACTTTTAATAAAAGTATTACCCCTTTCACTTAAGGCTCCGCTTATAAGCTTAATTATCAATTTTAATTATAAGCTTAATCAACTTCTAAAAATCATTTAATTATTTTAAACAAGTGATCTCATTTTTAACATTATTTTTTAGCCTTTTATAATAGCGGTCCTTTAAAGCATTTTCCTCTTATTTAATTTGTTTAATATATTACTAAAATTCCATCATATAATTTGCGTAAAACCTAATTTACTAAAGTTTTTATATACTGCGCATTGCCATGCGCATTATATTAATATTATTAAAAATTTTGATCATAAATTTCTTTAAGCTTTTAAAAAATAAGAACATTTTTTAAGTGGCTTTAAAAGCATTGGTTATTACACTTTTCGCTAAATTTTTAATGGCCATATAATTATTGAAAAATGGTTCCATTTAATCCTAGGTCGCCCTTTTAAATAAGGTAATAACCCATAAAACTTTCTTAATTTTAGAGGTGAATTGTCTTATATAAAATCCAATATACATATCAACCTAGATTATTTAATATTAATACTTATTATAATCACTATTAAAAGTCTCCAAGATAAAGACCTTAATGTTTTTATTAATATTGCCTAAGATAGTGACAATAATATTCTTATTAAATATTAACCCTTTAATAAACATAATATACGTGAATCAATATTTTTAACAAAAAAGTACTCAAAATATAATAGTTTATTATTTATTTAATATAAATATAAAAGGCTGTGATTAATCTTTAATAATCAAAAAATAAGTGTATTATATACAATAAAAAACAATTATTAATATAAGTAAAAATACTATTTAAAATTAAACATAAAGCTCTTATTTAATAATAAATATGCCAATTTTATATAAAACCTTTGTTCTTTTTGAATCATTATAATCTAAGGTAATTATATAAGGATTTCCCCAAACACTATGATCCTTAATAATCTTATCACATAACCCGCTATCCCATGCCCCATAAGATCCCCTTATTTTGGCTTCTCTGTACAGCAAGGCTGCCAAGCCTTAGGGCCAAAACGCGCGTGATACTCCCTACCAAATATGTTCGTAACACTTTTAAAGCTCTCTTATACATTAGTTTCCTTATATAATCGGGAATGCATTACACAATTAAGGGGTATATTATGTGGAATAGGGTTACTTACTTAAGCAAGCCTCTATTCAGCATATATCTTCAGTTATACAGGAGCTTCCCCTTTATAAAATCAGACGCTTTTGCCACATTCAGACCTACTGCTTTCCTGCGCAACAATTCCCCTTTAAAAATAAGGCTTTTTAAACTTTTTAATATTAAACGCGGGTATTTTTACACTCCTTTTTATACTTAAGTGAGGTTTTATTATATGTCGTATAATCAATACTACCCTTTATTATAAACTCTTTAAACGTCACAAGATCATAAGTCATAATGACGTGCGCGATAAGACTCAGGCTCTGCGAGCACTTGAATTAATAAAATGTGTTTATTAATTAAATAAAATCTAAGTAAAAAGTGTAAAAGGGGGAAGTGCTTCCTTAAGGCGGTATACAATAGCAGAATCCTATTTAAAAAGTGTGCAGTGCCAAAAGAGCAATTTAGGCAAGCTGCAGCCGTGCCTGTATAACATACCCCCCAATTAAATAATAATGAGAATTGCTCTTATTATAATTAGCTATTAGGCAAGCTATCAAAAATAATAAAAATCAGGCAAATAATTGCGCTATACAAATAAAAAGTTGCTCCCTTTCATTTATAAACCTTAAGCTTTTAATAAAAGAATAATTTTTAATTTGCTTTTGATTTACATCAATCACAACCAATCAAACAAATAAATAATCAAATCAATTGCTTTTCTTGCAAAAATAGGTGCTGAACTTTATTAATCTGCTTGCAAAAGCGCTACCTCCTTTTTCATAAATTCAATTTAAGGAATATAAAACTTATTTAAATAATTAATTAATTGCTTATAAGCCAAAAGACCCTTGGCCAAGGCTTTGAATAAGCGGGCTATTTAAGCTGTTTTCATTGGTTAGGTTTGAAAGAAAAAGGTTGCTGATAAGGAGAAATTGGTCCCTTGCCGGGATTGTATGAAAAAAGCAATTTAAAACAAAGGCATAGGCTTTTATTATAATATTATAAATAACTTGCGCTGTTTCAATTGCGCTAATAATAATCATACTTGCTGCCCCCCCTTCCCTGGTATTTTGGCTGCGTTCTTAAAATATTGGGATGCTCTTAGCAATAAAAGCTCCTCTTTTAAAATAAGTTTATTTAATTTAAAACAATTAAATATATTAACTTATATAAAAGTTGATCAAGCTTTAAAGCGCCTATTTGGCAATAAAAAAAATGGGTGGTGCTATCCCTGCTGCTTCCGCAGCTTGCGCTACTTAAATTGCTTTTGGTATTGGTATTGGTGGCTTTTCTTGCTATTACAGCCTTAGCTAGGTCATTAATAATAAATTGCTTTTTTTATTAAAATATTCTAAATCTATTTTTTGAAACGCAATTAATCAATTGCTTTTATATATAAATAAAAAGACTTAAAATAAAAAGGAGCATGACAAAAATATGAAAAAAAAGGAGAAAAAGCAATTTAATTTGCTTGCTAGCTTTTGGGCTAAAATAAAAGAAATTGCTATTAGCTTATTTATTCCTAAACATAACTTAAGAGCAACTAATAGCCCTGCTAATCTTTTTAATGCTTTTTTGGGTAATGAAATCCGAGTGCGCCCTTTTTTAAAAAAGGAAGCTGCTATTGCAAAGCAATAAATTATTAAAATTATTAAAATAATCGCCAATTCTTTTGATAATCTTATTCAAATTGTTCTAAGCCTTTTAATTAATTAAATTGCTTTCTTTAAAGCTTGGGAACCTCCTTTGTTATCCCAAAATATCCCCCTGTTATTATAGCTTGCATTGCGTTTGTTTTTTTAAAATAAAATGATTTTGAAAGCAATTATGAAAACTGCAATAATATAAATAATTCAAAATCAAAAGCTCTTTAAAAAAAAACAATAAAAAACATAAGAAATATTACAAATGAAAAAATAAAAAATATAAAAAAAAAGCTATTTAAAAACAAGCTTCTTTAGAGAATTGCTCCAATTAAGCCCATATATCCATTAAATTAATAAAAGCAACAAAATCTTCGAATTTCTATTGGCTTAGGTTTTTAATAAATCCATTCGCAAGCATAAAGCTTATGGGTAAATACTTCATTAAAAAACTACCCTTTTAATATTCTTAATATAATCATATATTCTAAATATTAACATAGCAAAGCTTAATTAAGATGCGCTTGTTTTCCCCAACAATTAATTAAATTGTTTGAATATTATCGCAAAAAATTATTCAAACTGCTTTTATATTTAAGCGTAATTTTAAAAAAAATTGTTAAAATGCCATAACCTTTTTTGCTATATATTTAATCTTAAGAAGCTTTGCTTAAATAATTAAAATAATAATTGTATTTTAATAAGCTGCTTTTCATAAAATCAAGCCATTAAAAAGCATAATAATATACCTTTAAAAAAAGCATCTAATTTTAAAATCATTATTAAAAAAAAATATCTAAAGCTATAATTAAATGAGAAGCGCGTATTTGGCAAATATAAATTATTGCCAAAAATCAAGTTCCAAAAAAATATTAAATTATTTAATTAATAGCAATAAAATGCTTTTTTAAGAAATTAATCAAAAAATAAAAGAGCTTTAAAACTGCAAAAGCAACATCCGCGCATAACATGATTATAGTATAAAGCACTAAACCAACTTTCTTTTAATATTTCTTAATTTTTTTAAAAATTGCTTTTCCAAAATTTTTAATAAATTCCATATAAAATAATAAAATGCTTAAGCAGCTCCCATCAACAAATCCAAAACGCAAAGCAATTTTTTAAATATAATTATTATATATTAAGGAAATTGTTTTAGCTTATCAATTCCTAATAATTCGAATCCCTAAAAACCATGCCATTTTTTGTCCTTTAATAAGCTTATACGCCAAATTTAATTTATTTATTATCAATTGCGCTTTTAGAATTGCTAAAGCGTGATATAGCACTTGAATATTATCAATATAAAACACCATAAACATTATATATTGCTTATTCATAAATATATAAGGCTCCTTTTTACAAAAAAGCAATTTAAGAATTTAAAAAGTTGTTATAAAATTGCCGTATCATAATGCTAAGGAATCTCTAAGTTCATAAAGAGCGCAATCAATTTTCATTAATATTCCATTTTGTTTAAATTTATTAGGAAAATAATAGCATACATAAATAGCTAAATCATTTTTCTTTGCATTAATAAATGCATTAATAACATTAAACTGCTTTATTTCCAAATCAAATTAAATTACCATAGCTATAGCAGTTCTAAATAAGCAAGCAGCTAAAATTGCGGCGTATATTAACAAAATAAAGGTTTCAAATTATAAGTCCCTTTTAATTATTACTTAAAAGCAACATTTGATTAAATAATCATTAGAATCTACCTTATAAATAAAGACCCACTTCAAAAAAATCGATTGCTCAAAGGCGTAATTATGCTTTACTACCCTTTAGCAATTGCGCAACTCCAAATTAATAATCTCTATAATAGCTCCAGCTCTAAAGTGCTCCCCAAAAAGATAGTATTAAAAATCTCTTCAATTTAATAATGCCTTTGAAAATTGCAATTGATGAATTTTGGGAAAAGCAACTGATTATCAAATTTCAATATTATTAAAAACAAACGCTGCAATTACAACATAAACTGCTTTCAAATCCTTTCCATTATTATGCACCTTTTCTTAATTAAGCCAAAAGATAGCCAAAAAATCATCAAAATGCTTGCAATTGCTTATCAAATTTAACGCGCCTTTTAATAACTCTTTTATTATAATAAAATACATACTACAATTAGGTTGCGTTAATTATCTTATAACTCTAATTTTTCAACCTTTATTACTTAATTTTAAAGGCACCTTCTTCCTTTTTAAGGGTTTAGGTAGCTTTTAATCTTAATCTTTCGCCAAAAGCAACAAAAGCTATTCTATTTGCGGCTTAGCATTATAAAGATTATTATGTTCAAAAGGCTCCTTAGCCTTAATTGCTTAAGATAAAGCTTTTATAAGCTTAAATTTAATACTCTCAAATATTTCCTATTGCTTTTTAAGACCTTGCTTTAGATTATATGGCTCCCAAGCTCATAAAACAATTTATAAAATCAATTTGCGCTCCGCACCCACATTAAATCTCTTAGGATTTATTATACCACGTAAAACACTTCTCTCAATTGCGCTTAATGCTACTAATTATCTTAATATGTTGACACTTTATAAGACCTAATCAGGGTGCTTATGAATTAAAAATCTAATGCTCCTTTGTATTTTCATCCCCAAGTTCTTACTAATGGGCACTAAGTTAATTAAGGGCTTAACTAAAGGTTTAATATCTAAGTCCATTAATTTAAGGGGAAATTGCTCCACCCTTAAGGTTATAAACTTAGATTTAACTAAAAGCGTTATTGCCACCCTCAAATTGATAAGCTCCTCAACTTCCATAACTTTCAAAGTTTTATTTAATTGCTTTTATTTAAAAAAAACATTAGCATTTAATTGCAGCATATTATTAGCATTCAAGCAATTTATTAATATATACTTAGCATTCTAAGCCCTTATCTTATCTTCTTAAAGCAACTTGGCTATTTCTTAAAGTTTTGCACGCGGCTGGCCAGCTGCTCTCTTAATATTAAAAAAGGTAAAAAATAAGATTTTATTAAAAGTGACATTCCTTATAATTATTATATGCTATAATTAAGGCACCCAAATTTTATATATATTAAATAAAACGTAATCAATTAAATATCCAATATGCGCTTTTAAATCAATTTTAAAAGCTTTTCTTTTGCAAAGCGCTTCTCAATTTTTTAATAATAAGTATGCGCGCAACCTGTACGCATAAATCCCGCTTTAATTAAGCCATAAATCAATAATAAATTTAATAAATAACTTCGGGTTATACCATTTAAAGTATTATTTAAACCAAAGGTAAAGCACCTCATTTAAACTTTTAAATGCCTTTTGTGCTAAAAGACTTATATTATAAAAATATATTGCCGCAAAAACAATTTTAAGCCATAATGCCTTAGGAAAATTGGCAGCAAAACGCATTTTAATTGCTTTTTTAATAATTTCCTTATCTGCTTGCTCTGCTTCCCCATTTAGCTCATAAGTATATAATAGCATAAGTTTTAAGTTAATACCGCTTTTATGGGTTCATTTCTCAAATTAAATTGCTTTATTCAATTTAATAATTAAGGTTTTATTATTTTGGCGAATTTTATAAATAAAAAGGCCAAATTGCTGTTTCATCCATTATTTAAAAGATTAGAAAGCAGCTAATACTGCGTTCAATCTTTTGCTTTTAAATATAAAGCTATAAAAAACTCCTATAAATTCGTTTTTAATTAAAAGAAGCTAGTTGCTTTTATTAAACCTGGGAAAATAATTAAATAAATCTTAAGTAATTTAATAAAAAGGTTGGATAGCTTTCCTCTCAAATAATCATCAATTAATATTTTAATATGCTATTGCCAAAGCACATTGCTTGCATTTTACTTTTATAAGGCCTAAAATTTCAATATTGCAAGCATTCTTTACTAATGCTTGTAATGCTTCTTTTCTTAAATGCCTTGCGCAAAAGTGCTACAGGTGCATTATGTCTTATTAAGGTCTTAAGTAGCGCCTGCTTAATTAAAAACCTTATCAAATGCTCCTTATTATTATTAAAAACATTAAAAGTTCAAAATCAAGGCATTTCAATGCATTAAAAGCAATTAACGAGGCAAAAAAGTAATTATCAAGCTTATATTTAAAAAAAGCTAAATTTGCATAGCATTCTAAGTTCTTAATAATCACATTGCTTTTTACCAATCCATAATGCAAAGTATAGTCTAAACCATTATACCAAATTCCTTCTTTTAATAAATAAGCTTCTAAAATGATATTAATATTAAAACCCTCAACAACAGCAACGTTAATAAGCTCTAAATCTATTATATTTGGCCTATTCTTTTTATTAAAAGCACCTAATATTAAGCAAGTACCCCATCCCTTCACTAGCAAGCTTAAAATACCAGCCTTAATAATATTATTAATAATTGCTTTTACAAAAGAGCCAAGGACCAAGAAATTAATTAAGTTTATTAAATGAACTGCGGTTTTATTATTAATTAAAATGCTCCTAAAAAATAGGTAATAATCAAAATCCCATATAACATATATTCCAATTGCTTTCATTGCAAAGTCAAGTAATTAAAGGCTAATTATCGCAAAAACTATCTTTTTAAAATATGCTAACGCCAAAGGTTTTAACAATTAAATTGCTTTAATGTTATTAATTAAAGGGAAGCAATTGGAAGGGCGATTGTTAAAAAAGCCTATGATTTATTAAATAAGGAGCATCTTCTAATTACATTTATTTGCTTTGCTTTAAAGTTCAATGAAAATAATGGCTAGCTTTAAGCGTGTCTCCTTAATCTTTTTAATTAAAAATAGATTGCGCAATTTATTTCTAATGAAATCATTAAAGGAATAGCGCAATTGAAAGCATTTCAATGGCTCATGTTAATAAAAACTTATTACGTAAGCGCAATCCTTGAAAAAGTTACTCAATTTGGAAAAGCAAAAGCAAGAGAAAAAAAAGGATATGTTATTATTATTGGAAGCATTTGATTTGCCATTAAGAATAGCAATTAAATATAACCCAATGGGCTTTTCAAAGAATAATTCAAATTGCAATCGTTTAGCCAAAGCTGCAAATATTATATTATATTAAATTAAAATGATTAGGTAAGATCTCCCTAAAATAATATTTTTCCAAAGTTTGGCGGACTTATGTTATGCTTATTGGGAAGCTAATCAAACTTTCATTATTTCCAAAAAAGTATGAGTTGCTAAATTCTTTATCACAAAATCTAGATTATAAAAAAGCGCCTTTTAATAAGCACATTTCCATTTCTAAATCCAAATAATAGGCTTAATTCGTTAATGGGTTGCTTTATGAAGCACTGCAATATAATTCTTTTTAATTCAAATCAAAACACTTAAAGCTAAAGAAGCATAATCTCATCAGAGGGTTCGCACCAATTATTAAATAATTCAATTGCGCCCATAAGTGTTTTTGCTTTTCAAGAAAATAGCGCTATAAATATTATTATCAATATGCTCTTAAACCTACTTTATAATAACCTTATAGCTTCTTGCTTTTTTGTTTCAAAAGAGCATAAGCATTAAGTACTTTGTCAAAAGCAGCTTGAATCTAGCCGCAACCTTTTTTAAGGTTGCTATCTTATAATTCGCCTTATTAGGCTTTGCTCCCTTAGCCTCAAAATCTTTAATATCTTTTTCCCAAGCAACCTAAGCCTTAATTATTGCTTCAGCCTCTTGTATATTATTAATCTTATATTCAACAATGAGAAATGTTAAAGCAATTGGTTTTATGTCCAATAAGCTCACTAAATTAAAAGCATTTAAATCAAACTCTATCCAAACCTTATTTAAATAACAAAAGTCTTTATAAGCTTAAAATCATATAAGCCAGATGCATTTATTATAAGTAAGCAATAGCTTTTTAGCTATGGATTTGTTGTTTATTGTGAAAAGATTGCTCTTGAAAGCTTAAAGCATAAGGGAAAATTCGAAGAATTTGAGGAATTAAAAGAAGAAGAAAAAGTGAAGAGGAAGCAATTAAAAAATTTAAATCCAACTCTTTTTTAGGCTCTTTTGCAGATTATTGAGATCAAAAAAGCAGTATATTAAAATAGCGGTAAAAACTCTGCAACAAATAGCTCGCAAAACCTCAAAAATTTCAAAAAACTTAAAAAGCTTTAATCTCATCAGCTACGCGCAATATAAAAGAATACTAATGACGTGCGCGATAAGACTCAGGCTCTGCAAGCACTTAAATTAATAAAATATGTTGATTAATTAAGTAAAATCTAAGTAAAGAGTGTGAAAAGGGGAAGTGCTCCCTTAAGGCGGTATATAATGGCAGAACCCTATTTAAAAAGTATGCAGTGCCAAGAGAGCAGTTTAGGCGAGCTGCAGCCGTGCCTGTACGACATACCCTCTAGTCAAATAACAATGGGAGTTGCTCTTATTGTGGTTGGCTATTAGGCGAGCTGTCAGAAATGATAAAAATTAGGCAAACAATTGCGCTATATAAATAAAAAATCGCTTTCTTTCATTTGTAAACCTGAAGCTTTTAATAAAAGAACGATTTTCGATTTGCTTTTAATTTACACTAATCATAATTAATCAAACAAATAAACAACCAAATTAATTGCTTCCTTTGCAAAAATGGGTACTGAACTTCGTTAATCTGCTTGCAAAAGCGCTATCTTCTCCCTTGTAAGTTTGATGTAAGGAATGTGAAATTTATTTAAATAATTGATTAATTGCTTATAGGCCAAAAAACCTTTGGCCAAGGCTTTGGGTAAGCGGGCTGTTTGGGCTGCTTCCATTGGTTGGGTTTGAAAGAAAAAAGTTGCTAAAAAAAAAATTTGGTCCCTTGCCGGGGTTGTATGGAGGAAGCAATCCAAAACAAAGGCATAGGCCTTTATTATGACGTTATGGGTAGCTCGCGCTATTTTAATTGCGCTAGCAATAATCATGCTTGCCGCCCCCCCTTCCCTGGTATTTTGGTTGTGTTCTTGAAATATTGGGATGCTCTTAGCAATAAGAGCTCCTCTTTTGAAATAAGTTTATTTAATTTAAGATAATTGAATATATTAACTTATATAAAAGTTAACCAAGCTCAAAAGCGCCTATTTAGCAATAAAAAAAATGAGTAATGCTATTCCTGCTGCTTTTGCAGCTTGCGTTGCTTGGGTTGCTTTTAATATTAATATTAATAGCCCCTTTTGCTATTATAGCCTTAACCAGGTTATTAATAATAAATTGCTTTTTCTATTAAAATATTCTAAATCTATTTTTTAAAACGCAATTAATTAATTGCTTTTATATATAGATAAAAAGACTTAGGATAAAGAGGAGCATAATAAGGGTATGGAAAAGAAGAAAAAGAAGCAATTTGATTCGCTTGCTGGCCTTTGGGCTAAAATGGGAAAGGTTGCTGCGGGCTTGTTTGTTCTTAAGCATAGCTTAAAAGCAATTAATGGCCTTGCTAATCTTTTTAATGCCCTTTTGGGTAATGAAATCTAAGTGCGCCCTTTTTTAAATGAGAAAGCTGCTATTGCAAAGCAATAAATTATTAAGATCATCAAAATAATCGCTAATTTTTTTGATGATTTTGTTTAAATTGTTTTAGGCTTTTTAATTAATTGAATTGCTTTTTTTAAGGCTTGGGAACCTTTTTTATTACCTTAAAGTGTCTTCCCATTATTATAGCTTGCGTTGCGTTTGTTTTTTTAAAATAAAATGATTTTAAAAGCAATTATAAATATTGCAATAATATAAATAATTTAAAATTAAAAGCTTTTTAAAAGAAATAATAAAGAATATAAAAAATATTATAAATAAGAAAATAAAAAGTGTAAAAAGAAAGCTGTTTAAAAACGAGCTTTTTTAAAGAGTTGCTTTAATTAAGCCCATATATTTATTAAATTAATAAGAGCAATAAAATCTTTAAATTTTTATTGGCTTAAGTTTTTAATAAGTCCATTTGCAGGCATAAAGCTTGTGGGTAAATACTTCATTAAAAATTTTTTTTTTTGATATTCTTGATATAATTATATATTTTAAATATTAACGTGATAGAGCTTGATTGAGATGCGCTTGTTTTACCTAATAATCAATTGAATTGTTTGAATATTGTTGCAGAAGATTATTCAAGCTGCTTCCATGCTTAGGCGTAATTTTAAAAAGAATTGTTGGAGTGCCATAACCTCCTTTGTTGTACATTTAATCCCAAAAAGCTTTGCTTAAGTAATTAAAATAATAATTATATTTTAACAAGCTGCTCTTCATAAAATCAAATTATTAAAAAGCATAATAATATATCCTTGAGAGAAGCGTTTAGTTTTGAGATCATCGCCAAAGGAAGTATTTAAGGCTATGATTAAGTGAAAAACGCGCATTTGGTAAGTGTAAATTATCGCCAAAAATTAGGTTTTAAAAAAATATTAAATTATTTAATTAATAGCAATAAGGTGCTTTTTTAAGGGATTAATTAAAAAATAAAAAAGCTTTAAAATTGCAAAAGCAATGTTCGCGCGCAATATGATTATAGTATAAAGCATTAAACCAACTTTTTTTTAATATTCCTTAACTTTTTTAGGGATTGCTTTCCTAGGATTTTTAATAAATTCCGTATAAGGTAATGGGGTGCTTGGGCAGCTCCCATTAATGAATCCAAAACGCAAAGCAATCTTCTGAATGTAATTATTGTGTATTAAGGAAACTGTTTTAGCCTATTAATCCTTAATAATTTAAATCCTTAAAAATCATGCCGTTTCTTATCCTTTAATAAGCTTATACGCCAAGTTTAATTCATTTATTATTAATTGCGCTTTTGGAATTGCTAAAGCGTGATATAGCACTTGGATATTGTTGATATAAAACATCACAAACATTATATGTTGCTTATTTATAAATATATAAGGTTTCTTTTTATAAGGAAGCAATTTAAGAGTTTGAAGAATTGTTGTAAAGTTGTTGTATTATAATGCTGGGGAGTTTTTGAGTTTATAAAGAGCGTGATTGATTTTTATTAATATTCCGTTTTATTTAAATCCATTAGGAAAATAATAGCGTACGCAAGCAGCTAAATCATCTCTCTTTGCATTAATAAATGCATTAATAATATTAAATTGCTTTATTTCCAAATCGAATTAAGCTATCATAGCTATGGCGATTCTAAATGAGCGAGCAGCTAGAGTTGCGGCGTATGTTAACAAAATAAAGGTTTTAAATTGTAAGTCCCTTTTAATCATTATTTAAAAGCAATATTTGATTAAATAATCGTTGGAATTTATCTTATAAATAAAAACCCATTTTAAAGGAATTGATTGCTTAAAGGCGTAGCTGTGCTTTATTACTTTTCAGCAATTGCGCAATTTCAGATTAGTGATCTTTGTAATGGCTCCGGCTTTAAAGTGCTTCCTAAGAAGATGGTATTAAAGGTCTTTTTAATTTAATGATGCTTTTGGAAATTGCGATTAATGAATTTTGAGAAAAGCAATTGATTATTGAATTTTGATATTGTTAAGAATAGATGTTGCAATTATAGCGTGAATTGCTTTTAAATCCTTTTCGTTATTGCGCACTTTTTTTTGATTAGGCTAAAAGGTAGCTAAAAAGTTATTAAGGTGCTTGCGATTGCTTGTTGGGTTTAATGCGCTTTTTAATAATTCTTTTGTTATAATAAAATACATATTATGATTAGATTACGTTAATTGTTTTATAACTTTAGTTTTTTGACCTTTATTATTTGATTTTAAAGGCACCCTCTTCCTTTTTAGGGGTTTGGGTAGCTTCTAATCTTAATCTTTCGCCGAGAGCAATAAAAGCTGTTCTGTTTGCGGCTTAGCATTATAAAGATTATTATGTTTAAAAGGCTTTTTAGCTTTAATTGCTTAAGGTGAAGCTTTTATAAGCTTAGGTTTAATATTTTTAAATGTTTCTTGTTGCTTTTTAAGACCTCGCTTTAAATCATGTGGCTCCCAAGCTCATAAAACAATTTGTGGAATTGATTTGCGCTCCGCATCCACATCAAGTCTTTTGGGATTTGTTATATTATATAAAATACTTTTTTTAATTGCGCTTGATGCTGCTAATTGTCTTAATATGTTAATACTTTGTGAGACCTAATTAGGGTGCTCGTGAGTTAAAAGTTTAATGCTCTTTTATATTTTTACCCCCAAATTCTCATTAACGGGCACTAAGTCAATTAAAGGCTTAATTAAAAGTTCAGTATTTAAGTCCATTAATTCAGGGGGAAATTGCTCCACCCCTAAGGTTATAAACTCAAATTCAATTGAAGGCGTTGTTGCTACCCTTAAATTAATAGGCTCCTCGATTTCCATAGCTTTCAAAGCTTTACTCAATTGCTTTTGTTTAAAAGAAACACCAGCGTTTAATTGCAGCGTATTGTTGGCATTTAGGCGGTTTATTAATATGTATTTAGCGTCCTAAGCCCTCATCTCGTTTTTTTGAAGCAATTTGGCTATCTTTTGAAGTTTTGCGCGCGGCTGGCCGGCTGCTTTTTTGACATTAAAAAAGATAAAAAATAGGGTTTCATTAAAAGTAACGTTTTTTGTGATTATTACACGCTGTAATTGAGGCACCCAGATCTTGTATATATTGAACAAGACGTAATTAATTAAGTATCCGATGTGCGCTTTTGGGTTGATTTTAAAAGCTCTTCTTTTGCGGAGCGCTTTTCGATCTTTTGACAATAGGTATGCGCGCGACCCGTACGCATAAATCCTGCTCCAGTCAGGCCATAAATTAATAATGAATTTAATAAGTAACTTCGGGTTGTACCACTTAAAGTACTGTTTGAACCAGAGGTGAAGCACTTTGTTTGGACTTTTAAATGCCTTTTGTGCTAAAGGACTTATATTATAAAAGTATATTGCTGCGAAAATGATTTTAGGCCATAATGCCTTAAGGAAATTGGCGGCAAAACGTATCTTAATTGCTTTTTTAATGATTTTTTTGCTTGCTTGCTTTGCTTTCTTATTTGGCTTGTGGGTATATGATGGCGTGAGTTTTAGGTTGATACCGCTTTTGTGGGTCCATTTCTCAAATTGAGTTGCTTTATTTAGTTTAATGATTAAGGTTTTGTTATTTTGGCGAATTTTATAAATAGAGAGGCCAAATTGCTGTTTTATTTATTGTTTAAAAGGTTGGAAAGCAGCTAATATTGCATTTAATTCTTTGTTTTTGATTAAGAGAAGCTAGTTGCTTTTGTTAAACCCGGGAGAATAATTGAATAAATCCTAGGTGATTTAATAGAAAGGTTGGGTAGCTCTCCTTTTAAATGATTGCCAATTAATATTCTAATGTGCTATTGCCAAAGCACATTGCTTGCATTTTATCCTTGTGAGGCCTAGAATTTCAATATTGCGAGCATTTTTTATTAATGCTTGTAGTGCTTCTTTCCCTAGGTGCCCTGTGCGAAGGTGCCACAGGTGCGCTGTGTTTTGTTGAGGTCTTAGGTAGCGCCTGCTTGATTGAAAACCTTATCAAATGCTTTTTGTTATTGTTGGAAATATTAAAAGTCCGAAATTAGGGCGTTTTAATGCACTGAAAGCAGTTGATGGGGCAAAAGAGTAATTGTTAAGCTTGTATTTAAAAAAGGCTAAGTTTGCGTGGCGTTTTAAGTTTTTAACAATCATATTGCTTTTTATTAATTTATAGTGCAAAGTATAATTTAAATTATTATATCAAATTCCTTTTTTTAATAAATGAGCTTTTAAAATAATATTAATATTAAAACCCTTAACAATAGCAACGTCAATAAGCTTTAAATCTATTATATTTGGCCCGTTTTCTTTGTTGAGAGCATTTAATATTAGGCGAGTACCTTGTTCTTTTATTGGTAGGCTTGAAGTACCAGCCTTAATAGCGTTGTTGATAATTGCTTTCATAAAGGAGCCAGGGATCAAGAGATTAATTAAGTTTATTAAATAAACTGCGGCTCCGTTATCAACCAAGGTGCTCCTGAAAAGTGGGTAATAATTAAAGTCCCATATAACATACATTTTAGTTGCTTTTATTATAGAATTAAATAATTAAGGGCTGATTATCGCAAAGACTATCTTTTTAGGATATGCTGGCGCTAAAGGTTTTGATGATTGGGTTGCTTTAATGTTATTAATTAAAGGGGAGCGATTGAAAGGGCGATTATTAAAAAAGCCTGTGATTTATTAAATAAGAAGCATCTTCCAACCACGTTTATTTGCTTTGCTTTAAAGTTTAGTAAAGGTAATGGCTAGCTTTAAGCGTGTTTTCTTAATCTTTTTGATTGAAGGTAAGTTGCGCAACTTGTCTCCAATGAAACCATCAAAGGAATAGCGCAGTCGGAAGCATTTTAATGGCTTATGTTGATGAGAACCTATTGCGCAGGCGCAGTTTTTAAAAAAGCTACCCGATTTGAAGGGGCGAGAGCAAAAGAAAAAAAAGGACGTGTTATTATTATTAAAAGCATTTGGTCTACCATTAAAAGTAGCAATTGAATATAACTTAGTGGGCTTTTCAAAGGACGATTCAAGTTGCAATTGTTTAGCCAAAGCTGCAAACATTATATTATATTAAATTAAAGTGATTAGGTGAGGTTTCCTTAAGGTAATGTTCTTTCAAAGCTTGGCGGACTCGTGTTGCGCTCATTGGGGAGCTAATTGAACTTTTATTGTTTTTAAAAAGGTATGAGTTGCTAAATCCCTTGTCACAAAATCCAGATTATAAAGGAGCGCGTTTTAATAGGCATATTTTTATTCCTGAATTCAAATGGTAGGCTTGATTTATTGATGGGTTGCTTTGTGAAGCATTGCAATATAGTTTTCCTTGATTTGAGTCAAAACACTTAATGTTAAAAGAGCGTAATCTTATTAAAGGGTTTGCATCAATTATTAAATAGTTCAATTGCGCCTATAAGTGTTTTTGCTTTTTAGGGAAATAGCGCTATAAACGTTATTATCAACGTGCTCTTAAACCCACTTTATAGCGGCCTTGTAGTTTCTCGCTTTTTCGTTTCAAAAGAGCATAAGCATTAAGTATTTTATTAAAAGCAGCTTAAACTTAGCCGCGACTTCTTTTAGGGTCGCTACCTTATAATTCGCCTTATCAGGCTTTGCTCCCTTAGCCTTAGGGTCTCTAATATCTCTTTCCTAAGCAACCTAAGCCTTGATTATTGCTTTGGCCTTTTGTGTGTTATTAATCTTATATTTAACAATGAGGAATATTAAAGCAATTGGTTTTGTGTCTAATAGGCTTATTGAATTGGGAGCATTTGGATTAAGCTTTGTTTAGACCTTATTTAAATGACAAAAGTCCTTATAGGCTTGAAATCATATAAGCTAGGTGCGCTTATTGTAGGTAAGCAATAGCTCTTTAGCTATGAATTTATTATTTATCGTGAAAAGGCTGCTCTTGAGAGCTTAAAGCATAAGGGAAAATTCGAGGAATTTGAGGAATTAAAGGAAGGAGGAAAAGTGAGAAGGGAGCAACTGAAGGATTTAAATCCAATTCTTTTTTAGGCTCTTTTGCAGGTTGTTGGGGTTGAAGAAGTGGTGTGTTGAAATAGCGGTGAAAACTTTGCAATAGGTAGCTTGCAGAATCTTAAAAACTTCGAGGAATTTAGGAAGCTTTAATCTTATTGGTTGCGCGTAGTATAAAAGAATACTAATTTAATAGCTTTGTTATGGGGCTTATAATTGACGTGCGCAATAAGACTTAGGCTTTGCGAGCATTTGAATTAATAGAATGTATTGATTAATTAAGTAAAATCTAAGTAAAGAATGTGAAAGGGGGAAGTGCTCCCTTAAGGCGGTATACAATGGCAGAACCTTATTTAGAAAGTGTGCAGTGCCAAGAGAGCAGTTTAGGCGAGCTGCAGCCGTGCCTGTACGACAACTAACTTAATAGCTTTATCACAAAGCTTATAACTAATATGCGCAATAAGACTTAGGCTTTGCAAGCACTTAAATTAATAAAATATGTTTATTAATTAAGTAAAATCTAAATAAAAAGTGTAAAAGAAGGAAGTGCTCCCTTAAAGCAATATACAATAGCAAAATCCTATCTAAAAAATATGCAATACCAAAAGAGCAGTTTAGGCAAGCTGCAGCCGTGCCTGTACGACACATAACGTAATCAAAGCTTAGTCCACGTATTAATAACCAATCATAAGAGGGCAAAATTCAAGAGATTTTTTTACCACTAAGGAAAATCAAGCTGGAGTAGAGTTTTACACGTGATAAAAAAAAATCAACAAAAAGTAAAGACAACTAAACCAGTCAATTATATTAGTCGTTATCTTAAAACAACAAAAATAACACTTATAATACAACAAATCAAAGGCAAAATTATCCTTTTTCTTATCCTCGTCTCAACCTCTTTAAACTCCCTTTTTAAAGCCGCCTTAATAATAATCCAACAGGTCATAAAAGCCTATAACCGGTTAATAAGAATTTTAAATAACGCTCTTAAACGACATTTAACATTACATAAGACAATGTACATACACAGGAGCTCTTTAACACTGACTTTATTATTAAATAAGCAATAAAAAGGGCGGCAACGGCTTAAAGCGCGGTAATATAATTAACTTTATTGTTTTCATAATAATAAAAACATTGTACCAATAACGCCTTATTATCGAATGGCCAAATTATGGACAAGCCTATGAATCTACTCAATATGTCATCTTATTATATACTACACGAATTGCTTAGTGCCCAACAACCTACCGCTTGTGATGAGAGAGGCCTCTGTACGGATCAAGTCAGGCAGGCAACGAGTGATAAACAGGGCGCGGCATAAGA
The DNA here is from genome assembly GCA_002554605.1 of Helotiales sp. F229. Lineage (NCBI taxonomy): Eukaryota > Fungi > Ascomycota > Leotiomycetes > Helotiales > Helotiales sp. F229. The sequence goes on along the minus strand of MXAW01000004.1, from coordinate 5,675,714 downwards.
ATTGCCTCATTTCTACACTTCAATCTCCGATAGATTAATCCAAGCAGCTGTGTCAATCTTGCGTTTGGTGAAATCCGTCAGTAAACATCAATGATTCCTGAAAGTAAGCCTCTGTTTTTACTTCACTTCACCATTCAAAAGCACCTCCTTTAAACGACTCCTCGCTGCTTCTGGATCCCACTCGGCCAGTTTCCGCTCCTTCATCTCCTCTACCTTCTGTGTTACAAATGGCTCCATCGCATTCCTCGCACCCTCACTAAGAATATGCACCCTTGTCTTCCAAAGCTCGTTTTTCTCGACGTGATCTTCCCTCCGTCCAAAAAACCTCTCATCCAAATATTTCCAGTAGACAGCATCAAACGCCCAGCTCTTCCGCCCCGCATAAGTCAGCCAGAACCGCCCCGTTTCCCAGCTCTCTCTCATATATGCCGACAATGGGAATTCCGTAGACTTGCATTCAGAACCTGCACTCTCTTCAGCTTCATTCATGGCGGATAGCCATGTCTCAAGTCGAAGCTCATAATTTTCCACCCAATCGTCGATACCAGCATCCCACATTTCCGGGGTGTCCAGTAGTAACCACCACGGAGGATCGAGAACGAACTGTGTAGGTGCAGTATACGTAAATTCCCAGTCAATTACAGAAACAACTTCGTTGGCATCGTTGATTAGTATATTTCCTGGGCGTAAATCATCACCATAGAGCCTAAACGAGTCTGAGTTTGAGGGCGCTGGCAAGAGTTTTGAAGTTTTGGTTCTTGCCTGGGCAGACCAATTATCCTCAGCGAATCCAAATATAGAGAGTCGACCTTGCTCTGCCAGCTGACAGAAAAGTTGGCGTACAACGTACTTGTTTCGGCAGTCGTCCGCTGATTTGACCAAGTCGTTTTGCTGGAATATCAGCTGTACCAGATGGCCCTGCGCTAGGTTCAAGTAGTACTCGTCTGAGGATTTGAAAGTCTTGTGCTCTAGGGAGAAGACGGCAGAAGGAATGTTGGCGAGCTGAAGCATGTCGCTCATATTTTGAGTAATGGGTCGCCCACCCACAGAAAATGAACCATCGTCCGCTTCGACTAAGGACCCAATTCGTGTAAATTTGTGATACGAGAGTTCTAAGATGATATTCGCCACTTTGAGGTAAAGGTCTTCCAGTGTAATTTGAGAGATATTTGGATCCAAGGCATGAGTTATTGAACGATCAACGCCGGGTGTAGTCAGGGCATGCGACAAGGTTGACTTGTTCTCGACGCGCTCCATGATGATGAATGGCCCGACGTCAGAGAAATCGCTGTAAAATAACACCCGCGGAGTGGGTATTTTAGTATTCTGTTGTATGTACTTCGCAGTTGCCGCCTCTCGGAGAGTTTTCTCTTCCGGAAGCTGGGCTTGACTGACGGAGGGCCGTCGAACCAGAACATCGGGGGAGAAATCTTCAACGCGTATTCGATACAGATTGTTGAACCCGCCAATGATCATTGGGGTAATCCAGGTTGTTGACTTTCCGAATTTCTCCGCCACCAGTAATTCGAGGCGACGACACAAGGACTTCTTGCTCAACGCCTTCTTGGCCTCTTCCCATTCTTCGTCATTTTTATCCCACGCGAGCCCGTCGAAATCTTGCCTGGCGTTCTCCATGGTTTTTGACATCTCGAGAAGCTAGGTAGGAGTTAGGGTGCCACTGTCGGGACAGTTGCTACCGACGGTAGAATCCTCGCAATTTGATCGTGAAGGTAGGTATGTTCCGGCACGAACCTGCAGGGGAGGGTGAGGGTGAGAGTGGGGACGAGAATGAGGATGAGCACGAAAACAAAGGCTGGCTAAGTATGTATAATTGCCGGGAAGATATCCTCTCTGTGAAGATCAATGAATACTGAATTGAGAGAATCTGAGCCTCTCTGTGTTGTGATCTTGTTTCAAAATGGCGGTGGGTTAGTGGTGCCTGAAGCTTTTGAGGTTCTATCCAGATTGGCCACGGCGAAGGTCAGTGCGTGACATACGTGGTCACGTGAAGTATTTTGTTTTCTTCCTTTTCAACGACAAGTCTGCTAAGCGCCACTCAAGGCACCCTTATGACTACAACTGTATTTCCATCACATTCTGCGTAAACGTTCGAGTTCTGGGCCTCGGCCATACGCGCTCAATGGATCGACGCGGGACTACCGCTGGCACATATGTGGATAAGGCGTTGCAGCTCATGTTATTAATATGACCTTCGCGGCGATTGATTACATTACAGGTGCTACCAATAATGATCCAAACTGACAGATACCTGTTCATAGCTTCTCTATCTTTGCCGTGGGGACTTATTCCGCTCGATCTTTCGTAAGTTGCTGTGGGCAGAGCTGACCAAAGTGGGACAGAAGAAATTCCCTTGGCGACTCGAAGATAAAAAACCAACACGGCACAGTATCCAACTTCAGCCTCGAAGGGATCAAAATTTACATCCTTCAACAAACCGAGCCAGGAATCGCAGCGCCAATCCGTTGATTCAATGCCGCTAAGCAGAGCGTTAATGGCACGAGCGCCTGTTTCCTTCGTTTTCAACAAAACAATTACCAACAACGGAGTCATGTCTCGGTCTTGGGGAGGTAAGCCAGTCTCATGGTCCTCCAACACTCACCCCAACTTTGCCATGGCGGAGTTCTGTTCAAGGCAAGGTTCTGCAAGGTGAGTAATGGCGGTTAAGCTTCAAACCATCCATGGACCATGATGTGGCTATTTCAGTGGTGAGCTATAAAGACACTCGGTATGCCCCATCTCAGTGCATTCAGATCATCACCTCTTCACTTAAGAAGCAATCACCATAGAATTTCTCCAGCAGTTTTTCTCCTCCATTTATCTTCATTATCTCACCCTCAACTCAGCGAAGTACCCTACACGACCATTTGGCTTCACAGTCCAGTCAGATCCTCTGTAAAAGCAACAAGTTCTTTCACCAGAGTAAGAACATCTATTCCATCTCCTCCAGTGGCTTGTAACTGACTTTGTGGATAAGAATCATATTATTCCCTCAAGATGTCTACAGAGGATAGAGGTAGCAAGAACAGCCTCGAGGATGAGATTGCGGCCGAGGACATGAGTGTTGAAGCGGGTGTGGCCAGCCAGAATAAACGCCGCAAGAACAGAGAGGAAAGGGAGGAGAGGGAGCGGCAAGAAGAGGAAGATCGGAAGGCAGCGGCGATTCAACAGTCCCTGGATACTGGAGCCTCCAATAAGAGGAAGCGTAACAAGTCCTGAGTGAAGTCTACCTCCATTACCAGGTTTGGACGTTCCGTCAAATTGGGGTTCGTGCAAGGGAAATGTGGAATGTGCGACTAAGAGATTGCTCTTGGTTGGCTGAATAGGTTCAAACCAACATCCAATACAATTCGCATCCTACGCATCTGCAACTCTCCAGTAGGCTCGAGTCCTTTTTCACACACCGCCAGCCTTCACGCCAGGCTTTCGACCCCGCCTCCGAGGCTTCCCCCCTTGCTTCGTGAAGTAGTTCTGCTTTGTGACTACAGTGCGTCATCTTGACTTCCTTCGACACGTATGTTGCTGGTGGCGTCTCCTTCCTAGCCACTCTACTCAACCTCATTTGTTCTAGGAGATGGCTGAGATTTTCCTCCTCGTGGCATTGGTCATCTGTCGCACAGTTCAACTCTGCCCGTTTGGGTGGTTATCTGTGGAGTTCGCTTGTAGAACTTCGCTTTCGAGGTCCTGGTGGTGGGATGAGGCTGTCCATTTCCTGTACTTGTTAACATGTCGTACCATCAGCGGTCTAGGAAAGCTCGCGGACTTTACTGGCCCTAATGACGAAAATGAAGGCGGGTGGGAGGACGAGAGCGTTGAAAGCAGTCGGAAAGAGGAGACAAGCGTCGAGTATGATGGCAGCAAACAGAGTAGAAGTGCCTTTGGTGATTGAGGTGACCCCTAAGAAGATAAAGTCAATTCCTTCGAGGATGGACCAGAAGCCCTCGATAAAAAGAAGAGATGGACATTCCGAGACAGGTACGCTCGACATGTTAGAAGTATCCTAGTGTGAGAATGATGTCAAGCGGGTAGATATGCTTGGGTGTACGTAAGGCAGATGGAATACGAGAGTGGTCACCTGGAAGCTGGGAAGTAGCTTGTTGTTACATATGCTGAGTGGGCGGTGGTTGATGTCGGGCTGGTGTCGTGGAATATGAGCAGAGAGAAAGTTCTCACATCAAACTGGTGCATGGGTGGGCATGAGCAGATTCCTGCAAAGGTTGATGATTTACAATTGAGTTTCATCTCATGCCGAACTTTGCTCCAAGTACCCGCATTGACCTCAAGGTGCCGTTTACCTGATTCGAAATGCCCGTTTGAACGTCTTGCCAAAGATATCTGAATAAGAGGAATCGCTTACTCAAGCTTTACTTAGGTTTTACTCAAGCCCTGCTCAGGCATATTCACCCTCTCCTCAAATATAATCACCTTTGGCTCAAATATACTCACCTTCAACTCAAATTAACGCAGCAATTGCTCACGTCTAAAAACTAAAACGGAACCAGCAAAAGGGAAAATTAATCCTAAGTCTAAAGGAATTCTCTTTCCTCTCTTCCCTCACAGTGTACAAGTCACTCGCCTCTCTTCTCCTCCTCATTCGCTATCCTTAAACTATCTTCGCTTACTATCCTTCAAGGGCTCGTTACGTTACTTCGTTACCACCCAGCCTCGTACGGCGGATGGACTTTTGCCGGCACCATGCATCGATTTCAGGCACTCCCTCACATTGGTGACATGATTGGACCGGTTTAAGAGGGGAACATAATACAGATCTGGTGTTCAAGTTACTCCCGTGACGGGAACGATTGTGTGCGAGATTAAAACCTGATCTCGAAGTGAAATGAGATGTATGACTGGCGAGTCGAATGAGGAAGGAGCGGGAGGGTAGCTGCCTAACTTACTCGAATCGAGATTAGACGAGAAGCTCCAGAGTTATGTCAAAAGCTGAACTTCCTTCGACTTTGATTTCGTCTGATTCTTTTCTCCTCAACTCCACCCTCAACTCGATCTTTGTCAACAACACGTAGATCTAGAGATATACATCTCAACTCTCTACTCTTTCGGTCTCTAATCTTCAATCTCTCAATCAACCAGCCAAGATGATGTCTCTCCTCATCATCGCTCTCTCCCTCCTTACACCCACCACCGCTCAAGTTTTCACCTTGACAACCTATAACCCCGGTGGTCCTCTCCATAACCAGAAGATCCAAGCCTCTGGTCAAGCCTTCTATCTCGGTCTCGATGGCCCAACCACTTACTGCCCCACGGTCGTTGAGCCCAATTGCCCAAATGCAACCGACACGGTTCTTGTTGGTCCGCTGAGTGCTATGTGGGTATGTATCAACCTTTCTCGTTGTACAATCTGGATAGAGATGGGCTGAGCTCATAGATTGATAGGTCGAGGTCCCAGGTGGTCAGCAAACCTTCATCCGTCCTGAAGGCTCTCTTGGATACACCCAAGCTCATTCTGCATCTGTCCCTGCTGGTTCTTACCGAGGTGGTTTCAGCAATGTAACCATCAGCTCGGATTGTGCCGATGATATTAATGTCTTCACTTGGGAGGCTCCTGATGGATCGACTGGTAAGTTGCTCTCTTCCTCAATCCCCACTCCTTTCCCTCGGTCTCATCTGATCCTCGACTCGACACAGCAATGCCGTTCCCCAAGCAAAACCCCAAATACTGACATATATTCGAAGAAGGCATCCTCGCTTGTCCCGATGTCCCCGAGTACCAGCTCTACGCCACCTACATAATCTATGCCAGAACCCCTGAGTTCAATCTCACCGATTGCATCGAGCTTGTAGGCTTGTTGCCCACGATCATTCCCCAAGGCCCTCAATCAGCTCCATACGGTGCTTGGCAGTACGTCTAGGCAGGGAACATCTCATTCATGAAAAGGGGATCGGCTCTACGAGCTTTTCAGATGCATATGCTTGATTCTGCTTGATAATTAAAACGGATGTTGCACCAGTGATAGTGGCACAGGTTTGCGGGGTTAAGGTTTATTTGGTTGCATTTGCTTTACAGGTGGATTGATGGCATCGCGGAAGTCAGTAGCCACAGAAAAACAAAAAGATGAGAAGATGATTCAAATACCAGACGAACTTACCGAAAGAGAAAATGCTAAAAGTCATATACTGCTGAAATAGCCAAACAGGCATACTAGCTTCCATTTCCTCAAAGCCAGGCTTTCAAAATTCCCTTTCAGTTGAGAAAACCAGACCTAAATAATGCTCTTTTTTTTTAAACTGAAAAGCGAGATAATGTGGTATTATATGTTGAAAGGTTGGTGATACTTTGGGATTTTGAGACTTTGAGGCTTTCAAGACACAGCAAGTGTTGGTTTCAGTGGAGTGGTATTGAATTGCCTTGCTAACTACAGTGCTACGCACGCTGTATATATAGGGCTTTACAGTGCCTGAGGCACTGTAAGGCATCACACTAACAGCCTGTAAGACCCCTGTAAAGCTGAACTGCGTTCAGCTCTACAGGCCTCTGTCGGCCCTGCCGACTTCAGCTTTACAGGCTTCCTTCGGCGTTACCGACTCAGCTCTACAGGGCCCATAGCCCCTGTAAGCCTCAGTGGCAAATCCCACTAATCAACAGCAAGGCCTTAGAGATACACAACAGATGAAAATCGGAAACCAAAAAAGGCATTGTGTCATAAATATTGTGGAAGGTGACCACAAGTTAGCTGAGCCGTTAATAGCATCAATTTCCAACTCCAACATACTTTCACAACTCCATCATCTCCAGCATCCAACTCAATTCATCAACACACACATCACACCATCCATCCACCATGTCTCAACCAGCCCTAGCCCCCACCACCCCCGCCCCCTCCGCTGTTCCACCCCCAACTAAATCGCCAACCCCCGATTGCAGTACACCCCTACCTCGGCACCCTCCAATCCTTCATCTCAACCAGCACCTCCTACCCAACCAGCATCCGCCGCCTAGACAGCAGCGGCGTCTAAAAAAAAATCTTTCCTCCCTCACTGCGGGACGATCATAAAGTCCTCGCTCTCCTTTTTCCCCAAAAAAATCAAATTCTACCTCCTCGCCATGATCAGCGAAGAGCCAATCTAGATTTCCCTTTCTTTCGCACCAGGTGAAGGAAACGCGGGAAAGAGCAGATGAGTAGATTCACCAGGCGTGAGGTGATGTCGCAGTGGTGGTTTTGTGTGAAGGCCATGGGACGGTGGCGAGGTGGAGGTTTTAGAAGAGGGAGAGGGAGAGGGAGAGGGGAGGAAAAAAGGGGAAAAACTTTCCCCAATTAGCCATAAAAAATGGTGCTAGAAGCAACAACTACTGCTATGTTTCAATCCACACTTCTTTTACAAAAGAATATTTAAAAGTCATCACTTTCACAAGCAGTTCTTCAATTTGTGGTTCGTGAAGTTGATCAGTTCTTAACTTTTAATTCGATGCAGCATATACACCAGTGGCAAATACCACTCCCCGTACTAGCTTCACAAGACTAACGCACTGCGTAATCCTCGGGAGAAAAAATAACATCTAAACGCTCCTTTGAAAAGTCATAGGGATGGCATGATTGCATTCTCATACACAAAGCTTGGATGCAGCACGCCAGGATGCTGACATGACCCCACTCAATAAGCGAGAATGGTGTAAACAAAGGCTAAATTCTCTTTCACTTCGATACATCTTTACTTCTTTCTATTTATTGAAGAAGTTTATTGGAGTTATTAGTCTTTGTCTCCTTGACTTATGGTATACATATTTTGAGAGGAGGTTTTGTGACATGATTGGTGGACCACCAGGGGGTGCAGGATTTCGTGACCCCGTCAAATTAAGCGAGGAACTTTAAAAAATGTTTTATATTTAATTTTAGATTATCACAACTTGCTTTTAATGGGCTTTCCACCTAAATTAATTAGTAATTTATATTAAGCAAGCATTTTAGCTATTTTGGCTTTAATTTCCTTTATTGTGATCTTTGCCCACTCCTCTTATAACGCCTGTTTAAGCTTCTCAAGGTCATCCCACATTTTATACCTTATATGTGTTTTTATGATATTTCAACAAGCTTTGATTGGGTTTAAATTTGGAGATTGAGGAGGGTGAATGATGATGTTAATTTAGTTGGCTTTTTGATAGCTAATAGCTAGAATTGTAGTTATTTTTTTTGGGATTATATGGCTATGAGAGTGATTATTATTTTTTTGTAATACCTACGGTTTGTTGTTTTTTAATCAAGCTTGTTAAATTGCAGTTGTATAAATAGGTAAAAGGCGTTTGATGTAATACTTTTGGGTTATAGTATTATCTTTTGGTTTGATCTTATACTTGTATGGAAGTAGAGCCTCCCATTTTTTTAAACGTGCCTCTTATTGCTTATTAAACTCTTGCTTTTGGTGGCGAGGCTTTCGAGGTCTTTTTGGCTTGATTCTTTTGTCTTTCTTGTCGTAGTAGAATTCAAGCTTTTCGCATTTGGCATGCCAATTGACCCAACCAGCGGCATATAGTCGATTCCCCTCTTTTTTTGGCTTTTCTTGTATATTCTCGGGATTTTCATGTGTTTTTTTTTTTTCGATAGATGTACCCAATTTGCATTGATGATGGATTAATATGAAATTTGTTTGTAAAGAAGATATATTGCCACTATTTGTTAATCGACTTTCTTTAATGCTTGAGATCATAATTAACACGTTTTCTTTTGTTTTGAGGATGTATTTCCTTTTTTATATATGCCTGTTTATAGTGCTAACCTTTTTTGGTATGCTTTTTAAGCATTGCGCCAAATTAATATAATTTGATTCTGATATTAAAGTGCTTAATGTTGATTTTAGCAGCTTAATTTTGGATGGGATTTGAAGGCGATATGATATGTTAATAGATCTTTTTTAAGATTTGAAACTTTTTCCTAAGATTCCTTGCTTTTTTACGCATTTTTCGACGCGCGGGAGTCCCTATCTTTTTCCTCTTCTTCAATCAGCGTTTTTCACTTTCGTAAGAAGTCTTAGTTTCAAGCGCGATTTGCGCAATCGTTTTGCTGAGTGGATTATTATTGATAGCATTAAAGAATCGGTTTTTCGCAATAATGTTATATTTTTTAATGTGTGACTTATATTTGAAAGTACAAAGGCGCTTTGTGCGATGTGTTGAAGGAGGCATAATAGTTGTTGTTTGAAAGAAGTTAAAATCTTGAAAAAACGCGTTTTGGCGTTCCTCGCTTAATTTGCCCGGGTCACGAAATCCTGCACCCCCTGGTGGACCCATTCATCGGCTGTGCTCGGCGTATCACGCCGAGGGGAAAATGCACAGTTGAAACACTTTCCCGAGTCTTCTGAAATCGAGAGTTGGGAGGATAGTACCTGCATACCAATGTTCTAATTTCGAACATAACTCATTGGAGTTCGGCTTCTTGAGCCGGTCTCTCTGTGTTGCATGGGCGTTCATTTGCATTCCCGACGACTTGACATCGTAAAGGCCGCGCAAATTCTGTTCTGTAAAGTCAGGCAGGATAACTCGCATTCTTGATTCTCATTGGGTCTAACCACTTTGCGTGCCTCTTCCTATCGGAAGCGCGGAAAGCATGTGTTTTTCCCCTCGTGTCACTGTTGCTTGATCTCGGCGGCTCGGCCACAAGTAGTAATCGGCGAAAGAAGAGGTTCCAGGTCATTTCATCACAGATTACTGGGAAGGCGCCTCTACACACCTGCTTTCTCTTAAGGGGTTTCCTTCAAAAATATAGGAGGAAAACGAGTTCGTAGAACATGTTCAAGCCACACTCGCAATCAGTCCACAGCTTTGGCACTCACAAACAACCTCCATCTGGCACGTTTCATACCCATTCAACCATGATGGATCATGGCTCTGCCATTACACGTACCCGGCCTGAAAGACTGCCTTTCCCTCTCCAACGAACACACCAACCACCTCGCCTTCGGCGTCCGCAACCCATACAAACCTCGCACAGATCTACTCACCACATCAGCATCCGAAACCGACTTCGTCCACCTCCCCCGTTATTTATCCGATGCTTCTCCCCCACCCACTCTCACACTCCTCTGCGTCTCTTCAGATGCAGCTGTCGAGGCCATTGAACACAGTTCATATTTCATGCAGGTCGAGCCGGCTGATCCCGCGAAAGAAGAAAGCTCCACGAGCCGCGCCTATTATCCTCACGGAAATCGGAGGCAAGCAGACCTGGATTGAGAGCCTGCTGGTTGTGTTCGATTGGGATTTACATAACGGATTAAGTCTCAAAGCCTCTGACGTGGGTGACGAGGACTTGTTAGCAAGACACAAAAAGCTGGGGCCAATTGATTTTGACATTGGGTGTGATGTCCACAAAACGCCACTTGTGGCTACAATCTGGCAGGACTTGGGATTGGATGAGCTGAGAGAAAAAGAGATGGATCGAGTATTGAGAAAAAAGCAGAAGTGGGAGAATGAGGTGGAGGCTGAAGAGCGGAAAGTCCACAAGGCACCTAAGTATGGTAAGAGGATGGAGGGAAAAATCGTTGTTGTTGGGAAGAATTGAGACTTAGTTTACACGATTTAAGGAGGAAAGGAAGAAAGGAGAGAGTTGGTGGCTTTGTGATTCAGACTTTTTGGTCACGGGGAGTTTGTCTTAATATCTAGGACCAGTTTTGGCTGTGGGAAGGGATTATATTGCTAATAAGGGCATGGAAAGAAATTACTTAATTGATCAAAGACTAGGGATTGGCTATGCCCTGGTTGTGGCTGAAGGAGGTTTTGAGAATCTCCTCACTTCACCGCCTGTATGTTTGAATCAGTATACAACAATGACTTTAGCAAATCTTAATCTTCTGCAGAACTTTCACAGTGATGACGGTGACATAATGAATCTCACACTCCAATATCACCACACTCTCCTGATCCAATTCATAATGCTCCCAAACGAGCCCCAGCGGCGGCGTCACTACAAGGGTAGTAGGCGTGTCATCATCGGTAAACCCATACAGACTGCAGCAGTATTTTGTGCTCGAGTGCGCGGCTGCACTAAATGTCGTCGTGACGGAGAAAAGAAATTCTCCAAGCTCGGAGAACTTTACGTTGTACCGGGCACATGGTAGAGCTCGCAATTTGCCTCGCAGAGTGGTGTTTAAGAAATGGAGGAGCTCGGCCCCGGATTCGCTGTGGCCGATTACTTTGTCGGAAATCTTGGCGCTGGGGCAACAGATGACTGGTTGAGTGGACATCTTGTGCTCGGTGGAATAAATCAAATGTGAATTTAAAACTGTTGGTACGGACGGTGCGGGGTGGAGATCTACAGTGGTGGGATGTGTGCGTGTTGATATATTCTGCCGCACGAGACTGTTCGTCATGTTGATCTGACAAGGAGGACAACAAACTAGGCTATTCTCTTTGACCGCGACGAATTTGCGCCTAATGAATAAAGGTTGGGAGGCAGCCTTTATTAAGTTGGACAATAATATGGTTGCAACGTTTGTTCGGGAAAATGATGTCATTGTTCGCTGAGCAGGTACGAACGAGCCAGATACAATTAGCGAGCACGGGAAGTCTAATGCGGCCAGAAAGTATACACCAGAACGGCCTTCCTAGTCCTTGCTTCCGTTCAAATACATCAACGCTCTTCGCCTAGATTTGGTACTTGAAATGAATGTTATTAAAGTCAGTCATATCAGCTTCCGTGTTCATCGCACCAATTCTAGCACTCTCCTCAGGACTGATACCCAACTCTGCAATCTTCTTCGCGCGTCTCTTGTTTTGCCACACATCTTCCATGCCGTTAGTCATGAACTTAAAGCCAAAGATTGGAGGGTAAACTTACAGTAAGTTCTCCAGCAAACCATCAAAGAAAACTCCACGCCGGACATGACTGACACCACAGACTGTAATTCCAGGAAGATATCTTGGCGCGTCCTTGGCTTGGAAGACTTGAGCACCGATGGAGTTGCCCACACAGTCTGCAATAAACATTAATGCAGATGTGACACTCTTTTTCGTGCGTCCGGCGAGGTTGGATGGGAGGAACGTCCAGATGAGTGAGAATATATATCAGAATACACGATCATCTAACTTGGGAGGCAAGATGATGCCTTACGCAAACCAGGAAGAGTTCCAAAGGTGGTGATCTGGTCCAAAAACCATCGAAGCCACAAGTTTCCGGTGTTTAGGAGAAGCGCGACAGCCATCATTCCAGTGAAAGCGGGTATGAGAGATGCAAACATGACGTAGACTTTGTATATTAGCAAACTGAAGCGAGTCGCCATGCTGATGATCTTACATCGGAGATTGGGCTTCTTCAAAGTAGTAACGCAGGCAATGAGGAACCAAACAATGAAAAAGGGGTGGTCGGGAACAGCGCCTTGGACCAGAGTCTCAAGACGAGTGAAGCCGAATGAAACCCAGATGAGCTTTCCGAAAGCCGTCTTTCCCCCGTTTGGTATGGAATGAACAATCTGGACGAAGAAGAAGAACCAGGTTTGCTGGTCCTTGAAAGTCTCAATGGCCTATCGCTCTTTAGCAATGCAGTACAGTAGTGTGCAAATGACGGCATACTTGGTCCCACTTCCACTGTGTTTTCCTCTGACGATCAGTACCAGTCTGATTTGAAACAGTTCTCGCAGCAGCAGCAGCACGCTTCTCATCAGCATTCAGCCATCTCACCTCACTTGGCATACCGAGCTTAAAGAACACCAGAATCGAATCAACAATAGGCAATGCTCCCAGGAAGAACGAGATGCCCTTCCACGGAGCAAGATCACCTGGATGTTGCTGGGCATGTGTTCCTATCGCATAATTGATCAGACCCGAGATGATGTTCATCCCGGCGAGGTTCTCCAGATGACAGCTCTGAAAGTGTGCTCGCGGGATGTGTACCAGGATCCGGTTATTAGTATGAAAGTGGGGGAGATGGTGCATTCGAGTGCCCCTTGAAGTGCGCGAAGTACCATGAGATCCGTCCAATTCTTGCCGAAGGTTATGCACAGCACAATGATACCCCAGAAAAGCATGCAGATAGATAGAAATTTGCCGAGGGGAAAGCGCTGCATCAGGTAGTTGGCGGGTGCTTCACAGACCATGTATGAGAGGTAAAAGATTGTCGTGAGCCCCTGAAAGTTCTGTATAAGTCCGGGGATTCGGGAGACATTAAGAGATAAACTTACAGGAGAACTGCTGTCCAACAAGATATGTGTCTTTGCTGATGCCGAATATGGCCTGGGTACTGATTGTAACTTTGTCTGCTTGTTGAGTGCCATAGCAAATCTAAGTACCTTTCGTCAGCACAGTGTCAAGAGGTTGGATCATACAGGGTCACTTGCCCACATGGCGGGAAGTAGAGACAAGTTAATCTTCTAAAGTAATTTTCGATATTGCTCAGGAGTATATTCGTCTGCTGCAGCAATGGTGTCGGCGGCAATTTCCTCCTCAGATCCCTTGTGGATAGAGTTCGATGGCCCATCCTCAAAACCACCTGTGATGTCTCTGGCAGGCGCTGCGATCACGTCAAGTTCCTTACTTTCTTTCGTGTCGTTGGCGGAATTTGACTCCATGGTGACCAGACTTAGGATGTAGCGGGGGCTTGTTCGGAAGATGGATGAGGCTGCGTGAAGGACTCGTTCTCTGCTGGCGTCTTAATTTGTAGGAAAAATATCACCACGCACCGTTGTCACAAAACCTGGGTTCGTTATCAACTTCTTCCTTTTTCAAACATGGGGGAAGTTAACCAGCACCGGTTTTCGAGATAAGAAGCTCATACCAGGGTTGTCCTGTAAGAGGACGTGGAGCAAGAGTAGGATGCAACCCCGCTGCGAAATAAAGAAAGTGGGATCTACTGTAGGTTTCGACGTTTATGTTCCCCCACTCTCCAAATTATCATTCCCGTTCGGAACACTCAATCCGACGTGCAAATGTTGATGATCTCGTGCCGTCCTAGAGACGCGAGCCGATGAAAACATGAGAATACTTGAAGCCCGAAGTTTGCTTATTGGGAAAGTCGTAAAGGTTCCGTGGGATAGGCGAGGTGACTTGCTCTCCCAACATCTTCTGCTGCGACTGATACCAGATCTCTGTTGATCTAACATTATCACTAGCGAAGTTATCAGCAGAGCCATCTGCGCCGCGGCCAAATTATTGATAAGTCCCAACCACCCTTGTAATTGGCGAGTTGTGGGGGAATCACGAGAGACAAACACGGAAGCTGAAGTGGCTGCAGAAAGCCTCCCCCTTTGGCTTCATTGAGCTTTCTTGCCTTCGGATATCCCATTGTTGACCACCCCCCTGATTGCGCCTGACTAGCAAACTCGCCTAACGACGCGATTCTAGAAATCATCGCAACTTTCCCACTCTTGAGCTGTTACAAACATGCATTCAATTCTGAACTGAGGATTAGATCAATCAATCAACGTCCCCCACCCTGGGAACGTATTATCGCCATACGCTGTGACAGACGAATTCAAGCTTCCCGGTACCTGTGGCTCGATCAAAGGACTGGAGTACGAATCTAAGGTTCGTCGATACGCTGGAATTCCATATGCTCTCCCACCTACAGGTGATTACAGATGGAAAAAGCCTCGCCTAATTCCCAAAGCATACCGCTATGAAGAGAGCTTTGGGGTTCCCTTCGACAGAACACAGTTCGCGCCCGTCTGCCCACCGCAGAGCAGGGGAGATCGAAAGTGGTGTATGGCGAAGATTGTTTGCGGGTGAACATCTGGACACCTGTTGAGAAGGCTGGAGAGGAAGGACAGAAATGGCCGGTCATGTTGTGGCTGCATGGTGGTTGGTTCCAGATGGGTGGTCCGTCACAGGAGGAGAGTATGGATCCAAAGGAATTGATCTCAACTTGAGGATTGAATGCTGTATTTGTGGCAATCGGGTACAGATTGAACATCTTTGGATTTCTTTCGGGCGAAGAGCTCTGAGAGGAGAGCGGTGATGGGTCAGTTAGAAACTATGGTTGGTGGGCTGAGCGGCTCGCCTTGGGAATGGGCTCATGACAACATTTCTGCATTTGGAGGAGATCCAAATAATGTTACTTTGGGCGGTAGAAGTGCAGGTGTATATGGAGTACATGCGAACTTCACAAATTCCGAAAGACACCTTCGCCTGCTCCAAGCAAGACACTTTTCAATCGGTTCTTGATGTTCTCGAACGCGATACCCGCTCAACCACGACCAGTTGAAGAAGCCCAACCACAATTTGAGGAAGTCTGCAGCTATTTTAAAATCTCGAAGACTTGTCCGGGGCAGAAAAGCTCTTGGCTTTGCGAAAGATTGATTCATACGATTTGGTTGCTGCGATCAAGGACCTCAAGAACCATACTTTCCGGCTAATCACCGATAAAGACTTCATTCTGTCAGGCATGATCGAGTACCAAAGAACCTGGGAGTTTGCGAGAGAGTTCAAGAAGAGAGGTCTGAAGCTCTTAATTGGAGAAATGCTCAACGAAGAAAGTCTGTACTCTGTGTACAACCCTCCAGAGCCAAACGAAAAGTCCCTGCGGCTGCAAATTGCCAACTATTATGGGCCAACGACAGCCGATCGAGTACTGCCTTGGTATAAAGTTCCGACAAGTACCAATAGGAAGGAATGGCTGGCGTTGTACGGCAGCATAATTTCTGATGGCTGGGTCCGAGCGCCTTCGGGATCTTTGGTGAATTCGTTGGTCGAACATGGCGTTGATGTCGAGGATATATGGAGGTATCAAATTGCCTACAGGATGTCGTTCAACGACGAAAAATCTGCACCGATGGAGTGAGGTGTTACACATGCGATGGATAGACCAGTCTGGAAGTAAGTGTTGTAATCGTTGTCGTGAATCTAACTGACCTCGCTCAGTTTTTCCATACTACACGGTCCAACCCCTGAGGAGCGATTCTTAATGGAGGACTGGATCCGGAATCTAGTCGCTTTCGTGGATGACGAGAAAGAATTGTCGTATGGCACCACGAAGATTGATGAACTCAAAGTTATGACGCCTGAAAAGAAGATTGAAGGTCAGAAGGATAGCAGATGGTCGTAGTTACTGAAACTCGCTGACCCTAGAAAAGCACTCCTGGAAGTGATCCTGGAAATGATCCTCGAGGTCCCTTATAAAGAATATGCTGAAAAAGATATAATATGCTATAATCAAGTTAAAAACACCCTTTGTAAGATTAATCTTAAGAAGCGAGGTGTGAGTGGAGAACCTCACAAACAAAATTAAGGGAGGCATGTTAATTAAGGGCTCGCTTAAGCCCTTCATCCTTAAACATAAGCTTTTACTTAGTTTCAGTGGGATTTAATGTTAACCGATGCTTTAGCGTGCCTCAGAACTTGCTAAATATATCAATTGCCTTTTCCTCGATTTCTGTTTCTTTTCTTTAAGTATTTTTTTCTTTTTTAATTATATACCTTCACTATTACCCACCCTTATCATCGCTCTTCTATAATCTCCCCTTGTAGTCTCCTTTTATAGTCTCCTCTTATAGTCTTCCTTCTTTATCTTTTTCTTATGTGATTTGAATCAATTAAATAAAATCCAAAAAATCAAGATACTTAAGCTCACGCCGCTTAAATTTTTGCCCCCCGTATGAATCTCCTTATTAGTCTTAATACCCCTGATGGGTAAAACGGTCTGGGCCACTCACAGCTCGTTGTTGTACTGGGGCCATTCCTGGGAGTTACTTCCAGGAGTGCTTTTCTAGGGTGACCACTTCTCGTGGCAACAGGTCTCCCTTGTGGAAGAGATCAGTTATGGCATTGCCAGTTGGCCATAAATAAAGCCACCTGATACTTTGCAATTTTACTTTTTTGCTGTAGGCAAAAAGGTGAGTGGCGAGCGAAACAGTCCTTGGCAAATAATTTTACCTTCATGCACTTACTTCGTTAGTCATTTCAACGCGAAAAATACCTTGCCAACATCACGTCGCGATTCTGCTTCCACCAACAACTCATTTTCGCTTGCCCCGTTCCTCGGTCGCAAATTTAAGTCACGACCAGTCAAGCAATTCGTCACAGCATCAACATTATCTCTCTTTCAAGATTGTCGTGGTATTCCCTCTGACTTCTTGACTTACCCCGCATTGTCTCTTAACCGTCAATCTGGAATTTGAGCCCATCGACTAGACAGACACCTTGCACACGATGGACAAATTTTCTGGGTTCGGCTTTATAGGAATTAGTGCCATGCTGGAGCTGCCTCTTGTACCTTGTCAGACGCCTTCGTCACAAGTACTGGCGGAACCCTCCAGAAGGAGTAGTGGCATGGCCAGACAGGGGGCTGGTGGGACACTGACAATATTTATTGCCTATGGAAGTAAGGCGGTGGCAAAGTGCACAGACAACAAATGTACATTATTTACCCATGATACGAAGTATGTCCGCTGTTCATACCCGTCGGTCACCGAAATCGCCAGGGAGCGCTGGAGGTGGTCTGATTTTCTGTCACAGTGAGTTCTGCTCAGATAATGTATGAAATAAACACAAATATTTAGGTTCAATTGCCGATCCCATCATAAAGTGAATAATCGTTCGGCGAAAGTTTATTGATCTTTGTATTCCAACAACAACTTCAGTCATCTTGAAGGCGCTAGCAACCCCACTTATTTATTTGTTTACATCTTGAATTAAGCGACTACGCTGGGGAAGACGATCTATTGCAACTCTATCTTAGATCTACTGGTAAAGCATTACCGTTATTTAATTTATTGTCAATATGATTTGCTATTTTCCCTGTTGAAGCTGTTGCAGTGACTTCTCCTCGTGCCCTTGAACTCCCGTGCGATTCAGCCACTCGCTTAGTCAGCAGTGGCGACGACCTCGACTCTTCATCACGACCACACCCCCGAGCTTTCCGCATCACACATCGGCATCACACAAGGCTCCTTCCAGTCGCCCGTACATCTGCACTCGGAGACTAGTACCACGATTCAGCCTATTTGGTTGATTTTGGAAGTCAACTCTTCATCCTCACGACGCCGCGACATTGCATTCCCAGGGGCAGACGCCACATCAACAAAAGACTCAGATTCAGACGATGGGTCTTATTCTGCACAACACCCGAAATGTTATGAACATATATACCATGTTAGAGCCCAGAACATGTACTCTTATGAGATCACTGATCGACAAGTATCAACAACCCGAGTATCGGTTTGCGGGGAAGCACAGAATAAAACCATCGACCTGGTCACATATGCCTTTGTTCCGACTTCCAGCTATCGACCCGAATGATTGTCGGCTTGCCGCTTCAAAGGCGTCAAAACTTTTCGCGCCTTTCAAAGTCTCCTTCGGAAAACCTTACCGTATGACGAGTAGTGCGACCTCGAGCAGAGACCACTTTGTCGCGCTGGAGTATCAGTCGTACGAGCTTTCTGAAGTCGCGAAGCTGCTTCGAAGAGATTTACTTAAGCCTGTAGAACAATACGCCAATGCAGTGCCGGGATCCTTATGGGGAACGACAAGGAGAAGGAAGCGACGCGAAATCATGGAGGGATTGGACTATGATTCGCCTCATGTTACTATCGCGTCGAAATTGTCGGAGGAAGAAAGTCGCAAGATATTGAGTGATCTCAGACAGAGCTTCGGGGAAGCTGGGAACAGTTCCAATCATACTGTGAAAGCAATCGGATTGGAACTGGTGGAACTCAACGTACCGGGGAGACTGCCTCGTTATTTGGAAGGAGAGAATTTTCTATTTGGACACCCGATCCCTGGAAGTGCCAATTTGGAGAGTTCATAGAGACGCCTCCCTTTGGAAATTGATGAGGTCCACATCTGGAACCATCGTTACATATACAGTTATGAAGATGAAGAACAGTTTCACTAGCTAATGATTCTCCTCTCGAATACCGTCCTCTCTAAAGTCGCCCCGATTGTATTTACCTTCAGGATATTGTTCTGTTGAGCACACATTGCATCAGCCACTGCTTGGTAATGTTGTTGGCCGCCCATGAATACACGATATTCAATTGGCAGTCGAAATATTTTTGTGTAACCACAAAAGACAATTGAGATACAAACCGAGGTCCACCCTCTCCAGCCAAGCGCCACAAGACTGGCCCACATACTCCGACGATGCCTCCTACTCATTAGGGTAGACCTCATGTTAAGATGATACAGCTCATTCTGGAACCAAAATCTTGCACTTCAGTCAGATCAATAACAGAAGAGTTCTATCAACCTCAATACCCATCTCCTGGTCATTCAGCGAATTTCCGGGAAGTCAACTTGGTCTCAGGTACCACTGCTCAAGTTGCCAGCATTAGATAGAACTATCTATTCTCGGGCTATCAATGAGGTTGCACGCAAATAACTGAATTTTGACATTCGCGTACATGCTTCTTGGAGGAGAGAAAAGAGGTAGGTACGGGCCGACCGAATTTCACAACGTCTGGCTGAGTTGATCTTCCAAAAGTATTGTCAAGGTATAGGGACGACTTAGATATCATGTATTGAGGATGTCGCTGCTTATTTCGACAAACTTCACACTCATTTGAGAGGCTTAACAAGATCCGGGATGCGCGGGATTGTTGTGAAGGGCTTGCATATAAGTCCTCACGTCACCGTCGCACCAAGAAGAACGAAAGAGGAATGCGAAAGAATAGTACGTGACTCCAACGCAACATACAAACATCGTACATGGACCGTAAAGGCCTCGGGTTGCAACTGTTGGACCTTGGTGATAGGTCTATGGGTGAAGCACGGCACTTCAGCCACCAAGACTCTCTGTTTCATAACCGGGAGAAACGTGTGTCACGGGATCTATAGAAGATGAGGATGGTGAAGGAGGACTGAAGAGCGATCAAGGAAACTGAGACGGTCAATCCGGAAGATCAATTCGAAGCACGTCAAATCAAAGCATGTGATGGAACTGAGGCGGCAGGCAACACACTTGTTTCGGGTCAGAGAAATAATTGGTCGGGGAAACATAATCATGTCTCATTCATTGCATCTCACAAACTTTCCTTCTGAGAAATGATGATGTATCAAAGAATCTGCAACATTCATTCAAAGTGCAAATATTGAGAGAGCACCTTGACCTGAGGCTTGAAAAATGAAGAACAACTGCCATAACCTCTTCCCGAATATTCATCTGGCCAGCCCAACGACATCGATAAAGCATATCTCCGCGAAAAAAACAGCATCATAACAAGCATGGAAGAAGAAGCAATACAAGAAAAAACTGTTGACAGAGAGAACATGTGAGAAAATACATAGAAACACAAGCTTACATCGAAACAAACCACATACTTCTCATAAAGCAGGCGAGGAAACCCCTCCTTCCCGACCAACCCTCTCCCAAAACCTCCTCAAACCCAACACTTTAGCTCTAGTCGGCGACTCCCTCCTCTCCCTTCTCTGCGCACCCCATCTCGGCCCCTCCCTCGTCTCTCTATCCTTCCCAAATCTCCTCGCCATCCTCATAACATCCGGCTTCTGTCCCTCCTGCCCATCAAGAGCCTCACTCCCGCGTCTCCTCCACTCTTCCACCCAAGCTCTCAACGTATCCTTGACTCGCTCCCTCTCAACCCTCCTCTTAGTCTCCACAAGCGCAGGCGCCAATCCGGTCCCACCACCTCTCTTGCTCCAGCACTCTCTAGGCAGGACGCCTAGCTGAACAAGTTCCTCTGCGCTCGGTCGTTTTAGGAGTTGTCTGTTGAGTTTAATTCTGATAAGGTTTCGGCCTAGAGAGTGAGCTGCGAGCGTGGTGCGTGTGATGTAGATGCGATGCGCAATTAGGTCTGCAAGGGAGGGGCGGAGAGGCAGGGAATGCGAGAGGGAGATGGAGGCGCGGTGCAGGCGGGCGACGTGTAGGAGTGGGTCGAGGGAGAGGCTGCGCAGCGGGCGAGAGGCGCGTGTCAGGGTGAGGAGGTCGGGTATATCGAGGAATGATAGGATGTGGAGGAGGAGCTCGGAGGGGAGACTTGAGAGGTTTGGGGAGGGAATTGACATAGTCGTTGATACTAGGTGATTCTCGGGTTGATAAGTTTACAGATGCACTTGTCTCGGATTGATCTTTGAGAATTTAGATAGTCATGCTTTGATGCAGTGTCGTGGGTTTGCAGATGGTGTTGTTGTTCCTCGAGTCATGCTGAAATGGAAGACGTGTCGTTGTCGCCGGCGCCTGTTAGTGGGGTACGAAGGCACGTCCCGATCCGAAAGCATCATCTGAGACAGGGAATGGATCAGAAGAGAAACATCTCGGCCGCCAAGGCCAACCTTCTACTTCGTACATGGCAGAAATAATGTTAATTCTGTGTCTGTGTACTTTGCCACAGCCCTTACCTCCTTAGGCAATGAATATCATTAGATCAAGAAGATGATTCGCTACAGAACCCTGGGTTTATAGAACTATCTAGAAGCCGCACAGACACAGAATTAACATTATTTCGGGCATGTACCAAGTATGTACTATATGGAAGCATTTCTAAGCGCTTATTGGTTCCCATTAGAAGCGTTTCAAATTTTGGCAAAAAATAACTGTAGTTTCGCTGAGGTGGCTGGCCAAGTCACGTGGTGTTTGTCATGTGATACTGGCCAGACGACGACCCTCCCTTCTGGGCATTTTCGGGTAAAATTTGGTGCATCACTACCAGAGGAAGAGAAATTGTACAAGGCGGAAAAGAAGGCAATGGAGCGAGGTCTGCCCCAACAGCCATCTCAATGCTCGTGTGTGACACGAGTCTGACTGCCCACTTTCATGACAAAAACATTCCGTGGCCACTGGGCCACCTCCCTCGCGTCCTGTCGTCGAGCCTCAAATAACGCCGCCCCTCCATTGGGCCTTGGGCTCAGGGCTGGCGACCTCCAAGCCCGTCCCGTCCGCCAGCTCATCGACATGATAGAACCTTCATCCGACTTCCAGCAAGCTCGCGAGCCAATCTTTCCCAAGCCTTGCACTGGGTTGTATGGAGAATCACTTTTAGCCTCAAGGCGGCGTGCAGTGTCCGTCGGCCGAATCAGCAACCGCTTCTTCATCGACCAGCTTCCTGCAGTGCTATCTGCAGCTTTGACTAGCTTGCATGAGTAGCTTTTGCCCGCCAGCTCATCCCCTTCCACCAAATCAGGAGTCGACCCACACAACCCTCTGAGTTTTGTTGATACTGTCGCTGTTTGTCGGCGCGCGGGATACTAGGTGCGTCCCAAGAGTGCCTCTCCGAGCCGTCTTCCAATCACAAAGAGGAGCTGCGGAGCCTGGAGGCTGGACTGCACTTCAAAATACTCTCACATGCTATTTTTGAATGTAATTGGGCGGTGGTACAAAGGACTCCCGCAGTCCACATTGACTGCATGCCACATGATTTCAACGGGACCCGACCGTTGGGACCAATTTGACGACAAACTTTGACGACTTCAAAATGTGTGTTTGCACGCTTTTGGGGGGCAGGACGTCATGTCATTACCGTAGCGAGAGCTGGATCTGTAAATTAGCTGCGTGGCTCTGGCCTCGCCTGGCCGGCGAATTGTGGCCTTGTTTACCTTCACTGCCACCCCTCTGAGCGTGAGAAGGTCAAATTTTTGTAAACAAGGTCTGGGGGCGGATGTATCTGCCTCCAACATCTTCTGTGCATTACGCACCATCGGAAGCGTCATTGAGATTTTGATCCAGTAGCAGGCCCTTGTCCGAGTTCAGGATGTCCTTCATCGTAGATGGTCCAGACGAGTATTAAAAAGATCCTTGATCCCGTCATCAGTTCTTTAACTTCGCCTCAAAATACAAGTGCAGTCAGCTTGAATCAGCCGAGGAGCGGTGTGATATGGAGCTTGCAGTCTCTGCGTTTCTTTTGCCACTGAATAAAGCCGCCTTCAAAGAGGTTGCCCTGGGAGCTGAGCAATGAGAAATCGAAGGAGTGATCATCAGGCTAGCTTCACCATCAGAAAATTCTCCGAACAGGTCGCATTTGAGGATTCTGTTCCTAGCATTTTGCCCTTTACTTGACATCCAACTCGGACTTGCTCCATAGAGAGTGTTGTCAAATGTGACAGAAAAAGCAGAAACGACCAGAGGGCAGCCGTTCGTTTGCCTAGCCAGAGTGAGCTGTTGGGAAGCCTTAACAGTTTCCCAGTAAGAGCTCAAATCAGATCAGCCAAACTCAGTCCGCCACGTCAGAGTCCCTCGGGATGGAGTGTCCTCAAAACTTTTAGCGAAAGTATGATCTCTTAGTGAGTGGCGAGATGGTTGGAGGATCTGCAGATGAACTTTTCGAGCTCCGGGCTCGCGTTGGTTCTCATGCAGCGACGTGATATCAAGTTGATAATGCCTGATGCCATCACTGACAACACATCGTTGCATGCTCATCGACGACGGAACGATAGCTCGAAAGCTCGACGCAAGTCCAATGCGACCCCCCGCGAGTGCAGAGATAGATCCGTTTCTCCACGGTGACTAACAGTCACCAGACTGCCCGTTCATGTCAACTGCGACCCACTAACGCCACTTGCAAGACCTTCCGTCGACCAAGGCTTGCTTCTTCATATGGAGGCCATGTAAGTCGTCTTCCTGTAGGATGTTGAATTGGTGTAGTGGCTTGGTGAACATGGATTTACGACATTGCGCGAAAGAAAACATGGCCAGCCGAGGATTTCTCGCCACATTATTACCAGCATCATCGCGATATTATGACAGCGGCATGTCTCCACTCAATCCGGTTGGGTGTGCTTGGGATATTGAGGCATTTCTCTCTTCGTCCCGAGCAGAATGTTCACCCACGATGATGAAGGCTGGGGCCTCTTCGAGGACTCCCGTCCGTCCCGTGGCCGCTGTCGAACTCAATGGACCCACATAACAAGAACAACATCCTAGACCAGAAGAAAGTAAGCGGGATTGAACCAGGGAAGTTAGGAGCAGATGCATTGACACCTGGTAATGTGATGGGACGGTGTATGGGCGTGCAGACGCCATGGAATGCAAGCCTGCCTCGATCACCCTTCAACAATAACATCGTGAGCTGGCAGTTGGGCTTGCACCACTTGTCCTATCACGGCCCAGATTCCAAGTGCCTCCACGAGGGCCGTTCTACCCGAATTGAGGTAGACACGGCAAGACAGGACTTGAACAATGGGTGGGTAAGGATGCGATAGGAGGTGATAATTCAGGGATGCATGCAGAGAGCATCACATCGAAGATTCGCCTAGTTCCGTGATGGGATTGCTGCATGTTGTGTGCGTTGTTCAGTGGCTCGACTTCTCGAAGATGATCGGGGAATGCGTGGCAAGACTGTGAGTCTGAGCGGGGTCGAGGAGAACTGACCGAAGAAGTAAACAGTTCTCGATCATCCAGTTGACCCGAGTTTGGGGATAAATACCTCTTTGACGCCCACGATCTATAGCAATTTTCCTTCCAGTATCAGCAACCAGACTTCCACATCCACTCATCCTCTCCATACTCACATCGTCCTCAAACTTCCATCACCCAGATCGTCAAGATCAAACGTACTTGTTCATCGAACTCAACTTCCCAACATCCATACACGATATCCACCCCAGAATCTTTCGTTGATAGCCAGTAAGTTGTGAAACCCGACTCAAGTTCGGTTTCATGGCCGACCCAATCTCGAGCCTGAGCTGACGTGAACTCTTCGCAGAACCCTCTCAAGATGTGCTTCTACGACAGGTATGCTCCGATAGATTTCTTTCTGCCCCAGGGAAAATCGGAAAGAGAAACTCTTCCGAAAAGTATCCGCGTCATTCTATTGTATGAATGTCTTGGCATCAACAATCTGTTGTGACCGTACAAGCCAAGTCTGACACCTCTGACATAGTTATACCATGGCTTGCAACTGCGGAAAGTGGGGGCACTTCCGTCAACACTGCTCCAAAGAATACAGAACAGGAGAGACATGTGGAATGAAATTGGTGATGAACCGGTATTCGAAGGCAGAGAAGTGCAAGTAAGTGGTGACCAAATTTCCCACTGGCCAAATGACCGTCCTGGCCTAATCAACCACGTGAGAAAATTCTGACCAATCGACTGTCCAGGATCTGCGAGAAGATTGATACGAAACAACGAGGCATCCGGAAGGAGGAAGACAAGATCTCTCGCTGGAGACGAGAGGATGGCCGCAGCGCATCCATCGACAAGGCGATCAACACGATCAATCACCTGCAAAATGAGGTTGCCAGGCTCTGCTACGAGCGTGATCAGAAGCAAATGTCATTGAGATAGTAAGCAACCAGTATATGCCGAGCCGGTCCGGTGACCAAAGACTAACATTGCCACAGAAGAAGTACAACATGAGGGTGTCTCGGAGTGGAGCTTGAATGAGTTTGGCGTTTTGGGGGATTCTCTCCAGTCTTTCCTTGTAGGACGAATTGATGGACCGGGAAGTGAATAACTGAGGAGCGTATCGAGGAATTTCCTACTGTCTCTCCTTGTATCTGTTGACGGACTGGGGCGCGATTTATGACATTTGGTCTTGGCGCTTGGAATGACAGGCTGTGGATGGAGGAAAAATGGGTTCCGAACCGAGGCAGCAATAGTGTGTGACGCTGAAACGGCCTTGACAATCTCCTTCAGTACCAAATGGCCTGGCCTCCGCACGGCGTGACCTGGCAGTGTGTGAAGTGCGGAGTAACCGGGCGCTTAGCCAGGACAACTGTTTCAGCGGCAGCATAAGATTGCCGTCATCCTGAGGAACGCCGTGTGTATCGCGACATGATGGCGCTATAGATCGGCATTGTCGCGTGATTTCGAGACTGGTGGAGGTGGAGGTAGAGGTGGTGGTTGATACATGAGGAAGAGAGGAAGGAAGGATGAGATGTCTGTGTGTTGGCCTTGGGCGGGGATGTTGATTTCGATTTAAGCGAGCGCCTAGTTTAGCCTGGGATGTGAGATGCACGCAATGGCGGTAGTTGTCAGCACTCAGCAAGCAGAAGGACTGGTATCAAGAGAAGATAGAATCATGTCAAGCAAGTGAGAGGAAATGTTCTGCTTTTTATGAGAAGGGCGAGAGTGTTTGATGAACTGTAATTAGGGGACGTGGCTAAAGCCGAATGGACCTCACTCGCAGCCCGAGTGCAGAAGCGTAAGAGCAGTATGATAGGCCCCAGCAAATGTCTGAGCAGCCACTGAAATGTCGTAGATGAGAAAGAGAATGCTTGATTGATACAACGCACAGGTGATTCCGCTGAGGTGGACACCCAATATCCAGTAAGCCCTATTTCACGACTGCAACAGAATCGGGGCCAGCGTAGCGCATAAAGGTGGGTATCAAAATTGAGCAACGCCCCGACGCCGTGGAACAAAAACAATCCAGATGTAGATCGGAACCATGTCACTTCGTGGCCGAGTCTGCGTCTGCGAAGCCTCCTAGCAACGCTCCTATGCCCTCTGATTTGACAGGCGTGTGTCCTTTCATTTCCTCCATGTCTTCGTCATCCGATATCCAACCGTCCGAGGCGGTGGGGGTGTGATCTGTAGGAAATTGATTGGTCTTGCTCGATGGGTCTGATGCAGAGATCTTTGCCAGCACATCCTGACACCGTACCAATCTAGCATCTTGAGCGGGGAATAGAGTGCTGGTCGCGTTGGGGGATGCAGCTGGTGGGATGACGTTTTGCGGGACCATGGCAAAGATATCAACCAGGTGGCTAGAAATAGGCATTTAGCTGGTTGTTCGATATCTGCAGCAAGGAATCGAGGGTGTGCGGGTTTCGAGTTCCTTCTCATTCCAAGTAGCAGATAGAAGCGCTGAACTCTTACTTTGATGTCAGCGTAACAATCTTCTGTAGCGCCTCATTCTCTCGCTGCACTTCCTGAGGATCTGCCTGTATTGCGCCTGCATTGTGCTCTCCGAAGCTGCCGTAGTGGTTTGCGTGCGGGTCGTCAAAGAGGAGTCTCGACTGCTCGTCCTGTCCAGCGAAAGTAGTCAGTCAATTGTTCTCGTCAGGGGCCGGAGCGTAGGGTAAGACAGCACTTACTTCGCCAGACAGATCATGGTCTCGATCACGGCCAAGGCACGACGAGCAGACGCCCATGGTCGCGAAGGGGGAGGATGGGAAATTGGCTTGGGAGCAAAGGGGCGGAATCGGATCAGTTCAGATCAGCTTGCACAACGCCCACTCTCGAATGGTAGGCAGCCAGCTCATCAGGAGAGGAGAGGAAGGGAGACGAGGCGCGCGGGATATCCAAGGATCGATATGATTAGACACGCACGATTTATGCAAGGTGGACGAAGGAATGTTTGGCGGTGTTCATAGTTGTGTTGTGAGGGATGATGGAACTTCAAAGGAAATCGAGTGCCAATTGAATTTCAACTCAGCTTCTCGGGATTATATTTTATCCGGACCAAACAACCTAACCTGGAAGCGGCAAGGCGTTCTTTTAACCTTATTTCTCCTTGGCGCTGTCTCTTCTTCTTCTCACTTCCCCTCATGTTTTTATCGGTTACTTCACCTCATATGACAATTACATGTATCATCGGTTTCCCGATCAATCGAGTCATACATACCAATATACCTATCTACTTCCTGTATCCATTGCGCAACGATGCAAGGCATACCTGCAGGTCTACCGCTGGCAACAGAGCAGCACCCAGCGGCTAGGATTACCACCCACATATATGCACAACCGCAATATATACCGAGCTATCCACCATATGAGAATGCGAACAAAGACCTTCTCTACAGATAGCACTGCATTCTTCTCAGCATCTTATTCACAACTATCGATGGGGAACAAATCCCCTGCCCACTCATTCACCCCTTGTCCTGTCCTGACTCCTCAGTCTTTCAGCCAAGCTAGGGATTAACATCTCCAGCCCCTGAGTCATGTACCTGAGTAAGGAACTCTGGATATCGACAATGTTTAACAGTTACACCACTGTGTTCATCATAGAAATCAAATCATCCCAAATTTCACCCAGGCAGAAACGCATGTATAAGAAGACCACCTCAGCTCATCCAACTTTATTCCTCGGCAACCGACCAGATCTCTTACTGTGCTCTCATTTTTTATTTCCATACCAGAAATTCTCTCTTCTGCCAACATATTAACTCTCCTCATTGAAGAAGGTGTACCTTTCAAACTTCTCATCATGTCTATCAGACGCAAAATCGCGACCATCATCGTCCTTGGACTTTCCTCCCACGCCGTTGCAACTGATGGCGGCCATGGTGGACCGAGCGAGCTATCATTCTGTCCAGTATCTTGTATCCAGACAGTAACAGTCGTTTCGACGGCGTCTTGCACAGAGCTACCGTCAACTTTGCGAACTTCCACCACGGCCTACTTCGAAACCTACACCAATGCTGGACCGTACGTAAATGCTTCGGCTACCGAATCCTCCGCGGTTCCCTACACGACCATCATCATCATGCCAACTGGCATCATTACTGGATCAGCTTCAATCGCGGAGCACAGCTCCCCAGTCCATTCGTACCACAATTCCAACAGTACTACGTCCGAATCCGAGGTTGCTTCGAGAATTATTGCATCTTCTACATCAGGAAGCAACAACACCTCTTCTCATACTACCTCTGCCGATCCAGCAGTCATTTCTGATGCTACTTTAACTACACCCACCTACCTGTTCAGCTCCAGAACTCTTGCTATTCCAACTTTCAAGCCAAATCGCTGCCACCACGACAATTGCCTCCGTCAATTCTTCCGAAACCCAGAAGTTTCCGGATTCTGCGCACCATACACCACTGCAGTCAATACTGCGACGACTGACTTGCCCAACTACGTTTCCCAGTATGTCTCTCCCATCATAAATTCGTCGTATATATATTGACAGAACACAGGTGCCACGCCGATCCAACTCGCATCTCATCAGCGTGCTCCTGCATTGCTACCATTAGCGAGTCCGGCGAGTCAGTTTCCAAGGCTCCTCAGATAACTAAGACCGCAGGGGGTGTCGTCAATTCGGCTTCTCACGACCCTGTTTCTCCGTCTACCACAGCCAGAAGCTGCACGCAGTCTATTGTCGTCTTCGAGACGTATACAACGACTACCACTATCTCTGTCACTGTCAGCGCGGAAGTGGATCCATCGTCCACAGATGCCTCCGAGACAGCAACCCAGGTTGAGGTCGTAACCGGTTCGGCTGGAATAATGAGCTTTACTCCAATTCCGTACTCCAACTTGAGCACCGCTTCTCTGGAAATGTTGACTCGCTGACGTCGCAGATCGGCAAGAGCATCAGAGGGAATGTCGATTGAATGGACAGAGGGGGGGACTTGTCCGAGAAGGACTGGGGTCTGGGATAGTTTTGGGTAATTGCTAGAGGTGTGACATAGTACTACATGAATATACTTATACATGGTGCAATTTGACGCTAAGGACGCAGCCATGTGTGATCACATAAGGCAGCCCATCCTTCTGACATCCAGTCCCTAATGCGTACTCATCGGACCTCGAATTTCAAACCTCATCAGAAAGTGGAAGACCTGCCGCACAGTCCGTGCTTCACAGGCAATCTTGGGAATAGGCACCTTCTAAGTCAAAGCAGGCTAGATCATGAAGATCAAGACTGACACTTGTGGTTACATTTTTGACTTGAGCCCAAGCCTGAAGCTAAGCGATTCACCGCCCAGACAACCCCCCCCCCCCCCGGCAGGCCCAAGATTTAGCGGGTAGAGCCTAAATCTCAACTTCAATCTTCAATTTCACTACCACTCAAGCGATCGATTCAATCTGGAACACGAAGATGATAACCATCCTCACGAGAGCTTGGCAAGAACTCAAGTTGATATTGGGAACATCAGCGACATTGCTTCACTTGACAGGCTGAAGAAAAGTGGGACCGGACATCAGCCGCAATGCCCCATGCCTCATCGCCGGCTCAACAGCAACCTTTTCAAAATGCAGTATTTCAGCTAGGCACCTGGCAGAAAGTCCAAGCCTAGTGCAAGTCCTGCACTTCAAGTATCGTAAAATGGATGACTCCATTTTTGACCTGACGCAGGATATCAACAGGACCATCCTCTCAGATTCCAACGACCCCGCCCCCGCCATTTCAACCCCAGGCCGACCTGCTTCCCCAGCTGCAACTGGGTTGGATATCGCGGACGTATGGCACTTCGTCCTGAATACTCCGGGTCTCAAGCGCTATAGGCCTTTGAGTTTCAATCCGACAGGCACACTATTTAACATTGGCGAAGGTGCGTGCTATCGAGTCGACAAGGGAGAGCTTAATCAAGAACGAGAGGGTCAACTGGTCGCCATCAAGTACCTCAAAGCAACTGAACATCCATCCAGGAAAGTCGATTCGAGAGAAAGTAGCAGTTCAATAGAAACTGTGCTCCGAGAGCTTCGGATTCTCACTCATGACCCGATCCGAAAGTGTCCGAATATCGTCCATTTGCTTGGATATGGATCCCAAGATGTCAGAGAGCACGTCTCTTTGTACCTTGTGGCTGAGTTTGCTGCTCATGGTACCTTGAGAGACTATCTGGACAAGAGACAAGACCCAAAAGTCTCGGTTGTTTTGAAGATCAGATTTTGCATCGACATTGCGAATGGACTTGCTGCGTTGCATGCTTCTGGTATTGCTCAAGGCGATATGAAACTCGAGAACACCCTTCTTTGCGCAGGGAAAATAAATGAAGTAGTCGTGAAGCTCTCGGATTTTGGACACTCCATCTTGGACGACGAGTCAAGATATATTGGAACTGCCATTTTCAATGCTCCAGAAGTGCGACAGGGAAGGTCAACTTCCATACTGAGAGGCGATCACTACAAGTGTGACGTGTTCTCCTACGGTATCATGGTATGGGAAATTGTTCAGGACGGACGTCGATATCTCGAAACGAAACACCGGAAAGATCCTCTGACTTGGCTTGACAATCTACCAAAAGACGACCTTTTCCGCATGGCGTTGTTGGCTGTCCGCGGACTCTTGCCAGCTGATGAATCGAAAATCTCACTTTTACGGAAAGTGTTGGAAGTCACATTGAGGGATGATCCCTGTGATCGAGTATCTTTTCAAGAAATACTCAAAATGTACAGTCAAGAGCGTGCTTTCGTGGCGACGGAAAGGTAACATGCACTCCTGCGTCTTAGCTCTTAACCTATTGCAAAAAGGCTGATACTTGACCTATCTAGTAAAACTTCCGTCTTACCATCATTCACAACTTCAACACTTCCAACTCTCGAAAGATGGTCACTTTACAGAGCCGATGTGAGTTTACTACTCACCAACGATGGGTAAATCTGACGAAACAGGCTCACGGAAACACTGTGCCGATGCCAATACAACAACGAGTACTTGCTCGCTTGCAAACCATGGTACTAAGCAATTCAAACGATACGATCCGTGGTAGGACATTCTTCGAGTTGAGCATGTGTTACTTCTACGGATTTGGTGTTCGCGCCAATAGAGACACGATGCTCGCGTATCTCCGTGAGGCTTCGTCGCTGAAGAACCCGATGGCAATGGGTCTATGCCACAGATTGCATGCTGCTAGCTCAAGGCAGCTTTTATCTGATTCTCCCCTGAATCATCCAATTCTGCAAGCAGAGCATGAGCTGCAGGACCTTCCAGTCGAGCAATACTTCTCGGCTCGGCTTCGCCGACACGAAAGGCTTCTGCAGCAAGCCATTTTGGCCGCACCATTCGATTTATACTCCGATAAAGATCTGACAGCGGGGCACTTTAGCTTCCAGGATTTTGAGCACCTTTTTAGATTCATCTCAAATGCCAATATCCAAGTCTCAACCCTGGTGGCCAGGTCTTCTCTGGCTGGTATCCCTCACCTGGGGTCTTGCCTTCACTTTGCCGCACGACTTGGGAATCTCCCACTTCTGGAGACTCTCGTCAAGTCCGGGGCGAACGTGAATGACTTTTCGGAAGGATGTGGAACCCCTATTACATCAGCATGCCGAGCCGGGCATTCAGATGTTGTGAGATTTCTAATCTCAAAAGGAGCGACAGCCGAACGGAATCCGAATGACAAAGGCCCAGGTCCGCTTAATTGGATGATCATGTTTGAGGAAGAAGAGCTCGAGTCAATGATCGAATTGCTGCTAAACAACGGAGGCGACATCAATTCCTGTCCATCCGAAGTGGTGGAGTTGCGGGAGCACTCGATTCGATTCGTCCTTACACCGTTATATTTTGCCATACAAGCCAGATACGGCAAACTAGTCGAAGTTCTGCTCGCTGCAGGAGCCGCAGCTCTTTGCAAAGATTCATTCTCGCCTCTAGACCTTGCGGTGTCTCTCGGCTTTCCCGAAATTACCACGATGTTGCTTGACCGGAACATTACAAGCAGCCTCGCGAGTCCGCTTCTACACCAAGGCCTCTCGAACTCTGTTCAGATTCTTTTGCATCATGGCAGCGGCAGTCGAGAAATGTTTGAGTTTACGATCAACATTGTTTTGAAATCCCAGTATTCTGACATCAACACCGTCGACAAGCACAATGTTGCAGTTCTTGCCCATGCAATTAGTGAGTGTGCATTCGATTCTGGCCTCGGCTCACTGGAAGTCCTTATCAGTCGCGGAGCGAGACTTAACATCCCAGACCGCATGGTTATACAAAGACTGGTAGAGCGAAATGATGTTCACAGCGGGAGTATTCTGACGCTTTTGCTTACTACTGGATGTATGAAGGCCACGCCATATGTTCTCAAGCAAATATGCGCATATGGAGACGTAAAGTTACTTGAAGCTTTAATCAATTTTGGGATAGATCTCACCATTCCTGTAGTCTCTACTGAAGGTTCAATCGGAGCGCTCCACTCGGCGATCCTAGTCCCAGGAAGTTACCAGGTAATTCGCACACTTCTCGATCGCGGCGTTGATGTCGATGAAATTCATGAAGGACGTACAGCTCTTGAAGTTGCTACCATGTCCCCTATCGGGGACCCTGATGTTATCGACCTTTTAATTGAACGAGGAGCTTCTTTGAACTCGGCCGAAGAGACGACAGTTCTCTTCATCGCAGCTCGCCTGGCGTCAAAAATCAACGGAGCCCACATCCTATTCCATCTTCTTCGCCACGAGCGAGTCCGCACACTAATCAACACTCCATTGAAGAAAGAACCATGGGTGACTCCCTTACATATGGCTTGTCTCGGCCATGACTTTGAAGCCATCAATGCACTTGTGCAAGCCGGTGTCACAATCGACATGAGCAAGCCTGACAACCCTATCACAATCGTGCGAATTTCTGGAAGATGCCCAGAACCGAACTGGAACGACAGAGGCAGGCATTTTGACGTTTATCGTCATCAGCTCAGAGCCGAAAGAACGATGTTACTACTACTCGACAGAGTGAAACCTGGTCATCGACAGAGTCCTTTGCACGTTGCTTGCTTGCTCGGCAACTACCAGCGAGTTGTCGAACTGGTCGATGGCGGTGCAGATATTTGGGTTACAGACTCTGAAAACGAGACACCAATCGGACACATCGATCTGAATGCCATTGACCCAAAAAAGATTGCTAATGATCCTTTGGGCCTCAAATTTCTTGAAAACATCAACAGAATTTACAACTACCTCGTTCAGAAAATGGCTGCTGCCTCTGGACCTGCATTCGTCTTAGAAGAAGATATTAAACCCGCTTGGTCGACGTCGAACGAATTCCTAGTTGAAGACGATGCTCCCGAACAGCTTGTCGCCAAATATTCCGGCAGCCTTGCAAAATCTAAAGTTGAACTGGGCGTTAACGACCCACAAACCCTCCGCGCTATGTCTGGCCTGTCAGATGCGTATCAACTTGTGGAAGATGGCTACGCCAAGTCCGAGGCTCTGGAATTAGAACTGTTCGAGAGACGCAAAGATGTGTTAAAAGAAGACGACCCTGATCTATTTGAGTCTCGTAGCAGCCATGTCCAACTTCTGCTAAACGCTCAGAAGCTTGATGAAGCAAGCAAGTTTGCCGATGAATATCTGGATTTGGTTATCAGGCTTCGCGGAGCTGATGACCATAGCACCAACGTCGCACGTTTCAATTTTTCTCTTGTGAAATCAGCTCAGGGGAATCTCGAGGAAGAGTTGCATTTCCAGAAGGGGCTGTACCAGAAGATGGGACAGACTGAAGGAATTGGCCTCCACCATCGCGATGTTCTCACGATCAGGCTCAACGTAGCACAGATGTATTACTTATTGGGGTGGTGGAAGGAGGCAGTTGGAGAAGTTCAGGCTTTGGTCGAAACACTGGAACACATCGAAGAAAAGCAATATTCAGGTTATTCCTCATCTCTACTAGCGCTTGGAAAGGCTTGCGAGAGTGCCAAATGTTGGGATGATGCTTCACTGATCTATGAGACGGTGCTCAGGCATACCAGGGAGACAAGAGGGGATCAGTCGTACTACACCATAAAGGCCATGGATGTACTCATCGCAATGCAAAAGAATGCTGGAAATATGGCAGAAGCAGCTGACCTCCAATTGGAACTAGTGGAGATATACAAGACCAAGTATGGATATCGACATCTAGAGACTCAAGGGAAAGTCTCTGCTCTCGCGGACACATACTCCAATGAAGATCGACTCATGGAAGAGAATGTTCTTCGAGAACAAGTCGTCGATGCGCTGCAAGGCATGTTTGGTGCTATTGATTATCGAACACTTGAAGCAAAGGATCAACTTGTGAGTGCTTTATATAGGAGAGGTCTATATGAGAGAGGAATGGAAGTCGCAAAAGAGGTAGTTGAGGGATACAGATCCACTGTCGGCGATGATGACCCCAAGACACTTGAAGCCGCTACTCAAATGGCCATACTCATCAACTTGCTCGATCGTCGCGACGAAGCGATCGTTTTGCAGGAGAAATCACTCGAAGCGCTGGAAGCTATCAATGAAAAGGTGCACGACAAGGCTGTCAAAGCTTTGGTGAACCTGGGAGCGATGTACCTGCGCGATGGTCGGGTAGAGGAGGGCGAGGCGGTACTGCATCGCGCTCATGCCATGTACATTGAACTTCGTGGTGCCGAAAGTCTAGAGGCGAGCAACTGCCTTGGGTTTCTAGCAACGGCCTGCATCAATAAAGGCCGTCGAAAAGAGGCTGCTGTGTTGCATGAACAGGCGTTGGCGATCGAGCAGAAGGTTCGGGGATCTAATCAGCCGGCCACACTTGTCGTCACGCAACTGCTTTCGTATGATTATGCCGCTCTTGGTCGATTCGAGAAAGTGGTCACGCTTCAAATCGAAGTGCTTGATGGGTACCGGGCTCTTTATGGGGAAGAACACAAAGACGTCTTCCAAGCATCATTCGACCTGGGATCTACTTACCATTCCTTGGGTAAACACAACGAAGCCGGGAAGCTCTACCAAGAAGCCCTCGAGGGCAGACGCAAAGCTCTCGGTGCCTCCCACGACGACACACTAACCAGCATTGACAGCCTCGGCATCCTCTACGCCGATATGGATCAATGGGCAGACGTCCAGCCACTCGCCCATGAATTGTTTACTCGTCGGCTCGACAAGTACGGATCCGATAATCCGAAAACTATCACTGCGAGACAAGGCCTAGTGGCGGCGTATCATTTCCAAGAGAAGTGGGAAGAAATGGCCACCCTCCAGAATGAAGTGGTCGAAATCTCCAAACAGACATTTGGCCGTGATCATGCGGATACCATCGAAGCCATGGAGACCCTGGTCAAGGCGTACGACAACCTCGGAGAACTGGAAAAGACAATTGAACTCAACCTTGTTATTCTCGAATACCAACGTGCCAATTTCGGGAGAGAAAGCGAGGACACCTTGCAAACGATGGGTGAGTTGGCTGCAGCGTACATTGAGATTGAGGAGTACTCGAATGCGGTGCCGCTGAGAGAGGAAGCGTTAGTGATTTGCAGAAGATCGATGGGCGAGTATGGTGAGAATTGCATTCGTGCAAAAACTCAGCTGGCGAATGTGTATTGGCATGTGTTGAGGCTTGATGAGGCGGAAGCTCTGGGACTTGAGGTTTTCGAGACGAGAATGAGGCTGGGCGGGGAAGGGGATCAGGCGACACTTCATGCCATGGTTTGTTCCGATCTTGGTATATCTGGGTTCTACTAATAAAATGAACAGGAATCTCTAGCGCGGACATATGTCAAGAAAGGGCAATATTATAACGCCGAGTCTCTTTATCAGCGCCTCCTAGTCGCACAACAGAAGATCTCGTAGGACCTGTACCCACCCTCTCGAGATGACATAGACTGACCCTGAACAGTACCAAGCGCCTCGACCCAGACGTCCTCAAAACGCAAAAACTGCTCGAAGACATGTATTTTCTCGCAGAACGCTGGAACGAAGCAAAGTCATACGCTGGCATTCTCCTCGACGCAATGAGAGATCTCGCACCGCAAAACAACGGGAAGGGTATCTTGTCGGCACTTACTGACATGCGTAACATTTGTCACAAGTTGAAGGAGAAGAAAGTTGTGAAGGAGATGGATAAGTTGGTAAGTCAGGTGGCACGAATTTTGAATGAAGTTAAATGTAAGGGAGAAGTTGGGTTGAGATGCTGACGGTGCTTAGATCGAGAAGGAAAGAGATAGGAGACGGCTAAATTGGAGTGGAGATCGTCAGATATACTCAGTGCTTGAGAAATTGAGGGGAAGACCGTGGAATGTGGAACTTCCTGCTCATTTACCATTCTCAAACTCAAGACACGACTGAATACCTGCAAAATACTTGAACATCCCCAGAGTCTTGTTTTTTGGGATGTTTTCAGAGATGTATGAATCACGGATCTCAACCTCCTCCGTAATCACCATGCTCGAGACTCTCATCTGCCGCTTTCTCCGAGATCCCTGTCGTAAACAAACCCCACTTCCCTAGGCTCCACGTGATACGCACAAGCGACCCATGACACAGCAAGGCAGTCAGCACTTCAGCCGCACCTTATTTTTCTCTCGAGCACCTCACATTCCATTCTCCTCATTTCAACTCTCCCTTTTCAAAATCCAGCCATGGAAGCAGTTGGCCTGGCCATCGGCATAATTGCCATCATCAAACCCACCGCCTCCGCAATCTCCGAGCTCTGGTCCTCAACCAAGAACTTCGGTTTCGACGCCTCAAAATTCCAACTCCGGTTTTCTGTACAGATCACCCGACTGCATTCCTTTGAGAAAGTGTTGTTTGAGCCGAGTAAATTCCCGCTTGTGAAAGGTATGCTGTTCGAGCAGTTGCCGGTGGAGGTTGGGGAGAATTTTGTGGGGTTGTTGAGGGCGCTTTATGAGGTGCTGCAGGCGTATCATGTGGTGCAAAGGAGGTATGCTTTGGATGAAGGAGGAGTAGATGGGAAGCATGGGAAGGGCGACATGAAAGGCCTTGGGCTGATTGAGGAGTTTGAGGGAACGACTGTTGAGGAGAGGAGAGCTGGGATTGTGAGTGCTGGAAAATTCGACGATTTGAAGTTCTCGAAGGGGACGTCGTGGACGAAGAAAGCTCTCTGGGTGATGAACGATAAGAAAAGCGCCGAGAAGCTCGTCACCGAGTTTGAAGCCTGGATGGAGAGAGTCAAGTCGTTACTGGAACTGGCATGGTGGCCATTACCATTCTTCTCAACAGTGTCTCAGATGGAGAAATTGGAAGAAGACAAGGATGCTGGGCAGATTGGGTTGCTGGATGGTATTGGGATGAGGAAATTGCTTGCACCCGGTTCTGGACAAATATCTACCGAGATGGCTAAGGGTTTGAAAGTATCGGGTTTAAATTTCAAGATGAAGTCGACGTTCCAGGAACTGGATGTTGGTGAACTGGAGGGGAAAGGCGGGGTAATTGTGGAGTATAAAAGTTATGAGCAGGATCGAATTGGAAGCATGAATGAGATTGTCTCGAGACGGATATTGCAGCTTGCGGCCCTGCTATATGAGCGCAAAGATAGTAGATTTCGGGTCTTGAGGTGTATTAATTTCTTCGACGATGTACCTGGGAGGCGGATAGGCTTTGCCTTCAAGCTACCGACCCCGCTGTCAACAATATCACCAACATCCTTGAGCACCAAACTCGTTTCGAAGAAGCTCAAGCCAGGGCTAGGGATTCGTGTCAAGCTGGCTCATGCTCTGGCAGAATCACTAGCCTATCTCCATTCGGTCGGCTGGGTACACAAGAGTCTGCGAAGCGAAAACATTATTTTCCTGCCTGGAACAGAGACAACAACAGGCTCAACAGCCGAGGCGCCAGAAGTAACTATACTAGAACACCCATTAGTTTTCGGGTTTGAGTATTCGAGGCTGGATTCCGATTTCTCGAGTGGGCAACCGGATTATGATATCGAGAGGAACATCTATCGACATCCGCAGCGATGGGGACAGCCAAGCGAGACATTCTCGAAAATCCATGACATCTACGGTGAGTCAATCATGGTTCCTAAATTACACTCGTCATTCAGCATCTATGAATTCCAACTTATGTAACTTATGTAAAGCTCTCGGAACTATGCTCCTCGAAATCGGACTCTGGGAATCCCTGACGCAAATCGACGGCGGTGCGCTGCTGAACCCACCTGCGAACAGCACGATATCGGAGACGGCTGAAGCAACACAGGGTAGGCTACTTAAGCATGCGAAGAGGCGGTTGAGGTTCTATACAGGTGAGAAGTACCAGGCGGTTGTGATGAAATGCTTGCAGGGTGACTTTAAGGTAGAGTTTGATGATCGGCTCGGTTCAAGACTCAGTGCTGCGTTTGGAGAGATCGTCGTTGAGGCCTTGAGCACTTTGAAAGACACCTTATGAAAGTGGCCGGAGCTCAAGGAAGATCATTTCAACATCTGGGCATTGAATGATCTTCTTGGAAGTTGGTGCTTATCCTGATACCCACGAGCTGACCTATTTCATTTGCATTGCATCCATATCTTACAATCGGCTTTCAGCTTTCAGCCGTCACAGCTGGCAAAAGCCATAGGGGAACTAAGGGAATGGAGATGCCATTCATGAAATATCCCAATCCAAACGCGATTTAATGAGCCCGTACCAGCTCAGAATTGCCTTGCCATAGACACAGTGCAAGCCGTACTGGGCCCATTTGAGCTAAAGAATTCTTGTTTCAATCATCAGCCTACCTCTCATCGTATATAATACTGTTCTCTCCTGTAATTTGACACTCATTGAAGAGCCAGTGTTTTGGCTTGGTGTGTAACCTGTTCTGAAAGAAAAAAAAAGATTTGTCAATGAGTGCCCAAGCAATACCGACTTGCAGAAGTTGTTTTTGGTGGAGGACAGAGCCGACTCTACAATACCTGATCCTCGATCGAGGCATGGGAAGAGCTCAGTGAAAGCAAGCGATGTATGCATGTGCACTCCAAACGCACTGCGCCCAGCGCTAGCCTACAGAATAGGCTAAGAAGCCTGTTGTGAGAGCATCTCTCGATTTAATTTGTTTCTGACGTTGGAGAAGATGTTTGAACGCGCGAGAGTTGAAGGATGTGGTAAATTTTGGTTCGGGAGTGGTTTTGGGATGCGAAGACAACAGATAATCAAGGCGTAAGATGAGAAAGGGGATTGACTTATAAAAATCGAATGCACTCCCAGTATTATGAAGCAAAGGCATTTTTACTGATCAAAGTCTCGGCTGGGCATGTAGCGTGGCCTGCAACTTGGAGGATCACCTTGTACCTGAAAGTTTAAATCATTCCTCCACTTGATCGCTGAGCCCCCCGTGTAACTTGTAACTATCTTTCGTCTAGTTTGGTGAGTTGGATAGGAGGAATTAGCCTCAAATCTATCATTGGATTCACACTCTTTGGCTTCTGTTGCAAAGAGGGTTTTTGGCGCTAGGGTGTCTCAACGACTAGATGACGCCGTGTACCCCTTGTGGGCTTCCCAGCTGCTAAAGGAACGTTAAATGGTATGTTAGTAGAGTAAGCCTTCCTGATAAATACTAGGTTGCCCCGTTTTGGTTGAAGCTTGTTGACCGTTGGCTTACCTGTCCAACGTCAAACTTATCTGGAAAGTGAGAAAACATAATCCTCGGGCGAACTTGAGGTCTTGTTCCAGTATAAGTAATCATTGTTCTCTCTGGCTCTACACTCCCTTTCTTCAAACTCAGCCATGTGTGCAGCGTTCGTCTTGAATTTGCCCAAAGTCAGTCAAGGTCGAGCTATCGTGGAGTAAGACCCATGCTCCATCTGTCCACCCTCGCAATACTAATATGCATCCAACCCGTAATGATGAAGGTCAATTATTGTTATTATTCGGTCTTTCTGTTCCGCTCTCGCTTCTACTGTAGTCCCATGGTCCGGCTGTCTTGCACATCTGATGATTTAGGACATACTAGTGGCTGCGCGCCCTGGTGACGATTTCTAGTGATGGACCAATTGTGGAGCCACACAAACCCGAAATACACCAGTCAGTTCTTCAACCTTCCAAATTGAATCATTACAGCAGCGATACTTCTCAAATACCCCGTTAGCGCTCAAAGACTTACATGCTTGGCGTGGCTTTCAAAAGCCTGGGAGCACAGCTCCTCAAACGAAAGGCTCCTGAACAAGACCGAGACCGTCTCACCACCCTTCTGACTGAGCTGCTCGTAGCAATACTCTCGCATATTTCATCCTCGGATCTCCTTGCCATCGTTCAAACTTCATCCCGTCTGCGAAAAACTGTTCATACGAATGCATCATGGATATGTATTGAGATAATGAAGGCGCAACCGCAAATTTCCAAGTATCCTACCAAGTTCTTCATAGACAGACTCCCACGAGGCGAAATCTCCGCTCGAGTACGACTGCATAACTTCAAGCACCAACTGGACGTCCCCTTGCGCAAATTCAAACTACGATCTAAGAGGAGGCTTTATTGGACGAGAGAGGAGCCGACACTACTCCTGTACCTGGATCGATGTCAAATTCGGCTTGAATTAAAGCTTTGGAAGGAGTTCGCAAACCACATCTTGGGAGAATTCATCGACTGGATGTTTGTCACGTTGCGATGTGTCAAGCATAGAAAAGATCCGAGTATTGCTACAAAACAGAGAAACCTTACAAAGGCATACACGTTACCCGTCGTACGCTGGGAACTGAAATGGTGTCGAGGAGATCCACGTGGGAGAAAATTATGTACGAGTCAACCAAACTATTTGAGATATTAAAACAAGACAATTTTGATGACTAATGGTTCAACAAATAGCATCTACGATGTGACATTTTATTTGGGCAACTTCTGTTGGATATATACCGTGCAGTACAATAGTGATTCAATTTCGTCATCGAGCCTTCCAGACCGAATCCCCGCTTGCAAGCCCGAAATGACCTACCTAGATGGAGTATCATGTACTAGTTCAGCACTAAAGTAGAGTTCTACAACACAAATAAGATTTATTTCAGAACGACTAACGCCCATACCACGGACTTCATCTGCAGCAATATTGCATCATCCTTACGTTCTCTCATCATGTTCCGAGATTGTCTGGGGACTCAGCCACCCCAAAAACCGCGTGTTCAGCTTGGCGATCTTCTTAAAAAACTTCTAATCCACATCTGTTCTCATCTCTATTCCTGGGATTACCCGTCTCTGGTACATACCTCACGGGGAAATCGAAACTTCATCAATGACAATGCAAGTGAAATTTGCTTCTACTATGAGAGCACCACCCGCATATACAACCTACTCTAGATGCATCACTGTCGACAAAGTCAGGTGCGACCATGATTTGAGAGCGGGATTCATGATTGCCAAGTCGTTGGTTCTGTCCAGGCTGGCCATTAAGTCAGTCAGTCAGT
This sequence comes from Helotiales sp. F229, assembly GCA_002554605.1. Lineage (NCBI taxonomy): Eukaryota > Fungi > Ascomycota > Leotiomycetes > Helotiales > Helotiales sp. F229. Next base: position 5,634,157 of record MXAW01000004.1, on the reverse strand, counting down.
CATCGGTTGAAGATTTTAGCTCAACTTACTGACTGATATAAAAATCATTCAACTGATTACAACTGATGACTATTTTACAACTGATACGTTGCTTAATTACTAAAAATAGAGTACTTATATACTAAACATATATTTCATATATAAAATCAAAGATTTGTAAACTTGAAGTAAATAGAATTCCAAGTAAATTTAAGTACTTTAAGTAGTTATAAAAGCCTAGGTTTCTTCTAATTTAATAATAAGTAATCTATGATTGTTTAATGTCAGATGACTAAGTATATAATTATAAGATAATTCCACAAAATTCCTTATTATATTTATACTAAAAAGACCTTGGAAATCTTTTTTCCCAAAAAAATAAACTTATAAGCAACTGATATGAAATTCCTTAACTGACTGACTTATTAAATTCTAAGATTCAGCTGACTGACCGGCATTAAGGGGGGTTTACGGATTGACTTAGCTTATATCAACTGACTTGTTGGCCAGCCTGGTTCCATCCCCCTTAAGGCGCCACAGACCGTGCTGTCTATCTCATTGAATTAGGCAGGAAACTCAAGCCAGAGTTACAAAAGTATATGTACAACATAGTCATTGTGACCTTGTCGAAATCATTTATCTGGAGATTGATGGTCTCTCGCATCGTCGAGACAGAGACGTTGCACTTTGAGGATACAGTCGTGGCACGGAGAGGATGGAATGAATAGACGGGTGGATGTCACTTATTTAATGTGGTTGACATTCTTTTGGATTCTGTCTGGTCAAAATGTTGTTTGTGCTCGCTCCCTGTCCGGTGATATTACGACAGGTTCTATCCTGCTGGGTCCTCTTGCATGGTGATTTAAGCATGTAGTATATATTCACCTTTCGAGTTTTACATAAGTTCAGAGTTCCCGTTACTAGATTGGAATACCTACTTGATCTCTCAGGCAGAAACTTTCGTAGATCAAAAAAAGAGCTCGATGAGGTAATTTACGCGAGGCGACAAACATCCCCACACTTCGATTGCCAATCGAAGATCAAAATCCACACACGCGACTTTGAGTCTTCTCAACATCAGATCGAGCTCTCTAAGCTTCCCAGCTGTTGATAACCACGCGCAATCAGCAGCAATGGCTCCCAGCGTCGATCTCACCGCGGAGGATCGAGTCATGGTCGTTCCCCTGACATTGGCTACGATTCCCACCGACGTGCTTCTGGAAATCATTCAATACCTGCCCCAACAATCCTTCGCAGCTCTGGCGCTCACCTGTCAACGTCTCCAAGCAGTCATCGCGACCAATGCTATCACTCTATGCAATAGTCACCTAAGACTCTGCCACTCTGCTGCACTCAAGTTGCTAAGCATCGCACCTGTGAGTTTCCAACGGGCCAAACCTATGATCAGGAGACTTGTTTCAAGCCGATCAGCTCTATACAGCTCACTCTTGCCAATGAAACATGCTAATACGAACATCAGGACGAATCTGGCTGGTTGCTACCAAAAGCTTCCGGTTTCTTCGCCGCTCAGGATCAAGCTCGACTGTCTTATGCGAAGGTTAAAGCTCGGAAGAATGGCGGTATCGTCAAGGTCCGCAAAAGCAAAACCCTTCGTCAGATCAACCTCTCTCTACCTGGTCCCCAGCTTTGCGCCTTTCTTGATATTCATGGAATGGCGATCGGAGGCAAATATAGGCAGCTGGTAACAAAGAGAAGTGGAACAAAGGATGGCGGGATGGAAAGTGACAAAGAAATCGTCGAGACAAAGTTCTTCAATTGGGTTGGGGAATGGGCCGTCAAACCCTTTCTTCGAACGGGATTGAGGGGCAAGGGAGTTCAGTGGTACTATGGTCTACTAGATGCCAAGTCCAAGGCGACCAAGCAGGGCATTGAGTCTACACGCTAGAGGAAGTCAAAGCTGAAGTCTGGCTCTCTTTACAAGCTCACACTCAACAGAGACTAGCATGTATGCTGAGAGTTCAGGCATGGTTATTGGAGCACTCATTCGGTCGGATATCACAATGTCTGAGGGTGTCGAGGAACTTTTATCAAGGTTGATAGATGCTCTAGTCAAATAAAACCCCACTGTTGCGAAACAAGTATGCAGACCAAACTCAATGCTATTCTGCCGTGTATGTGATGCCTAATCAACGTTGGCTTTGAAATTCTGGGATATGAGTATTCGAGAACTAATTGTAGCAACAAAAAAGCTGGGACAAGAGTGGCATCAAATCATTCAGTAGAGAAGGCAGCGAACTAGTTTGTCTCCCAATGATGAAGGATGATGCCTGTCACTGAAATGGCCTGGTCCGGCAGGAACTGACAAGTTGGCAACCAAGTCATATATTGTCAACTGCAGTATACTGTATACCGCCCAGATAAATGCCAAAACTTCGTACGTCGATATCTAAAAGTGAATCGATTTACTGGGGCAGCTGCTTGAAGCTGTGAATAATTGGGTGTATTGCATATGGGTTCTGGAAAATCACCTTAACGTGGTGAAATGCCTTAGCAAGGGACGGGTTCCAATCTCAGCATTGATCGTCTCGATCGTTCCACATAATTCGCGCAAGGCTACAGCAGATCGCGTTCAATCTCTACCCCAGAGATAAATTCAACTCTCGATCCTACTGCACACACGATGGACGGAACCAAACCCCCAAACGAATCAAGAGATCACCTCCCAACCCTCTTTCCCGAACTCTTCATCGAAGTACCCTCGCAAGTCCCGTCCAGCGACACCTTGCTATGGTCCATACCAGCCACGCTCTGCGCAGCCTCCTCAGAAGCACCGACTCCGATATCTACAACAAAGCAATTCAACATTTCCAAAAGAAAGGTGCCGCGGTCATTTCGAATATCTTCCCTCAAAGCTGACCCCAGGTTGGCTCCCACAGAGCCCGTCTTCACCACCACGGAAAGTGACCAAGCGTCTCCTCAAGCCTTCCCAAACTTATCACTTGAACACAGTCACTGCCACTGAGCTCTCATCATTTAGACAACCGATCCTACACCTCTCCCGGGTCCTCACATCCGCCAATGTTATCCCGTCAGAATCGATAGCCGAGCCCCACAAATTGAAGATACAGCTCATAGAGCCTAGACCTCGATATCTTCACTTCCTTGAAAGTCATGGCCATGAAATTATCGCTCAATACGATACTCGAGTCTCGAGCAGGGTTCAGGAGGATTCCACAGAGGGGCGAATGGTCAAGAAGATAAAACTTGTCTTCAAGAGGGGAGACATATAGTTTCTATCCACTACCTTCCGCGGTTTGTGAACGGGGCAAATAGTCTACCAATTATAGCTCGGTCATATAATGAGCAACATATGGCTCTCAGAGTTGGATCAGGATTGACTTGGTAATATGGATGTGTTTGAGCCGATTTGGAATACACCAAAAGGCAGTGCAAGGGGGTGGATGAGGAGTGGGGTGAAGATTTTTGGCTATGGTCGCTTACCCCGCGCCCAGCAGATCTGGTAAACAAGCCAGGATCATAGGCTGTTGTTATGCAACGAGATCGGAATTTGAATTAAGAAATAACAGAGTAGTTTAAATTCTGTCTCATCTGAAAGCTTCGTCTTCAAAATTATAGCATTCCCGATCTTCGGCACGCGCAAGGATCTCCTCAAACCTGTCCACTGCCCCGTCCCTGCTTTCATCCTGATCATAATACCAAGTAATTGCTCCGACCTCAGATCTAGGCACGATGTCCCTTCCATCATAGCTCTTTGGCTTCACAAACCAAGGCTTTGTCAACGTATACAGTGCCTTCAGGAGTACATGCTGTCGCACCGCTCCAGCCACACTCCCAGTCTGCACATCCTTCATAGTCATCACTAAGCCAGATTCCAGACCATAAAGAAGCGCCGGTCCCGGTTCCAGAAAGCTTATGGAGAGATCGTATAGATGCTCGCATCCCTCGAGTCCCATTCTATGTTTGACCATCGACCACCACTTCTGCTCGCACATTCTGATGCTCGAAACTTGGGGACCGGTAGGTGTCAACCATTTCGTCGAGAGAGGAGAGGAGAGATCGAGCCCAATGTACGTAGCTTGTTCGGAATATCGGGTTTTGATGACGGAGTTGCAAAGGAGAGCGGCGTTGTCTTTGGAAAATGCGACTCGAAGTCCAGCGTTGTGCTTGCTGAGCATTTTAAGATCGTGCCATTTAGTAATGGGGGTCCAGATGAGTCTCTATTTGACGTATTAGTTCTTGTATCATTGAAAGCGGAACTTCATGTCCTGGTACGAGCTTGGAGGAGAGATGAAGAAAATCTGATACCAACCTGAATGATGATGTTCGGGTCCATATTTGCCAGAGACTCCACGTTCCGAGACAATGCCTTCAAAGGGATGGCTGCTCCGGCGACGAGATTGTCCTGGAATTTGATGGCCTCCACATATCGCGTTGGATCTACGCTTGGGACAGTGGTAACTGACACTGCCCTGTTGCGAATGTTTGCCTGGTTACCAGACTCGAGATCTGCCATCGGAGTGTCCCTTGAAGGAAGGTTTGTGTTGGGATTCAACATCGATGTGGACTTGACAATTCTCCCTTAGCGATACTGTGGATGTTGGCCTTTTGTATTGATTCAATGTTCAGAAAGTAGAAAAAAAAGCAACTTTGTGCTGTCTCAACAAGAATTATATAAACAGCAAGGCGGTCAAGAGTCGGAGAAAGTGGTCTGAGCTAGCCCCTCCGCGGGTTGGGTATCCATCGTGTCGAGTCAGTTAAAACTCGAATTCACTTTCTTAGCAAATTGAATGAATATCCGTTATGTTGTCCATGCTGGCCAGTAATCCCGCACTGCCAAAGCAGAATTCATCTGAAGTTACGAGTCTAGGCAATGAACGAATTTCACTAAGTTCGAAGTGGTTACAGTAGATCCAGATCATCACCGAACTCTACCCCGACTTCGCTCCATGGTAATTATGAGACTGGTTAAGACCCTTTTTCGACCAAAGCACAGTGCTGAAATGCTTGATCCCGCCAACCCACAAGTGCTTGTTCTGTGGGGAACGGCCGTACCGAATTAGTCTCCGCAGAACTCTAGGTCAACATATTCTCACCTTACCTAAATCAGTCGTTAGTAAATGCCTGGGCATCAACTTTGATTTCGCAAGAGCAAAAGGGTGTTTAGAATAAGTTCTGAATCAAATTTCTTAAAGCGGAACTTTGTCAGTGATGTATCTACCTAAGTCTGCTAACATACAAACTTCTAACGCAGCATCCCCCCTTTCTGTTTGTGAGAGTGTTATGTCCGATGCGGGCGTGCATCTCTGGATTCAGTCTGACCAGGGTGATTTTTGGCCCCTCTGTAATTCTATTGGTGACCGATCCATAGAATTCCTGATACCTCATCCAGTATTCGATTACTTCGGCAATGTGTTTGATCCAGCGTGACTCGGAGTAGATGAACGTCTCTGCTTGTCTACCCTCAAGATATTTGCCAGCCACCCTGCAGTATATCATTTCACCTCTGAACTGACAATCGTCAAAACTGAGCTTCTTTTCTTGCTCTCCATCCTCACGAAACGTCAGGAAGATCTCTTTGAGAGACCAGAACCTCTGAAACACCTTCCGAAAAACATGTGGCCAACATAGGAACGTCTTATCAATTTTATGTCCGCCATCCAGCAATACTCGCCGAGCTGCACTGTACATATCCGGGCGTGAACTGAAGGAGCCTCCATGGGGACCGACCCCGACAATGGCTAGAAAAGTCTCATTTGAGCAGTGGTCCACGGTGTTTGTTTCCTCAGAATGGGGGTCCCACCAATGTATGTGCCTGGTACTTGAAACTATCGCCAGATGCAGAATGTCGGTTTCAAGGTTCAGATATGCTCGGACTGTCCCCAGTTACCCAGTCATAGGCTTGTGTAAACACCCTGCATGCCGTTGGTACAAAGATCTTCCCTCTTTTCTCGAATCGGAGCATGCATGAATTGTTCCTGGCAGCGCAGCATTTTTGCCACACGAAATAATTCGACGATGCATCGCTGCTTCTTTCCAAATCATTTTCTGAATCTTGGCCGGCAACATAGGAAAATTGGGAAAGGTCATTCCTAGTGCTGCGTTTGCAATTGTGTGAGAACTCGAAGATACTGTAGGCGTATCGTTGTTGCAATGGCTGTGTGGCATTTGGTGACATGGGATTCGAAAAGTGTTAATATACTGCAACGATGAAGTGCAGCAAGAGAGAAAGATGGAAGGAATAGATACGTCAAGTGAAGTCCGATTGATACAGGGGCTGCCTTCCCATCCAAATATTATTCTTTCATTGGCAGTGGCGACCAAGCTATAAAAATGCTGTGATAAATTGAATGATTTCAGAGCAAGAACTTTGAATGAATGGAATTTAAGGTTTTAAAAGTTTATGAATAGCTTTTTGGAGCCACCGAACAAGAAAAGCTCGGCGCCTCCAGAAGTAGGTGGGTAGATTGGATGTTTGTGACCGGAAAATGTGACATGACTAACCACTTTCGAGATAGGCCAGCTCACTCATAATGAGATAATAAAGCGCCAGAATGGCAGCTGACCGCTTACAGATAGTTCTAGTCACTTTAAGTTATAAAATGTGGTGTCTTTTGGACACACATTTACAACCTTACCTGCAATACCGCACCACACCAGTCACAAACTTCGACATTCAGTACTTTCACATCCTGTGAAACAATTTCATCAAAGGCCACAAATATGGTAACCAAAGAGTGCGGTGTCATATCTCAATCTCTCCTTTCGTTATCCGAACAAAAACTTTTGCCAAAGCTTCAGCGTTGCTAGCAGAACTTCAAATTATGATATTCAGTTTTGCTGCGAACGAGAGGCTGCCTTGGACATATCGTTGTAATGCTCTATGATATTGCCGTGGATTGGGACAGCTCAAGCTGATCAAGCATTTTCGAGATTGAAAGAGAACCTAGCAGGCTTGGGTACTCGCTCATTAAGCAAGATATGAAACTCTTCAGTGAATCAGAACTGTATATTGTTAAGGATGTCCTGGTGGCGGGGACGAGAAACATAGAGGATTATTCCTATTACAATGGAGGAACCACGCCAATCCTGGGATTGAGCAAACCATAGAAGTTACTGGTGTTCCATCCTATCTGGTAGCATCGTCAATGAATCTATAAATACGAGTCGAATCTTGAAGCAAGATTTACATTTGGACGCTCCATACATGCAGCTCGTTCACTCGATTGAGAATCTTCGGGTATGTGGAGCCTGCTCATGGATTAAAAGTCTTTTGTTGGAGAACTTTTGTCATGACGTAAACAAGTTGTGATTAATCATCTATATTCGGGAAATCAGTCCCTACAAAGTCCAATGATAACTCCATGAGCTACAGTCATTCAGCATTGTGAGCTGCCACATAAATACAAGACTCAGGCGGATTTTCCAATCGGTAACCTCAATTTCCCCGAGGCCAATCAGTTTCTTAATCCTTGACCTTAGTAAAAACCAGCCTGGGCAAAGGTAGCACGAATTTATCCTCTTCATCTTCGCCTTCCTGCTCATCCTCATCCCAGTCGCCCCTCACTAACTCCTCTCCATCTTTCGCTCCAACCACTATGGCCTCCAAAGTGGCTTTCTCGCCATTGTCAAAGCCGCTCCATTTGTAGCTTGGGTTCTCGTTGACCCATTCGTATGAAATCTTCTTCTTATTCCAGTCCAAGATTCCCAGTTGTGCCAGGCTCCTCTCGTTGTCCTGTTCCAGAATTGGATCAGCTCCATTACACCGAGAAACAATGGATGCACCATCAGTAAATCTCATTTCGATTTCTTTGCAATGGTGGAAGTGATCCAGGACCCATTGAAACACATCACACCAGTCATCTCCCTCAGCCTCCAAGCGACGCCTTCTGTTACGGACGGAGCTGTCGAGTGCCGTGACATCCATTCTGAAATTCCGTATACTCTGCAAAAAACTTCGGCCCTTGGGAGTCCACGTAAGATGTTCTAGAACTGAACAAGCCCGGTTATTGACCCAACCCATGCTCAGATCTTCCTTCCTCCAAGGACCTTGGATTGCAGGAGGAGGATCATTTCGCGCCATCATCCATGACTTGAACATCACCTTCTGGTGGAAGAGCGCTGTGATATCAAGCCAGTCGATCTCAGGATTGAAGGTAACTTGAAAGCGTTCCCAAGCGCTGCCATCATGGATGACATAACGAGATACGAGGGATTGGCGTGTTATGTAAGAAGCTGAAAGGAGCGGTGGATGAGAGATGCCGCGATCGAGGTTGATTCGTTGAGGCACGGCAGCAGCGTATTCGAAGACCGTACCCTGAATCTCATTAGGTAGGAGTGCGAAATATGGGAATATTGTAGCTGGGGTGTTGCGAATGACGAGGGTCGATGGCGCGAATGCTGCGGAGGCACCCATTTTGGTGGTGTTGGTCGTATTGTTTCATGCAGCTGTTTCTTCGAAATTGCTGTTGGTGCTTCAATTGAGTGCGAGGGTATGAGTAAAAAGGGAGGTATAGCAATAATGAAGAGGTTTGGAGCTGAAGATATTTCAGTGAAAATATTTTAAGAAGAGCGTTGTCCGGTTTGGCAGCGTGTGCATTTTATTTTCGAAATTTTGATTTGGACTGCAATCATGGGACTAGTCAGATCAGCTTATAGCAAAGCATTTATTTAATTGTACTGATGAACACTGATGGGCATTGAAACTGACCACTTCCACATTTTACCTACCTTTTGTAAACTAAGAGAAAGCTAGCACATAGGTCCCAAATTTTTGAAGACTTCAAAAACTTGGGATCTAAAGAACACAATGGCAATGACTTTACCTTTAAGTTCGAAGAGCCTGTAGCTATTTCGAAAAGAGTATTTTATGCAATCTGGGCTGCATATGGCATATGCTGAGGCATTGTTTATTTTGGCTGCAGCAGAATTAGGGGGATCGGGATCATTAAGCGAAGGGTGTAGTGGGGTCACTGTAAGTAGACCGCAATTTTTGCGCATCCCGTTGAATAATTATGGGTGAGTTCTCATTATGACAGGAACTTAATAGTGGGCTCCTGGCTATTCCAATAGATACTGAAGTGGTCCTGAGAGATAACCAATCCAGTGATGTCAGATAGCACTCCTCGTACCTGGCCGGAGAAAGTGACCAGCTAACACGAACGCTAGTTACTTTGTTATAATGGAAACCATACTTCCGACGAGTAAAATCTTTAGCCCACGATTTCAAAAATCATTATTCCTCCTCACTAGGATCGTAATTGTTCAATCCTTTATATAACTTCCCTGCGCCGACCTCTGAGTTTACCTACTCACGAAATTAATTTCACTCTCCAAATACAGAACAATCTCGACTCTCGTTCCCGAAAAAAGAAAATAATGGCCATCAGGGAGCCCTCTCGACCCCGACGTATCTTCCCTGGGAAGCCAGCAACAAGCTTTTACCTATTTTGCAAATTGCCACCGGAGCTCCGAGTCAGGATTTACAGAGAAGCAACATCAGTCGAGCGAATCTTGCGGCTCGATCTCGGAATTGACACACCCCCAGCGCTACTTCATACTTGTCAAGAGAGTAGAGAGGAAGCACAGAAACATTTCACCATGCACCAAGGCAAGATCTTTTGCGACGGCAGCGAGGAGGGTACCAGAGCAACGCCAGAAGCGTTATATCGGATTTGGATTAACAAGAATGGAAGAGATATTCTACATGTCACGCCAATGGAACGCCCAACCTTTGCAGCCACTCGAGGCATCTATTTGGATGAGGAGGACAGAGCAAGGAATTGGGCAGACTCATTCGCACTGAGCAACCTGTTGGCGATGGATACATTGAAATGGGTTAGGCCCGAAGATGACAGACCATTCACCGACCTTTCTGTATTAATGATCGAGAGTGGCAGCGGTCAGCGCGGCCTACCAGGCAATGATAGTCCCAGTTGGAGTATACAGGTATCTGCATGGGAATTAATCTACCAGGGGATAGCAGACAGAGACTTCTTCATGCGCGATGATTTGGAGAGGCTCGGTATAACAAGCCCTCGGATGTTGGTTGTATGGAGAAACAGGATGTTCAGCGCCACTCGTGTAGATGGCAGCACCATGCAGGAGAAAGCGTCGTGTGTAATGGAACGAAATGTCCATCTTTGTGGCCATCCGAGCTGCCCGGGGAACTGTATGCGAGGAGACCTACTCAAGCCTTTAGGAGTAACATATTCTACAGAACAGTCTACGGCTTTGGCTCATATTGGAATTGCTATGACTCAAACGGCAAGGCACTGGCGTGAGGCAAATGGGTCTGATCCTGAGCTGGCAGATGAGCCGAATTGGCCAGATGTGATCTTCTGGGGAGCAAAGAGGAAGACTCGAAGGTAACGTGGGAGGCAGAGAAATACAGTCGTTTTTCCAAATAATATACTGCTCTGGGAACTTGCACTCACGTTCTTCTGTTCATATATGGAGCTGTGAAGTTTCAAACGTTGATTCAGTCTACCACCGTTGCATTATTCATTGAAATTCTCTCAATCAGACCATAACCTGAATCACTGTACCCATGTGTATTATTAGGTGAGCACACAGCGATAATTCAAACGACGTTATTAAAGACTGATTCGGAAAGTTCATATAGTCATGAGTTCCCCAGCAGCAGGGCCTCCTCAAAAACAAGTTCGCGAAACCATTTGTCTTCAAGACACACTCTCAAATACTCGCCATAGAAGAAGTCTTTTCATTCAACGACGATGGAACCAACAATGCGAGAAGACTCATGCAAAGACCTTTTTCTCCAGACACCTTTTGAAAGTTTCCATTTTTTCTCCCTCCTCCCCACCGAACTCCGCATCCAGATCTGGCTCTCAGCCACCGCAGACCCTCGCCTGATCCGTTTAGACCTCGGAACCGATGCCCCACCTCCATTGCTACATGTCTGCTACGAATAAAGGGCTCTTATCAAGCCCTTGTACGACGTCTATGAAGGGGAATTCCGAACATCGGCCATCACAGCAGGGAATCATGCCCGGGAGTACAAGGGTTTTCGGATTTGGGTCAGGAAGTCAGGTGAGGATATCCTGCACTTGACGCCTCTCGCGAGGCTTATGGGAAGCCCAAACCCAGAATGGTTTGCGTCTGATCCATCCGTGGCGTATACGAACTGCCTTGCTATTCGGGTCTTGAGACGAGTCAAAATACTGTGGCGTAGCGAAGATACTGCACCAGGTGAAGGTTTAGGTATCAAAAGGGTCCTCTTGGAAAGCGGCCATGCGGGAATCACAGGGTGCAACGAGCGTGTTCGAAGAAGTGTATTGGGCCAAGGCATACGAAAAACCGATGCGAGATCAGCGAGCCATCAGATTGGGCATCACAGGGATCATAGCTGACAAATTGCTTGTCGTTTGGAGAAATGAAATTCTTGATCTTTTGAGGCTGGACTGGAGGAACTTGGAGGGGAGAGCGAAGTGTATTGTGAAGATGAATGGAAAGAAATGCTGCAATCGTGGTATTTGCTCTGTGGAACAAGGGAAGAGATGCCCGGTTCTGCCCCGCTTAGACCAGTTGGCCATGGATGTCAAAGAGGTCGAAGCAGTCGGTCATGTTACCCAAGGACTGAGACAGTTAGAACGGTATTGCTTTGCCAGGGATGCGGAAGGGAACCTTTCTCCATATCTAAGATGGCCAGAAGTGGTGTTTTTGAGGGAGCCCCAAAATAAAACCTGTCAAGAAAGTAAAGGAGAGGGAGACAGGGTAGAAATAGGAGAAGATGCCGAGAAGGGAGATGGAAACAAACAGTTCTGCCGTTGCAAGTTTAGTGTAGCTAGGTGACGAAAAATTACAACGTGTGTATTACGATGAAATTTACCACAAACAAACGACGCAAGTGAGACAAAGAACGAGTTGGCACGTGATATTCATGTCAGCCACGGAAGGGAAACAACACAAGAAGCGCCAGAACATCTTTCAAATGCTACCAACACATGAAACTACCCAAGGAAATCGCCAAACGAAGGACCGAAACACATATATACACATCTCTCTCTGTTGTCCTATACTCCGAGGCGAGCTCAGCTCAGCCATTCAAAGACTGAAATCCGCCCACATATTTACATCGTCTGAAGACCCGCTTCAACTTCCCTCCCACGTGGTTTATACCCGTCTTAACGCCTGCCATGCAATTTCGTGGTTTCTTCTTTCTGACTTGCTCTGCTTCTGTTTTCTCCGAAGGTTCCGACTCCGCTGATGATGACCGGGGTGGCTCCTGTCCTGTGGCTATTTCTGTTTCTGTTTCGGGGTGCTGGGCAGTGGAATTGTTTGGTGTCTGGTCTTGTGATGGAGTTATCGGAGAAGTATGCTGAGGCGGCGGAATGTGCTCTGTTGCAGGTGGTGGAGTTTGTAAGCCATAATACCAGAGCAAGCCTGTCATCCACGATCTGTCGTGCTTTTGAGCGGTCGCAGTATCGCTCTCGGGGGTTTCAATCTCGCCAAACAGCGGGGGTGTAGATTGTCTGCTCTGTGTCTCGTTCTGTGACTTTTTCTTCTTCACTTGGAACATCCTCTTTCCTTTCGCCCAGCCCTTCCTTACACTTCCTCCGATTCTTCTCCCCACTCCTATCTGACCGCTCGCTTGAGATTCCACCTTGATAGCAGGCTCACAGGCAAAGTCCCGCTCGACATCTTCGAGGAATCTCCGGACAGAATAATTTCCCACGATGAAGTCAAACCTTCGCTCTTCCGCTTCCCGTTTGGTGACATCAGCATCTTTACATTCAGCTTCAAGCATAGCGTGTCTCGTTTCGATCTCCCACTCATAGCGCTCGAGGAAGACGAGAAACATAGGGCCGGACATGGAGAGCTTCCATGGAGAGTCCATCAGATGTTGTACTTTGCAAGTTGCCTGCGACTGGGCAGGTCGGGTGGGTGGGGTGGGGAAACAGGGAAGCTTGAGGCAGCCGTGAGTGCTGGGATCTGAGGCCAGTGAAATATCGGAGGAGGATGCCGCAGTCGATCGCGATGAGTGTAAGAAGGCCCTGCAGTCCACACACCCACATCCAGCTTTGCGTACCAGCTCCCGTGTGATACGTCTCTCGGTCCCCAACACGGCTTCATGCGTGGGAAGAAACCAACCATCCCGATACTTGGCAGAGAGAATAGAGGCAGCATGTGAATGATGTGTAGTGATGAGTGTGTTGCAGATTGTTGCTGCGTGGGTCGTGAGAAGGAAGGTTTGGAGATAGATATTGGTTTGTGAGAGGGAGAGCAGAGAGCTTGAGCTGGAAAGATGCGAGATGATTGTCAGAAGAAGTTCGGGCGGGAGCGTGGTGAAGTGGTCTTTGGTAGTAACAGGTGAAGGAGATTCAACCTGGGGTGATGGGGGCGGAGTAGTGCGAGAGGTGGTGGTTGGAGATCGTGAGGTGGAGTACACTGAGGTCGGAGAGTTGGGTGCGGTGGAAGACATGGCCTGTCACGCATCAGCAAATACTGATACCCAACCTGTGGGGTGTACTCACGATAGACCGAAGCTTGTAGAAGACCAGAAGCTCAGAGATGGAGGATGTGATGATGTTCACGTGACCTCTTTCTAGGACGTCGTCGAGGAGATGTTGCAAGCACTTGAGATATATATTCTGAAGGTTCGAAAGATCTCACAGAAGCAAAGAGTTCAGAATAGGATGACAAAGAACTTCCAACAGAGCATTGCGGAAAGGGTATTCAAATCGGAAGATGTATTGAGAATAAAGGAAGTAGTCAGCGCACTTGCGCGGAACCTCAACTTATACATCCACCACACCATGCGTGATCTAGAACCCAGTATCAACATCGCGTCGATGACTCTTTAAGTCTGTAAACAAACAATGGACATGTTATGCGGTGGTGAACGTGGCCTCGCTTGGTGTTTCATCGCGAAAAGGGGTCAAGATCTGATTGGCAAACGAGGATTGTCGTATTTTGAGTGGTGGAGTGGCAGAGAGAGGCTGGTTTTGCGTCCTGAGAAGAGACGCGACGCGATGCAGACGCGCTTCTGGAAATCGAGACGCGATGACCAGGTTGTTTGTTTTGTTTGATAGTGGTGATGAGTTGGCAGTGGTGGTTGGAATTGAGGTGGCTGGGATGCTTGGCGGTTTCACAAAATAAGCGATAACCGCCTGCATTTCACTGCCGATTTTATGAAAGGTTATGCACATTATGCAAGCTTTATTTACTCGGCGACTTGGTCATCTTTACGGAGGTAATTGTCTCACCACTTCGACTTGCCTGTTCTGAATCTCGAGTTGAGTCCGAGAAGATAAGAGACAATGAAGCAAGAGAGCTTGTCTTTTCCGCTGTTCAGTCAGGTACCGAAGTTTCGCATGGAGTACCTCCCTCCCATTGCGTCATATTATTCAATCTCGTCCTCGACACCGTCGACTGGACACTATACAAAATAGAAAACTCACTACTACATATCAGGGGGCCGGATGGCAAGCGATACGCCCCTTCGCGGAGACAACGTCCGATCGAAGAAGCTTTACGGCTTATGAAAGCAAAATATGACACCTCGGAGAGCAAAAGTCACATCTCGTTCTTACTCCAACATACTAGAACCGTGGCGCTGGACGTCATTTACTGTCCAAAACAATCATATTGGAACGACATTGTAATTTGGGCTTCGGATTTCAAATTTATCGCCCGGAACATGCCGATGGTACAAGATATTGTGATGCGCTTCTGCTCCTTCGATGACTTCGGGGAAGCAAAGAAGAAGCAGAAATGGGTGCCAGCTGCTGAAATTCCTGAAAGTGAGAAGGTCATTTACGAGTGGAATCAACAAAGGATGGAGTGAAGAATTGTACAGAGGGGAATAAGCAACGCATTTCCAGTCGAGTGGGGTCAGCAATGGATGGAATATAGAATTGAACAGAGGGGAATAAGCAACGCATCTCCAGTATAGTGTTCTGACATGTACCATTTGACAGAGACTGTCACTTGTGAAGCGAGGTATTGGCGGCCAGGACAAGCATGGCTATCGACGCCAAGACTTACTTTCTTGTTGTGACTTGTACGGTCAGAATAATGTGAAGCTTCTGAAAAACGTGTTACGAACGAGTTATCTGGTTCAAGGGGCTGTCGTCCTGTAACATGCGGATATCCTGTGTGGAATCGGCAGTAGATGGCTGCAGATCTCCCGTCCCCTAGAAAAGCACTCCTCGGGGTTACCTCGAGGAATGGCCCTTGTACAACGGCGAGCTGTGAGTGGTGTAGGTCAATTTGCTGACCAGGGTATTAGGACTAGCAAAAGAAACTTATATGGGGGGAAGAGCCTTGAGCGGCATAAGCTTTTATTTTTGATTTTTTTGATTTTATTTAATTGATTTAAAATATTCAAAGCATAAGAGAAAAGAGATTGTATTATAAGGAGATTAAGGAAAGGGAAATTATAAGGGGAAATTATAAGGGGAGATTACAAAGGGAGATTATAAAGGGAAATTATGAAGGGAGACTATAAGAGGAGACTACAAGGGGAGACTACAAAGGGAAACTACAAGGGGAGATTATATAAGGAGACAGTGAGGATAAGCGACGGTAAGGGTAAGCGATAGTAAAAGAAGATAAAAAAGTACTTAAAGGAAATAAATTAAAAAAAGAGAAAAAAAGGAAAAAAGAAAAAGGATTAATATATCTAATGAGCCCTAAAATACGCTAAAGCATCGGCTAACATTAAAACCCATTAAAAATTAAGCCAAAGCTTATGTTCAAGGATGAAGGGGCTTAAGCAAGCCCTTGGCTAATATGCCTCCCCTAATTTTCATTTCGCTTCTTAAAATTAATCTTATAAGGGGTGTTTTTGACTTAATTCAGCATATAGCCTCCCTTTTTTCAATATACTATCCGCTGTAATTATAAAGGACCACAAGAAGAACCCCGAGGAGAACCCCAAGGAGTGCTTTCGTAGGGGTCGCTGAATATGGCTCACAAGGAGTTCCTTTTTTTTGTGCATATAGAGATAATTGTAGTATAGAATTGCTCGTTCGTTAATACATGTATAAGCTTCCCGAGGTGTCAAAATCGATTGCGTTTCGGCATAATGAGCTTGAAGTCAGCCCATATCGTCCTGATTAGACTAGCATCTCGTTCCGATCATGGTCCGTGATCTTCGCCACACTACTGCTGGCGGCAAAATCGACTGAGGCCTTATTGTGATAGAATGAGATCAAAGCTCATTTCGTTTTTGACGATGTTTATTGTTCCGTTCAAACGATCCTACTCATCTGGCCCAGAAAGAGGTTCATTCGAAGTTGATATCACCCTGGCAGAAAGATCCGGCGCTGTCTCGAACTTCTTATCAAACGGCCACATCGGTCTACGAATTCGATGATGTCCCAATCTTTCAATATCCTGATCTACTCCTCCAGGTGTGAGACCAAGCATCCAGTCCGCTGCCATATCATACAATTCAGGCTCCAGGTATCCGATCTTCACGATAACGATATCTGCTGATCTAGGCCTGAGATTGAGTTCTGCGAAGTCGCTTTCGTGATGATATGGCTTCCGCAGCTCGGTGAGAATGGCAAAAACACTGCCAACTTGGATCACTACCTCTACCAGTGCGTCTTTATCTCCATGTTTGATAGAATGCACTCTTCCTGTCATGGTCACAGGGCCTGCATGGAGATTGTCAACTTCGGCTCCCGCTGTGACAGTGACGATGGCCCCTATACCAGCTTCCACCGCAACTTTGATAGCTTCAGGTCCAGGAACACTGGCGTATATGACGGTAGGACCCGAAGGTCTCTGGAATTCTGGACGTGCAAGAAGCTTGGTGAGACCCCACGAAACATCTCCTGACCCACCTGCAGTTGGATTGTCCCCTGAGTCTGAGATGAAATAGGGATGCTTAGCACCAGGAGCGAGTGCAGCATCAAGGCACTCTTTAAATGATCCAGTCGGAGCAACGAACTTAAAATCTTTGTGCGCAGCCCAAAATGTTTTCGCCAACTTCTCAGCTCCCCCGGAGACGGCTTGCTTGTCCCATCCCGTGGTAACAACAGCAGCTCGATTCCGTGGCTCATCTGCCCATGCGTATCCGACCCATATTGCCGCATCAATAACGCCATCCATTGCCTCCACACCTGGGATAGCTTCGTAAATGTGCTTCGCTGGTTCGAGACGAGTCGATGTTTGCTCGCCTGGAAGGAGGATGGGGATTGGTACCCATGCCTTGTACGGCCTCGCAGGTTCATCCTTTCGACTCAACATATCTACCAGATTCTGACAGGCACGCTGCCGTGTCTCTACGACATCAACATGGGGAGCAGTCCGATAACACGTGATCAGATCAGTCTGATGGGCCAATTCCCGACTAACATTCCCATGTAAATCCATCGATGCCGAAACCATAACTTTGGGTCCAATGACTTCCCTGATTCTCTTTAAGAGCTCGGCTTCAACATCTTCCATTTCCTCTACACACATAGCGCCATGAATATCAAACCACAGTCCATCCAAGTGCATGGCGTTCACGATGCGGGTAAGTCGAGCAACGATCTCACTCGCCAGCTCCTCGAACGCAGTCTTGGTTACCACGCCGCCTGGAAGCGCATGGCCTATCAGCGCACCGTGCCATTCTGCTGCGTCGCCAAGTGGTGTCCCTGGGCGGATAAAAGCGTGTTTGTCGAATATCTCGGGGCCGCGCTTAGGGTGGAATGCTGGAGCGAGAGTCCGGGACGGTGTGAAGGTTGATGTCTCACATGCGAGACCTGCAACGGCGATGACTGGCTTCCGCGTCATTTTGGTCTTTGTAGATAGGTCTTGCTTGAGAAAAATAAGGTGGGCTTGGAAAAGGTTGTGAATACCCACTCTTCGGTATATAGAAGGATCGATCGTTGAATGAAGCTTTTGGGCTGCGGGGAAGTGGCTTTCGCTTACCGCCCCAATCTGAAACCCCATTTGCACTTCTGCAATTAACCGATGAGTATATTTCTTACTTGATAGCAGTGTGCTGCGTGAAATCGGAAGAAGAAATAAATTGTCTAAGTAAATGGAACATTCTGGCAAGATGATGGACATCGAACTCAGCTTATGTTTAATGTTCTGTTCTTCCTTCATATTCTGTCGAGGCTCTGCTGGGGGTTTTATTAACAAAGCGAATGTTAATTCAGAAAACCCCGCTCTTCATCTCGTTACAATGCAAATTTTTCTCTTCCAACAGGCACCAAAATGCCAACATAGTCTCCCCAATCCACACTAGTACTCGCATGGTCTGCTCCATTGTCCAATCACACACTGGCGAGTGGTTTTCTGGGTCGAAACGAAGGGCAAGAAGATACTTGAAGAGATCGACGCGATCTTGAAGGAGAAAAACATCAAAATCTGCCGATTCTGAAAAGGTGCGAAAGGGAAAGGTCAATATCGATGTTGGTGATATTGAGCAGGAGATTTACGTGCAAGTTGAAACGACGAAGCTGAAGGAGAACTGAGCCTCCTTGCCGGCTTGGTTGGTTCAAGTCTATTCAATTCTATATCTAGTAGTTTCTTCTTTAATGTTCTTCCCCTCCTTTTCCCCATTTTTACTCGCAATTCTTGGGAGTTCTTTTCTTTTTCAACTGTCTCATGTTTATGCCAGGGTACATATGCAGCGATTTAAGCTCAACATCCGCCTCAGAGCCAACGATTTCTCCCAAGAACAGATGTCTCCTACCGTCCTACGATGTTTTCCTAAAAAGTCCACCTCTTCTATATCGCCAAAGCTCTAGCAGACATGCACTAGCAATGACAGAAGTAAGTCCAGCAAATATCTGTGGGTACAAATACTGGTTACTCGCTCCTGGTCGTCTAAGCTTGAGAGCGATTACCTCGGCGACTATAACTTGAAATCAGCAAATGAATTTCCCAGTAAATATTTTCATTCCAAATGAATGGTAAGGCAGTAACTTACAAAGGATCGGGAGGAAGATCGTCAGCCACATAAGAGACAGTAATGACGGGAGTTGATGCAATCCAGCGACCTCGGCCGCGATCGGGGCAACAGTCTATGAATAGTTAACGATTGAGCTCGAGGTGTATGAAGGGGGTTAAATCACCATCCAGAAAACACCAACAACAGCACCACTAACAATCGCGAAGAAAATCGTAAGTCCGTAATTCGTTGCCGGGATCCAAATAGCGAAGCACGTAATCCCACAAAAGCATGTCAAGACACCAGCGACTTCAATCCTCCCCAGCTTATCGCTCACGAAGCCAGCCAAAGGTCTCCCGAGTGCGGTTCCGAGATTGAGGTACGCAGAAATAGCAGCAGCTTGTGTTCTCGAGAGACCAATCGAAGCCGAGAAATCGGGTAGAGAGTACAGCAACGTAATGTATCCCAACATGCTCAAGAATCCCCAGCCAAGAAGCAACAAGATGTCATATCGTACCAGCAGCTTGGTATCGAATGCTAACTGCGGCGGCTTGATAGCGGAGTTTCTGTTTCTGATTAACGCAACGGTGAGAAGATTCATGACTCCAGACACAATGGCGGTGATTCTGAACGCCCAAGCGAGCGAAATATTGTCGATGATGGCCTGTATACCGAACGAGAAAACCAAACCGCCTACACCTGCTCCCGCGGAACTGATTCCCAGTGCCAGACTGCGTTTCTTTGAGAACCATTGCGAGATAATTGGGGTAGAAGGCACGAAAATGAAGCCGAGACCGAAACCAACGAGGAGACCTTGGGTGAGATAGAGATGCCATATAGCCGTGGCGTACGATGCGCAGATGAACCCTACTGTCTGGAGGAGGATTCCAAACAGCATTGGAGGTTGGGTGCCAAAGTTTCGAGTGACGATCGTCACAAGAGGGGCGATGAGGAGGGATACGGCGAACTGTATGCCGCCGATGAATGCGTAATCCAAGGATGTAGCGGTGTTGAACATATTGTGGGAGAGGTAGTGAGCGAGATAGATGGCGTATGACTGCATGCAATTTAGATGAAGGCAGTCTTGATTTGGGAAGGGGAATCTCCTACGGCTGTTTGCCCCCATGTAAAGGCGTTGATGATGAAGCCCACGCCAACCTGAACCCATCCAAACCCTCCATCGGGTGGTAAATCATCTTCCACATCCGGTTGCGGCGCTGAAAGTGACGGTACAGGCTCATTTGCGGTGATATGCTGTGTTAGCTTCTCCATCATGATGTGAAGTGATTGAACATGCTTAAAGTGAAGGTTGCTTAGAAGATCAGCCAGCGATCGATATACTCTCAAGACCAGGTTCAAAACATTAACACAGCGAAGGAAAGAAGTGCAAAGAGATCAGAGAAATTGCTTTACAGCATTCAGAAGAAAAGAGCGAAAAGAGAATCGTAGTTGTCCTTCAGCCCACTCAGTGAGAAGCAAAACTAAGTGGAGAGTGGCATGGTGTAGAACACTTAAATTTTTTAGAATACACAATTTTACACTCCGAGGTACCTCGGGACGGATATGTGCGTACCCGGGTCCGTCAAGTTGAATACCCGGCGGTTGCTACCCAGGCATATTTTCACGGGGTAGGTATTGTCCAGAAATTGTCGGTAGATTGACCCAGATACAACCGGAACCTTTGATAAAAACCAGGTATCAAATGAGACCTAAAAAGAATCCGGATATAATCTAACTCTAAGGGCCTCCTCGGGTATCCATTCGTTCAATTTTATCCTGGTGAGGGTGCCATCAGTCAACGCCTCCGGAGGCCTCCAGGTATACCCGTCCTCAAGATTGTCTGCATAGTTCAAGAAATCTATTAACATGAGGAGATTTGAAAGAGCACTCGATCATGCGTATTACAATACTTGTGGCTGGTTGTTGAACATCCGTAGAGGTTGGCTCGCGAAAGTGGGGTTAGTGACCGCTAGGTGCAAGGGACCTGAATTTTGCACAAAGGAAGCAGGTCCATGGAACATGTACAAAATAAAGTACTAGTACACCGGTGCGACAAAATAATATGTGCAAAAAGTTGATTTTGGGGTCCAGTGGCATCTGATGAAGGTTTACTGACCCTCATCATGCCTCTGCAGTGTCCGTTTCTGCCTTCTCCGATTTCTTGACGCTCTTCCATCCCAAACCCAAGGCGAAAAGAAAGCCAACGGCAGCCAGACTAGCAATCAAGTAGAACACATGATTGACGGCCTCGTTATACGATAGAATCACACCCCGCACCGAGGCAATTGGGATGATGTGTCGGAAATCCCTCGCACCAGCCACGGTAATCTCTCTGTAACCGACATCAGGGGCATGGGTCTTGAGAGCGTCATCGAGTCCGCTATTGAACACTGCTTGGGCGATAGCGAGAGATATAGAGCCGCCTATGGATTGCCCAAACATTATGATGGACAAACTGACTGGATGCTCGATTTTTGGAAGGGTATTCTGGACTGCGACCATAGGCTTGGGAGGAGTTAGCAAGGGTTTGATAATGGGAAAGAGCAAGACTACCATCTGGAATGCACATCCCCGACCGACTCCAGTGATTATTTGGTAGCAAACCCACGCGGCTGTTGAGCTGGTGGGCGTGAATGTGCTCATCAATCCTGTTCCGAGGCCGTTCATTGCGGAGCCGAAGATCGTAAATGGGAGGTAGTACCCAACCTTGGCGACTGTGAGAAGTAAACGCACGCCTCACACTGCATGAATCACAAATGGACTTACCTCCTACGCCAGAGACGCCTGCAAAAATGACTTGGCTTAAGATCCCCGGAAGTACATACGCCCCGCTCAAGCTAGGTGACAACCCTCTCACGGCCTGGAAGTAAATGGCCAAGTAGTAAGCCTGACCAAGCAAGCTCCCGTACAGAAAGAACGTTGATATTGTAGCACTCCAAACTACCCGTTTTCGGATCATTGCGAGAGGAATCATGGCTTCATCACTTTTTTTGCTCTCCCAAGCCAGAAAAACAACTAAAAGACCTGCTGAGCCACAGAACAGCCCGATGACTGTCGCACTTCTCCACGGATACGACACGCCACCCCACTGGAGGGCTAGAAGAAACATCACTACAGTCGGCGCGAAAAGTGAAAAACCGATCAGGTCCAGGTCGTGAAAGAGGGACTTAAATGTATGTTTGGCATTGACACCAGAATCACCCCGGATGTCGGGTATATGGATGAGTAGTAGGCAAAGAGCGACGAGTGCGCCCATTGGGAGGTTGATATAAAAGCCTGCTTGGATCAGTCCAAATTAGCCAGACACATCGGGGATCTACATACACCATCTCCAACTTGTATATTGAGTCAAAATGCCACCCATTACGGGTCCAACAACCGTTCCCAGCAGGCCGACTAAAAACTATTAGGCCAACCTACGAACTATCGGAACATTACCTGAACGTACCTGACATCATAAATCCCATATACGCTACAGTTTTGTCAGCCTAGAACGTGGAATGGCAAGACACAGACTTACTTGCTCGGTTCTCCAACGGAACACAGGCTGATATAATCGTAAGTCCTCCAGTTGCCAGTCCAGACCCTCCTATGCCTGCTATTGTGCGACCAAGGATGAACATGTTTGAAGACTGCGCGGCGGCGCAGAGCAATGACCCGATTTCGAAAACGCCCAGAAATGATATGTACGTGAACTATATTTAAGATGAGCAATTGATACTCTGCAGGGATTGGTAGTAATGTAAACCTTGGAGTTGAGCTTCTGGAATATTTTCCCGGTCAATGGCTGAAAGGAGGCGCTGTTTGGTCAGTAGCTGGGCTGCTCTCGTCGATGGTGAAACTTACCTCGTCAAAAGATACGCACTGCCATACCATCCAACATCGCCCAGCGAGTGGAAGTCACTAGTGATTTTGGGAACAGCCTTAACAGAGTCAGTATATTATACTTTCGAATAACAACATATGAGGTAGACAACATACGGTCACAATGATCGAGGTGTCCAGAAGCATCGTGAACATCGATAAAGAAATGACCCCCACGATAAGTAACAGTTTGATTCCAGTAACGTACTCGTCATTTTCAGTTGCAGTCTCTTCCCCGAGTTGCAGTTGCGGCTCTAATTTCTCGGTTGCGGCGTGAGGCTCGTGATCCAATACTGATGGAGGCTCGGCAGTACCCATTTCACTGGAATCAATGTTGTTGCTTATGTGATCCTCCGGGGTAGTATTCCTGTTTTCGTGTCCATTTTCGTTCCCACCACAACTGTCAATAATCCGTGTACGTTCCATCTACGGTTTCCAGTCGCCGCGGTTGTTGTAACTTGAAGAAAACTTGAGCTTAAAAAGAACGGCATTTAATTGATGCACGGGACAACGATATATAGGCTGTATTGGCAACGGTTGTTGAGTGGTGAAGGGGTGGGCAGTGCATACGGTTCAGGCATGGTGATTGGTTTGAACGGAGTCGGAACAGGAGATAAGTGTCGAATGCAGCTCCTTCTCCGTCCCCGTACGGCGTCAAAACCGAGCTAAAATCAATGTTCTGAAAAACAGATCTCTAGTATTGTCATGGACCCAAAATGTCTTTCATCCCAAGAATCGTCTCCGTTCGGGTCATACGGTTCAGTAAACAGAGTGTCGAAAGCACGTGACTCACCTTCAATTCCTGGCATGCCAGGTATCGCTTTCTCCACGAACACCTTAATCCAGCCCAATTTTTTGGCGGTCTGTGAGAATATATCCAGTCGTTGCTCTGTACTTGGATCGAAGTCCAGAGCATCTTTTACTTCAAAATATCTGCTCGAGAGCTTTCCAATCACCTCTGGCAAGCGAATCGTCTCGCGAGGCCATTGCAGGTTCCAGTCTGGATGATCAAAGGTTGAAAGCATCTGTAGGATTCCCATATCCCAAGTTAAATCCATACTGAGCTTTTTTTGTTGGCCGGGATGCGGAGAAATTCGTCAAAGAATGCACGAAGAGCTTCTGTGCATGCAACAAGGTATTCCAGTCGGTTGAAATCTCGGTTTGTAAATGCCGAAAGAGACTCCGATCTCGCAAGGCCAATCTTATAGCTCAAGTTTGTGGTAGTTTAGGAGCAGGAATGCTACGCTAGAGGTCAACCTCATGGGTGAGGGGAGTGGGAAAAGAAGACTTACGATTGCTTTCCATCTGAGCTGAGAAATCGGCTGGCATTGATTTCATCTTATTCTGTAAAAACTTCAAGTAAAGAGCAGGAGGCGCAACATGCGGCCGCCCTTCTGATGTACCGTGCCAGGAGGTTTAATATATCTTCTCCGACACAAGTTGCATCTTGATTAATGCGACGGCAGACTTGTCACCGTGGTGATGGTTCGATTCGTATAAAACGATACAACACTCTTCGAGGTAGGGTGTCCATTTTGCTGTGTCCAGTCGTTGGAAAAATGACCCAACTCTGACACCTGTTAGCAGAGTGCTTTGTGGCATTCAGTTCCAAAGACAACCAACATGGATGTGAGAAACCAGTATCCGAGGGCAGCTCTGCGATCTCCAACAAGCCTTACCGCAGCTTGAACCGGTTTCAAAGTGTCAATGCACTGCCCTTTCGCTATTATAGTCTTGCAAATTGCAGCTTCAAACAAGCCTCGTAACTCCCTGGGGAGAAGATTCATCAAGCGAAGATCTCCAAGGTTGCCGCAAAAGATATCAAGGACGTGAGCTGAGGAATGTTGAAGAAGTTATGATAGCACTTGGTGACTTTGTTTAGTAGATCTCATTCGATGCCGAGGAAAGAAGGGCCTCGCCATCCTGCATAGGTTGGGGCAAGGCAAATCTAAATTTCTTTCCTCGTTCACAACCATTCTATCAGTTAACTGTCGCATAAGTGTTCTCCCAAGAGCAAGCTGCTGTGTTGAATCTTGTGAGGTTACAGCCATCACGGCAGTGAGAAGTGAGGGTTGATCTTTTTGTATTGCTTCGATGGAGACAGCATCGGCGATGCTAATGAAAGGGGAATTTGGATTCATTTCGTCCTTGAAAATTCCTAACAGTATTTCTGAATCATCGATACCAAGTTCCATTCCAATGAGACTAAACTTGGGTTGTGGAAGTTTGACAGGCTGGTCAATGGAAGGGTTGTAAGATCCTACCAGCGCGAATGTTTGCCGGATGGTACCTCCTCGGAGCAGTCGCTCATCCCAATTTTCTGCACTTTCTAAAATGTAAAGATCCGATGCCAGATGTTAGTTTGCATATTGAGGAGCGACAAATGATCCCTGGCCAAAAGTGGTTGTCAAAGCAGGAGGCTGTGAATTTTTCTCGATCTTTTGATTCGCGAGGTCTTTTGAGGTTTTGAGAAGAGTGACGATGCCGTCTAACCTCTCCTCCAAGTTCTCCACACGATGTTTTGCAAGAGTATTGCGCTTTCCAATCAAAAACTCATCAGACTTAAGCTGTTCTGGGACTCACTCTACTTCCAGAGCTTTCCGCTTTCATGGTTGAGTCCTAGCACGTGGCGGTGCTGGTTCGCATGGCTTGCGAAGGCGACTGCACCTGAACTGCAGTCAATTATTTCCTTGTATAAATGCATCTAGATGTGATACTTTTCACAGCCATTCGTTGAAAGGCTTCCGGGAACGCATTTTGCCTTCGCCCGGGCACAGCTCACCCATGCTCTAATTGACGGCTGTGAGCCAAGGTCGAAAGTCGGGCTTGATTGATGTGTGTTCGATATTTTGGAGGGTACGGGAGAACTGGAGTCCCAGTCATTCAAAGAGGATGCTGGTACATGAAGCATTCTGGAGTAGTCAAGCGGGAGACTGTTTCTTGATGGAAGGGAGGAAGTGTCGATGAGAAATGAATAAGCCGAGATGGATACCGCAAACCATATGGACTAGTTGTGCGGAACGTTTACATTTTGAAATAAGGAACACTTTATATTTATTTTCGCCTCAACCTTAACTCTACTTGTATGATGCACATTTCTAAAAATATATTGGAATTTTAGGGATTTTTTAATATAACTCTTATAATTATTCAACTTGAACTCATATATATAAAAATATATGTCGAGCCGCCTGTAGTAAAGTGAGCCTCATTGAAATGTAAGGCTCTTTACCCCGCAAAAAATGCCATTTTAAAGCCACTTACTTTCGCGCCAAATCAAATTGGAATTCTATTTTAAATTGATCAAAAAATCAGTTATATTATAAAAAGCATTTTGATTTATTATAAAAGTTATATCAAGGTCGTTGGGTGGTGGAATAAAAAGGGGCAGATCGAGGTTCAGACGTTCCGCACAACTAGTCCATATGGTTTGCCTTAGATGGAGCTGATGACTAATCTCGTCCAGATAATCTGCCAAGCTATCGATAACCTTCTTGTTTTTGCTCTTATTTTTCTCTTTCAAGCATATTAGCTCTCAAAAGAACATCTCAGCAGTATTTAATTATGCTAATACGATCGTTCAAACCCCATAACATGAAGGTCCAACCGCTGCCTCGACGCAAACAGCCAGCCATCAACCATCTGCCACAGGTATAGGGTAGAGCAGTCGCCATGTATCTCAATAAAAAGTGAGAAATACCCCTGCAATAGCATTCTCCAGTTTAGAAGGTCCTTTGCTTACTTCCTTACATGAATACGCAGTCTCTGGCAGCCTTGAGTCCTGAAGTGGCGAGCTCTTTGGGTAGATTACGTGAGAGAGGATAGTATAGGGGCTGTGGATCGCCTTGATTGGTAGCTTTTTTGCTTATGAAATTCATTGGAAGCCAAGCTGACCTTCCTTTTGTCTTTGGCAGGTCTTCATTCCTATGCAAAGGAATAGTCTCAACTCTCCAAGACTGCCCATTAACCACTCCTTCCCTGCTTCACAGCCCATACCCACAATCAAAGCCATCACTCACCAGACTTGTCGCGTTCAAGATGTGCCAGCTCATAGATGCTGCGAAGGCATTTCTTCTTGGCTTCCTTCTTGATCATATCAATGTCCCGCTTGGCTAGAATATTCTCCTCCCATGACTGATCCAGCGAAGTCTCGTCCTCGAAGCATGCATTCAAATTCTCGTATCCCACGGTACAGTTCCATTCCACTCTTTTGCGCTGGCCTGGACAACTTCTAGCTCAGTTCCGGATGTTGCAGAATTAGAACGTTCCATCCTGCGAATTCTGGAGATCTGGCGCATGCCTTTTGAATGGGGATTGCGTTGCCATTGAGTCTGCGGCGAACTTTCTCAACTTGGATCCTGCGAGTGTAATTTCTTAGATGGTTCGTACTGATCGGATATTGGGCCAAGAAGCCGCTGGAGTTCGGCAGTGGTCTCTGTGGGATCGTATGCAATTATTTTGGCAAGCACGTGTACCTAGGAAGCTCCCGAGTGCCCATTCTCGATCCAGGGCCGGGTGATAATCCTCTCCGTCAATTGGCTCTCTAAGGTCCAAGTGGTGCGCCCAGTATACAAAATTTGTGAAATCGAGTGCTTAGATAGTCGATAACACAATATTTTAGCTTGCGATGTGCTCGCGGCAGAAGGTTGAATGGAGAGTGAGAAGATCCTGAGGTAAGTTGAATGTTTACTTTTCGGAACCAACAATGACGCTTGTCATTTTCCGAGAAATGTAAGATCCTGATTGAAAATAAGTCGCTGATACACTTTGCTGTCCAAATCTCTCTCAGCAGAGCGAGCTCCGTAGAAAGGGAATAAGGAAATAGACAGAAAATTATCCTGTTGCTCACCTTCTGGTTATTGAACGAAACAATTCAGTCCTTGAGTTCTCATCGCATTGTCTTTGGCTATCATGAATCTCATCGTCGCATTGACACCCAAACTGGTTTCCACTTCTGACTTGCCATCTTTGACCGCAAGATGTGTGAGATATTTGTGTGAGCTGCGGAGATGGAAGAGTGATGCCTCAACAAGAGAGAGGTTGTAGTATCTAGTTTTCTCCGTAGAGGCTGGGCAGAAATAAATGCCTGGATCAGACAGAAAGTAGTTCTTAGTTGAGATTAAGAAGCGAATGGTAGACACATTTAATCTCTCCTTTTTTTGTAAACTTCGTCTTCAAAATCTAATACCCACAGATTTACTGGATAGTGCGATGTACCAGCTGCATGGCACTCAGGATTCCTATCTGAGTAGCCGGAAGTAGCATAGATATAACGCTCCCTCGTACTAGCCAAAGATATGATCACAGGAATCTAA
Source organism: Helotiales sp. F229 (assembly GCA_002554605.1). Lineage (NCBI taxonomy): Eukaryota > Fungi > Ascomycota > Leotiomycetes > Helotiales > Helotiales sp. F229. Next base: position 5,606,158 of record MXAW01000004.1, on the reverse strand, counting down.
ATTAGGTACAATTGCTTGCTCAGATTCATTCTCCATTCTCAACTTCTCGGCTTTATCAATTCTATGCCTCCTGAAGCGTCAACAAAGACTTGCGGCAAGCACTGGTCGCCCCAGCCTCACCTTGATGATCACTCTCAAAAAGCGAAAACTGAAAAGAAGCTAAAGCAACAAGCACCATTGCTGACACAGGTTTTAGCTTTGAATGGCACAAAACGGAAGATCCTAACTCTAGGTAAGACGTTCATCGTAAGGGACCGCACGTGCAATCGCACGTGACAAACAGCTAGAGGCTTGGCCGAACTAGGCCTAGCAGCTCAAATCAATCCTCCTTTCATCTTTGTTCAACGACAGCATCGTTTCTCAGTTCATCGCAGAACTGAGAAATATTCTCCCCTGACTTAATATTAAAGCACTGGAATTTGAAGACTCCCATTTCTGACGTCACAGCTCCTGGAACTGCGCCCCACTTTGCGTTGACACGTCGCTAGGCAAGTTGCTCATCAACCAGATCCCGATACACGACTCCGACTCTCCGAATACTTACACAAACATTGGCTTCCTTCCGAATATACAACACCACGGCCTTGATCATGGACTCTTCAGAGGCGCCCTCGTCAGAGGAGAGAGTCACATACACCGCTGGAGACGTCTCCTCACCGCCAGAACTCCGTTTGCTCCATTTCAATGATGGTGTGTTCTCCTTCCCCCAGACTTTGAGAATTTGATATTCATATCCATACAGTCTACCATATTGATGCATCGTCTGCCGAGCCTGTGGGTGGTATTGCTCGATTCATGACTTTACGCAACGAGTATCGTGCGGGGGAGAGATTCAAAGGCCAGCCGGACTTGCTTACGTTCTTCTCTGGTGATGCTTTCAATCCCAGTCTGGAAAGTAGCGTGACGAAGGGTAAGTGACTAGAACCCACTGAATACCTAGAGAAAGATGTATTGACTGTGTCTAAATAGGTAGCCACATGGTGCCAGTCCTGAATGGTATTGGAACAGATGTAGCTTGTGTTGGAGTAAGATACTCTTGATTTGGTTGTGAAGAACATGTTGCCTAACATGCATTTGTAGAATCATGACTTGGATTTTGGCGTACGACAATTCAGACATCTTGCTGGCCAATGCAAATTCCCATGGCTACTCGCAAACGTCACAGGTAAGCAATAGCGGGGTTCCAGCATCATGTACTCTTAACTCATTTGCCCTACAGATCCAGCCCTAGGAGAGAACGTTTCCCTTGGAAACGCCAAGAAGACACACATGTTGACCTCATCGAACGGCATCAAAATCGGTGTCATCGGCCTAGTCGAGCGAGAATGGCTGGATACAATTAACTCGCTGCCTCCAGATCTCGTTTACAAGTCCGTATCAGCAGTCGCAAAAGAGCTTGTGCCCGAACTACGAGCTCAAGGAGCTGAATTGATCATCGCAGTCACCCATCAAAGAGAGCCAAACGACAACAAGCTTGCTCAGAAGATACCCGATGGCCTCATCGACATCGTGCTCGGAGGTCACGATCACTACTACAACCACAGCATCATCAATGGCACGCATATCTTACGATCAGGAAGTGATTTCAAGCAGTTGAGCTATATCGAGGCAAGACGACAAGTAGGTGGCAGCAAGAAATGGGATTTCAACATCATCCGACGAGATGCCATGTCCAGCATTGCAGAAGATACCGAAACCCTCAAGCTGACTGAGAAGCTCACCACGTCACTGAAAGCAAAGCTAGGAAAGCCCCTTGGATACACCATGTCTCCTCTCGACGCACGCTTCACGACTGTCCGCTTAAAGGAATCCAATATGGGCAATTTCATCTGCGATCTCATGCGAACCCATTACAGCGGTGACTGCTGTCTCATCGCATCCGGTACCATCCGCGGCGACCAGATCTACCCTCCAGGCGTCCTCAAAGCAAGAGATATCATGAATTGCTTCCCCTTCGAGGACCCCTGCGTCGTTCTCAAAGTCAAAGGCCAAGCCATTCTCGAAGCAATCGAAAACTCCGTCTCACTTTACCCCGCACTCGAAGGCCGCTTTCCCCAAGTCTCAAATATCGAGTTTGAGTTCGATCCTAGCAAAGAACCGAACTCAAGGGTCTCTTATGTCAATATTGCAGGCAAGCCGCTGGATAAGGAGAAGCTATATGTGTTGGTGACGAGAGGATATATGGCGAGAGGCAAGGATGGATTCGACTCTCTTCTTGTCAAATCCGAGGGCGGGGAGGCGGAAGAGATCGTTTCTGAAGAAAACGGAATCTTGATCAGTATGATCATCAGACAGTACTTCATGAGTTTGAAGACCCTCGGCAAGTGGAAGAACTGGGGCAAGGGCATGGACAGACATTGGAAAGACGTCCAGGAATCTATGCACGACGTCCATCCAGTGGTCGATCCTAGTACATCTGGCAACACTGACAAGCACACTGAGGGCACGCTCGACGATTCAGACGATGATTCCGACGACGCGGTAGCAGGAGATGCGAAACAGAATGCTGCTGATGAGACCGACAAACAAGAACGACAGATTCAGCTTGCGAGGAAGGTCACGAGGAAGTGGAGACGTCTCGCGGGATTGAAGGGGTCGTCGGAATGCTGTGATGCTATTCAGGAGTTTACTGTTGATTGGACAAGGGTAAGTTTCCTTATCTTCCTCCTGTACGTGCTGTGGAACCGATGCTGACATTTATGACAGGCCATCGCACCGCGCTTGGAGGGAAGGATCAAAATCGTTTCTTCTGGAGGATATGTGAATGGGAAGTAAAATGGAAGGCCGAATTGGAAAGTTCGTGGGGCATTTCTCTTGGGTTATGATATTCACCGCTACAGTAGAGAAGAGTTTTAGACAAAAATTCATGTTCATGGCATCCAAGCGAAGAGAGTCTTCTCAATCCATCTCTTGGTCAAACTTATACATGAACAAGAATTATATCTTCCATGTCCCGAATGCCACGCTATCTGCTGCCAAACACCATGCTCGCAAATTTCGAGCCAAGCTCCGTCCTAATACCACACACCATGTAATCTTACCTAACACCACTGGCAAGTCGCCACGATAACCTGGTAGTTGGACGTAGCCACCCCGCCAGTAACTCCCGCCGATTGCATTTCGTTGCACTGCGCAATCCGTCCGTTGATTGTGGCCCTACAGGGGCAGATCCAGAACTAGGTGGTACACATTCTTAGGCCCTTGCGCCAGTTTAATTTATAATTATACTGCCTGTTTTGTGTTTTGATTGTGAGGGGGTATAAGTGTGCAAGTTTGGGAGATCTGTTAGGGCAATATTGAACTGTGCTTGATGCTTGCCATGGTGTGGTTGGTGGGTGATATGTCAATGGTGCTGGGGAAGGAAAGCATGAAATCAGAGAGTTCAATATTTCATATGAGCTACCTATAGAAAGACCTAGTGGTTTGTGAAGGTTCAACTTTGGAAACCATGATACTTTGATGCTGGATACTATGAGCAAGGGAGTTTGAGGCCGGAAAGATCATTCAGAAGAAGTATTGAGTCGTATCTTTCTTACAGATACGTTTTAACAAAATTTGGAAAATTGAAAACCAAATCAAGACTTTGAGATTCACTCCGTCACAATATGTAAAGCAAGTGAACATTTAACATCACTTTGCTTTCAGCAAGTAAGAGTAACGCTTTAATGTCTTCGACCCATATCTCTAGAGTCGATCTAACAATGCGCGGCTCGGCCATCGGTTTTGCCATTGCTAATTCCTACCTAGAGAACCTACGCTAGGTACCCCTATCGCCTTGGCTGAGCTCTTTCTATACATTTCTGACAGATAGTTGGTATTATTTGCGATCTCGAAACTTGCAAGCACCTCGGTGCAGCAAACTCATATGCCATCGCGGCGCTTCCAACATTAATCATGAAACTACACGGAGTGATTCGAGTCTTCGTGTTAATGTTGCATGGGGACGGGCACACGTTGTAGATGGTCCTGCACATCTTTGATTTTGGATTGAATATTGGTAATGTGTAATAACTTCTCGATGTGTAGAACGAAGAGTAAAGGGGTCGGGGCAGATCCTTGGACGTTGATTTATCGTTGGAGATATGTTCGTGATTTTTGAGGCTGTGAGCAAGTTAAGAAGTCAAAGAATATTTCAAGGTCATGAGAGGGGAGGGCTACAATTTATACATAAGGGCGCTGCTACATCTGTGTGCGGAGGAACTCGCACATCTACACAAAGTTTGGTCCAGGCAATGGGAGCAGCTCTCAAAGAGTAAAAGAGGGTGTCACAAGTGTTCCTATTCTGAATTAAAACAAGAGTGTCGGACTATTTAAGGCAACAAAGATCTCTCTTTGTATTTCGGACGTATTCTGGCGGCCGCTGCCATTTACTTCTTTACTACTTTTCATGTTAACTGTTCGTCCTAGAATATACGTACAAAGAACAGCACGCTGTCCTTTCTCGGACCGATCTTCCTTCCGTAGGCTTCAAGCAGTCATCTTGAGATCAAACAATTCCAGGCCGAAAAGCAGAACATGAGCAAGAAATTGAAGAAAGAAAGTCGCATGCCAGTCCAAATCACCGTGCAGCAGTGACCACCACCCGCAGGAAGTTGGGTTTCGCGCTCAGCATAACCAAATCCATGCCTTAATACTACATGTCATGAACTTGTCCTCTTTATCTAAAACATCTGGCAAGGCACATCTCTTACCTCAACTGTCGCTCTAGCACCTCTCCTTAGGTTCTTCGTACGATATACTTGATTGACATCGGTCTTGAGTTGTCTTTGCGGCTCCCATCATCGCTTCGCAAGTGCCAACTCGTACTAAAGTAGTTCTTTTTTCCTCCTCCGTTACATACCTCGTACTATGTTATGCACACGTTGAATTTTAAAAGGGATTTCAAAGGTTTGGTTTGATTTGGAGATGCTGAAGTCTCGAAGCGGATGCTTAATCATTGCTACGGGATTGTTATTTTACGTTGTGAAAAGGTTGAGTAAATCCAATGTCTGGACAAGCAAAAATTTCTAGATCTGTACGTGACATCCGTCAAAAGTATTTGGGATGAATCAGGACCTAACAATTCAAGTTTATACTCATTCACAAAGCCAGCCGCGAATGGCAGGTCAAAGGACTAATTATCCTCCCCTTCTCTGATTGACCGCCGTTAGAGTTACAATGCAGCAGTCAAATGTGGATATTGATTTTCCTTAAACAAGGAGGGTTGCGAAGCGCATCTTTTGTCACGCACTGTACTTTAGATGAATAGAAGTAGGCATTAAATCTCAGAGACGGATTTGTAAAGACTTGGTTCTATCCGGAGGATGAAACCTTTTGTACTTCCAGAAATATTCTTCTTCTAACACCGAAACAAACTTTCCCCACTGCTGGCGTTCACTGCTGTGGTCATGTAGTTGTCGTCAATGACAAGTTCTCCTCTGTTGTGTTGAATATGTTGGGTTCCAGATTACGAAGGCACTCTCGCTTAATTCGGTGTTGAGGTTGACGGAAGGAAAAGCCACGTTTCCAAATAACTATTCCACGCCTAGGAACTGTTATTCAATGTGCAGAAAGTTAATAGGCCTCGATGGTAACTCCGATGTTCTTGTCTTTTGTTCTTTAATAACAAGTAAGAGTGGGAATTACTCCCGCTTATATTAAATGCCGGTTTTCACATTATCACAACGGAAGATCAAATGGTTTGGTAAAAGGCAGCGAGATATTCTCTTCTGCTTAATACCAACAACGGCACTCTCTTATATAGACTTTACTGTTCCTTAAGTTCTCCGTGTTATCCTCCTCAACCGTTGGGGAGCGACTTCTTAAACCCTTGGTTATTCCAACAACGCCGTCAACAAAACATCATTTACCTCCTTTTCCAACCCCATAATTCATCTGAACGCCTCTGACGGTGAAGCGAAGAGCATGACCTCGGACATCTGTAAGCGTGCACGAGGTTTTCCGCAGATGATGTGCCGAAGCAGCGTGTCTCTGTAAAGAAAGTGCCACCCATAACAACAGCTCCCCAGCACTGTTGGACCTCCACATTGTGGGTGTATCTGCACCCTTGACAGAGTGTGTAGACAGTGAGGCACATGGTGCTTTGAAGTTGGGACTACTTTGATCTTTAGGGGATTCGTTGTTGCCTTTTTTGATTGTAGTTGTTGTGGAGAGATTTTTGGTGTGGACATGTATGTGGCTGTGAAGGAATAGTGACGAGAGAAACAATGAACGAACTTGGAGCTTTTATACAAGGGGTCTGTATCTCTCTTGTGATTGTATACAAGACGTAGGGGATATCCTTTAGTGAATCCTCGACTATTTTGAGTAGCGGACAGTGAAGTAAATGGTTGAAATATAGGAAGGACCTTCATGAACAAATGTCCCACTAACAAAATATTATGAGGTTTATAAACGAGAGATGGTATATGGGAGTCAAAAGCCATTCTCGCTAGCTACTATCAACTTACACATGAAAGTGATACGTTATCACAATTGTTAGAGTCTTACTCAAACATGGGAAAGCGTCATGTGCTAAGGGTCTGCATCGCTCTGCTTTAGAAACCCATAGGACCTCCTCAGGTAGAATCAGGTGTTACCCAGCGTTTTTGAATTTGTAAAAATTGGTAAAGTATTTAATTCATAGAGATTGTTAAGCCTACATCCTCTCTCTCTCTCTCTCTCTCTCTTCACATCGGATAGAAGCGAGAAACTAGTTTTACTCGATTCAACCGTCGACTCTTACACTAGAAGCACAGCGAAATAAAGCAGTCAAGGGGTAACCTAATATTTCTTTCATTATACAATCCCAAACTCCACCCCTAACCTAAATATCATCACCCCATAATTTCTCCTATCATACCATCCTCCCTCACCCTAACCACCACTTCACCCACTTCCTCGCCTCCCTCTCCCTAACCACCACTTCACCCATCTCCTCACCTCCCTCCAAACCTCCCCCCTCCTCCTCCCTACACATTAGCCCCTCCTTTACATAGCCAACCAAGCCCAGATCACCCCCACCATCTACCGAAACAAGAAACAAAACTGAGGACACTCAGAACCATGCACGAAATTCTCCACGAACGACGTCCCGGGGCAAATTACATTGCGGGCAATGGTAGTCCCATTCCTTGGCCTAGTAACGCCGCTATCCACAGCTCTTATACACTGCTCGACTCGTATACCGATCGAGTACCGGCAGCGTTGGCAGAGTGTGTAGATGGTGCGGCACATGGTGGCCATGTGAGGAATGTGTTAGGTTCTGTTCTGGAGATCGATCGGCTGTTTGTTTGTTTGCTGGTGGGTGGATGTATGTATGTATCTATGATACTTGAGGATTTTCGAAGACCATGGAGAGATGGGAATAGTGAGGGAGGGAGGATATGTACTGACTGTACTGTACTGTACTATAGATGAAGCTGCGTTGGAGGGAGGAGAAGAGAAGAGAAGAGAAGAGAAGAGAAGAGAAGAGAAGAGAAGCTCGAGATGAGAACAAGTTTCTTGGATTTTATGTACACAGGCCCATCCATTACACATGTTCAGACTCCCCATTCACCACTCTACTGAATCCTCAAAACCCACACTCAGCACATCCCTTGTGAATGAATTTCCTTTCAAAGCAGAAAACCTCAGCCATGAGCCACAGATCAAGACCTCGCCGTGCACTGTACAAAACCCGTTCCTACTCTCCCTTCACTCCCTCGCACATCTTTCCAAGAAATATATTTGATTCCGTGTCGTCTCCCTATACCTCTCTCTCAAACGCAAACTCGCTCAGCGACAAACTCAAACTCAAGCCCAAAAACAAATATTTATACGATAAAAAATTAAAATTAAAACAGCAGCATGTGCACAACGACGTACTATATCTGCTCTGGGTGCCGGACCACGCACCGCATCGCAACAGCACAATGTGCCGTGCAGTGGGACTACGAACAAAGACGACAGGCGGATCCGAACGCAACGGTACCTATTTGTATTCCGAGGAGTGTGGAGGAGAGGGTTAGTGTTTATAGATGTCCCAGGATGTGTTATCGATAGATAGATGGTTAGGTGGAAGGAAGGGTTGGGGGGTGAAGGGGAGAGGGAAGGGAAGGGGAAGGAGGGGAAGGGTGGTTGGAGAAGCGGGGAGGGAGGAAGGAAGGGTGAGAAGGATAGAAAATGGTCTGGTCGATGGTTAATTGGGAACCTGAATGATTGGGGCGTTTCGGTGGATCTCTGGTATGAAACTCTTGCTCTGAAAAGGAGAAGAGAAAGATAGAGAGGATGGTATGATGCCAAACAATGTTACTCCTGCGCCTTTTCCCAACCCGTGCGCGAAGCTCTCAACACTTCAAATCCCTGACCTCCACCATGCCCCCCTTCTTAACGACCTTCAATGAGTTCCACACCACATCACCAGGTCTCACTCCCTCCTCCGCAGCCCGAAATTCATATCTAGTCAACAACTCCACCAGTACTAGTTTTGTCTCCACGGCAGCGAAGAAGCGGCCTGGACAAGCATGTTTGCCGATGCCGAAAGCGAGTGAGGAAGGGGTTGTGGAGGTGAGTTGGTGGGTGTGGAGGGGGGTCGAGGGAGATGGGTTCGGGGTGGAGCTGGAGTCGGATGCAGATTGAGGGGTGGTGCGTAAGTCGTAGAAGCGGAGACCGTCGAATGTGGTGGGCGACGGGTAGAAAGAAGGGGAGATATGGATGGCTGATGAGGGGGCGGCGATGTAGGAGCCGGGCGGGATGATCAGGCCGCTGGAGAGGGTTATTGGGAGGAGGACTTTGCGGCGGATGGAGGCTGGTAAGATATTAGTTGACTTTAGTCTTCATCCTGGGCTGAATGATATGGTGCCCTAGGTGTAGAGAGGGACACTTACTAACGCCACTAGAATACAACCTCATACTCTCCTTCGCGAAACTATCCAACTTGATCAACCTCCCCAATTTCTCGACCGTCCACTGTTCATCTCCGCCCATCTCACTCTTAACCTTGTTGATCTCTTCTCTTAAAATAGGCGCATACTCAGGATGTTGAGCGAGGTCGTACATCACGTTAGTGAGAAGTCGGGAGGTGGTGTGTATAGCAGCAGCAGCTAGACCCAATTGTCCCCGTCCCTGAAAGTCATAATCCCTCTTCAGATCATCAGGGAGCAGTTCCCAGATCCCATGCGTAGCATCCTTGCTCTCCTCAAAGCCACCCCCATCCTTATTTCCATGCTCAAGTCGATCTTTCAGCGCCTCTTCAACAATCCTAGCCGCTGTCCGGTTGTGGCGTCTGATGTTCCAGATTTGCGGGATGATGTTTTTGAGGATAGGGCGAGAGAAGGACGGAAATAGCTTGAGGAGGGCGGAGGCGATGAATACGTCTTTGCTGTAGGATTCTGTTGTCCGGAGCCAGGAAGGGAGTCGGCAGAGGGTAGGGCCGACGAAGACGCGGGCTGTAAGGGAGGATATCAGGGGCGTGAGCTTTGGGAAGGGTTCGATTGATGTCCAGTCTGGGAACATATCAGCAAAATGTGTTTTGAGATCATGGAGAGTACAGGAGAGAGGAGGGATGCACCAGGGTAGCTTTGGAAATGTTGTGAGAAGACGAATTTCAGCTCCTCGATCATTCCGGGGAGAACATTTCCTAGGGGAGAATGTTAGTTAGTCTGGTGCATCCAGCATTTGAGTTGGAGAATTGAGCCGAAACGAGTGGATCATACCAATATTCTTCGTCAAGATGGTCTTCGTGAAATAAATCCCAAAGTGATTCTCCTCAATTGGCATAGTCGTGTGTCGACTCTGGAGCATCTATAACACTGTCAACTCTCCGTATCTCTGAACATGACAAACAATGGATCGAACCTCAGCCAGTCCCGCAGTAGCCGAAAGAACCGTATCAGGAAGTCCCCTCACTTCATCTATGAAAGCATGCGGGATGACGATCTCGGGTCCATCAGAGGTCCATAATTGGAATACTTGATCAGGGAACTGATTTTTCACGTCAGAATATTACACAAAAACTCATCACGGAACATATGAACAAGACTTTGAGTGAGATCAAAGGTGAGGGCAAGATCAAAGAACTGAAGTACCCACCTTCGCATAAGCTTCGAGCAACATACTCTCTGAATTCCATCGCCACCGCTTCTTCTGGTTCTTCGGCGAATCGGTAAGGGTCGGCGCATTGATGGGGAAACGACGGGGTGGTGCGGAGAGGTAGACTGTCAGTGTGAGAATGAGAAGAGCGGATAAGAGAGTTGAGAGGGTGGGGTAGGATGAGAAGGTCAGCTTGGAAGCTGAGATGAATGTTGAGAGCATCGTGGCGGTGAGAAATGAGAGGAAAGTACTTGTGACTTTGTCTGAGTATTGAAGGTCGTGATAGAGCAGAGTTCTGAAAGAATTGGTATTTGAGGAGGTAACAAGCGTGACGCCGCATGCAGAAGCTGGGATAATATGCATGTGAGATATTTTTCGGCTGAATTGAATTAGTGTCTCCTGTAGTGTTACCTCAACTGGTAGGTCGACGTGAATGACATACGCCCAAATTCTGGGAGATGAAAAGAAGCTGTTCAATAATGCGAGTTCTGTTGATCAGTTAAATTGTGACTGATCCACGATATCGAACAACTGTTGCAACAGTTGGATTTTTGGTGCTCTGTTCTCCTGCACCTCAGGCAGTCGTACTCTTCCATAATGCCTGCACGTTCTCCCAATACCTTTTAGTATCCAATATAATATGCTGCACATGCGGCGTCTCTGTCTCCTTCAAAATGATGACCTCTCCGCCGTCTTTCTTAAACTCCTCCAAATGTCTCTCTACATCCCGAAACCCCACCAAGCGATCCTTCTCACTAAAAACATACAATCTCTTCGCGTTCCTATCAACCAACCTCTCGTCATTCAATAGTCCGGGCGTCTTATACAGAAGTCCATAATACCCAAATGCTGATCGGCCGATCGCCCCAAATGCCAGAAGTGCGGCAATGACTGCGGCGGAAGGATACCACATGATGCCCTTTGGAAGACCAATCGACAACGCATCCCAGCTTTCTTTCATGGTTGGCTGACCAGGCGCACTGTCCAGAATGAGAGCTTGCACAGGCATGACTTTTCCAGCCTGGTGTTTGTACACCGTACATACATCCGTGAATGACAATGCCCCGCCGTTGCTGAAAATATGGACCAGAACGCGAGGACTGGATTCGCTGTTAATAGCTGAGATGACGGGTTCGAATCCAGCGAGTCGGGATGCGGTGGATGTACGCATGAAGTACTCCGGGAGTGAGCGAAGCGTAAGGAGGCGTGCTTCGGGGTAGAGGGTGTGGTACTTCAGGTAGGCGGCGTTGAGGGTTCGAGACCGTGGTGAGACGCCCATCCATTGACAGATTATGATGACGGTAGGATCTGATTTTGGAGCTTCAGAGGTCGGTGGAGCTGGCGGGGTGTAGAGAGAAACTACGGAGCTGAGTTTGGAGAACTCGAGATTGAGTGTTGGCATGGCGTCCGACATTTCGGATTGGCGGCTCTGTCCGATCTCAGTGATATCTCTGTGAAGACTCGTGACGGATTTCTAGGTCAAGAAGATAGATTGTATCCTCCATTACCAAGCTTTTCAACCTCTCAGTCGAAAGAGAGCATGCCAAGATATTCTAAATGCACGTATCCACACGCAACAGTGTCGTAGGAGACAGGAGGAAAGGAAGTCCGTTTCTTTGAAGGTATCAATCGCCTCTAAGAGCTTGGAATGGCACAGATTACAAGTAGAATTCTCTTCGGAAAGATGACTGAGCAAGCAGTAGAGGCCGAGAAGAATAGAAGGTGGAGATACTTCTATGGTGTGACGAGGAATGGGAAAGTAAGTGCCAATGTTGGAGAGCGTTGATGAAGCAAGCTCGCCAATTAGACACCCGCTAACCCGCATGAACATATCATGTGAAGCATTCTCTCGATTACACCTCTAAATGGGGCAGTGTATGGATTTTGTAGGTGTAGTAAGTTTAGTAATAGTAATTGTGTTTCTACGAAATGCCTTCAGTAACATGGCGTCCATAAGCATCCTCTTGAATGCAGAAAAGCAGAGAGGAGGCTGGCTGCCCAGCCAAGCCCCCAGTCACATGCTTCCTCAGGGCGGGGACAGCCAATCACGCACGAGAAAGCAAGATTTTTGTTGCATATCGCACCAGAGGCCACTTTGAGACTGCGAACCAAAGCAGCCTCGGAACGTGAAAGCAGCCTTGCTTGACTTGGAAGAATCATGTGGGCCGTTACTCAAAATGGATGCTTCCAAATCAGGGGCTGGACAACGGGGTTGGAGGATCTAGAGGATCTAGAGGATTTAGAGGACCCATTACATTAGCTGCATCTATTTCGTTCCCCTCCCCAAATCAAAAACCTCTGTCATGATTCATTAACTAACTCTATAGATGTCGAGAATGCCACTAACCTATCGACCGGCGGGCGTTGGAGGTTTGGAGCTCTTGAGCCAGCTCAATAACTCGTGGTTCGAACCCGATGAATGCGCATCTCAGCCAATAAACCGCATCCAAATTAACCTGTTCACAAACATTCGATCTGTTGCACATCGGCATTACGCCTTGCAAAGCCCAGATCTGCCACCACCAACCATCTCATGAAACCTCGAGTCAAAAGTCAAAACCCCAAGCCATCCAATTTTGATCGGTCGGCACGTGGCAGAGTTACCCCGCGCCGGGAAATTCCCAGCCGAACGCCTCCCCCCAAGTGTTCACCGCATCCAGAATCCGAATGACAATCTTAATCCCAATCCGCGTTTGAATCCGAGACACTTAATTAAGCTTAAGACATTTCTTATCTTGGCCCGGAAAGGAATGAGACAACGGGCTGTGCAGTCCCCGGCAAGGCAGTGGCGGATTGTGGGAGCTGTTATTGGAGTGATTGAAAGTAGGGGATAAGGATGCAGCTTGATGACATGCTGCACGATGGGGTTGATGACTTGGAAAGGCTTGGTGGGAAGACGAGGATCCGATGATAACTAAGGGGCCGAGGATGTTACTTTAAGCTTGTACCTGAGTGAGCTGGTGCATTTAAGCTGGACCTGAATCCGAATCCGATATTGGGTATAAGGAACAGCTGGCACCGACCGATTTGTGATTTACGATCGAAGGGAGGACAGAGAGGACCGTGACACGACAACCGACTAAAAACAACCAGTCAGCCCCGCGGGATTCATCTGAGCTACCTTACCTCTGGTCACACCGGCGACGACATATTCTACACAAATAGAAATAGACTTGGATTCTCGACTACTTGAGCTCTTGAATTCCTCGACTTGGCTTCCTCCGGATCCTCATCAAACACAACTCTCTACGCCCACTGAACACACATCAACACACCAATAATCATGATGTTCTCTCGCGTCACGCTCCTTGGCCTCGCCACCGCTGTCTTCGCAGAGAACTTCGATGTCAAAGTCGGAGATGGCGGGTTGACAATGGATCCTAACTCTATTACTGCGCAGGCTGGAGATACGTGAGTCTCTCCTCCACTTACACGTCTTCTCTCCCGATGGAACCGGAATTTGTTATGCTAGAAACGGATTACTGATGTTGTGATAGCGTGCGATTCCACTTCTACAGCGGATCTGGAAGTCATGATGTAGTTCTTGGTTCCTTCGATACCCCTTGCCAGCCTGCAAGCGGTGGATTCTACTCCGGTATCATGAGTGGAAATCGTCGAGGAGTAAGTCTCTCTTCATACCATCTCTCATCTCCATTCGTCTTAGCTCATGCCCTCCCAACTGCACTACCTACCCTCTCTCCCACCTTCCCCGCTACACAACCCAATCCACCCAAACTAACCCCTCCCAGGACATAACCTTCACCATAAACATCACCTCCACCGATCCCCAATGGTACTACTGCTCAGTAGGAAACCACTGCCCCAGCGGCATGGTCGGCGTAATCAACGCCCCCTCATCCGGCGATCAAAACATCGCCGCCTTCGCCTCTGCAGCCTCCTCCGTGCTCAGACAAACACCACCCGGCGACGTGCAAGGCGGTATCATCGCCAGCGGCGACTCCTCAACGCCATCTCCTGCATCGCCTAGACCATCTCTGACGGCTACTACATCTGGGATGAGTGAGACTGTGTCGTCGAGTGCTGTGATGACGACGGGAGGATCAAGTGTTGTTTCGACGACGAGTGCAAGTGCAAGTCGGACTGTGACTGGAACGAGTACCACGGCGCCGCCGACGGGAGGTGCGGCTACGAGTCCGAGTGTGGCGGCTACGACTACGAGTACGAGCGCGGGACGGAAGAGCGAGTGGTCGATTGTTTTAGGGTTGAGTGTTGTTCTTGGGGGGTTGGTTGCTTTGATGGCTTAATCTTGGGGTGGCCTAGGTAGGATGGCGGCGTTGGGTTGATTCCTAACGACGGCGTAGTACCGAGGACAAGGGGATTTCAGATATCAGTACAGTACCTAATGTTAGTTACTGGCGGGGCATTTGGATCTGGATTTGGATTTGGACTTGGATTAGGCATTTGATTTTGCATCAGCAAGATATCACGCAAATGGAATAGTATCAGGAATGAAATCTCCCTCAAGTACCTAGAAAAATAATCCAGGAAAGGCATCTGCTATGAAAATCTCCACCTATGTTATTGGACATATAGTATTGCAACAACTCAGGCGAAACTACTTTCGCTCCGAAATAATCGAATGATATGTTCGCGCCGAAAAATAAGAAATAAGAATCAAGCTTTCTTTCGTCTCCAGCTGCAGATGTCATGACATATATGGTATTTCTGATTGGTCGATATGCCAATAGTCTCCACTATTTCAAGGTACAGTACACCCCGAACCCCGCTAAAACATCATGTCTGGGCATCATGCATGGAGTTTGGTTCTTTTCCTTTGTTCAACTTCCATTCTAAGGAAGCTGAGAAGAAGGAAGTTTTGTGGTTGAGAGATCGTTCAGAGTACCCGGCTTACTCTAATATAAGTTCTGGGATCCTCGAGTCAAACACAACAACCACTATTTATCTCGTCCTCTCTTTCTCCCGCTTCTCGTACAAACGGGCACGCACCCAGCAAACGCACCTCAGCCATTTCATCTCATCTCATCTCATCTCATCTCATCTCATGTCATCTACCTCCACTCTCAACCCAACATCCTCACAATGGCCACACTCACTAAACTCGCCCAATTCGGCGTCCAGCACGTCGCAAAAGGAATCGGCCGTCTCTCAACCGAAGTCCTCGAATCCGGCTCCGGCAGCTACGTGACTTCAACCTCAGGACGCCGCATGTTGGACTTCACATCACCTCGGGCATTGCCATCCAGGCGTAACCGCCGCAGCACAAGCCCAAGTCGGGAAACTCGTCCACGGACAAGTCAACATCGCGTTCCAAAAACCGTATCTAGATCTCGTCGCCTCCCTCCTACCTCTCATGCCACACTCCAGTCTCGACACATTCTTCTTCTGGAACTCCGGCTCCGAAGCCGTCGAAGCAGCCGTCAAACTCGCGCGCAAAGCGACGAAGAAACAGAATGTCATCGTGATGCAGGGATCGTATCACGGACGCACATTCGGCACCATGGCCATGACGCGCTCGAAGTCCGTGTATGGGGAAGGCTATGCGCCACTCATGCCGGGCGTGTTCGCCGTGCCGTTCCCGTATTGCAAACAGTGCTCTGTGGCGAGTTGTTCGGGTGGGAAGTACGGGTTTGAGAATTGTTGTATGGATCCTGTGTTGCAGCTTGAACTGTTGCTTAAGCGGGAGACGGCACCGTGTGATACGGCGGCGATTTTCATTGAGACGGTGCTTGGAGAAGGGGGGTATGTACCGCCGCCGCCTGGGTATCTTCAGAAAGTGAGGGAGATTTGTGATAAGAATGGGATACTGCCTGTTATTGATGAGGTGCAATGTGGATTTGGAAGGACGGGCAAGATGTTCGCTATTGAGCATTACGACGTCCGGCCCGATATCCTGATTATGGCGAAAGGAATCGCGAATGGGTTCCCGCTCTCCGGCATCGTCTCCCGGAAAGAACTCATGGATCTGCAGAAACCCAGTTCTATGGGTGGTACATACGCGGGTAACGCCGTATCCTGCGCAGCTGGAATCGCTGTCGCGAAAGCTTTTCAAGAGGAGAAGATCCTGGAGAATGTCAATGCGCGAGGGGCAGAACTGAGGAGTGCATTGGAAGCTGTAAGGGATGATCCGAGGACGGGGAAGGTGGTGTATGATGTTAGGGGATTGGGGTTGATGCTTGCGTTGGAGTGTACGCCAGGCAAGGGATATGCCGGGAAGATCCAGAGCAAGTGTATGGAGAGGGATATGCTGGTACTTACGACTAGTATTTATGATACGTTGAGGTTCATTCCGCCGTTGAATATTACGAAACGGGATATGGAGGAGGGGATTAGGATTTTGAGGGAGGCGATTGAGGAGGTTGTTGAGGAGGATGTGTAGGCCGTGAGGCATCTGGGGGATGATTGGGCTGGACTGGAGAATAGATGAGTGAGGAGACAGATTTGGGTCACTTTTGCAGAGATGTTTGGATTTGGCGACTCTGGTTCACGGCAGGCGTGTTTAGACGTGTGGTTGGTGGAGCCACGGATTGTAGGAGTACAGGCAAAGCAAAACATGTTTATGGAGCCAACTTGATTTATCTGACGAGCACTCCCCACTAGGCTGTCAGATCTTTGTTTACTACCATTGGACTCGAAGCGACATTCGATCCTAGTGACAGAATTCTGGTCAATTGCAGTTCCCAGGCCATCAGAACTATCCTCCATCCAAATATCAAAGACGTCCAATCGACAAAGCAGAAACTGCGAACCTTTCAGTCAGGACATAATGAGCTGCAAGTCTCACTCACTCTTCACGTCTTGAACATTGATTTTGGAGGAAAAGTTATGACTGAAACCCTCCGACTCTTTACAGAGACGGCGGGAAGGTCACTCATCGTATTGCAGAAAAGAAATGAGACCAGTCATGGGGTTTCGGTGATAGCCAAGCGGAGAGATGCGAGACTTTCTTGCGAGGCGAAGAATGGCTGTTAGTCTGTAGAAAGCGCCGAGAGGTTGAGAATATATGGAAAAATGGATGTTTTGAGATGGGATGGTTGAGTAAATGGATGTAGTGCAACACCGAGACAGTACCTCAAATCTCTGGGGCTTCAATGTCGTGTTTTGGAAGCATTCGTGCAATGTTGGTTGGTGGGGTTCCAACTTGCCTAGGTGCTGGAATTAGGTTTGTTTACATCGGAAACTCATATCAGTACCTGTAATTGAACGGGGTCTTGGATTTGTATAGAATTCGAACTTATCTCAATTAACAGAGCAGTATAATCAGCTCTCAAAAATAATGTTGTCATGATGTCGTTGATGAGTCCTCATCTGACTCGATCAATCGGCAGAACCTCGTGACTCACCCCACCACGAAATATTTCCAAAACTTCAACCCCGCCATCGCCATCTCGTCACCTCCCTCCCTCTTCTCTCCACATCACAACAACAACACCAAAACCGCAATCATGGCGGACGCACCAGAAGCTTCCGCTCCCCCCACTGAGGCCGTAGCCAATCTTCATTTGGACGAGGTAACCGGCGAACGCGTCTCCAAGTCCGAACTCAAGAAGCGCCAGAAGAACCGCCAGAAGGAAGAGGAGAGACTCAAGAAGGCCGCCGCAGCACCACCCAAGCCCGTCGTCGCCAAGAAGAGCAATGCCGAAGCTGATGAGAAGGAATTGAATCCAAACGTATACTTCTTTCTTTACTCTCACCTTCACCCTGCGTTTTCCAATGAGGGGCAGAACTGACAGCGGGGTATTTATAGCAATATTTCGAGATTCGATCGCGTGCCATCGAGAAGCTCCGCAAGACCAAGGAACCCAACCCATACCCTCACAAGTTCAATGTCACATACAAGCTGCCAGATTTCGTCAAGGATTACGGCTCCCTCAAGTCGGGCGAGCATAAGAAGGATGTTGAGATCAGAATCGGTGCTAGGATCTTCAACAAGCGGGCTTCGGGAAACAAGCTGGTGTTCTACGATGTTTTCGATTCGGGCGTCAAGGTTCAGGTTATGTGTCAAGTGCAGGAGGCCAAGGCAGATGGCGTTCCATTCGAGCAACAGCATGAGCATCTCCGTCGCGGAGACATCATCGGAATAGTTGGTTACCCAGGACGTACTGCACCCAAGAGCAAGGTCGAGAAGGGCGAGGAGGGAGAACTTTCTATCTTTGCTACGGAGATAATTCTGCTCACACCATGTCTTCACCAACTCCCAGACGAGTACTACGGATTTAAGGACCAGGAGCAACGTCACCGCAAACGCTACCTCGATCTGATTATGAACCAGCCTACCCGTAACGTCCTCATCACTCGCTCCAAGATGATCAGCTATATCCGCAGATACTTCGATGAACAGGAGTTCATTGAGGTGGAGACTCCAATGATGAACCCTATTGCTGGAGGAGCAACTGCCAAGCCTTTCAAGACTCATCACAATGATCTGAACATGGATATGTTCATGCGTGTTGCGCCAGAATTGTACTTGAAGATGCTTGTCGTTGGTGGTCTTAATCGTGTCTATGAGATGGGTCGACAATTCAGAAATGAGGGTATCGATCTGACTCACAACCCTGAGTTCACTACTTGCGAGTTCTATATGGCATATGCAGATGTCTATGATATTATGGATATGACTGAGGTGTTGGTCTCGGGTCTTGTTAAGCACATCACTGGAGGTACTACCACCAAGTATCACACCCAGTCTGGTGAAGAGTAGTATGTGAAATATCAAGGTCTGCTTGGAAATGCCCTACTGACCCGAGAAATAGCGAAGTCAACTGGGCCGCTCCTTGGCGTCGTGTTGAGATGATTCCAGCTCTTGAGGAAGCCACAGGCGAGAAGTTCCCACCAGGTAAGAATCCAAAGCCCCCAACCCACACCGAGACACTTCTTTCCATGCCAACAATAAACTAACACCCTCAGGTGACCAACTCCACACCCAAGAAACCAACGAGTTCTTCCGCCGCGTCCTCAAGAAGATGAAAGTCGACTGCTCACCCCCTCTAACCAACGCCCGCATGCTCGACAAGCTCGTCGGCGAATTCATCGAAGAGACATGCATCAACCCAACCTTCATCACCGGGCACCCCCAGATGATGTCCCCCCTCGCCAAGTACCACCGCAGCAACCCCGGCCTCTGCGAACGCTTCGAAGCCTTCGTCTGCAAGAAAGAGATCGTCAACGCGTACACCGAGTTAAACGACCCCTTCGACCAACGTCTTCGCTTCGAGGAGCAAGCCCGTCAAAAGGACCAAGGTGACGATGAAGCTCAGATGATCGATGAGAATTTCTGCCAGTCGCTGGAATACGGATTGCCTCCTACGGGCGGTTGGGGAATGGGTATCGATCGCCTGGTCATGTTCCTCACTGATAACTATACCATCAAGGAGGTCCTGGCGTTCCCGTTCATGAAGGAAGATGTTAGTGCGAAGAAGGATAAGCTTGCTGCTGAGGAGGTGGGTGTGCAGCCTGTGGAGGAGGAGGGCATTCGTAAGTCGCCTGGTTTCTTTGTGGCTTTGGTTCCGGCTCCGGTTTTTGTTGCGGGTCTTGCTGTAGGAATTATGCTGACTTTGCGGTTTGTTATAGCTCATAAGTAGATAGCGTAGATGTACTGGAGATAAATGGAGACTTTGAATGAATTGATGAATAAAATGCATGTGAAGACTAAACTAAGCATCACCAAGTCATGAATGTGATATTAAACATAACGGTGATATTTCCCCCTTCGCATTCTTCACGCCTGCCATCAATCGTACATAGTGAAGAAAATCTCGAAGCCGCTAGAACTTACAATGTTGACTTGAGTAGGTAGACTGGTAGGTAAGGTAGAAGGTAAGAGTAACTTGAAGAGAGAAGAAAGAGACTTGTTGACATCACAGACAAACCTAACCGAGCCTCGAATTCCACCTCACAACATGGAAAACAACAGATCAGTCGAATAAATACTGTACTGTATGTACAGTACGTACTGTACCGCAGAACCCCCTTGATTTTCGGCTGTGTTTCAATGCACATGCGAACCACCCTTGGTTGCATGGGATTTTAGTTTCATGTCATGAATTCAAATCAAATCATGACTCCGTTACAAGTTTGAATGGAACGGGAAAGAAGAGTAAATGTAGATTTGTAGAGCTGAGAAGTATATCCCAGAATGGATATCAAAGGCTATCTATGGAGTGTTCCATGCCGCTAAAAGTACAATATCACACCGTATATTACACTCCTCCCTTCGGTCCTTATATACACCTCCTTCATATACCTCCATCTCACCTCGCGCCTACGAACTCCCCACCACACCAGAAGTAGGCGGCCCACTCCTCCTCAATGCGCCGAGATCAGCCTTAACAGCCTCTCTCCCCAGGCCGATTGACCTCTCACTCCCCTTAATAGCACTCAAACCCTTCACCCTCTTCTCAAGCAACCTCATCGTCGCCCTAGGAACCCAGACCCGTCCACCGAGGACCATCACGCCCGTCAACAGCGCCAAACTACCCGCTTGATGCGCCGCCGCGAGGGGTACAGGGACGAGATAGATCAACGTACTGATCCCCAGCGCAACTTGCAGCATGAGTAAATGCACGACTCCTAGCATGCCCTTTCTCGCTGCATTGGGCATCGCAGCTCTGACTTTACGGTTCATACGTGTGTATGCCCATAGCGACAGCACAGCTGCGAATGTCGTAGTAGCCAGAGCCCGGTGATCAAGTTGCACCGTGCTAGGATTCTCGAGCATATTCCGCCAGACGATATCGGACTGATCTGGTCTACGGCTGTAGAATGGATCGATGAGTTCTGATTTAGGAGGGTGCAGACCGACGCCCATGCGTGGGAATTCGTTGTAGATGAGACCGGCGTCGAGGCCGGCTACGAGGCCGCCGGACATGGCGGTTGTGAAGACTAGGATGGCGAGGCCGGCGACGGATTTCCGGAAGGGGGAGAGGGTCGGGGAGAGGAGGTGTTTGAGTTGGGTGTAGGATTGTGTGGGGTTGAGGAGGTGGGTGTTGGTGCGGAGGATGGAGAGGCCGTTCCAGAGCATGGCCGTGTAGCAGATGAATGCGGCGCCGAGATGGGCTGTGAGTCTGTATTGGCTTACTCTGGGGTGTGAGCCCGGCGCGAATAGGTCATCCTTGAGTCCGCTTTTCACCATATACCATCCCAATGCTCCTTGTCCGGCAATCAAGCCGCTTATACCGAGAAGTCGCAGTGACATGTTCTTTGACACCTTTCCTCGCGATACGAAATAGATTGCTGGAATGACAAAGGAGAGGCCGACGAAACGCCCCCAGAGTCTATGCCCCCATTCCATAAAGTAGATTTTCTTGAACTCGTCGAGGGTCATGTATGGATTTAGGAGCTTGAATTCGGGAGAGGCGCGGTATTTGTTGAACTCGGAGTCCCAGTCTGCCTGGGAAAGAGGAGGGAGGGATCCAGTTACAGGGCGCCATTCTGTTATGCTGAGACTGTTTTGATTTGTTAGTTTTATATTCCGTACAAGTGAACGAGCTGGTGGAGGGGTAAAGTCGGAAGAGAAGAAATGACCTACCCAGACTCTGTCAACCTCGTCAACCCCCCAAACACTACAATTCCAAACACACTCCCCGCCGAAGCCAACAACCAGTATCCTACAGCATTACTTGACGTCTCTGGCCAAAATCCCCCCTTTCCCTGCGCCGAACTGGAAGAAGCCTTCTTCGCCGCTTCCTCGGCAGCTTTCTTCGAAATATATATCGTCTCACTGAGATTACTCAATGGCGTCTTCCTGCTTGCCGCTGAGTCTGCGAATGCCGTGCTGCTGTTGAACCGGATACTCCGTGACAGGTTCAATTTGCCGGGTGTCTTGACTTTGGAGAGGAGGGATGGACTTTGGCGGAGGCAGCGCTGGCAGATAAAGAAATCGCTGGTGAGTTTGGGGCCGGCGCGCCGTAAGCTGGAAAGGAGGGATGCCATTGTGGCTAATGGATAGATAGTGAGTGTCCTCCCAAAGAAGTGTTTTGGTATTCAAAGACGAATCAAAGTTTCCTCAAAGAGGAATCAGAAGAAGAGACAAGTAAGAGTTGAAGTGGTTCGATATTTTGATATCATTTTCAATCCATCCTTGAAGATTAGGTAAGCCGGACAGGACAGGTCAGCAATTGGAAGAGTTGATTGGTGGGCCGAGAATCACGGTCTTGGCAAATCTGAGGGCCGATCCTTGCTCGGCTCGGATCTGCTCAGGGGTTCGTATCCCACGCAAGCTGTCAGGCTACAGCACATTGACACACTTTCGACGACGACGACAACAACAGAACACCTACAAACTGACAGCTTGTCAATATTTAGAAGACAAGACAACTCTCGCTTCAATAATTCTCACCTTTCCTTCGGAATTACCTGCAATTGGCTCTCGTCAAGCATGATTTCGAGTTGAGGAATAGCCAATGAACAACCCACCCCATTGGTCTTCATGTTCTCCCCTCGAAATACCGATACGCCCAATCCCTTCAAACCCGCCCTCCAATATCTCCTCTCTGGGACCAAACCACGATCCAACCACCGTCAGAGCAGTTCCTCGGGAAGTCTGGATTCAGACGACGGTCCCCACTCCAGAATGTCTTCCTACAATTCCAAACCACAGACCTCGATCCCCCTAATCAGCATCTCGAGGTCCCCCTCTCCCTTCCGCAGACGACACTCAGACTCCAATGTCTCTGCTTCAGAAACAGACGACGATGATTGGGGGGACACACCTATGTCTTCACGGCAACCCTTCTTGTCCCAAGAACAAGGAGGGAAACCTACTGGCTGGAAATGGTTGATCTATGGCGGGGGAATGGGACAGTTCTTCTTCAACACACCATTGGGATGGCAGATATATATCGGGGTCTTAGTAATATGGCTAGGAGGCTGTCAGATTGGTCTGACCATCATGAATCGCATTATCCTATGGAGTGGGTACCTGCAAGAAAACTACACAGCGCATACCAAGCTGATGTCCTTAATAGCCGGAGTGTACAAGTTCCCGTATCCATTGACTACGACGCTCATTGAGATGCTCATGACACATTGCTGGATTCTGCTCAGTGCGTATATTACGAGATGGTTTAGTCCGTGGTTGATGACGGCCGGATTATCCGGAGGAATTGCTCCTTCGAGACCTCTACAAACATCTTCTCCCGGGTTTCGTGGTTTGGGAAAGAATACGGGCCTGCTGAGTTCAATAGGTCGCTGGGCTTCATACCATAGTGGAGGAATCGCCGGAGGAGGATTCTTCGAATTCGACCTCCAAGTCGTCAAGACAGTCCTCCCCTGTGCTATCATCTTTGTGGCCAAAGTCTGTCTATCAAACCTATCTTTCGCCTACGCCCAACTTCCTATCTACGTCCTCGCCCGAATTTCAATCGTGCCACTCTCTTTGCTCTTCACTTACTTCTTGAGTCAAACGCCTCACAGCGTCTCAACCATCTCTTCTGCACTTACAGCAACCCTCACCCTGCTCGTCGCAACAGTCCGTCCCAGTGTACGCGTAATATGGGAAAGCATCGTTGCCGGGATTTTCTCTTCCATCTTCGTCGCACTGTACCCCGTGCAACTTCAACGCACCTATAAAGCCTTAGTCGCCCAATTAATACCGCAAGGCGACCTCCTAGGTACATTCCCCAACTCGTCAAGCACAGTCGACTTCTCCGGCTCTCGCGAAGAAACTCGCGCATATTGGCGCCTCCTACACTACACCTCCCTCCTCTCCATCCTCATTTTCACACCGATCGTCATTCTCTCGGGCGAAGTCACGAATATCTGGCGGAACTGCTATTTCCTCGATGTCTTCTTCCACTGGTTGATGGTCGTATGTGGTGGTCTTGGCTCATGGGCTGTCTTCTGGAGTACGATGGCCCTTACGAGAGCGACGAGTCCGCTGACGAGTACGTTTCTTTTCGTGCCGAGAGCGGCCTTCATATTGCCTATCATGGCGGGCTGGAGGATGCCGGCGTATAGCTGGATTGGGATTGGGATGTGTTGGGCTAGTTGTGCGTGGTTTTTAGTTGGGAGGAGGAGGGAAGGGAGGAGTCTGGAGAGGTTGAGATGAGATAGATTGGTGAGATATCCCCGTGTTTGTTTTCCCACTACAGGCAATTTACTGGTGCATGTGCTGGAAGTAGAAGCACCGACGATACTGCAATATATCTTAATACTAGTATATATTTATTGATCGACGAACAGAGCCTTCAAAATCCATCGTTGATATTTTACAGTCATATATCTACGTATCCTCAAATACCTCTCGTCTGTATCCAAATCGCACCAAGGAGTCCCAACTGAGCCAAGTGGCCTTTCAATACAAGCATTCGGTCCTCTATCCCATTCCTCCGCTCCGCATTCCGTCTCCTCCGAATCCTTCAGCAAGCCATCGGATCATCACCCATCATGTCGCTTCCCTATCCCACGCCATGTTGCACAGCACATATAGTGATGTAAGGGCTGAATCCCCAACCCGCAAAGTGTCACCCTTGGCACCTTAAGCGAGTCGCATCAGCGACGTCGACGGGTGATACAGGATTTACCCTCTTTTTTTAGCCAGTTGGGAAGGCTCGTATTTGTGAACAGCCAGATAACTTCCAGATAACTTTGAAGAAAAGGTTTTCTTGGGAGAGCAGTTGCGAAGGATGAGTGGTAGGAATGGTGCTTCGCTGGTGGAAGGGCAGATGGGTGTATGAGGTGCGGCTGCTTCCGATATTTTCACTTGTGGGAATGCGGGCAGATGCAGGAGGGGAGCTATTTTTGGACACAGGTTTGGTCATCGGTCGAATTAACTTCTTCTTCAAAGCGAAAGAGTGCAGTGAAAAGGCCACTTTGGCTTTGGCCAAGTCCAGATTGGAAGCGAATTGGCGATGTAACTGTTGCTGGCTTGTTGGTTGGTGCTGATTAAATGGAGGTTATGACCTACATACCTCGCTCCCTTCAATCCTCGGCGTGAAACCAACTTTTCCGAATTGCTGGGCAACAGGGCAGCTGGGAAGAATGGAAGGGTGAATTAGGTGTACATCGCTCCATTCACTTTCTTGTCTAAGGAGAAAGCTATATTCAAACTTTCCCCTCCGCTTCCCATTGCTTGCTCGTACCTTGATTTGACGACATACATGTTCAGTTAAG
Organism: Helotiales sp. F229; assembly: GCA_002554605.1. NCBI lineage: Eukaryota > Fungi > Ascomycota > Leotiomycetes > Helotiales > Helotiales sp. F229. The sequence continues at coordinate 5,581,018 of MXAW01000004.1, read as the reverse complement.
ATTTCGACGACGTCAACCTCAACATTGATCTTGGACTTGACTCTCTCCCGCCCGACAACTGAAGACGAAGTACAGACACGCAACCCATCACATACCCAATAGCAAAAACAACAACAAATTTACACGTGTCAAAATGCTCTTCCACGCTCTCTTCACAACTCTCCTCCTCGTGGTCGCTGTCTCGGCGAGTGCGTTCCCTGCTGGTACGTTCTCTCCCATGCCACTCACTATCAACCATCTCCTCATCTTCCACGATACTCTTCACATCCCCTTTCTGACAAAAGCGAACACTAGCCATTCCACCAACCAAACCTAACCTCTGCAAAAAGCCATACTGCAAATCATTCTGTCCTAATGGGACGTACGTTCGCCTCTTTTCTCTTCTCGCCCTTTCTTTCACTCTCATGAGATATGCACACTAACGAAACAACAGCCCATTCAACTGCTGTGTAACCTACGTCCGCGATCCTTGCTCTGCCTATCAGACCCCGAAATACCCACCGCTTGAGATATGTAAGGGGCCGGATGACTTTGAGTGTAAATGTCGGTGTGAGAAATGCCCTGAGTGAGTTTTCCCTTTTTCTTCTTTTCCTTCGTTGATTTGTTGTGGGAAGTCGCTGTTTTTCTTGCCTTGAAAGGGGGAGGTGATTTGAGCTTAACAGATGTTGTTTGAACTTTTGGGATGAGGAATTGGGTGGACGGAGTTTAGAGAGGAGGTGAAATTGAAACTCGGCTCGAGAAGGCCGGGAAATAGGATTGAAGGTTGAGATGATACCTGCAGAAAGCTGATAGCTCCTAGGATCACCTATCTCTGCAACGCGCAGTATTTCCGGGATCCATGCTCGCTTTTGTCAGACGAGGAAGATGATGTCTCTGCTGAGACCGCGAAATAGAGAATAAAGTCAGGATCGTACGGGCAGATTAAGATATTTGAGGCGAGGGTATGGGCAGATAGGATCGATGGTGGGAAGATGAGCAGTTGAGAAGTTGAGAAGTTGGAACACGCTTGACTGTCATATGCATCTGCATGGCATTGGATTTGCATGAATTTCACATCGGGGACGGGAACCATTCGCTGAACGAACCAGAATTCCGAAATAAAAAGTATTGCTTTTCACCCCCTACTTCTCTCCACTTCTCACAAAAGTCCGACAATCTTTCCTCCTCGACTCCCAAACACCATCCATCTATTTTACTTCAAGCAGTGTGTTTTCTTTCACCCCACCTCACCTCACTTCACTTCTCCACATCACCAAGATAATGGCCCGAGCATGGATCGCGAATGTACACCACGCAGCAATTGTATTTCCTAGAATTACAAGAAATCAGGTCAAGATCCTTGAGCACCAACTATAGTAAGGCAAGAGGATTGGGGAACATACGTTCCGTCCTGGCAGTATGCAGTGCATTTCGGTGTCTTGCAGAGGGCGCGGGAGTCGAGGTCTGGAGACGCCTGGATGTTAGCTAGCTGCGACTGATGGAGGATGTTGGAATGGTGTTGATGTATGCTGGGGTCAGAGTAGGAAGAGAGCTGTCTTACCAGTTGGTGATGGAGCAGCCAGCACACCGGCAAGCAAGGTGGTGAAGATGAGGACGGTTTGGAATTGCATGTTGATTTTGTTTGTGCAGGTATTGGATTTGAGAGTTCAGAATGTTATTGTCAACTTGCTTTGAATTCCAAGATGATCTTGAGGGAGAGTCGTATCGTCTACAGTTATATCATCCCTCTCACCTCTCGGCCCGTTTCTATATTCAGTCAGCCCACGTCCAGCTCCGAAACGATGCGTTTCAGCTGTCAGCTCCTCCAAAGCCTTCTTATTATAAATGAATACGAGTCGGAACAGCATCCGCCACCCATCATCAGATGTCGTGCATCGGGAGCTGGTCACTCCACAAATCTCGTTTCAACAAGTTGGTCTAACAGAATGGATCCATCACATTCCGACAATTCGGATGGGGACGGCTCGCTTAAGTTTGACGGCAGCGAGAACAACAACAGCCCGAAAGCAAAAGAAAAATGTTTCTTTCCTTCCGTCAGAAACGCAGCAACTCTCTCCTCCTGGTAAAATGGGGAAAGAACTCAAAAACAAAGCTCAAACTGCAACACTCAATCATAAGCTTACACTCGCATGCATATGGGGTTCCAATCTACAAGCCTAATCTCACAGGTTATTCCAAATCGATCCGCCGGTACTTAGTGTTCGTATGCGAGGAGAGGATCATTACTTTGACCTGAACCGTTTCAATTTTCAAGGGTTGATTCGGTCGCCTGCATCAGCTCTGATAGGAGATGTTTTGCTTGTTTGGGAAGCTGAATAGGTTCGGAGTTGGTTTCGCAGCTTCGCTTGAGTAGGTTGGATCCTCGGCCGGAGGACTGCTTTGTATCAGTAATTTTGTGGCTTCTGCAGCGCTAGTGTTGAAGGGGTGTATTGGATTGTATAATGGGGAAATACGCTAATTGTCAGAGGGTTGAGTTGACAATTTATTTTCGCTCTGAGAAGAGATGGCTGTTAGTGAATCGAACGGGGCGCAGAACTCGGGGCGGGCAGCAAGACTACCTGCTGCGGATGTATCTCGTCTTGCAAACACATTATGAAAGTCGTCCACCCATTGCATATTAAGTAGTATTTGAGTAACCAAAATGGAATAGCCACATGTGCAGCTGATAACGAAATTCACGACTAAATTTGTAGGGAACGTCCCAGTGATGCTGTACTGTAATGGCTGTTACATAGTCAGCTTTTAGCATGGACAAACTCCATCTATAAAGGCTTTCTAACTTTCAGAGATAGGTTATTTGCAAAATTCCGAGGGACGGTACAAAGCCTGGGAAGGTTGGGCTCAAACAGGTTGTTGTTTTTGAGTCGATCGACGAAGCGAGAAAGGAGGAACATAGCACCAAAGTTGATCGTAAAATTGTTTGAAATTATTGATGTTTCAAGGCACTCTAAATCCCATGTGACTTTCTGAAGTCAACCCCGCCACAAACCCGCGTTCGCGTTCCGCATCGAGCATTCTGACAGTTAGAAGTGGATCAGAGCGGCTGTGAAGGCGGACGCTTACACGTCGCCAACCTAACCAATGAAGGTACAGCGCGGGGAAATCCCTCTTTACATTCATATTTCTTCTCAGGTTCTGTTCTGTAATTGGTACGTCTGCGAATTTGCTCGGAACATTGGCTGGGCAGTCATCAGCAGTAACTCCCAAGGAGTTAGTTGGTCTCGGCATTTTGGTTCTGACAGGGAGGTAGGTCAGAATTTAGAAAACCGATGAAGCTACTAACTTGCTTTTGAGAGAATGATTTGTTGCTATCAAAATGCTTGAATATGTGCAGAATGGGTTGAAATGTATAAGTAGGCGTCAAGCCTATGGCCGTCCGGAAGTCAATTTCGAACTTAGAGGCAACCAATTCTCGAAGTGCACCCCGAACAACTCACAAACATACGGCATTCGACATTTATCATCATAAATCTCGACAGCATTTCAATAGTTCCAGAATACTACCATTGAAAAAAATGTCCAAACCATCTATCCTCCTCATCCCCGGCTCCTTCGCCCTCCCCGAATTCTACGACCCAGTCATGGATGCCGTTGCCTCGAAGGGCTATTCAATACGCGGTCTGCACCTCCCAACCGTAGGATTGAAGACAGGACCACGAGAAGGAACACCTCCAACAATGTATGACGACGCCGCATTGATCACCAAGGAAGTGCAAGTCCTGGTGGAGGAAGGCAAAGATGTGGTTCTGATCTGCCACTCGTACTCAGGCACGCCGACATCGCAGAGTACCAAAGGTCTTTCGAAGGATGAGAGACAGAAAGAGGGGAAAGAGGGTGGGATCGTGAGGTTGGGGTATATGACTGCCGTTGTGCCAGATCTGGGTGTTTCGGCTCAGGGTGTGCTGGCTGATTTGCCGCCGGAAAATCAGTCGAGTATGAAAATCGATGTATGTTTTTATATTCCAAGAAATTCTCTGCTTCTCCTTTTTCTCCTTCATGAACTTCGAACCTAACATGAACCAGGAAAATGGCTGGCTCTACCACGACCCCGTCTCTTTCTCCGCAGCCCTCACCTTCTCCGACCTCCCTCCTGCCGAAGGAGAAGCTTGGATCCGCAAATTCCCACAGCATTCCGCAGTCAGCTTTTCAAACGAACTCACACATGCTGGATACAAAGATATTCCCGTCTCCTACCTTTTCTGCGAGGAAGATCTATGTATCACGCCGGACTTGCAGAGGAAGGGGATCAAGTCTATGGAAGAGGCGAGTGGACAGAAGGTGGATCTGACTAGTATTAAGAGCGATCATGTTCCACCCATTACGCATCCTGAGTTGGTTGTTGAGTGGATTTTGAATGTTGTTGGGAAGGCGGAGATGGGGTAGATGGCTTTCAGATTTCAGTCGTCATCAGAGACCTCTCAGGGGCTCGCTTAACAATTGCTCGACAAAATAGAGCATAACACAGACCTGGCACATCTTGAAAATTGAAGGCCCTCCCCCTTACTAGTGTATTTTTTTTGCAAGTGTTTTGTCTATTTTACAGCAAGAAGATGAGCAAATCCAAGGAACTTCTATTTCCGAATGTAGCTAAGCCCGCCGAGCCATAGCCACAACAAAGGGACGCAAACACCTTTTCCAGACAGTATCATCTCCCTTCTAGTACTTTTACAGTATCCATAACATACACCAAGAGAAGAAAGTCAACTAACTTTTCCCATCATAGTCATCCCATGTCCCACTTCCTTCCCGACTGATGATGACCTCTGTAGTCTTCAATATGCACATCGGGAATGTAGCAAGTTCCTCCCTACTACTCCCACCCAGATTTCCCATCCTAGTTCCCATCCTACTTCCATACCGACTTGTCGGCGCCTGTCTCCTTGACCCCGTTTCAACATCAAGGTTTGTCTCCCCATATCCCAAAAACACTACCAACTTATTCCCAGTCTTGTTCTCCTGCTTTAATTTCTGCAAGTAGCTCTTCATTTTATCGTAGCTTCGCCGTGTGTCGTAGGAAGAGAGGGAGAGGGACCGAATTGAGCTTTTTTCGAGGAATTTTTGGAATAGCGGTCCGAGGGGTACGATGCTCACTGCTACTATTCCGAGGTTGATTTCGACCATTGACCAGATGAGAGCTTGCGAGTTGTTGATAAATGGAGAGTGGAATGTTATTGAAAGTATTCGCATTATCTGCGCGATTATGACGACGATGCCAAGGAAGAATGCGAAGCCGATTACGAGGTTTTTGCGGATGGAGAAGCAGGAGTGTAGAAGGATCGGAATCGGGGTAAGCATTCTAATGAAGTCAATGATCTTTTCTAGTGTCACTCTGTGAGGATGTCATACGTGAAGATATCGAACAGAATTACAAATGATCCCATTACGGAGTTGAAAGTCACGACAGGCAGACATTTCCCATCTGTGATTGAGGGATCCCATTGTTTTGCAGGCTAGAATCATCGGTCAGCTCCACCCGAAGATACCACGTTGACATGAAAGACAGCTTACCGGATCACAAAGATTGAGCTGAGCAACGAAGAAGCAGAAATGAAAAAGCGAGCATGCGATGGCTAGAGCAATGATTGTTTTCCGATATGTGAGATCAACTGCCGTCCTTAGAAACGTGAAGATTACGCTGAGCTTGAATCCTAAGATGCTGATGATATAACTGTGAAAAGATTGGTTAGCGGCCCAGACAGAAAGTTCGTCTGTTGAAGTACTCACAATGAGGTGCCGGCGTATTGAAGCTGTTGGAGTTAGCACAGTCAGTCGCATCGAAATTTGTCAAGGGGTGCTTACGTGACCAGATTGAGGGATGTTTTCGAGCGGAATATCTGCAGCATCTTGCAAGCCGAGTCCCCATCTCGTTTCTGTAATTTTGTGAGAACAAACTGGTCTAAGAACTTACGAAAAATGCTTACGAGCGAGTGTGATTGCTACGAAAATGAACGAAAAGGCCTACAGTTTCTGTTAGACGATATTAACTTCAAGGCGCTGGAATATATACACAAGTGGCGACGATAATCCAGTCATCTGCGACGGTCAGTATAAAAATATCTGGTAATTAACACTATTAAGAAGAAATCTTACCGATTGTAACAGTTCTGACTATTCTCGCGCAAACATAAAGACGTAATGATACGATCGGTAAAGACAGAATCGTCAAAAAGACCCCAACTCCAATGATTGCGGAAGAGTTGGTAGCTGCATCTGGGTTGACGGCATTGTAAACCCACCCCATATCTGCGACGTTACCCGACACTCATTGAGCAAAATATCAGACCAACAGCCAGCGACTGAAGTAAAGAACGGTTGACTCGATCAAAGAACAAAGTGGAAAATGGCTAGTCTAAAGAGAAAGTAGGAGTGAGTGTTGGGAATAAGTCTTTCTAGAAGGTTAAGATGAGCTGACAAGCACGTCGATCGCATGAATGATTTCCTCACCTCCGTACAATCTCCACCCCCGAGATCTGGGGCCAGAACAATAGGAAATTATGCGGAACTCACATCACTTCCGGGGAAGGGAGATCATGATCCTGTGAGGGTTAGATTGGGAATGCGGACTGTACCTTGCATTAGTTCGTGAGATAACGCTGAAACGCATGTCAGTATACCAACTGGTGACGTGGTTTCCACTGGGTTAGTTGAGTAATAGAAACACGGCTGGTAATTAATAGATCAAATTGATTAGGACGGCATGTTTTGATGTCGAGGCCTAAACAAAACGCAGCATCTCCACCTTCTCTCTCTCGAGAATTTAACAATTTCAACGCTTACAAACTTTTTCAAGCAGCAAAGTCTACTGTAAAGAGATATTCTTTTACCCAGATAGTTGTATGATCTATCATTGTTGCTTGCAGTGATCGTCCGAGCGATATCCAGGACGGCATTACAGGTCCCCAGAATCCTGGGACGGGTCGCATTTATCCGCCATACCCCCCAGCCAGTTGATTTAGCCACCCTTTAGATAAAAGGCACGGTAGAATGTTATGATACCAACCCGAGACTTTTCAATGATGAGTGGCTAAACTTGAATACCGAAATTCGAACTGTGGCACTGCATCGGGTTGTGATTGTGGTCATCTCAATCAGAAATCTGTCCGGACATACAAAGACTGAGTGGTAAAAACCGACACCACAAAGCGTGGGAAGTCTCTTTGCTCATAGTCGATGCTGTCTAACAATGTGTTTGTGGACAAGTGCTGCTGAAGACGTTCTTATAAAAACAGCTCACCTCGCTTTCAATATGCTCAAGTAGATTGGAATTGCCAAGTTACCAGTCATGGAAGGTGTAAGCCAATGTTGTCAAAAGAATTCCTGATGAGTAGGCACAGAATCAAATAGCAGTTCCTTCGGAATAGCGTTTGGAGAGAACGGAGAGGACGGCTCGCTTGGCGCGCTCTATTCCTACACAATGTATCCGCGGTACACTCGCTTGAATTCAACTGGAGTTCTGTATTTTCAAGAGTTTTGCCCGGTGTAATGGTTCTGGAGAGCTCTTCCTGGATGCTGAAAGCATTGCTGGGTTTTTGGTGCCTGTGCGTTTGTTATTGCGTGAGGATGCTCGGCTTGGTTAGAAAAGTGAACACATGGTGCTCAGGCCAAAGTTTACACACCACTAGCCACAAGTAATAGGACGTACAGCCTCTCTTTTGTACTGTGATCAAGATCTACACCAAATTGAGGGTCGAAATATAATTGGATTACGGACATGTGCAATCTTTAGACTTCAAGGTACACTTGCTCAGCTGACAGCACTGTTTATACAGCTGCGAATCACTTTTAAAGTGGAATAATTTCGGATCTGAGGATGCAAATTTGACGCATATCCTCCATATGTGCAGAAATCGGATCAATGTTTGCCTGTGTACAGGTTTGTCATGCAGAGTATGTGATCTCAATGTATATTCCTCGCACTGGCCTTGAAGCCCAGCTTGAACACATGCAAGTTGAAGTCTCGAATGAGCTCTGTGTTTGTTCTATTCATCTATGTCTCTAAAGTATTTGGATCAGTCCGTTGCCAAACTTCGGTTTACTTTCCACATTTGATTTCTGGGTTTTTACGACGGTCGTGCCTTTCCGTTAGAAAGGGCTGCTCCATTGGTTGCTCCTGCAGCTTGAGCATATTCCCTGCCCTTTGCTATGCTGCCGTGGACAAGATTGGATAGACCCCACATATCAAAGGCAACAGCAATGGCCCGATATCCTTGTTGGATCATCATGGGAACCATATCCATACTCATGGCAGCGCTTTATTCGGTCAGCTAACATCATAATCTCGTCCAGTCATATTGGTCACTTACCCAAACAGAGGCTTGCTGTATTTCTGACCAGCAGCAGCAAATGCACCCATAGCGGCAGCAAAGGTCGGATGCGGCTCACCCCCCATCTTGAGCTCCAAACCAGCATCTGCCATGAAGTCCCCTGGCCCGAACATCAGAGCCGAGACTCCTTCCAGCGCTGCGATCTCCTCGACATTCTTTACTCCCTCAACACTTTCGATTTGTGCGATGACGACAATGTGCTTGTTTGATGTCCCCATGTTGAAAGGGTCGCCTTTGTAGAGGGATTTGTCTGAGATTCCTGGGGTAAAAGTCCATGGCGAGAATGACCGTTGTCCCAATGGAGCTATTTCATCAGGTCAATTGAGATCCCTCAGTACTTTCAATGGCCTGGTAAAGTTTACTACTTACGATAGTAGATCTCCTTCAGAAGATGGGTAATTTCTGCAGCGTTGTCGCAGTGAGGAATCACGATACCAGCAGCGCCAGCGTCCAGAGCCGTCGACAAAACCGTCTCGTCATGTTTTGGGATTCGCACAATTACCATAGACTTTCCTTCAGAGTGGTGCTGAGCGGCTTGAATGGCACTTGAATGCGGGGTTCGATTCAGCAAAGTTCCATGTAGAGAAACAACATGTCTCTACTTACTCGTATAGACTCGATCGATCAAACATAGCATGTTCGACATCCATCCAAATGAAGTCTGGTTGCGTCGAAGCGAGAACCTGGTGAACGAACTTAGTGTGAAGCGAGTAGGAGGGAATGATTATGGTTACCTTGGTCACGAAAACACTTGCCATACCCTGAGCCACACCGAATAATGTCTTTCTGGGGTCTTCTTGGGCATCTTTGAGCGCTGCCCGTAGATTTCCTGGATATGTCATCAATGCCGCTCGGTAGGGTGCCTTGGTATGCAGCTCAGGCTGATCGGGGTAACGCTGGTCTGTCATGATGGTGGTTAGATTGAAAGATACACGGTAAGTTTGCTTGATAGAATGAAAGCCTCACAAGACATGGAGGAAGTGCGACAACCGTTCTTTTTTATAATGTCTGCTTCTTGTCCATTTTCACGTCAAGATCTCGCTAAATTAAGTCTCACCTCATCAAGACGGTCCAACATGCGCCATGACACCAAACCCCCCTGGCGCTGACATGTTACCTGGCACGGAATTTGGTGCGGAAATAATTGCTTACCTCCGTAATGGTCCACCGCCGCTGACACCAAGGCCCTCCATTGGATAATCATGCGACGGGATGAACGACATCGACGATTCTCGTTCAGAGCAAGTAATACATGAGCCGGAAGCCTGAACAGCATTTGATCAGCCAATCGAAACTCCAGTGATAGAACTAGCTTCTACTTGACCTGCGGTCAGATCGTTCGCCTGTCGTAAAGACAGACGTTTTGGGACTATTTAGTGGGGATTGTAATCTACGTGCAACGAGCTTTCCGCCGCGTCCGGCTTACCTCTTCATGGCAACGGATCGACACTTCCTGCTGGCTGGTTTGTCATTGTATGCCCACTTCAGGTTGGTTCTACGGACGGTGTCTTTTCGTGGTATTTACAACCCGACAAGGGATAGGGGCATGCCATGAGCGTCTCATCACTCAACCCACTGGCTCTGTCGTCAGTGATCGCCCAATTTGAAGCAACCTCAGTAATTTAGCAGCCAGAATTGGTTGACTAATCAAGTACATACATAAACCACACCTTTGGGCGACCATGAAGATGTCTTCAACTTATCAAGTTTGCCTTTTTTTTTTTGAGAACCTTTCCGCCAAGAAAGGACATTTATCAACTTATCGTTGTTTGATAAGCTAAGAAAGGGTAACCTTCGTGCAGGGGAGGCAATTCGGCGTATATATGACCCTCCCATGGCCTAAGAAAATATTTCTGCGAGATCTGATCCACTTCTGAGAGCTTTCTAGAACATGTAAGCCTATCACATGTCCATCTGACCTGTGAAGCAGCTTTCGCAGTTTTGCCACTTGGGTGAGAGGCTCCTCTTGAGAGATCTTCGTTATTATGTGCAAGGTCCTCGACAGATTTGTTTTTGCGATTGAAGTCGTGAGTCTCAGATTTGACGAGATATTAATTGACTATGGACACAGATGTTTCCTTCATCGCATGCGAAAATTGGTGTCATGATGGATGAGCTTCAGAAGAAATTCACATCAAGTTCATCAACATGATACAGGTACAAATTGCACTCCAAGTCTCTGCTCGCCCTTATTCCAAGAACCAAATCCCAAATCCCGATTTCGATAAAGACTACAAGTAAAAACGATGGCCGCAAGAACCCCTTCCGACCCTACCCTACCCAGCACCGGCAAGATCCTCCTTGATCCCTTATTCTAAAACGAATCGAGCAGGATTCTTCTCAGGTATCGGTATGCTATTGACCATGTCCAGTGAGACAAGAGATTCAGACGCCAGAGTCGGAGAAGGTAAAGGGTCTTTCTGGTACGCTGGCGGGCTGAAATCCGCCCCGATGGCGACATAGACGGGGCTGCTCTCGGAAGTGACAGTGTTGCTTGATGCCGACGAGACTTGATGTTTCGATCGAAGAGCTTTGGCAGTTGCCTCTGCGGATTCAGCTTTGAGTATCTTCCGTTCCTTGCGCTCGTCGTAGATGAATTTTCCGGCAAGGAAGGTGAGGCCAATGACAATGGAGGCCATGGTGAGCGGGAACGACCAGAAGGCTGATTGTATGGCTGTGCTTTGGATATGACTTGTCTTTCTGGAGGAAAGGATGGTTGTCGTATCGGTTGTTGGGAGTGATGCTGATGGATATGGATCGAGTTGATGTTGTTGATGTTGATGTGATGGTGTTGGATGTGGTGGAAGAGTCGTCGACTTATATCATGAGAATTGACTTCACTTCGCTAACATTGCTGTTCACAGCGTCATTTGAATTTCAATTCTTAGCATCAATATGCGCATCTCGGGTCCAGAAATTCCAATCCGAGCTCTAAGCCCCATGCCGGTGAACGCATGGGACGACCCGAAAGCGAGACGAGGAAGGCGCAATCGATCACGTGACCCTAGAAACACAAATCAAATCTGCTGACGGGTTGATGGTTTGCCGTAAAAGTTCCGGCCTTTCGTTGAAAGGGCTTACAGTATTTCTATTGACCGAGAAACACGGGATTATGTTCTTTGGCTCTGTCTCGTAGAACAGGCCACCATGGGCTTTGCGCATGCATATGCTCCAGAGTATGTAGAAATCCGAAAACCTCTCCGTATTCTTTGAGTTTGATTGATGGTTGTCAATCAAACATTCTTTGGAGAAAGTGAGAGAGACATCATGCATTTGGGAGCCCAGCGACAACATGCGCCATGATAGGGACTTGACCAAGCCAGTCATTTGCACGCGCTACTCGTCATGTTTTCCATTGACAAAGGTCAACAAGCAATATTTGAACTACTATTTAATCATTGCAGAGTTCTTCTCGCCAGAGGCGACAGTATATCGTCCTTCGATGAGCCGCCTGCACAGTCATGGTGATGTGTCAGCCAATGCGAGCAGTCCTTCGTGACAGGCAGACTTCTTCCACCGAAGATGATATGTCAGGGCTTTATATTCTGTTGGAACATCTGGCCCACTGTTGCATGTTGCACTTAGCTGCCTTCACTTTTTCGAATCCCCTTCTATCTCGGTAAATAATTGTGTACTTTCAGCGGACAGAAGATAAAAAGCCCATGAACAGTAGACGTTACACGATAAATGCTCAAGGGACGCTAATACTCTAGCCAAAACGGGCTGAGTCCCGTCACTTTCTTTTTTCTCACCTAAGTATTGCCACAGACAATTTCGGCTTCTGAAGTCCCCGTTGCTCGGGCTGTGCATCATGCTCGTGCGATGAAGTGACAGCGGCAACGGGGAATCCAAAGCGTGGAACAGTTCATCTTCTCACCTAATTGTATGGTCATGCGACATATTAGATCCGAACTTCTTTCCGGATTTTTCACACATGGGCATATGCCAAGAATGTTGTGCCTTGATATAAAGTTGAACTCAATCCAGATCTAAACCCTTGGTTAAGCTGAAGAATCTCTCTAAGAACTATTGTCTTTGGTCTAGATATCGTCTTATGTTCCTGTCTTCTTTTACCCTTATTTCGGAAAAGGTCCGATTATCTAAGTTGAAAAAAAAAACTTTGACCGTACTGAATGCGGAAGGATACGCCTAGTAAGTTCTTTCTTTTTAAAGTTTAATGCACAGAACAGCGGTACAGGGCGGGCACGCGGTCGTAGAGTGACTCGCTGTGCCAGGGTCTGAAACTATTCCACTTGAAGCTTATCCGTAGTGTAAATGGTCTCTCTTCAGCGCTTTGTTGCATGTTGGGTCGATACCTAACGGTGGCTGTCATGAAATGCACATGCGCAGTATTTCATGCCCTTCTAACTTGCTGATCGCGGCTTCGAGTGATAAAGGTGCACAGAGTGGTGTTTGTACTTCGACGGAGACATCTATCGATACCATGCGGAAAGCAACAGAACATCAGGAGAATCCATCTACTTGTGAGATTCTGTCAGATCAACTGTTCTACTCATGCCAAGTTATGTAAATTCGCAAAGACAATAGAGAAGAAAACGTATTCGTTCTGGTTCCGGTGACGGTATCTAAAATGTACGGACGCGGGACGTAAAGCAATGGAATCCACTACCCAGAGGCGGTCGGTCCCAATCATACCAAAGTCTTCGGAAAATTAACATCAACCAGACTAGCAGCTGGCCAGGTTGGGCATGTTGTAGCGCCATCAATGCTGCCGCGGCCCAGGCCGTAATGGGTCCGTTTCGAAACATTTGGGTTCCTGCATTAGCTACTGTACAGTCATCACCTGTGACATGGGCGACACTCTGGTAAGCCATTTCACAGAACTTCGCAGAACTTTGTGAAACATCAAGATCTTGGGATAGTCCAGGTGCGTTGGAAGTACTTCAAGTGGGAAATTCGAGCAAGGATCTTCTGTCATGTCTCGGGGAACCCCCATACGCTCTTCAATCACTCATCCAGCAGACAAGGTTGCTACAACGACCATTCGTCCCAAATGCCATGAAATGTATTTTCCGGATAGTCAACGCGACAGAATATTGCGGGACGATCAATCACTCGGCACTTTCAAGTCTCCGGCCGGTATGTACGATTAAGCATCCTGCAAACGGATCCGGTATCTCAAAATTCGGTTTCCATCCGAATGATCTGCACTCTGTCAACAGAGGCGAGATCTACAAACCCACAGTAATCTTCCGAGGCTGCTTCCGAACCACTGCTCTTTCCCTTGCGAGGTTGGAGAGGTGTAACGTATTGCATATCCTTGGCAGTGCAGCCCTCTGTGAGGGAAATGAAATGGCCATTTGACGGCCACTTATTGAGCCCGACGGATTTTAGCCTCCAGACACCAACATACATTTGAAATCATTCTCATTACTAACATCACGTGGAATTGATGTACAATTGTGAAACTTTCCTGGAGAAAGTTCAGCCAAGCGAGCTGTGGAGGGGGTGAACTGTTTTGATTTATAGTTCTGACTGAAACGATGAGACCATCACTAACAAAGGCTAAGGAAGCCAAGCGAGTGTACTTAAACCAATAAAGGCTGGTATCTCCTCTCCACGTCCGGGTGTCAACAGCTTATTTTGACAATCAGTGGAGCTCATTGGCGTGACAGGCAATTTAGAGTTGAGGTGGCGGAGGACTTCCCCGGCTTGTGGGCATTGACTGCCGGGACCAGGAGCGAAGGTACCAATGGGTGACCAAACACCCGCTTGGAATCACCAGTCCTTTGCATCGATTGTCCTTGTTGTGGACTTCTGATGAAGAGAAGCGAATAATGTTGGTCTCGGGCTTCATGTTTCGGCCCAGTGTGATGATAGCAAAGCTTGTCGGCCGCACGGTTGTCATGCCCTGCGGAGCAACGATTGGACCATGCTCAACGCGACGTTGAAGCTATGGCCAGTCGGTCTTCAACCCAACAGTCCGTACTAGCTTGGACGTCGTCAATGGTTCGTTGTGTAGTGGGTTCAAGTGAAGACCAGGTCTCATGCGCGGCGACTGGCTCAACTGCTGATTCGCTGAGCGGATTTGGGCTCAAGTCAGGCCGAAGAAGCTTGCCCAATGATGCCTCCTCCTGCATTTTCCTCTCCGGCGAGTTGTCCGTTCCGGGCAAACTCTCAAGTTGCGAGTTAGTTCGGCTGGTGTGTGATCCAGACTATACTTCTAGCCTCTCATAAACTTCGTCTTCCTATTAAAGACTTCCGCTCCCGTCGATGAACACCCTCTTGCGATTGTTCACTCCGACCACGACCGTCCGATGCCAAGCTTATCGGATGGAATAGCACGACCATACTTCAGAACCAAAGGCAACGCCGATAATTCCTGGAAAATTCAGCTCCTTTGGATATGGAGAAACTCGAGGTTCACTTGAACAAAACTGCATAAAACGGTACCGGGTTCACTTTCAACTCTTCACGATGGCTCCCATTTTTTCTTCCGGGACGATACTGGCGTGGGCCAGAACCATTTCCTCGAGCTCCTGGGGTCCAACCCTTCACCAAAGGAAAGATGACAAGGAAGACGAAGACAAAGTAACGAAAGTTCCAACCAACGTAAGTACTGTTCAGGTCCTATCTCGGATACCACGTACACTTGATCTCATTTCCCACATGGACTATTCTTTTCATCTTGTCTTCCTACTTTTCTAATCACGTTGCAGGCCCTTGACAGCACACAAAAAAGACCTCCCCAGTCCCTAGACCGAGAGCGTCTCATAATTCTGGTTCTTGTTGGGACCATCGTTCTGTCTTTCATTGCCCTACTTGTATACTTCATCCATCGCCGCTTCGCTCTGCATGCAACCAAGAGACTACAACACGATCTTGAAGCAGGGAAGGAGGAAGTCACCGAGGCTCGCGCGTTCAGATCCCAGGACGATACCTTGAAAGAGGGGTACTACACACCATTCGCGGCCGAGGACGGAAGCATTTACGTCCGGACACCAGTCCTACATACACCAGCCGCTGCACGTCGCTCTGAACACGCTCCATCAGCTGTGTTAACCCGCATAAGTGTTGGAACGGTTGCTAGCCTTGGAGCTCATCCTCTTTTCCATCCCGGTATCAAGAGGTCGCGCACACTTCCCACCAAAAAGGCCCCTCAGTACTCCAATCGTACCATGCGCGGCCCAAAGTCATATCCTAATCTCTACGACGATGAAGATCGGTCTGTACGGTCTCAACCCTCATTAATTTCGCTTGGATCCTACTACCGCGCTCAATCGAAGCCCATGAATGCTTTCTCCACCATGCAAACACGGCGAGCAGAATCGCCCCCAATCGAGCTGGAAAAAACACGTCAGAGTGCACCAGCACCACTAAATCGACGACATATACATTCATTCTGGTCTGTGTCCGATAGTGGCAGTATTGCTCCCTCTTCGCCAAGCATTTACTCACCAACAACATTCCCCCGGGAACTCTCCCCTCGACCAGCTCCAGCACCTCTTGCATCTGGACGAGTTTCTTTCGAAGATCCAAACAGATCGCATCCCGGAAGGCCAGTACCAATTGGAGCTCCCATTCGGCCAATATTTTCTATCGACAGAGACGGAAGTCTTCCAGTCTTGTCATATCCTCTACCACTCTTGTTGCGGAAGTCTTCATCTACTCTATCTCATCCGCTATCCCCGCCTCTTTCTCCAATAGTCGTGCCTCCATCAGCTCCACAGAGCACATTCCCACTCGGCCAGGTGGATGAATTACCTACTGCAAAAATCGAGCGTTGGCTATCAGGCTCAGGATCCACGGGCACAGCATCTATAGTCGAATCTGTTCTGGGCTCGAAGAGTGAGCCAGACATGTACAACAAGGAATATTACGGACGAAGTGAACGGGAAACACCTATCAGATCAGTGAGGAGTTTTAGGAGGAGTTCAAAAGGTGAAGAAGAGATCTTCATCGGCGCCGCATTCTAGGGGTCTAGGAAGACATTATAGAGCACAGGAGTCCTGGTTGCTTTGGGCGGGAAAGGGTACCATACCATGGAGGAAAGGCAGCGATTTGTACAATTAAGAGTTACAACCTTTTAGATATTTCATAACGAACAACCGAAAGGCTACAAAGATATCATTTCTAGCTATGTCATACGTGTGAGGATTGGTGTGTGAAGTTCAGAGTATCAGTACCTTAGATGGTGTCTGGCAGAACCCATTGTCACCCCGCCATCATTCTTTTCCGCCCCATATTTTCTGCACCTGACTGTTCATGAACTCCAACTCTACAGCTCTACAACTAGGATCGCCGATTACTCAAAACCCACAGGGGAGGTATGAAAGCGCTCGCACGGCAACGGCCATAAGCTCAAAGCTTCATCACTTCCGTCCTGCCATCATCCCTGTGCTTTTGGAAGGCGAGTCAGCTAGGCCATGAACACTTTTTCGGGGAAAAGCTTAATCGATCAGCCGGCCAAACACTGAATGGACCACTTCGCAAATATCAAGGTAAGGAGGGTGGACACAGAAAACTGAACCCTTCCCCGTTGCCCTTCTGTTTCTTGGGGACTTCTTAAATTAGTCTGAAAGGCAAAAGACTTGATTCGATAAAAGCAGCCACTTCCGACTTCTGTCTATTCCAGCCCTGATTGGTTGGCAGAGTAATTGACTTCCAATAAAAGGCTCATTATCCAGATAGTCTTCTTTATTCACACACCGGATAATTAGGTTGGCACCAGACTGGGGTTCGTCTTTTCGTCTTCTTGTTTTGAAGACATGCTTTGACCGACATATGCAGGAGAAGCTTTGCAACGGTCGCTGGTTGCCGTAAATTTTTTAAATCTCCGAGAGCTGCAAGGGCTTGCTCTCTTGAACTCTAGAGAAACTTTGACGCTCCATGCTACTGCTGCACAACATTTTCGGCCTTCGGGCAGTAAAAACGAACACTCCTTGGGTTTTGCTGCCACATGAAGTCCTAGTCATGTACCTGGGTTGGAGTATTTTTGATACAAACTCATGAAAACGCATAGGCTTTCATATGCATTCATCTGACAGTAGCAGTGTCTGGTTGAAATCAAATAAAAATTACATACCCGTCTCCTTGTCGTCCGATCCCATAACGTCAAGGGCATCACGAGGCACTGCTCTTTCATTTCACCTTTAACCCCACTTCCGAGTCCGAGGCATTTCTAGAAAGAAACTCAGCTCGAATTAACATTCACGAAGGCAAATAATCCTAAGCCTCAATGGGTCGGACCTGCACTTTTTTCTATTTTTGGCAGTTTCAGCATACCTGCATTCAAATATGCGTCACTCCGAAGGTGCGAAATGTGCTTGCAGTCCACAGCACATCTTTCAATTTGAGTGAACTGAGCCATCCTACTGTTCTCTCAGGCTCAGGCCTCGAGCAAATGTATTTCTATTTCTTTCCATTTCTTGCTTCATACTAGGGATCTACTTGTGGGTACGTTGAACGCCACTTCGTCGTTTGTTTACATTACCCACGCGAGATTGATACACAAGCGAACGCGGAACATAATTACAGGAATTTGGCTCGCTGGCCTGCGTCTGGGTATTAAAACGTAACCTGGTCAACAAAGATTCTAGAATAATAACTCACTTGGGAAACTTTTGAAATGCCAACTGTCTGGTTTGGCTTTGACGTAGTCTAAGGTTTAATGTGAGCAGATTTCTTCCCCCCGGGATTGAAAGTTTACCAAGAAGATTCACATGCGCAATGCCAAGACTCTACTACAGCTTTTGGCCCAAGGCAGAATTTCGAAAAAGGCTCCCAACCATCCTCTTCTTGGGTAACTCTCTCACAAAGGCCTGCGCCGCCCATAAGGCGTAGTGGGATCTGCTCAGAGCACGTGACTTGACCAAAATACTCCCCAAGTGCAGCTTTACCTCCCTACCTTGCGTGTCTCACTCTTGTCACGTCTCACCAACATCAACCGCATCGTCGGCGACTACATTAAGCACGCGTAAATAATGATAAGGACACAACAAGACGCAAATTAGATGCCCGATAATCACTTCTCAAATCCCACGCTGAACGATGACAGGTCGTCCTAAGATGGATGTCGGCGACCAAAATCCGACACGCCACAGACGAGGCGCAAAGCCAGCCCGCCCAACCACACGTCGTCGCCGACGCCAAATGCAACAAAGAACTTCAAAGAGGATAGGGTGGTATCGGGGAGGAGCTGAAAGGAAAAACCTCGTGAAAGGATAACCCTTATTTCGACTTTGGTCGAGGTTCACAAATTCACCCCTTGCGAGAATAACCCTGGACGAGTCCACAATATCGCGATCTAATATCGACAATATCGCGATCTAATATCGACAATATTGCGATCTGATAATATCAACCAATATCGAGACCTTCGAAGTAATATCGACAAGTCACTTCCACCCCTGTCGCACTCGGCTTCACTTGCTCCCTGATTCTCCTCTCCACAGCTCCAGTCAGCACCTTGTCGGTCTTTTACCTGCGCGTACAAGGTTAGCTGACAGATACATCCCTACATCTTCGCAAGCCCCGTACAGTTCCCCCGCATCGCGATCCAGCAAACTGGAAACGAGGAAGACCGAGATATGGCGACGACGATCAAATCGGTGCTTTCGGGCTCGGTCTTCGGCGCTGCGCTCATTGCCGCTGGCGTCTATTCACCTTCAATCATCATTGGACAGATGCAACTGACCGACTTCCATATGCTGAAGACCTTTCTTGCGGCAAGTGCAAGCAGCGCGTAAGTCCATTCTCGATCTATGAAGCTGAGGTCGTGCTACTTTTCGATCTAGAAAAGTGAACTCAAGTTTTGAGCTTCGAAGCTGACAAAGACATAGCATCGCCATCATCCTAGCGAATAAGTACAACATCTCCGCCTGCAAACCCCGCACTCCCGCAACACTCAACCTCTTCAGTCCCTATGACGGAAACATCATCGGTGGCGTCCTGTTGGGTTTCGGCATGTCGCTCACAGGTGCGTGTCCCGGCACTCTCATCCCTCAACTCACGACTGGCGTCCCATCCGGTCCTCACGTCCTTTTCGGCGGTCTAGTTGGCGGCATTCTCTACTCGCGGTTCGGTCGGCCTTTGATAGGAAAGGTGCAAATCAAAGCCCTGATAGACAAGCCAACTGTCTTCCAGAGTCTGCAGGTCGAGCAGGGCAATGCGACCGCTGTGTATGAATTGATTTGTTTGGCGCTTATAGGAAGCCTGACGC
Source organism: Helotiales sp. F229 (assembly GCA_002554605.1). Taxonomy (NCBI): domain Eukaryota; kingdom Fungi; phylum Ascomycota; class Leotiomycetes; order Helotiales; species Helotiales sp. F229. The sequence goes on along the minus strand of MXAW01000004.1, from coordinate 5,561,512 downwards.
ATTACTTCCCCGACAAGGTTGACCTACTTGCGCCATCGGTCATTGGAGGTCTGCTTATTGGAGTCAGCCAGGTTGCGAGTTTGTTCTTGACGGGCGGGGCATTGGGAATCTCATCTGCGTATGAGCAACTCGGAGATCTGTTCTGGTGGGTCGAAGAATCCGTTTTGGAGGGAAGAAAGACGCCAAGACCAAGTATCAACTCTACCGCTTTTGCAGCAGGAACTGTTCTCGGCAGTTGGGGTTTGTTCAGATATCTTGGGCTACCTCCCCCATCTCCTGATTTCAATATCGGTCCTGCAAGAGCGGTGCTTGGTGGCGTGTTACTTACTTTCGGGTCAAGACTCGCGGGCGGTTGCACGAGTGGGCATGGGATCAGTGGCATGTCTCAGCTGTCAATCTCGAGCATCATCGCAGTAGCTGCTATGTTTGGGGGCGGGGTTGCGCTGACAGCGTTCATTCGGTAGTATACGATGGGTTGGACTGGGCATGGCAGACATTCGACGAGATATTTTCGGGAGTTCTGGAGCCTGGCGCTTTTGTTAAGATACCCTTGCTTACCAAGATGTACTGTACAAACTTGAATCCGATTTCAAAACAGATCACTTCATCAAGCTTTCCAGTTTCACTCTCCTCAAGCAGTGATATTATTCCTTCCATGTCATATATTCCCCAACTAAGAACCATATCTCATGCCAGGCACTACCTCTGAGGCGACTGCCTCATCTCCACCCGCGCATGATAGCAAGCCAAACTATCGTCTGTACCCGTAGTATTTGTAGCCTGACCCAGGTTTGATACCGCTCTTGCAGCGGTCGCAGTCTTTCCTTGCAAGATTGACTGTCATCTCCTGAAGCGGGTAGCAATATCCTGGTGGGCGAGCCCCCCGGCAAGGATTTATGCTTGATCTCCTTTCCCAGCCACACATGCAGCGGTGTGTCTTTTTCTCGCACATTCTTCTTGTGAACGTAACTTTTCTTGTTGTGTTGTTTGGTGTGCTTCTTGGGGTTTTGGAGGGTTGTTTGTGTTCTTGGTGGGAGCAGAATTAAGGGGAGGGAGAGGAGCATCCCTTTTTAAGGAGCCATGGTCGCTTGGCCCGCGGCGTCTAGATTTTTGAAGAATGTGATTCAAGGTTCCAAATGTGATAGTTTCGTTCCTTTTGGATGTTATGAGGAGTCAGACCAATAGGCATTGTGAAGGGAGGGGAATGACAGTGGCATACTTACCCAGTCGCTGAAGTCAGATCCGGGGATAATGACTTAAGCTTTTACCAACTTCACATAGAGTGGTGAAGAAACTGTTGTTCATAAGTACATTAGGACACAAGTTGTGACACACAGATTTGAGCCTGGTTGACCACATTTGACAGAAATGCAGCCAGTTTCGCCATAAATCTACCCAAGAAATAAGTCAGCAACAAGTTGGAGTCTCTTACACAATACTCACAAGCCATTAGAAATTCATGACTCTATCTCTGCTGCCGCTGTAGCATCACTTCTTCAAGTTCTCAACTCTTTCAGAAACATGTCAAGCGTCACATGACCAGTCAGAGCCTCCCACTTCTGATGGCGTTATCGGCTTGTCCTTGTCGACCACGAAACATTGAAAGCAACAATGCTTAAGGCATATTTTCTCCTCTTCTGTCCAAAGTCTTTATCAATAAGATCGGCTACTCTCAGATTAAGCAGTTCGGAGTCACTTTCAAGCTTTCGCTACTTGACAGCCCAAACGACTGTCTCCTAGGCGGAAGTGTTGTTCTGACCTCGGAGTAGGAGGCCAGACGGAATACTGAAGGCCATCGCTCTATTGGGTCTTTAGAAATCTACATCTAGTTCAAACGCCTAGGAGTTTCATTTCTTGAAAAACTCTTGCGATTCCCCTCTCAGAAAAAAATGGGAGAACCAAGGCTGAAACCTAGCGATGGCGTACTAGCAGACGTTGATACGAAGGTCAGAGTTGACAAAGCATCACTGCTCTTGAATGGAAGCTTTGGCTTTCCCAAAGCAGACGGTGGTTCAATATCCCACTGGCTAGAGGGGGCTCTTGAAGATCCGCTATTCAACCACCGATCAACTCCCGAACTTCCTGCATCAGCAGATATTGTCATCATTGGTTCTGGGGCGAGTAAAGCGTTCAGTTATTATCTTAGTCCTAAGACTTGAAGCTGTCGGCTAACTGTTCTGGTTGCTTAGATCTCAGGAACCCTGATTGCAAAACACGGCCTAGAGACATGGCCAGATAAACGCGTGATTGTCTTGGAAGCACGCGGTTTCTGTTCAGGTGCTACAGGTCGCAATGCTGGGCATTGCAAACCAGATCAGTATCGCGGGTTTAGCAAGTACGAGCAGGCATTTGACACCGAACAAGCCCTCAAGGTGTGTTTTTCGTGTGCATGCCTTCGGACTCGGGTAAATTCTCTTGATGAACTATCCTCTGATATTTCCTCTTTCAAACTCAGATCATGGAAAACGAGCAACAGACATGGTCAGATTTAGTATCTTACGTCAAGGAAAACAATGTAGACTGCGATTTCTGGGTCGGAGACACTCTCGATGTTCCAACTACTTCGGTAACTGCTCAAGCGACCAAAGCAGCCTATGACGGCCTGAGAGCAGCAGGTGGTAACGTTGATCACATCAAAGTCACACTGGACCCAGCTGAAGCCTCGAAGGTCTTTCACCATGTGAGGTTTTGGGGATGAACTTGGATACTAATGTATACTTCAGATCTCCCGCATCAAAGATGCAAAAGCTTGCTACGCATGGCCAGCATCGACGCTCAATCCTTGGAAACTCGCGGCACACATCATGCGTTCAAATTTTCAGAATGAGAACCTCAACTTGCAAACTCATACCCAAGTGACAGGCGTGTCTAAATCTACCGAAGACCCCAGCTTGTGGATCGTCCACACCTTAGATCGAGGATCAATTTCTTGCTCCCAAGTCGTACACGCCACAAATGCATACAGTCCAGCTATCGAGCCATCCCTTCGTGGAGTCATTCGTCCTCATCCTCATATTTGCACAAGGGCCATGCCACCCTCAACATTCACTGGGTCGAGGGGGCTGCAGAATTCGTATGGAGTGCTGCTGGATGAGGGAGCGATGTATAGTGTCAATCCACGGTGTACAGCTGACGGGATGGTCCTGTTTGGAGGAAACAACCCTGGACAGAAAAAGTTGAATGAGTGGCTGGAAAAGCATCCGGAGAGGTGGGTGGATGATGGACTAAGTGGAGAGGAATTTGTGACGCCGGTGGTGAAGAAATTCGCCGAGAAGGAGTTTGTGGGATGGGTCGATGGGGAAGGTGATGGGAAAGCCGTGTATGACCATAGCTGGAGTGGTATAATTGGACTTGTAAGTCAACAATCAACTTAACAACTGCCTTCGTTCTGCAGTCAATCCTCTGCCCCGCCTCAGACTGACGATTTGACAGACTACAGACAGTGTGCCGCTCATAGGAGAGCTTCCTGGCCTTCCAGGACAATGGGTCTGTGCTGGACATAACGGACAGTAAGACACCTTTTTCTAGCTTGCTCATTCAAGTTCAACATAATGCTTACACGAAAACCGATGAAGTGGAATGGCGCGCATCTTCACAGCGGCGCCTGGTCTGGTTAAATTGATGAGCGGAAAGCCTTGGGATGACACCCACCTTCCTGATGTCTTCGAGATAACACCGGAGAGGATTTCTCGCTTAAAGGGAACGTAGATGTTGACCGTAATGAACCGAGAGAAATGGCAGATATGCGATGCAAGAGAAATGTTTGTTCTGGAGATTGACAGCACGGCCAGGCGTCTATATCTGTGACTGTTATTGGCCACACCGCGCTTTGGTAAATGGGTGCGATTCGTCGAAGTACCTTGGTAGCCCCTGGTGGTACCTTAATTGTCAGCATAACATTCTGGATTTGTAACAAAATGAGTACCTCTAGTACTGAAGGTAACTTGCTAGGAAGCGCGTTACTTGAGACATAGAAACTTTAACAAGGCATGATAGGAAGTAAGGTACGCAGGGAGGATGTAAATAATAGGCTGTCAAGTGATATTTACGCTATTTTGTTTGTGGGGGTAGCAGTATTCCTCCTTTGACATTAAATCCCCCTTCTATCTTCTTTTCACATATCCATTAAACTCATTTCTTTGAGCCACTCACAAGTACACTTTCCAACCAACTATCTCCTCCGATCTACCAAATCTGATGTTGAGCGGAATATTAACTTTCATGAGATGCATCCGCGTAGTAAGATCCCGTATAAGATTGCTCAGCGCATGGGTGGCAGGCTGAGTAGAGTTTATGGATGGCATGGCGGCATGTTTGTCGTGGATCAGAGGGGTGTCAATTGGCAATCGCCTTACTGGAGATGAAGAGAGGATGGGATGATTGACGGGTCATCCTAGCGCTGGAGCTAGCGGTAATAGAGAACACGCACTTCTCATGCTTTTTAAATCGATGGGATTACTGGTATGACGATCCGGGCTTATATTCAGCCTAACAAACATCTTCAGACTGAGCATGAATGAGCCATAGAAGTGTGACGGCAGAAAATATCAATTAACCGTTAGACTATAGTTTTTCTAAGAAAATAACACCTCATCTCCTCCTTGTCCAAGAAAGAGAGAAAAAGTAAATTCAAATGAGTGTTCGTGAAGGACGGAGTGCGCAGGACTGGACAAGCAACATATGAAAGACGACAGTGCCGCAAGATGGTAATTCCAAGCGTCCAGCCTAGTTTCTCTTGAACCATCTGAGTTGCAACGCAATCAGGATGACTGGCAACACACTAACAATTTCACCCAAGCCAGCATATTCTGGCGGGATCCTGGCGTTGACAAACGCACCGGCAGCCAGCAAGACAGCGATGGTGTTGTAGATGAACGACCAGGTGAAATTGAAGACGATACGACGGAATGCAGCACGAGAGAGGTCAATTAATACGAGAACGCCATCGAGCGCAGGTCTGACGAGGACAGCGTCAGCAGCACTCTGCGCGACGTCTGTTCCACTGTTCATGTGTAGACCGATACTGGCTTGGGCAAGGGCAACGGCGTCATTGGTTCCGTCTCCGCAGAAGAGGATAACGTCCTTATTTCCGTCCATGAGGTTCTTGATGTACTTTTGCTTGTCGCCTGGGGAGCAACGTGATTTGATTCGAGATGGGTTGACCCCGAGTTCATTGCCAATTCGCTGGACTGCACCGTCATCATCACCACTGACGATAGAGACGGCAATACCGCGAGTTTGGAGCTCATCTACGGTAGCTTTGGCGTCTGGTCGAAGGGAGTCATCTAGCCCGTACACCGCAAGAAGGTCATCACCAATGGCGACACAGAAGACAGTTCGGCCTTGCAAGAGAAGTGCTGAGACTTGGGCTTTGTCTTGAACTGCCAACCATCTGGAGTTCCCACCTCGGAGACGAATATTTTCCGCGCCGAACCGTCCCTCCATTCCACTACCTGTCACCGACCTAGCCTCCTCGACGGTAGCGGGTTCAACTCCTTGCCCCATGAGGTGGCCAGCAACAGCAGCTGAAACAGGATGCTTGCTGTTCATGGTGAGACCGAGGACCAGTGAAGCAGCAGATGAACTTCCGGTCAGATATTCTTCGGTGGCGACAGACAATTGACCCATAGTCAGAGTTCCAGTTTTGTCAAAAACAACGTGAGAGACCTTTCTAGCAATCTCGATGGTTTCGGCGGATTTGAAAATGACACCAAATCTCGCACCAACACCACCGGCAATGACAACTACCATAGGTACTGCTAGACCAATGGCGCAAGGGCAAGAAACGATCAGGACGGATATGGCGTAAGTGATAGCTTGGACAACAGCTGTCCCTCCAGATTGGTTTCGAACTCCCATGCCGATTCCCACCCAGATCGCAAACGTGATGAGAGTAAGGAGGATGACCACAGGTACAAAGTATGAAGCAACTCGGTCCGCAAGTTCCTGGATCTTCGGCTTGGAGAATTTGGCTGCGTCGACCATGGTCGCAATCTCGCTAATTGTGTTCTCGCCAGGCAATCGTCTGAGGCGGACAGTGAGCGTGCCGGATCCATTGAGACACCCAGCGATAATGTTCGAACCTGCTGATTTCTCAACAGGAACAGCTTCACCGGTGACATGAGATTCGTCAACTTCGCTCTCTCCAGAGACAACTGTGCCATCGGTGGCGATACGAGTATCAGGTAAGACTTTGAAAATGTCGCCATATTGGAGAAGACGAGCATCGATCTCAAGCCCCCCAGGATAGGTCTCGTCAACCAGCAAAGCTGTTCCGCTCTGGAGTGATCTAACGGAAATGGACTCGACGGCTTTATGCCTAGCAAATGCACTGACAAGCCGTCCTACCATGATCAGAGTTACCAGTAGAGTGCTTGTTTCGAAGAACTCTCCCGTAGACAATGGACGACCTCGGACTTGGTACCCAAAGGCGACAACTGAGAATATATAAGCAGTGGATGTGCTCAGTACAATCAACAAATCCATCTCAATGACCCGAGTAAAGAGCAGAGCTTTGAAAGCACTAGGATAGAATGGACCAGCGACAACAAACTGTACGAGAGTAGCCAGTGCTAGCGAAATAGAGCCGTACAAAAGTTCCCGTGGCTTGAGGGGTGCCCAGGCTAAAACCAAGACCGGAATTGTGAGGATGGCGGAGAGAGCTGTCATGAGGGCTGTCTCCCGAACATGCTTGCTACCAGACTCCAGCTCAGCGTACGGTCGAGCAGGGGCGAGCGAGATGTCCCTGTCAAATCCTCTCTCCAACAAATCCCGTGCACCGATGAGTTTCGCATCGTACGCTACACGAACGGTGACTTTGTCGATGGCAGTCATCTCCTCAACTCCGTATGGTAGTTTCTGGTTCACAAAGTCTCTAGCATCACCCAAGACGAGAATATCCAGTGTTTGACCTTGAGTACTGAATTTCTGGCAAGCAAAGCCAGTTGTTTTCGCAACTTCTTTGATAAGTTCGTCGACGGATGCCTTTACGTCGAGGTCGAACTCCGCTCGAGCCATGACCAAACTTGTCTGGAGATTTGTGATGCCAGGCATGATATTTAGAGATCGGAACAGCTTGTTCTCGCACCCGACGCATGTCATGCCCTCGATCCTGAGGGTAATATGCTCGGTGACCAGTCCTGCTTTCTCAATATCAATGTTGTCAGTCACTGGACGATTGTTGATGACTAGCTTCTCATCCTTTATTTTGACAACCTTGCAACAATCATCCGAGGACTCCTCTTCCGATGACTCGCAGGAACTTGCGTCGATGGTGATACCAGTCTTTTTATTGCAACAAGACTTCGCGGCACAGGAAGGTTGATGCAAAGGAGCTGGTTTAATAGCTCCACAATTGTCGTTTGCTTTAGCACAGCTCGATTTTGTTGCTGACTTGTTGCTGCAACATCCCTCTTCAATAGGAGGCGGAATGGGCTTCTTTCCACAGTAAGACTTGGCGTAATCATTCTTGGGAAGTTGAACATCTGGCTTCTTGCTGCAACAAGTCTTGGTGGCACAAGCAGATTTGTCCGAAACATCTAGACTTTTCGCTCCACAAGTGCGGTCTGCTTTGATACAGCAGGACTTGGTTCCAGACTTGTTGCTGCTACATCCCTGTTCAACAGGAGCCAGAGCGGACTTCTTGCCACAGCAAGATTTGGCGCATTCGCTCTTAGGGGGCGGAACGTCGGGCTTCTTAGAGCAACAAGTTTTGGCGCACCCGGCCTTGACAATGGGGACCTCCTTTTTCTTAGCACAGCAAGACTTCGTAGCGCAGTCCTTGTCCGGAAGTGGAAGCATACTTTCGAAACTAGCTCCCTTAATGTCGAGCTTCTTGTCGCCACAGCATCCTCCCTGACTCAGGGCTAGGCTGGACTGATCTCCGCACTTGTCGGAGACCGATGCGCTGTCACCACAAGGCTTCGTGGCATTGACTTTGGCGTTCTGAGATGCTCCTGAGCAGCAGCCAGCCTTTACCGGGACCGAAATCTCCTTGAGATCAGGCTTTGCCTGTGGGGAGCTGTCGCAGCAACCAGTCTTGACAGAACAAGATACAGGTACTACCTTGCAGCTGCCAATCTTATTTGCCGCAGACTCAGAACCTCCTCCAATATCCGTATTCTTCCCGCATGTGTCTGCTTTCTTCTTGCGCTTGTTGCAACCACCAGCCTCTTCAGCCGAGCAGCATCCGGATGTGGTCGCTCGCAGGTTGCTCGAAGAGGTGCTCGTTCGCGGACTGGCTGATCTCAAGGATCGCTTGGTTTGAGGGGAGCAACATCCTTCGAGGTTTCGTGCCAGAAGGGCTCTGCAGATGCAACCGACGGCCTCGAGGGTCGCGGCATATCGCTCTCGGGCAGCCTTGAGTTTCTCGATCCGGGCGACTTCCTTGTTGTTGAAAGACGTAGATTTTGCAGAGCAACATCCGCTGGCGCAGTTAGACGCCTCTGTAAACTGTAAGCCTTGGAATCGTCGTATATGTTGCAGATGGGCATACCTTTGGCATCTTCCTCCTTGTCGGAATTGATGCTAGTAGCATAGCTCTCGGCGTCGCACTCTCTTTGTGCTGCGACTTCAATACAGGCAGCTATGGTCTCACCATTAGTGAGAGGTAGAAGTACATGTCGCGGGGAACTTGCAATCGCAGCATGCCACCTTCTGCTTCTCATCTCCAGCCTGTGGAGACGATGGGCAGTACTGGCATGAAGGGAGGGCAAAATATTCGCCTTCCATCATGACAATTCTCTCGAGAGATTGTTCGGTGCTTCGGTGGTATTGAAGTAGTCTGGGGATGTGCTCGAGTTGAGGTTGGCGTCGATAGGTAGGGATAGGTAGGTATCTATTGTACCTTAGTTTGTTCGACCTGGGGAAAGGCGGTGAGGGCAGGTGCGACCCCTCGCCAAGCCAAACCTTATTTGAGAAGCCAAGAGTTGTTGTTGACATTCGCTTCTCCTCTCGCTCTGTTTTTGGAGACGTCAACCAGTACTTCGCAATGTATGTGTTCACTCTTGACCCACCTACATTCACTTCCTCCGGTGTCTTCTTATCGGTCTGTTTACACCACTCTCCAAGAATGCTTAACGAATTGTACTCCCTTGAGCTACCAGGTAAGTTTCAGAGCATCCCACTGATCAACACAGAAAAGAAGACGTCCGGTCAAACCTTGTACCGGCTTGCCAGACTCTAGAGAGTACGGGTGTCACTTCCAATTGAACATGTGTTACTGGTGTAAAATGAAGTCAGGTCAGGAAAGATCCACTTGGAAACCCTTGAAATTACGTGATTATATGCCTGTAGTTTTAGCGATCAGCCTTGTAGCAGCCCTAAAACTGTCAAGTGCGGGGTAAATATTAGGGCCCGAATAGGAAAGCGGGGTAATTCTACAGGTACATTTGGCTGCCGTTACAGCGACCGGCCCCTGAAGCCCTCTGAAATAAACAACGTTCCATAACTCCATCTTAGAGTTGTACGATCCTCATACCTCTAAGCACCACTTTCTCAAAATTTCTCCCCTATCTATGCAGGGACCCCCTCCGTGCTGCCTTGAACTTCAATTCTGTAACTTTGAAGCTGCTTAAGTTGTGCCACAAAAAGACGATCCTCATCACCCCAATCTCAACCACTCTCACAATGAGAACTCCAATCATAAATGATCTCTTCCTCTATGACCAACCATTTCGTCTCATCCCTTTCACATCTTAAGTCAAACAGCGCGAGAGTGACCCACCACCAAGTTCCCCATCCTCATCTCCCTCCATCGCCCTCTCCCCCATCTCAGTCCTCAGCTACAGCTGCACGTCCGGCCTCACCATGCTATGCTGCGACAGTCTAGCATGCAACAACCCCGACCAAACAATGCGACTCAGTCCCAAAGACACGTTAGTTGGAGGTGTTTAAATCTCTTACGGGTGTGAGTACCTCTCTGTCAATTCCTTCAATCCATCTGTATACAAAGGAGATTTGCTGACATTTCACCGTACGGCAGGTAAAGAGCCGTTGCCAAAGGGACTTTGCTCCAGCGGTTGGAGACCGGATTGTTGTATTCCGGTGAGTTCTCTTTTGTGCATGAAAGAGGCATGGACGCTGATGGTATCTTCTAGTTGGGGAATAAAGATGGACCGCAGATTTGTTGTTCGAGCTTGTGAAGTGAGATGGAAAGAAGGTTGCTGAAAGGTGTTCCACTTTGACTTGATTATCGACCGGGCAGGCGCACTGAAATTGCATTGAGAATAAGACAATCACTAGAAGAAAGCAGCCGACAGCGTTTGGTACTGAAACCCGAATGCAGATTTCTAAATCATTCTTGGTCTATGTCTTCCAACGAATCACAGCTGCAAGTGTCTTCTTTTGGCCACATGCTCTTCAAGTGTTGGCAAATCATGGTGGTAGAATGCAACATTTCCTCCTTATAAAACTCTCACAATAAAGTCTAGCAAGCAAATGCGTCCCAGCAAGCTCAAACAAAAGTCTCAGATATGTTGTCTTTGGACAAATCGCCTTTTTGTTCTCTTTCAGAATCATGTATCAGAGAGCTCCTTGAGCATCCACACGATTACGCACCGGCCTTCTAGAGGTCTAGAAGATGGTTCCAGTCAAAGTTTCAAGTTTCATTGATCAAAGGCTTTCAGGTAGCCTGAAGAGCATATACACTCCCTCGCTCAATTTCCAGGGGACTTTCTGAGGTAACGAATTCTCCACCCATGATGGCGAGCGAAAACAGATCATCGACAGCGCCTACGAGCGACGGAACGGAAGCAATGGGACAATCGGAGAACAGAAGTGCTGGGAAGGATGGGAGTCTGGAGCAGATGAAGGAGGACAAGGGTAAATCGACCGATTCCACGACTCCCACCAGTCCACCAGAGACAATCGACAACACTGAAGGGGGAGTGATCAACGTACCAGGAGGAGATTCAGCAGGTTTAGAGCAAGCAGATGGCCAGATCATGCCCAACCTGCCACCTCGGACAACAACCGAACCCGAACCGGGCACACCACGCCAGCGCCAGATCATCGAAGATGTCAACCACACCACAGAAGAGAGATTGGCTAGAAATGGACCTAATCGTGAGGACGTCTTTATGACCGATGACAGCCACGCCGATTGGGGACCGTTGCGGGAGTCACAAAAGATCGGAGACGGAGACGAGAACGCCGCCCAGAATCAAGCTTCTGCTGGAGATGGATCGACTCCCGATGCTGAGACCGAGCAAGCTGAAGAGGGCCAGGATGGGCTCGAAGAGCGTATTGAAGCAAATGAAGACGGAGATGGAAACATTGAGAACTCGTCTTCAGCGCCTACATTTGAATCTGGAGTTGCTGAGCAGCCCTTTGACAAGGAGCACGACTCAGCCGAAGACAATGTCAACAAAGGAAAGCCAGAGGATTGGGACTTCATTCCGCGCGGCGGTTATGCTCACAGAGGATCAAATTGCGGTGGCCGTGGTGGCCGTGGTGGCCGCGGTAAGGGCTCCGCGGGAGTTCGGGTCGGACACACACACGATGAATGGGGCTCGACAAACGACAACAACGGTTTTGACACGGACATACCCGTCCTTGATTCCAGGGATGTTACCGATCAGGACCCTAGCCACAACTACATTCCTCGCCCGGATATTCAACCAGAAGGGATGGGTGAGGATGAGGCTGCGGAGCTTGCGACGAACGCAAGTTTGGAAGAAAATCTTCGCAAAAGTGCTGAGGAGGAGGAAGAAGAGGAGGAGGAGGAGAAGGACAAGAGATTCCAAAGTTTCGGCTTCGGCCAAAGTCATCGTCACGAGAAAGCTAGCCAGCCAATCAACGACAAAGCCAAACGCGACCATACATGGCTCGACAAACACAAAAGCCCCGCGGTCAGAAAGCTAAGGAGATCCAACCGAAACGATTATGAAAGCTTGCCCTCTAGTAAGGCAGGGGATCTGAAGAGACGTCTTGACTATCTTGAAGGGGAATGGCACGCAGCGTTGAAGGAGGGTGAGATGGAAGGCCCTTGGAAGAGTCTTGGAATGAGAAGGGATCATTTCTTCTCCTTCTTTAAGACCAGAATGCAGTGGGTAGTTGCTATCCGTGAGGCTAGACAATGGGACGGCGATGGTTGGTGGGACACAGAAGACGAAGAAGAGAAGGATGGAGAGGCAAGAGAAGAGAAAGAAGACGGAGAGGAGGAAGAAGAAGACCACGTCGAACCCCAGGAGTCACTCGCAGAGCAAGAAGACGAGGGCATGATAACTGGAAGAAGTCGGGGGAATCAGAGAAGCCGAGGCTATCGGGGCTGTCGAGGCTATCGAGGAGGTCGTGGAAATCGAGGAGACCGAGGAAACCGGGGATACGCACCAGACACTCAAGTGGAGGATGTTGATAGTAGCAATGATGAGTGTTTCAACGACAAAGGGAAAGGCAAGGATGTGAAAGTAGAAGTGGAAGCTACAGAGGCCAGCCAAGGAGATTGGATCTCGAATAACGGGGTCGATGACTTGACCCAGGAGGTGAGGGATATGATGGAAGAAGACAACACCCAAGAGGCAATAAAAAGAAGCCTTTCGGCTATGAGAAAGTCAAATCTTGGAGCTGGAGAGGGCTCAAGTATTCAAGTCCAAGATTCTGAACATCGGAGAAGCTCGCTTGCAGGAGATTCTGATGCACCAGGAGAAGTTTAAGGATCCCCGCTCTTACCCTCCAAAAGTCATCACTCATTGCCAGAATCACCACCCCTGAGTGCTCAAGACGTTGAAAAAGGTTCTGAGACAAGTCGTTCCAGTGATGGTGGTCGAGATGGAGAAGGAAGTGACGGACAAAATGGCATTGGTTCTCCGGACGGCGGGGATAGATCGGACGATCACGAGGGGGATAACTCAAAAAGGAAGGATGACAGGCAGAACAACGGCAATGGTGGCGAAGGAAACTCGGGTGGAAACAATGAGGGCAAGGATGGGGATGACGGCGGAAAAGATGATGGAAACGGCAGTAAGAACGGTGGTGAAGAGCACATTGAAAAGAGGTCTAGTGAAATTTCTGATGCAGCGCCTCGAGAGACCAAGGAAGATTCTTCAACTGGAGAGGGTTCCGAAAGCGGTGCTACGAAGGACGACAATACGACACCTCAGAATGAGGACAGAGGCGAGGAGCTGTTAGGGGAGGCATCCGAAGCTCGTTACGATGACAAGGAATCGGATCGCGACGATCTGGAGGGCTTTGATGACAGCCCAGACAATGAGCAGGGCTTCTCTGACGATGACCCTGACAACATTTACAATCAAGTTCTCAACAAACGGTTCGAAACGCCTCCTCGATCACCAATGTGGGATAAAACTCTGAGTCCACCACCCGATTATGGTGACCTCTCAGAAGAGGAGATCGCCCAGGCACGAGCTGTTCAAGAAGACATTGATCGGAAGAAGTCAGAGGGGAGTGCTGGACTGGAGGATCAACAGCAAGACGGGAATGATGAGAAGAAGCGATTCGCGAAACAAGCTATAGAAACCTCCCCAGAGAGTACTGCTGCTATTCGAACAAAACATTCAAACCAACCGGAAAGTAATGAGAACGACCAGGATCAAGATAATGTGCAATCCGAGACCCAAGAACACCACCAGGACGGACGAACGGGTCTCAAGCAGAAAGGCAAAGAATTTCAACCGACGAAACAGACCCTTGATAACCAGGAAGCGCAGCAAAATGGAGCAGGCAATGAAGTCACTTCACCTGAGATCGTTACTTCCCAGACATCTGCCAAAGGAAAGAAGAAGAAACCCAAGCGACACGCCAAGAAACAAAAGAGAAATGATGAGCTGGCCCAAGCCCAAATTACACCAGAGGATTCGGGGAGCAACAAGGGCAAGGCCGCCAGGTCTCGACGTGGAGGCAAAGGAAATTCAACAGTTCCAAACGCTTCTCTCCAGGACTCAGCCACTCCGGATGAGAACACTGAGCGACAAACTGACCTGGAAGAAAGCAAGAAACATGGCTCTATGGATCAAGTTGATGACAAAACGGAAGTCGCAGCTAGCTCGTCATCTTCAAACGCACCCCTTGGGACTGTCGAGCAAATTCCGCTTGACAATGATGTTGCGACAGAGGAGCGAGTGAACATAGGAGGCCTGGTGCTCACAGTGGGAACGAAGATCGATAATCCCGAGAACAAGAGTGCAGTATCAACTTCTGAAGGTTCTGGAAATCGTTGCTAACCGATGTACAGTCTCCGACGGGAGAGCTGAGAACGAAGAGACGATGAACCATCGATAAGGATATGAACAACAGATCGAGGGAGCAGTTGATGTTGATGAGACAGCAGGATTGGAGAATTCAGAGGAAAGCGGTGAAGCTGCGGTCCTTGGAACCGATGTTGAAGCAGTTGCAGAGGAAGTTGGAGAGAAGTCAGAGAGTACAGAGGCTGTTCTTCATTTCGCTTAACCGGAGACTCCTTCTCGTGGTTTTTCATAGATGGATTTGTGTGCTTGGTCGTGTTGGTGGCGCAATTTTTCTTTCTTGAGTGGGAACTGGCGTACATGCGAATTCGGGATTGGACACTTTGAAAGCTTGGCAAATATCAACTATTTCTTCAACACAGCACTCTTCAGATGAGTCCCAGAGGTCCATAAAATATGACTAATCACAGAAGAGTTCACATGAAGAATGCTAAACATAAAATGAGAGGGTAGTTCTGCAAATTGTGCTTCGCCCGCCAAAATCTCACTACCATTTGTGTGAGTCAGAGAAATATTTCACTAACTTCTGTATATATATCCAAGCAAGGATTCAGTAGTCACAATGAGGCCAGATAACTCAGCGGTAGAATCTAGCAGGCTTGCTGCAACAAGAAGAGAGCAACAGTGAATTAGAATTGAGGAAACAGGAGAACGGATTCAGGTGAACTGGAGGCATGCAGCCGAAGAAATCAGAAGGTAGAAAAGTCGCTTAACAAGGGTGGTGTAAACAAAGACGAAAAATGTCACATGGACACAGAAAAGTGTGCCTATGATGTCATATACTTGGAAGAGGTGATAGTCTCAATTTCCCCTTTCGCAAATAATGAAGATACGTACCTACAGAAGGTGAAAGCTCAAGAGAGGGTTTTCCGTGAGGGAAAAATGTAGGGCGACTTCGGTTGTTATGATCTGCACATTCTTGTTGACCGTTTCCCGTATCTTGATCAACAAACCGCCCTCACTCAAATCCGCCTATAATAACACCTTTTCCTCCGTTCAACTAACATCCTAGCTCATCTTAATATGCATTTTGACGCTTTGCCATGGTGAGAACTGTATTCATATCAAATTTCATTGGACCGCCTTAAGTAAGCCCCTCTGCTCATCTCAAACTTCGCCTTAAGAGGCGACCTCTTGTACTGTACTATAAATGATATCCTCACAAAACATTTCAATAACACACTCGCATAATGCTGAACGTACCGAAGTTGACTTTTTTTGCGCATCTTATCTTGACCAAGTTGTCTCAGGTTCGACCGTTGCTGCTGGACTGGACCAAAACCTCCTGCGCTACCTACTACCACTGCTCGGCATCATCGGTTCAATCGCTTCGTGATCTCGACGACTCCGAGGCTCCTACCAAAGATTCAATTCAAGAGTATAAAGCTGCCATCGCAGCAGTTATACTTCATCTGAAGGTGCGTAACACCACGGCTAATTATCATACTGACGGACGAAGATGGATTTTTCAGAGTGAATTGCGTTGGGCAAGATGAATAATATGAGGATAGGCTGTGGTCCCAGATGATGAATGGGAGGGGCAGGATGAAGAAGCAGGAGGAGGAGGCGATTGTGGTTTTGGGTTGGGGGTCGAGATGGGTGGTAATGGTGGAGGCTGGAACGTGACCAGTTAATGCCTGAGGTATAGATTTTCGCGATGCTACGTCAAGATATCCTTCATTCTTCCCCCGCACCTTTGTCAACGAACCCCCTCAAGCCCTGCGTTTCCAACTTGCACCTTTTATACTATCAGTAATGGCACCGCTTCAACTTGAGGCTTCGAAATTGTGCGCTTGCGATATCGCTGCTTACAGTGATGTAGAGCTTGACCAGTACCTGGAAGCCAACGGCAAGTCAGGATTTTGTGACGCTTATTGCCTGCCTAAGTCGTTAAAGTTCAGAGTACAAATGTGTTAAAGTTAAAGACCTAGAGAATCTACCTAAAGTTTTTATTTAAAGACTAAGGTAATAATTTTATATCCTCTTTACCATTTTCTAATAACTGTGGCAAGGCGCGAACAGGCGCAAACGACACTACCCTATCCCACCCAATCAATCCGAACTACATATTTACTCGTCTTATAATAAAGCCCGTGGATAAAAATCCATCACCTCGATCACCCTCTCCTGCAACAACTATAGACTTAAACGACGAGGCAAATTACCGGGAACATTATTTTCAAAATCTTAAGAAAAAAACGGAGTACTACCACAAACTCATAAATGACGGCGGCCGACCCTCGCACCCAATCAGTCTTAGTTACGATGTTACTAAGGACCTGGAAAAATACAACGAGATCTTATTATTTTAGAACCTATCCCTTAATAACGAGTATGGTTAGATGGTATTTGGAAAGCAAGAACATAAATGGAAACAATTTCGCGAGTTATAATAATGAATGAGAATAGACGGTCCCTTAAAGGTGGGGAGTATCTTCCCTACTCTTCCAGCGAAGCAAGGACGCTTCGCTGCATATTACCAGCGGCTATATAAACGCTTAGCAAGACACGGGTTTAAACGGTCGTTCCAGCTAAATAAAGACACAGATTAATAAGACCAACTAATAACGTAGATTGAGTATCTGAGTTCTGGGTACGTGGTATATGACTAACACGTAAATACTATGAAGCGACTATAGAAGTAGTATAACGAAGCCTGGAGGAAACTCGTGGACTCAAAGGTCTTAAAACCCTTTAAAACGGAAGAGTCTTTATGGACTTTCAGAATTGGGGTTTAAATGAAGAATAAAAAAGTGGAGGTTGAGAAGGCTGTAGAATCAGCGAAAATGTCCGTGAAATCGGCCGTAAAGGCCTTTTTAAAAGCATAATCCTCTGGTATATCTAAACTCTCTCTCACTCAGTTAAAAGAGAAGCTATTTACAACCAGATTTAAACTAGCCGCGGTAATAAAATCGTTTAAACGGATTAATAGTTGACGTCAACTCATCGGTGATTTCTATGATTAAACGAAGGAATATGAAGTCGCTAAGGATGATGTAAACTACTAAAGTATATTATTATGATGAATATTATAGTAATGTGGCGGGGCCACCTCATTTTTGTGTAAAGTCACGTTATTAAATGCAGCTTCGGCTAGCATTTTGTAAATTTCTTTAAGGCAATATTTAAAAAATGCATTTATTATTCCTTATTTATAATAAATAATCTTTTTTCATAATAATACCATGATTATTTGGTTTAATTCATTTTTTTCCTTAACCCCTTTTTAATAATTTATATTCTTTAAATATATAATATCTTAGGATTTTGTTGTTTTGTTTTTTTGTATTAAAGTTATTTTTTATGCTTTAAATGCATTCCCTTTTTGTTGTGTAATTGCTTGGGATTTGCTTTTTTATATATTTTATGGTAATTTACGCAGGAATAAGTTTTTGATAAGAAAAAAACTAAGTATAATAAATAATTAGGTTTTTATGCTAATAAAATTAAATATGAAAAAAAAAAAATTATATAACCTATAAGAGCTATTTAATTAATGATTTTATAATTTTTAATATAAAGCAAGTGCAGCAAATTTTTTTTTTTAAAGAAATAAAAACTTAAGCTATTTTATCAAAAAAATGACTTCAATTTTTAAGGCATGCTTAAATATTAGAAATTTGAGTGCTTTTTTTTAAATATGTATATTTTGTTTTAGCGCCTTATTGAAAAACCGCTACCCTTTTGAAGGACATATTTTTTTAATAAAACTTTTGGCTAATTAGGCGTTTTTATGCGCTAAAGCAATTGAGCATTTAATGGCTAGGAAATATTGGCTTTTATGAAAAGTTTTTTAAGAGTAAATGCTTATAATGCGGTATCACTTATTTTATTTTTTATATTTGCATTATTATTTTTGAGAATGCCAAATTTATGGGCTATTTTAGTTCTATTTTTATAAAAAATTAGGGAATTTTTTAAGTAATATTATTTGTTTTATAGCATTGCTTTAATAATTTTAATGTTCAAGGAAATTATGGCATTATTAAAATTATTATTTTAGCTTATTAATATATTAAGCTAAAAAGCTTTAGTTAAGCAAGTTGAAAATTATGGGGTTTATTAAATTATTAAAAAGCTTGTGCGAACTTATTTGTTTGATTTTTTTTTGGAATTTTGATTATTAATTATTTTTTAATTATTTATGCATAATATTCTTAATTAATTTTCTGTATTCCGATTGCCAATATTTGCAATATTTGCATAATCAAAATTATATAAATTAATAATATTTATTAATAATAATAAAAACAATAATAAAAAAAGTAGCTTTTAGGCTTTATTTGCTGGATTAGGCTTTGAAGAAGCATATAAATATCAAAACCAAGCGCCTTTAGGCCTTTTTATAAGCTTTGTTCCTATTTTTATAAGCATTTGCAGCTTTGGAATTTATTTGCATTATTTTAAAAGCTTAAAAAAAGAAAAAGCTAAAACAATATCGTTTAATAAGAAGAAATTTTTTATAAAAACCAAAGGTGCTAATAATAGCCAAACCATTAATATTATAAACTTTGGCAAGCTTTAAGTTATGCTAAATTAGCTTATGCTAATACCTGAAATTATTAGAGCGCCATATTTTGATGGCTTTAAGGCCATTATATTTTTTAAAACTATAAGCCAAATTTTTGCTATTTATGGCGTTATAAAAGCTAAGGATTAAAAGCAATAAATCATTAATTATTTATATCCTTTTATGGCATAAAACCTTGAGCATCTTATAAATTATTTGCAAATATTATATAATACTTTTTAAAATGCTATTAAAAAAAAGTATCAACTTTAGGACTTTTAATATTAATTTTATATTATGGCTTATTTGAATCAAATTATAATAGATTTTTGAGAGCTTTAAGATAAGGTTGGTAGGCCAAGTCAAACTTAGTTTCAGCAGTTTTTTAGGCTTTTTTAAAATATTAGGATAGCTTATAAAAAGAAAAAAGATTTTACAAATAAAATGGTTTTTTTCAAGTTTTTTTATGCACTTCCAAAGGATTTTAAAATTAAAAGGCTAGCTTTGGTAGCAAAGCCTAAAAAGGATTTTGATCAAAACAACTATTAGCCATTTGGCAAAATATTTAATAATGTGCGCAATAAGACTCAGGCTCTGCGAGCACTTAAATTAATAAAATGTGTTAATTAATTAAGTAAAATCTAAGTAAAAAGTGTAAAAGGGGGAAGTGCTCCCCTAAGGCGGTATATAATAGCAAAATCTTATTTAAAAAGTGTATAATGCTAAAAAAGCAATTTAAGCAAGCTGCAGCCGTGCTTATATAATACACCCTCCAATTAAATAATAATAGGAATTGCTTTTATTATAATTGGCTATTAGGCGAGCTATTAAAAATGATAAAAATTAGGCAAATAATTGCGCTATATAAATAAAGAATTGTTTTTTTCCATTTATAAACCTTAAGCTTTTAATAAAAGAATGATTTTTAATTTGCTTTTAATTTACATTAATCATAATTAATCAAATAAATAAATAATTAAATCAATTGTTCCCCTTGCAAAAATGGGTGCTGAACTTCGTTGATCTGCTTGCAAAAGCGCTACCTCCTTCCCCATAAATTCGATTTAAGGAATATAAAACTTATTTAAACAATTAATTAATTGCTTATAAGCCAAAAAAACCCTTAGCCAAAGCTTTAAATAAGCGGGATATTCGGGCTGCTTTTATTGATTAGGTTTAAAAGAAAAAAATTGCTAATAAAAAAAAATTGATCCTTTGCCAGGATTATATAAAAAAAGCAATCCAAAACAAAGGCATAGGCCTTTATTATAATATTATAAATAACTTGCGCTATTTTAATTATGCTAATAATAATCATATTTGCCACCCCCCTTTTCTTGATATTTTGGCTGCATTTTTAAAGTATTAAGATACTTTTAGCAATAAAAGCTCCTTTTTTAAAATAAGTTTATTTAATTTAAAATAATTGAATATATTAATTTATATAGGAGTTAACTAAGCTTTAAAGCGCTTATTTGGCAATAAAAAAGATGGGTAATGCTATTCCTGCTGCTTCCGCAGCTTGCGCTGCTTAGGTTGCTTTTGGTATTAATATTAATGGCCCCTCTTGCTATTATAGCCCTAGCTAGGTTATTAATAATAAATTGCTTTTTTTATTAAAAGATTTTAAATTTATTTTTTAAAACGCAATTAATTAATTGCTTTTATATATAAATAAAAAGATTTAAAATAAAGAAAAGCATAATAAAAATATGAAAAAGAAAAAAAAAAAAAGCAATTTAATTTGCTTGCTAGCTTTTAAGCTAAAATAAAAAAAATTGCTGCTAGCTTATTTATTTTTAAGCATAGCTTAAAAGCAATTAATAGCCTTGCTAATTTTTTTAATGCCCTTTTAAATAATGGAATTCAAATGCGCCTTTTTTTAAAAAAGGAAACTGCTATTGCAAAGCAATAAATTATTAAAATTACCAAAATAATTGCCAATTTTTTTGGTAATTTTATTTAAATTATTTTAAGCCTTTTAATTAATTAAATTGCTTTTTTTAAAGCTTAAGAACCTCTTTCATCACCCCAAAATATTCCCCTATTATTATAGCTTATGTTGCGTTTGTTTTTTTAAAATAAAATAATCTTAAGAACAATTATAAAAATTGCAATAATACAAATAATTTAAAATTAAAAGCTTTTTAAAAAAAAAACAATAAAAAATATAAAAAATATTATAAATAAAAGAATAAAGAATATAAAAAAAAAGCTATTTAAAAACAAGCTTTTTTAAAGAATTGCTCCAATTAAGCCCATACATTCATCAAATTAATAAAAGCAATAAAATCTTTAAATTTCTATTAGCTTAGGTTCTTAATAAATCCATTCGCAGGCATAAAGCCTATAAGTAAATATTTTACTAAAAAATTACCCTTTTAATATTCTTAATATAATTACATATTCTAAATATCAATATGGCAAAGCTTAATTAAAATGCGCTTGTTTTCCTTAATAATTAATTGAATTATTTAAATATTATTGCAAAAGATTATTTAAGCTGCTTTTATGTTTAAGCATAATTTTAAAAAAAATCATTAAAATGCCATAATCTCTTTTGCTATATATTCAACCTCAAAAAGCTTTGCTTAAATAATTAAAATAATAATTATATTTTAATAAGCTGCTTTTCATAAAATTAAATCATTAAAAAGCATAATAATATACTTTTAAAAAAAGCATTTAATTTTAAAATCATTGCCAAAAAAAATATTTAAGGTTATAATTAAATGGAAAGCGCGCATTTGGCAAATATAAACTATTGCCAAAAATTGGGTTTTAAAAAGATATTGAATTATTTAATTAATAATAATGAAATGCTTTTTTAAAGGATTAATTAAAAAGTAAAAAAGCTTTAAAATTGCAAAAGCAATATCCACGCATAATATGATCGCAATATAAAGCATTAAACCAATTTTCTCTTAATATTCCTTGGTTTTTTTTAAGAATTGCTTTTCCAAAATTTTTAATAAATTTTATATAAAATAATAAAATGCTTAAGCAGCTTTCATTAACAAATCCAAAACGCAAAGCAATTTTTTAAATATAATTGTTATGTATTAAGGAGACTGTCTTAGTTTATCAATTCTTAATAATTTAAATCCTTAAAAATCATGCTATTTCTTATCCTTTAATAAGCTTATACGCCAAATTTAATTCATTTATTATTAATTGCGCTTTTGAAATTGCTAAAGCATAATATAGCATTTAAATATTATTAATATAAAATATTATAAATACTATATATTGCTTATTTATAAATATATAAGGTTCCTTTTTATAAAAAAGCAACTTAAGAATTTAAAGAATTATTATAAAGTTGCCGTATTATAATGCTAGGAAATCTCTAAATTCATAAAAAGCGTAATTAATTTTTATTAATATTTAATTTTATTTAAATCTATTGGGAAAATAATAGCATATGCAAGCAGCTGAATTATTTCTTTTTGCATTAATAAATGCATTAATAATATTAAACTGCTTTATTTCCAAATCAAATTAAGCTACCATAATCATGGCAATTCTAAATAAGCAAGCAGCCAAAATTGCGGCATATATTAACAAAATAAAAGTTTCAAATTATAAATCCCTTTTAATTATTATTCAAAAGCAATATCTAATTAAATAATCATTAAAATTTATTTTATAAATAAAAACCTACTTTAAAGGAATTGATTGCTTAAAAGCGTAGCTATGCTTTATTACCCTCCAGCAATTGCGCAACTCCAAATTAATAATCTCCATAATGGCTCCGGCTTTAAAATGCTCCCCAAAAGAATAATATTAAAAATCTCTTCAATTTAATAATGCTTTTGGAAGTTGCAATTAATAAATTTTAAAAAAAGCAACTAATTATTGAATTTCAATATTATTAAAAACAAATGCTGCAATTATAATATAAACTGCTTTCAAATCCTTTTCATTATTATGCACTTTTTTTTAACTAAGCCAAAAAATAGCCAAAAAGTTTTTAAAATGCTTGCAATTGCTTATCAAATTTAATGCGCTTTTTAATAATTTTTTTGTTATAATAAAATATATATTATAATTGGATTATATTAATTGTTTTATAATTCTAGTTTTTTGACTTTTATTACTTAATTTTAAAGGCATCCTCTTCTTTTTTAAGGGTTTAGATAGCTCTTAATCTTAATCTTTTATCAAAAGCAATAAAAGCTATTTTGTCCACGGCTTAGCATTATAAAAATCATTATATTTAAAAAGCTTCTTAGCTTCAATTGCTTAAGGTAAAGCTTTTATAAGCTTAGGTTTAATACTCTCAAATATTTCCTATTGCTCTTCAAAACCTTGCTTTAGGTCATGTGGCTCCCAAGCTCATAAAATAACTTATGAAATCAATTTGCGTTTCACACTCATATCAAATCTCTTAAGATTTATTATATCACATAAAACACTTTTTTTAATTGCGCTTGATGCCGCTAATTATCTTAATATGTTAACACTTTATAAAACCTAATTAAGGTGCTTATGAATTAAAAGTCTAATGTTCCTTCATATTTTTATCCCCAAGTTTTTATTAATAGGTATTAAATTAGTTGAGGGCTTAATTAAAGGTTTAATATTTAAGTTCATTAATTCAGGGAGAAATTGCTTTACCCCCAAGGTTATAAACTTAAATTCAATTGGAGGCGTTATTATTACCCCTGAATTAATAGGCTCCTTGATTTTCATAGCTTCCAAAGCTTTACTTAATTGCTCTTATTTAAAAGAAACACCAGCATTTAATTTCAGCGTATTATCAGCGTTTAGGCAATTTATTAATATATACTTAATATCCTAAGCCCTTATTTCATTTTCTTAAAGCAATTTGGCTATCTTTTGAAATTTTGCGCGCAGCTGGCCGGCCGCTTTCTTAATATTAAAAAAGGTAAAAAATAAGGTTTCATTAAAAATAATATTCCTTATAATTATTATATATTATAATTAAAGCACCCAAATTTTATATATATTAAATAAAATATAATTAATTAAATATTCAATATGCGCTCTTAAATCAATTTTAAAAGCTTTCCTTTTGCAAAGCGCTTTTTAATCTTTTAATAAAAAGTATGCGCATAACTTATACGCATAAATCCTGCTCCAATTAGGCCATAAATCAATAATAAGTTTAATAAATAACTTTGGGTTATATTACTTAAAGTATTATTTAAATTAAAAATAAAACACCTTATTTAAACTTTTAAATGCTTTTTATGCTAAAGGACTTATATTATAAAGGTATATTACCGCAAGAACAATTTCAGGCCATAATGCTTTAAGAAAGTTGGCAGCAAAACGCATTTTAATTGCTTTTTTAATAATTTCCTTGCTTGCTTGCTTTGCTCCCTCATTTGGCTTATAAGTATATAATAACATAAATTCTAAGTTAATACTGCTTTTATAAGTTCATTTTTCAAATTAAATTGCTTTATTTAGTTTAATAATTAAAGTTTTATTATTTTGGCAAATTTTATAAATAAAAAGGCCAAATTGCCATTTTGTCCACTATTCAAAAGGTTAAAAAGCAGCTAATATTGCGTTTAATCCTTTGCTTTTAAATATAAAGCCATAAAAAACTCCTATAAATTTGTTTTTAATCAAAAAAAGCCAATTGCTTTCGTTAAACCTAAAAAAATAATCAAATAAATCCCAGGTAATTTAATAAAAAAATTAAATAGCTCTTCTTTCAAATAATTACCAATTAATATTTTGATATGCTATTGCCAAAGCATATTGCTTGCATTTTACCTTTATAAAGCCTAAAATTTCAATATTGCGAGCATTTTTCATTAATGCTTATAATGCTTTTTTCCTTAAGTGCCTTGCGCAAAGATGCCACAAATGCGCTATGTCTTATTAAGATCTTAAATAGCGCTTGCTTAATTAAAAATCTTATTAAATGCTTCTTATTATTATTGGAAATATTAAAAGTCCGAAATTAGGGCATTTTAATGCATCAAAAGCAATTAATAAGGCAAAAGAGTAATTATTAAGCTTGTATTTAAAGAAGGCTAAGTTTGCATAGCGTTCTAAGTTTTTGATAACCACATTGCTTTTTACTAATTTATAATGCAAAATACAATCTAAATTATTATACCAAATTCCTTCTTTTAATAAATGAGCTTTTAAAATAATATTAATATTAAAACCCTTAATAATAATAATATCAATAAGCTTTAAATTTATTATATTTAGCCTGTTCTTTTTATTAAAAGCACCTAATATTAGGCAAATACCTCATCCTTTTATTAGCAGGCTTGAAGTATTAGCCTTAATAGCATTATCAATAGTTGCTTTTATAAAAGAGCCAAAGACCAAAAAATTAATTGAATTCATTAAATAAATTGCGGCTTTATTATTAATCAAAATGCTCTTAAAAAATAGGTAATAATTAAAGTCTTATGTAGCATATACTTTAATTGCTTTTATTGCAAAATCAAATAATTAAAGGCTAATTATTGCAGAAATTATCTTTTTAAAATATGCTAGCGCTAAAGGTTTTAATAATTGGATTGCTTTAGTATTATTAATTAAAGGGAAGCAATTAAAAGGGCGGTTATTAAAAAAGCCTATAATTTATTAAATAAGGAGCATCTTTTAGCCACATTTATTTGCTTCGCTTTAAAGTTTAATAAAAGTAATAGCTAGCTTTAAGCATATTTCCTTAATCTTTTTAATTAAAGATAAATTGCGCAACTTATTTTTAATAAAACCATCAAAGGAATAGCGCAATTGGAAGCATTTTAATGGCTTATATTAATAAAAACTTATTATGCAAGCGTAGTTTTTGAAAAAGCTACCCAATTTGAAGAGGCAAAAGCAAAAGAAAAAAGAAAATATATTATTATTATTAAAAGCATTTAATTTGCTATTAAGAATAGCAATTGAATATAACCCAATGGGCTTTTTAAAAAACAATTCAAATTGCAATTATTTAATCAAAGCTGCAAACATTATATTATACTAAATTAAAATAATTAGGTAAGATTTCCTTAAAATGATATTTTTCCAAAGCTTGGCGGACTTATGTTGCGCCTATTGGGGAGCTAATCAAATTTTCATTATTTTTAAGAAAATGTGAATTACTAAATCCTTTATCATAAAATCCAGATTATAAAAAAGCGCCTTTTGATAAGCATATTTTTATTCCTGAATTCAAATAATAAGCTTGATTTATTAATAAATTGCTTTATAAAGCATTGCAATATAATTTTCCTTAATTTAAATTAAAATACTCAATATTAAAAAAGCATAATCTTGTCAAAGGGTTTGCATTAATTATTAAATAATTCAATTGCGCCCATAAATGTTTTTGCTTTTCAAAAAAATAGTGCTATAAATATTATTATTAATATGCTTTTGAACCTATTTCATAATGGCCTTATAGCTTCTTGCTTTTTTGTTCCAAAAAAGCATAAGCATTAAATATTTTATTAAAAGCAGCTTGAATTTAGCCGCAACCTTTTTTAGGGTTATTACTTTATAATTTGCCTTATTAGGCTTTGCTCCCTTAGCCTTAGGGTTTTTAATATTTTTTTCCCAAGCAATCTAAGCCTTGATTATTGCTTTGGCCTTTTATATATTATTAATCTTATATTTAATAATAAGAAATATTAAAGCAATTGATTTTATATTTAATGGGCTTATTAAATTGGGAGCATTTAGATCAAGCTTTGTTTAAATCTTATTCAAACAACAAAAGTCCTCATAAGCTTAAAATCATATAAGCTAGGTATGCTTATCGTAAGTAAGCAACAGCTCTTTAACTATGGATTTATTGTTTATTATGGAGAGGTTGCTTTTAAGAGCTTAAAGCATAAGGGAAAATTTAAGGAATTTGAGGAATTAAGGGAAGAAGGAAAAGTAAAAAGCAATTAAAGGATTTAAATCCATAGCTTTTTTAGATTCTTATGTAGATTATTGGGGTTAAAGAAGCAATGTATTAAAATAGCGGTAAAAACTTTGCAATAAGTAGCTCGCAAAACCTCAAAAACTTTAAGAAACTTAAAAAGCTTTAATTTAATTGGCTATGCGTAGTATAAAAGAATATTAATTTAATAGCTTTGTTATGGGGCTTATAATTAACATGCGCAATAAGATTTAGGCTTTGCAAGCACTTAAATTAATAAAATATATTAATTAATTAAATGAAATCTAAATAAAAAGTGTAAAAGGGGAAATGCTCCCCTAAAGCGGTATACAATGGCAGAACCTTATTTAGAAAGTGTGCAATGCCAAGAGAGCAGTTTAGGCGAGCTGCAGCCGTGCCTGTACGACATTTAAAAAAATTAAGATTAAGATTTGCAATGAAAGGAATATTAATGCTTTAGTGAAGGAGCAAAGCATGGCGAATGCTAGAACCCGTCGAATTTAGGCTTATTAAAACGTTTTTATAAATAATACCTATGCTATAACTCCAATATTATAACTATTCCGCTTTAATTTTATTATTTATTAAAATAATATTTTTGCAAAAAAAATTGAGATAGCTTTTTAAAATAAAAAACGCCAAAAAAGCCATTACTAATATTTAATAATGCCGCCCAAAACATGATTTCAATCTTATAAAGATTTGCTAATATAATGCAATACGCCATTGAAAATAAATTGGATATTATTATTAGGGGATTTGATAAGCTTTAAATACTTTAAGTTTTTATTAAAAAAGTTTTTTAATCCAAAGTTTATAACGAAAATCAATAGCCTTAAATATTATAAGTTTTATTAAAATATTATTTTAATGGCGTACAGCCAAAGCTTATATAACAAAAATTGCTAAAATAATTAAAATAATTATATTAAAAAATGTAAATAATATGGAAATAAGCAAAAGCCTGAAATATAGCCTTAATCTTGCTATGATTTTATAAATTAATACTATAATTATAAAAAGTTTATTGGCTTAAGCATTATTTATAAATTAAACAAAAACAATCATATTTGCATTAGCTTATGAAAAAAAAGGCAAATGGCTTATTTTATAAATTTTCTTTTAAATAATAAAAAAACACGCTGGGAATATGTTATTTAGCAAACCTTAAATATTGTTTATAGCCTAAACCTTAAGCATAAGGCTAAAGCAATTTAAGAAAAGCTTAATCAAGTTTAAAAAGCTGCATTTGCTAAGGAAGCATTTTATGCTTTAAATATAAGCAGCATGGGAATAATTAAAGCTATTTAGGATTTTGATTACAAATCTGATTTTTTAAATAAAAAAAGCTATATTGCTAAAATTATTGCTTTAATTTAAAGTTTTTTAGCATAAGGTGAAATTGAATTTAATATTAAAAATATTGCTATTATTAAGCTAATTGAAATTAGATCCTAAAAAGGGAAATTTTATGCTAAATCTTATAATGCTATTTTAAAGCTTAGGAAAAAAGCAAAAAAGCAATTTTTATACAAAAAGCTTAAGGCATAAAATAAAATTAAAAAAGCGGTTTAATTTAATAAGCAATTTAAAAAGGCCTTAAAATATATAGGAATTGATATTTTGGCTAAAATAGCCTTTACGCTAATCCAAATTTTCATAAAATCTTTTGTTTAAAAAAAAACGCTAAAACCAGCAATTAAAAAAGCTTCAATGCTAGCACCTACTAAAATAAAGAAATCAAAAATTACTAAGCTAAGTTTGGAAAACTTGCCATTATTATTAATTTCAAAGCCCGCAATAAAAATGCCAGCTAAAAGCCCTAAGCTTTAAAAAGCTTTAATTAAAAAAAATTATAAGCTAAACGATATAATTAATAAGCTTTTAGCACAAAAGAAACTTTTTAAAAATTTATTTTTTAAGGGAATTTTATATGCCTATTAATTGGCCAAGATTTTCAATAGCTTTGCGACAAAGGATTATTAATTAGCATATGCAATAATAGCTAAAAAAAAGCAAATATTGAAACAATCTCTTTTATTGAAAATAATTTTGAAAATAGCATTTTTATTTATTAATGGCCTTTTATTTTATGCAATATTAATATACTTATAAAAAAAGTTCCGGAAATTTTTATTAAAGAATTTATTTTTTGCAATTTGCTTAAACTATTTTCTTTTAGCATTTATTATATTAAGCAATATTGAAAAAATAGGGTTAATACTTATTAATAAATGTCATAGCATAAGCTTGCATTGAAAATCAAAGCATATTAATGCCATTGGCGGAATTAAGTTCATAATACTTAAAAGCATATAATTAAGCACTTTATGCTATAGCTTTTTATTAGCGCTATTTCAATTATGGGGCTATTTTTAATAATATTAATAATAATACTTAGGTATTATTAATTAAGCTTTTTTTAAGTTATCATATAATATTTTATATTTTAATTATTTTGCAAAAACTTTATTTTCAATAGCCAAAGCTTTAACCAATTGATTTTTTTAATTTGATTATTTAATAGTATAAGCATTTTAATAGGTGCTTTTTATTTTCTTATGCCAAAGCTAATGGTTATTATTTTTGGGAACACCTAAATTAATAATGTTTGCGCTATTTTTAACAATAAAGCCAAAGTTAATTATATAACCTTAAATATTGCTGCTAGGTTAGGTTTTTTTATTATCTGGAATAATAATATGGCGCTAAAAATTATTATTAAAGTTAAGTCAAAATTTATTAGCTACGCTAATAATATTGCTATTTTAATAGGGGATTTGGTGATTTGCATAAAATTCTATATTATAAATATCTTTGGCATAAAGATTATCCTTGGCTTTTTATTTTTTTATTAAGCTAGGATTTTCTTTTAATACCTGTTTAATAAAAAAAGCGAAATTGTACTTGCCTAATTATGGAACCACCAATTTTAATAAAAAATTATAATTTAAACTAATTTTTTTATTAATAAAGCAAAAAACCTTTTAGTATTAAAAAGCAAGCACAGAATTAAACGAATTTGGAATGATACTTATAGTAATAATTATGCTAAAAATAGCAAAGACAAGTTTTTGAGAAACAAATAATTAGTTATAAAAAAAGCATTATAATTAGTGCTTTAAAAAGCTTTTTTTAATTTGGCAATTTTATGCTTAAAAGCAAGCATTTTAAAAAGGGGGGCGATTTTGCTTTTGATAAATTAAAAATGATTATTATTAAATATTTTTAAAGGGAATTTTGTATACTAAAATCAAATATTGAAAATGGATTTTTAATGCTAAATATTAATTTTATAAAAACATTAATAAAAAACAAGCTTATATTAGGCACTTTAGCAATTATTAACCTAAAGCTTATATTCAAATTTAGCATAAAATATAATAAAATATTATTCAAATCTTTATTTTGATCTAAAACGCAAATATATTAAATATGAATAATATATAAGCCAAAATCAAAAAAAGTTTAATTTATAAATAAAATTAATGGAATTAAAGATTCTTTTGGCAAAAAAGCCAATTAATATAAAACGTTAAAAATCAAAAATATAATTTAAGCGCAAATTGGCAAATTTCAATACTTACTATTTCCGAAATTTATGGCGGTTCTTAAAGGTTCAAGGTTTACCTTAAAAAGGCTAAAGTTATTGGATATGAGAAATATGCTAAGGCTAAGAGAAAGAGCATTATTTGATAAAATGATATTGAATTGAAAAGGCTTGATTGCTTTTAAATAGCCTAAGTATAAAATGTTTTATAAAAATGTTTTTCCCTTCATAAAACTTAAAATTATTAAACATAAAGCATAGCAAGCTCCTAATTATGCTTTATTTTAAGCATTAGTTCCTAAAGTTATTAAAATGGTTTAAAATAGATTTGATAAAGGTATATTAGAATTTTTAGAAAGCTTTTATTAAAATGTTTGGTTTTTTATTAAAAAAAGGAAGCTGGAAAATATCGCTTAATCAATTTGGCAATTATGCTTAATGCAATTACTTAAAAAGATGCTAATCTCTTTTTATTAGTAGATGAGTTTTTTAAAAAATTTGCTGAATATTATATTGCAAGCCTAATAAACTTTTATTTGGGCTATAACAAACAAATATTATATTAATCAAATTATAATATAATAGCATTTTGGGTTTTGAATATTGGCTTAGTTTGGAATACTTAACTCCCTTAAAGGTGTACAAATTCAATAGCATAATTTATATGAATTATTATAAAAATTCTTAAAAACATTATTTCTAACATTGCCATGCCTTTTGTGGACAATATAAAAATAAAAGGCCCTTATTTGAATTATAATTAAAAAAAAGCTTTCCTTAAAATACAAAAATTTATATTAAAGCATATTATTAATTTGAATTAAATATTTAAGCAATTAGAATAAGCTAAAGCCATTATAAAGCCAAATCATAATTTTGCTAAAACAAAATGAATATTATGAGGTATGCTATAAATTTAAAAGGAAAAGAGCTTTTAGCGTTTTATTTAATAAAGGTTTAATGCTAAAAAAAGCTTAAGAATATTAAAAAAATTAAGGGTTTTTTTTGGCTTAGTGGTTTATTTCTACATTTAGATTAAAGATTTTTGATTTATTATAAAATTGCTTTATTTATTAATAAAAAAAGGAGTCAAGTTTTTTTGGGATTTTGAATTTTAAGAAAAGGCTATAATAAAGCTATAAAACATTTTATGCTTTATGCTAATATTGTATTAAATCGATTATAGCAAAAGTACTAGGGAAATTGTGATTTTAATGGATTTAAGCGGTGATGAATGGGAAGGCTTTTTAGCTTAAAAAGATAAAGACAACAGCAAGTTGCATTTAGCGCAATATAAAAGCGGATATTGGAATAAGATTAAACGCAATTACAATATTATGAAACAAAAATGCAAAAGGATATTATATTTTTTAAAAAAACTAAAGATTTGGCTTATGGGAATATATTTTATGATAAAAACAAACGCTAATATGCTGATGGCTTAATTAAATAATGCTGCTTATGATTATTTAAGCGTTATATTAATATAATGGCTTATTTAGATTTGCTTATTTGATTTTAAAGTTTGCTATATTAAAAGCTTTATATATATTGCGGCTAATGCTTTATTTAAAAGACTTAAGCACCCTAATAATACTAAAAACGGCTTTAATAATTCCGCTGAAAAAAGCATAAAGAATTAGGTATTTATAAAGCTTGAAGCTTATAAGATTTGCCTTATAAAAGCTGATAATAATAAAAAACCAAAAACTTTTATTAATCCGGAATTGAAAAGTTAAAATAATATTTTTCAAAATATGCGTGCTAAAATATAACAACTTTAAGACCAAAGCAAAATCACTTCTTTAAGTTTATTAAATAATAACTCTTTTTTTTTTAAAAAAAAATAAGCAATTTTTAATATTGCCAAAGGATTATGGCAAAAACTTTTTAAGAATTTTAATATATTTTATTATCTTAAAAATACCAAAAGGAATGAATAAGAAGGAATTCAAAGCGTTTAAGCGCAAAGCATTAAATTATGGTGTTTATAGCCGAAAAATTTGGCGTTTATTAGCAAAAGGATTATTAATCAAACTTATTATAAATATTGAAAAGCATAAATTTCAAATCCTTAAAAGCTGTTATAATAATTCCGGCTATAAAAAAAAGGACCTATTATTGAGTTTTAAGCTATTACTTTTGAAAAGGATTTTATTAAGATTTTGCTGAGTATATTAAAAGCTATGCGAATTATTAATATTGAAATGCTAAAAAATAAAAGGAGCCATTATTTCTTATAGCATTAAACAAATTAATGGAAAAATAAAGCATTAATATTATTTTTAAGCCTTTGATTTATAGCAAAAAATATTTTATTATTGCTTAAGACAATATGAGTAATTAGGTGAAAGCCAAAGCTTTGGCTTTTAAATTAGCAAAAAAATTGCGAAATTTATATAAGAAAATATTATTTGCTATTATGAACTTTTTTGGAAACTTGTTATTAATAGTAAAAGCAAAAATATGCGCAAAATTATTAAATTATTAAATAAAATAGAAATTTAGCAAATCTAAGTTTTAGCATATAATTTGAAAGCAAATGAAATGATAGAAAAAGGCTATGGCCTATTTAAGAACGCTTTTTCAAAAATGGATAGCAAATGGGTTAATAATTTATTTGTTGTAATATTTGCAAATCAAATAATAATAAACAATTTTATTAATTATACACCATTTTATTTGATTTATAAAAAAAAGCCGATTTTTTTAATTAAAACTTAATACTTTATATGAAAATCTTTTTTTATTAAAAAAGTTAAGGATTATGGCAAGCTTTTGCAGCTTAGGGCATTACAATTTTAGATAAAATAAAAGCATATTAAAAAAGCTATGTATTAAAAAATCAAAAAATAGCAAAAAAATAAAAAAGCTTTTAATATTTGCTATAATATACGAAAATAGCCTTTATAAATCAAGAATTTAATGTTATGCTATAATGCAACCCAAAAAATTAGTAAGATTTTTGATTATATATTGGATTTTAGGTGGCTTGATTTTTATGAAGTTGCTTAAGTTAGCCCTAAAGGATATTATATCCTTAAGAAATTAAGGGACAACGGCCTTAAATTAAAAGAAATGTATTTTGAAAGCCGCTTGAAACTTTTTTATTAAAAGAAACACTTTATTTATAATGCTAAAAATTAAATCTTTAAGCTTTATAATATTAATGAGGAACGTTTTTTAATACTTTTTATAAATTTAGCTAATTTAAAAAACCATTAAAGGCTTATCAAATAATATATCACGCTTAAAAGAATAGTAATTTAAATGCCTAAGTTAATATTAGCATAAAAAGCATAATATAAAGAGGTTTTTAAGTTTAATATTATTTTTGTTTAATATATGCAAAATTGCATTGCTTATTTGAAAAAGGAGGCGGCTACTTTTTTGGCCCTTTTGTTTTTATTAAATCGATTTTATTTTTAATTATATAAATACCATTTGCCGCAGCTATTTTAACTTTTTGCATGCATATAATAAGCTTAAGGACGCTAAATTATTATATGATGCTATGGTTTGTATATGGCATATTTAAGAAAGCGTATAACATAAAAGCTAATAATAAGTAGCGCAAAAAGAGCTTGCTTAATTTTAAAGAATTAGAAAGAAAGCTGGTCTTATAAAAAAAACTTATTTATGCAAAAAGGGGACAGGAAATAAGACTTAAAAGTTTTATTATTAATAACCTTTTACGCAAATAAGCATTTTATTTTAATTCTGTTTATTTTAATCTGGAAGAAAAAGAAGTTTAGCAGGAATTTAAGGCGTTTATTATTAAGCAATTTAGGGAGCTTTTAATAAATTAAATGTTTGATGTAAGCAAATAGGTTAGGCAATATTTGCCGGCCCAAAGCTTAATGCAATAATATTACATTATGATTAAGTTGATTAGGAAAATATCCAACTATTTAAATAAGCCTTAAACTAATTGCACAAAGACCTAAAACGCTAAAAGCCTTTTAAAACAACGTTAATAGGCCTTTAATAAAAAAAATTCCTTTAAGCCTAGCTATTGCAATATTAAATAGCACCTCATATAATGCAGCTGTTTTGGTAATAAGATTATTATGATTTATTATTGGGAGCTGAATAAAGGAGGAAGATTTGAATGGCAGAAATAGCGATTTAACTCGGCCTTAGTAATTATTAATTAAGATTTAAATAAACAAAATGTGTTTGCTGCATATTTTATTTTAAAGATAAGGGATTAAAACCTATAAAAGCCTTAGATTTAGGATTGCTTATACGCCTATTTTGCTTGCGTAATGGTAAAACCGCTAATAAAAGCTTTGATTATAGCTTTTAAAAATAATGCAAAAGCAACGCCAATTAAAAAATTTATTTTAGGCAAGCTTTAATTATTAAGCTTATAATTTATTAAGCATATCATACAATATACTAAAAGCCATTTGCAATAGAACATTAAAAAATGAATCATTTAAGGAATTTTTGTGTTAAAAGATTAAATATACTATTGGCTGACGCTTAATTAACGTTTTTAAAAGCTTAAGCACTTAAATTGAACATTTTTTATAACCTTTTTAGATTAAGGGAAAAGCTTATAATTTAAACGATTTTTCCCGCCCTTTTAATCTGGTTAAAGCTTTTATTAAATATTAATAGCTTATTTAAAAACCGAACCTAATATTAGGCTCGCAATTACGAAGTATAATAAAAAAGTCTGGGCTAGGAAAAGCAAATATAATATAATAAAATAGGTATTACAAAAGCTAAAGTAGCAATTTAATGGCCTTTTTAAGGTGCACTTTAATGCTAAAATTTATTAAGATTTTAAATGGCCTTTAGCTAAAAGCATTAATAAACTGTAGCTAATAGCCTATATAATCAAAAACTTATGATATGCTAAGCTTATGCTTAAAAACGGCAAATGAAAATTAAAAGAATGTGATTTTTTATTGTTTTTTCATATGGCCTTTATTGAATAGGGGGATAATATAGCTAGCTTTAAGTTTGAAAGAATATATTTAATAGCAAAAAAGTTAAGATGGTAATTTCTATTACCTTTGATTAATTCAATAGTTTTTGCAATTTTTAAGGCTTAGAGCTTATTATGTTATTTCAAGGGTTTTATGGCTAAGCAATTTAGATTTTAATTAAGGTTAATACATTTAATAATAAGTTTTTTAATAGTAATCCTTATTATTATTGATTAATTTAAGGTTTTTATATTTTTTATAATATTAATTTAAAAAAACTGCTGCCTATTATTATTTTTTATGCTTGTATGTGTTTTTGGGATATGTTAGCAAAGTTTATTGCTTTAAAAGAAGAAGGAAAAATAGTATAAAAAGAGGTTAAGCTTGGATTTAATAAGAAAGCTATTAATAAAGCTATATTAAGTTGGCATAAGCAAAAAATTAATTTACGGAGATTTAAAAGTATTAGCATTTGTGTAAAGGCTTTGGCCTTTTCTTAAGGTATTTTGGTTATAATGCAAATTATGCAATTAAGCTTTTAGTAATTTAAGATTTAAATGATTTTATAATATTATATATTTTATTTTTAAAAATAAATTAATATTGGGGATGGCTAGCCTAAATATATTTTAAGCCTAAAAAGTGAGAGTAGAAGTGTTTTTGCTTAATATTATAGCTATTCCTAAAATGGTTTTTTAAATAAGAAAAATAAATGCAAAAGAAATAGAGAAAAAAGGGGAAATAGCTGCTTAGCTTTAATTTAATAGTAATAATAATAATAATTTGTAAAGATAATGCGTTGGTAATTGGAGATTGATGGTAATAATAAGATTATAAAGTTGATATTAAAGTTGTTATTAAAAAAAGATTTGGAATGAAGGAAAAAAGTAAAATTATGGTGGGGGAATGAATAAAACTTATTTTAGCGGCTTTATAACAAAAGTTTAATTTGCAATATTTTTAAATTATTTTAATTTTGGGATAGGAAATTTATATAAATTGCAAAAAATGCTTAGCTTATTTTTTTGTAATAATATGAAAAAATGGTGGAATTATTTAAGAAAAGGAGAAAATAATAAAAATAATGATAATAGTATTAAGATTGCGATTAATGAATTTATAAAAATTAAATTAGCGGATTTTTAAGGTTTTAAAAAAAGGTGATGAAGATATAGCTTAAAAAAAAAGGAAAGATTTTATTTAAAGCTTTTAAAAATAAAGGAATTATGATTGTAAGAAGTTTATAGGAATAAGGAAATGGCAAATTTAAAATATTGGCAAGGAAGCTAAAGTTGTGAATATTGCTATTTTAAATTTGAGGGAATTATTAATAGCAAAAGCAATAATAATATGTTGCAAAATATGAAAATTATTAAAAAGCTTTTTTGAAGTTGTTTAAAGGTTTATGGAAAATGGTAATTTTGATTTAAATTAAAGGGGCAAATTTGCTTTTAAAGCTATTTCAATTTTGCCGGCTTTATTATTAATTTTATTGCATTAGCAAAAAATAAATAATGCATTGTGAAATTAAAGGTGTTATTAATAAAAAAGGAAAAAAAATCGAAGGTAAAATAAAAATAAAATTAATGATTTATTTTTAAAATTAAAAAAAAAAAGAAGTTTAAAGTTGGAAAGGTTGGGGAGAAAGCTTATTTTAAAAATAGTAATAAGAAGCGCTAAGCAAGCTGATATTTGCTTTTAAAAATGAAGGGATTTTGACCTATTAATTATCATATAATTTTGGCAGTAATAATAATTTTTATTATTTGCATTTTTTTAATATTTAAAGCTTAAATAAAGTTATTATATTTTTTTATATATAAAACTCAAAAACGAGTTAATTGTTTTTGAAAAAAGGGGCGCATATGGCAAGGCCACCTCATTTTTATATAAAATCATATTATTAAATATAACTTTGGCTAGCATTTTGTAAATTTTTTTAAAGCAATACTTAAAAAATGCTTTTATTATTTCTTATTCATAATAAACAATTTTTTTCCATAATAATACCATAATTATTTGGTTTAATCCATTTTTTTTCTTAATCCTTTTTTAATAATTTATACTTTTTAAATATATAATATCTTGAAATTTTGTTATTTTATTCTTTCATATCAAAGTTATTTCTTATGCCTTAAGTGCATCCCCCTCTTATTGTGTAATTGCTTGGGATTTGCCCCTCCACAATAAGTCCCCTTAATTAAACTCGAGTTAAAGCTAACTAAAATATCCAAAAAAGTCTTAACAAAAATAAATGGCGAACGGCTACAAAGGCTCAAACAAAATCGTACCAATAACTGTAACAAAGAACTAATTTTAAAGCGGCAGAAACAAAACGACAAGAACTACACACTCTTAAAAAACAGAACACGTGCCTCCACTATTCAAGAGACATCCTCGGCCTAATAGCTAAGGCAAATGCGGAGCTCTCACACCAATATTAACGCCTTACCTTTAAAGCCTTACTCTCAACGATCCCTCCGTGTATTAAAACCGTTAAACATAAATATAGACTCTATAAAATCTAACGTAATAATGAATAATAATGCGCAAATAAGTAAAAAAAAATGGCGTAAGAATTTTAACTTGGGTAACACGCCTGACTCTCGAGTTGTCCGTTGGAGCTCTCGATCGAAGCGCCCCCTTAAAAAGTTCTAATGAGATAATAATGAGCTCTTTCTAAAGAAAAGTCACCCCCGTCCTTAAGTTATTTTATGCCAGAAACCCCCGACTGCCACCACTTTTGCCACGACCATACGCTTACCACGTCTACGACTCTACGACAGCGTCTACACTCTTCACCATCCGCGACCTGCTCCTGCGGCACACACCCGTTCTCGCACTCAGAGCTCTAATATTCCGACACTGATAGCATGTCAACAACAGATGGCAGGCAAAGGAGACTGACTGGCCTTCAGTAGCGGTGCAGAGTACTACGATGGAGAGTATGGCTGGAGATGATTGATAACATCGGTCGGTGCATCCGCCGAACGATATGGTTACTGAAGGCGGCACGATATCAACTGAGGCTAAAGGATGTAAGTGGTCTTCTCCAATCACCCTTCTTCTCTAGCCCACCACTGACCAACATTGATACTATAGTACCCGACTATCTGCGCAGGCTGGGTTTTACTTCCCAACTGTGGGAGTTTAAAGTAAATAGATGAACTGATATAGACAATTTTACTCACTCTGTGATTTGAATTTAATGTATCATGTCGAAAATACAAGGCTGTGCATCCCAACTTCTGTCATTTCACAATTCTACAGCCTCGCACTCTTGATTAATCACATGGGGCAGTGTGGTATCCAACCAGCTTTCAAGGGAACTTTTTGGGATACACCGTTTTTGATCATGGGTCCATTGGCATGCTACAGACGAAATTCCATAGCCGCTATTTTTTGACTTTATCGCTGACATTAATTAGTCCACGGCCCAAAATGCTCAAGGCGTAGCGTTGAGCGACAGACAGAGTGTCGAGACTACTGGGCCTGGCACCTTTTCGACTTTCCCATCGTTGAGACCCGATCTTCAACCACAATTCTAACCTCTATGTGCCAACAACAATAACAACAGTATTACGGCATTGTGACACTCACTAACAGCCATGGCTTCTGCATTGTCATCGAGGACCAGAGTGCTTTGGCTTGTTTAGGATAAAATCTGGTCTGTAGTTTCCCATCTGCCTGTGGAATTTGCCATGATGAACTATCTGCGCTAGCTTGAGCAATTCCATCTGTTGAAGTTGTCGTTGCTTCGTTAGCAACTTGCTTTTGAAGACCGTGATGTCTGCCGGTGGGAGTTGGCGTTGTGAGTTGGCGCCGGAGTGGTAGATTCGTCGCTCGACTGTTCTCCGAAGGAATTGTTCTGCCGAGATTTCAATTCGGCAGTACTCTGTATCGTTACCCGTGTTGAACCGGATTTCTCGAGGTTACGTGGCCGGTCCAAAAGCGGGGCGGAAATCTTCGAGGCTCCGCAAATATATAGCTATTTTACATCAACACAACCTTCTCATATCCCGCGTTGACCTTTGAACCATTCGTGCTTCCGAACCTCTGGTATTCCCATGCTATCTAAACTCCGATCTCCAGTCGCTTCCCATGAGCCCATTCTCAGTACACGAAGAGTTGCTTGTTTTGACGGCCCTTGCTTGAACCGTCTGATTGGGACCGCTGTATCGGGCGCTTGAGGAAATAGCGTCGTTGGGATCGTTGGGGAAAACCCATCTATCACAGTACTTGATGAGAGCTTGCCAGCCGTAGTCTCAACGGCATCCTGACCGCTGTTCCTCTTGTCATGTGAAAATCCTTTCTCGATCGCAGTCTTCTGCACGTAGCACTCGTCGATCTTGACCTTATCCAACCACCAGACCCAATGCTTATATTCTCGCAAGGGGAGTGTAGATTCTAGCCGCGGCAAGAGTTCTGGCTCGATCTGGTGCATGGCCATTGTACCGAATGGTTGCAAACCGAAGCAGAAGATGTCTTTGTCTGCAAGTCGAAAATTAAAACGATGGCGGAGGACGTCCGCCGTTGAGACAAGATCTCCAGGATCTTTGTAGATCCTAGAGCATTCCTCATGTATGAAAGACTGTTTCAGGCCGGTCCACGCAGCGACATCAAGATCTGGGTACGCCAGAGACCAGCCTGGATGCTCATAATGCGTCGTCAAATAGCGCCCAATCATTCCTATCATCTGGTTGGAACCACATCTCAAGAAGCCAAGCCAAAGTGGTGCAAGCCTTGGGTTGCGGATCGCCAAAATCTTGGCAAGCAAGTCCGCATTAGAAGCTTCAAGAACTGGTTGGAGCACATTGTATATAGAGCCAAGCCAAGCGCTAGCAACGTTGGAATGAATACCTGGCTCCCAGAAAATACTCCAAATCGCAGAGCTCATAGCAAGTGTGGATGAGCTGAGAGTCATGTAATATCGAATGTCATCGGCATAATCTCGAATGTATACTGGAGGTTCATGGGATATGTTCGTAGGCGGAGGGATCTGAGGTCGGGGAAGTCGAGGCTGCAAGTCTTGCGTGGCGTGGAAGGGGAATAACAGAACAATCAAGAAAGCCTCTGTAGGCTGCGAACTGAAGTCATAGAAGGAGCAAAGCTCAAGGAGGAGGTCGATAGCCTCAATGAAAGAAGGAGGCTTCTCCTGGAGAAAGTCGTCCGTTGTCAGCGTGCTGCCAATAGCGAACTCGAAATCTTGGTTGCAGTGCGCAGTCCAGGGCGGCACACTCCCTTGGGCAAGCCACCCAACTCCGGGAGCTAGAACGGCAGAGAGCCACCGCACTAGTTTCTTAGACGAGTGACTAAGAGCAAAAGTACGTCTTGCTGCGACAAGCCAAGATTACATGTCAAGACGGGAGCTATAACTGTGGAGTAGTGCACGCTCCTATGCTGCATCTCGAGGAGGCGCACCGAAAAGATATATGACCAGCAGAGTGTGAGAATGGCGAGGCCATTCGGAGCTGACAGTCGAGCCTGACCAACTGAAGACTCTGGGAGTATTCCACAAACGATAGGCTTATCTATACAAAGATCGAAGGTTTTCTGGGCACCAAAAATAACTTCCGGGCACCATGGCTCATCATCACTGCTGCCAAATTCATCGGAACTTCCAACATCTACACTGGCCAGTTCTGGGCATGGAACAGTCCACACGGCGTTCCCACTGAGTAATCGCTTCCCACGTATGTTTTTAGGAAGCTGGGGAATGTCTTTCAGTACAAATGAGGGTTGCAAGCAGCAGGGCGGCAGGCTGCCAAGTGAATAGCGTTCTGCGGCACTGACGTATGAATTCCACATCCTTTGGCAAGCTCCAGAAGCGTTATTGATCTGCTCGACCGTTGGAACCAGGATATCATCCTCGCGGCCAG
This sequence comes from Helotiales sp. F229, assembly GCA_002554605.1. Lineage (NCBI taxonomy): Eukaryota > Fungi > Ascomycota > Leotiomycetes > Helotiales > Helotiales sp. F229. The sequence goes on along the minus strand of MXAW01000004.1, from coordinate 5,520,559 downwards.
CAAGCGTCAACTGTGAGCTATGTATAGTCGAGCTTTGTGTCGCATCACTACCAGGGTTTGTGTCGGGCGAAGGGGATTCGCATGGAGTATCGGATGGGGATAGGGAAGGGCTGCGTGGAGAGGCGCCCCAAAACGTGGTGCTCTTCGGAGAAGTGTCCCAGGGAGTTCCCCACTGACAATTAACATTGATATGAGCATAGTGATCCTCGATGCCGCCGCCGCATGGATCTACTGATTGCCTTTCCGCGTCGGCTTCGTTCAGTTCGAATCCAGTTTGCATACTTCAGACGCGTATCCAGTCAAAATTGAAGATGTCGTGAAATACTCCGTGGTGCGCAAAGATTGCATCATCATTGCTGATAGCTCTGCGTTTATTGTTGTGCGGTGGTGGCGGTGGAATGCCAGCCGCAGGCTTGAGGTTGATGCCGCCTGCGCCGCTGTGCGTGCCGTACCTAGGCTCTACGGCGGCTGTGAAAGTTGCTGATGTTGGCAGATGTGCAACTTTCAAAATAATCCCAAGATTAAGCCACAATAAAAAGATGGCTTGATTAAAAAATAAAAATAAAAAGAGCGGTGGATGGAGCTGAAACTCGGTTTTCTAATCCCACCCCTCGTTCTTGACGGTTTTGCGTCGCTAGACTTACTCCTCTTCCCTACCACGAGTTTCCCACAGAATTTCCATGTGGTTTAGACTCAAGTAGCCGCGAAATATTATTGCACCTGGTGATCAGCTGGCCGGAAGTTCAGTGGTAGAATACATGCTTTGGGTTTTAATATCAAACACTGGATGTGGTCTTGGGTTCAGTGTAGGTTTCTATAAATTCAACATCCCCTTCATTCATTTTCTAACTTTCGCAAAGCCCCAATTCGGCCCTATCCAACATCACTTTGTGTTTTTGCTTCTGTTTTTGTGGCAAAGAGGTCCTTCCTTTTTCTTTTTACTTGTCAATATAGTTTTAGAAATTTGAGGTTGAAATGGACTCTTGCGGGTTCTACCTCGGCAAAAACAACACGTACTGATTTGCTTAGGGCAAGCTGCAAGATCAAGGCACGTAGTGTTGCTTTTGCCCTTCAAATATATATGACGCTTTCTGTTATTTAGTTCTTCGGGAGATTTGATTGCAGTAGTGTTAATCTCTTCGATGGAAATATGTTGAGGGCCTGACCAGTCTGAGTCTCCGAGTTCCGATTGCAGCTTGGGGCACCACGTGATGTACAGTACCTATCACAAAGCCAACTTCTACCCTTCTCATAACCTACGATACAGTAATTTATGTGCTCCAATTTAAAATTGCAAGTGTGGCTGCCTTTATATCTTCTCATGTTGAAAGCGGGCTTTGTGTGGCATGCCAACCTAATCCACAGCTCCTAACTTAGGCGAATGAAAACAAACAAGGGTGAAGCGACAAATGCGGTAAAACGGATCACATTCGGTATAGCATCACAACCAACCCGCTGAATCCTGACATCTATAACCTGTCTCATTGTGATTTCTTTGGCTGGGAGATTCAAAGCTCCGGTATACTCGTGGACGAGAAGTTCCCCGTAATCAACTGCAACGGCGTTCTATCCCTACGAAAGCACTCCTAGGACTTCTCCTAGGACTCCTCTTAAGAGCCCCTTATAAGAAATACACTGAAAGACATTACACACGCTAAAATCGACTTAAAAACACCCCTTATAAGATTAATCTTAAAAAGCGAGGTGTAAGTAGAGAGCCTTATAGACAAAATCAAAGGAGGCATATTAGCCAAAGGCTTACTTAAGCCTTTTTATTCTTAAACACGAGTTTTGGCCTGATTTTCAATAAGACTTAATGTCAACTAATACTTTAGTATGCCTTAGAACTTATTAAATATATTAATTGTACTTCCCTCCTCTTTTGATTTCTGTTTATTTTCTTTAAGTACTTTCCTTCCTCTTTTATAATACTCCTTTTGATATCACCCACTTTGCTATTGCTTATCTCGCCGTCGCCTATTTTACTATCGCTTACCTTATTACTGCCTTCATATATATAATCTCCCTTATAGTCTTCCCTTATAGTCTCCCCTTATAATCTCCCTTTATAGTCTCCCCTTATAGTTTCCTCCTTTTATAGTCTTCCCTTATAGTCTTCTCTTATAGTCTCCTTTCTCTTATAGTCTTTTCCCCTTTCTCGAGTCTCTTTTATAAATCAAGAAAATCAAAAGAATCTAAAACTAAAGATCTCACGTTACTCGAGCCTTATCTCCCCTGTTAGTCCTAATACCCTAGTCAGTAAATCGGTCCAAGCCACTCACAACTCGCCGTTGTACCGGGGCCACTCCTGGGACTTAAGTCCCAGGGGTACTTTTCTAAAGTGTTCAGCATCCAATATCACATTTGTCCATTCGTCATTGACTTCCCCTCGTAAGGGGCACAAAGAAAAATTTGACCATTGAGCTATAGTATAGATTAAAGTATGGGATCAGATACTGTTGAAGTAATAGAGATGAAAACACCTTCAGTCATCAATCGCAAGTACGACTCTAGCACCATCATGAATTTGTTCTTCTCAATTTTCAGTACAGTACGATCTCAGCAATAAAACGCCACACTACTTACCTTCAAAATACTCTGTCACTGCCCTATAATCCTTACAAACTGCCCACACATCGTCAGCATCAAGATCGCTTGCCCCTTCTCCGAGAAACAAACTCGCCATGCCTAGCATTCCACGCCGCACCTAACGCGCCCTCATCTAAATCGTCCGGCTCATGCGGTTCCAGTACCATATCCGTACCACGCATAACTGCCTGCCTCATGTAATCCACACAATGCATGAAATGAAAATTCCAATCATGATTGCAACAGCTCTTTGCCTTTCGCCCCTTTTGTCATTCTGTAAATATGTACGTACAGTGCATGGCCGTCTTCATTTCTATCTCCCGTCATTCCGCCCCATTCCACATCCTCTCATGGACTCAAGCTGATGCAAGAATTCGAGCTACTATCCTCTTCAAAAATTACACCAAAGACAACACCTTCATTGATACCAGACGGCTGCTTCCCACTCTTCGTGATATCAGAGCCAGGATTTGTTGGCTTCTTCAAGATTCCGAAATGGTACTGTCCTTGACCAGCCACATTATTGGTGACAGCTTTGCTAACAGAAGCTAGTGGATTGTTGCCAGTTGAGTAATAGACCTGTGTTGTCCTACAGGGACCGTGATCAGCACGCACTTCCTATCCAGATATCGGAAACAATGCATGGAACATACCCTTTCACAAAGTCCAACACCAGCCCGAAATTATGCCAAGCCCCGGGCGTGAATCTCGTCGAGAAAATCGTACTTATCGGCTTTGTGTTCACATTTCCCTGCAAGAACAAAGTATCTGGATTTGCGCCGGACGGATTTCCACCAATAATGGAGCCATATTTGAGGACGATTTGGTTGGTGCTATAATCACTCGATTCGAGGAAGAAGAGCTGATATTCGTGAGCAGTATCGAGGGGTCGGGCGGTGTCTTTCATGACTGAGAAGTGTATGGTTTTAACGCCAGTCGTGGAGGCGTCAGTGCCGCTGTTGGAGAGAGGGAGGAGTTCTGCGCGGCGGAATCCGGTTTGGCTGTTGAAAATGGATTTGTCGCTGAAGAGGTCAGTGAGAGTGTTGGAGGGGTGTCACAGGGAGATGTACTTGATGGTCACTTCGACAGCTTTGGTTCCGGTAGAATCGAACTGGTTGGTCAGTTCTAGAAATCTCGACGATGGATTGGATCTTACAAGTGATGAGTTGATATTTGGTAGCTGCAGAACGCCGCTCCACTTCAGGTCTGGAAACATCAATATCGTATATAGACAGATTCATAGTACTTACTCGCTCCAAGCACATATTGAGCATTGAATGGACTGGAACTGCCATCGAAAGTCGCCAATGTTACGTCTTTGGTAACTCGACCATCGAATTGAAGTGGACATTTCTGCGCCGCGACACTTGCTGCCAACACTATTATAGAGACAAGATACATGTCCTAGGTCAAAATTTTAGGTCAAAACAAAAGTCAGAATGCGGTTAAGTATTATCCAAAGAAGACGACGGCTACAATTACAATTTTGCAACGACTCTCAACCCAGAAGGAAGAAATTACGAGGAGAGTTTGCAAAATCATGTTGTTGGCGCCTAAGCCGGGTATTCATCAGCCTATTTGTGACTAAAATGAGGCCGATTGGAAGTCGTATGAAGTCCATGATGCAGTTGGGAACGTCTAAACCCGGTCTCGTTTGGATGAAACGGAAAGAGCTGACGTCGGAGATAGATGAATAGAGCACGTGACGAAAGTATTCTCTTGTTCCCTAGCTGTCAGTGGGTAAGGTACTTTTGAGTCTAGGAAGGTCGCTTGCATTGACCATGGACTGCTGATCAAGGGACAACAAAGGGACTATCCCCACCAGGGACCCGGCCAACATCCAGAGTCACCAGATCACTTCGCGGTTTTGAAATGGAAAATCGACAGACCATTGCTAGGTATATTGCATCACCTACAATATCACTGACGGAAAATCTTCATTGGACTCTCCGTAGGGATGTGTCTCGTGAGTGCACTTTGTCAAAATGATACTGCAACCCCGCCAGCAACATTCAGGCTACTTAGCCACGTTAATCTGGGTAAAAGTCAGCCCATATAGCATCAAACGTCGGAGCTTATAACCAAGACGTAAAGACAAGCTTTTCGGATGTACGGCACATTTTGATGATAGCCATGGACTCATTCGGAGGCTGATTCCACCGTTGAGACGATTCTCTGGGGAACTTGGGCAGCTGCACGTGACATTATGCGATTGAGTTGCGTGCAGAGATGCCTTCAAAGAGAACGTCGACCTACGGTTTGGCGGCATAACATAAAGAAGGATAGATGAGAATTGATACTCTGTTCTTTGGACTTGAATGAATGGTAATGGGCAATACAGATTCCTCTGTCGATAGTCTCAATGTTTTGAGGGGTCCTAAGCGAAAGCAAAAGGGGCTCGCGAAAGCAATGAAAACCCTCTCAAATTCCCTCAATGTCAACAAAAAACAATATATCCTCTTGAAAACCATCTTCCTCAGCCAGAAAAAAAATCTACAAGTGCCATTTCGTCCAGCTTCCAGAAATTTTGAGCGCTTCAAGGCGATGCACGTGATGACTGCTGCTTGCAGGGATTTGATAGGCCAGCGCGAATTGTGCGGTGCTGCGGTCTTTTTGCGGCGAATCGCCACAACCAGCATCGATTCATCAACATATCAGCCAGAATTATCAATCAATCAAAGAAGTGCGCAGCGTAGCTACATACGAGTGGCAGGTCATAAGTCATAGGTGGGTAAAGAATGTGAGTCGTCCGCAAATTCACTTTCTTCTCGCAGGTTCTCGCCGTTCCAGTCTTTCTTTCCTCCTTCATAAACACCTGCATCGCCGTCCCTCTTGCTCGAGGTCTCCATCACACCTTCCCCAGTTACCTCTCAAGACAAGACCAACGCGAGTGCGAGCAATATATGCGATGGACTCTACACCACCAATTTTAGAGAAGATGTCTCATTCGACAGCCGCGACAAACATGGTTACGACTTCATTTATCTTGTCTAACCTCCACTGTCCATCTTGCGTTTCCCATATTCAAAACACTTTATACGCTCTCAAACCTTCTCCAGCTACCGTATCACCGTCCCTCGTATCATCTGTAGTCACAGTTGAACACGTCGCAACTCTATCAGCCACGGAGATTCAAGGTGCGCTGGAAAATGCAGGCTTCGATATCTACGACGTTGCACCAGACGCCAGCCGACCTCCCACAGGAGTATCAGTGGTGGGCCTCGATGGATCAGATGGTTACCTTGATCGAGTTATCAATAGACTTTCGTCGGACCCATATTCTCGCCGAAGGAAGAGTTCGAGGCCATCATCTGAGCACTTTCAGCATTGCGAAGCATGTCGGCAAGACGGAGGTGCAAATTCAAAACCCTCGTCCTCTGCTCATCATGGAGCCGCAAATACTATGTACCAAACCCAGGACAACAAACTGGTCACCATTGACTCGGTCGACACACAGGCCAGTGCGGATACATGGCGTGCCTCCCTCGCTGTCGGGGGATGACATGTGCTGCCTGCGTGGGAGCTATCACCGAGGAACTGGAAAAGAAGTCTTGGGTCAGAAAAGTTGTCATCAATTTGATTTCAAACAGCGCCACTGTAGATTTCGTTGGTGAAGGACACAAGGACGATATTGTTGAGGCTATCGGGGATATTGGATACGATGCAGCTATTGATACCATCATCGACAGCAGCAAAGTCGATCCGGGCATTCGAAGTGAGCTTCGTACTGTCGAGATCAAGGTAGATGGAATGTTCTGCGACAACTGTCCTCCTCGAGTCCATGCAGCACTCTCAACTGCATTCGGCACCAATATCAACATCGATAGACGTTTGGCTCTTGAGGTCCCTGTTCTGCAGATCTCTTACACCCCTCGGATACCGGATTTCACGATCAGGAATATCGTCGCAGCTATTGCGGCAGTGGATGAAGCCATCAAGCCGTCCATTTACCATCCTCCCACACTTGAAGAACGATCTCGGCAACTCCACGCTAGAGAGCAGTTACGAATTCTGATCAGAGTTGCCCTGACATGCATCATCGCTATTCCAGCTCTGATGATCGGTATCATCTATATGAGTTTAGTGCCTGCGAACGATCCAGGCAAGATGTTTTTGATGCATCCTTTGTATGCTGGGGTCAGCCGAACACAATGGTCACTATTCATCTTGGCAACCCCAGTCTACTTTCTTTGTGCCGATGTATTTCACATCCGTGCGCTGAAAGAGATCAGATCCATGTGGCGACGTGGTAGTTCAACACCCTTACTTCAACGATTCTATCGTTTTGGAAGCATGAACATGCTCATGTCTCTCGGTACTTCGATCGCCTATATCTCATCCGTTGCTCAGCTTATTGCAGCTGGCGCCAAAGGATCAAAACACGTGGAGGACAGCGGGTTTTATTTCGATTCAGTCGTGTTCCTGACTCTCTTCCTCCTGGTCGGTCGTCTCATCGAATCATACAGCAAATCCAAAACCGGCGATGCGGTTACGATGCTTGGGAAGCTGAGACCCACTGAGGCGCTTCTCATCGAGGGTTCAGCTGCATCGAGACGATCAAGTGGAGAGACACTCACTGGGCATATGCCAACCGGCGAAGATCTCGCCAATGGGCGCCTATCTGAAACTATCACCTGTGTGAATATTGATCTGCTTGAGTTCGGCGACACTGTCAAAGTTCCCCATGGGGCATCTCCGCCTTGCGATGGCACGGTCGTCCAGGGAGAGTCCAAATTTGACGAGTCCAGTCTGACAGGAGAATCAAGGCTTGTGAAAAAGGTCATCAGTGATGAGGTCTTCTCAGGTACCGTCAACAAAGATTCGCCAGTGTCGGTCAAAATCACTGGTGTTGCAGGGGCCTCGATGTTGGATCAAATTGTGATGGCCGTTCGTGAAGGTCAAACTCGCCGAGCTCCAATGGAACGCATTGCCGACACCTTGACTGGTTACTTCGTGCCATTCGTCACTCTGATCGCTATTACAACATGGCTGGTATGGCTTGGGCTTGGTCTTTCAGGCACTCTCCCAAATAGCTACCTTGGCCACGATTCTGGCGGATGGGTGGCATGGTCCTTACAATTCGCAATTGCTGTCTTTGTCGTCGCCTGCCCCTGCGGTCTTGCACTTGCCGCTCCAACTGCACTATTTGTTGGTGGTGGTCTTGCTGCAAAATACGGCATTCTAGTGAAGGGCGGAGGAGAGGCATTCGAGAAGGCCAGCAAGATCGACTGCATCGTCTTCGATAAAACCGGTACCTTGACCATGGGAGGAGAACCTGTTGTCACAGACTTCAACATAATCCCAGTTGACTTTGGCAAGAACAGTCAGGTTTCTAAATCAAGTATTCTTCGCTTGGTAAAGGAACTGGAGCAATCGAACGACACCAAGGACAACAGCGAAGCAGAGTCCCATGCTACGATCCTCGGTATGGTCAAAGCACTCGAGGAAAACAGCAGCCATACAGTCGCAAAGGCACTTGTATCATTCTGCAAAACCATGCCGGCGTCAACTGTTTCTGTTGACCATGTGGAAGAAATTGCTGGAAGGGGTATGAGTGGAAAATTTATCCTTGGCGGGTCAGTGACAGGTGCTGGCGCCGAGATGATCATTGGCAATGAATCCTTCATGGCAACTAACGAAGTCGTACTACTCGAACCCGCGCGTTCAAAACTCGAGAACTGGAAGCAAGATGGAAAGTCTGTCGCCCTAGCAGCAGTCAAGATCTACAACGACACAGTCCTGGAAACTCCCAGTGGTTGGCGGCTTGCTGCAATGTTTGCTGTTTCCGATCCAATCCGTCCGGAAGCGCCAGGAATTATTGCTGCCCTAAAGAGGAACGGCATAGATGTCTGGATGCTGTCAGGCGACAATCCCATCACAGCTAATGCTATCGGAGCGAAAGTTGGCATTCCTCTCTCGAACATCATCGCCGGTGTTCTACCCAGCGAGAAGGCCAAGGAAATTCGATACCTTCAGAGATCTCTCAAAGCGCGCACTGCTTCTGGAAGAGACTCCCACGAGAAACGTGCCCTCGTCGCCATGGTCGGAGATGGTATCAATGACTCTCCCGCTCTTACCACAGCAGACGTCGGAATCGCCATCGGCTCTGGCTCAGACATTGCCATCTCGTCCGCTGAATTCGTTCTCGTATCCAGCAACCTCAACTCTCTCATCACCCTCCTTGATTTGAGCAAAGTCGTCTTCCGACGCATCAAGTTCAACTTTGGTTGGGCTCTGATATACAATCTAGTTGCGCTGCCTGTTGCGGCTGGGGTATTCTATCCGATTTCCAGTGGAGGTAAACACATCAGGCTGGATCCAGTGTGGGCGAGTCTGGCTATGGCGTTGAGCAGTATCAGTGTGGTTTGTAGTAGTTTGGCTTTGAGAAGTCGGTTGCCGGGTATTGGATTCAAGGCTAGGGATGCCGCTGGGGGGGAGAAATAGGGGTTCATTGAGAAATGAATAGGATATGATAGGATTAGTTGAGCCTTTTGGAGGAAACGGGGTGCGGACACCCAATTGCAACATTCTTTCCTTGTACTTGATTCCTTGCAGTATAAACATACAAATACAAAATTCCCCAAACTCATATAGAATCTCAAGCACTCAGACAATCCACACCAAAAATGCCATGACGAATCCAGCACCCAAGCCCATCCAAAAAGCCCGATCGCTCATTGTCTTCTTCCCCAATCCATCATTACTCACAGCCTCGGCATTCGCTTTAGCGACAGCAGTATCGAATGTCTTTTGTAAAGTATCTTCTTGCTCGGTCACGGCTGCTTGAACCGACGGATCTACAGCCGTGTACCATGGTGCTTGGACGATTTGATCCCAGTTATAGCCTGTGAGGGAGAGGGACGGGCGGAGGGATGAGGGTGCTGCTTCTGTTTTGAGGTCAGCATGGCTGCATAAAGCTTGCTAGACACTTGTGCAATACAGATTTGGGTCTATTTCACGGGCCTTGGATGGAAACACGGGTAGTGAAGATTAGGAGCCAAGGGAAAGGGGTGAAGTACCGTAAACTGCAGCCGTTATTCTCGGATATTTAGTCCCGGTCGTCCATGTTGATTGTACGGATGTGAGGGCTAGGTAGATGGATGCGGCGTATCTTTCTTTGCTGTTTGAGAGGCGAAATGTGGAGGGGATTGGGGGGAAGAAATGTGGGGGTTTTCTGGGTGATTGGTTAGCTTCCGGGTTTAATGAGATGCATGAAGATTGTTGGAACATGGAGAGGGGAGGAAATAAAAAGGCAGGGTTACAGTGATGTCGTGTTGCTGGTGCTTGTTGGTGAAAGCTCTGACGATGGTGAGCTGGTGGAAGTCGAAAGGCTATAGCCGGTGTGTGTTGCTGGTATGAAGGGTGTTGGTTGCTGTGCTGAGGTGAATGGTATGGTAGCGAGGAGCATTGGGAGGAAGATGAGGTGGGAAAACATTCTGGCTGTAAGTCCCGATGGTATAGAGCTAACAGGTCCTTCAGCCGGTCAAGGAACTCAAGCAGAAACGAATATGGATTATATTCCAAAAGAATGCTTCCGAGATCAAGAATTAAAGCGACCCATAAATCAACGAAAGTAACTTTTGTTCCAGGCTATGATTCTCCACACTTAAATGCAAGACACGCTCGTTTTGTCTGATGAGAGCACTGCATGCATCTGCAGCTTCCCGACAATGTTTGATTGAAATCTAGATTAGGCAGTGAGAAGTCGATGGGCCTGCATGGCGCCGTGTGGTTATTATGCCGTGGGACATTGGCTTTGTGCTTCGTACCTTGCATTGTGCTCTGTGGGACCGGAGGGAGAGTCGGCGATGTGTTGGCGGATGTGGGGAGCCGAGTTGCGGGACTGCTGGGTTCTCCGGAGTTGAAGGTGGATGGTGACAGCCAGAGGCCGAATGGCTCGTAGGAGGGCTGAGTTACGAGTTCATACCTGAGATTTCTTCTTGAAGATAGATTTGGAGCGAGTGGAAGATCCCTACCGGGCCGGGACCTGAGAGGTGAAACAAAAAAACAGGACGAAAACTGGTGGTTTGTGAGAAAGGAGGTAGATCATTTCACAGATCTGGTCAATCTAAAGCGACTTATGGCAGGATATGTGTTCCACCAAATTACTGTTGACAGTCTTGATGAGGATTGAAAGTGAAGTAGTTTGAAGAGTTACGATTCAGAGCCCTTGGAGTGACTTAAACTTCAGCGTGGTGGTTAGAATGCATTCACCTTACTGATTAAGTAGGACGAGCAACTCAGGTGACGCACTGATAAAAAGGACGGGACGACAGAAATCCTGGGATCATATCCATAAAGCCCTGAAGCCCATCCAATTTAGTTGGAAAAAAAGGAACGGCACTAGTCACATTTCAAGACGAGAAAGATGTTTTGTTTACCCAACCTCGCTACCCCTGAATGGCGGGGTCCAACAGGGGAACGCTCGCTTGACGTCATCACTCCCCCACTGCAAAATTCTGCAAAGAAATGGTCTAAAAAATTAAAGAGTACTCGTGCATTAATTCCAGAGTCAAACAATCGCAGGAGCAAAGCGAAAGAAAAAGCAAAAAAATGAATGGAGTTACATAGGTCGTACCCGGGCTCGAACCGGGGATTCGGGAAAGGATGTAATATCCGTGATTCTGATATGAAGTCAAAATCCCACGTGCTAACCACTACACTATACCTATTCGTATGTTAGTTGCTGTGTTGTGACTGAGCCAATTGGAGCTACTTACAACCGTCGTGATGTCGGCACATTTACTTATTTGAATACATAATGCAGCTACTGCAATCCCCATTTTGGATGTCGGGAGTGAAGCAAAAACTTCGGCACTAAGTTAAGCGATGTCTCTTCTGACTTGTGGGGCTGCAGGGGAAGACATCTAGAGTATGTAGCTTAGGTCAGGAAATATTTCTTCAGCAGTCCTTCAAAAGGTCAAGCTGCATGCCTCTTGATGCGGATGCAGAAGCACTTTAATAACCTAAGACATTGTTAAAAGGCGGGACAGGAGCAGGGAGAGGAGATTTTAGCGTAGTTCGTCTGCACCTTCTTCACCTCGATGACAACCCTCAAACACTCAAACATGCTGTGCCGTTCCCATGCTGCAATAAAATTCGTTCACATATTCGGAAGCTTCCCGATATCAATTTCCGTACAAGATTTGTCCATGGGACTCTTTCGAATGCATGCTGACCATCTGCCATTTCCTACGCTTTCTGGGTCCTTGAGCTGCTATCAGAGTGACCAATAAGCCGGCCGGCTTATAAGCTAGCCAATCAGCTGTACCTTTTAGCTCAGTCAATCAGCTCGAGATGGTTTATAAGCCAATCAGTTGTAATATCTTCAGCTTATCTTTAGCTTATAAGCTCCTAGGTATTTTATTATTTAATTTTTGAGTACATTTAGTACTTAAAATACCTTTAAAATCGCCTAAAAATCAAAAATATTCCGAGTTTTTATACCTGAAAAAAAAACATTTTAAATAGTATTTAAAAGATATATATTACCTTTTAAAGATTGATATTATTTAAAACTATGATTTAAAAGTTTATATTATATATTTAAAATATAAAATCTATATAATATATCCTTTAAAATTTGATTAAAACGTGACTTTAAATCACGTTGTATTCATAATCTGGCTAATAAGCGGCTTATAAGTTAATAAGCTAAGTCAGTCAGCTAGCCTATACTCTTAAGCCAATCAGCTTCGGATTTCCTTCAGCTGATGACTGACTGATTGGCTTATTGGTCACTCTGGCTGCTATTAATAACCTCTGGAGACCATATTGACATCTGATCTCTTACCATGTCTATGGTATTCATCAGGGAACTCGCTGGGTAGTATCGGACAGCCGATGATCTCATAAGATGTCTTGGGAAGGTGAATCTGTCTGTGCCATCTTATCTGATCATACAGCAATGCATTTCTAGCCAACAAATGGCTTCCATGCCTCCCCGGTTCTGGAAGTATGTCTGCCTGAACCATATTGTAGTCGAATGTGACGAGGACTGACCACACTTGCTTCTCTGGGAGTCTACAACTTGATGAGTATATGATCTGTCCACGCTCTCCCTGTCAGGTTCTCTCTTCATTCTCCCTATGTTTTTCCCCGCTAAAGAATTGCCTCTGTATGTCGGGGCTTTGTTGGTGTTCCTGGAAAATCCGCCATGACTTCCAACACCCAAGATGCCATCATGGCAACAGCCCCCAATGAGTTAGAAATAGCGCCAATCACTGACTGATGCAATCGTACCGACTCCAGCCACAAAGCAAGACGATCCATACCTCGTCGCCTTCGCACCACCATATGATGAGACAACTCCTTGATTTGTAGGAGCTTGGGTGCCATTTTGATTGATGGGATATACTGGGATTAGCATAGGTTGCAAATGGTTCGTTGGGGATTCAGATGGGATTGGAGGGTTTTTTATGGAGTGGTGATGGGAAAGCAGGGGAAACAAAGAATTACCATTCCTTGGCTTCATCGAACTCTGACCAGATGGAAGCTCTCACTGCTTCCGAAAGCATCTCACAAAGGACCTTTTTTAGGTTACAGTCTTGTTTCGAGATCGCTGACTAGCTCGACGTTCTACTGTGCTGGCTTAAGCAACTTCAACACCGTCGAAAGTACTGCGATTGAAATGAACCTACTCAACATCATATCAAGCTGTGTTTCTGTCAATTCTCATTTCTGAGACATGAAGGAACTCCCAATCTCATTTTCCATGACTGTGAGGGCAGTTCATCTGACTGTTATTGCAAACATTTGAAGTGTCCATTCACTGTCTTCCTCACACGCAGCAGAACCAGACAAAGAAGTTGGGATAGTCACTTGGCAAGCCTCCAGCCCATGGTGCAATACGCTGTACAGTTACTAGTCCTATTTCACTGTTGTTACTTCAATGAAGGTTAGGGCTTTGATGTTCAGGTCAGAGAAGTGTTCACAATCAATTTGAGGTTTTGATGTTTGGCGACCTGATTTGCTTTAAAAGTCACCTACCTACCTTTGTTTGTCACGTCAATGCTCTTTCAGTCGATTAAAACCCTGTGAATGAATTTGATGTCGCATTAACAAGCGAATTGGAACAGACAGTTGACTCGGCTACGAACAGCTGTTGTGAGGATATATTTGTCGCGAACATGCGCTGTTGCACGAGAACCAAATCACACTCCGCGATCTGCGAATCTCAACTTCAACGCCAAACAATCACAGGAGACCCAAACCACAAACACCCAACAGCAAGATCAATTCTTCTAGAGCAATCTGCACTATTGTCACATACCTCAACTATCGCAAATATCCCAATAAAAGAACAGCACCATGTGCGTCGAAACAGTTCGCCAATACACTTGTGGGTGCGAAGAAGTCGAAGAAATCATGTTCTGTGAAATCCTCCTCCAACCCGGAAATGGCCACTACTCAAACGGCGCCAAAACTCGTCTGGAAACCGTCCATATGGAGATTCATGAGGAATGCGAGGAGTGCCGCGCGCTAGGGGAAGAGCTCCAGATCGCTCAGGCCAAGGCTGCGAGCCTGGGTCAGGAGAAGGTCGAGACCGCTATCAATCAGGAGAAGAAGGAAGTTCCAGCCGCAGAAGGGCCTTTGGGAGTGGTTAAGGGCGGAAGTGGAGAAGCGCGTAGACATGGAGGGGTTACTGGGAGTGAGGGCGGAGCAGACTCCCAAGGTCGGGCAAGTGCTTCTCCTCCACAACAGTGGTAGATGTTTGCCGCTAAGGCAAGCATTCAGGGAAGAGCCAATAATAACTTGAAATATCTGGACACGCATCGGATATATCTGCTCGCTGTTTGTGCCTTATGGTGGCTTTTGGCTGAAGCAGCATGATGGACTTGGAGACTTTCAGAGGGCATGGCTGCACTCAAGATAACCATACCAATACATCTGAGCATTCAGGTAGATAGCAAGTTATACAATAATAGCAGACAGAGAATGAACCGTATCTTCTATATCGTCGCCTGTTCTAGTGCTGTGCTAATAACTCCAAAGGTCTGGATCAGCAAGTCAACACTAGGTAAAAACTTCTCGGCTAATTCTCACGTCAGCATCGTTTCTTCTTTCTCGTCACTTCTTGCTCGTCCAGCTGAGAGCACCCAATCAGTAGCGACCTTCACTCTAGGTGTTTGCGCTAATTCCAATAGTCGATAACACCAATGCGATGATCGACAACGTCAAATCCAATTGGTCTCAAGACCGGACTCTGCCGCAAATGGCCCGCACATCCCCGCACAGATCTGCAGTAAGCTTAAGATAGTGTGTTCTTTGGCATCTCCTAAAAGGGTGGCTGAACCATCTAATGCATGCTGATCTCGGTGGCTTCACCATACGTAGCGCACATCTGTCCAGCAAGGTGCTAGACTCCGGCATAAGGTGGTAACGCTTACTTTACATCACCGCCGCCATATATCGTTTGTAATTGGTCCCAGTTTTCCCTTCCAAGATGTCGCCAAGTGACTATTGAAGCCACGATTCAGACGGCACGCTTACAAGTTGTGAAAATGCAACTATTAGACAAACTCTCATTTAGGTTGTACATAACAAGATCCACATGACGATCGTTGCTCTAGTTATAAATGGGACGATCTGACAGAGGTAGGGTATATATTCGAACTATCCCCCCCTGTCTGATCCACATCAACCAGACTCTCAAATCTTTTCAAAGTCCTCCGAATAATTTTTTATTCAAGTCAAGACACCAATGAATATGTTCACTCGCGCCCTCATACTCGGTCTGGCAGCATTTGCAGGTGTCAACGGTGCAGCGGTATGCACACCTGAAGGTCGCATTGCTGGAGGACAAGGCGTCATTACCGCCTATGCCCAAACAGCGCCCGGCGCAACACTTGCGGCGTTCCGCGACATCCCTTTCGGTATTGGTGGCTTTGGAGGCAAATGCATCACAACCATTCTCGCTGATGGACTCCCCGGAGCGCCAGTTGGTTTCACGGGAAATGATGTCGTTGCTTTCGGTACCGCGACTCGTCAGGCATTCTCGAAGGTCACTGGATTCTTCACAGATTTCCCTCAAAATAACAGCATGGTGATCAACAATGCGAACATCGTAAGTTGCGTTTTTCTAGACTTCTCTTGCGTTTTTCTTTTGTAATGCCTTCTATCCCCGTTTAGTGCCTTAAAAACATACTTACATCTAAAACAGACACTGGGTGTACGAAGCATCGTCCCAGTACCTATCACGTTCAATGCAGACGTCTACCTCGATTACAGCCCTGCTCCGGACTGTCGTGTCCAAGCTGTTCGCGCATATGCCCGTATCCCGAGTGAAGTTCTCGGCTGGATGACTGCCAACCCGGGCGTTCCACCGATCCTCGCTGGAATCATTGGAACCGACAACCCGATCAACGACTGGTTTGGAACCCCACCTACGGGCAAATAGATATGAATAATGAAGAGGGGGAGAGATGCGATTGTTCGTTCTCGGGGATAATAGGGAAAAGAAGGGAGGGGAAGTTATGTCTGCATTGTCGTCTCGCTTAGGTTGGTCATGGGTTGCGACTTTTGGAAAGCGTTTTTTGAGGCATTATGATGCACTTTATACCTAACTGAATGTTTCTTATGGTGCTTTTACTTAAACAAAGTTTTAAAGCTGTCAGAACGACGACATCATTATTCTGCTTCGAAGCCCGAAAGTGGTAATTGTACACAATACAGTAAGCAACCCAATTGTCATGTTTGAGGGCCTCGCAAATGGACCAATGAATAGACACAGAGTCCTAAACACCCAGAATTATCAAAGGATATACCCGGGGGCATCCGGATGTGTTGACGGGTGGTATCCCGGATAACTGAGGTAGTGACCGGAGTCCGAGTATCATAGAGTATGAAAAGAGTAATATTATCATAGAGTATGAAAAGAGTAATATTTTCATTAGGATTCATAAACAAAAATATATATAAATGAACTTCTGAATATCTAGAATCGATAAGATTCAGAAATTCTATTGAGACTTATGATATTCTAGTGGTATTTAAAAGTCCTTCTATGATCCGGGTATCCCGCCGAAAAGCAGCGGATAAAACCTAGCTTACCCGGGAGTCTCACACCGGATAGGTAGTGCCCGTAGGGATTTTTAGTGGACGGATCCTGGATTACCCATACCCGTACCCGCTAACAATTCTGTAAACACCGAAAGTTCTCTCGGCGATTTGCAAACCCCCTCCATCAATTTGTTACCCGGACCTGGCATAATGGAGACTTGATGCGGGGTAGTGGAGAAGCCGTGGCAGTAATTCGGTAGTGCAACAACCGAGAGCCGATTCATCCAATTGCAAGGACAATTGAGAAGCTGAAATATACTTGGCCCATGAAAATATGGAAATGCCTAATACAAGGCATTGCCCCTCACTGACTCGTATGAGCTGTTGTCCCCTCTATCAGAGATTCCTGTCTTCGTCTCTTTCTTTCTATTCAACTTTTCATACAAGAATTCACACAGAAAGTAAACCAACTTGTAGTCATTTTTTCAAGATGAGCCCCTCCGCAACTTCCAACGGTCATGCATCCAATAGCACCTCAAAGCTGTCATGGGATTCTTTCCACAACACCATTGACGGAAAGGCCGATTCCTCGAAGAGCAGCCGTCATGGCATCAATCCTGCCACTGAAGAGCACAGCTCAACAGTACCTGTAGCATCTCAAGATGATGTTGAGAGAGCCATGGTAGCAGCCCAGAAGGCCTTCAAGACTTGGTCTCAAGTGCCATATGCCGAGCGGCAGAAGGCAGTTCTTGCTTACGCTGATGGCCTCGAGGCTGAGAAGGAAGAATTCGCAAAGTTACTCACCAAAGAGCAAGGAAAGCCGGTAAGAAATGCAAAAGCAAGTAATCAATGGTGAACCTCGTACTAAATAAGTGTAGATAATGTTTGCCCGGATCGAGCTCGACGCGGCTGTCTCATGGCTTCGTGCTGCTGCAAGCCATGATCTTCCGCAAGAGCAAATAGAAGATGACGAGAAGACAATCGTTGTCCGATATACTCCCCTCGGAGTAGCAGTCGGTATCGTCCCTTGGAACTTCCCTATCATGCTTGCATGCGGTAAGATTGGCATGTCCCTTGTGACTGGAAACCCAATGATCGTCAAGCCATCCCCATTCACTCCGGCCGGAGGTCTCAAGCTCGTCGAGCTCGGTCAACGATTTTTCCCTCCTGGTGTTCTCCAAGGTCTTTCTGGAGACGACAATCTTGGTATTTGGCTCGTCGAACATCCTATCCCTGCGAAGATCAGTTTCACTGGTTCAACTGCTACCGGAAAGAAGGTTATGGCGTCTGCGAGTAAGACTTTGAAGCGTGTTACTCTTGAGCTTGGTGGAAAGGATCCAGCTATCATCTGTGATGATGTCAATGTCGAGGAAGTTGCTGCAAAGGTAGGGCCATATTCCAAATCTCCAGAGTAGTAGCTAACAGTAAGAACAGATTGCAACCTTAGCATTCCTCAACTCTAGCCAAGTAAGTCAAACTCATTCTCAGTTAAAACTGCGTCAAGCTAATGCCAAATAGGTCTGCCTCGCCGTCAAGCGGATTTACGTTCACGAGAAGATCATCGACGAGTTCCGCGACGCAATGGTCAAACACACAAAGACACTCAAGCTCGGTGAAGGAAACGAGGAGGGCGTATTCATGGGTCCAATCCAGAATAAAATGCAATACGATCGTGTTCAGGGCTTCTTCGATGATGCCAAGAAGGAGAAGATGAACATTGTTGTTGGAGGAGAAACCCCATCTGGAAAGGGATACTTTATTACACCCACGATCGTCGATCGTCCAGCCGAGGACTCGAGACTTGTTCTTGAGGAGCCTTTCGGTAAGTCAAATCTTCTTTCCCCTTTCTCTTCTGATACTTCGAATGCTGACAGTAAATCTAGGTCCAATCGTCCCACTCCTGAGCTACGCCACTGATGACGAGGCTATCGAGAAGGCAAACAACACACACTACGGTCTTGGAGCCTCAATCTGGTCGTCCAACATCGAGCGTGCAAACAAGATGGCTCTCAAGATCGACGCTGGTACCGTCTGGGTAAACACTCACACCGAATTGGATCCCCGTGTGCCATTCGGTGGGCACAAGCACTCTGGTATGGGTGCCGAGAATGGAATGGCTGGTCTGAAGTCGTATTGCAATTCCCAGACCCTTTTCTTGAGAAAGAAGTGAGGTGTAGGCCTTCAATGAAACGATTTGTATTTACCCTGAAAAGATCAACGTGGATGAACTTGTAGCCCTGTCACCAAGGCTTTTGTGGGCGTTGTCGGAGTTGTGTATTCTTGCCGGAGAAGGGATCTGCTTCTCGGTACTGCGCGTCCCCTCGTATATCTGTAACCGTCGAGCCTTTTTTTTTCTAAAGCGTGTCTATCGGGCTTGCCGTCAGGTAGTATCTCCCCTTCATTGAATGTAAGCTCGAGATACTATCCACGTTATTATGATCTCCACGCATCCACTCGTCCACTTCCCACTCAACGACGGCGACCACCACGACTAGCTCTCCCAGTACTTTGCTTTCGTTGTCGCCGGGACTTCTGCCCATCCGCCTGCTTCTCGATGGCCAGCTTATCCCAAGTACCAGCGACCCATTTCGACTGCACGAATTCCTCATCTGCATTGACAGATGAGATGTATATCTTCACGTACGTTCCACCGACAAACTCCAGCAAGCGCTGGAAGAATCTTGTCTCGCCTTCCCGGTCCTGGCTTGTCACAAAGGTGAAGAGATCAGGGTCGATAACGAGATTGATCTCGGTCACACCAAGTAGAGCTCGTCCAAGGAGCCTGAGCCAGTCGTCTTCGTCGACCGCTTCCCTCAGACGGACTGCTGTCACTGGGTTGGAAGTGCTCGCCGCACTGGGGTTGATATGGAGAGCTTGAGAGACCAGAATCTTGATGATATCCAGACGAGTCATTTGTCTGCTCGAGTACTCTGGGAATCGCAGCGCCCAGATTATTGGATATGATGTGTGTGCGGATAAGTCCAACCAGATCGAGCGGTAAACCCTTCGTTGTCTTCGCAGATTTGGTCTGGATGATCATGACTGAAGACCTGCGGGCCGACGCCTGTTTTTGCATCATGGATACTTGGGATTCTGACATTTTCGCTCGCGATCCAAGAAGGAGTAGTCTAGACTTTCGGGCAGGTCTTGCAGCGATTTCAGTTCGAAGATCTGAGTTACTTGGATTTGTTGCAGCATTCCTTTTTGGCTGCTATTCTCAACCTTGATTTCTTTTTGGGTATTGCGTGTTGCTAAAAATTGTTAGTAGCAGTTTTCGGGCATCATGGAAAATGATCTGACCTAGGACTACCGAGACAAGCTGCTCAAGCTGTGGGCTCTGCTACTTGAACATCGCTATTAGTTCGGACAAATGGAATGAGCATGCCAACTTTGCGACAGATTATATCCAGGCTGGCCAATAAGTTAGTCAGTTAGTTGTTAGTTGAGCGAATAAACTCAACTAATTAATTGTTATAAAATTAAGGCAATTAATTAATTAATTGATAAAGGTTTTGGGAGTTTATAAGTTGATATTAAAAATAGAATATATTATATATTAAGTAAGATAGCTTTATAGGCTTTTGCAAAGACAATTACATCTCTATTTTACTAATTTTTTAAGCATTCCTGGTACCATAAAGTAACCCTTAATAATTGAGAACTTTTTATAGTTGTTTGCTTTGCGCAAGACAAGAAAATATGTTTATATTTAGTGCTTATAATTAGTATAGCTAAGAAATTAAAAGCTATTGTAATTAACTTAGGCCATTTTTTTTCTTTTTGTTTCCAATATTTCAATGTATTAATTTTGTTAATTGGCCCTTTTTGCAGATATTAATAATATTAATCTCGTTAACCAAAAATTATCGAAGTAATTTGCTTTGATGTAGGTTTTGTATTAATAATAATATCTCTTAAAAAAGAATGTAAAAATGTAAGTACAGGCTTTGAAAAGAAAAAAACGCCGTAAGTAATTTTTGGAGATTTATACTCATTCTTTCATAATTTTTTGAAAATAGCTTTGCTATTTGTAACAAAAAACAATATAGTACTAGTTTAATTACGCTTAAAATATGATCATTTAAAGCTGGGGTGAAATATCATAGCGGCTTACCAAGCAATAGATTTGTTGGTCTTCTTATACCACTTTTGTATAGCTTCTTAAGCTAAAATAATAAATTGCTAAATGCTTTTATAATTATTAAATTTATCATGATTTGCCTGTATTTTCAGCTTTTTAAAATAATCAAGTAAATGCTTAAGACATAGTAAGATCTTCCACAAGGCTTTATAAGATGATACATCCCCAACTTTTTATAGGTCTACATTATCTTTAAGGTCTTTAATGAGATAAAATAAAGGCTTCAATTATTATATAATAATTTTTAAGATCTTTCACTTAGCTGGAATAAAATAATTGACATGCGCGATAAGACTTAGGCTTTGCGAGCACTTGAATTAATAGAATGTGTTCATTAATTAAATGAAATTTAAGTAAAAAGTGTAAAAAGGGGAAATGCTCCCCTAAGGCGGTATACAATGGCAAAATCCTATTTAAAAAGTATGCAATGCCAAAAGAGCAGTTTAAGCAAGCTGCAGCCATGCTTATACAACATACCCCTTAATCAAATAACAATAAGAATTGCTTTTATTATGATTGGCTATTAAGCGAGCTATTAGAAATAATAAAAATCAGGCAAATAATTGCATTATATAAATAAAGAATTACTTTTTTCCATTTGTAAACCTTAAGCTTTTAACAAAAAAACAATTTTTAATTTGCTTTTAATTTATATTAATCACAATCAATTAAACAAATAAATAATTAAATCAATTGCTTTTCTTGCAAAAATGGGTGCTAAACTTTATTGATTTGCTTGCAAAAGCATTATTTCCTTTTTTATAAATTTGATTTAAGGAATATGAAACTTATTTAAATAATTAATTAATTGCTTATAGGCCAAAAAACCCTTGGCCAAGGCTTTGGGTAAGCGGGCTATTTAGGCTGCTTTCATTAATCAGGTTCGAAAAAAGAAGGTTGCTAATAAAAAGAAATTGGTCCCCTGCTGGGATTGTATGAAAAAAGCAATCCAAAACAAAAGCATAAGCTTTTATTATAATATTATAAATGGCTTGCGCTATTTTAATTGCGCTAATAATAATTATGTTTGCTGCCCCCCTTTTCCTAATGTTTTGGCTGCGTTTTTAAAGTATTAGGATGCTTTTAGTAATAAAAGCTCTTCTTTTGAAATAAGTTTATTTAATTTAAAACAATTAAATATATTAATTTATACAAAAGTTGACCAAGCTTTGAAGCGCTTATTTGGCAATAAAAAAAATGGGTAATGCTGTCCCTGCTGCTCCCGCAGCTTGTATTATTTAAATTGCTTTTAGTATTAATATTAGTGGCCCTTTTTGCTATTATGGCCTTAGCCAAATTATTAATAATAAATTGCTTTTTCCATTAAAATATTCTAAATTTATTTTTTAAAATGCAATTAATTAATTGCTTTCATATATAAATAAAAAAATTCAAAATAAAAAAAAGCATAATAAAAGTATAAAAAAAAAGGAGAAAAAGCAATCCAATTTGTTTGCTAGCTTTTGGGCTAAAATAAAAAAGGTTGCTGCCAGCTTATTTGTTCTTAAGCATAGCTTGGGAGCAATTAATAGCCCTGCTGATTTTTTTAATGCTCTTTTAGGTGGTGGAATCCGGGTGCGCCCTCTTTTAAAAAAAGAAGCTGCTATTGCAAAACAACAAATTATTAAGATTATTAAAATAATTGCTAATTTTTTTAATAATTTTGTTTGGGTTGTTTTAAGCTTTTTAATTAATTAAATTGCTTTTTTTAAGGCTTAAGAACCTTTTTTATTATTTTAAAGTATTTCCCCATTATTATAGCTTGCATTGCGTTTGTTTTTCTAAAATAAAATAATTTTGAGAGCAATTATAAAAACTGCAATAATATAAATAATTCAAAATCAAAAGCTTTTTAAAAAAAAACAATAAAAAACATAAAAAATATTACAAATAAAAAAATAAAAAAATAAAAAATATAAAAAGAAAGCTGTTTAAAAACAAGCTTCTTTAGAAAATTGCTTTAATTAAGCCCGTACATTTATTAAATTAATAAAAGCAATAAAATTTTCGAATTTCTGTTGGCTTAAGTTTTTAATAAATTCATCCGCAGGCATAAAGCCTATGAATAAATACTTTATTAAAAAATTACCCTTTTAATATTCTTAATGTAATCATATATTTTAAATATTAATATAGCAAAGCTTGATTAAGATGCGCTTATTTTCCCCAATAATTAATTAAATTATTTAAATATTATTGCAAAAAATTGTTTAAGCTGCTTCCATATTTAAGCATAATTTTAAAAAGAATTATTAAAATGCCATAACCTCTTTTGCTATACGTTCAACCTCAAAAAGCTCTGCTTAAATAATTAAAATAATGACTATATTTTAATAAGCTGCTTTTCATAAAATCAAGCCATTAAAAAGCATAATAATATACCCTTAAAAAAAGCATTTAATTTCAAAATTATCGCCAAAGAAAATATCTAAGGCTATGATTAAGTAGAAAGCGCGCATTTGGCAAATGTAAATTATTGCCAAAAATTAGGTTTTAAAAAAATATTGAATTGTTTAATTAATAGCAATAAAGTGCTTCTTTAAGGGATTAATTAAAAAATAAAAAAGCTTTAAAGCTGCAAAAGTAATATTTGCGCGCAATATGATTATAATATAAAGCATTAAATCAACTTTCTTTTAATATTCTTTAACTTTTTTAAGAATTGCTTTCCCAAGATTTTTAATAAATTTCATATAAGATAATAAGATGCTTGGGCAGCTCCCATTAACAAATCCAAAACGCAGAGCAATTTTTTGAATATAATTATTGTATATTAAGAAAATTGTTTTAGCCTATTGATTTTTAATAATTTAAATCCCTAAAAATCATGCCGTTTTTTGTTTTTTAATAAGCTTATATGCCAAATTTAATTCATTTATTATTAATTGCGCTTTTGAAATTGCTAAAGCGTAATATAGCATTTGAATATTATTAATATAAAATATCACAAATATTATATATTGCTTATTTATAAATATATAAAGCTTTTTTTATAAAAAAGCAATTTGAGAATTTAAAAAGTTATTATAAAATTGCTGTATTATAATGCTGGGGAATCTCTAAGTCCATAAAAAGCGCGATTGACTTTTATTAATATTTTATTTTGTTTAAATTTATTGGGAAGATAATAGCGTACGCAAGCAGCTGAATTATTTCTTTTTGCATTAATAAATGCATTAATAATATTAAACTGCTTTATTTCCAAATTAAATTAAGCTACCATAGCCATGGCAATTCTAAATAAGCAAGCAGCTAAAGTTGCGGCATATATTAATAAAATAAAGGTTTTAAATTATAAATCCCCTTTAATCATTATTTAAAAGCAATATTTGATTAAATAATTATTAAAATTTACCTTATAAATAAAAACCTATTTTAAAAAAATCAATTGCTTAAAGGCATAGCTATGCTTTATTATCCTTCAGCAATTATGCAACTTCAAATTAGTGATCTCCATAATAGCTCCAGCTTTAAAGTGCTTCTTAAAAGGGTGGTATTAAAAGTCTTTTTAATTTAATAATGCCTTTGAAAGTTGCGATTAATGAATTTTGGAAAAAGCAATTAATTATCGAATTTTAATATTATTAAAAACAAATGCTGCAATTATAGCATGGATTGCTTTTAAATCCTTTTCATTATTGCGCACCTTTTTTTGATTAAGCCAAAAGGTAGCCAAAAAATCATTAAAATGCTTGCGATTGCTTATTAGGTTTAATGCGCCTTTTAATAACTTTTTTATTATAATAAAGTATATATTATAATTAGGTTATATTAATTGTTTTATAACTCTAGTCTTTTGACTTTTATTACTTAATTTTAAAAGCATCCTCTTCCTTTTTAAGGGTTTAAATAGCTTTTGATTTTAATTTTCCGCCGGAAGCAATAGGAGCTGTTTTATCCGCGGCTTAGCATTATAAAAATTATTATATTTAAAAAGCTTCTTAGCCTCAATTGCTTAAAATAAAGCTTTTATAAGCTTAAATTTAATATTCTTAAATGTTTTCTATTGCTTTTTAAAACCTTGCTTTAAATTATGTGGCTTTTAAGCTTATAAAACAACTTATGAAATCGATTTGCGCTTTGCATATATATTAAGTCTTTTGGGATTTATTATATTACGTAAAACACTTTTTTCAATTGCATTTAATACTGCTAATTATTTTAATATATTAATATTTTATGAAACCTAATCAAAATGCTTATGAGTTAAAAGTCTAGTGCTCTTTTGTATTTTCACCTCCAAATTCTCACTAACAAGCACTAAGTTAGTTAAGGGCTTAATTAAAAGTTCAATATCTAAGTCCATTAATTTAAGGGGAAATTGCTTTACCCCTAAGATTATAAACTTAAATTTAATTAAAGGCGTTGTTGCTACCCTTAAATTAATAGGCTCCTTGATTTCCATAGCTTTTAAAGCTTTATTTAATTGCTTTTATTTAAAAAAAACACCAGCATTTAATTGCAGCATATTATTAGCATTTAAGCGGTTTATTAATATATACTCAGCATTCTAAGCCCCCATCTTGTTTTTTTTAAAGCAATTCGGCTATTTTTTAAAGTTTTGCGCGCAGCTGGCCGGCCGCTTTCTTAATATTAAAAAAGATAAAAAATAAGGTTTTATTAAAAGTAACATTTTTTATGATTATTATATGCTATAATTAAAGCACCTAAATCTTATATATATTAAACAAAACGTAATTAATCAAATATTTAATATGCGCTTTTAAATTAATTTTAAAAGCTCTCTTTTTGCAAAGCGCTTTTCAATCTTTTAATAATAAGTATGCGCATAACCTATACGCATAAATCCTGCTTTAATTAGGCCGTAAATTAATAATGAGTTTAATAAGTAATTTTGGATTATATTATTTAAAGTATTATTTGAATCAAAAATGAAGCACCTTATTTAAACTTTTAAATGCCTTTTGTGCTAAAAAACTTATATTATAAAAATATATTGCTGCAAAAACAATTTTAGGCCATAATATTTTAAGAAAATTAGCAGCAAAGCGCATTTTAATTGCTTTTTTAATAATTTCCTTGCTTGCTTGCTTTGCTTCCCCATTTGGCTTATAAATATATAATAGCATGAATTTTAAATTAATACCGCTTTTATAGGTTTATTTCTTAAATTAAATTGCTTTATTTAATTTAATAATTAAGGTTTTGTTATTTTGGCAAATTTTATAAATAAAAAGGCCAAATTGCTATTTTATTTATTATTCAAAAGGTTAGAAAGCAGCTAATATTGCGTTCAATTTTTTGCTTTTGAATATAAAGCCATAAAAAACTCCTATAAATTTGTTTTTAATTAAAAGAAGCCAATTGCTTTTATTAAACTTAAGAAAATAATTAAATAAATCCTAAATAATTTAATAAAAAGGTTAAGTAGCTCTTCTTTCAAATAATCGCCAATTAATATTTTAATATGCTATTGCTAAAGCACATTGCTTGCATTTTACCCTTATAAGGCCTAAAATTTCAATATTGCAAGCATTTTTTATTAATGCTTATAATACTTCTTTCCTTAAATGCCCTGCGCAAAAGTGCCATAAGTGCGCTATGTTTTATTAAGGTCTTAAATAGCGCCTGCTTAATTAAAAACTTTATTAAATGCTTTTTATTATTATTGAAAACATTAAAAGTCCAAAATCAAGGCATTTCAATGCATTAAAAGCAATTGATAAAGCAAAAAAGTAATTATTAAGCTTGTATTCAAAAAAGGCTAAATTTGCATAGCATTCTAAGTTCTTAATAATCACATTGCTCTTTATTAATCCATAGCGCAAAATACAATCTAAACCATTATACCAAATTCCTTTCTTTAATAAACAAGCTTTTAAAATGATATTAATATTAAAACCCTTAATAATAGCAATATTAGTAAGCTTTAAGTCTATTGTATTTGGCCCGTTCTTTTTATTAAAAGCACCTAATATTAAGCAAATACCCCGTTTTTTCATTGATAAGCTTAAAGTACCAATCTTAATAGCGTTATCAATAATTGCTTTTACAAAAGAGCCAGGGATTAAGAAATTAATTAAGTTCATTAAATAAACTGCAGCTCTATTATTAACCAAAATGCTCCCAAAAAGTGGGTAACAATCAAAGTCCCATATAATATATACTCCAATTGCTTCCATTGCAAAATCAAGTAATTAAGGGCTAATTATTGCAAAAACTATTTTTTTAAGATATACTAGCGCCAAAGGTTTTAATAATTGGATTGCTTTAATATTATTAACTAAAAGGAAGCAATTGAAAAGGCGGTTATTAAAAAAGCCTATGATTTGTTAAATAGGGAGCATTTTCCAGCTACATTTATTTGCTTTGCTTTAAAATTCAATAAAGATAATGGCTAGCTTTAAGCATATCTTCTTAATCTTTTTGATTAAAGGTAGATTGCGCAATTTGTTTTCAATGAAATTATTAAAAAAATAGCGCAATCGAAAGCATTCCAATGGCTTATATTAATAAGAACCCATTGCGCAAGCGCAGTCCTTAAAAAAGCTACCCAATTTAAAAGGGCAAAAGCAAAAAAAAAAAGAAAACGTATTATTATTATTAAAAGCATTTGATCTGCTATTAAAAATAGCAATTAAATATAACCCAATAGGCTTTTTAAAAAACAATTCGAATTGCGATTGTTTAGCCAGAGCTGCAAACATTATATTATATTAAATTAAAATAATTAAATAAGGTTTCCTTAAGGTGATATTTTTCCAAAGCTCGGCGGACTTGTATTGCGCCCATTAGGAAGCTAATCAAATTTTTACTATTTTTAAAAAGGTATGAATTGCTAAATCCCCTATCACAAAATCCAAATTATAAAAAAGCGCCTTTTAATAGGCACATCTCCATTCCTAAATTCAAACAATAGGCTTAATTTATTAATAAATTATTTTATAAAGCATTGCAATATAATTCTTTTTAATTTAAATTAAAATACTCAAAGCTAAAAAAGCGTAATCTTGTTAAAGGATTTGCATTAATTATTAAATAATCCAATTGCGCTCGTAAATATTCTTGCTTTTTAAAAAGATAGCGCTATAAATGTCATTATTAACATGCTTTTAAACCCACTTCATAGCGGCCTTATAACTCCTTGCTTTTTTATTCCAAAAGGGCATAAGCATTAAATACTTTATCAAAAGCAGCTTAAACTTAGCCGCAACCTCTTTTAAGGTTGCTACCTTATAATTTGCTTTATCAGGCTTTGCTCCCTTAGCCTTAGGATCTTTGATATCTCTTTCCCAAATAACCTAAGCCTTAATTATTGCTTTAGCCTTTCGTATATCATTAATCTTATATTTAATAATAAAAAGTATTAAAGCAATTGATTTTATATCCAATGGGCTTATTAAATTGGGAGCATCTAAATCAAGCTTTATCCAAATCTTATTTAAATAATAAAAATTCTCATAAGCTTAAAATCATATAAGCCAAGTGCGCTTATCATAAATAAGCAACAGCTTTTTAGCTATGAATTTGTTGTTTATTATGGAGAGGTTGCTTTTGAGAGCTTAAAGCGTAAAAGAAAATTCGAAAAATTCAAAAAATTAAAGGAAGGAGGAAGAGTGAGAAGAAAGCAATTAAAAGATTTAAATCCAACTTTTCTTTAGGCTTTTTTGCAGGTTATTAGGGTCAAAAAAGCGGTATATTGAAATAGCGGTAAAAACTCTGCAATAGGTAGCTTGCAAAACCTCAAAAACTTTAAAAAACTTAAAAAGCTTTAATCTCATTAGCTGCGCGCAATATAAAAGAATACTAATTTAATAGCTTTGTTATAAGGCTCATAACTAACGTGCGTAATAAAACTCAGGCTTTGCAAGCACTTGAATTAATAAAATGTGTTCATTAATTAAATAAAATCTAAATAAAAAGTGTAAAAAAAAGAAGTGCTCCCCTAAAGCGATATACAATAGCAAAATCCTATTTAGAAAGTGTGCAATGCCAAAAGAGCAATTTAGGCAAGCTGCAGCCGTGCCTGTACGACAATAATTATTATTAAAGATCTCTTAATTAAAAGGCTTTATAAAAATACGTAATTTAAAAGCGTAAGCGTCAAAAGCTTTATGCAACTCAAAACCTTGGCGAATTATGCTATATATGGCATTTTAGCGTATATCTCCATCGACAACAAGCTTTTACTTTTTGCTTTTAATTCTTCCTGTATTAAGTGTTGTTTATAATCTCATGAACAATTCAATCCGCTTCTTAAAGGCTAATATGTGTTATACTAAATTGTGAAGTTTTCCAACCTTTTTATGTCATTTTTAAAGCTTACAGCGATTTTTAAGGCCAGCCTTCTTATATTTATTATTAAATAAAGCTTTATTTTAATTAAAGAAGTAAATGCTGGCAATGAGGTTAAAAATGTGGCTTATATAGCGTAATCTTTTATTTTTAAAGTTAAATCCCCATTGTTTTTCAAGCTTTGCGAGTATAGTATTATTATTAGTCGCATTATTAAGGACAAAGTAGCTAAGGTTATGTTTAATAATGTTGAATCGTTTAAAAAAGGTAAGAGGATTAAATATTGCTTTAAAAAAAGTTAGTAATTAAAAGAGGAAAAAGCAGGAAAGGGGATGTATACCAACACTAGTCTTTTCATGGCCAAGGAGCTTTGGGAGGCCAATAAGGCGTGTTATGGCTTTATATTTTGAGTTAATAAAATGAATCATAATACTAAATATATTGATCTTTTCTTTTTTTAATCCTTAGCTATTAAAAGTGATAGTAATCTTTGATTTGGCGTTTCGAATTTTCTTAATAATCATAGGCTCAAAAAACTTAAAATATTTGTAAATTCAATTCTTAATCATTAAATAAGAGGTAAGCAAAGCTTTTGCAGCATTTATATTAGCGATTTTAAAGCAGCGGATGAGTTGTTTTAAGGCTACTTTGCAATATTTTATACTATTACAAATGATTCATTTTAAGAAGGCATTGTAGAATTTCTATTATTAAAATAGTATAATCTGATTATATGTGTTATTAATAATACCAAAGGCTTGTACAGCCTTAGCAAGACTTTTTTGTTTTCATATATTTCCTTCTTTATTTAATAGGTGTTTTTTGTAAAAGTACTACTTCGCATTATTAAGAATGTTGGCGGCGAAGTGAAAATCTAAATTGTAATTAAAATCCTTATTATAATAGCCTTTAAGATTAACTTTTGATTTTGCAAATTAAGGAGGGAATATATACAAAATTTGCAGTATTAATATATTGGTTTATAAGCTTTTTTAGTATTTTAAAGCGTATAATCTAGTTTTCAAACCTATAAGGTTCTTGGCTTTTTTAATACTTCAGCAAACATCATTTCTTTGAGGAACCTATGTGGGAATAGATTCTAATTATTAAATAAAGGCTCCCCAAAATTGTAAGAAGAGTAGTTTTTGTTAAGGCTCTTATTTTAGGGGTTGTGAAAGTTATAAAATGCGTTATATTAAGGCTTTGGCTATTTGCAGCAATTTTGTAATATTTTTGGCTTTATAATCATTTTAAGGGCTGGTTTTTGCATTATAGTAGCCAAAACGTTTGGTATAATGCGAGAAGATGCAGCAAGTACTTATATATTTTTATTATTAATAAGGTTAATAGGAAAAGCGCATAAGGAAGTCATTTTTAAAAAAATTATATTAATAATCAATAAAACATAAAAAGGTTTATTAGGAATGCCTTTATAAGCCGGATGTTTTATGCTAATGCAAAAAGATGCTTAATCATAATTTAGGCCAATCAAAGATCTGTATTTAGCCTTGGCAATCTTGCAGGCCTTACTCAAATATATTCGGGGTATATTTAGACTTTCAAAAATCAGAAATATTACTTTAAAACTCACTTTAAAATCATAATATAAATAAATCTTAGCTTATAAGCAATTAATATAAAATCCCCCAACTAATTGACTTATTACAGCGTAAAAGTTAATTGACTAATTTATGGTTTAGGTGGGAGCTTATATGGTTGGCTTAAATCAACTGACTTATTGGCCACCCTGATTACATCAAGAAAGCCTAACGCAACGTGGGAAGACTTCCTATTCCGGACAGCTTGAACGATCGCCCAGAAATGGCAACTCCATGGGCTGGACCTCGCACGAACGGGCTCGATCGTGTGTGCTCATCTTATGATAGGCCTGTTCCAGTTGCGGAGGTAACTGGAGCCAGCCGTCGCATAGTCGAGGAACAACATCTATTTCCGTAATTGCTCCGACTATCACAGTCTTTCTGCGAACACTAGAATACTACGGAGGAATCCTGATTCTCACATCCAATCAAGTAGGTAGATTGTCTACACATGGCTGTGAAGGGGTGCTCGACTTGGGGTTCAACGATTTAGGAATTCATGCCCCATCTTACAGAATCCATAAATCTACATTTCGTGCAGGAGAATGCTGGAGATGAGGAGGAGAGATTGATTCAGATGCTATCGAGTCGAGCCACGGTGAGGCGGGAGAATCGAATCCCAGCAAGCAAGGCCCAGAGAGATTCCACCGACGAAGATTGTATTAGAAGAGCCCAAGATCCCTCTCCATTTCAGTTCTTCACCCTCACCATAATCCATCACATTCACTCTACAACATCACACTCACTCATTCCATACTCACCGCATTCTTTCAAGACAACCAAGTGAATCCTCCAAACAATCAACATGGAGTTCTCCGCTCTCTTCATCGCCATCTTGGCTGCTGCCCTAGGGCAAGTGTCCCCTCCACCCAATCATTCCAATCGCCTCTTGGGCAATGCGCTGACTCTCAAACAGCGCTCTTGCCAACTTGCACAACATCGGTTGGTGCTACGACCTACTCCCCGCCGAGAGCTTCAGGACCGGCGGCTCCACCAAAGAAGTGAGTCTCCTCCTATACTCATTCCAGCAGATCTAGATAGACTGCGAGATACCAGTCAAGAGCGTGTTACTAACTCATTCGCAGCGAGATGACGTCACCCGAAAGGCCTGCGCTCGCTACAAGCTCCGCAACACTGGGAGCCAGCAGTGGGACAAATGCACTGACTGCGCTACATGGTAAGCTTACAACTCTTCCTATTACTTACTCTCTTGACTAGAAGTGTCGATTGTTTACTGACGAGCTGGATATAGAGCACCAACGGTGCTGAGAATATTGTCTGCCGATCCAACGAAAAGCACGTAGGTGGTGACGAGTGGAACTACTACTGCAAGCAAGAGGGAGCCACTAACTCCAACGCATCATAGATGCTTCATCACCATACAATTTTCTTGGATAGTGCTGTTTTAGATGGTTTATGATTGTGTTTTTTGATTTAGAGTTGTGGTGTTGTAGATGGTTTTGGGGAAGGTACTCACACTGACGAGGATCTTGACTCTCGCCTTCTCAGGTTACCTATCAATCCATCTTTTCTCGTCAACTTTTGAAGCTTGATTCATGTGATCCAAGAGCTTTCGCAAGAGTGAGAACATTTATTTTGTGTGGGACTGTCGTTGTGCGCACATTTGGAAAAGCAAGCCTTCAAGACGCTGACATTGTAGCGCTTTGAGCCTGCGCCCTTCGCTAATATCTCGCGATCCTTTGTTGATGCTCGCTAAGCCAAAAAAAAAAAAAAACACAAAAAAACACCATCACCATGACCACAACTTGCGGATTGTTACACAAACGGGCTGGTAAAATATTATCTCCGTGCTCAACGTCCTACTGCCTAGCTGAAAGTGTGTATGGCGGAGGTAGCTTCTAGGATTTATCAAGAATTACAACTTTCAAAAAAATAAATTATATCCCACTATTAATCAACTTTGTGAAGTTACAACATGCCCATCACTACTACTAAGCCCAGCAAGAATGCGTTCGACATCAGTGACCTAACACCACCAGCAGTGTTCGTCCCAACAGTTGTGGGGGTCGAAGAAGAGCCCGACGCCGTTGGCGACCCATTCGCCCCTGTGCCATTGCCACCCACGAAAGTCGTATTACAACGT
Source organism: Helotiales sp. F229 (assembly GCA_002554605.1). NCBI lineage: Eukaryota > Fungi > Ascomycota > Leotiomycetes > Helotiales > Helotiales sp. F229. Next base: position 5,487,870 of record MXAW01000004.1, on the reverse strand, counting down.
CCATCATACATCGTCCCCTTCGCCAAATTCGCCCCCGTCATATTCTGATACGCAAGCCTCACAAGCGTATCTTCCCCAGGGACATACTGCGGCCATCCATCCTCATACGAAGTAAGACCATCAACCGGATTCTTCGCAAACGTCGCCCACGCTCCACGGAAGTACGATCCAATCGCAATCTCCGCTTCCGTATCGTTCGGGATTCCGCCTCCATTAGGTGTGTTGCCGAACAGCACCGCGAGTTCACTTGCATGCCATGCGCCAGAATACGGAACGGTAGTGATCTGTGTGTTGGGGAAAGCACCGAACCATCTATATCGCCACGTTGGGACACCATTCGCGATCGAGAAGGCCGCTCGCTCAGCACTAGGACAGGTGAAACTTTGATCGTTGAAGTTCTGGTAGAAAGCATCCGTGTTTGTGTTGTTCCTGAAACTGTCCAAGACGCGGAAGAGTCCAGCTTCATAGTCGGCGCTGCCGACTAGGACAGGCAGTTTGGAGAATTTGCCTTCGAGAGCAAGTTGCGTGTAATTGGAGAAGACGATCTTCTCATCGATGGTAGGGCCGAAACTTGATGCTATGGCACTTTCGGTGGCACCTTGCGCGATGGCTTTGATGACATTTTGATATGATTTGGATTTCATGCAAGTGAGCAGCTGGGCTTGATCTGAGGATGCGTCGCCGCAATCCAGGACCTTGGCAGCTGCATACCAATACCCAGCAGCTGCATCCGGGGTATCGGCACCCAGACCTTGACGAGGTCCCAGTATCGAACCACTCTGTTGGATGAAGCTGTGTGCAATCGGATCTTCCAGCCAAGCAAAAGAATAATAATCAATCGAAGCGCTCCCGGCACTCTGACCAAACATCGTGATTCTCTTCGCATCTCCTCCAAACTTCTCAATATTGTCTCGAACCCACTCGATCGCCAGGCGCTGATCCAGCAGCCCCAAATTCTGCGTCGCGCTTGGGATGCCAGGGAACCCAAAGACGTTCAAGCGGTAGTTGAACGAGACGAGCACGACGTCCTCTTCTTGCGCGATGTGTTGTCCGTTGTACGCTGGGTTGTCGCTGTTTCCTGTTGTGAAGCCTCCGCCGTAGATCCAAACTAGGACTGCTTTCTTGGATTCGCCGACTTGGGGTTTGGTCCAGATATTGAGGGTAAGACAGTCCTCGCTGAAGTTGTCGCTGATTTGGCCCAGCGCGGCAAGGATTTGAAGACCGCTGGTTGTGACATTCGCGTTTGCGATGGTGGAGAAGCTGGGGGAGACTTGAGTGCCCGCTGGGCAGGAAAATCCCTTGTTTGACGTTAGCTTGATGTACACTTGCCGTTGTCTTACTATGCGGTTGACGAAGATCGGAATAGGGAGAAAGACGTACAAAAGAAGTGCCATTGATAGCACCTGTACCATTGTACGCTTGAGGAGCGGTCCACCGCAGATCGCCAACTGGTGGAACTGCAAATGGAATTCCCAAATATTCAGAAACTTCCGAGTTCTTAGAAGCAGCATGTCCTGTCACAGAACCACTGCTGGTATTAACAACCTGCCCGACGGTCCAGTTTCCAGCTGCCTGAGCGGCGGCAGCAGCACTCAGTGCCAAACCCAACAAACTTGTGTATCGTCCCATTATCGCAACAGTAAGTTCACAAGAAACTCTTTACCATCCATCCCAAATAAACAGCGCACCCTTCACTTTATCAACGAAACGATCTCAAAAAGAAAAATCCGAATGACGACAAGCAAAAGGCTCCCAACCGCTCAGCTTTTGAGGGGCCGAGGTATATCTTTTTCGGAACTGAGCGATCCCTAAAACAGACAGTGTCAAGAAACAAGTTCGTCCGTTTAGCGCATCGAAGCTCGCAAACAGGGTCTGTTTACGAAAACGAAGCCAATAGCGTCCGTCTATTCCTTGGACGTGCAGCGGGAATCTGGGCGCTCGCATGCCACCCGAGTCGGAATCTGGGGGAGAACCGGTCGCGAGTGAGGGGAAGATGCATGCTACCAGTAAACATTGAATTTGTTTCGATGCGAATACTCAGACGTTCAGCTTGGTTGTTCGGGATGGAGGAGATTCAAATCCCGTGAGATCTTGACAGGCGCTTGGACAGCAGATTAGGTTGTTGTTGTTGCGAAAACAAGGCGAGCAAGGGTGTACCGATTCCAAATATACTGTGTCCATCGTATATTGCGTTGCGAGGGTGCGTTAGAGTCGGTCTGAGCATGAAGAGAGCGGTTTAGAGGCATACAAGGCAATTGTGGCACTTACTGCAGCTCGGTTTGCACCTTGGAGGCAAAGGCAAGTGTGATTAAACGGTTTATTGGTTATTTGCAGATAGTCTAATAATACGTGAATTCCTAAGTAGAGAGAATGTTTCTTGGACTAACCCTGAACGGTTTGTTTCCTTGGGGGTAGTACTGTATATATGCGGAAGGAAAGAGCCCCCTTGTGCCTTCTAAAAGCAGTAATCGAATGAATTCTGTCCTTATGAACGTTGAGTACTTAGTATATACATCATAAAATCAACACTAACTTTACAATATTCTAAACTTCAAATTCAATCGATTGATCAAAAGTTCGATATAAATAATCAACACATAAGAAATAATAGGGGATAATTGAACAGGCTAATCGGATATCAAGAATAGAACCTCGATGTAAGGCAGACAGGCAATATTTTCCCTATCGTCCCTGAGGAAAGAAACCGTTTTGAAGTAGTTCCAGGGCCATTGATTGATTAAACAGCTCTCTTTTCCTTGATTATTGAAAAGCCGTCCGTTAATAGTTCACTTGCCCCTCCTTTTGCCTGTCAGGCAGGCTTCCCAATCAGGGCTTGCCACTTTTTACTACTTTAAGAAAGCACTTCCCCGTTAATATTGCTCACCTGTATTCTAGATAGTTAATCAACACTTTCTATCAATTCAAGTCCTTGCAGAGTCTCAGCCTTATTGTGCACGTCACTAGTACGTATGATAGCATGCAAGGTGATTCCATGTCTGGTCATTCAAAGCACAAAACAAATGCAGGCAATTCAATCAACCGTCAAAGCATTTCCATTCAACATTATCATCTAATCTCCACCAGACTAGTCATTTTCTTTCTAATCTGACCACACATACATCTAAACCACCTTAGTAGTGTCCGCCCGGGCATTCTTCTCATTGACCTCCGTGCCCGTAATCGAGCCATCGGACTGGTGCTGGAGATGATAATCATCATTTGTGCTGAGCACATACTCCTCTTCATCAATATGTCTGAACAAGTAGTAGAACAGAGCCGAAGCGACGAATCCAATGATGGCAGGGGCGCCCAAGTCCCAAGTCAAGAAAGGATCCTTGACAATGCCGGCGAAGGCGAGACCGAGCGCATATGCGATACCGGTGCTGAACAGGTTCAGGGCTGTGACGAGTGATCGCATGTTCTTGGGTGCGCGCGAGTATGCGAGTCCGTAGGCTGGGACGTTGACGAATAATTCGGAGATACCGCCCAAGGCATATGGGATGGCCATCCACCAGACGCTGATGTTGGCGACTAAAGAGTTCTTGTCGGCGTCGACGCAAGTGTTGCTAGAGCCGTACTTCCCGCAAGGGCCAATCTTATAAGCATAGCTGGAAGCGATATTAGCATGAGTGTCTCGATGTAGATTTGAAATTTGGGAACTTACTAGTTGAGAACGGTGTAACCGACGGCGCCAACTGCAGAGAGGAAAAGACCGAATGTGATACGAGCAACGGGGCCGAAGTGGATGTGCTTGGCGCGGAGGTATGGGTACAGGAGGTAGTTCAAAATAGGCGCCATGATGATGATTGACAGAGAGTTGAAGTTGCTGATGAGATCGTTTGGCTGCCCATCAGTTCGGAGCATAGTCGACAGAGCATCGGCTGAGATACCGAGACCATTGTCGTTGATATATTGGATAGGGAAAAAGCAGAACATTCCTGTAGCCTGGAAGGTACGGCGAACATCGTCGACAAATTGGTCGTTCCATGGGACAGTCTTCGAGCTTCCTTTAGCAGCCAGGACGGATGGCTTGGCAGCATCCCAGAAACCGTGACGGCCGAAGCGCTTGAAGTTGCTCTTGAGACAAATGCCGAGGACTTTGAAGCAGTTGAATAGATCACTTCCTCCTGGTGGGTAGAGGATGAGTCTCTTATGGAGGTACCAGAGGACAAATGGCAAGGGGACGTATATGCCCATTGGCAAGGCGAAAGTTGCCATCCATCCAACATTTTTGGCCAAGTAACTTCCTGGAACTCCCAAGAAGCCACCGACGTTGATGAGAAGGTAGAACCACAGTACCACTCGCTCGGTTGTAGATTCAGGGTCAACAATGACTCGCTCTCCGGACTTGAGTGTCTTTATAGTAGGCTTCGTATCTTCGATCTGATCGAGAAGGGTGGGTGATACACAGGGTTTGAACATAGCTGAAAACCCGATTAGCTGGTATTTCTTGACAAAATGAAGAGGGGCTCTTACCAGCACCAATAGCGAGCACGTAGAGAGAAATCAGGTATGGGGCAGCAGAGTGGTTGTTCTGAAGAAGCGAAGGGGCTCCAGAAGCAATCATGAGAGCATGGGCTATACCGAACACAACCACCCCGTAGCAGATAAGTCTAAAGCGGCCCGTATATGTGTCGGCAATGTAACCAAAGACGACCGGGAGACAGTAAACAAGCATCTTGAATGACTGACTGACGGCTGTAGCCTTAACCGTGCCAAGTCCAAGAGCTCCAGCAGTAGCTTGAGATCCTTTCGGAGGTGCTCCGAGTCCGTTTCCATGGGGAGGGAGTGGACGGTTGACGAAGTTGGAAATCACTCCAACTGAAGAGTAGTAGGATCCACGTTCGCAGAACTCGGCAAAGCACAGAACGTATGCGGTGTATGGGATCTTGCCGGCTACTCGACGGAGAGTACCAAGTTCCTCGGGGGTTGGCTTTCCATCGTAATCGGCCTGCATGGCAGCGATAACTGACTCGGCCTTTGTGTCGGCGTGCACCATAGCTCCGGGTTGATCGATAGCCAAATGGTTGTCGGCACCAATGGTAAATTGGGCATCAACTGTCTTTGCGTCCGCTGATAATTGTTAGATTTGTTTGGGATATGAGAGAATGATCATATCTGGATAGGACGAGGTTTACATGCCCATTGTGGAATCAGTTGAGCACTTCTGCTGAACTTCAAGACTGGAATGTCAAGTGGTTTCAAACAAAACCAGCATGACGGGGTGTCTATGGTTAAATAGCATTCAACCAGCAGAATATCCCAACAGGGGATTGAAACACCCACCTTCCTCAAGAAGATAGCCAGGAATCCTAGGATGTTGGCCGCCTCGGCCAGAACTGTGAGTACTCGGAACTAGAGGCAATCACCAATATGGTGCCCGCGACTATCCACACAAGCAACAGGTAAGCTTCTCATTGGGTTGGCACCAAGCCTTAGCTCAAAGCTTCGGTGGATGCGAAACATCCTCCTTCCTATTTCAGCTAATCTCCTGTCATCTTCGGAACAGAGCTAAACTCGCATTGTATCTGTGGCCGATTGCACCATTCGATCAGCCTCGCTTCCCCAGGGTCTGAGACTGGTCCTGGGATAGTATGACAGTCCAGACAGTAAAATGATTGTTGGTGAGGCACAGAGATAGGATGTGGTGTCTTGATTGGATAGATTTGTTTGCCTTCTCCTGAGTCTGGGCCGACAGTATCATTGGTATCATTGGCACTCGTACTGTAAGATTCATTTGATATCAGCTTGACCAACCATACATGCTGAAAGAAATCAAATTCTGGCTGGCAGCATATTGACTTTCAAACCCAGTGAAAAGGCGTACGACTCTGCCGCACCCGATTGAATAGATTTTACCCGCATAGTGCACGGCACTGGGCAGGGAGGCTGGGCGCCTCCAAGATATTTAGGAATTGAGGCATCAGTTGAAGTCGATCGTTGACTCTCACGCTCAGTGTTCGAGTTGAATCCCACACGAGAACATTCCAGGTCTGATGTAACTAAAGAAGAACACGATCTCACGAACGCCACAATGTAACAATGCTCCTGCCTGTCGTCGACACCGAGCTAGCCAATCCCCGACCCTGTACGGAGGGTACAGAAAGGAAGATTCGGGCCGTCGTTCTAGTGCCAAGAGAAGCGGTCGAACAATCGGGATCAGCGAAGCAAAGCCTCCATTCCATGCATGGTCATCGTTTTTTCGTTTCAGTTTCACAGACTGCAATCCCCAGCCTTCGAAAGCTTCCAGAACACTTCCACCAAGATCCCGAGGCAAGTCCCAGGTAGAAAGTAGGTGGCGTTGAGGAGATAAGGGTGGCATGTTTACGTATGGAGTTCCTGCGGAGGCTGGTAATGTGTGAATTATCCTGGAATTCATTGGCTGTAGGAGCGGAACTGGTCTTGGAGTGCAGAAGCCTGGGCTTTGCCCAATGAGTTTTTTTCCCTTAGGAGGCAAAAAAAGTCGTATCCAACTGATTGACGGACAAATAGGCTGAAGATTGGCCATCTCGTAACCTCGTCTTTGCATGTCGTGATGTCTCACGGCATGATTCCTGTGCCGTGCGGAAACTGTGAGCGAAGATGAAGGAGGAAGGAGCCAAAAGATGTGAGGTGTCAGCAAGCTTTGTGGCAGTCGTGGCATGCCTATCTTGCCGTCTTGGACTTCTTGGTTGCTTGGCTTTGTAGCCATCGCGCCTGGGCGTGGAAGGCACTCCATGTCGAGTGATGAGGGATCAGGTGAGTCTGCGAATCCTTCAGTCTGGAGACTTCAAAGTCGGAGTTGTCCGATCACATCAAGATCTGTTTTCAAATAATTGGTCAATGTTATAGGAGAATATTTATAGTGTGATACCAATGATAAACACCAAAAACAACAAAACGCGAACCGAGGCGCCTGAAAATCAAGTCGCAGGTCTCCGACAGGGTGGGAAATTATGTGCGGCCACACACGGCTTTTGACATGCAACCAAAAGGGGGTGGTTCAATTTCCTATTCCGAGCATGAAAGGGAAAAAGAGAGGGCATTGAACGCCACAGGCGGGCCACAGGCGGCCAGGTACACTTTAACTAGGTGAAATCTGGCAGCTCGGATCTGAGTTACGTACAGAGCTTGGAGAAAGACAATAATCCAAGGGATGCGGGGTCGCGGGGTAAATAGATGGTAGGACTTTTAATTGACCATTGATTTATTGGAGAACAAGAAGAGAAACAGCACTACTGCATGACTCTCTGCTGCTGCAGGAGTCGCCTCTTTTGAGTACTAATTAATACTAGCAGCAAGTCCTGCGACAGAATTCTCTGGTTTAATCATTGTAGCGGAGAGCCGCGAGTGAGATTGGGGGTCCTAGAGGCAAATCGCAATGCTGGGGACTGGCAGTTAGTAATCATGAAGCCGGTAATATCAATACACCACAAAATGTACTGGACAGTATAGGCGGGAAAAAAGGGTTGAAGTAAACTGGTTTACAATTGATCTTGATAGTGGAAAGGGGCGAGGTCCAGCGGGGTCAGGTATCAACAAACGCATTCCTGTCGTGGGTTCAAAAGTAACAGATTTACAGAACATGCTTTGTATTAAAACCATTGATGGTATCTTTCCGCGCTGATATCTTGTTCCCTCGTTTTCTAGCCATTCACTTCAACCTAGCAGTGAAACAGCGGGACTACTGACCTTGTAGACGATCGCTACAAAAACCATCTGAACAGCTCTTCTCCTACAGTGGAAAATATAAAGTGAATGATCATTAATAGTTCTGTGGTTCTATCTCTGGATTTTTGCAAAATATACCTGCGGCCTCTTGTTCTGGCTCATCCTTCATTGAGAACGGCACATTCTTCTACAGCTCCAGGAGAGTACAACATGATGACTTTTATAGAACCAGATAACTCTTGAGAATATATACATGACAACGAAAACGGAGTTGACAATCACATCTTTTAAATTTTCGTAAAGACAAACAAACACTGTCCATCAATCTTTCACGGAGAAAATAAGACACCGCAAATGTCTATGAAATCGTTCATATGTGCAATTTCCGGCCACCAAAAATGTTACACGTTGGCATATTCAGTGAGAAGGAACCAAGAAGAAACGTGGGTCCGAGAGGAGCGTTGTCAGTATCACTACGACAGAAAGATCTCTACAAATTTCATAGTCCTTAAGTACCCCTCCTTCCCAATCCCAGGGGTACCTCCCCGTGAGTCCCTCTGAGTGTGGTTGCGAGAAAGAGGTGAATGCTTAACATTAAAGTGACAAAGTAGTTCTTATCACTCAATCAACAAACCCTACACCTTTCACGAACACTTGTATTTAAAAACTGCAATCAAGATGGGATCTTTCAACAGAGAGTAGCCCTCGCTCCAGCACAAGTTCATGCCTGCCAGAACGGATTCCATGGTTTTAGGCTCCGATGAGACCCCTCTCAAAGTAAAAAGCTTCCGATGAGACGGTGGAGAGTTCCGAAAGATTATTTAGAGGCAAAAAAATGGACTTGAAATGCTTTGTAGACTATCCTACTACAGACACGAGTTTATAGTTATTGGTGATAGCAACAAATTAGCTGACAACAACAAATCATTTCACTCTAGATCCTGTCAGGAGGAGCTTTCCCGATCGCGCCTTATTGCATATTATTATGATTCTCAAGACTATACTTACATCAAAGTGGACTTCGCAGAAATTCATAGAATGGTACGCGCCCTGTGGGCACTTCAGGAGTGTGATTGTTTACTTTGTGTTGAACAATGAATCTGGTGCCGTACGATTTATATTTTATACTCCCTGATCACAATAGAGGTCGATATATATCGGGTATAATCCAAGGAAAGACTTGGCATTCGCTTCTCATATTTATCCAGTAGAATGAGAATCCTAGGTGTCTCGCCGAGGAAGCAGGACTTGTAGACGGGTACATATAGCTTCTCCTCGTAAGAGTTTATGATCGGCAAGAGCCATGATCAAATCTGCCACTAGGGCTATGGAAGTAACCTTCTATTTGGAAGAAAAATATGTATAGGGGAGTGTTTAGAATAACCTTCTGATGAGAAGCTTCTGAAGAGAAATAGTGCTGGAATGCCAGGAATTGAAAATTTACGCCATGTAGCATTTTTTATATTCGGCGCCGAGGATTACACTGATGGTTGAAATCAACTTGGCAGTGAAACTTACAAGGTAACGACTTGGAAAATGGTAACAGTCATTACAGCATCTCGATTTCTACCTTGATCAGACTATTGTACGATGTGTTACACTTGTGACGTACACTCAGTAGATAAGGAGATATAACACCTCCTCTTTTCAAGCAATTATCAAGTCAAGACCAAGCAAGGAAATGATTTGAACACTACCTACACATGTCTAGTTTCACCTGTTCGACTTTGGGGGATTCGATGTACTGTTTTTAGGATTGAGGTGAAATGTTTATGTAACTCCTTCCCTCACTTCCCTTTGCGGAAGAAGAAACGATTAATTCTCCTAGTAACTCACTGCAGAGAATCAGTTCGCCATCGAAATTACCCTTGAGAGGCGCACACGACAGTGTGTCAAGCCTCAAGCCGAGATTCTATTCGTCCAAAACATCAGCGAAGAATCGGCCACTACTTCGACCATAAGTCACACGTAGGATGGTGGTTCGTTATCAAGAGATAGGAGGGTAGGTGTATATAATCCGCTCTCTGACTTTCTGGTCGCTGCAAATAATTCAAAGTCAATAGAGAACAATCGGACAACTATACTGCTCAAGAATTGGCAAGCTATTTCACCCGTGGCGATATGACTCAAAAGTTATCTTTTTGTCAGTGTATCTTTTTATGTATTCTGCTCGCATGCACTGAACAAGGTCTGTTGCTTTTACGATGGATAGAAACGACCCAACATCTCGTTTTAAGTTTGGGGAGAATGACAGCGAAAAGGTAGATGACAGCAATTCCCTTCACTTTCACTCCTAAAAAGAAAAATGTTCGCCCTATAACCTAACCCCCTCTTCATCTCTCCAATAAGTCATACTCAAACACACCAAACAAAATCACCATTCAGTATCATCCATCATCCAGTCACAGCACCGAACAGCAGACTTGTAAAAGCAAGAGTGATTACAAATGCAGTGATCCAAGCAGCGGCAGGAACGGTGAACAAGTTGACCTTTCATACTCGAGAGAGAAGTGGCGATTTAAATAGTACTACAGTAGACATAGAAAACCCCCATCTTGCAATTTGGTAACCTCGCTTCTCCAGAGGAGGGAAGGACTGTCCCTTTGTCAGATTCAGCATTAGAAGAACGAACAAGCTATGGTTTTCGAATGTGGAGGTGAATACTCTGACCGGAATTACTAGCGTTCAGGATTGATCAAATTTCGTGCTATACAAATTGAATACGAAGTTTAAAGTTTTGAACGGGAAGCGGCACTATATATATAACCCTCTCCATATCCTCTCTACATCCTCAACTCAATCGTGATCGCGGGCATACGCTCTCATGGGATTTGCTGAGCAGTTCGTGGATCAAGTGCCTTTTCCGGAAAGGAAACACTCGCTGTAGCGCTGATGAGCGAACGCGTCACACTGGATTTCTTAAGAGTGCGTGACAGGGAGTGACTTTGTCAAGTAAGGATTTATGTGCGAGAAAAGAATCCACCAGAGCTTTTAAATGAGTGGAAAGAACAAATGACAACATAGTGAGAAATGACAACTATGTAAATCGCCGTAGATTATTCAACCTCGGTATTCTCTATCTCTCAGACTTTCCCTCGAAGCATGATGGTCTCCTACCCTCTCAGGTCGCTTGAGTTAACCTTACAAAAGCACTCCTCGGGGTTACTTCGAGGAATAGCCCTAGTATAATAACGAACTGTGAATAGTTTATTTTATTTTACTGACTAAGGTATTAAGATTAATAAGGAGATTTGTATAGGGGGCCTAAGTTTTATTGGCGTGAGCTTTTGTATTTTTAATCTTTTTGATTTTATTTAATTGATTTAAAGTATTTAAAGTATAAGAAGAAACTATAAAAGAAGACTATGAGGGGAGATTATATAAGGAGACTATGAAGAAAGACTATGAGGGGAGACTATGAGGGGAGATTATGAGGGGAGACTATAAAGGGAGACTATAATAAATGATAGTGAGGGTAAATGACAGTGAGGGTAAGTGACGGTGAGGGTAAATGGAAAAGTGGAAAAGTACTTAGAGAAAATAAATCAAAGAAAGGAAAGGAAAGAGGAAAGGGGAAAAGGGAAAAGGAAAGGATTAATATATTTAATAAGTCTTAAAATACGCTAAAACATTAATTAATATTAAGGCCTATTAAAAATCAAGTGTTTATTTATGTTTAAGGATAAAAGGGCTTAAGCGAGCCTTTGGCTAAGACCCTTCCTTTAATATTATTTATAAAACTCTCTACTTACACCTCACTTTTTAAGATTAATCTTATAAGGGGTGTTTTTAAATTGATTTTAGCGTGTATTGTCTTTTTCAACGTGTGGTTTATAAAGGACCTCGAGGAGTACCCCGAGGATCACTTCGAGGAGTGCTTTTCTAGGGTAAAGGGCTTGGATATATGTTCCAACAAATCCAACAAATGGAAAAGCTAAACCATACGAAGAAATAACAGGTCCACACCATCCCCCTCATCGCGTGTCCTATCCGAAGACAATTTGGCCCGTGGAAGAAATAAATATTAACGTCTAACCCCACCATTCCGGCCACCCCCCCCATTCTGGCCACCTTGCTTAATTCCACATTTCTTATTTAAAACTTAATAACTTTATATTCTTTCAATTTTTATATATAATTTTATAAAATTTAAATCTCCTTCAAATTTTAATTTTATAAATACAATTTGGCAATCTTTAGCTGCAATTTGAGCTTTATAAATAGCATATATTATTACAAATTTAGAATTTGGACTAATTTGGATTTTTCTTTTTTTTTTTTAGCTTCAATTATTCCAACCTCTTTTCTAATTTTTGAATTCTCATTTTTGCTTTTCTTAATTTATAATCCTTATTATCAATTCCTTTTATAATTTTCTTAAAAAGTAAACATTGAATTAAAAGGTTATCATATAACCCAAAAACTAAAATACGGAATTATAAATGAATATCTTTCCCGGATTTTGGAGTATATAGCTTAAGTAAATTATTAAAAGCCTCCGGGGATAGTATTAGTATATTTTGAGAGTTTTGGGGAAATGGAGTTATTGATTTATTATTATTTTTCAATAATAATGGAATCAAAAAAGGTTTTATTATAAATATTGGCTATAATCTAATAATTCTTTACTTAGATTTAATATTAAAAAAAGTTATATTCTTTTGATATGCTTTTTAATAATAAATAAAAAAGTTGCGCTTATTAATTGATATAAAATCAAGTAAAAAACTCAAATTTTATAACTTTTTCTAATATGCATACTTAAGGGGAGAGAAAATTATTAAATCCAAAGGTTATAAGATATGTGATATATATATAAATAAAAATAATATATAAATATTATGTTCAAAGCACTTCTAAAAAAAATCCATAATCTTATGGCTTCTGTGGCTATTCAAAATAAAAAGTCTTGCTGATTTATTATATGGATTTGTTTAAGGAATAAACATTTTTTTTAGTTATTCAAAAGCTGTCTTATTACTTATCCACTTATTTTTAATTGTAATAAAATACCAATTATTGAAATTGTTTAATTGAGACAAAAACTATTATTATTAGATCATTTTTCTTTTGTAAATTATAGCCAAAGCTATAAAAACTCCAATTGCAAAGATATACTTAATGATTAATGTTTAATTATAAGAACCTGGCTATTTTCCTTAAACCTTATGCTTTTTAGCATGGCCCACGACTAGTTTATTAAGATTATAGCCTTTTATAATATTAGTTTTGTTTATATTCTATTATTGGCTGGCTGGAATAGCCTTAATAGTCGGGATTTCCAAATTTTGGAACTAAAGCTTAATAATTTTAAAATAAGCATTATTAATATGTACAAAATTAATATATATTTGCTTTTTGGTCTTAAAAATAGGGTTTTATGCCAAAAATCATGAAATCCAATATTTCCCAAGTAATAAGTAATCTTTTTAAAGAAAAAGAAGCCATTGGCCAAAAACCTTAATTTGCGCATATATAATTCCATAGCTAAGAGACTTTTAAATAAGCACCTAATTAGCTAATTGATTCTCAATTACCATAGGTAGCCTTTGTAAGTAATTAGAGGCCTTTTGGTGTAATAATATTATTATATTGCGGTTTTGAAGAGTACTCTTTGGAACCCCTTATTTTAATAATGCTTTTTGTATTGACTTGCTATTTGTAATCTTTTGAAAAGCATTTCAAATATTATATTTGGTATATTTAGGCTTTATGATTAAAACAATTCGTATTTCAAATTTCAAAGAAATTAATAAAAAATTAAAAAAATTATTAATTATTAAAATTGATAAGTAAGAGTAGCGGTGAGGTTAAGCAAGGTGGCCGGAATGGGGGGGTGGCCGGAATAGTGGGGTTAGACGTTACCCGTGAAGAAAACCTCATATCTCCTCCGCCCGCTCTGCGACATCTCTATGTAAAAAACAAAAAAAGGGGATCTAATTCATCCCATGCACAGCCACTGAATTAATCACAACTCAATGCCACATGAAAACATAGATACTCCCACAACAATCCTAGATAGCTAAATATATAAAAACAAACACAACCTCCCATCTCGTCCGTGGAAAGGCAGGAACAACGAATGAGCACACAAGGAAGGACTGGCGCGACAAGGTCAAATAGAGAGAGAGAGAACGAGAGAATATATTCTCGCTCCCATCTCTATCATGGCCGGCCTCAATCTCAATCTCTCTAGCTTTTTCCCCCTACTACCCAGGCCCCAGTGCGCCCACATTTGGTCCATCATTCAATCATCCAATCATTCACAATTCGCAAACCACAAACCACAAACCACAAACCACAAACCACAAACCACAAACTAAAAGTATAGATGTAATCTAGTCTGATGCCTCGCACCATCAACATATGGATACTTAGATGTATAATGCCATGTAAAGAAAAAGGAGGGAAAAAAAGGTAGAGCAAATGAGAGAGGCGCTAGCGAGATGTAAAATAACAATAAAGGAATATTTGATAACAGAATACTAGCCGTAGTTACTTACTAATACATCCTATTCCAAAACATGCGATCCTTCCAACATTAACATTAACCCCCACGAAACCCCCCCGCCCCCCTCAGGTTTCTTTTCTAGACATCGCCAACACTTCCTACAGACAAGTGATACGAATCTCACAAACACCTCGCATATACCAGTTTTCTTTTTCGGGTATTCGCTGTGACGGAACTGAATACAGAGAAGGAACGGGATCTGTGAGCTTGGGCTTTTGTATTTTCTTCTCACGAGTACACAAAACCCGAGTTAGAGCAGTGAATGAATGGACATCTGGATACAACACGGAATGGAGATGGACGGGTAGAGGCATAGAGCACAACAAACTGTCGAGCGCCACATCAAGTAAGGTTTATGACTTTTGAATTTGTGATTTACTTCTTTCTTTCCAGATCTAACACAACGGACCGATGAATTAACCTCCACCAATCCATGCATGCATGCAATCCCAATACGAAAGTCGACGAAATCTCAAGTAATTTTTGTATGTGTATGCACGCGCCCAAAGTCCCCAGGTGAGAGATAATACACAGCGCGCGGAAAAGCAGACGAAAGGCCAAAGCAATCTATCTATCTAATCTACAACTCATCGTGAGATCCAGGCTCGTCATCACCGCCCTCTGGGCCGCCAGCGCCAGCGTACAACTTGCTGGTGATGGGGTAGGCGACGTTGGAAAGTTTCTCCTTCTGCTCCTCGAAGTCCTCGGCGTTGGCGGTGGCGCCGTTCTCCTCGAGCCAGTCGGTGGTTTCCTTGACGGCTTCGAGAAGCTGTGGTATGTTAGTTCGTGTACTGGAGTTGGATTGGGAGATGGGGGTACTTACAGTCTCCTTGTCGTCCTCGTCAATCTTACCACCGAGACCCTCCTCGTCGTTGGCCTGGTTCTTCAAGCTGAATGCGTAGTTCTCAAGACCGTTACGGGCCTCAATGCGCTCCTTGGTAGCCTTGTCCTCATCGGCGTATTGCTCGGCTTCTTGAACCATGCGGTCAATCTCTTCTTGAGTGAGACGTCCCTTGTCGTTGGTGATCGTGATAGACTCGACCTTGCCCGTGCCCTTGTCAGAAGCGGAGACCTTGAGGATTCCGTTTGCGTCAAGCCTGCACGTTGTCAGTGATTTCCAGGACATAGAAAAGAAGTAGAATGACTTACTCAAAGCTGACTTCAATCTGGGGAACACCACGAGGAGCGGCTGGGATACCGGTAAGCTCGAACTTCCCAAGCTGGTTGTTGTCCTTATTCATGAATGTCAGTTTCTTGAGCTTGCTGATATGACCCTGGGTTATGTAGTGCTGATTGAGATCTCCTTGGTGGCGTCCATAGTACTTGCAAGGATGGCAAGGGAACTCCTTTGCCTTTTTTGCTTCTGCGCCTTTTTTCTTGACCTTATCCCCATGCTTCAATCAAGCAGCATGGTATTGATCCTTCAACTTTTGGGGATCAGTGGACTTGAGATTTTGGAAGTAGGCAGCATGGTTGATATACTGCCCAAACATTCTTCGGAGCCACAAGAAGCGATGTAAAGAAATGGATGGATGGGGGAGTAGGACTTTGGATAATAGCAAGGAAGCCAGGACAGAAGTCGATCGAGGAAGTTGAGATCAAGTTGGAGAGGACTGGCATATCAGGGATGATTTGTTGGAAGAGTGGGTTCTTGTGCGTGCCAGTATTGAGCGTAGCCCAGGTGATGTGGCCAGATGAGCTTGAGCCGATGAATTTGAATCCATTGAGTCCTGACTGATGGGATGGTTGCCGAGAAACAGAAATTGAAAAGACAGAAGGGAATGGAATGCCCAGGTGCGAGGAAGTTGCATTGCCGCCCATGGCAGTTTCCTCGCACCCGGGCGTTGTATCCAGGAGAAGGGGGGGGGGGGGACTCGAGTAAACTGCTACTAACCTTGGTCATTGTTCTTTCCCCCTCGAAAACTTGAATGAGCACCACTGGCTGGTTATCGGCGGCGGTAGAGAAAATTTGAGATTTGCGGGTTGGGATGACGGTGTTGCGGGGAATGAGCTTGGTCATGACACCTCCAGTGGTCTCGATACCGAGAGTCAATGGGTTGACGTCCATAAGAACGATCTCAGCAGTACCCTCCTCACCGGAAAGAACACCACCCTGAACGGCGGCACCGAAAGCGACAGCCTCGTCAGGGTTGATACCCTTGCTGGCCTTCTTGCCTCCAAAGTACTCCTCGATGAGCTCAACGACCTTGGGAATACGGGTAGAACCACCGACCAAGACGATGTCATCAACCTCGTTCTTCTTAACCTTGGCGTCCTTGAGAACCTGCTCGACAGGCTTGAGAGTCTTGCGGAAGAGATCAATGTTCAATTCCTCGAACTTGGCGCGGGTAAGAGTCTCGGAGAAGTCGTTGCCGTTGTGGAAGGCCTCGATTTCGATACGGGTAGTCTTCTGGGAAGAGAGAGTACGCTTGGCCTTCTCAGCCTCACGCTTCAGCTTACCCATGGTCTTGAGGTCCTTGGTGATATCAACGCTGTTGTCCTTGTTGTACTTCTTGGCGAAGTAGTTGATGACTCTCTGATCGAAATCCTCTCCTCCCAAATGGGTGTCACCAGCGGTAGAAAGAACCTCGAAAACACCACGGTCGATAGAGAGGAGGGAAACATCGAAGGTTCCTCCACCGAGATCGTAGACAATGATTTGACGCTCTCCCTCAGTCTTGTCAAGACCGTATGCGATAGCTGCGGCGGTAGGTTCGTTGACAATACGGAGGACGTTCAAACCGGCAATGACACCGGCATCCTTGGTAGCTTGTCTCTGGTTGTCGTTGAAGTAGGCTGGGACGGTAACAACGGCGTGGGTAACCTTGTGTCCGAGGTACGATTCTGCGACTTCCTTCATCTTTCCAAGAATCATGGCCGAGATCTCCTCTGGGGTGAAGGTCTTGGAGGTACCTTGGACATCGACCTTAATGTGGGGCTTGCCATCCTTTTGGACAACATCGAATGGGAAATGCTTCATGTCACCTTGGACATCCTTGTCTGAAAACTTGCGACCGATCATACGCCTGTATCCGTTAGTACTGTTCCGGAAATCGAGTTTCGAGGACAGATTTCTACAAATGCCATTGACCGCGGGAAGGCCACATTGCATTTGCAAAGCCTAATCCTCGAGAGAAAACTCACTTGACATCATAGATCGTTCTCTTTGGGTTTGCGGCAGCCTGGTTCTTTGCTGCGTCTCCAACCAATCGCTCATCATCTGTAAATGCCACATATGATGGTGTAATTCTGTGTCCTTGGTCGTTTACGAGAATCTCGACTTTGCCCTTTTGCATCACACCCACACAGGAGTAGGTGGTGCCCAAATCAATACCAATGACTGCGACGAATTGTTAGCTTAGTTACTTGGAGTGTGTCTTCGAAACTCCAACTGCTGGCAGATGTAGTGTTGGTGGACCTCTGTTTGTTGCAATGCCCACAGTCGAATTGACACTTGTCCACTTGCCACCTGCATACGGGTTCGCAGACTCCAATTCGCCTCCGCAGATGCAGTTCGAACTCCAGGGGCCTGCAGACAACTCTAGGGATTCCAAGAAAGAAAGGAAAGAGACTTACCAGTGCCATAACTCTCTTGTAAAGGATCCTGCTCGCTCTCCGCATTAACCTGACCCACCAACGCCAACGGCGCAAAGAGGAGACCCAAATAGAAGAGCGCCGAGAGGCCCAGCCAGAACGAGCTGCGTGTGCTTCTCGCCATTGCGTATGTGTACTGTATGTGTGTTCGTCCCCAAAAGGAGGTGTTCGTAAGGGAGGTCAATGGATTGATCCGATCGAATGAACGACAAGCCTAATTCCAGGCAATGCAGTTACCGTGCAGTCGTCTTCCTCTACAATCTGTGTGTAGGTAGGAAGATATCGTCGTAGTTGTCGTGAAGGAAGAGGAGGAGGTTGTTCTTGTCTTGGGGAAAAGAAAGAAAGGAGGACGAGGAGGAAAGACGGCGTTGGGGATTTATTTGAGGCGCACTTATCGAATAAGCCAGATAGCTGCGACTTTTGGACACATTACCAAAACGCTAAGTGACGTGATTGGTTCGCTTAGGGGTCCTTAGTTGAGGACACACCAGCAAATAGTGGTGATCGGATGGCAATGACAGGGGGCAGCACAAGGAAATGGCGAATTGATTATGCGGAGGGAGAGAAGGACAGATGTTATTTGTTGGTTTCATTACTTTATTTTTACAAAGTACTTTGTATGTTACTTTAATTGAAGCGATTTGAATTATGCTTATATTCCGAACTTTCAATTCGCTTAACGCTTCTTGCTGTGTGTCCTTATGTCACTCTTCTTTCTCTTGACGCCGTCTCTTCCAGAAAGCTCTTGTGGGGAGACCAACGCAAGCCCAAGCCCACGACTTAAGGCTGGAAAGACATGTGGCAACATCGGGGAAAAGCAGGCAACACAGGGGGAAGTGCCGAGAGTCTGCACGTGTGTGGCAAAGTGAAAAAAGTGGGTCTGCATGAGGCTGGCGGTGAGGTTGCGACAGTCCCTTCATCCCATTATTCCTTGTCATCTCATCTTTCTCAGACTTCCTCAAACTTCTAGCATTTCCATATCTTGAGTCATGTTGTTGCCCTGCAAACTGTATCATTCAGGTGAATGTGCATCTTGCTTACAAGTTCTTCGTTCTCTCATCTGGAATCTTCTTGCTCAAGCCATTATTATTATGTTATGTGTCCATGATGAAGAAGAGCAGAGAGACTGTATAATATCTAGTGATGAGCATGCCACCTGTCCCGGGTTCTGGAGATATTCATCTCGCGCTCTTCCTCCTGTCAGTGTTTTCTCGCTTGAAGCAAGCATCCAGTCCAGCCCAACCGAAGATCGCATATATGCACCCCAAAAAAAACATCACCATCGCTATACTACCTACGTATTCTAGTTGTAGACTATAACATATTCAATCAAGCGACCGAGTCTTCGCTACTCTTTTTTTTTTATCACTTTTTTCCTCTCTCACGGCCTCTTGAAACCCCTGCTCGTTGGTTTCCTGATTTTGCTTTTGTGATATTTGGCAAAAACTCGAAGGGAAAAAATACGGAATCGACGAGTACCTACCTCTAAGAGCTCATATGGGTTTTAACAAGCAGAAGATCAATCAACTTGCGAATCGAAGGACAACATACACCTCTAAAGTATGCATGCTGGTGCGCCATCATTCCCTTTCCATATTTATTCAGGGAGCGAGTAAGTGAAGGAGTGAGACAATGAACTTTCATCTTTCTTTTGGTTCGCGTCTATGCTGTATGCTTCTACGCATCTATCATTTGGTATCACCAAAGCCCATGCAAATGCAAACACAATCCAGCCCTGAAACACAAAACCTCACTCCCAAATGCATGCTATCTACTCCAACAACCCAGCAGCAACAGTCTCTCCCCCACTCCTCAACACAACCCTTGCCCCAGCCTCCAGTGGAACCTGTACACCCCCCTCAAAAAGAACTCTAACCCTCGCAACCTGACCCGGCTTAACAATCCGAACCTTCTTCTTCTTTCCCTTTGCTCCCTCACCCTTGCCATCCTCTCCACCCGAGGCAGCAGTCCCCCCAACTTTATCCAGCACCCCCAAAATCCTCTCTACGCGTCCAGGCGCATGCATGCGTCCACGATGGACATCCACATTCCCGGGAGTCAAAAACTCAAATGCCAAAACCTTCGCTGTGAACTCTTTGATATTAGCAATCGGCGAAGCTGGCGAACAAAGTACATCTCCGACTTTCAAGTACTGTTCTTCAATACCCGAGAGATGGACCGTGACGTTCTGGCCAGCTACAGCCCATTCGACAGCTTCGTTGTCGAGTTCGAGGGCTTTGATGAAACATTTCTGGGATGATGGTTGAGCGAGTAATGCGTCGCCTGTTTGAAGACTGCCTGCCTCGATACGGCCGCTTATTGAGAGGGGGTTCTGTACGCCGCCGCGAAATATGTCGCCGATTGTGAGGCGGAGGGGTTTGGTTAGTGCTCTTGCGATGGGATCTGAGTTCTCGAGTTCCTCTACTAGAGTAGGCCCGTCGTACCAAGACGTAAGATCTTTCTCAGTAGATTTCCTCGCGATGTTATCGCCGAGTAGACCGGAACAGGGGATGAAAGATACGTTTTTGGGTTGGAAGCCAGCGGCTGTTAGGAAGGCGGAGACTTGATTCTGGATTTCGAGGAAGCGTTCTTGGGACCAGGAGACGGTGTCGAGTTTGTTGATGGCGATGATTAGGCGTTGGACTCCCATGCTGCGGACTAGGAGGGCGTGTTCTTTCGTTTGGCCTTTCAATCCGGATTCGAAGGAACCAGTGCTAGCGTCAACTACTAGGACGGCAAAATCGGCTTGTGCTGCTCCGGCGATCATATTGGGGATGAAATCTCGATGGCCGGGTGCATCTAGGATTGTGAATGATGTCTTGTCGGTGTCGAATTTGTTAGTTGCAATATCGATTGTGACGCCTCGACTTCGCTCTTCTGTTCCTTGATCAAGTACCCAAGCGAGAGCAAACGACGACTTTCCCATCTTCTCTGCTTCCTTCTTGTACCGGTCTATCGTTCTCTGATCCACGACTTTCAAATCATAAAGTAACCGACCCATCAGAGTACTCTTCCCAGCATC
This sequence comes from Helotiales sp. F229, assembly GCA_002554605.1. NCBI lineage: Eukaryota > Fungi > Ascomycota > Leotiomycetes > Helotiales > Helotiales sp. F229. The sequence continues at coordinate 5,467,093 of MXAW01000004.1, read as the reverse complement.
GACATGACCTATAAAATCAGTACCAAGCCACTCAACCCAAGGCAAAAACCTACCAATAACAACAAAATTCGCCGCATTCTTCTTCTCTGCCCTCTCAAACTCGCTCAAAACATCTAGATTCTTACTCCTCGCCCTCGGGGTATCATCTAATCTAACAGCCTCAACACCATTTGCAATCTGATCCGCCTTCTTCTCGTTACTCGTCTTGGGCGGTCCCTTGCTCCCTCCTTTCGCTGCTAGAGCTAAAGATTAGTGATACTGTTCACTTGTGTTTTACTTGAGAGGAGGTCGCGCGGCGGAGGTCGTCGAACCTTTCGACTGTGCTGCGATGACGACGTCATCTGGACTTGGTCCTGCGAAGGGGTCAGCGGTTATGGGTGTGGTGGCGTTGGTATATGGGAGAGAGAAAAGGTTGCTGGGATAGGAACGTGGGGTCGTAGTCGTGGGACTGCTGCTGCTGAACATGGTGTTGGCAAATGCGGAGGGTTCAGCTTGATCTAGAGCTAGTTCCTCAATTACGATATCTTGCGTTGGCTCAGGTTCTCGTTCCACTTGCGTTGGCTTTGTGGCTTTCTCATGTGGATTCGATTTTCGTACAGGAAAGCCTCTCGATGTAGATTTGGTGGGAGATATTGGACCCTTCTCTTTTCCAGAGCTCGAAATTAACGTAAGATCCGCCATAGGTTTCTCGACCCCTGAACTCCCACCTGACTTCTGCTCCTGTGCCTTCTTTTTCCTAGCCGCTGCTAAAGCTTGTAGCTTCGACATCTTCGGTGCTCCATCTGAAGAACCGCCAAGTAGTCCGCCCCGAGGGTATAGTGGAGCAATGAATACAGCTTGTCGATCCTGGGGAGTATCCAACCACGGCATATCCCTGAAGAAGTCTTTAAAGGAGAAAGGTGTCGAACAGTCTATTCCAGTCAGTCGGTGACCACCAATGGAAGTAACATCAACCAAAAGTAGACCCACCTCCACAATCCAATTTCTCATTTCCCCCTCCATCTCCTAGTCCAAACCCAGCACCACGCATACAAGTCCCAGCAATGCTCTCCACCCAAAGCAAAGAAATAAACCCACCTTTACTATTCTTCTCCTTCTTATCCTTTTTCGCGACATGCGTGTTTATCAGATATCCAACCGACTTCTCGATGTCGTAGTAGTAGTGCCAGAGCGCTTCTTGGATCTGCTTGTCTGTGATGTGAGTGGCGGTTGCTGGAAGTTCGGCGCGTATTGCTATTGTGCCGACACGCATGTTTTCTGAGAAAATGAATCAGCATGAATCATGTAAGCTGTGTATCTCTCTCCTTCTATCTCTGTGTCTATGTCTCTGTCGTTGTATATAGTTGTTGGTTCGAGATTGTGGTGTGGTGGCGGGGTCGAGGAAGGTAAGAGGGGTACGGACCTTGATCTTCTTCACTGAGCTCTACAACACAAATAGTTAGCGAAGCTCTCTCAAATCCCAATAGTCCTCCTCCTCATATAATACCTCTCCTTCAAAAAAGTAAAGACAGGAACAGCTCACCCTCCGCAGCACCATCATCTGCATACTCCTCCCCACCATCATAGTCGTCCATCTCATCGTCCAGATCCAAGTTCTTGATCAATTTATGGCGCGACATGTTGACTCTCCACTCGTTAACTTTTCTGTCTTCTATTGAAAACAGGTGCGGAAATGACAGGATTTTATGCGGGAGGACTTGGAAGTTGTGGTGGAAAGAAAGAGGTGTTGTGTTGGCGGGGTGTATTGTTGTCGGGCGGCTCCTTAGTTTGGTGGGGTTGATTTCGCTGTGGAGAGCTTCACTCGCCAAACGAAGGGCCTTGTTTGGTGCCGTCATTGGAACAAAAAAAAGAGCCAGGAGAGGCTGGGATCTACAATGAATTTCAACGAATCAGGAGCATTACATTATCACATTTTCGAAATCCAAACAAACTCTGGGCAATCATGTATTTACATTCGCTGCAGTCTCAGGATCAAATGTCTCTCGTAGGAAACATCTCACAAAATCTCCATTCGTATCTATTTGAGTCCGCTTAACAGCAGGCCATGTCCAGCCAACAAATATACATCCCGAACCACGTAGCTTCAAATCCCACCCCATTCCAGATCCATCAAATCAAAATCGAGAAATGCACAATTTCGAGTCCGTCTAACGCCTTCGCTACTTTTCCCTCGCACCGCTCAATTAAAGTTCAATAAGTGCCTCCTCAACTTTTGGTTGTGGTGCATGGTGAGGTGCGGACGGGAACGAATCCTGAGTGTATCCACCATATGTAGGCCCAGCAGGTTGCCATGGCTGTTGCTGCGCTGGAGCTTGCTGCTGGTTTTGCCAGTAGGGTGCTTGTTGCGGCTGCTGAGGAGGAGGGGCGTATTGTTGTGGTGCGTGAGCTTGTTGTGGTGGAGGTGGAGCGTATTGCTCTTGTGGCTTTTGAGGCTGTCTTGTTGACTGTAGTGGAGAGACAGGTTGCTGGACGCTAGGTTGGAATTGCTGAGGCGATTGGTGGGTTTGTGGATATTGTGGTTGTTGTGGTTGTTGCTCTGGAGCCTGCTGTGGCGGTGCTTGGCCAGGAGTATTGTAGTAGAAAGCTGCATTCGGATCGGTAGCAGGAGATACCGCAGGTTCCGAGGGTCCATAACCAGCAGGAGGCTGAGAAGGCACGCTCATAGGCGTTTGTGGTCCTGGAGGAGCACTCATGGGCGGGGCTTGCTGCTGCGGCGGAGCACTTTCTTGTGGGTAAGACGGGTGCTGAGGAGCATACGAGGCGGATGGATCAGAAGGCTGCCAGCTACCTGTTCTTTGTGGCTGTACAGGCTGTTGTTGAGGTGGATATTGACCATAGCTCTCCTTTCGCTGCTCTGGGCCAGGATATCCAGCAACCGAAGCTCGATTGTTGTATTGTTGGTATTGTTGTTGAGGCTGTCCATACGAATAGGTTGACTGAGGTCGGGCATATGGTTCTTGAGGAGCATTCCCGGTGTAATAGTTCTCAGCACCTCCAGCGGCACTGGGAAGATTTGAAGCAATCGATGGGTACATGGTCGATGCCGGTCTCTGAGATGGGAGATTGTATCCACTAACACTGTGCTGGTTATATGTATTTGACAGACGCTCCTCAAGCATACGATCATAATATCTCACAACCGTGGAGAGTTTGGCATGGAGATCCAGAAGTGTGTCTAGATCAGTCAGTATAATCCTCGAATCCAATTCTTGAAATCTCACCATGTTTGCTCATAGTCTCTCCGTATGTACGGGCAAGCTTTGGTCTAAGCTTATTGATACCCTCATAAAGCTCCTGAATTTGCGGTTCTCTGAGAATAGTTCCAGGAGGCTGAGTTTGTAATCGGTCCACAAGCGTAGAGAACAAATTTATGTTCTCTGCTTCGACTGGGGTAAGCTCATAATCGTTCTTTGGCAGTGGGACAATTCCAGATGGGGCAGCACCATGGGAAGCTTGTTCCTTGATCGTTGCCGAGTGCTTCTTCTTTTGTTCTTCCATATCGGCGAGAGAAGCAGCAATGGCCGCCGCCAAATCATCATCTTCCTCCTCTGCAGGCTTGCTTGCTGAGCTTTTGGAGGCTCCGTTTGTTGTGGCTGCAGCGGAAGTTGGTTGGATTTTAGATTGTGGAACGTATCCTGCTCCAGTATGCCCGTTAACTTCCTCCAAGCTCATAGCCAGCGCCCTTTGTATATCCTCATCGAATGAAGACTCTATCCTCGCACTTCGGGGTTGCATGGATCCGCTTGGTCGGTGTTGCTTGATCGGAGAGCGAGGAGACGCAAATGAACCACCCTTCGAAGACTTATCCGTCAACTTGATATAGCATCCATCATCCACCCGAACTGGTTGTACAATGCCGAGATGTGGAAGAGGTAGGACTTTGGCGGAACACTGCTGGTCGAAGACATTACCACAATTCCGGCAGTGGTGCTTTCTATTCGTGAAGCTGAAGGCCGTTCTGCATCGCATACACACATCTGAATCTGTCCATTCCGGTGGCTATCCTCCTGTTAGTTTGGGACATGAATCGGCCACAGTACTTACTGCATTGCTGACTAACATGCTCTTTGCGACATCGACCTTGGGAGGGAAGTGGAAGCCATCTCGCTGTAGGCCCTTGTACGTCTCTCCAATGTACGATAGTTCATACTGTCCTTCCGTAGCCGTTGCCCATGTCTGAATCAACTCCAATATCTTCGCCTTAACCTCTTCATTGACCGCGGCCCCGCCGTATGCCTTGAGAAGAGAGACGAGGTTGTCCATGAACTCCCTCGATGCGATTTCAGCCAGGAAATGCGATCCACCATTTTTCACACATGTATCCGTAAGCTGTAGTACCCTGATCAGTATGTATCCCTATAATCCTCCGGGCTGGAACTGACGTTAAGTGCGCTCAGTTGGAAGTTCGGATTCTTGTTGCCTATGCGCCGTTTGAGCGACCGCATCGCCTCTTTGGACCCCACCGTCTTTGACCGTATGATATCGGAGATTTCGAGATTAAGGGCAATATCCTCGCTGCTATCTGTCAGTTGAAGTCATCGTGGCGGCGGAGGTGTGCGTTGCTCACAGTGAGCTTGACGTAGCCTTGTCAATCTGCTCGTCGAGCTGTGAAGTGGAGGCAAACCATCCTGCCATCATGTTGAGACGCGCGTCACCGGAATTGCTGTAGATGTATGTGGTATTCGAGTTCTTGTCGTTGGCCGATGTTAGTTTGTTATGCCCTTCTTGTGTTCGCAGATGGATTGAGGAGGAAGTCGAAGTTGGGGAGCTGCGTGTGAGGAATATCAGGCACAGCGGAACGGGGCAGCTGGCTGGGCTGTGGCTAGGCAGGCTGTCAAGCGGCGGCTGGGCTGCGGCTAGAAGCGCTAGAATGTGACTTAGTCGATTGGGACATCCTCAGTACCCTTGGGCAATGCGATATTGAATTGTATGAGTGATATTTTGATGCTGAATTGAAAGAGTGAAAGTACAAGTTTTCAATGTGAGAATTTAGGTTTGTACATTCATTCCCTCATGGCTAGGAATCAACATGCATTTTCACAGTCCGAACTTGCTCATGCTCTATCCAGACACGCCTCCTTAGCGCTAAGTCACACAGGTACTGGGGGCTCACAGTCAGAGCTCTTTATTCTATCTGGCAACACAGTAAATGCTTTAACGGATTTGATATTACTGAAATGATTATATTACAATGGAAGAATACTACAATAGAGAACACAGATCAAAATTGTTAGTATCCCCAGACTGTGTACAATATTGCCCCTCTATCAAACGCGGCACATGCCTCGCTAAAACGTCGGCCCAATGACTGGACATGACGACGGCTCCAAGGCGAGGAATCTCAAGAGGAATGTGAAGCATGACTGCCCTCAACCAATAAAGAAAGACAAATACGACCGCAGCAGACCGATCCCTCAACACACCTGCTATTGTAACGGCCACAGCATCTCTATCTCGACCGCTACACTATTATCCAAGACGTCCTTACACGCGACGAGAAAAGTGGCCATCAAGCATTCGATATCAGCCCAACCTTGAGAGCCTAACTTTGATCTCGGACAATTCCTCCACCCACCGAAACCCTTGTGACATATCAGTGTTTCTCTCAGTCGATATTCCGTACTAACAGCTTCTATCAAGCTGCCGTTCCTCTGCAGAATCTGCGAAGCAGCTTCTGCGATCCCATCGAGAACCTCAACATCAGCTCGCCCATTCGCAAACCGCCTCGAACCTTCTTTGACTGTCTGGTACTTACTTGCACGGTCGAGATGTGCTAAAAGACGAATCTGTACCACACCGATATGAGTCCTGTTGCATCAGGCGGACCTCCACATACACGAGCGTCGTCGGTCAATGGAGGACCAGTCAGAATGGCGTACGGTTCGAAGGGCAATGGTACCGAAGGCCTGAAGGCGGTAAACCGTGTGTTTCCACATCTGGATGATCTGGTAGAAGTCGAGCCGGTTGTGGAGATGCTACATTGGCCTATGCGGAGAATATTGCAGGAAGGAGAACTGTTGGCCAAGCAAGCAGATACCCATCTGGATTTCAGACGGCCGGACGTGGCACTGCAAGAATATATCAGGGCGACTACAATTGCCGTGAACTACATACCTCGACATAAGGACTTCCCCTCTCTCCAGGCAGACCGAGGAGAATTGCACCGAATGCATATTGGACTGAACAAGAGGATCAATTCACAGCATAGCAAGTTCGCAGAAGTCAAGGAAATCATTAAAGAGAACAACGCCAGGACCGGAGTGAAACCGACGCTTTCGAAGTCAAATTCTCAGGTGGAGAACCATGAGCCCGTGGTAAATGGGCATTCTCGGACACAATCAGTTCCCAATGGGCCTACCAATGGCACTTCTGCCACTCCAAACCGCAAAAAGCCACCTCCTGTTCAACCAAAGCCAAATGCTCTCCATGGAAATGCTATACATCCTTCAACAGCGAATTCTGGGCAAGCAGACCTGGCCGCTCGTTTCGCGCGCTTGCGGAGTCCCGAACCAAGTTCTCCTGTTCAGCAAGACCCCCGAATCAAGACGCAACCAATTATCATCCCTGGGAATATATCAAGTTCCCAGACAGCTTCTCAAGGGACCAATGGATCCACAGTCCGTACTACTGGGCCACGAGACTTTCCATCAATACCCCAAGCTATACCACGCCATGTCAAGATGCCGTTGGATGTGCAAATACCTTCCATGCCACGTGAACCGGATGCGATATACAGTCCAGCTAGTGTTGTAGAAAACCCGTCTGCTGTTAATCTTCCATCAAGCATTCGAGCCTCTTCGTACCAGATGAACGGAAGGAAGAACTCAGCACCGCCTGTATCACGAGTTGGTCCCACTCCAGATCTCAACGAGGGTCGGAAAGACTACTTTTCTCCCGCCCATACCATGAGTAATGGCGACTATGAGCCGAAACCCCTAAAGCGTCAAGATCCTGATCTGCCGGTCGGTACTACTATCACAGCAGAAGATCTGTATGAATATCTCCGCAAACCCATGTCCATTCTCATAGTCGACGTCAGGACTCGCGAAGAGTTTGAGAGTGGCCACATCATGGCCCAGTCTGCCATCTGCGTTGAGCCGATGACTCTCCGAACAGGCATTTCTGGTGATCAGCTTGGAGATTCGTTAGTCATTGTATCTGATGCAGAGCAGGCCCTCTACGAGCGAAGGGCAGAATTTGACCTGGTAGTTTTCTACGATCAGTCCTCAAAAGCAGTCAGCCCATCCAGCTCTTTTGGCCGGGACAGTAATAGTGTATTGCGGGATTTCTCGGCGGCTGTGTATGACTATGGGTATGAAAAGAAACTGAAGAGACGTCCGATGCTCCTTGTTGGTGGCCTTGACGCTTGGGTTGATCTGTTAGGTCCTAATTCGTTGAAATCAACCAGTAAAGCTGCCCCAGCTGCAATATCGGGCTCCAATCGCTCGCTGGGGAGGTTCATCAGAGCCCACGATGCTCAACGCAACGGCCTAAACCGTGCCAACACGCGCACATCACGCCCATTGACACAAGAGGAAGAAGCGAAATGGGATCTGGCCATGAGCCAAGAGCCTGCTCCCGCCAGTCCCTCGGCTGATGCACCGTCTGAAGAATTTGTCTATGCACGAACCCTGCAAGGCTTTTTGAACAAGTACCCTGAGATGCCCGTGATCCAAGAGTCCATGGTATCACAAATTTCTGCTAGACCTGCTGAAGCTACCCTGGATAAACTGGAAGGCAGCATACCGCGTCTTCCCACACGTCCTGCCCCAGCGCTCCCAAGACAAAGGTCTAGTGGTATCTCCGATCGAGGTTCGAATGCAGTCGCGTCGTACTCCTCGCCAATTGCGGGCACGTCTTCAATCACACAACTGCGAGTGTCGCCAGGACTTACAGGATTGCAAAATGGCAGTTTTCTCTGCTACATGAATTCTGCTATTCAGGCATTGAGTGCGACTCCCTTCCTCCGAAATTATCTGATGGACTTCAACTATCCACACACACTCAAGGTACCCAGGCGAGCAGGTGAGACAAGTGAGCCTCCACAGTTGATGACACGATTTCTTGGAAACTTGATTGCCCACATGTGGGGTGGCCAGTATGACTTTTTATGTCCTACAACTCTCCGAGTAAGTTAATTTTCAAGCTTGACAACCTAGACCTTGAGTTGTTGATTCTGACTGACGAGTACAGGACTATACGATGAGCATCCGCTTCAAGGAAGCAGGAAGCGAAAATAGCAAAAGAGAATGCTATGGTGGACCGGACAAACAGCACGACTCCTCCGAGTTTCTCCTCTGGTTCACAGACATCCTTGACGATGAATTGAACCCAGGCCGTGATGTCGTTAATAACATTGCGCAAGGCGAGATCCCACCTACCCAAATACAGCGGTTTAAACGCATACCATTAGTACAAGCCTCCATGGAATCTCTCCAGCATCTGAGGGCGGGAAGATTATCGATAATCAGTCAGCGCATGGACTCTCAAGAATGCAACCAAACGATCTGCAGGACCTGTGGCGATGTTACACGTACCTGGAACTCATTCAGGCAACTCACCGTACCTCTTCCTGACAGCCGAGCCCACACACTACAGCAGCTGCTCGATACGCAATATGGAACAGGCTCCGCTGATCTTAGGACAGCAATCGATTGTGACAGTCTCAAGTGTCGCGGTGCCAAGCGAGACAAGGATCTAACGAGATACCTCACTCGTCTGCCAGACTACCTCGTCATAACAATCGGCCGTTTCCTATCTCTCGGCTCCGGCAGGAACAACGCCGAAATCACATTCCCAGAGACCGGCATCGATCTCACAAAGTACTTCTGTCCCGCCGACGATTTCGCGCAGAACGCTCTAGATCGAGAGCACAGAGGCCCGTTCAAATACGACGTCTATGCCGTACAGCAGCATAGAGGTACGCTCGCTGGAGGCCACTACTGGACGGTGGCTCGTAGTCCTGATTTGCCTCGTAAGCAGGATGGGGCGGGGGAGTGGCATGAGTTCAATGATCAGTTGGTGAATGCTTGTTCGTTTGCGAAGACGCAGGATTATTCGACGTATATGATCTACCTCGTGAGGCAGGGTACGTCGATGCGTAGGGGCTGAGACAGACACTTCTTTGGCTCTGTTGACTCGCATAAATGAGGTTCGCCAATCATGGTACCTCACATATCAAATATTCCACTTTATCGGGCATTATCAGCATTGGGTTCGAACTTGGCGGATTATCCAAGGAGGAGTTTTGGAGTACTGTACGAATGAAGCGGAACCGGAGTTTCTCGTTCATTTTGCATCGAGGCACATCATTGTATCAAGCGAGCGTGGGTAGCGCGAGGAATGGACTGCGTCAGGCTAGGCGGTCTGAATGACATTTGATTTAGCATCATGATTATGTTTTTTTTTCGGTCGGTTTCAATTACTTTTCTGGCACTGACTGTTCGGTGGCTTTTTTACAGAGCACGTTCAAGTGCGGTTATTTATTCTATCTGGTCTGTCTCTTCGAAATATCCATGCATCTATCTAATGCTCATCTTTCAATTCAAGACAATAGATCGAAGGGATGGAAATTGAGAATAATTAGTGCCTTGTCTTCTGAACTCCCACCTGAAAACTCGAGGATTGTGACCAATCTAAGCGCTGCTTATACTACCAATGCAACTAAAAGCTCGGTTGGGATTCTTCGAATGGCGTAATTGGACTGCAAAGTACGATGTAAGATGAAGATCCTCCGTCCACGTCCTAGAGCCATCAAGCCCATTGGCGGCGATCTTAAATAGCTAGATCTTTGGCCCCAATTATTTCGTATTACGAGTACATGGGAAGCTCTCTAAGCTTATATCTACGAACTGTCAGTTAGAAACCCGGGCGAATGGTACAGGGGAAATGACATATTTTATTCAAAATACCTACAATGTAACGTCCCACCCCACCATTCCGGCCACCCCCCCATTCCGGCCACCGTTTTACACCAAAAAGTGCGATTTTGAGGTATTAGTATTTTTACAATAAACTAATAATAATTTATAACTTTTTTATATTTATATTTATTAATATCTATTGACTAAGTTCTTATAATGGCATATAATTTAAATTATATATTATTACGTAATATTAAATTTAATTTTTTACATATAAAAAACGTCAAAAGTTACTTATTAATAATGTATTAAATAATAGATATAATTATTTAAAACTTAGAACATTTAAAGATTAGATATAAATCTTATTATCTTGAAAATTTTAAGGCAATTGTATTAGTAGTTATTTTTTTAATTAAGTATTTAATTTTTCTTATACAAATTTTTTATATGGTGTTTAATATTCTAATTAATTATAAAACAAATATAAAGAGGATTAGTCTAAAACTTGAGAATCTAAAAGTAATATATAAGTTCTAATTGATTTTAAGTTTCAAGTTTTTATACTAATATAAAAAAAAGTAATTAAAAAAATAAGAAAAATCAATTTTACACTAAAATTATATGAGAGAAATATTTTTAATCTTTAAACACTTAGTTTATAATATTACGTAATATAAAATATTTAAAATTATTATAATTTAAAAGACCTAATAAAAAGTGTCCTAAATCTTTATTTTTAGCTTATTTTATTAATAAACGATAAAAATATTAGTTATTTAAAGTAATGAATTTTAGTGTAAAAGGCGGCCGGAATGGGGGGGTAGCCGGAATGGGGGGGTAGCCGGAATGGTGGGGTGGGACGTTACACTCTAAATAGCCAAGCAATCTATCACTAAGACGCTCCATTTTCATCCCTAGGCATTCCACCATCCTCAGAACCCCTCCCTCTCCAACCTCTTCCTCCTCGAAAGCCTCCCCGCATTCGTCCTAACCCACCTGACCTCCTCCTCACTCAACCTCTCCCTCCCCGGTACCCTCCGATCCATTAAATGCAATCAATTCCTCACCGCATAAACTCCACAAGCCGAGAACCCACTCTGCCTCGCATACTCCCTACTAACCTCCCACCTGAACGGCCCTCTCCCCTAAAAGAAAACCTCAAAGAGCCTAAAGAAGGCACGCATTTTGCACTCAGCAGCAGGGGGTCGTGTAGCCCAGACTGGCCAGTGACTGTTGCTTGTGCTGAATGGGATGGCGGGCCTTGGAGAGGTTGGTCGGAAGGCTGCGGTGCTGCTGTGGCCGCTGGAGTGTGTGGTTAGGAACCAGGGGAGGGGGTGAGGGAGGGTGCTGTTCCACCGGCTGAACCATTCTGGGTCGACGATAGACTGATTACAAACATCTGCTAGTGCAGCCGAAGCGCCGCACAACATGGCACAAGATGAACACTATTATTCTCTAGTACTAGAGTGAAATACGCCCTAGGTTATAGGGGCCATTTGACTTCCCACTCGTAAATTTTTTTCCATAAGTATTCAGTCTATTACCAACATGACTCTCGAGTCGATACAAAAGAAACCTGGCTATGTGAGGCGTTGCGGACATTGACGGCTGGGACGGGTCGAGTTTGATCCCGGTCTTGGGTGTTAACCGAAAAATATGACGCCGGTCCACGGCTGAGATTCGAAGTCCCTTTCCTTACGTCTCAAATCTATTTTGTTTGTTGAACTCTTCCACTATGTGAGCACTCCTACAAGTCATGGAGAGACAAACACAAGTGGACAGGCCAGACCAAGCAGAGTACAAAAGTCAATGTAGTAAGGGAGACACAAGCTAATGAATTCTCACTAGAGTACAGGAAAAAACTTGTCAGAAAAACCTATACTTTAGCTCGTCCTCTCCTCACTGCCTTCCACACCCCATCAGCCATCCTTCGTTCACCCTCACCGACTTTAGTTACACTGGCAGACTGACCCATCTCCACAAGATCCGTTCTTTGGACACTTAAAGCTGTGTATGAGTTAACAGAACAAAGTCGCAGGAAAAGGGATACATACAGTGCTGCTTGGACCCCGGCAAAACCCTTTGCCGGCCCTGATCTGAGCATCCTATTAAGATGATTAATTCTATTGAACACAATTGATTGGGTGGAGGGGACAATCTAGTTACTTACTGAGCATGGGGACGCTCTGGGAAGCAAAGGGTTGGTGTTGCTTGGCACAGCCATAACTGCGCCGAGGATTGAAGTGAGGATGATAAGGGAGAACTTCATTGTAGGGGAGGTGAGATTTCTGATCTGTAGGTTTCCTGATATCGTGATGGAAAGTTGTCTGGATGATGAAATACTAGGCTGGTGGATTGAGATATGAGAAATGTGTGGCCGGAAGAGAGTATTTATAGGAAAATTCGAGGGGAACTAACTGAAGCTGAGAATGTTCGGAATTCTCAAAGCATTATAGTTCAAGTCTTTGAAACATAAGTTACGCTATCAGAGCTTCATTCAGAACTCTTGGGCTCTGCATTTGGATTCCCTTTGAAGTTTAAATGTGACTTGCTTAAATGCCATTTCACGTTTCCATTCGGCGTCAAACTTCCCACTCTTTTATCTGGTGCATGACATTGTAAAACTGTGAGCATGACATTGTAAAACTGTGATGTTTTAAATAAAGCGGCGGAAAATCTGCGGTCTTGTAAACTAAAATAGTTGCAGCTAAAACATTATAAAAACCAGGAAGGGTGGTGAACAAGGTGTTGTCATTCGCCAGGCTCAGGTGCCACTCACCTATTGACGCCCCCTACCATCCTCCCCTTGCCAGCAACAAGTTCAACTTGGTAAGTTGAAATTAAAGATAAACGTCGACTACTCATTGGCGTTTAAGCTCCTCCTTTTAACTCTGAAGCGATTGAGCATCTCAACAAAACTTTAGCTAAAATCATTTCCAAATCTCCTTCTCTTCATACCAGAGTCAACCTCCTGCACACTGCCAACTTCGACCTTTTTAATGAACCAGTCAAATCACCTCCGGGTTGGATCCAATTTTCTTGGGAGGCAGCGCCCTGCCTGGCGGGACGCTGGGTATACGCACACTCTCGGGTGGGCCGTATTTGTATCTGTACTACTACTTTAGTGGGAACAGTGTTTTGGGGACTGCTGGCTTTTTGATTTGGAGTTTGAGTTAGGGTTGGGTCGGGGGATACATTTTTACTTTTTCCTTTGTCATACACTACTGGTGGCGTCCACCTGCGTCTGAGGCTCACGCTTCTTTTTCTTTGTCTAACGCAACCATCCCAACCGGCGGGGATAGGCGTAGTAGCATTTCCTGCCCACGTGGCCCCCGATACTGTCCTCTGCGGCAATGTTCGATCGCTGTATTGTACATATGAGCCCTTAGCTAGACATGTCCTCATGCCCCCTGGGAGGCCTTAGGATGGTATGTCCACGACATACCTCCGCCGGACGAAAATAACTATCATCATCATCATCCGGGCGGGTTGGATCCGTTACGACTCCAACTACCTTCAGACTGTCGACCCTTCTCTCGGTCACCTCCCTTCTCCTTCCTTCGATTCTTCCTTCGCCACTGACTAGCCAATTTGCTATGCCGCCACATCACTTGTTTCAAGACCTGACTCAGTTCCTCGGCATAAACTTAACCGAGTACAGCTTTGACGGCAATGTCCCTTCTCAGACCAGAAGCGGATACGTTTTAGACCTGTGGACCTGTTTTCGATTTCAAATACAGCGCTAAGGTTCTAATTCTGGCAAGAGATTCAGTGTTGTTTCTTGGTTCAAAGGGAGAGTCAGCATTGCTTTCAGCATTACTTACAGACTTTTTGCACTTGATCACTCGTTTATTGTTATTGTTGATTATGGCTTATGTTTCTTCATCAGTAAACGCAGTAGTTTTTGTCTTCTCTGGTCTTTCTTTAGGGATTTTATTAATACGTTGTTTGCCTGGGAGAATTTTTCCAGCGCAGCTGTTATTCGACGGCGGGTTTTCCGAAGGCTCAGATCGCTTGCCGTTGCTGTGAGGGAAAGATGAACAACATCATTAGCTGAAATCATGAGGCAGAGTTGGGTCATGTATTTATTCTTGGCCTCTTCTAGATCACTTCGTTCAAGCCCAACTTCGAGCTCATCTCTCTCGTTATTCCTGTCGTTATCACATTACGCCACAAGTTTCTGTAAAATTCTTGATCAAGTTGTTTTGCATCTTTGAAGGATTGAACGAGCCGTGCCAATAGACGTGCTTGAGTTGGCTCGAGGCCCTTCGCCTCAAAATGTCTTTTAATGTAAGAACACTAACCTCAATGATCAAGCCTTGTAAGAAAGACAGACCTTGTAGAATGTGTAGCATTGCTTTTTTAGTATACTCTAGACTCTACTGACTGAGAACAATGAATATAAGCTTAGTGATGAAGAATTTTATTATTATAAACAGTTGAGCGAGGAGATATTTCCGAAATTTCTACTCCAGATTACGCCGCTAAACAACAACGTCTACAGTGTAAACGAACAGGAAAAGAAATGCGAGGCAGTGTGCTACGATTCCATCTACAGAGGCTATGATGGGAAGGCTATTCTTGCATTGGTCAGGAGAGACGCTGTTTGCCTTTGTTTCTGGGCGATGGGAGACCGAGAGGTCAGAAGAAGGTTCAGGTCTAAGCACATTTTGAGAGTTTGGGGGTGAGTTTGTGGATGCCGCTAAACCATTTTTAAGCGTTATCTCAGGCCGCCTGGAATAAGGTTTAGCGGCGTCGCCCCGAACACGGGTCGAACCGAACCGATGTTTTGGTCGTTATCCCTGGCCAATGCCGAGTAGGTCAGACGCCCATAAATCCAGAATGCGTCCAAAGTCTCTCTAACTTCTGCACCTAATTGCGAGGGCTCATTACTTCGCCCGTCCGCCTCATTCCTCAAGCTAGGCGGGCAAATATTAGGCGGAACGGGTGAAGCCATGAGCCCTCGCAGTTGGACAAAATCTCGGGGAGACTCTAGTGATCTAATTCTTGCTTCTTTATGGGGATATCAATGAATTGAACAGGAGCTCAGCTAGATTTGAAAAATACCCCTGTCCATCGCAAATCTGAGCAGAACATTTCCCCCTAAACTCTAGTGGCTTGGACGGCGAAGGAGTCCACTAAGAGCGAGTGAACAAGTGAAGGTTGTCAATCCACCAGGTAGATTACTACAAGCGAGCATCCTTGTTGGGTCCTTAGCGATCTTTTCGTCAGGCAAATGGGATGAAGTCTGTTGGAGGAGGTGACTGGAGCTGGTCGTGCGGAACAACTGAGCCATCGTTGGTCAGTCGTAAACATCTCTTGCAAATGTCTATGTGATCGTTATTGAGACTATAATAAGGGCGTTCGGCCCCTCGAGACTTCAAGCTTCTTTACCACTATCTATGCTAACTCTGATCAGCGGTATATGTATCCTCGCTTGGGCTCAACATGTTGCTAACTTTTGGTGAAGGCGGATATGTTTTACAATAAACCTCATCTTACAATGTGCACATAAAACGTCCTACGATTTAGGTGTGGGCATATAGTTAATGAGGCCTGGAAGACAGAATAACACAAGAAGGACTATACCAGAATAGTAATCAACATAGTAGCGTATTTTTTTGGTAATTGCTACTACTGTGCCACCTAATACGTAAGTCTCCACCAAATCCAAGATCGTAGTTCTACGAGCTTACTGTTCGTAGTAGACCTAGACGGCGGATGAACCCAGGATAAGGGAATGAGAGGAGCTATGATTTCGGTCTGTTCTTGGGAGTGGTTTCCCCCACTGGGTTTCCGACACCCCCGTGGGTGAACGCAGAGGGACTAGCTATCATCACACTGATAAAATGTATTCTTGCACCTCATTGATTCCATACATGTGAAAAGGAGAAGTCCATCTCAACCAGCTTTCAATACTGGTGGCTTCCATAGGCCTGGCCTCGGCCTTCGAGCTTTGAGATCGACACAACACGGGCATGCTTCCCCCTTCCCCCCCCATTGAACGCATGTCATTGGTCAATCTGTGATATGATGGGTTGAACACAAGTTGAGATGCTCAACTGAAACCACATCGTATTTGAGAAGCATGCCGACGAAGAGAATTTCACACGCGTAGAGCACTAGGGGATCAATTAACCAGTTCCGTTAATTATCCGCGTTGAAATTACCAGTGAATCTTTCTGTTGTTTGATTGTAAGCTACTTTTTGGGTACTTGTTAAAAGGGGATTAAGGTACCGATGGTTTTGTCTAATGCTAGACGATTAAAATATAGTACAAAGATCTTTATCATTAAATTCTTTTTAATAACTTTATAAAATAAAATCTCTTCTTTAATATATTTAACCCACCTGAAGTCAATCATAATAATATGCCCTTCTATGTTTAGCATAATATTAAAAGGAAAGATATTATTAAACGTGACTCTTGAACAATAAATAGCGGCGACTATTTATTCAACCTTTAATACGTACTTTCCTAAGTTATCTATGTTGATATTAATAAGCTTTTTTATTTGATAATTAAAAATACCCTCTTTACCAATAAACGGTTTTAAGTGTGTGTAAACAATGGGAAGATTATACACAGATAAAACATAAAAGATCAAGAATTTATTATGAATTAGGCGTTTTAAGTGGGCATTAATGGCGATTTTATAAATCGGAAATTTGTCGTTGCTAGTGTATAATTCTCTTAAGTAAGCATTTACTCTAAAATTTAGAACATTAAATGTTATCCATATTTCATTGACCTTAGGGCTATGCGTTATTACAATTGTTGTTCTATTTGGTATGAATGGAAACTGTGTTAAGTTTAGAAATTGCCTCTAATCACCATTATACTGAAGAAAATACTCGTGCCTATTAAAGTCAAGATTTACCATATAATGATTATCTCTTGGATGTATAAACGTGATTTGTTACGTTGACATCCTCGTCGGTAGTTAGGCTTCTCGTAATATGTCTAGTGCAGGCTGCTGAAATGGTTGAAGTTTGGTGAACATATTTGAATTGCATCTACCAGTCAACGACAAAAGCCACAACACTTGGTTCATTGGCTACGCTGCGAGGGCTCAATAGGTCGTGACTCCACCCTTTCAAAGATCCAATAGGAACACGCTCCTGCAAGCAAGCCACCAGCGAGGACGGCTGTGGAGGGATTTGCAGTGTTGATTAAGGGCAGATCTTCTTAGGGCGGTGAACCAAGAGTCCCGAAACACCTCCTGCAGCACTTAACTTGACTCTCGTCTCGCAAGAACGAACTTCTAACTTCAAGTATCTAGGGCAGACTTGAAGAGCGAATTGTCCTGTGCTTGATATTTGAGTATCGCAGATATCACTTCGGATTAACTTCTTCAGTCCGAGTAGCGGTATCAAAATCCAATCACAGCCGTCTACATTAAACTCATCCACACTGCCAGCTCGATACACTGATAACTCCGCGACTTTCCTATCTGCGGATGGTGTGGGAAGAGGACGATGATTGAGATGGTGGGGTAAGCGCCAATTCTGCCTCGGCGCCTAGCAGCGGTATGTATCTTCAAACCAGGGTGCACAGCTGGAAATACGAAACTCTATTAAGGCCTCATTTCGCCTTCTCCTGATTGATTTAACTTCGACTAAATCTTTGCCAGTCACTATTTAAGGGATAGTTGCCTCACTTTGCCCGCCAACCATAAAGTTCGCCAAGACACTCTTGTACTTTTGAATCTCCTGAGGTCCTGATGAAGGGATACTGAATTGACAGCTTTGCCTCGTTCTCGTTATGCTTGTAGCGCTGAGGCGACGCCAGGCGCTTATAAAGGATGCCACGAAAACTGCCTAATGTGCAGGAACACCCACTTCCCGTAATCCATCCACTTTTACATTCTGATCTATCTATGTTATCGTGGTACTCGCCTTCTTCTATTAAAAGTGGTCACGACACAATGGATTCAATTGTCTCTTTCACGTACCGACCTCTCTCAGGGCCTCGCAGCATACGTATCTTAATCCTACAACCAGCTCTGAGAGACTCGCAGCCGCTTCGGTTTTCGCTACAAGAAACCTCCCTCGAGAGACTCCTGATACCGGCATACGAAGCGCTCTCGTATACTTGGGGGGCTAAGACGGCTACCATACCCGTAGCATGCGAAGGGCGGACCCTTCTGCTGACGCCAAACTGCGAGTCAGCCCTTCGGCACCTTCGACGGAGATTCAAGCCGCGCACGCTCTGGGTCGATGCCATCTGTATTGACCAAGGGAGTACTGCCGAGAAGAACCAGCAAGTGCCATTGATGGGTAAGATCTACAATTTCGCGACCAGATCACTCATCTGGCTTGGCCCTGGACTCCCAGGCGATTCTGGCACGCTTTCTCGAGCTAGTGCGATCAACGGACGTCTTCATTTTAGGACTCTTCCAGGGCTTCCTGCTCTCGGAAAGAGGGAGACGCGCTGGGCAAAGAGGCTTCTGAGTAAGTTTACCTTGCCCTTCTTTGGTGTTGTCAATGAATTATAACTAAATGGGGATCAGCCCGTGGGGAGATCCAGCGAATAGCTCGGATATGCCAGAACGACTGGTTTCAGAGAATTTGGACTTTACAGGAGCTTCTTCTAGCCGAGAATGCCACATTCATGGTTGGAACAAGCGAATGTCCATTAACTCCTCTGTATACCTACTTCATCATTGGCGAAGCCCTTCTGGAGTCAGACTCTCGAGAGCGTCGACTTTTCCGCATGAGAAGCCTTCTGATGGAGGAGATTTCTGCTCTCGACGCCAGCATATCCAAGTCAGGTGGCGAAAAGAGAGAGTTCGCTGGGTGGTGGAGCAGAACGTTAACACTAGAAAGATCAGCAGCCGTGATATTTGAGGATATCCTGTCTATCGCCCTCCAGCTTGCCGCAATGAACGATGCTACTGACAATCGCGATAAAGTGTACGGAATGCTGGCCTTTCTAGCCACCTTGCATGAGCAGATGGTTTTGCCCCAAGTTGATTACTCTAAGACTGTACCTGAAATCTATGAGGAGTTCACTAGGGGCATGATACACAGCACGATGAGTCTCTGGCCGCTCGAGCACATTGCTGGCTATTCAAACTCATCGGACTTGCCGTCTTGGGTCCCTGACCTGCGCAACCCAGATATCATCTCCGCGCCAGCTTACTCGGGGGGAAGTCTCTGTAGGAATCTAGAAGAAAATGAACTGCAGATGGTCGATGATGAAATCCCTGGACGGCTTTCACTCAGGGGCCGACGGATGACGAGAGTTGCTCGTGTGTTTGCTAGAATGTTCAAGGCAACAACGCAGGACAACAAAGACAGAGCAGCGGACTATGAACCGGGCCGCATAGACTGCCTCTCTGAGTGGACAGCTGTTGCGGCTCAACTGGATTCACTAGGCATGGCAGCTGGCGAAACAGACCCTGGTTTGGAAGACTCCAGCTACGTTTCAACTTTGGAAAAGCTTACTCCATACCTGAACTATATTCGCAAGCGACCCAAAGAATCGGATAAGTCTCACATCCGGCATCGACCAAAACTATTATTCGAGAAGCGGAGACTGGACGATCTTTACGATGGCTCAGCCTTATTTCTCACTACATGCGGGCTCCTAGGCTTGTGCAAGGGAGGTGTGGCTGTCGGTGATGGTGTATATCAGTTGGCTGGAGGACACTATCCATTTATTCTTCGTCAAGACAGAAAATGCCATCGGTTGATTGGCAGAGCTGCTCTTGACGGACGTGGAATCAAAGACAGAGAGGGTTTTTGGGTTGAAAAACTTGTCGCAGAGAATCTGCGTTCACTTGTGTTGATATAACCCAGCGCCAGGAAGATATCTATACACAGAAAGATATGTACACCATGGTTCCTCCTGACTGAACGTGATGTTACTCGTTTGTCTCACGCTACCGTCTTCGCGTTGCATGGCCTCCACGAGCTCTTTTCAAGGAACACTTTCCAAAAGTCGGTCCCATTGCTCCTGTCTTTCTCCTTGTCTGTGACAAGACGTAGTCCCTGTTCTGTATAGGAGAGGAATCAAGGCGCTACGAAGCACGGATGGGTTCGCCTGTCACAGGCGGTGGGCGAAATCTTAAAGCCGTATAGCCGAGAGGTTTTCATATCTTCACCTACTCTAGATACTAGTATAACAATTAAAGGGGCATTCTCAATTAGATCAAAATGTTTCTTAGAGTTAATGTAAAGAGAAGGCTTTAATGGGACATTCTAGAACAAAACAAACAAGAAATCTTTCCTAACGATTAAAGTACTGGATAAGCAATTGATAGCGGGCTTTTTTCGAGCATGTGAGCAGTCTAAAGAAACTTTGTAAACCCGTGGGGAAAGCAGAAGAAGGTTTTATGTGTATAAAATCGAGGTTTGTTACGTCAACACCATTCTACCTTAACACCCCTTCATCTCCTAAAACCTTCAAAATATCCGATACGCTTTTAACCTGAACTCTTGAGGCTTTGAAATGCTGTCCTTTCAGAATACACAACGTGTCTCCCATCTCGACGAAAGAAGTTATATCGATTAAGAAACGTCGCGAAAATTACAAAAGCAACGAGGGAATTATGTAAAGGTTTAGATTTTACCCGGTATTTAAGCACACCGAGGCGAGCGGGAAGCAAAGCGGATCGCAAGAAAGAAGAAAGGAGAGGCAGCAATAGAGCAGGAATAGAAGAGCGACAGGACAAAGACAAAGAGAAGGATAAGAAGGAACAAATTTGAATGGCCAACATTCTGTTTAAGCCGGTGTTTACATATTAGACTTGACTATAGGTCTCCTTTTTTTTTTAAAGAGGCCAGCTTTTTCGCCAAAGAGAATCAGTAATTGTTTAATATACTCCTCTTGCTTAGCAACCTTTTTTTTAGTAATCAAAGTAGAACCCTGACATCAATATCGTGAAAATAATCCTTCAGTATCCGAAGAGAGACGAAGGAATCTTGGTCCGATATAATCATCAAATAGATACCATGTAGCATGTACAGATGTAATACAATGCCAAAACCACACAGCTCTAGAATTCCAGCTGTTGTGTATGATTCGGGTCATTGCAGGCGGATTCGTCGGCGTCATCTTGACTTCTTGTTCCTCAAACATACTCATGAACTCCCGATGAATGATTTTAAATTCACAATGGTTCTCTTCCGTTATCTCATCGATACTGCGCCCTATGAGCCAATACGGCACGGAAAGCATCTCTACAGGTGATTAGCGCGTAAACCCACTCATGGTCTATAAGACAGGTAACGTTCCAGTCTTTGTCGACGAAGATATTACTCGTATGAAAATCGGTAAGCTAAAGACAGAATGGCTCGTTACGGCTTTCTTGTTGAATATAATGATGTGAGAACGCCCTGAGCATTGCTTTAGCAGCCATCTGGCCAAGACAGTCTCCCAGACTTGAAACAGCGTTTGGATTAGTGAGAAAGTAGTCATCATAAAATGCAAGCATATTTACAACGAAAGGCTCGGTAGAAGAGTATGTTTCATGTCTCGATATCGTCCTTAGGGCGCTATCATTCTCCAGCATAATAATAAAGCAAGACAGTGGTCTGTTTGTTAATATAATAGTGCCATTACTATAGAATTCAAATAAGCCTATTCAAGGTTAAGAATGCGAGCTAAAGACAGAAGCACACGCGCTATGCTTCGGGGAGGTTCTGCCTCCGGACTGGGTCCTTCCGATACCTGTCCCATGTATCTGCGAGTATTTCGCTTGTGTCAGAGCCGATATTCTCAAGCAGCATAGACGCAGTTGGTAGGCGTAGGCAGGTTGCACTGGAAGTATACTGAGACAGAGCTAGGTACCGAAGATAAGTACGAAAAGATCGTTAGAGCTTACGTTAAATACAAATATAGAAAGGCATTGTTTTTTCGTGTGAGAACTGTAATGTTTAACTACTGTCTTAGTAAAGAATATACACAGAATATTACAAACTTACGTGTCAATTTTCAACAAAGTCAAAGCTGTACAATTAGGGAATAGGGATATCAGGGCAATGTTCTTGCATCTATACGTAGGTTCTAACCTCTGAGCTAAGCTTTTCGTCAATTGTTCTAGGGAATTTGGCTTCAGCAACCCTGTGTGGCATCGGACAGCGAAAAATCAAGTTCTTGTTAAAGCAGGTAGACCTAACTCTAATAGGTATACACACATTAAAGCTCCCACGAATCCAGTGGTCCTCAATAATGCAAGTGTCTTCCTGGCGCAGTCCCAAGTGATGCCTAACAATGGCTTGCATCGTGGCCCGATGATCCCTCAGCTCCTGATAGAACTGTCTCCTCACTCCAGGGTATGCTGTTTCATGGAAGATGTTGATATCTTTCTTGCAGGCCGACTCGTAGGTAATGCGGTTCCCCTTGTCGAGCTCGAGAGCAAGCGGCATGGTAAACGAAGTTTTCCTCACTGGTTGTTCCACGAATTTGCGCTTTAGAGTTACCACTGTGCCAGAAGAGTCAATCGACTTGGATTCTACTTCGTTCGAGATTGCGCATCGTTTGCGGTGCAGAGACCCTACCAAAGATGACGAATTAGCTAGACTTCGAGACTAGTTGTGCACAGAACTATATTAGGTAATTAATCATATCAAGTGATGCCTCAGAGCTTCGAGGCCGGGCCATTTCGGGACTGGCTGAGAATTGAAACAGTGTATTTCACAAATGTTATTTCAAATTAATTCTCAACCTTCCGACAAGTCTCTAAATACTTTCGACAAGTTTTTCTGAAATAATATTATGATTACGTGATAAAAAGAAGTACACAGAGATTCTCGCTTCACTGGTCACGAAATGCGCCTGCCTCGCTTTTGTTTAATCACATGTCCTTGTTGTTGGTACTACAATAAGTTCGTGCTGTCTACTCCTGTTATATTCTGCTTCCTTCAAGGCCGCTTCTTCATGGGTGATTGGGGGAATTTTTTGTCGTTACTTAACCATTTTTCAAGTATTGTAAGGCTAGATAGGTACAAGAATGAAGGCGGGGGGGTGAGAGGGGTGTTGATATTAACGGTGAGTAGTGCCTGTCTGTCTGGCGCCGTTTGGAGTTGCGAAGAGGACTATTGGGAGGCAGAGATGGGAAGGAGGGAAACATGAACATTTGTTCTGTTGGCTCAAATATCTTGTACTAATCTTGCTATAAAGCGGGACAGTTTTTTGTATAAAAAACTGGCGCTCATATGAATTCTCGTACAGTACAGAAAAAAATCGGGTTCCAAGGTCTTGATACCCGGACTCAAGCTACCTTGGTTTGTCAAAAGCGACTGAGACAAGTGTCTCGAGTATTCCCTTGATACGATTGTACTGTGTGTTTCACACGCTAGGTAGACAGCCCTGTTTTCCTCAATCTATGGTCGCATCTGACGGGTTTCTGCATGTGAAACCTTACAATCAATTTGTACAATTGAAATAGAATGTCTTATCTCCTTCTAAATGCATACGTTTCATTTTGACGTCAAGCTCTTTCGTTTCTTATGTACAAGGCTCGTTTATATACAAACACTCTCTGTCTGCCGTAACTTCCACCCGCGTCATGAGATCTAGGTACATCTAGCCCGAGTCGAGCCAACCACAATATCATCATACCAAAAGGTATTCGTATCCCCTCCATAACTTTCCCAGCCGAAATAAATCGCAGTGACCTTCGGCTTGACACTACTTCTCTGCCACTGAGCCGCATTCGCATTTGTCGTTCCCGGTTTGCTAGTCAACCCCGCAACAACTTTATCATTCAGCCATGTCTCAACGGTTCCATCAGGCCCTAGGTGATATTCGAAACATTGCCATGCACCAGTTGGTAGAGCGGCTGAGGTGGCGATACCTTGAGGTGAGAGATCCGGGAGGGTGGCGTCGTCGCTTTCGCGGTTGTACATCATGATTTTGCTTTGGCCGCCGATGCGGAGATGTTTCTTGGAGCCTTGAGCTGAGTCTGGCATGGTGATGAATGAGACGTGGGAGTCTGTAAGAGCTTTGGAGGTTTTCCTGCAGGGGGATGAAAGTCAGTATCAGAATTCTACGTATCGAAACCAGCGTTAATTCTCTTACAGCCAAGTCCTCACGTATACATCTCCACTGGGAACCTTCGATGTTCCGAAGAAAATATGTCCACAATATCCACCTGCACCATCGACTCTCATGGAGTTCTTGCCAGTATGAGCAGTCGAAGTGTCAAGAGTGACCTTTCCTCCCTGGTTGCAATCAGCCGCATATGTAGGCCAAGCATTCTGATCCCAGCCACTCTCGAAACCTTCGGAGACCTGAGCCAGCGAGACTGGAGCAAATACCAGAGCAAGAAGAGCCAGTTGGCGGAACATGATCGAAGTCGACAAAGGTACACAGCAAACAAAAAACCTTCGTTGGCAAAAATGGGCGACACGAGATATTTATACCCCCAACTTCAAAAGGCTGTTTAACGAAAAAGGATCTGCATATTTTTCCACATATTGAATTGCTGGAGATGGCAGGGAGTGGCAGCTGTGGTGCTTTCAGCAGCCGGCAGGAATGGCGGCTCCGTTCAGACTTCAGCCGCGAACCCAAATGCAGGGGCTTGTGGGGCTGTCAGGGCTGCGATTTTGATCACGCAGACTCAGGTGCATTAGTTTGGAAACAGATAAAGTGTTCTTCGGCTGCGAATTGTACCTTGTAGAGTTTGCTGTTTAATTAATAAGTGTCGGAGGTATAGTTTAGCCGAGAGTGGACGGGTGACTTCGAGCTTCCCCCGCGTGATGATTTGAAGATCGTCGACTTCGCAGTGAGTGTCATCCTGCTCTCCGCTGAGACCAATCAGATGATCATCAGGCTTAACCGTGACTTTGTTTATGTTGCTTCTTTTCGTCACGGGCTTACCTGTCCAACATTTGAATACTCGGCTGGTGTTGTTGACATCCATTCAGTTCCACCTCGCTTAAAATCAAACCCTCTTCAGTCGCAGTCAAAGAGTCTAGCTTCTAAATAGATACGTCGGCGCTTCCAAACTCCTCGCAGTGATGGTAATCGATTACTGAGGCCCTGTTGACACTGGAGACAATTACTCCAAGGTCTGAATGTCTCTCCACATTTTGTCGCATGGCGCAGACCGTGTTTGACCCAAGCTCCGGCATCCCTCGAACGCCCTAGCGAGAGGAGGATTTATGGCTTATTTCCAAGCACTAGTTGCCGTAACTTGACCTTTGGCATCTTAACATCCTCTCGAATTTTCTTCCGCAGTGCCTGTACATCGAGCGGACTCTGAATATGCTGACTTCACTTCTGGAAGATGATTTGGCCGTTTCTCTTCATATTGTTGAATCACAACCTATTTTTTAAGCCTGGAGTACTGCTATTCGTGTGCTGATGGAATCACCATCGTATGCATACTGTAGCTGCAGCAGGACTTCGGTACATGTTCGGTCCATTCGGTGATTGTCCGCTCAACTTACGATGCATGCTGAGTATGCCCATGAATCGAAGTCACTGAACCATTTACTCACCTCTCTTCCCTCAGCAATATAAAAACCTCGATTTCTGCTCCAAATTCTCCTTCCTCTTCTTCATCAACACAAAATTCAAGACAAACCTTCCACACCCCAGAGTATCAAAACCCAAGTCCAAAAAACAAAACTCAACAACCCATTCCACCTCCAAGACAACCAATAGCAAAACTCACCAACCCTCCCCAGACCAAAGACAAGATGTGCACACTCCGTGTTTACCACTGCGACTGTTGCGGCGCAGTTGTCCGATTCGACCCCATCATCCCCTGCTCTCAACAGTGGGATCTCAACCATGTCCGTCAGGTAGTACCAACCGAGTGTCGCTATACTGGTCCTTGCGGCCAAG
Organism: Helotiales sp. F229; assembly: GCA_002554605.1. Taxonomy (NCBI): domain Eukaryota; kingdom Fungi; phylum Ascomycota; class Leotiomycetes; order Helotiales; species Helotiales sp. F229. The sequence continues at coordinate 5,441,425 of MXAW01000004.1, read as the reverse complement.
GGAACTGTCGACAAACTAATGGATCGGGATCGGGATCTGGTTCTCGTAGATAAGTGCTGTGGTGGAAGGAAGGAGAGGTGAGGTGAGAGGAGAAAAGACAAAGTGCATGGCTTTTTTGAAAGATAGTCTGAGTTGAGGGAATGAGAGGAGGGGATGAGGATGAGGATGTAGTTGTTGAGTGCGAGCATGGCTTTGGTGAGAGGATGGAAAAAGGTATATATATGAAAGAGCGTGCGAGATCTTTGGAATGTACGGAAAAGCATGGTATAATACCGTCAGAAACAAAATTCGTTGAGCATCACAAGAATGAGTACAACAAGCTTCATGGTACCCTTGCGACACGCACAATAATTATGCTACATTCTCCAGCAAGCGCTCCAGAAAATGCAGGATAAAGTAAGTGGATAAATGACTTGCTTACAGTACATGGCTTTATATGCAGTCTGTAGGATCCTACTCAACCCAATCCCGTATGGTATCAGCTATTCCTGGCTCGCTAGACGAGGGGGTGGAACTGTGAGGATTCTCCGAACATTTTCAGCTGGGCGAGAAAGGAAGTAAGGAAGGAGCTTCCCAACCTCTTTCCAAAAATGCGTAAAACTACAAATATAACTAGGTCGGAGGGATTTCGTGATATCTAAAGACTCTGAATTAAGTAGAGTACGCGTCATCGCTAATCTTAGCAGTTTGTATGGTTTTGAGTCTTTTGGAGGCTGCTGAAAGTTACACCCAACTTAGAGGAAAATCCATCCATTCATGAAAATTACTTGGGCAGTCAACTAACCTTTCTCTTCTAGATAACTCGCCAAGGATGTCAACATTGATTCGATATTCATGCATTCCAACATCCTTCAACAAACACCAGTCATCCGTTCTTGGACTTACAAAACCATCTTCGACACACTTCCAGTAAACAAGCAATCGCTCAGCCCAAGAGCCAAGAGCGTCGCCCCTTCTTCCTCATTGGTCGTCCCCAATAAGCTTAATACAAGATGAACGCCAGGATGCATGTACCCGATCTGCAGCCCAGCGCCGCATCCAGACCCCCTGACGGCGATCGATTGCGCGCTTCCAGCCGGGAACAACACATCCCGAGCAGACAAACACAGTAAGACCTCTGAACTCCCAGAAGAAAGCGCGCACCCGTCTACCTTGGCAGTAGAAGCAATCAAACCAAAGCGATCCGTCCAGTCCGCTTGTACCTATATAATGGGGAAGCGCCGTTGTCGCGTTGTGCACAGATGGGAGCCCGCATCAGCTTGAACGACGCTTTGGTTTGGTGTTGATCGATGAATGGTTGCGCGTGAGTTGTGCTGAAACGGTGTCGAGACAAGGAGAGCTGCATTGAGCCGACAATCGCATTTTTTGGTTGGCATTCTTGGATTTGGAGGGAGCAAGAGAAAGATATTTCTTGGGAAGAGAGACTTCTTCTTTTTCCGTCTTCACGATACAACACTTTTGCGCAAGCATCGATTTATAACCACTCGACTTGGATATATCTCTTCTGGCGCAATGCAGCTTTGCAGGAACCGTCGCGAAGGCTTCGTAAGTCTGCAACGGAGCTTTTGGAATTGAGAGGAGAGAAGCTGACTTTGATTAGGGCCCCTCATCAATTCTCTCCTCGCCCGTCCCAACATCCTGCTTCATCGACGTTATCCTCATCCCGCTCCCCATCTGGCTCGCCCTCGCCCTCCTACCTATCCTCTTCGCACTCTCCCTCCACCACCAAAAACAAAACTACAACCCCTCAACCGCATACTTACGCGCCGTCCCGCGCCGAAACTGGGCGTTCACTCTTACTTCCGCTTTTTACTATTTCCTGATTGTGGCCAATGGATTGATGATGACATTGGAGATTGTTCGATTGGAGTTGATCCATTTTGGGATTGGTTTGCTGCCGTTTGTGTATGCGGGGCTCATTATTGCGACGTACCTGTATTGGAGTGAGGGGTTGAAGGGTAGGATAAGGGGTTGGCAGGCTGTGAATGCTGTGGTTTGGATTGGAGGGATAGCGGTGAGTGCTGTCAAAGTGGTTGGACTGAGCAAGGAGGGGATCGACTCGAGAAAGGGATCGAAATACCCGTTAAGCGATCAAGTTATCGATGTGGCGGTCATGGCTGGGGTGTATGCTGTGATTGCGATACTGGAAGTTGTGTTGGGTTTTTGGAGAGCGTTGAGACGGGCAAGGAGGGAGAGAGAGCAGAGTCCCCAGAGTGGTATGAGCCCTGTTATGGAGATGGAGTCGGAGTACGTGGGCAAGTTTCGGCCGAATGCTTGATTGAGAACGAGTTATGATACCTGGGTTTCTAGATAAATTAAATTGTATATCTTCCGTTCTGTTCTTGCTTCTTTGCCTAATTTCAATTGGTTGTGATTTGCGAAGGTACTCACACATGTCACTTGAAAGTCGCAGCAAATACGAAAAAACAACAAGATCTGGCCTGCTTGCTCTTAGAGAATTAGAACTAAGCCATTTCATTGCATTATAGCTTGAACTCATCTGACTATTCTCGAAGGTTCCCAAACTCCAACCAATCTATGCAATCCAATTTCTGATGGGTATCGAAGCAAAGACAACCACGCGACGCACAATCTACCATGTGTCTCCATGCACTCTTTCTTCTTCCCTTTCAACTCCATTCCATATCCTCATCAAACCCGACTTCATCCCTCAGTTGCTTCTCACCTGCATCTTCAACCACTCACTAAACATCCACGCCTCCAAACTCTCGCTCTTCATCTCCTCAGCCGTTACTCCCAACCCGGGCTCCCTCAACTCCGGCCTTCCACTCTTTTAACATACGTGAAAGCCTCATCCCTCCTAAAACTCCTCCAATGCAGTATGATAACCCTCTTCTTCATCCTCAACAAACTCAGGATGATCTCGACCTGTAAGATCCCTATACAGGTCTGTAGCGGCAAGTCTCGCATTACTATTCTCTCCAAGTCCACCCTCTCCCAGAGAGAGAGAACTCAACATAGATACAGCGTCGCTTGCTGCGGGTCTTGTGTCGAAGATCTCATTGACAATTCCAGCGCCCCAATACTCTGCCATGCACTTCAGTGTGCTCCTATCATACCATGATCCCGTGTTGCCCCAATGTCTCCCATCGAGCAACTGCCGAATACGCGCATTGATTCCTGGGACTTGTCGCTTGTGGTTGCGCAACAGACTTGTCGCAAAGTGCCAATATACAAATTTGGGGTCTGGCCTGTTGGCGTTGCGGAAGGACAAAAGACGGCCATCTAGCTCTGACATCTTGATGCCACTGAAAGTTTTACTCAAGAGATTTGTGTCGAGGATAGCGACTCTGTACTCGATGAGACCATCGTCTTTCTCGGGCTTCTGAGCAACCAGCGTAAATCTTGCGAGGTCGAAATTGATTTCCAGAGGGTTCAACATAGGTAAACCGTTGCGTGGAGACCAGAGCAACTCGGCGCCATTCTCCGGCTCACCAAAGAACATTCCCATGTTTCGATAACCAACACTGTGCGGGACAATATGCGCAGTTTTCATCTCGGCTTCATTGTCGTAGAACTTTCCCGTAACAGCGCACCAGGTTTGTGACTTGTCTTCCGGGTTCACAGCATCGTATGTCAGTCTGACCACCCGTTTCCAGTCTGACTGCACATTGGCCCTCTTCTCAGACTCGGGTATGTCATAAGCGTCCTTGAAGGACAACACCAATGCCTCCATGAATGCGCTGGGCCAGTCCATCTCATCGCGCGCTTCCAATCTCTGTGCGATCGTACTTGAATGCCTTATCAGCAGCAGCTCCTTCGTCGCAATTTCGAACCTCGCTTTCTGGATGATTTCTTGATGTTTGTCGTAGGTGTCCTTGTCCACTGTTTGGCTTTTGGTGTATGCTTCGAGTAGCTCTCCATCCACGTGCTCCCATTCTGCAGCTTGTGCCCTGGTCAGATCGAGTTGTGTCTTCAGGAAGATGGCTGATCGGGTCGAACTTGTAGAGGCGTTAGATGATGCTAATGAGGCCATCGAAAGCCTTGAGCTGACTGTTCTGGTTCTTTCGGAAAGACTCGCGGAGACTTGGCGAGCTCGCTGGCTGAGCAAAGATGATGTTCTACCGGGGATTTCCAACCGCGTTACGTATGTATTGTGGGGGCCCTGCGTGGATATTTTGCGGTCAAGTTTTGCTTGGCGGTCAGCGAAGTGCTTCTCTTTGGCTGAAGGCGACATGATCGCGTTGTGGAGGTGAGCGCGAGTGATGTGAGGTGAACGTGAATGTGCCGAGAAGGAGATGAGGCAGTTGGTTGAGGAATATGGGAAAGAAGTTTGTTTGAAGAAGAAGTTCAAGTGCGTACAAATATATAAATAGGTAGGCAGATTGTGGGCCGTGCGCATGGCATGATGCTAGCAGGCAGACTAACCTTTTCTAGTAGAGTAATGGTGAATGACGCTTCCCAACTAAATAGTTATTCCCGAACATCACTCTGTACCTTAAGTACTGGAGGCATAATAGAGAAAATGTTAATAAAACACCCGTCCTAAAAGCGAGATAATTTAGGCACATACATTGTCCTCATCAAAACCGATTTCACCTTAGTTGCTTTTCACCTGCTTCTGCAACCACTCACTAAACATCCACGCCTCTAAACTCATCCCCTCAGCCATTACTCCCAAGCCAGGTAATTGCACCTCCTTCAACTCCGGCCTTCCACGCTTTTTACACACCCAAGATCTCCTTTCCGCATCATAAAAATACCCCTCCAACGCCCTACTCGGTGGACCTTTCGCCCCCTTCTTCGCACTCTCTTCCATCTTCGCCCTCGCACTATAATGCATCTCCTCATTCGTCCTACTCCCAACACTAACGCCATTCGCCCCCTCAGGCCTCCTATACCTACCCGGCGTCCTAATCCTACTCCCCAGAAAACTCCACAGAATGGTCGGCAAGAAGCCCGAATAAAACGGATCCGAGTTCTTCGTCCAGCTCGGATCCGCCGTATTGCGAGTCGGTTCACAGATCCGCTTCACGTACTCGATGTCGAAGTCCAGGAGGCCGCGAGACACGAATTGGTCGATCATCCAGAGGAGTGTGATGTTGGAGATCTTGTGGTCAGGTTGCCCGCCGCCGACGTCGCTGTGGTGGCCTGGGAACCAGGTCTGGATGAGCGTGGGGCGGATGATGGATCCGTCGGTGCTGCGTTTGAATTGTGCGTTGGGGTCGCGCCACCAGAGGGTGGGGGAGAAGGAGGAGCGGTGCTCGTCGAGACCGAGGGCTTGGAAGGCGTATTCGACTCCTGTTTTTGAGTGGTCAGTCAAGTTCTCAAAATCGATAATGACATTGATGTCTGTCTAATGTCGAGGAAGAGGTGGGGAAGATAAACTCACGTTCCGGTAACTGCGTATCCAAAAACTTCCACTTATCATCCTCTCCAAGTAACTTCGTAAACCAATTCTCCGGCAGCCCCAACGCACCAACTGTGTCCCAACACGCAACAGCCTTAATCTCCACCTCTCCCGGCCCAATCCTCCAATCCGTACCCTCCAGATTCTCCTTCTCTATAAATTTCTCTAGCGATTTCGTGAAATCGGGTGTTGTCTTCGCTTGCTTGTACAGTGTATACACTGTCTTGAAGTATTGCATGCCATCACGGGAGAGCATGCCCAGTGCACCGATCAGACCAGCGACTGAACGCGCAGTGTAGGCACCGCGGGAGAAGCCCAGGAGGAAGATCTCGTCGCCAGGAGCGTAGTTGTAAGCTAGGTAAGAGTATGCTTCGCGGGAGTTTTCCTCGAGACCGAGTCCGAAGCCGCCTGTGTATCAAAAATCATGTCAACAAAAGCCCTCTCAACCATAAACAGAAAGAGCTAAGCGAGAAAATGAAACGTAGGAACATAAACATACCCGAGAGCATTTTCTGGCTCTTCGTCAACGCATCACTACCAACACCAGCTTGGTAGAACATAATCTGCTCCTTCTCATCTTCGCCTCTATCGTGCTTCAGTGCGCGGCAGAAGTTTATCGCGTTCGTGTTGTCGAGGGGTGAGCTGTTGGCTGCTGATTGCCAGGTTCCGTCACAGGAGACGATGAGTCGTTTTTGGGCTTTGTTGAGGGAGGATGAGGAGCTGCTGCTGCTTCGTGGTCTGGGCGTTGACATTTTGTCAGCTGGTGGGTTGGGTTGGGTTGAGTTTGTTTTGTTTTGTTTGGGAAATGAGAGGCGAGTCAGGTGATAGGATCGACGCAAGCGACGAGCTTTAAGGTAGGAAGGTAGATATAAATCAATAAAATACCTCTCCTAACAGCGGGATGATCTAGGCACATATATACCGCCCTTCTCCCCCTCCACCTCGCAATTTCACCAATAATTCCTCACACACACCCTACAGGGGTTTTTATGCAGACAATGCCTGCATAATGTTATGGGCCACTTTGCAGGCCACTTTGCCACCCATATTGTGGGCCACTTTAAAGGATAAGTTGTTAAGTGATTGAAGGAAAAGCGGTATGACTTATAGCCTTAAGCGAGGGTTAATCGCCGGAGAAGTTAACTACTTTTAAGGAAAATATATAAGGCTTTAATTTATTATATAAGGTGTACTTTTTTACTTTTTATCTTTTTTTTAATATTAAACATAGCCTTAGGTTTAAATATAAAAGAAACTTCTTCTTGAGTGTCTTCTCTTAAAGTGGTGTTATTTCCCGTATTACCCTGAGGTCAGCCGTAACACATAAAGTGTAAGTATTGTCTATAAATAGGCCTATTTTTATAATAATCCTTGTAAAAAAAATACAAACAGTGTTTATATTTTAAAGTAGTAGATTCTACGATTTGATTAAATTTCTTTGATTTTCACTTAAAATGTAGATAATACCTGAGAATTTGTAATTTTATAAACAATAATTAATTTTATTAGCCCTTCATATATGTTTAACTAATTTTATTAGCCCTTAGTACCTGCTTTTTTGATTTTCCCTTGATTTTCCCTTTAATCTTACACCTTTACACTTTCACACCTTTACACTTTCAAGATCTTTTTTAAGTATAATAAGTTCCTTTTTACTCTTTAATTCGAGTATAAAATAGTAGGTCTTCTTTTATTTTCCCCTTTAAGTATAGTAGGTTCTTTTTAATTTTTTCCTTTCAATACAGGTAGGTTTCCCTTTTTTTCCTCTTTACTCCCTTCTCTCCCTTCTCTGCCTTCTCTCCCTTCTCTATTTTCCTTTCTGTGTGGCAGTGTATACGAGGCCTCTGTGCAAGTCCTCTGTGCAAGGCCTCTGTGCGTTGTTTTAGGTAAAAATATATCTTCATATGATTACCGATCATAACTTTAATCTCATCTCATGAAACCAACTAGTTACTAGCATCCCTTGCTTAAATGAGGCATTATTTGCGCAAATTTATTACAATGATTGTCTGCTTTTTACTCAGTTGTTGTCTACATTTACTAATAATAGGAAAATACAGACAATTTACAAACAGTGTCTGCAAAAAAAAAACCCCATAGGGACAGTAAGAACCGCAGCCCTACCAACAGCAATGTAACTATCTTTGGTGCCACATACAGTCTCATCACAGAAGGCTACAAGGCGGTATTTCTGTTCAGCTTCTGCACTGAGGGAGGTTTCCCATTGGTGTGTTGGTGTGTTGGTGTGTTGATCTCTTACCCTGGGTTTTCTTATGTCAGGGTGGCTGGCCTGGCTGTGTGCTGACCGCGGGCTTGGCGAGCGTGGTGTTTTGATTTGACGCACATCCGTGATCCGTCTTTCTCATGCCGCGTACGAACTCCTTATTAGGAAAAAAAAAATCTTCAGGTTATTGCTAAATCTCAGTCTTGAGTAACAATTTTCCTTTTATTTTCTTCATTTCTTCTTCTTCTAGAAATTCTATATACATGCCCCCCCTCCCCCATTTAGTTGTCTAGCTTTTTTTCAGGGCATTACTTTATTTGCGTGTCAAGGCTTGGACCTTAAAATCATGTAGCTTGTTAGAAAACCATCCTCTTGAAACCGTATCTTTCCATTGGCTTAGCCTATTCTCTAGTGATCAGAAAGAGCAGCACGTGTGTCATCAACAGAGCTAGATAATTAAAACGAGGGGTAGCGTACACCATATGATGTATTAAACGTAAGACAATTAATTCTAAGCGCAGCATATTTCTCTTCTGGGAATGTCAAGTCAAGGGTCAGCCTAACGAATAACGAAAGTTCTCGCTAAAATCTCACCTCACTCACTAATTACAACAGTCCCTGCGCCATGGGCTGTGCCACCTCGCCGATTATCAGCGTTTTCGTCATCAAGAGTCACTTTTCGTTTGAAGTCGATGAAGTAAAGTAAATGGGTCACTTTTCGATTCGGAATGGTAGATATGTGACGAATGTAACTGGCGACTTAGGTACACGTTCATCTACGTGATCAAAATCGCTCGTCGTGAGAGGGAGTGTTGCAAAGAAATTACGGCCAGTGCAGGGAAGATTGGCCCGTAATACCCCGCTCCCTTGTCTTCTTTTGTACACAAATGAATTTGACCTTTCTCTCGACCATCCTCTTGATGTGTGAAGAAGGTCACCGATACATATTGAATTCCAGTCATATATTCCTCCAGTCCCCGGTCGAAAAGCTTCACGCACAGCACAAAAACAGGAAGTCTTGTACTGTAGAGTCCTGTGGTATGTTTTCTCACATTAATATTTCCAGATACTTGGTTCTGTCTAGGACTTCTCAACGTACCACTGCGTTGCAAATGTCAGCCTTCATATCTTGGTGTTGTTCACCCTATGAGTAAGCCTCGGACTCAGATATGCCAGAGTCGAGATCGTGGCTTCTTGCTTCACACGGCATGTTTCAAGAATTGTATGTGACAGCAGTTCAGGCATTGCCAAGGCGACGTCTAGCAGCCTCGCCAGCGGATAAATAGTGGTTGATTAGCATCAACAAATCATGTCTTTAGAGCGGTCTTAGTCAATGCATCTGGCACTGTACAGTGCTACCTTATTAGTTTTGAGTACTTTGGCAAGCCCAGCATGAGCTCGTCTGGACCTTCAAGAAGTACCGGCTCCAAGTACCCAAACGATTTCTCCACAGGCACCTTTCCCTAATCCCCAGCATAACAAATTTACTCAATGAACGGGTCCACGACATTTGTAATTTTTTGTGTGTCTCAAGCACATCCCGTGAGTTGGTAGGTACGAATATCTTTCTGGCTCCCCCCATCATCTCAACAACGGCTCTACGAACAACCAACTTGCTTCAACAGCTCCTTGAAATCAGGCGTTCCAAAGCCCGTCACGGCATCCCATCCCTTGGTAGTAGGGAAGCCGGTAGTATTACACCCCCCATTAGCCCCCTCCGTAATATCCGTAAAAGCCTGATACCCCTTCTTATACAACCACGGATTCAGAAACCCCAACGTCGACTTCCCCTCCGCGATCAACGCATCATTGACCAGGGCAATGATACTAGACATCAAAGGCGTAGACGCACTAGTACCAGAGATGATCCGATCGGTTGAGTTCCAGTTGATGTGGAAATACAGTCCCTGAGCAGCGATATCGGGGTAGGCACGACCTTCAGGGTTGAAGAGACCTTTGTGCTCGCCTTTCATGGCTTTGACGTATGGGGGCACGACTTTATCCTGGTATGAAGGACGCTTGAAATACTCCGAGAAGCCGGAGCCAGAGGCGTAGTACCCGTGGAGTTTGCCGTCGGGTCCGTATCCGTTTTCTGGGCGGGATGCGGAGGTCTCGGGTTCGAATCCTTGGGTTGCTCCGACGGCTGTGACGTATGGACAGGAGGGGGGGAATGAGGCGAGGAATTTGAATGTGTTTTTCCCGTCGTTGGATACGCATGCGGTGGCGTTGTTGCCTGCGATATCTCCTGCTCCGCCGTCGCCTGAGGCGAAGAGGATGGAGATTCCGCGGGCGCCGAGTTGTGCGAAGCCGTTGCAGACGCGCTTGGCGTAGTCGAGAGGGACTGTTTGCTCGTCGTCGCCGTAGGAGGTGGATATTACTTGTGGAAGGGATTTCTGCGCGAGCACGTAGTTGATCCAGACGAGGTAGGGCTCATTTCCTGGGGGGTCGCCGGCAGCTTCGTCGGGGATTTGAGGGGGCTCGCCGCCGGTCGTGTAGGCGACTACGGGCATTGGGTAACTGAGGCCGATGATAGTCTGGACGTCCAGATTGGCTTCGACTGAGATTCCTTCTTCGGCTTGAGCGATGGTTAGACCGGTGTCTTGTTGTGGTCCGCCGTCAATGCTGACGAATTTGAACTTTGCAGCTCCGGATACGGCTTCTGGCTTGTACTTTTGGAGGAAGAGCTTGGTGTCTGGACGGATGGGAATTTCGCCCAAGAAGTTGTTGAATCCGATTTGGTTCTTGCCGGCAGCCTTCTGCACGTAGCCCTTGGTCTTGTACAGGGTAGCGAAACATTCTGGAGTCGTGCCATTAATGGTGCAGACCTTTCTCAACTCTCGGGACTTCGCTTCCTGGATTCCTGGATAGGGCCACTGCAAAATAGTTAGTCCTGAAAAATATAGAATCCTAAAATTAGGATCTCGGGTCCTTAGACATCGGATCCAAGACATGTCTCTGGATCCAAGATCCCGGATTATAGAAAGTAACAAGTGAGAAAAAGTACATACTGGGATTGTGGTGTTTGCAGCCACTTCACGCTTCTTGATTGCACGCATGAAGGAAGTGGTGGGTTGGATGGCATCGATGTGCTCGTGGAGGTGTTTGGGAAGAGACCATGTTGGTGCACGGTAAATCTCGGTACCGTCATCGTGCTGGTAGACATGGTATTCTGTGTCCAGGAGACGTTCGGCTGTCACAACATTGATTTGGATGTTGACCCAATCCTTTGCTGGACTGTAGGAGGCGTAGGTGATGTCATTGGCCTCTAGCCATTCGTGTAGGAGATCCAAAGATTCGTCGGAAGGTTTGATGAGGTTGTTTACTTCCTCGTGAGAAAGATGCTTGCCATAGCGAGAATGATCGGGGTCAGAGACTAATTCGAGTCAGTTTCGACTCCTTTGCTGACTTCAATTGCAATTGTTCATTTGATGTTCCAACTGCGGTTTCGAACATACCTTCATTCAAATGACGTTCCAACTCTCCGAAATTGCTCTGCTTGACACCAATCTGCAAGTTGATCATCTTCTCAGACGGTGCACGACCCATTTTGGTCCATCTCTTCGGCACCCAATGCTTCTCTTTCACAGCATATGATGTGCGTACTTGGATGGGTGTGCCCAAGACCGCCTCCGCTGCAATGGCAATAGTCAACAAAATTGAAGCTCCCAACATGATGGATATGGGTTGCAGACAAGGCTAGGAGCGAGGCTGGAGAGGCAGCTTTGGGGTGAAGGGGATCGGCTCTTTATACCTGTGCTTGACGTTGGAAATGAAATGAAATGAGCCGGATCGTCATGACATGGCCAAGGTGGGATGAACTCATCCATCCATGATGATCAAGGGTAGCTCTACGCCGTAGCTGCACCTGCGTCTGTACCTGTACTGCAATGCACTGCACTTACCTAGGTACTTGCGGGGTTGATTCTACATCGATTCCGGCATGGATCTCCGCAAACCGCAACACTGCAGCAAGCCGAAATACATAAAGTACCTTACTTCTCTCCACCTGCCAAGTTAGACAAAGCCTCTCGCGCCGCTCGGCGTATCAACAAGCTTTGAAGAAGCAATTGGTGGCTCGCTGCGGCGATGGAGACAGCGTCTGATAAGCTCAGCCCGCCCCTGTTTCCCGCCTTCTTGTTTGGTCTTAAGCTTCCGCCGAGGGGCTGGGCGACCCTGGGCATCAACTGTTACCACCTTCTGGATGGAGCGCCGACTTGCAGATTGCAGGACATGATGATTGGATTATGATAGAGGCGAGATATTCATTTGGTGTAGTTCCTGTTGGTTCTTTGCAGTGCAGATACAGTCGGATATGTGTTTGATTGGATGTTCATAAATGCTGCATCCTCATTGCACTGTAATTTACTAAGCGAGGTGGTACACTTCGCCGACGTAAGGGACTTTCTTGCTGGAAAGTCAAATGAACTCCGGACTGCTCAAATTTAGGATCGAGATGTTTCTAACATGCATTAGAAGCCTTTCTTTTCAGAAAGTTGAGATTGTTCAAGTTCGTCGACGCCTTACCGAGGTAGCCGAGAGACGTGGGCTTCGAGGTGTGACGGACAACCAACCTACCTATCATTGATTCCGTCGCAACTCACCATGTCCCTATGTCACCTACCGAGCATACAACACAGTCTTTCTGTCTCTTTACTATCTAAGCTTTTGCATAATTGTATAAGACTTAAATCAGGTCCTCTCAAGAGGTCTAAAAAGGAGACACTCACGTGATGCATAACTCTTGCAAAGATGGAATGGAAAACGCCATTTCTCAGGGGATCTTATCTACCTACTTATGATCTTCCTGTACCGAAATCTCCAACGAGCCTTTTCTTGGCCTTCAATTTTCTTCTCTCCTTCCATCTCTTGTTACTTTCTTGCCCCTGATTTATGGCGGTACCTTATCGGTGGTTCGATATCTCGCATGTCCCGATGAGGGAAGCCAAGGACCCCTCCATCTGCCTTTGGTGGGGTGATTTCAACAGGGACCACCAAAACGTCATGCCACGTCAAACTTTTCTGAGGATATAAATCTGCAGACCGCAGGTGTATTCCAAAGCAGCAATTGTATTTACCCAAGTATCAAACCTCGTGCTATAGTAAGTTCCTCCTCTTCTTTGATCCAAGCCGCCTAACTTGTTTGGGGAAATAGTCTATCCATAGAGAGGCTGTCCTTCAGACATCTTGATGCGCTCTTGGTGCCGATTCATCAGCACCCTGCATTCGCTGTGTCACCTACCCGCAATTTGCTGATTAACCTTCAGGAACTTAGAGCCCTAGATTCACGAAACAATAACATATCAACAGCTTGATCCCAAGCACCGCGACAGGACAGACAAATCCCTCCGCCCGCCCAATCCCCTCACAAAACAAACACACACATCATAATGGCGAGCGCAACCGTAGATTTCGGCATTGATGTCTTTGCACGATATAAGGACATCTCCCTCGACCCAACGAACCCCACGCTCACCGCAGAGCAAAAAGCCGACCTCCTCTCCAACATCTCCCTCCTCAGGGACACAATCGTCTACTTCACAGCTTCTGGAGCTGCTCGCGGAGTCAGCGGACACACTGGCGGTCCATACGATACCGTCCCCGAAGTATGCATCCTCGAAGCTTTCTTCAAGGGCTCGGCCGAGAAATTCCTACCGATTGTGTACGATGAGTCCGGTCATAGAGTTGCTACACAATATCTGCTGAGTGCTTTGCACGGCTATATCCCATTCGAGCATCTGCTGCATTACCGCGAGGCCAACTCGAAGTTGCCGGGTCATCCAGAGCTTGGTTTAACTCCTGGTATTGCATTCAGTTCTGGACGTTTGGGTCACTTGTGGTCTTTCGTCAATGGAGTTGCTTTGGCTCATCCCGATAAGACTCTGTTTATGCTTGGTTCGGATGGGGCTCAGCAAGAGGGTGATGATGACGAGGCGGCTAGAATGGCAGTTGCACAAGGATTGAACGTTAAACTTTTGCTCGACGACAATGATGTTACGATTGCTGGTCACCCTTCGGACTATCTCAAGGGTTACTCAATGACTGCGAGCTTGAAGGGACACGGATTGACTGTCTTTGAGGCTCCCGGTGAGGATATTGAGCAGCTCTACTCTGCCGTCTGCAGTGCTGTTACTGCCAAGGGACCAGCAGCCGTCGTTGTCAAGAGAAAGATGGCGCCTGGAATCAAGGGTCTGGAAGGTACATCACACGCGCACGATGTCATTCCAGTCAAGAACGCGGTTGAGTACCTCAAGGAGCGTGGATACGATGTTGCCGTCAAGAAGCTGGAGGCTATCACACCAAACTCCCTCGCATACCTCTATACTGGATCAGGAAAGGAAAAGTTCGCCAACAGAGTCGTTTTCGGCGAAGCTGTAGTCTCAGTTCTTGAGCCACTGTCCCCAGAAGAGGCCAAGAAGCGTGTGCTGGTCGTTGATTCCGATCTCGAGGGTTCAACTGGTCTCAGTGTCATTCACAAGAAGCGCCCTGAAGTCTTTCTCTCATCCGGTATTATGGAACGTGGTAACTTCTCGGCCGCTGCTGGTTTCGGTGCCTCCAAAGACAAAGTCGGAATCTTCTCTACCTTTTCCGCTTTCTGCGAGATGATCATTTCAGAACTCACTATGGCACGTCTTAACATGGCAAACGTCCTCTGTCATTTCTCCCATTCCGGTGTCGACGAGATGGCTGATAACACATGTCACTTCGGTATCAACACCTTCTTCGCAGACAATGGTCTCATCGACGGTGACACCACCCGCCTCTACTTCCCCGCCGACGCCAACCAGATGCGCGCCACAGTCGCGAAGGTATTCTGGGACCAAGGCATCAGACTCGTCATCTCCACCCGCGCCAAAGTCCCCTTGATCCTGAAGGAAAACTCTGAAGAGCCATACTACGGCGAAGGTTACGAATTCGTCCCCTCCAAAGACGAATTCATCCGCACTGGATCGGCAGGATACGTTGTCACATTTGGCGAGATGGTCTACCGCGCCATCGACGCCGTTGATCGTCTCCGCGCTCAAGGCGTGGATGTTGGACTCGTCAATAAATCAACCTTGAACGTCGTCGATGAAGATGCCATGCGCATCTATGGCTCTACACCTTTCGTTCTTGTCCTCGAGAGTCTGAACCAGAAGACGGGGCTGGGTAGTAAGATGGGTACGTGGTTGTTGGAGAGACAGCTTACGCCTAAGTATAAGTACATCGGTACGACGAAGGAGGGATGTGGTGGGCTTGGAGAGCAGATTTTCCATCAGGGATTAGACCCACAGAGTGTGGTGAAGGCGATTAGAAGCTTGCAGTAGGGGACGAGAGGTTGATGCGGGTTTTTTTTTTTTTCAGGACTGGGCTGGGTGGTTGGGATGCCCTATGAGATTATGAATTATAATGAAAATAATGCTTTGGTTATTTATTTGACTGACTGACTCGTGGTCTATTCACCTCAACCCGATATTTTCCTTCTCGGGAAATCTAGGGGCCGAGATCTTACTCAAAATTCTAAGCACTCAGTACTCTTTCACCAATCGACGTCGGCTTTCCTTCATGACCAACTGACTCGAGAGATGATGCTTAAAAGTGCAACTCTGGCTACCCTACCGCCGTATCTCTCTTTGAAGCAGAAGAGAAAACCCCTAAAACTTGGCGAGATTTTCCAGGGACAGAATCAAGCATCTTCCCAGCCCTCGGCATTTGCTTAACCACGTGATAGCTCACGGGCCGATCCGCTGCTATACGGAGAAGAGATTGGTGCCGGACCGGGCTGTTGAAAATGTCTTGACGACATCGTCATTTGGTCCTGTTCTTGAGCATCGAAGATCGCAGAGAAGGGAAGACCTTCTCAACTCTTCACACATTCAATCTCTATCATCTTGCGAGCACGCCTTCATATGTATCCGACCTGGCACGCCCCCCTGGGTATGACCTTGATTATCTTCAAAGGCAAAGTCTTCGTGCGCTCTAATAAAATGGAGAACGGGAAATGGTGCCGAACGAAACGAGCGCTATGATCTAAGATCTTCATTTGTCCGGATGGCGAGAACCCACTTGTAGGAGGGGGCATGAGGTAAATGGAATCCACTCGTGACAACGCTCATCTGCTGGAGAGACTGTTACACTTTCATATCTCGCGATGCTCGGCACTTAGACACGGACATGGTCAGGTTTCCTTTTCACATTTTTATGAGAGGAGCGTTCTATCGGCAGGGAGAGGTGGGTTATACGCGAGTAAGGCAAGTGCCATATGCTCTGGTCATGAGGAGGAAGGAACAATGGTACAGTACTGTAGCGAGCTCTAGCAAGGTCTAGCACCACAGCAATGAGAAAATGGCCGCGCACTAGAAGCTATAGAAGCCATCTCCCTCCACCTGTCGAATTGTCACATCCAACAGTCACTCACCCTCCCGTATCATTCTCGGTCTATTACATACTTCTTTC
Organism: Helotiales sp. F229; assembly: GCA_002554605.1. Classification (NCBI taxonomy): domain Eukaryota; kingdom Fungi; phylum Ascomycota; class Leotiomycetes; order Helotiales; species Helotiales sp. F229. The sequence goes on along the minus strand of MXAW01000004.1, from coordinate 5,425,397 downwards.
ATAATAGCCTGCTCTGTTGTTAAAATCTCTGCTGTGCCCCCCAGAGAACTTCTGGATTCGACATCCATTCTCATCTCTTTCTATTCTCAGTTCAGCGAAGCACAGCGACGAGTGTTTTTCTTACGTCTTGATTCGTCTCAACGCGTCTATTTTGGAAATTACCTGCTGTGCGTTGAAGGTACCCGTCACATCAGATTACATCGCCATCGTATATACCATGTCCACAGTCACGCCAGAGTCTCACTCGGAGAAATCCACCAACAAGAAGGATGTCGCGCTCCCAGACGGATTCGTCGGGGATGTTGAGACACTCGAGGCACAGGGCAACGCACACTTCAACCGTCTGGGGTGGAAACGCCTCACTGTCGTGCTGCTCGTTGAGGCTATTGCCCTAGGCGCACTATCGATACCCGGTGCGTTCGCCACACTAGGCATGGTCGCAGGTGTCATCACGACCATTGGTCTCGGCCTTGTAGCCATCTATACGAGCTACGTCGTCGGACAAGTCAAGCTCAAGTTCCCCGAGGTAGCGCACTATGCCGATGCAGGGAGGCTGATCTGGGGTCGCTTCGGGTATGAGTTGATCGGGGCGATGTTTGCGCTGGAGTTGACGTTCCTGGTGGGCTCGCATTGTTTGACGGGCGCGATTGCGTTTGGGAATTTGACGGAGAATGGGACGTGTTCGTTGGTGTTTGGGGTTGTCTCGGCTATTATCCTGTTGCTGCTTGCTATCCCGCCGTCGTTTGCTGATGTCGCCATCTTGGGATACATTGATTTTGTATCCATTATGGCGGCGATTGGTATTACTGTTATCGCTACGGGTGTTACGTTTGGGAAGTCGACTCATGTTGTGGAATGGTCAGCTTGGCCAAAGGATGATATCACGTTTGTTGATGCTTTCATCGCTATCACGAACATTGTCTTCGCATGTAAGTTCCCTTCCCTCTTTCCAACTCAACTGAGACTCACACTACCTAGATTCCTTCGCCGTCTGTCAATTCTCTTTCATGGACGAGATGCACACACCACAAGACTACATCAAGTCAATCTGGTCCCTCGGCCTCATCGAGATCTTCATCTACACGCTCACCGGCTCCTTAATCTATGCTTTTGTCGGCCCAGACGTATCCTCCCCCGCACTCCTGTCTGCCGGCCCCCTCATGGCGAAAATCGCCTTCGGCGTCGCCCTCCCGGTTATTTTCATCTCGGGCTCGATAAACGGCACCGTCGTCGCCCGCTACATCCACGGCCGCATCTACAAGAACTCTGTCGTGCGCTTCATCAACACCAAGAAAGGGTGGACGACATGGCTCGCTCTCATAGCAGTCATCACCATCATCGCATGGATTATCGCCGAAGCGATCCCGTTCTTTGGGGATTTGCTGGGCATTATGTCGGCGTTGTTCATCTCCGGCTTTACATTTTACTTCCCGGCTATCTTTTGGTTCATGTTGATCAAGGAGGGGAAGTGGTATGAGAAGAAGAATTTGTTCTTGAGTTGCGTGAATGCGGTTGTCTTTGTGATTGGGATGGTGGTTTTGGTTGCCGGGACGTATTCGACCGTGGTGGATATTGTGAGTCTTTCTCTCTGCTTCCTTCCACTGCTGGGATTAAGGAGAATATGTTTGCTAATGTGAAAACAGAAACGTCAGTACAGTGATGGAACTGTGCGTGGGGCTTTCACTTGCGCGCCGTTATGATGGGATGAACAGTGGGAGAACACATCGGAGCCTGCCTCTTTTTGGAGAGCCGATTCGACCTGACCTCAAAATGCGATAAGAGCTCGGAACTTGAGAAATGGCATTTCAGATCAGACGAAGACGCCAAATCGTTCGGTGATCTGGTTTCTTCGGGATCTTTCACTCAACGCCCTATCGCTTCAATGGCTCAATGCCATACATGACCTCCCAGTTGGAGGTTATAATTGAAGGGGACATACACGCATGGACAGGAATTAATCTCGGTTGTACAAACAACTTATGTAAGTCTATTATTATATCAAGAATTAATGAAATGAAATGAGAAGAGAAGAAAAGAAGAAGAAAAGCAAATGAGAAAATTTGAAAGTGGTGATCACTTGCATGCATGGAGGCTAATCAAGCTTGTGTGACGTGAGGTGTGGTGATTGCTGATTGCTGATTGCTGATTGCTGATTGCTGATTAGGTGATTAGGCTGCCTAATGCTGTAGTCATAAGTGGAAATCAATAGGGTTATTAGAAGGACACTGCAGAATTTTGCGGGATATGCCAGACGAGCTTAGCCCTTCTTTCTATCAATAGTTTAGCCTGATAGGATGACTACCAGTTTCCCCAGTGCAACACCCTCTACCCCTCCTGATAAACTGAATCCATCCGTTCCATACTATATCTTATCTCAAACTACCTACATCAAGGAGGGACCTTTCAGGATTCCGGAACGGAAGATTATTTACTGGCTTGCAGTGTGTGAATGTGAAATAAATAGACTGGCCTTGTTTATTGGTTGTTGATTGTTGTTTGTTGATTTGGAGAATATGTAAGTCATGATGGTTATGGTTATGATTAGGGGTTTCTGATATTTGGTAGCTTGTTTGTTGTTTGTTGTTTTTTGTTTTTTTTTAAACCGTCTATAAGAACGGATAAATGGATGGCGTTGTGGCGCTGTGGCAGGCAGTTTTCTTCTCCTTATATATATATTGGCCGTGTTATTGCTTGGTGGTGTAAGAGTACATGAGTAATTACGTTTTCGGATTTCTTTTACTTAGCCTCCCCTCTTTCCTTTATTTTCTCCTTTCCTATCTCTTCCATCTTTCCTTTTCATATTTATCGATTTGATTGGTCTTTTCACGTTGTTTTATTAACTGTCTGATTGCTGTAGCTTATTATCTAGTAACTATCAGACCAGGCACCGAGATCTCGCTCGCCTTCTCGGTAGTTGATAATAATAATGATGGCGGGTTGAGTTTCACTGCGTCGTACCCACAAAGGTAAGAGTCTTCTGGATCGACGCGATTTGCTTACATTTCGATCGATACTGAACGAAATGCCGCGGAAACTTGAGGTTTGGACTTCTTTTATTGGCTGAAATTCCAGACGTCGAAGGTGTTTAAGTAACGTGGCTTTGGGGTGTGATACATCAACAACCCAACGTAACTCTCTGCGGCCCCCTTCACTTGCTCTTACATCGATGGGAGGCTGGTCGAGGTCTAGAAACGCAAAGGTACAAACTAAGAGTGATAGTAAGTGACGTTCATTGTTCGTTAGGGCGATGGACCAATATGCTTGACGTTTAGTGGTAGTTAGATTTTTGAGATGACGTTGAAGATTGAAGGTTGGATAAGGGGAGAAGACACAGCCTCGTCGCGCGTTTGCTCAAACACACATTTTTTTTATGGCGGAAGTCAACCCTTCCCCTGAGCAAAATCAACACAGGATTATTTAAGCAGCATACTGTATTTTTTAGCAGCCCTTGAATAGTTATGTTGAAAATTTTGATTTCCGGCGGGGTCAATTGAGACCTTGCAGATTCGTCGCTGAAATACGGCCACTTGCAAAATCAGTTCGGTTTAATTTATTCTAAGTACAGATCATAGGGGCCACTTCTGGCTATGCCAGACAAGGCTCTCCTTCAAACTTTTCAAACATACAGTTCATACTATGACTCAATAACCTTAATGCCGAAGGAATACACTAAGAATTAAATCTAAGCTATCTCGTTCAAGCAAATCCAGCTCCAGAAGATCAGCAGCATGGTAGGTAGAGAGCGCCAGACAAGACCATTCATTGCCTCACTTCCAAGCACATTACTTCAGCAGTCGCTCTACCTGAAGGACTTTCAGTGCGTGCGATATTGGCTGCATCAACTGATGAAGGGTATCTCCGACAGCACAGCTGCAAACTTGAGTGAGAAATTCCAAGCGTTCGCGAATTTGCACTTGATCGCTCTCCTAGGTTTTGAAAACAACAACCTAGAGTATAAAGGGTGGAAATCACTTGATGACTTTCGAGGATCTTAGCAGTCAGGCGAGATTAAAGCTCAAGAGGGCCTAAGCATGGGGGTAAAAGAAGAATATGATACGCATGTTCCCTCCCATTCCGTCAATTATGAAGTCTAGCCCTACTATTCAGCAACCAACTTTGAAGGAAAGAGCAATGACTCCCTACTCCTCTTACAGCAATCTAGTTCTCAACAACTGTCCAGGCGCACCACTGGTGTAGTATTCTTACGCTTTCGGCCACGTTATCCCTTGCCCTTTGTAATGTCTTTAACAATCCACTTTTCTCGTGCTTCCACAATGTCTTAGTAGCTTATTACCTTGAATTTCTATTATCTTCTCATGCTCCTATCAATGCCCGCCCGTAATCTCCTCTATTAGGTAGTCGGTTGACTGTATGGATATGACATCTCGCCGGCGTCGTATTGGTCAAGAAAACTGTTAATAATTAGCATGCCTCCTCAAAGTTTCTTCGAGGTATTTGTTGCGAAGCCTGAACCGAGGGTAGTGAGTGGTAATAACAACTTACTTCCGCAATGGAAATCCAACTCCATAAAGGCGACAGGGCTGTGGATCCGATAATAATAGGGATCCTCATCTCCAAACTCGCCGATCCAAGCAAAGTACGTCTCGTTCAAGTGCTTCATGAAAAGTGATAACCGATGTTGTAGCACTGGTTCCGGGTAGTATTCGTTAAAAGACTTGAACAGATTGATGATTGATTCCTGCTTGTCTGCTGGGAAATCTGAGACGGGACAACCTTCTGTTGAATATATTAGAGACAATTTCTCTGCTGAAAAGAGTCACTTACCATATGGCACAATTCTATTATCTTGTCTAGCACCACCAAGATGTCTTTCATCAAACGGATTCCACCTATCAGCCGGCAAGCTCTTGCCATCCATGCCCTTGCTCAAAGTAGCTCTATCCTGTAATTCTTTCGGGAGGCCTTGCATCAACTTCAAACTCTCCAGCTCCTCTGCCCGGAATAACCTCAGTCCCGTATGCGGACCTTCATCAATCCGATCTGGCTCCGCACCCATGAATGTTGGACCAATGACCATTCTCTTTCCTAGAAACACGACATTGACGCATAGGTGGTGTCCGAAGAATGTATATCCCCACGGCGAGGTAAGTGATGGTGTACCGAAGAGTCTGAAGTTGTATGAATGTTCGTTGAGAACTTTCTTGCCATTGACTAGATGTCCCAGAAAGTCGTTTGTGAGACAGCATCCGAGGATTTTCTCGTATCCTTGGGGAGATGTGGAGGCTTTGAGGATCGAGTGAATTGCTGTTTGGATTTTGGGGGAGCATTCGTCGAGTCGGAGACCGCCTGTAGGTTGATGAGCAATCTCCTCTCAAGTATGAATTGGGAAAACCTACCTGGATTCATGTACAACTCTGGATTTGACCACAATCTAAACTCATCATCCGTAACCTCACCACAATGCGCCGACTTCTTCTCTTGCTCGCTCAAAACTCCTATCAGTCCCTCAACCTTCGTAACGACCTCCTCAGTAGGCGCCCCTTCATCCTCCGCATATTCATATACTCCCTCTCTTACCTTTCCATCACTTGTAAACCCCTTGTACGGTTCCAGATTCTTCTTTTCCAACCGATTGATCAACCACGCAGGAGCTTCAATCTGTCTTCGAGACTCGCACCAACTTAATGCGTCATGTTTATCTATTCCAGCAATTCGAGGATGGTCGGGGGAGGGTATTATGTCGCGGAAGGGTACTGCAGCGTCGGAGCGTGGCTTTGTAGGGTCATTCGATTGGAGATATCCTGAAGATTGAGGAGCTGCCATTTTTGCTTGCTGTGCTGTTAAAGTAAGCTGTCACAAATTGCAGAAAATGCTAGACAACGAGAGAGAGATGGAAATAGGGAATATGAAGTTGTCTATAGCTTTGGTATTGGTCTAGCATACATAAGGTCTGATGTGGACGTGTGGAGATGGCTGATGTGGACAATTGACGGTTGAAAAGCTCGGGATATCTCCAGTGAGGGGATGTGGGGAAAACAAGAGTCATGTGATGTCCCATCACTTCCTTCTCCTGCCCCGCCGGAGTTGTTTTCTTCCCCTTTATCTTGGCCTCTCGGATCCTATCAAAGTGGAAAGCCGTGATGTGGTGCCGCTCATTCATCACAGTCTCTGGATTCGAAAGTGGATGGAGGGGTAGCGGGGTCAGGCTGATGTGGACATTGTTCCGGTCTCGGATTCACTAGATACAACTTCGCTTCCTCGTCACCAAATTCTCTCTTTTGATATCAATTTTGATTTACTCCAACACAATGTCTATTCCATCATTCGGCCGTAAGTACTAAGTGAACGAGTGAAGAATTAAGGCTGAAGCTGATGAATACACAGGTCTTGTCCGCTTCATCCCAAAGTCCGGGAAGGATATCCTCATTGGAGAACCAACAGACAAAAATGTCGATGTTGGAGCAGCAACTCTGGCCGGGAAAGATGTCGAAGTAGCAATTTTCAGCGGAACATCAGTATTGATCCCAGGAAGCTCAACTGGTAAGACCGAAGTAATTGGGAGAGTCCTATCACCACTCGCGGAGTCAGAAGTGGGGACCATCAGATGTATTGGTTTGAACGTAAGTTTTTTGCCCGGAATATTTTAAAACCAGTGTTGACAGTTCTAGTATGTGCAACACGCAAAAGAAGCCAAGATGGCCCTTCCAGACGTTCCAGTTCTATTCACCAAACCTTCAACAGCACTCGCAGACCCGTACCCAGCGCCAACCATCATTCCAAAGCACACTCTCAAAGACGACTCGTGTGATTTCGAATCAGAACTCGTCATTGTCATTGGGAAGAAGTGCAAGAACGTTTCTGAAGACTCGGCTCTGGATTATGTACTTGGATATACCGCTTCCAACGATGTCAGCAGTCGAACCAGTCAATTCGCTCAGAGCCAATGGAGTTTCAGCAAGGGTTTTGATGGCGCATGCCCGATCGGTCCCGTCCTGGTATCGAAGGACCTAATTCCGGATGTTGGGAAGTTGAAGTTGAGAGGGTTGAAGAATGAGAAAGTAATGCAGGATTCTGGTCTTGAGTAATATCCCCCTTGGTCACCGCCGGGAAGACGAAATGCTGACTTTCAACCAGTGACTTGATCTTCTCAGTACCAAAGATCGTATCTTTCCTCTCGCAAGGAACTACTTTGAACCCCGGAACAATCATCCTGACTGGAACCCCAGCTGGTGTCGGATTCAGCTTTACACCAAAAGAGTACCTCCATGAAGGAGATCAGTTTGCCGTTGAGATTCTGCCATATATTGGGACTTTGGTAACGAAGTTTGAGGCTGAGAAATAGAGGATGTGTCCATAGAACGAAGAAACGATTTTCACTTCCGCAATAAACGGATCACCGCAGCAAGATGACTACAGCCTCCACATGCAAGTCAATGTGAAATCACGTGCTTGCCAGTAGATTCTCACTCTGTCACGAAACAACACTTCACCACGACCACCCACAAACAAGTAGCGAAGATCCCTTCATATAGCCTTATAATAAACAAGCTCCACCAAGATGTCGCCAACTCAGAAGCAAAATAGCTCCCTCGTGGGAAATGGTATAAGCCTCAAGCGAAGGAGGGACCGAGGTGTTAGCGTATCGGACTAGTGCTGACGAAAATAGCTCTCACCTCTCAGCACGATGTCAAGCCACCTGCATGCAGCTACATCCTCCCTTTCTTTATATATTCTCTATTCCAACTTACCGCGCTATCTAACGTGTTTAAAGCGACTGGGTGGAGCCACATGATAACAGGAAGTAAGCGCGGTGCGATATCCCAAATTCGGCCCCGATATGCACGTCAGTCCTTCTTTGATGCACCTATTCATGCTAAAGTGACAGAAAACAAGGTTGCGATGTGATATCAACGGACCATATAGGGTGGTCCTGGGATATGCATAACCGCATCTCGTATCACATCCTGCTGCGAGGTACATACTGCTTATTCGCTACCGAACTCAAACATCTGCGGCTCGATCCTTCGCCGTTCCTCGATGCGAACCGAGCGGGCCTATTATATCACTCGAGAGTAAAGGTGGTCGTCTAGATTAGACGCGATAGTTAAGATGTGCTTGAGGCGTGAAAACTTGGTCGTAAAGATGAAGTGATTTCTCACTGTTCGCGATTGGGCTTGTTCGATGCGAGTTGCCCCTTTGAGAATGGGTCGGATTTGATCTGGATGAGTAAGTGCCTCAAGCCAAGTGGGTTGTATGCATGCACTGTCAAATTTGGCACAGGCGCCAAAGCAAAGCGCTTGAAGCCCAGAAAGCCGTAGTTGACAAAGCTGTGTACGGAAATTGTCTAGCGGTTTTCTTCGGTTGCAGCAAACTGTTTACTCGCGAGTTGTTTATGGAACCCTTCAATGCAAGATCTGCATCTGTACGGCTGGCATCATCTCAAGGTCTAAGACTTAGCCAGCTAAGTACCGATGTCTTGTTAATGTGCTGCATGTTTATTTCCGTTAATTAGTAGATCCTCGCCATGTCGGCTGAGGTCTTGGAGCTGCTTAGAGAAAATATCGTCGAAGTTGAGTCGGAGGTGGTATTTCTCCAATTCCTCTCGCCAGAAGTTTGTCATTTCTTGCAGCGCAGAGGCATGCACTGTACCCCATCCAATCGACTTTTTTCTCATGCACCGGATTTGATCCGAGCAGTTTGTGTTATGAGAGTCTTTTTCGAGAAATGAACTGATTTTCTAGGCGTGTTCTACAAGCAGATAAATACAGATGCACTTACCGTGGATCCAATGCATCCACTCCCACAGACCAAAACACCAAGCTACGTGTATACAATTCTAGGACTTGTGATTTATCACTCGAAACATCCACCCGAGATTTACGTACATCTGCACAACCACGCCACATCGCTTACATGCTCAATACATTTTTGCATCTCCCGTCCTCCATTATCATCACCTACCCACCTCAGTTTTATGCGCCGAAGGCAAAATGAGACATCGCTTACAGCGGTAAACAAACACCCGGCTGACGCGCAGTTGCATTTGGGTACAGCAAGATTACGAATCTTTGTGTGCCGGTGATCGACTCAGATCTAACCGTACTCGTCCTATTGCATCCGGCCCCCAATCGAGTACCTGTATAATATTGACTTTATCCGGTCAGCTTCTACCTCGAAAGGGCAAAATGACCAGGACCAGGGACTGAAATTCCCATTGTGTAAATTTGTGTGCAGTTGATGGTTTGAAGCGTGTCAAGCCGAATAAAGTGCGCCTTCTCAGGTCCTTGGAGACGGAGTGATGGGCTGGAAGTGCGGGAAGATTGCGATGGTAATTTTAGGAAATGTGGGAGCCGACCGTCTGAGATACACTCCTGGCTTCTTGTAGTGGCCAACATTGTCTAGCACACTTATCTACAATAGTGGGAAGTTGACGAAGTCTTGAGGTTCGCGTTGATCTTCCGGCAACATACACACCTGCTTTCCTCAACGAGTCATCTCCTTCACATGATATATGTTGGCTCTTTGAGCAATAGGTGAGACTCGAAGTCGACTCCTTAGATATCAGACAGTTGAATCCGACAAACTCGGGTTGCAGGGTATCGTTCGAGCAATGACGGAGGTGGACCAAGAAGTGCTAAGCGAGATGTCAATAACGGGAGTACTGTTTATGTAAAACACGAACAAATTGCTGCAGTTGGCACGAAGAACTATTTAGAAAATGCGACTGGAGGACATTTGCGGGCACTTAAATCAGCATATTGGACTGCTTTGGGTGGTGTTGAATGTTCATCGTAATTCCTACACGTTGCGGTGAGGGGTAACACTTTCTGCATCGAACCCTCTCCAACTTGCCGGCGCCACAATAAACAAAGTCATTGCAATGAGTTATCCCCTCCTGAGACTTTGCATTCAACTCTCCCAATCAGAAAGAAATACCTCGGCCGATCGCGTCGGAGCATGCTCATAAAGGTAAGAGCTAAGACGTTCATCCTATGTCAATTCGCACTTCTCGTATTCGCATTGTGAAGCGACGGGACAGCCAAGGCAACCAAGCTCTATGGCCTTTGTCCCTGACAAGTCAAGACTTTTGTTTAGCAGATTGAGACCTGGGCATTTCCTAGGGACAAACGAGATGAGCCAATCACGTGCGGCGTGATGACAGCATTTCAAAGGTTCGATGAGGGGTCAATCTATCTCTTGTGGCTGGGCATCGCGTGGCATCGATCGGACGAGGACTTGGTAGGAACAAGTACCGGAGGGATACATATTTCTGATGCAAAGCTAGAAAGGAGAGGTATGTGTGTAGGTATATAGAGTTAAGCCGTCGGGGCAAAAAAAATAGATTTCTCCACCCTCAATCGGTCGGTCCTCTTACTTTGGCCCTTTCTTTTGGCCTCACGTTCATTTATCGTTTTGCTTTTGACTATAAAGTCGATCATGGCGGGCAACAACCTCTTGTCAAAGATAGTCATTGGAATTAGCCTCATTAGGAGTGCATATAGACAATTCGCGACGCCGTCTACCCACACTGCAACCGGAATCACATTCCAGGAAGTGACCAACGGCGCTTTCACTTTCGGCATTGCACTCCCAGAAACCGCATCAACTGATTTAATTGGCCGTATCAGCGCCACGGGAGCAACAGGATGGGCGGGTATTTCTTTAAAGAGTCCTATGCGTGGAAGTCTTATTGTAGTAGCCTGGCCCAATGTTGACGAAGTTGTCGCCTCGCTTCGTCTCGCTACTGGATATTCAAATCCGGGCTTGTTTACTGGCGCCGCAGCACCCAAGTCAATTGCGACTGGGACGTCTTTCGATGGCACGACATACACTTACACATTTTTGTGTGAAGGATGTGTTCAGACTGATGGTAGTTCCTTTGCCCCTGATGCGACGACGGCGACTCTTGGCTGGGCAATGGCAAATGCTTCTTCAGCTTCCCTTGCAAACTCATCTTCTACTCTTGCCTTCCACGCTGGTGGCTTCGGACTTTTTGGCGTGGATATGACGGCTGCTAGATCTGCGTCATTTGCGCAATGGGCTGCATTGGCAGAGATTGGAACGCCGCCCACACCTCCTACACCTGGCAATGGCACGACGAACGGAACCACCCCGATCTTGACCTCCAACACAACTTACGACTATATCGTCCTTGGTAGTGGCCCAGCTGGCCGGGTCACATCTCAGCGCCTGACTGAGACTGGGCACTCTGTTCTCCTCATCGAACGAGGTATGGCTTCCACTGCGTCAACTGGTGGCCAAAGATTCGTGCCTTGGAACTCGAGTTTGACTTTTTATGATGTCCCCGGTGTTTTCAACTCGCTTCCTCAAGATACACAAGCCGAAGGGTACTGCGCAGATACTGCTTCGTATGCTGGTTGTGTGCTTGGAGGGGGAGGATCTGTCAACTGAATGGCTTTCATTCACCCTCCCAGTTGGGATTTGGATGATAACTGGCCAGAAGGATGGAAATGGGCGGACGTAGCCTCTGCTGCTGGACGTCTGTATACAAGAAATCCCGGGACAACTCAACCTTCTCGCGATGGTATACAGTATGACAACCAATCCTCGGTTGTTATCTCAGGCTGGCTTGGGGACAATAGATGGACGTGTGTGGATGGAATTGAGAGTCCAAATGCCAACATTCAGTCCTTTGGACCTCCTCAGTTGAAGGCAAGTAAAAAATTTAGAACTCCAAAGAAGCGTTACTTACTACAGACTAGATTGCTGGCGGCATTCGTTCTGGTCCAATCCACACTTATCTAACTATAGCTCAAGCAAATCCAGACTTCAGACTCCAACTGAACACTGAGGTCATCAGAGTCCTAAGAAACGGCTCAACAATCACAGATGTTGAAATTGAAACCGCAAGCGGCCGACAGATCATCAACTTAAAAGCCGGCGGAAGTGTTCTTCTTGCTGCCGGAGTCATGTCCACCCCTCGCCTCCTCTTCAACTCAGGAATTGTATCAACCGCACAAATCAACACCGTCAAAGCCAGTACAACAGGCATCATCGTCCCAGAAAGCGACTGGATTAACCTCCCCGTAGGCCTGGACATCAAAGACCATTCAAGATACGAAATCACATTCAACGTCACGGCTGGACTCAACACGTACAGCATCCCGCAACTGCTCAACCCATCCCAAGCGGAGTTGGATCTGTACTACCAGGGATCAGGCCTCATGGCGCAGTCATTCCAGCGATTGAATACATTCAGACAGATCAATACCACAGATGGACATCGCATTATGGTCCAAGCACACTGTAATTCTTATGTGAATGATACCGTACAATTCCTGCTCCTTATGAGTCACGGCCTCACATCTCGCGGCGAACTAGCTATCAACAGCGCCCGCAACTCATTCTTCACCAAAGAACCATAGACATCCACTGACACCGACAAAGAAGCCTGGACGCTCACCATCAACGAATTCCTGGACATGGTACACAAACCCGGAAGTCCCCTCACCTTCTCTGGTGGTGCGAATGCCACCGCCGCAGATGTTCTGAGCGGTCCTGTACAGCCAGGTGTCCACATAGTTGGCAGCGCAAAGATGAGTGTTGATGATGGGAGGAAGAATGGCACGGCGGTGGTGGATTGGATACCAAGGTTTATGGGACGGATAATCTGTTTGTGGTTGATGCCAGTTTTCATGCTGATTTGTCGACGGGGAATACATAGGCTATTGTTATGGTTGCTGCTGAGAGGGCGGTGGAGAGGATTATCAGGTTGCGTGAGATGGGAGTGGTGGAGAGTCTACGAATGGGACGACGCCGATAACGCCTACAGCACCTGGGAGCGAGCAGGTGGATGACTCCCCATAGTCGCGTTGCCGTTGGGCTTGGGATTGCCAGGCACCAGGGAAGAACTTGCAGTTTGATTGTCTTTACGTTATGAGCATTCTTTATGCATCATGAACATAAAGCGGATTGAACATGGCATCAATTGATCGCGAGAATACACAGTAAAAAAACATGCGGCACTCAATAATCGGTCCACACCCTGATCTCCGCACGACAAACTTGCGCTTCACGAAAGTTCAAGGCAGACAACAACAAGCTCAATTGAAAGCTGCCACGACCTTGAATGAAAATTGTGATCCTCACACAGTGTAGATTGCACAATGATTGGTGGAACTTTCCGTCGCAATTTTGAAGTGAAGGAATGGCATCTGCCGAATCTAATTTCAGCCCCCATCCCACCACGCCTCCAGCGCGCGGATTGTTTGGCCGATATTTATATAAGACACAGCCACGCTCCGGATAAGGCAACTCTTATACTGTTTGGAGTCAACGTGTATGTACCTTGTACAGTACTTGTCGGTGAGTTTTAGCTGGGTTCCTGCCAGCGTGGTCGAGAGGAGGTGAAATGGTGTAGGTTCACTTGAAGGAAGCGCCATGGAGAAACTCAAATTTGAGGTGGAAAATATGAGAGGGGGAGGGGGGAGGATGAGGGCTTTGCGCGCAAGGAGGATGCTATTCTGGGATAGGTTGACAGGATGAGAGCAAATGGATGGTGAGAGGAGAACCATGTCACATGACCTGGGATGGTGCTGGTGCCGGAAAGGGAATTATTGTTCGCGTAATAGACCAACATAAACAGAGCGGGAAACGAAGAATGAGTACCTAGCGACAGCGCCCTTGAACGATCCTCAAGGGCCAGAGCCACATGTGTGGTCTTCGGGCTCAAAGTATCAAAGGATATCCTGGATGACCTGCTTTTGGCAACAGCTCGGGGTCGGGGAGATCTGGCCTTCACATTACGGAGGAAATGTTCGCGAAGTTGAATTGCCTACCAAGGAAATGTTGATTGATACTTTAGTGATTCTGAGATACAGTTAGCCCTGTCGCACGTATTTTGTATTGCTTGGGATGGAGCCTGGTTTGAAGAAACAGGTTGACATGTTGAAAGGTGAATTTCTTGCAGTGTTCATTCATTCCTAGTCATGAAGTCTCAGGCTGGGAATCTAGAGCACAGTTAGCAGATGATTAGGCAGTTGATGGAAGGAAACGCAAGGGCAAAATTCTTGAGTTTCAAGGCAGCTGAAGATGGAAGGAAGGATTAAATCCAAAACAAAACAGCCCGATCCTTTCTCTATATACTGCGACTCACTCGGGGGGTTCGGAGTATGAAAGTGCACTGCAACAGCGATACTAGTTCCAGAAATCTGAACCAAATTGTCCCGTATGACAGCAAATCGTAGCAGGCATCACGTTTCCCATCACGACAGAAGTTCGTGCTCCGAGAGCTCGCTTTAGTATATTCCTGAGTTTCGGTGGGTTCCACGGACCACACTCGTCGTATTATTAGAACATATGACGGACATGAAGCGTGCTTCTTCTTTCCCCTGTGGGGATTGATCTTCAAGATGAGGCTAAATGGAGTGTCGCGGCGAATGTACAATGGTACATGCACACCCTTCCTTGGGGCAGGAGGTGGGATGCATGGATCGTGATGTGCTGCGCTCCTGGACTAGCAGTCTCCCTGTAATGCCACCCACGATGTGCTTACCCTATACATGCAGTAAGTACCGCCCCGAACTCTGTTGTCATGTCCCACTTCATGTCAGTTAAACGCAGACTTTACGAGCCCATCACCATGGGTCTGTGGTCTACAGGCGATTAAGCGAGGCATTTCCAGGCTCCGAATACGCAAAGTACGTGTCTTTACCTTGAAGTAATGAAACAGCAGCTTAATTGATAACTTTTTAATTCATGCAAGTCTTAAAAAAGAAGCTGATTAATACTTTCCCTAACTAACTTTTGAGATTATTCTTTTGCGTAAAAATTCCAACTTTTCATTTAGCTGTGGAAAGCCCTGTGGCGCACAGACCCGTGGTGATGGGCTCGTTAGCAGCGTACGAAGGGACTGTTCTCAATGGACCACAAGCGCGGGTTGGCGTTCCTGGGAGCCGGGTAGATACAAGCTAGGGCCCAGCGTTGTATTTCTCATGTCAGCAATAATTCCATAGGTAAGATCAGCGCTTGGTTGATCGGGACCTTGACACACCGGATTCACTGGATATGGATATCCGTGGATATACTCGCACTTCGTCAGCGCGACGTCGTGTCTGTTTACAGCGCTGCTTGTGCGAAATTCAACACGCCTTTTCGGATCGGGTGGCGCTCAGCTGCAGCTGCAGCTGCTGACTTGCTGCTGGAAAAATGCCTCGATGTAAGAACCTCTCAAATCATTGTGAGATCCTGCCCCTGGAGACCACGCACTGTCTTGTTAAGGGCTACTGCAAGATTTCGGCCACGAGTAAATGTCCCTGCTGCTGCACGCATCCGGCCTCAGGTGCGTGCTGTGGGGAGAGGGCGGGCTGGGAGGTAACGCAATTATGGGCCCGCCGACGACGATAATTATTTACAAGTTCGAGAGAGAGAATGACGAGGTAATGAGATGTTGTTTAGGAGGGGAAATCTGTGCCGAAATGGTTACAGGTAGGAGGACTGTCAAGTGCATTGTCAGGGGTATACTTCAGCACACATCCACCCAATTATATCACGGTGTCTCAGCCTTCAAAGCCCGCCAACAACCTCAATCAACAACACCATCACAGCCTCCATCATCACCCTACAACCCTACGAGGATCCTACCCTCACCCGCCAAAACATCAGCCATCCATCCGCTGCCATCCGCCACCACCGTCTCGGTCAACGGTGTGTTTACGGGCGGATCCCGAAGATTCTGAGGTACCTATCTGAGTCCCCCAGTATCTTCAGTCCTGTACCTGTCTAGTTTCAACCAATTGCTGGATCTTGTGCCGCGGGTATCGTTCTGTGCCGCTCGATCTGATAATTATAACCTCTGGTGAGATCAACCGGCAGATGGTTCAGATGCCGATCCTGTTCGTGAGCAATTGTACGAACAAACTTGTTTCTCGAAGTCTTCCAAACATGGGATGCTTTCCTTGTGTTTGTGTGAGTTCGGAAGCTGGACGACAGTTTCAAAGTCAAGATCAAGTCAAGTTTCACCGTTATACCCTTCCCTATTGCAACTTCCGCCCCCATCACCATAGTTATCCCGTATCGCTGGAGAATATTTACAGCGTGCAATTGGCATGCGGGTGCTAGAGAGTGGCGTACATGATGCACCGTGCTCCCAGTAAGTAGTGCCGTACGGGTCATCATTCTGGCCATTCAGCAGCTTTAGCAAGGCCCCTTGCATGTATGCCTCACCCTTCTGCATATTCTGCATCTATGTGTCCTCATTCATCTAGTATGTGTGGTCCAGTTATTGAAATGTCGTCCTTGGTTTTCAAATTCCGAGTTTGTCGAATGGAATCAAGTGCGAGTCAACAAGCTCCTGTGCCGTCTTCGGTCAGGAGCACTCTGAATGGGGGGTTTCGAAATCCAAGCATGCCACGACGGAAGCTTTGGGCGAGCAAGCTTTGGCTATCGGAGCTTGAAGTCAACCAGTCGGGCGCTATTCCAATGGACTGTCCCACTTATCTCAGTAAGTGTCCCACGGCTGTTCCTGATATCCGCCAGGGGTATAATTAGGATCTGAAATCTCGCGCTACCGGTGGTTAATTACGTGAGTCTGCCACAGGAATATCTCAACATACTGCCCGATTCAGCTCCCTCGCACTCATTGGTTCCAAAGTTTACAAGTCTAATCATCCTAGTACGGCCCAAGCCATGGACCTTCAGCCTGCTGCCCTCCAACGTGGCAGTTCAACGGGCCTGAGTGCGAGATCCTTCTCCTCCACAGACACGCTCGTTGATTCCTCCCGAATTGGCTGAACTGTTCCCCAAAGGAGAGCCGAATGCGTCAGGCGAGATTCTTACCGCCGGCTGACTGGAAGGCTGAGCCACGAGAGATTCTCAGTACTTCAGAGGAAGTCTCCACGTGAAGCACTTATCATGCCATGATCACCACGAACGATCCCAAGAGACTGGTTACCACTATTATAATAGACCTCCCCGTCATAGTTCGATCGACCCCCTTTCGAATGCAGGCGTGGATCTCACTTTCTTTGTACGATCAGATATCACGGTCATTCGTTCCGGGTCAAGTCGGCGGACCCCAGCACCATTTCATTAATATACGACACTTACCTCACCATACCTCACCATCATAATGTGGTCCTCACCTACTCAACCACAGCCGGAAGAGGCATCTCCGGTCAAGAGATTTGCCTGTGATCGATGTCATGATCAGAAACTCCGATGTACTCGACCACAAGATGGAGAGCCATGCGTTCGATGCCAACGAGCTGGAGTGTTCTGCAATGTCAGTGCAGCACAGCGAACAGGTCGACCCAGGAAGTCATCAAACAACCGACCTCAGGCGGAGAGAAAGAACACATCAAATGCCGCCAGTTCAACATCAGAGAGCAGTTCTGAAGATGGAGACAAGAAGTCAGGGATTTTGAGAACAAACAGCACTGAGTCGATGGGAGGAGTGAGCGCAAAATCGATACCATTACCAGACACCACCATTCCCACGAACGGAGAAAGCTGGGACAACTTCACAACAAATGTATCCTTGTCCATCTCTCCATCTTCTCTTCCTCTCCAACCATATAATCAACCAATGTCGAACGATGAGTATGCAGATCTGTTGGATTGCATCACGGATCAGGCATATTTTGACAGTATGGATCTTTCCGATTTTTCTGACTGTATGATGATTTCCTTTCACTGTTCCAGAGACAAACTAACACTGACTAGCAGCAAACTACATGCCAACGCTTCAGATGTCGGAGCCGAACCCGAAGAAGAGGAAGTCAAATACTCAACACGGCATTGGCATCTATACAAATCATGTCTCCATGTCACCCCCAATCCACGATGGACAACTGTCTGCTCGCATCTCATCCTTCCCTGATATGGATATGCCTACCGTCACTCCAGCAATCACCACATCATCATCATCATCTGAGAACAGCACACCAGACTTGAATCAAATATTGAGCCTTCAAAACGACGCCACACACTCTCAAACCCTCTGCAAGCTGCAGTCAGAGATCGACGCCTGCTCTGAACGTATCATGCATCAAGCTCGACGTATGAGTACAGCTTCCAACTCATACACAGCAGAAAGTCAAAAGATATCCGAAGCCCTTGGAGTCCTTCTCTCGACCGCAGAACGTTTTATCGAACTCATTTCCTGCATTTGCCGCTCCTTCGACGCTATCGTTCCCAGCCGGTCGCCATCCCCATCGCCATGGTATCAACAACCCAGCGCCATGGAACAAAATGGCTATTTCAACACCAAGCTCTTCTCAACATCTCAATCTCACACCCGTAACAACTCGTCCACAAGTCTCGACCCAAGTCTCCTAGGTGCTTCGGACAACCGGGTGCTAACCACCTCAACGTTCTACACCATGCTGAAATGTCATGTCCGTCTCCTCTCCGCCTACGACACAACCCTCGACACCATGTCCTCCCGCCTGCTAGAGCTCGAGCACCTCGACGCCACAGCAAACACACTCACATCCGCGCTCTCCATCGGCTCTTTCGTCGTGCCATTTGGGGCCATCATCGAGACACTCCTGCACCTCCAGGTGATCTCGCACCAGCTCGATCGTCTAAAGACCGCTCTGCACAGCAATCTCCTCAAACTGCAACCGCCGCGTCAACAGCAGGGATCGCGATCTCTTCCTGCGAGACTCGGGCTGTGCAGACAGGGTCGAAGTCCCAGTGTCAGCATGGTGGATTTTAAGCTCGAGGAGATACAGGAGAGGGAGCGTGCTTTGCAGACGAAGCTGCTAAGGATTGAGAATCTGGCGGAGAGTTCGAAACAGGGACAACAGGGGCAGATGAATGGTGAAGGATTTGTGAATTGGGTATGAGTTACGAAGTTCATTAGATTCAAGAGGATGGTCACGCAGGGATGAGGTTGGGAAGGAAATGGAGTTTTGGGATGGGAATGAAAGTTACACAGCATGTCCTGCTCCTCACTTGCTATATAATGTTTTGTTTAGTTGTCTAGTCAAGGATGGTGTTCTGACATACCCCGCGTGCGCGCAAGCATATATGCAGCAGACCTACTGGTAGAAGCAAAACCAAATAGAACTCAAAGTTTAGAGTACATCACATTCTCTTTTCATTAATCTTGCTTTCTGGCTACGCAGGCATTGCATTACTTGAGCCCAAAAGTCTTTAGGCTGGTCGTACTGGCACGGTAAACACCCAGGTCTACTTGACAACTTCCCTGTCAAAATTACTGCACGGCGTCAAGCTTCAAACCCAATCGCTGTAATTGCCTGATAAGGAAAGCCGCATTAGATCGTACTCACCATTCGACTTGCATCTTTACACTCACAATCAGAAAATTGTTCCATTCGCCCATGATGTAGCCACCTTTATTTCCAGCTTCCACACAAAGCGTTCCTCCCACTCCGAATTCCTTGAACTCCGAATTCACACTCTCTTGAGGAATTGTCCCCTTCAAGTTCTCAAACTCTCCACGTACCTTGGTATCCACCGTATCTGCAAGCCACCAAGACCCCCAACCCAGTCCACCTTACCTTGCTACTGTATCATACCGATGCATCATGGACGTCGTGTCGTCCAGGCACCACTTGAAACTTGCCTTTTCTTAGCGATGCTTCTATTTCCAGCCAAGTAGCGCGGCTCCTTGGCCTCAGCTGCGGTTCTCCCCACTATCTTGCAGCGAGCGGGCTGGTCCTTCGTCAGCACTCTAGACCGATAGCCTGTATGTCGGTCAGATCAGAATCTCAAACCTTGATCCTCCCGCCGGACTAGTTGTGAAGATTGAGTTTATGGCTCTCGAGTGATCCTGAGTCCCCTGGCTCGGAGCAAGGAGCAAGAATAAGCGCAGGCGGATAGATGTGGGTTGTTTTAGTGGCGATCTTGCTTACTGCGCTGGGGTGAGGTTGAGATTGAAAACGCAATGCAGGTCTGCGGCTGCGTTTTCTCTTTCCCCTGTACGGAGGTGTCAGGGACCGACACCCTGTGAGATTCATTTCCAGGGGACATTCTGGACGGCCAGCTCCGACTCCCCAGGGTATGTGGTCAAGTGGGGGCTGTGGGAGGGATGGGGCGGGAAGCCTGCAGCTGTCAGGCGTGGGTTGTGGTTGTCTTGCATAAGGTTTACCAGGTTGAGCATGAGCCAGTGTGAGTGGTGGGCTCGTTCTTTTGGGATGAGATTGGAATCGGGGATATGTATACTTAGGTACATAAGGTGCTTTACCAACCATCGTAAATAGAGGTGTTTGATTTGGTTCGCTTGCTGAGCCCTTCACTTGCTGATGGAAGAGTCCAACTTCGGCGGTCGTAAACAGTATATGATTCGCTTGCTCGGCGGTGCCTTTCAGGGATGCTCGCTTATTTTTCAGTGATAGGAAGAAGAGCGGGGGGTATTTACATTTCGACAGGGTCGTTTACCTTCTTATCTGCTCATAAATCGTAAATATGGGTGTTCGTGAACGAAGATGAGTGTATTCACGCAATTCAATACGGCGTCGACCGACGGGTAAACCTGATGTCGCACAGAAATACGCCTCTTGAGATCACGCAGGATATATCCGCGGACCTGCCTGACCTCGTACAACATCCAGACAGATCGGCTTTTAATCAATCAATCGCCTATCCCGCCATGCAGAAAGTATATTATATGCATGAGCTCACCACACCCTTTGGGACAGTACCACGAGAGCGTTATGTTGAATGGCTGTCTTGGGATGTTTTGGTCGGTTGGTTGGTGAAGACATTCGCTGGATTGGAATGCTGACTGCGTCGTGCTTCGAACTAAGTATTACCTCGTTCGTGGGTGGAAGTAATTGGTGTCTCTGGTGGTCCTTCTGTGCTACAGAATGCAAGGCGTTAAGGAGCGCACACATTTTGTGTTACAATGTTCGATGGTGGCGTGAAGTGTGGTTAACAACTGAGCGTGGATAAATGGGTGATAGGTGGAAGAATGGGATGAACTGCATTTGTATAAGCTTACTTCTCACAAAATACCGACCTTCTGGACAAAACATAGTGCTCTCTCTCTCTCTCTCAACAGGCTCTTCGGCGAGATCCTTGATTTCTGCCACCTCGTGAATTGGCAGTTCAATAGGTAGATACTGCATTTTCCACTAACGAGCGTGGCGGCTTCTAGCGATGTTCAGCATCAGAGGCGCTGAAAAAACGCTCTGGCGGCCGCTGAAGAACGCCACTTTTCGCCCCCGCCGATGCCGAAAATCGACTTGGCACAGCCCTACGAGACACACCTCGCCTTTATCCTAACGACGACACCTCGTGATCTCAGAAGTTCAACACAACAAATAACAGAAAGAGGAAAGTAATTCATGAATATAGCTATCGTTGTAAGCTAGTAGGATTACAAGTTGAATAACCGCGCATCATTTCCCAGGCTAGATCTGCCATTCCGGGAACCATACGTTCGGTGCGTTTCTTACCTTCTCGGTCCCGGTTCTTGGGACTGCGTGCTTCAGCAAAGCAGCTCGGCGTCAGACCCAGAAAGCTGGAGATACCATTCGATGCAACGAGCCTACATTTCTCACGCTTGATGAAGCTGGATACGGCAAGCCGCCGTCGCTCTGCCCGCCAGCTGGGACCGCCAGTACCAAACGCTGTTCGTACATGAAATCACCTCCTCTCAGACATAGCGAGGTGACTGGTTGTCGTAAAACACCTTAGCCAATCAGCTACATGGCTCACCATCATCACGCACTCTTTACATGTGAAGTGTATCCGGGCCGATAGTCAAGTGTGGGCTGAACAGTCACACGAGGAAACTAGCTAGAAATATCCGAGAACGAAAAGAGGCGTGCTGAGACCCCAGCAGAAACATGGAAGATTTCGTCCTTGTACTACGGTGCTAAATACTCCTGCCTTGTGTTACAGAAGGATGGAAAGCTTCCATCCGGTGACGATGACGATGTTGTGTTCTCGTTTGTGGCTTGCTTGCATGCCGTCCATCAACGGTCTATTTTCCTTCTCTGCTGTGCTACTTCACCTGTCTCATGTTCCATCAATCATGAAATGATGGGACTGAAATGTCATAGTACAGCTGAAACTTGCAGGATCAAACCTGGTGGCGAAGGGCAGACATGACGCCTGATAGATATAAATATCTAGCTCGAGAGTTAGGCAATTGTAGGAAAGCGTAAAATCCGAATCCAGCTGCCTTAATCCACCGAGCAAGAACAATGTAAGCCATATACAAAACACTAGTTGATAATCGTGGAGTAGAGAGAACGCGGGCTCCCAGATGAGAGATTGTGTGATGCTCGTATAACGTTTCCTTCGACCCCCTTGTTTGGGGTTTTTGTGCTTGGTGATATTTCTTCCGTCATCGCTCCGGAGAATCACAACAGGATACAACTGTTGCATGTTTTTTTTTCTTGGGAACGAAGTTTTTAATTCTGAAGATATGTGATTTGGGGGCTCTAGACTTTGTCTGAACAGGTCAGAAACCTGATCTGGCAAGTTGTACAGTAGAAGAGTTCAAAGGAGAAAGAAGGGCCGGCAGGTGAAACCAAATTCGCGATACACAAACGTGTATTGGGGATTGATGCCAAGTATGGGGTGTTTAGGTTGCGGAAGACCTACTAAAAGGCTTATCAACATTGTTGATTGCTGGAAAGGGGTGTAGTAAGGGGTTTCTGGTGTCATATAGGCTATGTTCAGGATTTGATGATCATCTACTGGAGTTGTGGGTTGTGTTTTTCGAAAGTGCAGGATAAACAAACTTCACATGTCTTCAAGACGGTCCTGGTCTGTTCAGAAGAAACGTGTTGCCTTCGGTTGGTAATCAGCAACTGGCGAGGGGTAGGGGTGTCAGTCACGGCGACCAAGAAAGTTTGGAATAATTGTATATTATCCTCAAATCCTTCTATGTATCTCCAGCTCATTAAACCGCAATTTCAATGCCAAGTCTATCCCAGTATCAAATCCCAATGCTCATCTACATGCTCATTACTCTCCATCAACAAAAGAAAACCCGCTCTTTATCACCCCTCGTTCGCTAAGCGAGAACAAATATCCTCTACTTGAACAACTTCTTGTTCAAAGGAGCCAATCCCACCTTGTTCTTCTTGTAGTCAAACTCAAGATAAGTTCTGCTCAGAACATTGAAACCAAAGAAAGTCTGCGCTCCATCAACAGGTCTGTCCCAAACACGAGCGTTCAAGAGGCATTTGCCAGCGTGCAGAGTAGTATCAATGTACTGAGACGGAACGGAAGTGAGCTTTTGCTTGCGACCAATCTCGTAGGTGATGGTTGGGAAAGTGCTGATCTTATCACAGGGGACCTCGTGAAGACCGCCGGCGCCTGGGTTGACGGGGCTGGTTCCAGGGAGGTTGAAGACATCGAGGCGCTTGGCGTTGGTGATTTTGACCATGTAGTTGAATGCGTCCCATGGCATTGGGGCGCCGTGACCGAACTTGTCCTCATCCCAGACAGCGATGGGGTCAATGGCATCGCACTTGGGGTTCTTAGATGTGGCGTTGTAGTTTGGAGAGTTGGTTGCTTTGAGAGAAAAAGACTTGCCGCCGATGGAGAGACCGGTCCAGGCTGAGGACCAGTAGTTGCTTCGCTTGGGGCTGAGAGACAAGTGCTCGCCGGAATTGATGCACTCGTCGAGGATGATGTCGTGGTAGACCATGTCGCGGGGCTTATAGACGGTCTCATCGGTTCCTCCGAGAACAGTCAGATGCTCGAGCCCGTAACAGCTGTCCTTGTTCTTGAGTTGGTCGCAGGTGTGCCATCCCATGACGGGGTTGAGGACTTTGCCTTCAAAGAATTGGAATGGTGCAGGCCAGAAAGTCTCGTTGCCACCTTTAGGGACGGGAGCAAAACCGAAGACTCCACCAATGTCAAATGCCTCTGGCAATGGGAAACCAAAGTCGGTGTTGCCCATGTAAACATCCTTCAAGCACTTGCGGTCACCATTGGCTTCACTGTTGAAGCACATGGTATCTCTACCATACTTCATGGTGAAGGGAAGCCCTGGGGTGTAGTCGGTTCCGTTGAAGGTCGCCCTGTTGAGAGTGGTGTTCTTGAAGGTAGACGACTTGGCTTGATCGTAGTACTGTTGTCCCGGTGGAATGCATGTCTTGACATCGTGCTTGCCGATGCAGTCTGGAGTGTGGACCCAAGTAGTGTGCCACGTCCAATCACTGAGCAGACTCATCTCCTGAGGAGGATTGCCAACGGTGATGTTCATGCGAGGACCATGAATCGAATCAACCATGGGAAGCAAGATCTTCTTGCGGTCATCGTTCTTTGGTTTGCGATCCTCGGTTGGGGCAGCGAATGCCGAGCTAACAAGAAGGGCAGAGAGCACCCCTGTGGCGGAGAATGCTGATTTGACCATTTTTGAAGCCTATGAGACTTATCAAGATGATTATGAAAGCGATGTGCAAATTGGAAACGATGCTTGCAAGAACAAGGAAGAAGATGAGAGGCAGGGTGGGGAGGAGCAAGAGGATGATGAGGAGAGACTGCTGTGTTGCTGAAGAGAGTGAACTGAGTTGTTGATGCTGTACAATCTTCAGACAGAACTATCTGTTTAAGTATTGCTCGACGATCAAAACACGCCGCATCATGAGATGCTCCATTTCTCAAGAAGCTGCCGATAGTCTCTGCTGGTGGACTTCATTATACTTGGCAGCGTACATCCAAGAACTTTGGGGAACTCAGCCCCGAGGCCGAAGACCCTGAAAAGCTCTCGCTTGTCCCCTAAGCCTGGCGGTTAGGCGAGCCGAATCCTTTAACAGCCGCCGAAACGCACCGAAATGCCCACAGTAAACGTCAATTTTCTTCTATTCGTAGATTCCAGTGAGGTAAAAAATGATTTGATGTATGATTATCGGCACCGGCTGAAGGCATCTTCCGCCCTGTTGGACGAGATTTGGAGAATATGGGGTGGACATCGGGACGAGAGGTCTTGGACTTCAGATGAGATTTGGACGGATGACTATCTAACGTGCCGACGTACTCGTATCACGGCACAGGTACAATCTCTGGAGTATTGTATCAAGGTAAGTCAAAAATCCGATGTGGAAATCCACTACTGGATTGCTGTGCTGGCGATTAGATTTGGCAAGAAGATTGAATCGTTATGCTGGTGTGAAGGATGGAGCAGGATTTTAGAGTTCGAGCGCTGTATTTTTAGAGTCTAGTCAGTGTCCTCGCCTGTCGATATGATTATGTCAGGCCTCAGCTACAGCGCACGTGCCTTGAACGTGCCCTGAAGGACAGGAGCTTCATCTTGGGAACACAAGTTGACAAGCACCAGCCACCCCTAGATACGACAAATGTATTTTTATATCAGCAACATTTGATGTGGGAAAAGATGAGTTGTGAGAAGCTAACCCTTATACTCTTTTACGTTACTCCGTATCGATACTTGACCTGTGTAACAATTCTCGCTAGGGAAGACACCTGTCGCTTGATTGAGAGAAACATGCAGCACAGAAAGTTATCTGCCATGTACTTGGCATGTTCAGAATTCAAGTAGTAAGCTTCAGTTATTGCCCTTCACCGGGCGAGACTCCGCTGCAGGTTCGTCTCAAAAGCAGTCAGACATGCAGCAAATAAGTGCTGACTCGCCATAATGGATCGTTCCTTCACCCAATTCATGATTATTCCATTCGGCTCTCACATCTCCGAGATAACACCACATACTTACTCACTATTGAAGTACTTGAAGGGAAAGGGCTCTATACCTATGATCTGCGGTGAAAGTAAGTTGATTGTGGGGTCGATGGTGCATAGCCAACCAAGTAAGCTGATGAAGGAACCATGGTTGCGGCTATTATCTACCGAGCGTAACGAGCGGGTGTTCGTGTTTTACTGATTTAAATCCCTTCGTTTCTTAAAAACTTGCGGTGTACAAACTTACCTACTGAATAACAAGATTAGAGGTTCGCCTATCAACCATGCCATTTGCATTTGACATCACAACAACCACTTTGCCAATTCTTACTTATGTGCTGGTGGGATTGCTACATCTGGACTACTTCTTGTTTAGATTCATTGTATGATTACTGTGACCTTAGATGGGATATAAAGCTATCGTTCCATGCACCAAGATCGCTCGACTGGACCAAAGGAGGCCTCGAAGCGTTGGGCGTCTATGGAAGTTGCGTTTTCAAGTGCCTCTTGACGTACAAATATATCAGACAGAAACAAAACCATTGTTGATCCGACTGATTCTAAATATGCGACCTTGAACCAGGGGAGGAGAATGCGAAGCCCGGTCCTGCATCGTTGACTACCTCATTCGGAACCACGGCTTTTGTTGTCTGCAGCCCCTAAAAGGGTACATTCTCAAGCTTGGATCTAATCCTCATCAATCGCGTCTAATCGTTCAGGATAATATATTATATCTGCTGGGACTTACATGTTTTCAGCGTCGGCAAACGATGATCCAGTCAGCGCAGAGTCGCAACACCGAGTGAACACGAGGGGCAAGCGGTGGAAGTCAAGGCTCAGTGGCTCAGTGCAGAAGCTGGATTCGAGATGTAGAGTTAGCAGGAGGCAGCACGATTAACAATTGCTGGCTTATTGAAGAAGAGAGGGACAATTTTAGATGAAGCAGGAAAGCAGCGATAAAATTCCCTGGAAATGAGGGGTTCAAGTCCGTTAGAATTTGGTTGTGGTGGGGGTTGCAGCTTGCAACAGAGAGACTGATATCAATCGATTTTATATCGATAGGAGAGAACTGAGGATCTCAAGCTTATGATTGAAGCAAAGTGAACTCAACACGCATTTCAAGTTGTAAGTCTTCTATTGCTGTTTCCTAGCAAGCGGCGTTTACTCCGCGACAGACCTTAGGTTTCTCGCTTAATGAAGGAGCTTTTAGTAAGGGGTAAACATTTCTACACTGGCTTCATCACTTAGGATCAATCGCAGTAATGGGTTTGAATTAATACAAAATGAACTTTTGATATGTACCCGGTGCTTATGGCCTGTGATTGGACATTGTCAGAGCCATACGTGATAGTCCCTGTCTATCTTGGCCACAAGGCTCTGGGCATAAGGCTCTGACATGCGAACAGGAGAAATACAATAAATAAAGCGAAACTGTGTACTACACTACATTGCTTCGATTTTCATTCTAAGGGCCAAGACATCAAGAACATGTGTAAGCGATTCCGAAAGCATGGAGGCACAACTAAAAAAGGGACTTAAAGCTCCTTAGGCTGAAATATACCAATTCCCATACGTTCTCCCGCTTTTCCCCCAGTGAAGCCATTTTTCCTCACGCACGTGGCAATAACCTATAGGTATTGTTTACTTCTTTCTCTCGTCCTTACCTCATCAGTTTTGGGGGGTTCATGAGAGGGGGGTCAGGGCCCCCTCAGCAAAAAGCAGTAATGCCTTATGAATTACATTTCATTCCCTTGATTCAGAGGTTCCTATCTTGCTTTCGAGTTCGTGCTGGCCCCGACAGTACACATGTTCCAATATGGGCCCAAGAAAGCCTGACTACCAACGCACCTGTGTCACCTGAGACGGAAGGCGATTAGGCAACAAGCAACTTCATCAGAGTCCCAGAAAAGCAAAAAACACTACAGCTGTGATTCCCTAACGCGTTTTTAGTTTTCGTTATCATGGATCGATTTTCAGATGACAGTGGTGATGAGCTCTCCGCAGGCGTAGCAGCCGCAAGTTTGGAGGGAAGTCCGCCGTGGATCAATGACTGTACTGCAAATTTTTCGCTCCCAAGATTTCATGGCTTCTAACACCATCAAGTCTATCGTTACGTATAGTCTGCAAGGAGTGGCACAGATACCGTGCCAGCTATACTCTTTCAGAGCGGCAGGTTCCAAGTCCCAAGGAACCAATACTCGTTGTATAATCACGGCGGGAAAATACAAAGAGTCTGATCCCGCAGATATACCATCATTCGACACTGCGGCAAGGATGTCGCCGTCACACTCATTCTCGGGAGAGACGCTACAACACCTCAATAAGAAGCAGAAGAGTACCAAGAGTGGATGCACATCGACAAAATCATCTTTGAGAAGGGCCATTCAAAACCTGTTTGTGGACCATCCTAAGGACGGAGAAATATTCGTCATTTCCCTTAAACCTCGTTTGAACTCGCGGATGTATATGGAGCAAAGAACTGAGGGACCACCTGCCCCCTCTGTAAAATGGGGCGATACTGAGAAATGAAAGTACTCTTCTGCAGAAATCACCGAACGAGTTCTTGATCTGGGGCAAGATCGAGGGGACAAAATCGTTGGCAGCACCTCAGTTCAGTCAATGCGCACGAGTCATCTGGACAGGATTGCTCCCGGTTTGACGGGCGTAAGATTCTGGACGAACAAAGAAGCCACGTCCGACCAAGAAAGCTGTAGCAAATGGAACTACAAATTCAAGAGCCCAGGCACAGTGAAGAGACCTATCTCCGACGCTATGGTGTCTATTGCTATAAAGTTGGCACTTACCTTTGGTATGGAAGACACGCTCTCCATTGTCGAAGTGTTCTTGAGCGAAGAATTTGGACTTGGTCCTGTCACTCGTCCTTCTGATTTAGCAATTCTTGCCCGGATAGCGGTCGAAAAGGAGCTTGAGGAGTTATTAAAAGCTGTCGAAGGGCTGCACGACCCATTCAGAAGGAGACTTGTCATTGTACGGTCGAATACTGAATCAACCACACAGCTTGCCTATGATGTCAGGTCTGCGACATATGTGATGAATGCTTTACAAACTTCTACGGTCATCATGAATGCCAATGGACGTAGGAGTGCTGATCGCCATGGGCTTCGTTGGAGCATTAAACGCAGCCCCAATGGGGAAAAAGGGCAGGTTACAGAAAAAAATAGAATGAAGCATATCGAAAGGACGCCTTTTGCATGGAGAACCTAGGAAAGTTGAGACGGTGGAAAAGGTGGAGTGAGACGGACGTGAAAAGTTACTTACTTGGATAGTTTTGGCGCTTTCAATAAGGATTTTGCAGATTCAAATGGAGCAGCAATAATTTTGGAGCTGGGGAGTAGCACATAAATCTATGTCCTGTTTCGTAAATGACAAAACCACCACTCGAAAACTACTAAGGCGCAACTTGGCTCAAATGTTGGCACCTAAAAGTGTCCAGAAAAATGTAATATAGCGATCGTAAGTATGCTTTTAGAGTTGTGTAACAAGTTCGCGCGGCAATTAGCTTAACTTGACAAGTGACTTCTTCCTCTTATTTAACATTTACGGCGTTTTGTGGAAATACTATGGGCCACAATTAGCTAGAGGCCACAACCCTGATGCCAAATTTGAAATCTCAATTCTGAATTTTGATTGCATATCCAAAAAAAAAAAATAGGTAAGTTTAATTATATAAGTAAAGAATAAATAAAAACCATTGCACTATTATTTTTTTTCTTGAAAAAAGGGTTAGTTCTAATAAAATATAAAACAAAAGAATGCTATCCCAAATGCGCCAAAAAAGTCATTTAATATAATAATTTATAATTAATTCAAATCAATACTTGAAATTAAATTATTTATAGGTAATCAAAAAAAATTAATTTATGTTCATTTATTTTAAAGGTTTTAATTTCAAAGCTTTTGTAAAGCTTATAAATATCAAATGATCAAATAATATTATTATATTTATATTGCAAATGTTCTAGTGATTTAATAGCCTGCTATAAGGGATTTAATTATACAAAATTAGGTTTAGCAAGCCTTTGGATTATTAAAAAGTTTGCGCACGCCTTAGCGTATTATTAATGTATTATTACTATTATTAAAATTTATCCTTAATGCGATTGGATTTATTAATAAAATGCCTTTTATAACAAAAAACCTCAAGCCCTACAAACACCTCATTATCAAATGAATTCGTATAAGTTATTTTATTAACTGAATTGCGCAAAAGTTGCGGAATAAGTATGGTATAGCCATTTGTGTTTGAATAATTTAGCGGAGATTATAATTTTGAAATATTTAAATATAAATAATTATATAAGATATATTATTCCTGCGCTTATAAATTGTTATCTTCTTTTGCTTGGGTTATATAAATAAAAAGATTAAAAAAAATTTGCTTAATGTTGGCTATATTTATAGTATTATAGCAATAACTTGGATTCAAAAAGATATTGGCCTTATTTATAAGTTTATAATTTTTGATAAAGCTAAAATAGATGCACAATTATATGCGGTTCTATGGCAAAAGCTTAAAAATAAACGTATTAAAAGCTATGGGAAGGGTCTTTTATATAATTATATAAAGCGGCAGGGACATTTAGTTGCTTGGTATAGTTGGACTTTTACCTCTTTTTCCTTAATATTTTAAGAATCTTATTGACTTTTTTGATTATATGAAGGAATATCTTATTTGGAATATTATATGAATTAAACCCTTATGGTATTATACGCAAAAAGGCCAAACTTTAATTGCAAAAAGGGAAATATATTATGCCTAATCTAAATTGGATTTGATTTATTAATAGCCATAATAAATTATTTTTATTTAAAATTAAAATTTATGCATATATAAATGCATATTCTTGCAATATTATTTGGGTATATATTGGCATTTTTAATCATATGTCTTATTTAGTGGTATAATAATATCTTATAATGATTGCTTAGACTAGAATTATATTACACTTTTTTTGGGCGGATTAGGGATCAAAATTATTACTTTGCGCAAAGGCATATTTTGCATTATCTTGTGCATATGATCCTATAATTACTAGATTAAAGCACTGCTTTATTTTTAATAAAAGTACTAAGAATATGCATATTAAATCTTAGTGGCAAAAGTTAAAAATAAGTCAATTATTTAAATAAAAAGTAAGTCTAGATTTTCATATTTATTATTAAATACTATTAAATTTCTTTTCTAATTGCATATAAACTTTTGTTTTGAATTAAGAAAACTTATTTTATATTTATATAATTTAGCTGATCAAAAAAATAAGAATTATTTTATAAAATTGGCATATAATAAGAAATATAATACGCAGCATTAATAAAACCAAATTGCATTTTTTATTATATATATGCCAAGAATTTGCAATAAAGTTTATAGCTATATAAAGCTTTAAAATTGCTATCATATTTGCAAAAATTGCACTTAACCAAATATTATTATTGAAAAGCTATTCTGGCTTTATAAATATCCAAAAGGCGATGCCTAATATTGCAAAAAATCGGTGAATCTAAAGCTATGCTAGGATATTTTAAAAAATTATAAGAATTGGGGTAAGATCCTGCTTTTCCAATACTTATATAATCAGCTAATTATTTTATATGCAAATATTAATAAGTATTTGCCTTTAATAACCTTAGAATTCTATTAATAGATTATTAATAAATGAAAAATGAATTTGGCCTATCTTAACCTTGCAAATTCTTTTGGTTTAGGCAGCCAATTTTACATCAAAATTTATTATGCTTTATAAAACGCCTTATGCTTACATATATAATTAGGAATATCACTAATTTTGGCTAAATTCATAAAGCTTATTAAAAGTTATAATGCTATTATAGCAAGGAATAAAGCTTTTAGCTAAATATTGGTATCAAATGCAGCATATATTGCAAGCGTATAAAATGGCGATAAAGGATATTTAGCCCTAATTTCCTATTAAATGCTAATGGAGTTCCCATTTATTGGAAATTAAGGCGAAGACCAAAAATGGATTCATAAATAGCTATGGCTAATAAAATCTTTTTAGGTATAAATCCCTAGCTTTACCCATTGAGTTTTTCCTAAATCTTTTTTTATATTATTCTTAATTAATAATTATATAATCAAAATGTTTGCTTCAAATTAATCAAATCCCGCAAATATATCCAAAACTCCCAAGATTAGAGCTTTATTATCTACTTAATCATCCACCCAAACACTTCAACAAATTGCACCTTTTGCATTACCAAACTTTATATAACTTCAACCTTAGCAAAATCAAAATAATTAGCATATAGCCTTTTAATTTTAGCCAAATTAAGGTTATAATTATGATTCTTAATTAGGAAATTTAGGAATTTAGCAATAATATTCAAATAGCATGCAATAAGCTATTTCCCAGCTATTTGGTTAGCTATTATCTTAAACAAATATGCAAACTTTAATTCTAAGCTCATATAACCTAGCCTAATCTTAAGTTTTAGTATATAATCCATTTGCATTACCTCAGCAGACTTAATAAAATCCTGAAATAGTATACAAACAATAGCCTCCCCCAGGCTTTGAAATATAATAATTTTAGCTAATTTAATTTGGCGCATATGGCCAATTATAGTAAGGTCAAATCCATAACTTTATGCCTCCTCAAATTTTACAAAACCTTTTTTTATTTAGGTCTTAATTTTAATAATAATTTCCTAATTAAAATCAATTTGGATTTTAATAGCCCCCGCCTATTTTTTAGGAAAATCCTGCATATTTTTAATATATAAGCTTCAGCATCCCTTATATAATAACTCTTAAGAATTTCTTAATATTTATGGCTTAATAGTCCATTAATAATATTAATCAAAGGATTCAAAGTTAAGTTGCATTTTATATATCATTTTATGCCAAAGCACAGTTTTTTTTATAGCAAAATCAAGCTATATTAAGGGTATTTAATCTCTCCTAATTTAAACCCAATAGCATTATTAATGATCAATTATGCAAAATTCATTTGGTTTTGAAAATGATAAAAGCTTTTAATCAAAAAGCGGCAAAGCAGCATAATTTTAAAAAAATATGGATTTCTAAAATTAATATGTTTTATATTAGCTAAATTATATAAATGCTAATCATATATAGATTGGTTTTTGGTTCAATTTTGAAATGCTTTTTGGATTTTTTTTGCAAATTTAATTAAAAAGCAAATTATGCCTTAAATATATTATGCTTAAGGCAATATTATATGCTATAATTTCTTTATTAAGAATAAGCATAGATTAATCTTTTGCACCAGCACCAAATACTTTATGTATTTTTCATTAATTATTGTATTAAATAAGGTTTTAAACATTTTTGCTTTAAAGGATTTTATAATAAAAATATTAAAGCAATAAATGATATTCTTAATATTAAAAAAAGATAAATTGCCGTACGCATAATAGGCAAAAAAAAGCGCCGCAAAACGTACCAAATAAGCAAGAATTGCTGCTAAACTTATATAATCCAATGCAAAGGAAGCATTTAACCAAGCATAATAATATGCAAAAGCTAATTAAGCTTGCTAGCATAATGAAATAGCTTTAAGGCTTCTTTTAATTGAACATAATATATGTTATTTTTTATTGTTAAATTTTCTAACTTTTTGCTATTATAATTTAAAAGCTAATATATAATATATAAGATTCTAAAAGCAAAAATACTTAGAATAATTATGCAAGTGGCTTTAAAAATAAGTCAGATTTTGAATTTATATCTTTGATTAAAATAGCGCTTTAAAAACAAACGCATTGCTTTTTATATGCTTTAGCTGCTGCAGAAAAATCTAAAAATGATTCTTTTATAAAGCATGCTTTAAATAATAAAAAACCCGGTATAAAGGATTCGCATAATAAGGCGCTGTTTACTTTTATTAACTCAAATAAGGATCAGAGCCTTATTATTATAATTGGCTAATTAAGTATAACGCCAAATTTATATTCTTTTTTTAAAAAATTAGCTGCAATTGCTTTAGGTTTAGTTTTAGGTTTAACATCACCGAAACTTAATAATACTACCATTTATATTAAGCCCAAAGGACAACAAAAGCCGCAAATCTTGAAATCTTCAAATTTACCTTATTATATAAGATTTAAAAAGAAGTTCATAAATCGCAGCAAACATTAAATTCCCTATGAGAAAGGTAATAAAAAATATTCAATGAATTTCTTGCTTAATTTTAAATATTCAAATTTAAAATCAACCTTATCACTTAATAATTTTAAAAATTTTAAGCAATTTGCAAATTTAATATTTTGGAATTAGGTTTTGCTTTAATATTTATTGCATATTATAAAATAGCAAATTAGCAAATTTATTAATTATTAAAAAATACAAATATATATAATTTATAATGCATATTTTATTTGCCTAAATTATTTAATAACTTTTTTCATAATCTTTTTTTTATATAAATTTAAAAAATTAAAATCAACATATTTATTTAATAAAATATATAAACGCATTGCAAAAGCTAGGCCTATTTGCATATTATTGCTTGCAAAGCCTACCCCAAATTTAGCAAAGCCTACCCCAAAGCCTATTTAATTCCCCTAAGCCAACCTTATTTTCCCACGCATATCTTCCCCAAACTATTTATTTTATTTTGCGCTAATTTAAAGCTTTATATAAGGCTGGCTTTATTAATATATAATCATAAGATAAAATGGCCTAAACAAAAAAAGCCACCTTTAAAATCCGAACCTAAAATAAATCAAGATCCTTAGCCTTATAATCTGCTCCCTTATCCTGCCTTTTGCAATTAGCACAAGTGCCATTAAAATGTTTTTTTAAGCTTATATACTGCTTATATATTTTATTCTCATTTTTGCACTTTTTGTAGCAATTATTGCTAAGATTTCTTATGCCCTTATATAAATTAATATATATTTATAAAAAAATCTTGCAAATTTCATTTTTAATTTTCAAATATATTTTAAATATATGAAAAAGGATTTGATAATATAATAATTATATAAGGAATAATTAATAAAAAAAGCTTTATAATTATAATTTTAAAACTTGGCATTGCGTTTTTATTTTAAATCTAATAAAATTAGATGATTTAGGTAGCTTATGTGGACTTATAGCTTTAAGCTAGGTTAGCTTAAAAAGATTAAAAAATAAAGCATAGTATATATAAAAGAATTAAAGCAATCAATTTCTTTTACAACAAAGATAGCTATAAAGGAGGCGCTTTTAAGGCCAATAATGAAGATGGCAGGGAGGGCAGTTATTTTAATAAGATAAATAATATAATTGATTAAGATAAATAAAATTAAGTTATTATTATTAATAAAGGAAAAATGAAAAAGGCTTTGTACGTAAGATTATATTTTTAAGGTGGTGAAAATAATAAAGTTTGCTTTTAGCAAACAAAAATAAATAAAGTCCGAAATAAGGCTGCAGCAAATCTTCTAATTTTCATAATATATATTGCATGGAATAGCTAATAAAAATTTATTTTTATAAACTTATGTAATGCAAAAACTTATTTAATATTTATATAATTATTTGCATATTTTAAAATTTGCAAATATATTTTTTTTAACTAAAAATTTCCTTAAAATAAATTTTTTAAGAGGCGGCATATTTAGGTATAATATGTAATAAAACATCAAGTGTATCACCTAATTTTGGCCCTTAGCAAAATTCACGAATTTAAATTAATATTTAAAGATTTTAAGCAATCATATATAAATAAATAAATCATATATTTATTTGGCCTTTTCAAAATTTTAAATATATGCATCAAAAAATTTATTTTAATTTTTTGAAATTGGGATTTTCGGATTTGGGATTTCAAGATTCAGCATAGGGATTATGGCCTCTAGCTAGCTATGGCCCACAATAGGAAAGCGTGCTATTGAAACAAAATGCGAACTTTAAAATTAAATCATTCAGCATCGACTTTCGACCTCCAGAATCAGACGAAGAACATCTTCGAGGTGTACACACAGTACACTATGGAAGAAGCGAGAAAATCCATGGAATATTTCAAAAAGGATATCATAAGACCAGAATTGGCCCGAATTGGGCAGTTCGATATCGTGCTCAACCGGTTTCAAGAGGCACAGATGAAAGACAAAGAGCACTGTTTGAAGAACGAATGACTTTATGATATGGCACTTGCCATAGACAGAACGAGAATGAATGCCAATTCCTCAGGATTGAGGAGAACCTTAGCTTTAGAACACTTTTGAAGTAGGGCAATGTGAGTAGCAAATAAATCCAAGTATTATTAAGTATGAACAAATTCAACTACCAGCGATCTATACGCTATTCATCAATCTCCGCAGCACTAATCCACAAAGCCATCCCTCTCCGGTCCCGACTCCATCGAGTTCAGTCTAAGCAGGCGGTGAAGCTTCGACGACAGTACATTCCCAACAGACAAAACATTTCCATCTCTCATCCAGATCATCTCATACATAAGGAGTGAGTGACATGGCATGATACAACCCGACATTGCAATACAGGAAAGGAAATCGACGACAAAGGAAAATGACAATAGAAAATAAAAGGAAAAGAAAACTCCAAGATGTCTATCCCGCGCTCGCTATTTTGAAACTCCATCTAATGCCAGCCCATGACAAAAAGAAACATGGTATCATCTACCAGACCCTATGACAGGCATAGTCTAGAACCGCTTTCTGCTCAGCGTCTTCAAACTCGCAGTCCCACCCTCGTTCCTGAGGACTTCTCTGATCAGAGATCCAAGACCAACGGAAAGACCAGCCTTCTGCACCTCGACAACCCAGTCATCAAGCTCCAGCATAGCGAGTTTCTGGCCGAACTTGTTCTCGAGGTAAGTGCCAAGCTCACGGATCCGGATCCTGTCGTCACCGCAGTGATTCTTGACGACGGCACCTGCGCTGCGAGCGAACAGGGAGTTGACTACCATGTAGCCGACCTCTTCGACTTCGACGAATTGCATGTGGCCGTCGATGCCGGGGGTGTGAGGAACGGCGCCGATGCGCATTGAGTACTCGAGGATGTTGGCTGTCATATTTACGCTTGCTGCTCCGTCACCGAGGATGTTCGATGGGCGGTGGACCCAGACTGGAAGACCGCATTGTTCGGAGGCAGCGAGGAGGTATTTCTCGCCGGCCCATTTGCTTGCTGCGTAACCCATTGATCCGTCTGTGGGAGGTGTGAAGGTTGGGATGAAGCGTTCGCCGAGGTCGAGTTCTGGGATGAAGGACGCAACACCGGCGGTGGAGACGAAGTGGAAGGGTGTCTTGCGGACCATGGCTAAGCGAGTGAGTTCTTTGGTCGATCCGAGATTGGAGGCTTCCAATGAGGCGTAGGATTTGAGGAACGAGACGTCACAGCCGTTATGGATGATGCGATCAGCCTTCTTGGACAGGTCGATGAATTGTTGCTCGGTGAGACCGAGGCGAGGGGATGCGAGATCACCATAGTACTTGATGATCTTGGAGGACATCATTGGGAGAGAACGTGATGTCTTGCCGTCTGCGAGACGGATGGCGACACAGTGGATCTTGCCAACACGTTCGTCGGCGACGAGTTCGCGGAGGATTTGGGCACCGAGGAAGCCAGTTGCTCCTGTGAGGACTACTTCGACGTAGGATCTTGAGACGGGTCGAAGGCCAAGCGAGTGTGGTGAAGATTCAAAGAGTGTTGGCTCAAGAGCAGTCTCTTGGTCCCAGTTGATAGCAGTAGTGGTCTGCAGAATTTCAGTCAGCATAATCATCAAGCTGTGATGAGTTAGAAGACTTACCTCGATATCAGAGACAGCCTCAATTTGAGCAGCCATGCTCTCGAGAGTGCTAGACTGGAAAAGAGTGTAAAGAGCAATGTTCGCACTGAAAGTATCACGGATCATGGCTTGGACATTAACAAGTAACATGGAGTTACCACCGAGAACGAAGAAGTCAGAGCTGCCACGGACACCGACAACTGAGACACCCGCTGGAAGGCATCGGCCCCAGATCTCCTTGAGGGAAGCTTCGGTCATAGTGAGATCAATTGGTGTGGAGTCATCAACCTCTTGGAATGAAGGTAGTTCGATAGCAGCAAGGGCTCTCATATCGATCTTGCCGTTGGGAGTTCTGGGCAGACTGTCGATACCAAAGAACTTGTTTGGAATCATAGTAGATGGCAGTGGAAGACCAGCGAGGAACTTGCGAGTATCGGCAATTTCTTGACCAAGGACAGCGAAGGCAACGAGGAAAGCATTGTCACCTTCGCCACGGAGGCACACAGCAGCTTCGGTAATCGCACCCTTGGATTCACGGACAATGGTAGAGCGAATGTCGTCAAGTTCGATACGGACACCACGGAGCTTGACTTGGTTGTCACCGGCGATACGTCCAAGGAAGACGAACCGTCCATCCGGAAGCATCTTAGCTCTGTCGCCGGTGCGGTACATACGATCCCATCCCTTGGCGATATCTGCGTCAGAAGCAAATGGATCTGGAACCCACTTGGCAGCAGTCAATTCCTTCTGGCCGAGGTAGCCCTGCGAGATGCTTGCACCACCACAGACCATTTCACCCGGGAAGCCGACTGGGACTGGGTTGAGGTTGTCGTCGAGGATGTAGGTTGAGTAGTTAGGGAGGGAGGATCCGACGATCATGTTCTGCTCGCTGGCTGTTGGATCGCTGAGAGGGATCTCCCAGGCTGAGTTGATAATTGTGATTTCAGTAGGTCCTAGAATTGTCAGTGGATTGGTTTTCAAAGTCATGAGCTACTGAGTACTTACCACAAGAGTTGAGGAGCCTCAGCTTGGGCAGGTTGATCCTCTGGAATTGCTGAACGATGGCACTGGTCAAGGGTTCACCGCAGGAGAACGCAGAGCGCCATTCAGTCAACTGGTGGAGAAGTGTTGGATCTTGGCGAAGAATAAGAGAATAGACGGATGGCGTGACAATGGTGTAGGTCACAGAGTGCTCAACCATGAGCTTGACGAGTTCCATAGGATCGGTTCTGGTTTGGAGAGAAGCGACGACCATCTTACCCTGCGAGGCAATGAACTGCATCATCTGGGCAAGAGACAGATCGAATCCCAGATTAGTTGGCTGGAGAACCACTTCCTTACCATTGGCGATGTTGTACTCCTTATTCACACCATAGATGTGATTTACGAGGTTGGAGTTCTTGAGAAGAGTTCCCTTGGGCGTACCGGTCGTTCCGGATGTGTAGATGACACAAGCCGTGTCTTCGGGTTGGGACATGTCTTCCGTGTAGTGAGTACGACGCCCACCCATATCGGAGAGCTTGAAGATGTGGCGGTTAGGTACACGGAAGCTGCGTTGTGCTGCAGCCCAAGTATGCTCGTCGCAGATGATGGCTGCTGGGTCGCAGTCATTGACAATGAGCTCGAGACGAGAGACGGGGTTAGAAGGATCCAACGGGACATAAATGGCACCGATTCGGAGGACAGCCAGCCAATAGCAGACACTCATAGCACTGGGTTCGCAGTTGACACCCACAAAGGCTTGTGGCTTCACACCGAGTCGCAGAAGGTGTGCGCTGATGGTGCTGACCCAGGAAGCCATCTCAATCCAGGTAAGTTGCCCACCCATGTTATCTACGACGGCAATATTGTTGGATCGAGCCTTTACGGCCCAATCGAACATCCTGTTGATGGTGATGGATTGGTCGATGTTGATTCTTGGACCTGTGCCGATGGCCAGGGCGGTGTGGGCATCCTTGACACTGAATACGGATTGGTCCTTGATGGGAAGCGATGGCTTGGAAGACAGGGTCTTGAGCAGGTGAGTGTAGGAGTTGAGGACTGTGGACAGGTCCTCTTCGGAGTAGAGGTATTTCTGGGTAGTGACAGTGATCAAGGTGGTTCCATCAACTGCCAATTCGACGTCGAATTGCAAGTCATATGGATTGCTGGCGTCTGAAAAATCAAAGTCAGTATTGTTATATCAAGTACTCAAACCGCCTTGGGACATTGCAAAAGAGGTAAGAGTTTGGAAAAGACCCACCTTGGAAGTGAACAACCTCAGCTTCACACTCGCCAATAGGCATTGATCGAAGCGAGCCCATCTTATAGTTCATAAGAACCTGGAACAGAGGGTTCGAAGTCGTGCTACGAGGAACCTCCAATTTGTCAAGCAGGACGTTGTACGGAATCTGAGAGTGCTCCAGAGCAGCCAGAGTCTTATCCCTCGCCTGCTGAGTGAGCTTAGCGAAAGAACGGGCACCTTCAACCTTGAATCGGAGCGGCAGCAAATTGACGAAGAAACCGAGAGTGTCGACGTGGTCTGGGTCGTTCTTGTTGGCATCCGTGATACCGATGCAGATATCATCGATGTTGAGGAGCTTGTGAAGCATGGTCTGGAGAGTGGCCAAGTGCAAGTGGAAGGGTGTGACGCGGAGTTTCTGACTGGCGGCTTTGAGTGTGGCGGTGAATGAGGCGTCGAGTCTGGTTTCCATGATCCTGATGTTGTATTCCGTGAGTGGCTTCCTGGATTTGACGGTACCGAAGTCAAAGAGCGGGAGTGTTTCTGGGACATCTGGGAATTCGTTTCTCCAGTAGGCAACATCTTTGCTAAGGGCTTGATCGACTGTTGCCCGCTGCTTGTTGGCGTAGTCAATATACTGATATTTCAACGGAGCGAGCTTCTCTCCAGAGTAGATAGCTGCAATGTCTCGAACTAGAATTTGAGAACTCGTTGCGTCCACAGCTATGTGATGGAAGCCCATGATTAGGACGTGGGAAGTGGGGCTCTCAATCAGAAGAGTGGCCTTCATGCTCTCAGCATTTTCCAGATCATAGCTGTGGTCGTTCGTTCGATTGAATTCCTCTTTGATCTGGGCCTCGCCAGTGTATGGCTTCTGCTCCATGACGAAAGGAGTCTTCTCAACAGCTCCCAAGTACGCAAGGTAGTTAGTCTTGTCGGTGAAGAAGGCAGTACGGAGTGTCTCGTGGCGGTCGATGAGGTCGTAGAAAGCCTGGTTGAAATCCGCAACCCGGAATGGGCCTTTGATGCGGTAAGCGAGAGTGATGTTGTAAGTAGCGGGGTTGGTGAGGAAGGACTGCAAGAACCACAATCGTTCTTGAGAGAAGGACATGCGTCCAACACGCTCCATTCCTGGGAATAGTTCAATGCCATCGTACTCTCCGGTCTCTGATCCAGCTCTGGAGATCCATGTGAAGTCCTCGCTTAGGCCCGGGGTCGATGGAGGGGTAGCGAGGAGGCTAGGAGTGCTTGTGCCGGATGAAGCAGAGGCCTCAGAAGGCGGAGAAGTGCCCTTGGTAATATCGGCAAGCTCAACTTCCTCGGAAGCAGCAGTGATCTTGACAAGAGTTCCAGCCTCAGTGCAAAGAGTCTGGATGCTTCCACCTCCCAGGACCTTCAGGACAGGCATATCAACATCAATCTGGCTCAAGAACCAACTTCTAATTTCCATCGCCATCAAAGAATCGACTCCGAGGGCAAGGAGAGGTTGACAGCATTCGATGTTCTCAGCAGCAGCTTGAAGAATGCGGCTCATCTTCTGCACGAAGTCGCCCTGGATAATCTCGGCACGTGCCTGGGCGGTTGCAGCAGCTGCAAGACGTTGTTTGATCGGGAGGGAAGAACCTCCAGCAGAGGAGTTGTCTTCGCCCTCTTCCTTGAGGACCATATGCGAGAATCGCAAGTTGGATGCGTACCAAGGGTTGTCGGCACCAGGAAGGGCGCTGTTGCGGGGGATACCGGTGATAACTGTAAGAGAGAAGTTAGAATTAGCATGTAAAATCCAAACAAGATCGAGGCAAAATCGAAAGACAATTTCGAATAACCAAATTTGATAAGAAATATGTTAGAAAGCATCTGGCAATGTGAATACTCACTGTCGTTGGAATGTCCAGAATCGGAGCGGCCGCAAATAACACATTCGGCAAACATGTCCAAGAATGCAGGCTCAGAGATAGCCATCCACTTCTGCCTCTTAAGGGAGCTTTCAAGAGCAGCGTCTTGCGACACAACTCCAATGCCGATAACCATGCCAATGTGCATAACACTCGCAGTAAGGCCACGGGCCCTTCTCTGCGCAGCGATCGTCTGCATATAGCCATTGGCAGCCAAATAGTTCGACTGTCCACGATTGCCCACCGTATTCGCAAGCGACGAGAACAGGATGAAGAAATCCAAATCACTGCCCTCGCCAAACAGCTCATCCAGCTGGTTTGTACCATCCACCTTGGGCTTCAACGAGATCTGGAAGTCCTCAAGCGTGATGTCGTTGAAGAGACAATCGGCCAGAACCATGGCGGCATTGGCTACACCGGCGATGGGTGGCATCTGGCGGCAGATCTCAGCGTGGGTCTTACGGAGAGAGGTTCCGTCTGTAACGTCGCAGGCGAAGATTTTTACGTTGCCCCCTGCGAGGGCCATTTCGTCCAGCCAGGTTTGGTTGACGGATTTGGGGTTTCGGGTCGTAAGTGCAAGGTGCTTTGCGCCGTTCTGGACCATCCATCTGCAGAGAGCCTGTCCCAGACCACCTGTGCAGCCAACGAGCAGGTATGTCTTGTCTGCTCTGAAAAGCTCCTTCGTGTTGATTGGTGCGATTTGGACGGATACTTCGGCGTCTTTGGTGAAGTCCAAAATGGCTGGGTAGGCGATTGTCTGAGAAGAATTTGCGGCTTGTGAGAGCGAAACGATTTTAGGGGTCTCAGATCGATCCACGAAGTTGGCTGCGACGAAGTGGGCTTTGAGAAGTTCGTCGTGGAGGCAGTCTGATACTTTGTTAATACCGGAACTGGCTTTCTTGCCGAAAAGGTCGTGGATCTTGGCGTTGATACACTCATCATTGCCTTGGAGGGCAGCAATGCTGGATGGTTGGTCAACACTGGAGAAGTCCAAGACCATGTCGATTTTGGCTGGGAGCATGTTGCGCAGGACACGCTCGGGAGTATGTGGGTTGATGTAGACGGTCTTGGATCCGGCTGGAACGGGTGTCGTGGATGCAGAAAATGTCTTGAGTCCCAGAGCTTCAGCTGTGGCTTGGAAAGCAGTTGCCAGGCTCTTGTCAGGTCCCAAGAAGAGTACAGTTGATCCATGTCGGAGTTTGGAGAACAGAGCGGTAGAAACGAAGGTACTTGCAACCGACTCGATGAACTTGGGAGGCGAGTCGACCTTGACGTAGATTGGGACAACCTGAGAAGCCGGAACATTAATAATGGAGGCGTTGATGTTGGAGAATGCCAGGACGTCTTTGCCGGGTGCAATATCTCCACCTTCCACTACCTTACCAATCACAAGGTACATGTGCATATTCTCACCAACTTTGATAGCCGAGAGTAGAGAGTAGGTAACTTTGATCTTAATGGCGGAGGTATCCTTGGTCGCAGTCATGGAGAGGTATGGTTCCGACAGAGTGTAAGATCCCTCGGATTCAGAAACCACAACTTGGGTTTCGGCTGGAGAAACCTTCTTCTGGATAGCACGACGGCGAGCATTGAGACGATCATTGAGAACCTGATCAGCGGTAATTCGGGGAATCAAGAACTTTCCATTCTTAATAACCAGTTCCGGCTCGGCTGTCCAGAGAATATTGGGGCAAACAGCACGGATGGCATCATCAGCAAATAAGCGAAGGGATGCAGCGGCAATGAGGTCGTTGCTCGTTTCGGCCTCTGAAGGCTCAATATCGAGAAGTTGGAATTGCACATGGGCGTATTCGGATTGGAGACCACGGCCAACACCGACGGACATGTTGGCGTAGGCGTTTTCGAGTCTGCAGCCGGACGTGACCCAGAGCACCTGGCGGGCTTGGTCAACAACGCTCTGGAGACCAGTGATAGTCTCCTGCTTCAAATTCTTCCAGATCGGCTCATCCAAGTCCTGGACGAAGATGACGGACGATATAGGGGCAGTGTGGTGGTGGGCCTTCTGGATGGTGTCGATGAAGGAGAAAGTTGGGAGTTCGTTGCCCAGGAGTCGGCATGATTCGTTGATATAGGTGGTGATCTCGGCATTTCTGGCTTGGTTGCCGCCGATGATGCAGATATCCTTGAGGGTGATTGGGAGCGCCGGTGGGCAGAGTGGTTCTCGCAAGAATTGAACCTCCTCAGATAGTGCTTGGGAAAGAACCACTGAGGTCATGTACATTGGACGATCAGCGAGATCATTGGTAACTTGATCGACACCCGAGAAACCAGTCTCCTTGAGCAGAGACGTCCATTGTGACATAGAAGCGGCGGGTCCAAAGCGGCGGCTATCCTCGTCTCCAGCCCACCAAGCAGGCAGACCAAGAGTCATGAACTTGACGCGAAGGACGTCCGGTACACTGATTTCCTGCAAAACGACATATCCACCGGGCTTGAGGAGTAGCCGGATATTCTCCATGGTACGCTGT
The DNA here is from genome assembly GCA_002554605.1 of Helotiales sp. F229. Classification (NCBI taxonomy): domain Eukaryota; kingdom Fungi; phylum Ascomycota; class Leotiomycetes; order Helotiales; species Helotiales sp. F229. The sequence goes on along the minus strand of MXAW01000004.1, from coordinate 5,381,506 downwards.
AAGTTCTGAGACGTTTGCACGACATTGGAAGCGATAATCATATCATAGGAGTGCTCCTCGAAGCCCTGCTCGACAACATCACCCTCAATCTCAAGCTGTTGGAACTTCATCTTGCCGGTCCATTTCTGTAGGTTCTCGCGGGCACGGTCGAATGATTTGTCAGTAGAATCGGTGAAGGCGTAGCTCTTGAAGAGATGTCCGATTTCCTCGAAGATACCCTTCGTGACAGCTCCAGTACCAGCACCGACTTCGAGGATCTTCATTCCGGCATATCGGTGAACGACTTGGCCTACAGCGCGGCTGAGGGACACGTTCGACTCTTTGATTTGTTGACCGAGTGCGTAGTATCGGTTCAACATATCATCCTTCATCATGCATTCGAGCAAGTTTGTCTCGCCGCGAACAACAGACAGGAGGTTCTGCCCAACAGTCGTTATGAGCTGAATATCGACCTGATCCAAATGCTTCGTAGCCTGCGCCTCAAGCCACGCAGAATCGTCTTCAGCCCATTCAGCACGAAGTGTTGGATGTTGGCCATTCTCGACGACTGGGAAGAGATGATCCATAAACTGGAAAATCCTCTGGTGGTTCCATGAGAACGACTCGACCTCTTGGCGGGATACAGAAATGTTGAGTTTGCGTAGGTACATGAAAGCGAGACGCTCGCACAAGTCGACGAGGCTGGGTTCGGATGATGCATCAGAAGTAAGGGCAATGTCCTGAGCGGTCTTGGTGACTTCTGGACGCCAGATGGTTTGCGAGTAGAGCTCAACATCGTTGTCGGCATTGGCACGTTCCAAGGATGCTGGGAAGAATTAGTATTTGGTCGTTTGGGGGGGTTGGAAAGTGCTAGGAATTTTTGGGGACAGTAGAATAAAAATACTTACTGCAAGCCAGGCCTTCGATTTGCATGCGAGGGGCACCGGTAGTGGAATCACACATCTCAATATCGGCAACGATCTTCATGTTCTCGTTGCTGGTAATGAATGTGTCGATGGTGACAGGAGTGGCCTCAGCAGCCTCATCGCGATCAGTGCTGATTCTCAGACACTTAATACCGGTGGGTAGGTAGGGCGATGCCATTCCACCATCGCCGGGGAAGTGCAGTGCTGCGAAGACGGTCTGGAAAGATGCATCCATCAACGCAGGGTGCATCATGGCGGACATCTCAGGGTCCTCTGGGTATTCGATCGCAGTTGCCGTTGCCCTGTTCATCCTTCTGTCGATGCTGGTCAGACGATTGAATAGTCCGGTATAGTTGAATCCGATTTCCACAAGCGAGTTATAGAAGCTCTCGACGTTGAGCGAGCTGAGCAATACAGGTGTATCGTCACGAACAGGAAGGATGATATCCGGGGTATTGGAATCGGCCAACACCACACGCATGCGACCCTTCATGTTCAAGTCCCAGTGCTCGGCATCGACACCAACAGCGGAGAAGATGGCAAATTCGGCCTCAATGAAGTTCTCGCCGTTGAGCGGTCCCTCATGGGTCTTCTTGAGCGTCAGAAGGGTGTCTACACCAGCGGAACCCTCCTCCAAAGCGATGGCGCGGGACAACTCAATGTCCAATAACTCCACCAACTTTGCTGGATGGTCCTTAGCGAGATCCTTCGATGCTTCCAAAGCCATGACGAGGTATGCAGCTCCTGGGTAGACAATTTGGCCTTGTACTTTGTGGCCGGCGAGCCAAGGGGTTTCAGACACTCGGACAGTGTTGCGGTACCGCATGTCATGCTCGAGATCATCTGGGAGTTGGGCGCCGAGGAGATCGTGGCGGGGCTTGCTACGCTGGCGGTACTTTCGAGAGTAGCGAGTTTCTCCCCAGTATATCTGGGAGTGATCCCAAGCATATGTTGGGAGACCAGTTGCCAACATTGGAGAGACACCGGCTTGGAAAGACTTAATGTATTCATCAGTTGTGATTTCGGATGGCGCATTGTAGTTCATGAGTCCACCCAGACAATTGGCCATGGCACCGATGTCGTTGGTGAAGCGGGCAAGAGTGCCACCGTATGGGAGGTTGGATCCAGTAGCAGCTTTGTAAGTCTGGAGGAATGGGCCCTTCAAAGCAGTGTGAGGGCCGACTTCGAAGGCAAAATCGAAAGCCTCCTCACCAAGAACAGCTTGTTCGACAGCAGTAGAGAAGAGGACCGGCTTCAGCATGTTGTCCTTCCAGTATACACTAGTCAGAGCCTTGAGATCCATCTCATCGACAATTGGGTCGCCGGTGACACTGGAAACCCACGTGCATCCCTCGATTGGCAGCTTTGGCTGGATACGGCAAGCTCTGAGAGATGCCATGTACGGAACGGAAACAGGGTTCATGTGTTGAGAGTGGTAAGCCTTGTTTACTTTCAAGGCCCGGGCAAAAATGCCTCTCTCATCAAGCATGGCCTTTGCTTCCTTCACGGCATCAACATCACCCGAGAGTGTGACACTCTCTGGAGCATTGCTTGCGGCAACCTGGATGCGCCCAACGAGAGCTGGGTGGCAACAAAACTCATCCGCATCTTCGTGCGAGAGACCAGCAGCCAACATAGTTCCCTCCTTGCCAGATGGACCTTGGGCAAGTTTGGTATGAAGACCACGGTAGTAGGCAATTTTGATAGACTCGGAGGCGTTGACAACACCAGCGGCATAAGCAGCGCCAATCTCACCACTGGAGTGTCCGACAACGGTAGTGAAAGTGTGGCCAACTGAACGGAGAATATCGACGAGCATGACTTGGACAGCAGTGCATACTGGCTGAGAGAATTCGGCTTCGTCGATTCGCTTGCCAGCTTCCTTGTCGCAGATGATTTGTTCGAGAGTCCAAGCAGGTCCATCTGGGAGCTCAGCAAGCGCAGCATCAAGTTGAACGATGGATTGTCTGGCCATGGTCGAGGAAAGTATAAGCTCACGGCCCATGTTGGCCCATTGAGCACCTTGTCCAGTAAAGACGCCAAGAATGCGGGCTTTCTTGGATCGGTTATCTCTGCGCTTTCCGATGGTGGCAGGTGGGCTTTGTTTAGTCTTCTCGACCACAGTTGCCATGTTGGCAAGTAGTGCCTCTCTGGTAGGGCCGGGGAAGGTTACCTTGAGTGCCAACTCGGAGCGACGGTTTTGAAGAGTCCAGGCAAGATCATTGAGGTTAAGGTGCTCGTTGCTTTGGATGAAATCATGGTAGTTGGAAACCATGGCAGCGAGAGATGCCTCGTTGTTGGCAGACAGGATCAAAGGGATGGCAAGTGGCGCCTGGCTGGCAGCGGGCATCAACTGCTTGCGCGAAAGAGCTGGAGCTGGGTGGTAGCTCTCAACAATGGCGTGAGCGTTGGTTCCTCCAAATCCGAAGCAGTTGACTGAAGCGCGACGTGGTTGTCCAGCTGGAGGAGCAGGCCATGCTTGAGTCTCGGTTGCGAGAGCCAGGTGGTCGAGGAGAGGGAGGATCTTGGGGTTGTAACTCTGGAAAAGCAAGTTTCCTGGGATAACACCAAGTCTGATGGCATTGGCGGTCTTGATCAGACCAGCAAGACCAGCAGTTCCTTCAGTGTGGCCCATGGCCGTCTTAACGGAGCCTACAAGCAAGTTTTCACCCTCTCTTTTGACTGTCTCAGAGAAGAAAGCATCGCGAATACCGTTTGCCTCGATTGGGTCACCGGCAGGAGTTCCAGTGCCGTGAGCCTCGAAGTACTGTGGGCGATCAAGGGCGGAAAAGGGGTTCAAGCCCGCCTTTCGGTAGACTTGTTGGATCAGGGTGGTCTGGGCCTCGCCGCTGGGTAAGGTTATGCCCTTCGTGCGGCCATCACTGTTTACACCGGTCTCTCTGATTATACACTGAAGAGGGGAAGTTAGTTTATTTCCCAGAAACCCCCCACAGAATAGTGAGAAACTCACTGTGATATCGTCTCCATCGGCAATAGCATCTGAGAGACGCTTCATGATGACAGCGGCAAAACCCTCACCACGAGCATATCCATTCGCACCGGCATCCCACATACGAGATCGACCCTCAGCCGACAACATATGAAGATTGGACTCGGTGGCCATAAACTCGGGGTTCAAGATCAAATTGGCACCGCCTGCAATGGCCATTCTTGCTTCTCCAGAGCGCAAGCTCTGAACGCCGCGGTGAACCGCGACCAAGCTGGACGAGCAGGCAGTGTTGATTGTCTCGGACGGACCCTTCAAGTCGAAGAAGTATGACAGTCTGTTCGAGAGGATACTGGAGTTCGTGCCGGTTGCGAAGTAGGTTGGAAGCGACTCGGGAGAACGGAGAAGCATCTCGTAGTAATCGGCTGTCATGACACCGACATACACGGCAGTGTCAGAGCCTTGCATGTGTTCCATGGAGAAGCCACCAGATTCCATAGCTTCGTAGACAGTCTCGAGGAGAATGCGATGTTGGGGATCGACGGCTTCGGCTTCACGGGGGTTGATGCCGAAGAAAGAGGCATCCCATTCGCGCACGTTCTCCTTGAGGAGATAGGCATGCTTGACGTTGAGGGCTCCGGCTCGCTCGCCATTGGAGTGGTGGAACCCATCAGAGTTCCAGCGATCCATTGGGATGGCCCTCAAAGCATCGCGCTTGTCCAGGAGCATGTCCCAGAGTTTGGAAGGGCTGCTGGCCCCTCCTGGGAAACGGCATCCTGTGCCTACGATGGCGATGGGTTCTCCTCCTTGCATAGTGACAGTGTTGGCAGGCTTAGTGGAAACCATATTGACTGATTATTAGGGGTCGAGTTGGAAAGTGTATTGTTGTTGTGTACAAAGTAGCGAAAGAGGGGAATTTGTGTGGGTAAGGTGAAGGAAGTCTTCGAAGTTCGAGACAATGAAGCCTATCAAGGGTAGTCACAGTCGTATAAAGACAGATTCAAGAGTGATCAAGTGAAGTTGTCCAGAAGTCGGGATACTTGAAAATTGATTTGATGCGAAGGTCTTGAAGGGAGTGATAGAGATTCAAGTAACTCAAGTTGAAGGTTCGTTGATGTCGGGATAATCAAGAAATTTTCGAGCTGGAGATTTTGAATTCAAGGGTTGGGAGTTTTGAGAGGGATTGTCGAGTCGAAGTTGCTCAAAGTCGGGAAAATTTGAGTTGTTCGAGTCGAGTATTCTCAAGGGATAAAGAGTTGGGATGATGATGTATGGATGGGATATCGAAAGTCTATAAGTCGTGATACCAGCTCCATGATATGTGAAGTATCTACACGCCGCCGGCTTCCATCAGCCGGAACGCCTTCTCACAAAGAACCCCACTCCGTACCATTCCGACGCTGCAAAGTATCCGTCCGTATACTTCGGGGGTTGGTGTTGACAGTGTCGGTCAGCCTAGTCGGTATGTTTCTAGACTATGAAGCTTATTCCTGAAGCTTATTGTGCTACTAGCACGTGCTTTCAAGGCAAGAATCCTCTTCTGGGAGGGACTCAGTACTTGCTGAGCATCAACTCAGCCTCTCTGAAAGCCACCGATTTCAGGTGACCGGCACCGAGAAACACCACCGAAACCGAACGTTGACTTTGAGCATCGCTTATTATTGTTAGATGGCATGCGCATCGACCTGAACTATCAGCCCAAGGAGTATCTCGGGTTGTGAAGTGGCTGGATAGCCTCACGGCACCACCCACGGGTTGCACTCGCTGAGATCTGAGATAGGTGTTCAAAGATCGTCTGCAGTGTCAAGTGCTTCTGAAATATTATGTGAGTCTCGAAAACTTCATGTACGGATATTTGCAAGACTCGAATGAAAGATTATGAATTGAAGCAGTTCTCTTATATGAAGATTAGACTCGAGGTCAGCTGCACGATGAAGTGACCTCATCTGAAGCACTTGCTTAGATGCGACCGCGATCTCGTTAGAATCATCAAAGCAGCCAGTAGAAGTCTTGCTGGCAAATGGATCGTGCCAGCAGCGCCGACATGCCCCTATCCAGAGGAGGAGGAAGTGGTGGGAGCGAGGAGAGGAAGAAGAAGTGTCCGAACATTGTCGCGTCTGACGCGCTGCGGCGTAAGATCTAATTTTGGAACGTGGCTTGGAACATCACGTGCCTTTTGGCTTTTTCTCATCTTCTATGCTGGGAGATATAAGTTCTCACATATCTGCAAATGATTAATAGCTAGAATTAATAACGAGGGATTAAATTATTCTGAGTGTTTTGAGGTCTGGTTGCGCTCGGGCTGGCGGGGAGGGTTCTTTCCAATAAGCGAGCGCATGGTCTCCTCGTCCTGGTGCAGGCCCATCATTGACACGTCAAACTGCGGAGATGAAATAGAAAATAACCCCTCTTCTTAATTAACGTATTTTATGATGTATTGTATGAAAACGATATGAACATGTAGATTTGTAGGTAACTAATACCTCGTTGAGTATCTCGCACCCAGCGATTAATTATGATGCCCGCGTTATGGACATAAAAGCTGAGAGCAGTGCCGGTAGAAGTAAGCCTAAATTAATAGGCAATAATAGCCAATTATAAATGTAAAAAGTGGCCTTAATTTTATTATATAAAAATTAAAAAATAAAGCCTTTTATAGTATTTTTTTAAATGGTAATAACATATAAATATATGTTACATTTTATTAATAAAATGCTTAGCTTTGTGATATGTAATAAAAAATGTATTTGCAGCTATTTAATTAATAAAAATAAAAAGCGGTAATTAATTAATTAATTGTTAAATAAGGCAATTGATTATGATTGCAATGCTTATAATTAATTATTGGTATATGGCATTTAAGCTGATTAGCATTAAAAAAAAACTTATAATAAAAGATGAATTAAAAGATGAGATTCTATTATACATATGTAATAAAACAAATAGTTTTGGGTAAATGAAAATGGGATTATGGTTATAATGCAGTAGTGAAAAAGTTTAAATTAAAAAATAAAATTCCTATTTTATTAATATTAAAATTTAATTTGAAATAATTAAAAATTATATAATAATCAAAACTTTATAAAATAATATTTAAAGCCTTAAAAACTAATTATATTTATAAATTATGGCTATAAGCCAAAGCTAATAATTCCCTTTATTAATCATTTATTGTTTGCGGAATTAAAATTTAAGATTAAGGCTAATTTTATATATATATATATGCGTTAAAAACTTGCTCAAACTTGCCTAATGGCAGTTGATTTTTTAAAAAAATTTATATTATATGTTTGCTAGGAAATAAAAATAATGTAAAAAAATTAGGCCATATTTTATTTATAAAATGGCTTTTTTTAAGAAAGAATATAATTAAATGATAAAGTAGGTTTTTGTTTGTTTATATATTATAATATAATTAAAGGGTAAAAGTATAAATAAAAAGCCGCCATTTAAATTTTTTTTTTATAAATAATTAAAAATAGCGCAATGGGAAAAAATTAAAATAAAAGAAATATAAAAGCAATTATAAATAATAATAAATGCAAGCCCTTAAAATATAATTTTAAGCGCTTAAAATATAATTTTAAGCAAAAAGACTTTTAAAAAAGGGATTTTTTTTTATAAAATAGGGACTTAAACTTATATAAAGTAAAAAAAAGCAATGCAAAAGAAAATGCTAAGTAAGCATTAGGCAATTGTTTTTATAAGAAATACAAATTATTAAGGTATTATTTTAAGCTAATTTTTTTTTAAACTTTTTTTTTAAAACTTTTGTTTTACTTGCTTTAAAGTAGCCAGGCGCTTTTTTAGCTTTTTTATTTTTTGTTATTTTTTATTAAAAGTTTTTTTTTGCTTTATTTAAGAAGCGTGTTACGAACATACCCAATAAGGGGTATCACGTGTGTCTTGGCTCTGAGGCTTGGCAACCCATGTTGTATAAAGGAGCTAACATTAGGAAGTATTACAAAGACAAGGGTTACGTAATGATTGAATCCTTTAAAGCTTTAGGATTTAAAGCTTTAAAAGCTTTGGGGCTTAGGGCTTTAAAAGGATTTAAAGGAACAAAGGTTTTATATAAAACTAACACATTTGCTATTAAATAAGAGTTTTGTGCTTAATTTAAATAGTATTTTTACTTATATTAATAACTGTTCTTTTAAATATATAATATACTTACTTTTTAATTATTAAAATTAATTAACTTTTGTGTATTTACTAAATAAATACACAATTATTATGTCGTGCAACCAGCGCCATTATTATATTAGCATATTTAATAAGATCTAATATATGCTTACATAAGCATTCCATATATATATTTCCAGTTTGTAATGTTATCTTAAAAAGGGTAATGCTTAATTTAATTTATTAAACATATTCACATACTTTTTACTTTTAATAATTATAAAAATCTCTTAAATATTAAAAGGCTTGCTTTATTTTTTATATTATAATTAAAAGCCACAAAGTTATTACTATTACCCGATGTATATATAAAATTAGACTTTATTTAAGCCTTTTATTTATTAATTTTATAATCTTTTTTTATTTTTAATATTTTAGTTTTTTTGCTTAATAATTGTTTAATTATTTTAATATGTTTATAAACAAAAGTAGCATTGAAACGCTAAATGTAAACATTGTTTACAAAAAACTTAAGCAATAAGCCAATTAATATATACACTTTATTTTTAGCGTAAATATTTTTGAATTATGGCCTTTAATTGATTTTAATGTAGTAAATGCTTGTATTTTTGTGAAAATGTTTAATTTTATTTTTAAAAGTGTTAAGTAAATTGTTGTAATAAAAATTGCTTAATTATAAATTAACTTTTAAATTGCATAAGCTTAATATAACGTAAATCTTGTTATTTAAATTATGGTAATAAAATCTTACTTAAATTTTTTAGCTTTATTAGTAAATAATATTTAAAGCAGGATTATTATTATCATATTAGATGAAAGTAAAATCAAGTAATTAACTTTAAATCCTCTTGTTTTAATAATTCCAAAAGCCCTAGCCATAGCGGTTTTGTATAGGCCGGAATTATACATTTTTAATGCTAAAAATAAATAAAAATAAGTGAAAATTAGATTACGCAATTTGGTAACCTTAAATGATTGTATATTTTAAATTTTATAAATAAATCTAAAAAACTATAATGTATGAATATTTTAATATTGTCATATTATAGTTTATTTAAAAAAAGCGCATAAATATTTAAGCGCTTATTTAATTTTTTTGCTTTATGTTTTAATAAATAAATTAAATCTTGCAAATTAATATTAAATAAAAATATATCACCTTGCTTACCTAAGTAAAGAAAAAAAAGATTAGCTTAATTAAATAAATTATGGCATAATAAGCCTTTTTTTAAAAGGCCAAATTGTATAAATTACTAATATTAAAAAATCTTAGGGGCTTATAAATTTTCTTATTGCTACTAAACAATTTAATAATAAATAATACATTAATTAATATTAAGAAATCAAAAAGCCAATAAGCTTAAAAATCCTTTTTTATATATTTTAAAATGGTTATGCCGCCTTTTTTATGTTAACAAAATAAATTTAATGTATTATAAGCTTATAAATAACAAATCATATGCTGATTATTTTGCCATTTTTTAAAAAAATTTAAACAATATAAAATCTAAAAACAAAAGCTTATTTAAGGCCTAAAGCAAAAAAATAATGAAAAGCATATTAAATCAATAAGCTTAAAAATAATCATGCTTATGCTTTAAAAATCCCCATAAATAATTCCTTAGCTAATGTATAAAACTTTAATTTATTATTTATAAAAAAGTTTTTAAAACGTTTCCTAATAAATTGCCTAAATTAAATTTAAAGTAAAACAAAAATTAAATTAAAAAAATCCATTAATAATTTATAAAAAATAAGTAAAAAAGCTTGCAAAGTTAATTTAGCTAAAGTAAGCTATTGCTTTTATTAATTAAAAATTTAATTAAAAATCAAGGAATTTGAAAAGCTTAGGAAAACCTAAATCCAAATTTTTAAATAATATTTTTAATAAATCAGCGGGATTAAAAAATAATGCATTTTTAGTGCTTTTATTAAATCTTAAAAAAAAAAGGCCTAATTGAAAGTTTTTTTTTAGGGAAGTGCTTTATACCCTTTTTTAACTTAATACTCTTAAATAATTATAAAACAATTAATTTAATTAATAATATTTTGTTTTTAAAATTTGGATTTTTTATTAAGGTAAAGCCAAATAATATTATAAAGGCAAAAAGTAGCCAGCTTTTCATTTTAGGGCGTAAAACTTAAATTATAAAAGATGCCTTTATAAGTAATAATAATTAAATATATGATTTCATTTTTTATAATATAATTATTATAAAAGGATTTTATATTAATATTATTTTAAAAGCTTGTTTATTTAAGTAAAATCTTTGATTTTATGAAATGAATTATATTTTGCGCTAAGGCAATAATAATAAGCTTATAGCAAATTATTTTATTGTTTATTAATTAAAATACTAATAAAACCTTATATTTTTTAAATATAAAAAACGTTTAAATTATTTGTATAAAATTCTTTTAAGTTTTATAAGAATTGTGATTTGGGCAATCATAAAGCAAAAGCTTAAACAAGCATTAAAATCAATCTAAAAGCATAAGAACCTTTGATTAAATACAAAAACAATATAACATTTGCGCGCTAATTACTTAGGCCTAAATGCATTAAAAAGATTAGTTAAATTAATTAGGAATATTAAAATAATAAACAAAATTCAATGCTTAAAGTGTAAATAATATACTCTTACTTATGCTTTCAACATTAATTTAGCTTACCTAATTTATTGGCAATTATTATAACTATTTTAAAAAATTATATAAGATTTTTTTAATTATTTAAATTGTTTTAAAAGTATATTTTGGCTATTAATGCTTAAATATAAATATAGCAAAGTGCTAATCAAATACTTTTTATATTTAAAAAAGCACAATAAGGTTTTTAAGTATATTAAAAGCTTTAAATCTTAAGTTCAAAAACAATTTGATTTTTTAATATATAAAATTAAACATAATTAAAAAAAAGCTATTATTATAATTAAAAGGATTATAAAATATAAGAAATGGGTTTTTAAATTTAAAATCAAATTTAAGCTTTTTTTAATTATAACCCATAAGCCAAATGGCGATGCTAAAAAGGCTGACTAAAAAGCAATAAACAAAAGGGTAAAAATGCGATTAGAATCCAATTTTCTTATTAAATTAAGCATTAAATGCGCATTTGCAAATATTTATTTATATAATAAAAGCCTAAAGTATATAAATAATTAGCAATCACTTATTAAGGAAAATAATAAGTAATTTTGCAATTACTTTTAATAATATAATTTTATATTTATTGTAAAAATTACTATTAATTTCAAATTAAATTAAAATAGAATTTATGTATTTGAATATAAGGCGTACGTATTAATAATAAAATAAGTATTAAGAAAAAACAAGAAAGCGTTTAAAACAAATGCGCATGCGTATATTGTGACGCCAAGTCGCCACTACCAGGGTTAAAGCCCCAAACTCGCGTATAGTCAGCAATAGCAGAACAACTTGTACTTGTTCTAATAGCCTTTTGTGGCTCCGCTGGCTCAGTGGTCCAAGCTATTGCCTCCATTGATTGTCCGGTTAATCACCGGCGTCACATATATTAAATACTTGGTAAAATATATTGCTTTAAATATTTATAAAATTTAAATTCTATGCTTTAATAAAATTATTATTATTTATAATATGTGATTTAGTAAAAAAAGCTTTTATATCTTTTTTAAAAACAAGCAAAGGATTTTACTTTTAAAAGCTTAATTAATTTGCGAGCTTATTAAAAAAAAAGCCAATTAATAATTAGATTAAAATCTTTAAAGTAAAAAATAAAATTATTAAAAAACAAAATGTTATAGGAAAAAGCATTTCAAAACTTTTGTTAAAAATCACAAAACAATAAACAAAAGCTCTTAAAATATAAAACTTAAAAATATAAAATTATATTAAAAGCCTTAGCACTTAAATTGAACTTTTAATTTTAAAAGTAATGCCTATTTTAAATAAAAATGTGCAATAAGTAAAAAAGCAATTATTAAATACATTAAACCTAGGGCTTAATTTAGGCATAAATCTAAACCTAAAAATATTTCATTTAAATAAGCGCATACAATTTATTAATTAAATATTAAATATATCTTAAAATTAAGTAATAAATTTACTTTAAGTATTAAAACTTAAAATTCAAATTTTATTATATAATTTAAATGCGTATTAAAACGCATTATTGGCAAATAAAAAGATTTAAAATCAAAAAAATTTAAATTAGTAAAAGCATTAACGCGCTTTTAAGCTGTAATAATTAAAGCGCAGTTAATTAAATAAAAATCCTTAAGCATTTAAAACAAATTATTAAAAGCTGTAAAAAACATATTAAAGTGTTTGTTACACTTAACATAATTTTTTAAAAAACAAAATCCTAACAAAAACACTTTAATCTTAAAAGTATTTATAATCTTAGGGGTAATGCTTTAAAAAAAGCACTTTTTTAATTTATATAATAATCTTAAATTATACATAAACCTTATGCTTAATAAATTAATGCTTAATTAATATATGTTTTTAAAAAAGCAAGAGAAACTAAAACAAATAACAAAAACAATACATATAATGATTATAGCAGTCATTTAAGTAAATTACTTAAATAAATAGCTATTATTAAAAAAAAGATTCCATTTCCTAAAATCAAAATTCAAGATTTTTTATTAAAGCCCAAAAAGTAAAATAATCTTAAAAATCACTTAATAAAAACGTAATTTATTAAAAATTCTTATTTGAAAATAAGTAACATAAATAAGTATAAATGTTAAACGCCAAAATATTTTAATTTAAATATTATATTAACGCTTATATTGCTTATATAAGTGTTTAAATATAAACCTAATAAAAACGAATATATTTTAAAATATTGATTATGTATTATAATGCGCAAAGATCTTTCAAGTAAATTCATAATCATTTTAATATATATAAGCACTTTAATAGTTAAATCATTTAAAATAGCCATGGCGTTTATAATTAAATTTGATTTAAAAATCAAATGCTTTAATGTAATTAATGTATTTATTAACGCTTTTTAAAATATAAACAAAGAAATAATGTATTATAAAAAAAAATTTAAATTTCAAAAGCCAAAAAAATATTATAAATTAATTGTGCACTTTATAAAATGCGTAACCTTTCTTATTTTTAATATAAGCATATTAGTAAAATTTTAATAAAAGTAGGGTTATTTCCTTATTTTAAAAAGCTTTGCATATTTACAAACCCTAAGCACAAAATTTTAGTGTTATTTTATAATAATAATATTTAAATACTCTTTTATTAAAATAATACAAAGCTTAGTAAAAAACTTATTAAAAAGCTTAGTTAAGCATATAATATGCATAATTTTAAAAACATTAAGTAATTTTTAAAAATCAAAATAATGCATAATTAAAAGCGTAAAACTATTTCCCTTATTTATAATTAATATATTAAAAAAATTATTCATAAATTTAAATAAGCAAATGAAAAGTGTCTTATAATCTTATTACCTTAAATTAAGCTTATAAAATTCAATGATTAAGTATTAAAATTAATCATTAAAGCATATTAAAAAAGGGTTAGATTTATGTTATATATAGCAATTATTATATGATCAAATGTCGTATATATTATAGCCCTACTTTTATAATTTGCCATAAACCTTAAACCAAAGCATTTTATAGCCATACATTGGCTTATTTAATACTTATTTAAAACGCGCTTTTTAAGGATTGTATTTAAAAGCAATTAAATACAAGCTATGTTTATTATTTTTAATGTTTTATTTATAAATAATTTTAAAATAAGGCAATTATTGCAAAAATATATGATTTTAATATTTAATAATTTAATAATTTAAAAAGCATTTTAATAATTTATAATTATAATTTCCATAATAAAAGCAGAATTATTATTTTTTAAGCATATGGGAAAAAAGCCATAACGCTTTAACAATTTTTTAGGGACTTATTTTTGAACATTAATAAAACTTAAAAAATCTTTTGTAATAATTAGCAAATAATTAAACTTATAATAAATAATAGTAAAAAGATTATTATTAAATTTTGCTATATAAATGTTTAAAACATATAGCTTAAGTAAAAGTTTATTTAAGGCTTATTTAAGATTATGTATTTACTAATAAATAATATGTTTATTAATAGGCTTATAAAAAAATTGTTTTGCTAAAAATTTAAGCAATTTAAAGCTTTTTTAAATTTTTTAAATTATAAATCTTAAATTAAAAAGCTTTAAACACATTTATTAAAAGCATATTAATAATTCATGTATATTTTTATTTATTAAATTAATTTTTTTATTTTAACAAATGGGTATTTCTTATTACTTTTAAAAAAAAAAAGCAAAAGTCTAGCGTAAAAACCTACAAAAACCTAAGCCTATATAAAAACCAATAAAAGTTTATTTATACCTGCAATGTTTTTGCAATTCTTTTCAACAAATTCACTAATAATAAATTTTTTTAAAAAAATTTCCTAGTAATAGTACCAGTTTTATTAGCAGTTTTATTATTATTTTTTTTATGCCCAAAACTAGAATAACAAAACTTGATTAGTAAGATCTCAATTTTTTTATTAAATCTTTTTTTTTTCTTACTTTTATTATTTAATTTACTTTTTTTTAATAAGGTTTTAAAGATTGTGCGAATTTTATAAACGCTTTATATAATATTAATAAAATGTTCACAAAATTGCAAAAAGATTTACTAAAAAAAAGAGCTATTTTAACTTTTAAAAGGAAAATTAATTAAACGCCATATTAAAGGATTTAAAAAAAAGTAATACAATAAATATACCCAAAGATGCAATTATAGCAGCGCAAATCAAAAAAAAGTGTATTAGTAAAGTATTTACTTTTATTATTACGGCTATATACAGTAAAGCAAATATACAAAAGCCAAAGCTTAGCAAATCGTTAACTTATAAGTATATGTTAACATTTACTTATAATTGTATAATAAAATTAAGTATAAAACATAATAAAAAAATACGTATTATATTTACGTTTAATGGGTAAGGTCTTAGATTTTAAATTATACTTTAAAAAATGCAAGATTTATGAGAAAAATTTTAAGATCGTAAAAATGTATTTAAAACAAATAATAAGAATATAATTAAATGCTTTTAATCTAAGCTTTTATTGTCTAAACGCTATAATCTTTCTAATTTTATTAAAATAAATATAAATTTGTTATTATTATTAATTATTTCATAAGCTCTACCTTTGCTTTTGAAATTTTTTGAAATAATAACCTAAGCAAAAAATAAGGCAAAAGTAAGAAAAAGGAAAATAAAGTAAAAAAACACAAGTCTTTTATGAAAAACAAAAGCTTAAATAAAAAAAAGCACATAAGCAAAAGGAAAAATTGTATTAAATTTGCCGCAAAATGCAAAATAATATTGAATAATTAAAATAAACAAAGTATTATTAAAGTCTAAATAAAAGGGATTTTTTAATTTAAAAAAAAATCCAAATGTATAACCTGCCATATAAAAAATAACATAAAAGGGGATATTTAAGCAAGCTTATTCTCAAAAAGATTAATTTATAATCATATTATTAATTAGCTTAATGCTTAAAGCTAAAAAGAATAATATATAAAACACGTATAAAAGTAAAAAAAAAACGGAATATTTATTTAACTAATATAAAGCTTGTAATATTTATTGCTCATTTTTTTAAAAGACTTAAAAAGTATTTTAATAATATAAATTATTTAAATAATATATATATAATTTTTTTAAAAAAAAGCAAGAAACAAAAGCACAAGCGCAAATGTGTATAATATTAATATTAAAAAAAGATTATTATTTTTTAAAACAAACCCTTCTTTTATAATTATTAGCCTAATAAGCGCAATTACTTAATTATTGGCCAATGTGCTTAGGTCACTTAATCATATATTAATCAATATGCAATATGTAATAAAGCATAAAATAAATTTTGACTTAGCCAATAAATAAGCATAATTCACTTTTACTTTCTGTAAACTTAATTTAAAACAATTATTTAATTTTTAAATTAACTAATCATAATATTAATTATATAAATCTGATTTTACTTCAATATCAAGAGTACCTGCGTAAAGCCTTACTATCTTAAACTTAAACCAGGTACTTGAAATCAAATAAAATAACAATAATGCACAATTCCTTATTTTTATTATATCAAGCTTATAATTGCATATTTTTATTTTAACATATTAATTTAATATGCTTTAATTGTATATTTATTATTTACCTTTATTTATTGTACCTCATGCTTATTATAAAATATTATATCTATATTAAATGCAATAATTATTTATATTACGCAATCTTATTATGTACATTAGCTGCGCACCCATATATTTTCCTTTCTTTTAAATTTACACAGCACTTGCGCGTAACCATTTACATAATTTATAATAGGTGCATTATAATTCAAAATATATAATTAATATAATTGTTCTTTTTAATTATAACCGCATAGTATGCATTAAAAATAACAAGCTTTTAATTATATAAATAATATCTTACCATAAGAATATATTGCGCAACTAATGCCATTATTATATTAGCATATTTAATAAAATCTAATATATACTTGCATAAGTATTCCATATATATATCTCCAGTTCATAATCCCATCTTAAAAAAGATAATGCTTAACTTAATTTATTAAACACATTTACACACTTTTCATTTCCAATAATCATAAAAATCTCTCACACATTAAAAGGCCTGCTCCACTCTTCGTATCACATATTACATTTTAAACACTTTTTTATTAAAAGTACTAACTCACATACACTATGTTTACACTAAAAAATCTTTATTTAATAAAAACGTTACTATTACTATTTTAAGCAACATTAATAAAAACATTAAAATTTTTATCCTAAAGATTTTTAATAGCAATTGCAATAAGTATTAATATTAAATGGTCTAAGTTAATATGTACAATAAGTTTTACACAAAACAATTCACTTTTAAGATTAAAAAAGTCTTATAAGTTATTACCTTGCTTAAAAAAGTAGCCTGAGACCAAATGAAACCTTTTTTTGAAAACTATATAACAATTAAAAACTTAGCAAAAAGCAGAATGACTAACGCTTTTAAAGCTATCTAAAAAATGGTTTTATCTTTTAAAAGCTTAAAAAACATTAATATAACGCGCATAATAGTGCGCAATATATAAAAACTTTAGTAAACTAAATCTTACGCAAACTATATAACAAAATTCCAACAATATGCTAAATAAATTAAGTAAAAGGAGGACGCTTTTAAGGACTGTTATTACAAAAAATTAAAAAATAATATTAAAAATAAGATTGCTTGTTTTAAGCAACCCAATAATTTTTAAGAACTTATTAAGCTTGTTATTAAAATCAATAATTAAGCTTATAAATAAAGCTTTAAAAGAAAAAGGTAATACTTTTATTAAAAGCATAATAAACCTTAAAACCCTTTTTACCTTAAAGAAATAAAGTTAAATACTATTTTTTCAAAACAAGCTAAAAAAACCACATAATAATAAACTTTTTAAGAAAATTATGAACAAGCGATAGTAAAACAAGCTTTGTTTTAAATGTAACTTTTTAAATCATATAATCAGCTTTTACTGCTAGAAGAAAGCATAAATTAAAAAAAGCAAGTCAATGCAACAAGCTAAGAGGCTTATAATACTACAAGCGTTCACATGCTTTTAACTCAAACTATGTAGCTTAATGCTACAAGCTTCAAAAACATAACAACTAATAAGCTAGAAAATAATAAAATTTATGCTTAAGTAAATAATAGCAGAAGCTTAACAACAAAAAAAAGGAAAAAGATGGAGAAAAATGGTGATAAGTCTTTGATTTATTTTATAAAGTTTTGTTTAGCCCTTTTCAAAAAAAGGTTTAGGAAGTTATTTAGTAAAAAAAGAACTTGCGCCAAGTAACTTTAAACACTTAACATTAAATTAATAAAATTACTCAAATTACTTATAAAGAACTAAAATTAATTGCCATAAGCAACCTACAATAAGGCAAAAAGTATAAGGTAGTTTATTAGGACTACAAACATATTAATTAAAAATAAGTTAAGTACAGCAACAACTATTTTTGAACTTATATGTACATTATTTCTCAAAAACTAGTATTTATTTTAAAAAACAAAACTAGCTCATAAAAGGAAAATTATAAGAAATAGCAATTAAAGGAGAACAAAAACGCTTATGGTTTAATATTACTAATAATACTTAAATATATTAAAAACGCCTTACCTTATTAGCCCAAATCTTAAGCACAAACCAATTATACAAGGTTATGGCAATAAAGCTAACTCATCACATTTGAAGAAATATTCTAATTAAAGATTTTTATTAAAAGGATTTCCTTGTACAGCAACTAGCTATAACTAGAAATCATCATTTAATAATGAAAGTCAAAATTAAAAAAATTACGTTTAAAGAAATAGTAGATTTTAAGGCACAAAAACTTTATATCTTTTATTATTATGCTTCAATATTTATTATTTACTAAAGTTAAAAAAATAAGTATGCTTTTATACTTATAAACAAAAAAGTCGCTGGTAAAAAGCAAATTAATGTTAAAACTAAAGAAATGCACATAAGTATTATAAGTTATTCCAAAACAATTTAATTTAATATCACAAAAATTAAAACACACAATATTATTTTAAGGTTATTATAAATATAAAAGCACAACTTCAAAATTGATTAAAATACTCAGCAATTGTTATTTAATTGTTGCAAATATTATTATTACAATAAAATAAAAAAATTAATTGTTTAAGAAATTTGCGCTACTTTCAAAAAACAAATTAAACATTAAAACAAAAGTCTACTAATAAAAAATATATTATTAGCATATAACAAGTTTGTAATATTACTTAAAAAAAAACTAAGCATTAAAGCTTTACTTAAACACTAAAATTACAATTATTAAATCAAATTATTACTAAACACAAAACTAATATTTTAACTACTTAAAAAGTATTTTGCTTTTAATTTAATAACAATTAAGTAATACATTAATAAAAACTTAGCAAAAAGTTTTATTTAAGAATTTAAATCCTTGTGAGAAAATAACGTCTTATTTATTAAAAAAAAAGGATAAAAAACAACAAATGTGCATTAATTACTAACAATTGAACAATGCTACTAAAGAAAGTTATTATATACTTTTGTTATCTAAGTAGCTACGTAACAAGCTCATTAAAGCCAAAATCTTTACTTAAATCAACATACAAAGCGCGTACAATTTTATTAAATGGCATTTAAAAAAAAGAAAAAACAGCATTTTACACAAAGTTTAAATATTACAAATATACAATTATGCTTTTTAATTTAACAAACACATTAACTATATTTTAACATTTAATTAACAATATCTTGCAATAATACTTGAACATCATTTGTATATGTTATTTAAACAATATTTTAGTTTATTTTAAAAACAAGGGCCAGTACATAAAAAACGTAATTACAATTTTTGAAAAACTGAAAAAAGTGTCATTACTTTTAAAGCTAAAAAATGCCATTTTCATATAAAAAAAGTTGTGTTTTTAAGTTATGTAATAACCACTACTAAATTAGCAATAAACCTTTAAAAAGTTTAAGCTATTATTAACTAAATGAAGCCCACAAACATTAAAGAAATACAATTTTTTTTAAAGGTTTGTTAACTTTTATTAATAATTCATTAAGTAATACTTATAAAATTAACTTATAAAAACAAAAAGTTTAATTAAACAAAAGACTATTAAAAAGCGTTTAACGGTTTAAAGGAAGCTTTTGTCAAAAGCTTAGTTTTCACTTTTTTTACTCTTAATAAAGAAATACAAGTAAAAACAAATTTTTCCAATTATGCCATCGGCGCCGTACTTAGCTAATTTAACAAAAACAGCAAATAGCAACTAATTGTTTACCACTTATAAAAGCTATTTTTGGCAAAGCTTAATTACAACATTTATAACAAAAAGCTGCTAATTGTAATGAATGTAATGCGTAAATGAAAAGTGTATTTTAAGAGCGCTGCTTATAAAATGCAAATATTAATAAACCACAAGAATTTCATTTATTTTACTACAATAAAAGAATTTAATAAGTAGCAAGTTTGCTAATATAAGACGCTTTTAACGTTCAATTTTTCTATTTTTTTCTATTAAAAGAACAAAAAACGTTAGGATAAACGCTTTAAGTAAAAAACTAAAATATTTTATAAATAAAACTTATAAGTCTTATATTATATTTTAGTAAAATCGCAGTTTGTTAGTTTTTAATTATTAATAATTGGCGATTATAAACTAAGTTATAAAGAAAATTTAAAAAAGTTATAACAATAACTTAGTTATAATTAAACAACAAAAACAATTAAGTAAAGGATTCTCTTTTATTTTAAGAAAAACCTTTTTTTATTAAAAACAAATTTATGTGCCCACTCAAAACAAAACAAAGTTTGTTACAAAATACCATAAGCTACTAGCTTATAATTATTAAAAAATTGCCAAAACATTATTTAAGCTCTTTAAAGAATATTACTTCCTAAAAATGAAAAAAGTAATTAAAAATATAGTATTATCTTATAACACATGCATTTAAAACAAAGCAATTTATTATGCTCCATATAAGCTTATGAAATCACCCATAACGCCATTATGCTTATAAAAGTCAATTGCTGTAAACTTTATAATCAAACTACTATTCTTAACAAACCCAATTACAAAAATTATATTCAACTCAATTTATGTAATCATAAATAAATTCATTAAATATACATACATAATATTAATACTAAAAACTTAAAATGCTATTAACATAATACAATTGTTTTGACAAACAATTTTTATAAACCACAAAACACTAAACAAAGTTATTTTAAACAAAAATAAGCTTTTTACTTTAAAGTTCTAAAAAACATTTGTGGCACTTTTAAAAATAAAATAAAAAATGTTAATAGCTTTTTATTCTTAAACAAATGCATAAACAAAACAAATTAATTAAATAATGAAGACTTATTTTTAATATTATGTGAACTACAAGCAAAACAACTAAGTTCAACTACTTTTACTCACTTAATTTGCATATAATAGCATAAATTAAAAAACTATTAAAGTATTGCTATTTTATGCAAATTATAAGTACAATTTCACAGCGTATAACTCACTAATAGCGGATCAAGAAACTGCGCAAAAGGTTATGTTATAAGGAAATAAGCTTAAGTAGCTGCATAAAGAATTATTAGCTGATATTTTATTCATAGCACAAAAATTAGCTATTTACTACAATTCAAAGCGTAGCGTAAAACTAATGCTTAAAAAAAGGAACAAAGTTTACTTACTTCAAAAAAATATTATAATTAAACAACTAAGTCACAAATTAAATCACAAAAAGCTAAGATTATTTAAAATTGCAAAAGTTAAAAAACTAATCAATTTCCAATTAGCGCTTTTAAAAACAATAAACATTTGTTTAGTTTTCACATATTTCTCCTTAAATTAGCACCACTAAAAGCACTACTTACTTTTGTTACTAAAATACGATTAATTAACTTAGACGCTAAGTACAAAATTAAAACCATTTTAAATTGTGTCGTACAGAATTAGGGTGGATTTTGCCTAAGGGCGCTTCAGCCAACGAACGCTGCTTATGTAATTAGACTTAGGGGAGCTTTCTCATATAAGGAGCTTTCCCTGACTATCTTAATATATCAAGACTTTTATATTACACATATCTCCTTCTTGCGGTGTTTGATAATTAAGAGCCATATTTGTTTATTTTGATAAGCTATTAATACCTTAAAAGCATTTGCAGGTTAAGTGAAAAGAGATAATGTAAAAAAGCACTTATCGCTACTTAAAAAACTTTTCAAAAGTTCAACAAACACAATTTCTTTTTTTTATTAAGACAAATAGTTCTTTTACGCAGCTAAATCGTTTCTTTAAAATAATATATTCTTTTTATATGCTAATAAAGCTATTATAAACGATGATAAAGCTTATTTAATCAAGCGAAGCTATTAGCTATAATAATGGGTATTATTTTAGTATTATGCCAATTTTTAAGGCATCTTTGATTACGTTAATCCCAATGCCAAAGACGTTTCAAATTTCCTAAAGTCTTGACCAAATGCTTTAGAAATTAATGCATACATATAAATCAAGACAAATTGTTGCTTTAAAGTTTGGATGAACTTTTTAATAAAAGATCAAAGGGAAATATATAATAAGTGGGTTAACTTAAATAATATGAAAGACATATTTATGAAATTGTTTAAGGAGAAGAAGCCGCAAAAGGCAATGTTTTTTAATATTGAGAAAATTTAAGAAGCATGAAATAAAAAGTATTAAGCGAAATTGTTTAATTGGACAACTTTTAGCGCTTAATACTAATACCTTTTTAATTGGGTAAACGCTATAATTAGCAAGTTAATCCTTATTAATGCCATAAACAAAAATAAGGCAAAAGGCGTTTTAAGGCTTCAAGCATTGCTTAAAATTTTTAAAAAAGACCTAGAATTGTTAAACTTTTTAGTCACAAATGCGGTGATTTCAGACTATCAAGCTATATTGGCACTTGCCAACCCAAACAATACTAATAAAAAAAGAAGCAAAACTAATATGGAAACTTGATACCGCATATGGCAAAAGCAATACCATTTTGCAAAAGCATATAATATTATTAATATTAAGGAAATACTTAAAATCAAGGAGTTTTTTGCTTTGGCATTTGTTTACGCAAACACATGAGCTGCAAATGCCATTTTGGCAATTATCAAAAATAATACCCTTGGCCGAAAGCATAATATAATACTTAAAGATTATGCTATCACATTTGGTGCTAAGCTTAAAAACGCTATAAAGCTTAAGGTTAATGATAAAATAGCGCCTAATTAATTTTTTGCCATTTTTGAAAATCGCTTTAATATGCTAAAAAGAAATAATTGTTTGCTTAAGCCAAATAATAAGTTTGGCTCCTATAATAACAATAAGAGAAAAAAGTTCAATAGCAATTATCCCTGCGGAGGATCACATATGGCTAAGCCAATCAAATGCTGGAGGCTTAGATATGCCTATGATGGCGGCTATGCTAATAAAATATGAAATAGGCCAAATGAGACTAAAATTAAAGAATTTTGCTAAAAAGCAGATTTGTTTAATTTTGCTAAATTATAAAAGGAAATTATTAAAGAAGATTGGAAAAAGAAGCTAATTGCAAAAATTACTTAATTTAGCTCTTTTGGCGATTAAGAACGTAAAAAGAAAAAAAAGCGAAAGGAGGGCAATAATAAGGATTTATTATTATTGCCTCCGCCATTAAAGGACAAAAGCAAACTTAAGCTTTTTTTTAATTTTAATGCTGTTATAATTAATTCAAAGCTATTTAATATAAACAAAGCCATGGGCATAAGATAATATGCTGCAAACTTTATTAAGAGCGCATATAAGCTTTTTAATAACACATTTATTAATAATTGCGGCGCTTAATACTTGATTAATTTAATTAATAAGCTAATTCTTGAAACTTTTATTAAATTAGTTTTAAACAATTACGTGGAAGCGGGAACTTAATGATTTTTAATAATTGGCCGAGGCAAACGAATTTTTAAGGGAGCTCTCGGGCGCAGCGGTAATACGAAATCTAATTTAATACTCAATAACATCGCCATAATTAAAGGGTTTAATATCAATATTATTTTGGAAGCGCTTTTAATACAAAATGGAATTTGGTATTCCGAGAAAAACATTATCTTATAATATGGAGAGATTAAAAAAAGTGTGATAATGCGAAAGTTAAAGCGGAAGTATAATTTGATCTTTTTTAAATATAAGCTTATTTATTGCTTATTGTTTTAATTTGCATATGTATATAGCCTTATAACCCTTTAGCGCGCCTTAATCATAATATATCTAATTTTTTGTTGTAGCTTAAATTAAGGTTTTTAATTAATAAAAAAGCCTTTTCGCTTGCGTTTAGCAATGCTGGAGATGTGGTACTTAAAAATAGGCCATTTTGGAAAAAAGGCATTATAAGCGCTTTTGCAAAATGAAAAGAGAATCCAATTTTATAATGTTTTTAAAATAACATATGAAAATTATGCTATTACGCATGCCAAAAATGTTATATTAAAATGGGAATTTGAAAACAAAGCTGCAAAGCCGTTTTACAAAATCCTATGAGACTTATTCAATTTTTCCTTAAGCTATGATTGCATTTAGTGGCTATTAATCATCAAAAACAAATTTAATGGCAAGATTTTTAGCTAAACAATCCCTAATAAATCGCATAAATATATTATGTTGATGCTTTAAAACTTTGAGCGCTAGGTGATGTGTTAATATGAACTATTAATTAGTGTTATTTAATATAATAATAACATTTTCGTCATTGCAATTAAAAATACAACTTAATATTAAAAATAAACAAAGCTTAAAAGAATTAAAATTAAGAATCCCTTAGCACATATTAAAAAGCTTATTGGCAGCTTAAAGCGCGCAAAACAAGAAATTATTATTAAATTAATCAAAATGCGCAATTGGGCGAACCTGCCATACAAATTGTACTCAAAGATATGCCATGCTGTAATTTATTTTTATAATATAAATTCTCTCGCATAACAAGGCATAAAAAATCCAAATCAAATACTTCAAAAGTGGTTTCAAGGCTATTTTCGATAATATAATCCACTAATTATAAAAAAGCTTTTGATCGACTTAAGACCAAACTAAAGTGGGATGTACGCGTATAAGGCGCATGCATATCTAATAAAAGATGATAAAAAAGCTGGAAAAGACAAAAGAGGCTTTAAAATTTATTTTAGGAAATATATTAAATACTTAATTAGCTATGTTGCTTTTAATATATATAGGATTTGGGTGCCTTAATTGCGTTGTGTTGTTATAATATGCAACGTTAGCTTTGATGAAATAAAATTTTATTTTTTAAAAAATAAGAAGTCAAACGGCCAATCGGTTTTAAAGCTTAAGAAAATTATTATGCAAATAAAGCAGGAAAAAGTTGCTTTAAACGTAAAAACCATTAAAAATAGTGGCATTAAGCATATTGCAAAAAAACGCTTAAACGCACAAAATCCTATTATTATTAAAAAAAAAATAACAAAATCATTTAAAAACAAAGCTTCAATGCTTTCTTAATTGCTGCAATCATTAATGAATGCATTAAAAGCATTATCTTTGCTATCACCAAACAAGCCCGTAAATTCATCACTTTTATTAATGCTATTATAAAAGCCAATACCTTTGCTAATAAAAGCTCCGCAAATATAGCCAAAAACAAGACTTATCTCGTATTAAAGCTTAGGGGTAATGGAGCATAAAGATCAAAAGATGCTGGGAAACAAAATGTCCCACTACAACAATGACAATTATGCCAAAAGTTAAAACTTGGGGGTAAAAAGCAATGGAATAATAATTCCGTATATCAAAAACAATAAAAACAGCAGTAAAATTCTAACTCCTTATTAAAGGTTAAATTAAGGTGTTTCAAGATTAGCTAAAGATTGTATGCTAAAAGCAATAGGTTAATATAAAAATTTTATTTAATTTAAGAGAAGCGCCTTACGTAATAATCAAACCGGATTTGGTATAAATGAGGAGGCGCATTAAATTACTTACCTTTAAGTCATATTACCAAGCCAACGACCATAAAACCTTAAGCAATAGGTCCCTCAATTGCTAAAAAGCCCCTTTACAATAATTAAAGCGAATGCAGCGCCAATAGCATAATAATTTTATTAGCAATAATAAAAGCAAGAACGCGATTATTTAAATGCAAAGAAAAACATTTAAAAAGAACAAAAACGTTTTACTGCATAAGGCTACTACTTTTTTATAGCAAAATTAAAATAAAATAGCTACTTGCGCATAAGGGAATTTATAAACACCTTTTAAAATAATAATTTCATGCAAGGCAATAGCTTAAATACAATCATAATACATGCAATAATAGCATTAGTTATAATAAGTATTAAAAGAATGAAAGCAATTGCGAATTTTACTATTGCCTTATTTTTATAAAACTTATATTAAAAAAAGCTTTTTAAAGCATTAAAAAATTAAAAAAAGCTTAATAATTACCCATAAGATAAGCAATTTAAGAAAAACGCAAATCAAGAAATTGCCAATTTAAAAGCTTAAAATTGCTGAAAAGTGATTTCTAAAAAAGATGCCAAAATACCACCAATACTCTTAAAATGGGTTTTCATATATAAAATAAACTCAAAAAAAATCCTTAAACAATGCAAAGCACGCATTATTATTTAAGGAAATATGCAAAACAATTTTATCATTTTCTTAATATATGCGGCAACGCTTGCAGCACGCTTGTTTAAAATTATTATAGCGCTTGCAGCATAATTTGATTTGGAAATTAAGCAATTCAATATGATCAACGCTTTTGTTAATATAAAAAGGAATAAGAAAAGCGCCTTAATTTTTTATTATTTATTAAAAAAATGGAAATCGCTTAGCAATATTATTAAAATTAATAAAGCATTATACGGCTTAAGAAATTCCCCAGTTTTATAATACAAAAACTTTGCAATAATACTTAAGAAGCTCAAACTCACCCTCTTAGCAAAAGAGCCGTATATTTTTATAAATAAAAAGCGGATAGTTTTTATAGCATTTTACGTTAACAATATTTAAGTGCTATATTATGCGTCAAACGCCAATAAAGGATAAGCAATTATTAATGGGTTACATTTAGCCTACAACCTTATAATATTTGGAGATATGAAGTAGTTTTTGGGGATGCGCGTAGTTAAAGATCAACAAATAAAGTCTATGTTTTTAATGCATAATACTTATATTAAGAAAATAGCTTAAAAGTTTAACATAGCAAAGGGTATATGCTCCAACATGCCATTGCCTTATTATAAGCTTGTTAAAAACGCTAAAATTGCCATATTAAAAGAAATCAAGAAATACCAAAAGAAGGTTGGGTTGGTTTTGTATATTGTTATTATAATTAAACCGGACGTAGCTTTTGCAGCCTTGCAGCTATTATATTTTTTAATAAACCTTAATGCCAAACATCTTTAAGCTGTCAATTGAACGCTTAAATACCTGTTTGGCTTAAGATTTTTAGCTATAATTTATTAATATAAGGATTGAAAAGCACACTTACTAATTGCATTAAATGCCTTTTTTGCAAACAATTTAAAAACACGGAAATTATTGCAAGAATTCCTGATTATGCTATTTAAAGAAGCAATTGTTTGAAAAGCTTTAAAACAAGATATAATGATAATATTAATAATAAAAGCAAAATTGCTTGAGGTAAAACGTACGGCAAAGAAAATCATGGTGCTTTAGCGCTTTTTTAAAAAGCTGGCATTTAATGTGAAAGCTTTGTGAAACATATTTTATAATAATAAACAAATTATTTGGCTAATTATTGAAAAGAATCAACAAATCTTAATGAAGCTAAGGCATGTTGATATACAAAACATATGGCTATGATAAAAGCATAAGAAGGGGAGTTTTTAGGTGATATATTTTTTAATCAATAATATGCCGGCCGATGGCTTAACGAAAAACCTGGCCCAATAGAAGTTTAAGGTATTTGTTGCGCTTTTAAACTTATAGGACGCTTAAGCTATTATTAAAAAGCTTATAAAAGCTAGTGCTTAGGCACGATTTTATTTATTATTTTTTATATATTATTTTAAATCATAATTACAAAAAAACAATAAAGCGCAAATAAGAAGTTTGATTAATTAAAGGACCTAATCTTAAGCTGCGATTTTTAGGTTGCAAAGCTGCTTAAAAAAAATACTCAAAGTTTAATAAAAATGCAGGGGTAATATTTTTAAGCTGCTATTTATGGGTTGCAAAGCTATTATTACTTACTTATAAAAAAGGAAGTAAAAGGTTCACCAAGCGCCGGGCAGCTTTAGTTAATACATTAATCTTGGCCAAAGCAAAAAAGCAGGCGGCAAAGCGCGCAGCAACTTTTGCAGCTAAGGGGCAAACCCCAGCAGCAGCAGCATCACTAGCATCACCTACCCTAGTTTTAAAAACAAGGAAAAAGGGGGCTTAGCGCTTTCCCAATAAGGGGCAGCTATATTTAAATTAAAAATAATTTAAAATTAGCAAGATTCAATATATTAGCAGGCGAATCAATAATAATTTTTTTCCTAGCATTAGCATCAGCATTTTTTTTTTTTTCTTTTTCCCCTCCAAAGCGGCCTTAATAACGCGGCAGCAAAAGGTAAAAGCTTATAAAAATCAATAAAAGCGTTTTATAAACTTAAAGTTAATTGCTTTAAATAATAAAGGTCAAAAAATACATATGCAAAAGCTTTTTGAGATGGCTTTTGCTATTAAATAAGCGACAAAAAAGGCAGCGGCAGCGGCGGGCGCAGGAATATAATTAAATTTATTGTTTTTATAATAATAAAAATAGCGCATCAATAATACTTTATTGCAGCAGGGTTTACCAGGGGCACTTTTTATATTATCGCAAATGCAATAAAAGCAAAATATCATTTAAGCATTTCTTGCTATGATAGCATAATAAGGCATCGCAGCAGCCATGCAAGGTGATGATAATAATGTGGCAAGGCAAGGCAAGGCGGCGCGAAGGTTTTAAAATTTCAATCAATTATATTTAATAATTTAATCTTTAGCTTTTGAAGCTTTAAAACACCAAAAGTTTTTTTAAATCAACAACAAAGGGGTTCTTACGATTTTCTTCTTTTGCTTTGCGGCGGCGAGGTTCTTGAAAAGGGCGGCGCAAGCGGCTTAGGAGATCTTTTTGGCCATGTTTGCTAATTTTGCGTAAAAATAAATGCTAAAAAAAAAGGAACAATCTGAGGGACTTATTTTCTTATATATAATCTACAAATTTAGCGCTATTAATTATTAATTTGCATTATTTTCTATTGTTTTTAAGCTTTTATTATTTATTATGTTTGTTTTTTTGCATTGTTTGCTTTGCTTCCACTCCTATTATCGCTTAGCCAAAAGGGTATGTCGTACAAAATCAGGGTGGATTTCGCCTAAGGGCGCTCCAGCCAACAAACGCTGCTTATGTAATTAGACTTAGGGAAGCTTCCTCATATAAGGAGCTTCCCCTAATTATCTTAATACATCAAGACTTTTACATTACATATATCTCCTCCCTGCGGTGCTCAATAAATTGTTAATACTTTCATAATTTTATCAAGTATTTAATTAAATAAAAAGGGTACTTACAATTAAAAAACACTTAAAAACTCAAGTCTAACTTTTATTGTTTTAAATTATTTTAAAAGTTTTCTTAAAAAAAAATCCTCAAAATTTAGCAACGCTGTGCTAGCGCACAAAGGGTTAAGCAGCGCGTTGTTAAATTGAGGAGTAAAGGGGGCACATTGCTCCTACTTTTTTGCTTCCTTTTTGTTTTTTCTTTGGCAGCGTTCAACTTATTTAAAGTTTTTAAGCTGCGGCAAAACATTTCTTTTCCTTTTTCACAAAGTTCCGCTTAACAAAGCTTAAGCTCATGAACACAAATGAAGCTAACCATAGCTATTTTAAAAACTATATCTCTTTTAAACTTTAAGCAATCTTTCTTTATTCACAAGCTTTAGAAGTTGTTAATTAAAGTTTGAAAAGCATCACATTTTATGCCATAATAAACACACTCTTCATAACGCTAAAGCTTTTTATTTAAAATTATACAATTGTAATAATAACAAACATAATTAAAACAAAGCATTGTAAAAAAACTGTAAAAATTAATTGTTTTAGCAAAAGCTACACATTGTTTATATTTAGTAATTTTGGAAGGCATAATAAAAAAAATAGCCGTAAGCTGTCGTCAATATTTTTTTTAACATACTTAAGCGTAAGAACCACGCTAAGCTAAAAAAGGAATAATATTATAAACATATTTAATAAAAAGTATCACATGTGTTTTGGCCCTAAAGCTCAGCAACTTATGTTGCACAAAAAAGCTAAAACTAAAAAGTATTACAAAGACAAAAGTCACATGGTAACTGGATTTTTTAAAGCTTTAAAAGCTTTGAAGCTTAAGGCTTTAAAAGGATTTAAAAGAACAAAGGTTTTATATAAAACTAGCACATTTACCATTAAATAAAAGCTTTATGCTTAACTCAAATAGTATTCTCACTTATACTAATAATTGTCTGCTTTGTACGTGATACAATTACTTCTTAATCATTAAAATCAACCAGCCTTTCTATGTTTACCAAGTAAATACACAACCGTTACATTTTCTTCATTATCTATTATTATTTGCATAAAAATATCTTAATTAGGTTTATTTAATACATATAAACGTGTTTATAAATAAACTATTATATAAGTTTAAATTATAATTAACGGCCCACTTTATTATACTAAATGTTATTTATAACTCGTATACAATTATTCTTAGGCATTTTTAAATCAATAAGAAAGTGGTTTAATCACTAAATCATCTTTATGATTCAACCAGCCATATTAAAAAGTTATGTTATTTACACATTTATTTATAATGTCTTTTAATAATTCTTCAAACAAAATATCATTTTTATAATCTCACTAATATAAACAACGTGCCAAAAATACATAAGGAAATCTAAAGAATTCGACCAAATCATAATATACCCATTTTTTTATCTACATTAAGGGCTAAAAAAGCTTACGAATAGAAAATGGCTAAAGGCATATGATTTGTTTCAATTAATTACTAATCAACCAACGACTTTAAGGCAAAAAGAATTAAATAAATTAAGTATATAAGTACAACCCATCTTTATGTTTTTCAAGCTTACATTAACGTGCCGTAGTTTATTTAGCGGTCTAGTTTCCTTCGCACCGCCCTACACCCTTTAAAATATAATTACTTTTAATTATTTTCCGCTAAATCCATCGTAAACCCACTAAGCCAATGCTTGTTTTAGACTAATAATAAATATACAAGGATAAAGCAATGTCTATTAACTTAATTAAACGTGAAAACATAAGGAAACAAAAAAAAAAGATAGTTAATAAAAGATCACAGGGCTATAATTAAACAAATAACATATACTAAAACAATTGCTAAAGATATATTAAATGACGCTTCCCTTTTACGTTTATTTCCATGGCCGACCTCAAGGATTTTTCCCTTTAGCTTCCACACCAGCTTTCTACCTAATCTTTAATTCTAATCCGCCTTGCTTATTATTATCCCCGCGTTATACTCAAATGCGGGCTTCGAACTTTGTATTAATTTTTTTATATGTTTTAGTAAGTGTTTAAATAATAATGTGAAATACTAATTTATTAAATAATATATAATACTACTAAGGTCCTTTTTATTAATAATTTTATAAATGTTTTAATTTTAATTAATATTAGTTATTATTAGGCAGACATTAAGTTTTATTAAAAAAGTGACTTCAAAGGCAAAGGTATTTTTAAAAAAGCTAATAAGTTTGGCGTTGAGAAAAATATTAAATGTTTTATTACCCCCTTTATTATCCTTGCTATTGTTTAATACTGGCGGAAATAATTACAATAGGTTATTATAAAAGATTTTTCAACAGCCTTATGAAATAAAAACCTTCCGCTATTTAAAATAAATGTTGTTGGCTTTTGATTTATTGGAATTATTAATAAGTTCCTTGCTACCTTCCTTATTTTTATTATAAAAAAACAACGACATAATAAAATTAAATAAAAAAGAAATAAAGGAAAAAGAGTTAGACCTCAGTCGATTAATAGTTTAATGAGGCATGGCTTTATTAATACTATTACCACCATTATTATACTCATAAATTATATAAGTAAAAAGTATAAATAAATGCTTTATATTAAAGATATTATAGCTTAATTACCCACCTTTCTTAATATAATAAACAGATTTAAGATAAAAATTATTATCCTCTTCTAACTTATTATTATAATATAATATTATTAGGTCATTTATAATCTTATGAACAAATATTTTATGTATTTATTTAAAGAACTTAACTTGCTTATTATAGGTATTATTAATTCAAAATATACGAAATTTAAGAAAAATGTTATTTAAACCTTGATTATTACTTTGTTTTATAATGCTCTTTATAACTAATTGCTTTTCCGTTGATTTAATTTTATTATTCAATGACAATAATTGTGTTAAAAATGAAAATTTAATATTAATATTATTATTAAACCCACTCCTCTCTATTATTAAGGCTATTGTATAGTTAGATGAATAAAATAATTGTTTTTAGGACTTTTTTTTTGAACACCTGCCTTAAGTTTTTATTAGATTATCCTTAGAAACTTATATGCCTTAAACGGTAGCCACGTTATTTCCAATAACTTACTAATACTAGTCATTATCGTCTAGCGTTTTTTCTAATATTAGCAACGTTTCAATTGATACGCTATTTAATTTAGTCGCCAAATTCTTATTAAATTTAGACAAGGATTTTTAAATATTTGTTTTTAATAATAGTTTTAAATTATAGTAAATAAAAGCAAAGGCCGTTATATTAAGAATAAAATAAATGTAACAGAACGTTTTAAAATTTAATTAATAAATAAAGAATACAAATTAAATAAACTATAAAAAGGGGATTAGAGGCTTTTATAAATTTATAAATTTATATACTCTTAAGACTTGCTTTAAAAGTTAGATTTATGATCCTTCTTTATTAATCTAGTACTTTATTATCATTCTTTTCATAAGATGTCACATTTATACCTTTATGTCGTAAATCCTTGTCTCAATTGTTAAGAGAAATAAAAACACTAATGGCTAATAAAAAGGTTATTTCAAGAATCTGCTTTATATTTAAAGGCTTTTATATTAGGGTCTTTTTTATAAGGCGTTTTAAGGTCACTGAACTGAGTCGTACGTTATTATATTATAAAAGCTTTTTTGTAAAATTAAAATGACTTACTTAAATTAATAACATTTAGTTGCTGTAAAACTTTTCTAAAACATTTCAATTATTAAAAGGTGTATTATTCCGGGATAATCCACTTCGTACTAGCTCAACCAGCCTTCCCCTAAAATAGTTTATTATATTACCCACGCTATACTTAAACGTTAATACATAAATTCAATATCTTAAGATCTTTTAAGTCTCTAAATCTAAAAATATTTACTAAATATAAAAATCAAAAGGTATTCTAGACCTCTTAAAACCTACTAAGTGTATATATACGTAATTGACTTGGCCAACTTCGCTTTAATTACCCCCCTCCCCTAGTGTTACTATGTTATTTACTTTTTTTATTCCTAAAACGTTATTATATGGAAAAATGTTGCTTACTTTAAGCCCTTCTCTTTTTTTTAAAGCATTTCTAAATTTTAATAAAGAGTAAAACCTTTATAAAAACCTTTATAAAAACCTTTATAAAAACTTGATAAACATTAGATATATAAGTGATTTCTTAAGGGGAAAAAGCAGCGGCAGAAAAAAATACTATACTCATAAAAAGTGGCTTATTATCATTAATTGTAGATCTATTTTAAATAAACGAAAAACATTACCGTAGTAAAATATATAACACAAAGCGTCGGTAGTTTCAAAATAATTTAAGTTAAAGCAAAGTCAATATAAGATAGATTTTTAATAGTGACGCTAGCGAAAGAACATTAAGGGGCACATTAAGGAGTACTTATAAAAGGCCCCAACTAATCAAAGCGCAGGCCTAGCCTAATAGAGGAAATTTAAGGCATAATACAAATAATAAGATTAACTTATAAGCCATAAGATAGTTACAAAGGTTTAACGGGAAAGGTGACATGTGGCCAACGCATTAAAAACTTAATAAAAGATAAGAAAAAGTGAAATTCAAAACAGCACTAGATTTATATATAAGGTGGGGTTTCAAGAAGAGCTAATAAAAGTCGCGACTACTTATTCTGGCCGTTCTAAAGTAACATAAGTGCTAAAGCAGCCAGGCCTTTAAATAAGAGATTTCTTATTTAGAAAATCCCGGTTTTCTAATGTAAAATCACCAACACGTAAAATATTATTATAACTTGAATTAGTTTGATAAATATGCTAATAAAATATGCTAGCGCAATAAAGCTTTTTTTAACCCAGCCTAATTTGGGCAAGTTGTCTTTTACAAATTATTAATTGATTTTAATTAAAATAAAATTGTTGGTCCACAGGGGTTATGTAATCTCATCATGTTGTACAAGGAGCGCCATTTGAATAATACTATGGTAGCTTTTAAGGCTTATGCCTTGATTATTAAGGGTAATGGATTTAATAGTTCCAAAGGGTAGTTAAATCTGTAATAGACCTATTACAGGGGTTATTTGGAGGGGTATATAACAGGGGATTTCTACCACTTTCTTAAGAAAATACAGATTTTATCACTTACTTTATTAAAGACTATATTAATACCTTTACTTTAATATATTTTTACGTGATTTATTAATCTTACATTAACATTAATTAATGGTTAATTTGTACCATAGATAATAAGGTCCTAAATTATAGAATCGAATTAAGGCACTTAATTGTACCTTTCATTAAGGCCTAGCCATTTGATTGAATTTAAAGAGTAGGTAACTTTCCCCTTAAGTGAAGGCAGAGGTGAAGGCATTTTAATTAATTAAAAATCCACACAACAATAATTGTACAATTAGATAGCAAAAGTAATACAACAGTCATTTAATAACAATTGTCAAGTTAATATCTTAAAACCAAACCAACGAATTATTTAAAGAATCATATTTAAATCGTCTTCGAAGCCATCCTAATATAATGTTTTAGTTAAAGGACCACATTATAAAGCTAGTAAAAGAACATAAGAAAAAAAGTGTTATCTTAATAACTTAAGAATCAGTGGATAATATATTAATAAAGGCAAATGAGATGCCAATAAATTATATGAAATACTTACAAGAGTTTTACAAGCATTATTATAATAGGAAAATAAAAGGAGAATACTTGTTTTAAGATTTTTAAAAGATTTTTAATAAATAAACAATTACTGATTTTTAAAAGGATTCATAAGTACAAAAGGACTTAATTAAGGGACAATCTTAGGTTCCATGGCTACTATGTGTAAAGGGTAAAAGGGATAAAAGTTACTGACACATTAAAAGACATAATTAAGGCTGAAAAGAACAAGTAGCCTAAGGAACAATTAGAGATATAGGATTAAATGTACCCCGGATTTATATTAAACCACGTTTAAAAGACATAAACATTTCCTATAAAGCCTTTTTAGAATTAATCAAAGGTCCTTATGTTTATAAGGATTACCTTTTTTTTATATTAGAAATTAAACAAGATTATATACCTTTAACGTTAAGAGAAAAGACACTAAGTGTTATACTACTATTTTAAGACAATTTACTTATAACCTTTGTTTTTATCAAAGTTAATATTACGAAAAAGGGTTTTATAAGAATATAGACTCGCTTATACTCGCTTATACTTAAGGACCTAAGACCCCTTGAGAGCTAAGGTCCCCTAGAGGCTCCTAGGGACCCCCAGAGGCTTTAAGAGATTTTGTAACTTTTGGACTGATGTGAGACCTTGGCACTAAACCCAAATAAGCAATTAAAGCGATAATTAGGACTTAGTATTAGCTTGAGTTTGATAATCAACTAAACGAGGAAATCAAACAAGTGCCGGTTTCAAAACTATTAATTAAGGTTTTGGAGTTATTAAAATAGAGGCTTGGCTATTAAAGTAAAGGCTTAGTATTAAACCTAAATAGGCAATTAAAGCAATGAGAGCCGAGGAGAGCTTGGCACTAAGAGTAATTAAATAGACCTAGAAATCCCCTTTCAATATAATTATCATTTGTACCAATATCATTTCTTTTTTGGTTATGAGATCTCGAGTATAACCTCTTCTATTTTACCTCAATTTATACTTATATACTTCGCTTACATATTATATTCTTTGTTTTTAAGTTTTATTGATTGGTTCGAGCCGAATTCTACTCCTTTATACCTTTTATTTTTGATTCTCAAGTATAAACCTATACTCCTCCTACCACCTACTTCACCTACCTCACCTATCACACCTCCTATCACACATACTTATTAACTGGTCTAATAAAAGTACTTGATTTTCACTTAAATATTAAACACTTTAAAGTTTTTTAACTTATATAAGACTCTTTAAATCAACCAATATCGTTAAACCTTCAAGTGATATCCTTTTCACTTATATCAACACTTTAAAGTTTCTCAACCAATAAAAGGTATTTTACCCTATAACTTATCATACTCATATTTTATATATTTAATAACTAATATCTAAAAATATAGACTCTTTGAATCAATTAACATTGTTAAACCTTTAAGTAATATTCCGTTCACTTATATTAACACTTTAAAGTTTCTTAATCAATAAAAAGTATTTTACCTTATAACTTACCATACCCACATTTCACATACTTAATAATTAATAATAAAAAACTAGACTTCTTTAAATAACTCAATTCTTCATAAATCTCAAAGTTAAGTCATATTACACCTAAGTTACCTTTAAAAAAGATTAATATATATAACAGATATGTTTTTTAATAAGATTATTATGGTTAAGCTTAATGGCTTAGCTAATTACCTTATTTAGGCACTTCATATGTCGGCCTTCCTTACTAAGGAAGCGCTAAATGCTATTATTATAATAGATAATGTAAATGATGAAATTAATGATAAAGCTTTTTCCAATATTCAATTGTTTATAAAGGATGGCCCTTTTTTATAAATCCAATAAATAACCTGAGCTTTTAAAACTTGAGAATTTCTTAAAAATATTTATTCCCCAAAAGGGTTTAGCTCTAAGTTTTTAATATATAAAGAGTTTTTTAATACCCACTTATTAAAATATAATTCTATAAAGGAATATTTAAATAAAGTAAAATAGCTAAATGATTAACTTAAAGTTAAGAACCTTGAATTACCTAAACAAATAATAACAACATAGGTTCTTAATAATTTGACTAATAATTATAATAGACTAGTGTCTAATATAACTCAATCTTTAAGAACTAATATTAATTCTTATACCTTTAAATCATTATTTTTTAATTTATTAGACAAATTAAAACGTTAAAAATTAAATGATGTTAATATTAATCAAGCACTTATAATCTTAAGTAACTATAAAAGGAAAAAACCCTATAAAATTACCAAACCTGGCGCTAATAAGAAATATTA
This sequence comes from Helotiales sp. F229, assembly GCA_002554605.1. Taxonomy (NCBI): domain Eukaryota; kingdom Fungi; phylum Ascomycota; class Leotiomycetes; order Helotiales; species Helotiales sp. F229. Next base: position 5,344,423 of record MXAW01000004.1, on the reverse strand, counting down.
TATCAATTATAAGCAACATAGCCATATAATGTTGAATTACGCTTTCTTATTTCCCGAGAAAGCGCCGAAAGGCTGGAAAAAACCAAGAAGGGATAAATCAGATGATAAACCCTTTATTATAAAAAAAATTATATGTGAAAAATGAGACAATAATATAAACGTTTTATATAACACTTCAAGTGTTATTGGAGATTTTGGTAATTTAATTTTAATATTAATTTTATAAAAAATATACAAGTATTAATGATTATGCCCTTTATAAAAATTGACAAAATAATTAATATTAATAATATAAGCCCTGATTTAAACTCTTTAGATAGTCACAGGATTAGGAAATCATGTGTAAATAATTAAAATAAAATCTTTACACTTAATATAGCCGCAACTAAGCATATATATTATAATTTGTTATATTTTAATAATTTTAAAACTTATAATAAATTAATAAATTAGGGAAAAGCTAAACAAATAATTATAAAAGGATATAGAGATATCTTTATAAAATTAAACATTAATAATAAAATATATAAATTATAACATTGTCTTTATATGCCTAAGTTAAGAATAAATTTAATAAGCTAAAGCCAATTAAATAAATAATATTATAGTATATTTAATAACTCTTTTTTTTATATAAAAGATAATAAAACAAATGAGTTAATTATAAAAGGATTAATAAAGAATGGATTATATATATTAGATATAATTCCTTTTAAAAATAATAATAATAATAATAATAATAATAATAATAATAATAATAATAATAATAATAATAATAACAATAATAATAATAATAATAATAATAATAATAATAATAATAATAATAATAATAATAATAATAATAATAATAATAATAATAATAATAATAATAATAATAATAATAATAATAATAATAATAATAATAATAACTGTAACGCTTGCCCTATAAAGACCAGTGCCAACGTTTAGCAAAGGCCTCACATATCATATAAGAAATAATAAAGGTAATCAAGATTCTTTTAAAATTTATAATTAAAAAGGAAAAAAGATAAGAAAAGAAAAGGAATTATGTATAAAAAGCGTTGTTAAGTTAATTTCGCTTAGGCGCTTAATAATGCCCAATTAGGAAGGCTTCCTTAAATGCCTTTTGATTTATATTATTTATTACATTACCCCCCTTTTTAGAAAAAGCTTGTCCTCAAGCGTCCATTCATTTCCTTATTTTTATTAAGGTGATTGTAATCGTTTATTTTATTATGAAATGCTTTAAGCCATTAAGATAGCTTAGCAAGGGAACCTGCTTGCATAAGATTATTAAAATAAAATTCCTAAATTTTTGCAAAAGCGTATTTAACGTTTAAAGCGTTGTATTAAATAAGATTAATGTTTTAATTTAATTAAAAGACTTTATAAAAAAAGCTATCACATTGTTTTTAGTAAGCGAGTAAGTTCTTGATTTCCTATTTGTTATTACCGGTAATGTTAATTGGCGGAGGTAGCGCAGTTTATTGACTTATCAAAAGGTTATTAGGGTTTTTCCTAAGCTTTGCCGCAGGGAAGACATTATGTACTTTTATACTTGCTGGCAGTTTTAGGCAATATAAGCTTTTAACCTTTTTTAATACTTGAAATGAATTATTAGTAGGAAAGTCTAATTTTTTTAAAAAGCAAATGATTAAGAAATAATGCATATTAAGCCAAATAAAATTGTTTATATTAAAATTGATTGCATGGCGAAAGCAATTATAAGATTAGGCTATTTTTGCTTGGGACCTTAAAAGGCTAAATCTAATTGCATTTTATGCTATGCAATAGCGCATAGCATATTTTATAGCTTGCTATATATTTAATTTATTAATAGGGGATGCTAAGTTGAGCAAGTTAATTTTTTAATCTTAATTAATGCATAATGCATATTCATAAATTATCTTAAATAGCAAAAGGCCTTTTAAGGAATTATATAAGAAAAACATTTGGGCATAATTCATAATAGGTAAGAACTTAAATCAATCATTTTAATAATAAAAAATAAAAAGGCGGAGTTGGCGCTAAAGGTATTAATTATATATTTTGATTTAATTATTTGTTTGAAGGTGATTAATTATGAAGAGCTGTCTTTCAATGCCAAGGATTAAAAAAAAAGGCGATTTAAAAGCGGGAAATAAATTGAGGTTTTTTATTGAAAGTAATGCTAATCAAGAGGCCAAAATATTTGTACATATAATATATGTATAATTTTGCAAAATCGCGGGCATTTAAGATCTTTCAATAAGGGATACTTATAGCTTATTTATTAAAGCGATTAATAAAAACAAGAATATTATTAAATCCATGCTTATTTTTATTAAAACTACAATAATTCATAATAATGTATTCCCAAAATCAAAACGGGATAGGGAAAGGTTGGAGAAGTTTAGGTTTTTTATTCCGGGGGACTTAAATACATTAATAAGTATAATAATTGCGATAGTATTAATAAACTATTAACATAATGCTATATCATTAATATTAAGAAAATAAAAGTTGCAAGGTTTTCTTAGCATTAGGATAAGCTATATTAATGCAATTATGCACTTCTCAAATAAAAAGAATATGAAGATAAACAATGTCAAAAATCATAAGGCAGCCATTAAAAAGCAGTAAGTTGCCTTCCATACTAAGCTTATTTGGCTGATTTAATAAAGCTTGCTTTTGCAATGCTTGAAAAGAGAAGGCTAAGCGGTTGGCTTTTAGTGCTTAATGTATTATCAAAAATATTGGAAAGAGATCCGCTATTTTAATATTAAAAGTAAGGCTATCATACTAATTAAAAAAGCAGAGGTTTTTAGCAACAAATATAAGATCTATTTGGTTTTTTTATAAAAGCTATTATAAGCGTTATGCTTTTTTGGCAAAGTTTTATTTATTAAGCTTATTTGATTTATAAAAAAGCGCATCTGCCAATAGGTTATAAACATTTGGCCAATAAATAATTATAAAATAATAATTAACCAATAATTTGGCCTATTATACTTATTAAGCATTTAGTTACTTAAAGGTTATAAAGTATTTTAAGGCTTTGTAATTCATAATAATACAAATTTAATAGGGGATTTTTATAAGCTTTGCTTTTCAATGGGCAAAAGAGCGCATAATAACAAGTATTTCTTTATTATAAATAACATAATTAAGCTTTGCAAAAAGCATAGTTTTTGAAAAAAAAGCAATAAAAAACCAGTTTTTATTATGCTATTAAAAAAAGACCCTTATAATAATTTCATTATTTGCATTTGTTTCCAAAAAGCAAAGTAAATGCTGTTAATAATGCCAAAAAAGCGGAGCCAATATAAAAATGTGTTTTAAAAAATCAAAAGCATTTTTACATTTATGAATAAAATAAAAATAAATATTATTTTTTATTAAATAAACAAAAGGTTTTGCTATAATATTATAGTTTTTAATAAAATGTTTATAAAAATTACAAACCCCAAAAAAGGATTGTATACTTTTAATAATGCTAAGGTAAGTTTAATTGCTAATAATAGCAATTTTTTGGGATTAATCTTTAATTCGAAGATTAAAATAATAAATCTTAAATACTTTGTATAAATAACAGCAAACTCACTTTTTTTTAAATTTATTTAAAAGCCTACATTAAAAAGTTTTTAAAAGACTTTTTTAATATGTAATTAATATTTTAAAAGATCTTCAAAATAAATAAGAATATTATTGAGGTATGCTGTATAAAAATCATTAAAATAATTAAAAAGGATATTATTTATATAGCGCTAATATATAGCAAGGCCATTGGTAAATCCAAATGAAAGAACCTTGCATTTATATGCTTTATATTTTATGCAAAAAATTGTATATTCCTTTAATGCTAGGTCTATTCATATTCAATGAAATGCCTAACAAATGTCCAATTTAATAAAAATGCAAGCATTAGCTATTTTAGCTAATATCTTATTAATTAAAGGAAAGGGATATTAATCTTTGCGAATAAGGGAATTTAGCACTTGAAAATTGATACACAACTATAAAAATCCATTTGGCTTTTTAATAAAAAGAATGGGGGCAGCAGATAATGCTTAAAATAATTTAATAAACCCTTTTTCTAAATTATTAATAATATAATCTTTAATAATTTTAAGCTTTACCATAAATATTTTATATAATGGGAAATATTTAAAAGCTTTTTCCCCCTTGCCTTTCAATTTAATAAAATAATTATATAAATAATGCAAAAAAAATACATTATTTATTGCTTTGCTAAATACATAAGTCCATTTAGCATATTTAAGTAAAATTGCAGGTTCAATGTCCAATTTAGCCAGGAAAATAGCAAATTATGCTAAGAATTGGCAATAAGCAATAAGCTTAATAATCAAATTATTAATAATAGCAGCAATATCATTTTCCTTGCGTTTTTGCTTAATTAAAAACTTAATCTTTTAAAGCATTGCTACAAATATCTTATTCTTAAATTTCCATCTTAATAATAAATTAAATGCTGCGGCATTAATTAAGTAAATTTTGATGGCTGATTTGCATAAATAGGTCTATTTCCTTAATGAATATTATTGGCGAAAGCCTATTAATAAAAAAAAGAAGGTATTTATAGGTAGTTCAAAGAGCTGCTTCTGCATTTTGCAAAATGAAGCTATAAAATCACGCAGTTGCATTTGGTATAAGAAAAAAGCAAGCTAAAAGATCTCACCATATGATGATATTAACTTTAATAAGCATAAAAAAGAGGTTCTTATTAAAATAAAGGGAATAATACAATTTTTATTCATAAAATCACGCAAAACAAAAGCTATGCTTATTGCCTGCAATATAGCTTGTTTTAAAGCAATGTTCCTATTAATGTTTGCATTACTTTTATTGCTATTTTGCACCTAATACGATGGCCTTTCCATATTTTAATATATACAAAAATATAAAAATGTGGCAAAGGCAAAAATAATAACAGAAATAGGTTTAATAGCAGTAGGCGTTAACATAGCTAATTAAGCTTAAGATTGAAATAAGCAATAATAATGGCTAATAAAATCAACGTTTGGTTTTGTTATTAAATAAAAAGAAAAAAAAAATAACATGTCCTTTAATTAGCAAGGGCAAAGGGGAAAGTCCTTTCCTTAAAATTTTTATTATTTCATCATATTATATTAAAAAAAGGCTGCTTTGGAGGCTATTTTAAAGGTTGTTTTATTATGCGGAATTTAAAAGGCGTTAAAATTAAATTGTATTTGCTTCTTTAATAAAATAATAGCAAAAATAAAATTAATATTAGTAAGAGATAATGTAATTAATAAGAAAAAAGCCGTAACCTTTTTTATTATCTTCTTTACCACAATTCTTGATTTATGAAAAGCAAGAAAAAGAATGCCAAAAAGAATGCTTTTGCAATTAAACAAAAATTAATAAGAAAAAAATAATTAATTACTTTTAGTTTCATTAAATTAAGCATTGCGTTCATTCCAATATTAATTAAGCTTTTGATCTTATTATTTAGCGTTTTTTTAATAGCGTTGCTAAATGCGATAATGGCGGAGATTTTGAATTTCAATTAAAATATTATAAGTGGCAATTGAGAAAAAGGTTTTCGACTAAATGATACGTTTTTTGGTGGCATTAAAAAAAACTTAATATTTTAATAGCTATGCTCTTTTAAAGATTATATTATAATGTCCTAATCAAATAATAAGAAAAAGGGTAAAGGCTTATAAGCGCTTATTCACCATCAAGTTTAAAATAGTATAATAGCTGATTTTTCCATTATTGGCATTATTAAAGCCTTTAATAATAATAGCATTTAGCAAGAGGTGAATTAAAAGTTTTTAAAAAAAAGAAAAAGATTTTAAAAAAATGCGATTAATAAAACAATAACCATTTGCTCTAAAATCAAGAAATGCGGGTAGCTTATATAATAATCCATTTTTAATAAAAATTACTTAAATAATAAAAGATTATCTTCCAAAAAGCTTTATTAGGTCAAAGTATTGCATATCTTTTAATATACTTAGGAAAAAGTCTTTTCCTAGGCTTGGCCTTTTGCTAAAAAAGGTAGCATTTGCTTTTTAGCAGCATTTTTGTATACATTTTTATTATTATTTTTAAATTAATTGTCAAAAAAATAGCCAGCATTAATCTTATTAATTTTATAAAAAATAAAAGATTGCTAAAATAATTATATGATATAATTGCAAGATGCATTTGCTAATAATTAGGCGCAAAGGATATTAGCATGCGCAAAAGGAATTAATAATCTTTGGTATTGCTATTAGGACTAAAAGCTTTTTTATTTACAATATTCTTTCACTTCATAATTGATGTAATTGTGAAAGGAAGCAGAAGATTAAGAAATTATATTTATAATTTACTAAAAGTTTGATTTAATAAAGGCTAAAGATTTGGAAATTAAATAAAAAGTCCGCTTAATTAATTGGCCTTAATCTTTAGCTTAAATTGCTTTTATGTACTTTTTCAATAATCAAAAAGTTTTATATTGCTAAAATAATTGCTTATATAGCTAAGGGAAAAGCTTATTTTGCAAATTCATTTTTAAAACGAATTTATTATTAATGCTAGCAATGCAAGCAAAAGTTTTGAAATTATGGTAAAAGCTTTAAAAAGAGCTCTAATAATCTATGCAAAAAGTGGAATACTTAAAACAGGCTATTTGTTTATTATAAGGATTAAATAAAAATAAAACAAGTTGCTTTATCAAATTCAAGGCATTCATAAGTATATTATCTTTATTAAATTCGGGTTTTAGAAAAGCTGGTTTTAAAAATGTTTATGCTATTCCTTTGATTTGGTTTAATAGCTAATTCTTTTTATATTCCTTATTAATAAAATAAATAGCATAGCAATGCAAAGCATTATATATTTAAACCTTTTACAATTTTGGGAAATACTTAATATTATTAAAAAGTTTATTTAAAAAATTTAAAATCTTTTTAATATAAATAGCATAAAACATAAAAAAGATTCCAAAAAAACAAAACCTAAAAAATGTTTTTGGGAAAAGGATAACATAAAGCATTATTATAATAATGGCTTAATTTGCTATTATTTTTATTATTATTATTACCAAAATTAAGGGCAGCAATGGTTTACTTACCTTTGTTCCTAATAAAAATATTAATATCTTCCTTAATAAAAAAGAAAGAAGTAAATAAAAAGGGGCTATTTTTAAAGGAAATAAACTTAAAAAAGCACAATTCTTGCTAAAGCATTAAAGCTATTTTTGCATTATAAATTAATCCTTACCTATTTGCTTAAAACGCTTTCTCTTTTTATTTAGCTTTTTCTTTATCTTTTCCATTGTTTATATATTTATAATAATTTGGCTACCCTAAGGGATAAGCTATGTTATGCCAAAGAAAAAAAAGGGTTAAAAGGAAAATCCCATAAGGGAAATAGATAAGGCAAAGGCAAAAAACATATTAGCGTTTTTTATTAAAAAATGCTTTGCTACAAGAGGTTTAAATTTTATATAATGCATTAAAAATACATTTATATAAAAAGGGATATTATTTCTTTGGCTTAATTAAATCAAAAAGGCGTAAAAAGGGGAAGCCAATGTTATTGACTTTTTTAAGTTTATTGATTATTTGAATATCATTTATTAAGCTATATTTAATATAGGCCTTTTTTATAAAAAACTCTTTTCATAATAAAAATTCATAAAAAAATAAGGAAAGGGAAGGATATTTTTTTTTTTTTTTAAATAAGTTAAAAAAAGTTATAAATAATATAACGCTTGCCTTATAAAAACCAATGCCAACGTTTAGCAAAAGCCTCACATATTACGTAAAAAGTAGTAAAAGTAATCAAAATTTTCTTAAAATCTATAACTAAAAAGGAAAAAAGGTAAGGAAGAAAAAGGAATTATATATAAAAAGCGTCGTTAAATTAATCTCGCTTAGGCGCTTAATAATGCCCAAATAGGAAGGCTTCCCTAAATGCCCTTTGATCCGTATCATCCGTCACAATATCCTAATTATAATTAAAAATAAAAGTATTAATAAAATGGACCTACATAATAAACTAGGTCATATAAGCTTAGCTTATTTAGATAAGATAATAAATCAAACATTTAGTTATAATAGCATAATATTAAATAATATAATAAATCAACAAATATTAAACTGCGAAATTTGTCTTTAAAGTAAATTTATAAATAAAATAAATAAGATAATTAATAATAAAAGTTTTGAATTATTTAAAAAAGTTGCAAGTGATTTATATGGGCCTATTATGCCTATTATATATAATAAATATAAATATATTATAATATTTCTAAAATTTAAAACCAAATACCTTAAAATCAAGCTATTAAATAATAAATATGAAGCCTTACAAGCCTTCTTAGAATATAAAAATAAAAATGAAAATAATTCTAATAATAAACATATAAACATATTTGCAACTGATAACAGGGGGGAATACGTAAATAATAAATTCAAAGAATATTTAATAAACCATGGTATTACTCATTAATTAGCTCCTGCTTATACAAAAGAACCAAATGGTGCCATAAAACGTATAAATCGTACTATTCTTAATAAAGTAAGATGTTTATTAGCCTTTGTTAATTTACCTAATATATTTTAGGGAGAAGCTACAATTACAGCTACTTATTTATATAATAGAACCCCTCATTCAGCAATTATAATTAAGGCAATAATTTTCTTTTTGATAATTGTGCTAATTCCTGATTTAGGATTAACAGTTATTAGGGAATCAGATATTAAAGCTCCAGCTTTAAATAATTTAGTTTTTGGGATAAAAAAATAAGTAGGTTTTAATTTATTAAAAAAGTTATTAAAAACATTATTATTTATTATTTTAATTAAAATAAATAAGCCGTAGCAAGAGATTTTAAGTCCTACCTTTTTTAGTATTTTGTTTAATAATAATATAGCGATTTCTTTTAAAAATTAGGCTTTATTTTTAATAAAATTAGTTCAATAGGCGGCAATATTTTTAAGTATAATGCTAATTAATGTTTGAGTTTTGGCTTTAGCTATTTAAAACATTTGCTTATTTTAGGCGTTATTAATTGTGTATTAGTTTAGGGCTTAAATGTATTTTAAGAATAACTTAATCTTATTATTAATGGTTTTAAGCTATTTTAAATACTTTTAATTATTAAGATCTTTTATGTATTTTTAACAAAATATAACACCTTTTTTATAAGCTAAATACAAACTAATTTATTGACATTGTTTTTTTATTATAAATGATTTTGATATTTTAAATTTTATTAAACAAGTTTTAATTATTTGTTTTATAATCCTGCATATTAATTTTTTTTATTTTGGCTAATTTTGCGGTAGCTTTATTAAACCATTTTTTAAAAACATTTTTGAATTATTCCCAAAAATGTTTAATTAAGCATGGATTTAAGTAATCAAAAGTTTGGCTTATTTTGGCCCACATAAATTAAAAACCTACATTACGTAAGAAATGTTTATTAATATGCGTTCTTTATAAGGAATATTTATTATTATTACTGATTTGAGATTAGAAGTCATTTTCGCAATTATTAAATATTCAATTAATATCTTAAAAAAAACGCGATAACAACAATATTCTTATTATCGCTAAATATCACAATTAATTTTGATTTATTAAAATTCGTTAACTTTTTATCAATAATCCAGGATCACTAATAAATAATATTTGAAAAACCGTAAATCCAATTTTTAATGGCATCTTTGGTAATATTTTAACTTATGATTTAAGATCATAAATTAAAATTTGAAAGATATTTTAAATTAAAGACTTTTAAGGACTTTAATGGTAATTTATTATAATCTAGGAATTGTGAAAAGTTAATATAAGTTTTAGGTTTAAAACTTAGGTAAAAGGGTTTATATAATTAAAAGAAAAGTCTTAACTTATGCTAAAAATTACGCTAGGCAAACAATTCCCGCTTAGCCTTATGTAATAAGGCTATTTAGCATTTTTCAAATGGCAAATGATATTATTATTATTACAAAAATATTTGTGTTTTAAACAAATATATTATATGATTTGTAAGTAAATAAAGCAAAAATAAAAATAAACAATTTTAATAAATAAATTTCATAATATTTAAAAGAAATAAAAAAATGTAAAAAAAAATAAAAAAGATATAATAATATTTGTTCCTATTAATAAAAAAGAAACGCTTTTGTTTTTTTAAGAAAGCACATTTTGAATCATTAAAAAAAATTGTATAATAAGTTGATTTTTAATTATTAGAAAAAGTAAGTAAAATGATTTGAAAATAAGAGGTTGGCGTTTTAGAGACATAATAATGGCGCAGTGATTTATTATAATTTAAGTTTTAATAATCATTGTTACAAAAATGCTCATTTAACTTAAAGGAACTCGTTTTTGGGTTTAGTTTAATAAGAAATAGCATACAATTTTATTAATAAAATCTTTTAAGTTAATTAGTTATAAAGGTTCCTTAAAAGTTCATTTTATTTATTTTTTATAACTTATAATATTGCTTATCTATTTAAGCTTTTAAGATTTAAAATAGTCCTAACTAGCGATAATCGAGTTTATTATTAATTAACATATTAATAAATTGTTTAATGTTATATATTAAAACATAATCACCTTCTTTAATTAGCGTGCTTTTTAAGATTTTTATCCTATTTCATTAATTTTTACTAGTGTCGTACAGGCACGGCTGCAGCTCGCCTAAACTGCTCTCTTGGCATTGCACACTTTTTAGATAAGGTTCTGCCATTGTATACCGCCTTAAGGAAGCATTTCCCCTTTTCACATTCTTTATTTAAATTTCACTTAATTAATTAATATATTTTATTAATTTAAGTGCTCGCAGAGCCTGAGTCTTATTACGCATATTAATTATAAGCCCCGTAATAAAATTATTAAATTAATATTTTTTTATATTGCGCGCAATCAATTAAATTAAAGCTTTTTAAGTTTCTTAAAGTTTTTAAGATTTTGCAAGCTACCTATTGCAAAAATTTTACCGCTATTTTAATACACCGCTTTTTTGACCTCAACAACCTGCATAAAAACTTAAAAAAGCTGTGGATTTAAATCTTTTAATTGCTTTTAATTTTTCTTTTTTCTCTTAATTTTTTAAATTTCTTGAATTTTCTTTTATGCTTTAAGCTTTTGAAAGCAATCTTTTTACGATGAATAACAAATTTATAATTAAAAAGCTATTGCTTATTTACAATAAACGTACCTAGCTTATATGGTTTTAAGCCTATAAGAACTTTTGTTATTTAAATAAGGTTTGAATAAAGCTTGATCCAAATGCTCCCAACTTAATAAGCCCACTAAACATAAAACCAATTGCTCCAACACTCCTTATTATTGAATATAAGATTAATGATATATAAGAAGCCAAAGCAATAATCAAGGCTTAAATTACTTGGGAAAAAGATATTAAAAACCTTGAGGCTAAAGAAGCAAAGCCTGATAAGGCAAATTATAAGGTAGCAATCTTAAAAAAGATCGTAGCTAAATTTAAGCTGCTTTTAACAAAATACTTAATACTTATGCTTTTTTAAAACAAAAAAGCGAGGAGCTATAAGGCCGCTATAAAGTGGGTTTAAGAGCATATTAATAATGATGTTTATAGCGCTATTTCCCTAAAAAGCAAGAACACTTATGGGCGCAACTAGATTATTCAATAATTAATGCAAACCCTCCAACAAGATTACGCTTTTTTAGCTTTAAGTATTTTAATTTAAATTAAGGAGAATTATATTGCAATGCTTTATAAAGCAATTTATTAATAAATCAAGCTTATTGTTTGAATTTAGAAATAAAGACATGCTTATTAAAAGGCGCTTTTTTATAATTTAGATTTTGTAATAAAGGATTTAGCAATTTATACCTTTTTGAAAACAATGAAAATTTAATTAGCTCCCCAATGGGCGCAATATAAATCCGCCAAGCTTTGGAAATTTATTATTTTAGGGAGATTTTACCCAATTATTCTAATTTAGTATAGTATAGTGTTTGCAGCTTTGGCTGAACAATCGCAACTCGAATTGTTTTCTAAAAAGCCCATTAGGTTATATTTAATTGCTACTCTTAATAATAAACCAAATGCTTCCAACAACAACAATACATCCTTTTCTTTCTCTTGCTCTTGCCCCTTCAAATTAGGTAGCTTTTTTAAGAACTGCGCCTACGCAATAAGTTTTTATTAACATAAGCCACTAGAATGCTTCCAATTGCGCTATTCCTTTAATAATTTCATTAAAAACAAATTACATAATCTACCTTTAATCAAAAAGATTAAGAAAATATGCTTAAAGCTAGCCATTACCTTTATTAAACTTTAAAGCAAAGCAAATAAATGTGGCTAAAAAATGCTCCCTATTTAATAAATCATAAGCTCTTTTAACAACCGCCTTTCCAATTGCTCCCCTTTAATTAATAATACTAAAACAACCCAATTATCAAAACCTTTAGCGCTAGCATATCCTAAAAAAATAATTTTTATAATAATCAGCCCTTAATTATTTGATTTTGCAATAAAAGCAATTGAAATATACGCTACATGGGATTTTGATTATTACCCATTTTTTAAAAGCACTTTGATTAATAATGAAACCGCAATTCATTTAATAAATTCAATTAATTTTTTGATTTTTAGCTTTTTTATAAAAGCAATTATTAATAATGCTATTAAGGCTGGTATTTCAAGCCTGCTAATAAAGGGATGAGGTATTTGCCTAATATTAGATGCTTTTAATGAAAAAAATGGGCCAAATACAGTAGACTTAAAGCTTATTGACGTTGCTATTGTTAAGGGTTTTAATGTTAATATCATTTTAAAAGCTTGCTTATTAAAAAAAGGAATCTGGTATAGTGGTTTAGATTGTATTTTATGTTATGAATTAATAAAAAGCAATGTGATTATTAAAAACTTAAAACGCCATATAAACTTAGCCTTTTTTAAATATAAGCTTGATAATTACTTTTTTGCTTTATTAACTATTTTCAATGCATTAAAACGCCCTAATTTTGAACTTTTAATGTTTTCAACAATAACAAGAAGCATTTAATAAGGTTTTTAATCAAGCAGGCGCTACCTAAGATCTTAATAAGACATAGCGCACTTATGGCACCTTTGCGCAGGGCATTTAGGAAAAGAAGTATTATAAGCATTAATAAAAAATGCTCGCAATATTGAAATTTTAGGCCTTATAAGAATAAAATGCAAGCAATATGCTTTAGCAATAATATATCAAAATATTAGTTGGCAATTATTTAAAAGAAAAGCTACCTAATCTTTTTATTAAATCATTTGGGATTTATTTAATTATTTTCCCAAGTTTAATAAAAGCAATTGGCTTCTTTTAATCAAAAACAAATTTATAGGAGTTTTTTATAGCTTTATATTTAAAAGCAAAAGATTAAATGCAATATTAGCTGCTTTTCAACCTTTTAAATAGTGGACGAAATGGCAATTTGGCTTTTTTATTTGTAAAATTCGCCAAAATAACAAAACCTTAATTATTAAATTAAATAAAGCAATTTAATTTAAAAAATGAACTTATAAAAGCAATATTAACCTAAAACTTATGCCATTATATATTCATAAGCTAAATGGGAAAGCAAAGCAAGCAAGCAAAAAAATTATTAAAAAAGCAATTAAAATGCGCCTTGCCGCCAATTTCCTTAAAGCATTATAGCCTAAAATTATTTTTGTGATAATATATTTTTATAATATAAGTTTTTTAGCATAAAAAGCATTTAAAAATTTAAACAAAATGCTTCATTTTTAATTTAAATAATACTTTAAATAATATGACCTAAAATTATTTATTAAACTTATTATTAATTTATGGCCTAACTAAAGCGGGATTTATGCATATGAATTGCGCGCATACCTATTATTAAAAGATCAAAAAGCGCTTTGCAAAAGGAGAGCTTTTAAAGTCAACCCAAAAGCGCATATTGAATATTTGATTAATTATATTTTATTTAATATATATATATATAAGATTTGAGTGCTTTAATTATAGCGTGTAATAGTTATAAGGAATGTTACTTTTAATGAAACCTTATTTTTTACCTTTTTTAATATTAAGAAAACAGCTGGCCAATTGCATGCAAAATTTTAAAAGATAGCCAAATTGCTTTAAGAAAATAAAATAAAAGCTTAGGATATTAAATACATATTAATAAATTGCCTAAATGCTAATAATATGCTGCAATTAAACGCTGATATTTTTTTTGAATAAAAGCAATTAAATAAAGCTTTGAAAACTATAAAAATTAAAAAGCTTATTAATTTAAAAGTAGCAACAATGCCTTTAGTTAAATTTAAGTTTATAATTTTAAGGGTAAAGCAATCTTTTTTTGAATTAATGGACTTAGATATTAAATTTTTAGTTAAGCCCTTAATTGATTTAATGCCTATTAATAAGAATTTGGGGATAAAAATACAAAAAAGCATTAAACTTTTAATTTATAAATACCCTAATTAAATCTTATAAAATATTAACATATTAAAATAATTAGCAATATTAAGCGCAATTAAAAAAAGTGTTTTATATGATATAATAAATCCCAAAAGATTTGATGTAAATGCGAAACGCAAATTGATTTCATAAATTATTTTATAAGCTTAAAAGCCACACAATTTAAAGCAAGGTTGACGTGCGCGATAAGACTCAGGCTCTGCGAGCACTTGAATTAATAGAATGTGTTGATTAATTAAGTAAAATCTAAGTAAAGAGTGTGAAAGGGGGAAGTGCTCCCCTAAGGCGGTATACAGTGGCAGAACCCTATCTAGAAAGTGTGCAGTGCCAAGAGAGCAGTTTAGGCGAGCTGCAGCCGTGCCTGTACGACAAAGGTTTTAAAAAGCAATAAGAAATATTTGAAAATATTAAACCTAAGCTTATAAAAGCTTTACCTTAAGCAATTAAAGCTAAAAAGCCTTTTAAACATAATAATTTTTATAATGCTAAGCCGCAAATAAAACAGCTCTTATTATTCTCGGCGAAAAATTAAAATTAAAAGCTATTTAAATCCCTAAAAAGGAAGAAGGTGCTTTTAAAATTAAGTAATAAAGGTCAAAAAACTAAAATTATAAAACAATTAACATAACCCAATTATAGTATATATTTTATTATAACAAAAAAATTATTAAAAAGCGCATTAAATTTAATAAGCAATCGCAAGCATTTTAATAATTGTTTAATTATTTTTTGGCTTAATTAAAAAAAGGTGCATAATAATAAAAAGGATTTAAAAGCAATTTATATTATAATTGCAGCATTTGTTTTTAATAATATTAAAATTTAATAATTAATTGCTTTTTTCAAAATTCATTAATCGCAATTTTTAAAAGCATTATTAAATTAAAAAAACTTTTAATATCACTTTTTTAAGAAGCACTTTAAAGCTAAAGCTATTATGGAAATTATTAATTTAAAGTTGCGCAATTGCTGGAAGGTAATAAAGCATAATTACGCCTTTAAGCAATTAATTTTTTTAAAATGGGTTTTTATTTATAAAATAAATTCCAACAATTATTTAATTAAATATCGCTTTTAAATAATAATTAAAGGGGACTTATAATTTAAAACTTTTATTTTATTAATATATGCTGCAATTTTAACTGCTTGCTTATTTAGAATTGCTATAGCTATGATAGCTTAATTCAATTTGGAAATAAAGCAATTTAATATTGTTAATGCATTTATTAATATAAAGAAAAATGATTTAGCTGCTTGCGTGCATTATTATCTTCCTAATGGCTTTAAATAAAATAAAATATTAGTGGAAGTTGACCACGCTTTTTATGAACTCAAAAACTCCTTAATATTATGATATGGCAATTTTATAATAACTTTTTAAATTCTTAAATTGCTTTTTTATAAAAAGAAGCCTTATATATTTATAAATAAGCAATATATAATATTTATAATATTTTATATTAATAATATTCAAATGCTATATTATGCTTTAGCAATTTCAAAAGCGCAATTGATAATAAATGGATTAAACTTGGCATATGAGCTTATTAAAAAATAAGAAATAGCATAATTTTTAAGGATTCAAATTATTAGGGATTAATAGGCTAAGACAATTTTCTTAATATATAATAATTATATTTAAAAAATTGCTTTGCATTTTGAATTTATTAATGAGAGCTGCCCAAGCACCCTATTACCTTATATGAAATTTATTAAAAATCTTAAGAAAACAACCTTTAAAAAAGTCAAAAAATATTAAAAAAAAATTGATTTAATGCTTTATATTGCAATTATATTATGCGCAAATATTACTTTTGCAGCTTTAAAGCTTTCTCACTTTTTAATTAATTCTTTAAAAAAGCATTTTATTGCTATTAATTGAATAATTTGATATTTTTTTGAAACCCGATTTTTGGCAATAATTTACATTTGCCAAGTGCGCGCTTCTCATTTAATTATAACCTTAAATACTTTCTTTGGCAATAATCTCAAAACTAAATGTTTTTCTTAAAAATATATTATTATGCTTTTTAATAGCTTGATTTTATAAAAAGCAGCTTATTAAAATATAATCATTATTTCAATTACTTAAGCAAAGCTTTTTGGGATTGAACGTATAGCAAAAAAAATTATAGCATTTTAATAATTCTTTTTAAAATTACGCCTAAATATGGAAGCAATTTAAATAATTTTTTGCAATAATATTCAAATAATTTAATTAATTATTAGGGAAAACAAGCGCATTTTAACCAAGCTCTATCATATTAATATTTAAAATATATAATTATATTAAAAATATTAAAAGGGTAGTTTTTTAATAAAATATTTATTTATAAGCTTTATGCTTGCAAATAAACTTATTAAGAACTTAAGCCAATAAAAATTTAAAGATTTTATTGCTTTTATTAATTTAATAAATATATAGGCTTAATTAAAGCAACTTTTTGAAAAAGCTTATTTTTAAATAGCTTTTTTTTTATACTTTTTATTTTTTTATTTGTAATATTTCTTATGTTTTTTATTGTTTTTTTAAAAAGCTTTTGATTTTGAATTATTTATATTATTGCAGTTTTCATAATTGCTTTTAAGATTATTTTATTTTAGAAAAACAAACGCAACGCAAGCTATAATAATAGGAAAACATTTTAAGATAATAAAAAAGATTCCCAAGCCTTAAAAAAAGCAACTCAATTAATTAAAAGGCTTAAAACAACTTAAATAAAATTACTAAAAAAATTAACAATTATTTTGGTGATTTTAATAATTTATTGTTTTGCAATAACAGCTTTCTTTTTTAAAAAAGGGCGCACTCAAATTCCATCACTTAAAAAGGCACTAAAAAAACCAGCAAGGCTATTAATTGCTTTTAAGCTATGCTTAAGAATAAATAAGCCAGCAGCAATCTTTTTTATTTTAGCCCAAAAGCTAGCAAGCAAATTGAATTGCTTTTCCTTCTTTTTTTCCATATTTTTATTATGCTTTTTTTTATTTTAAATCTTTTTATTTATATATAAAAGCAATTAATTAATTGCATTTTAAAAAATAAATTTAAAATATTTTAATAAAAAAAGCAATTTATTATCAATGACCTAGCTAAGGCCATAATAGCAAAAAGGGCCACCAACACCAATACCAAAAGCAACCCAAGCAGCGCAAGCTGCAAAAGCAGCAAAAACAATATCACCTATTTTTTTTATTATTAAATAGGCGCTCCAAAGCTTAATTAACTTTTATATAAGTTAATATATTTAATTATTTTAAATTGAATAAACTTATTTTAAAAAAGGAGCTTTTATTGCTAAAAGCATCTCAATATTCCAAAAATGCAGCCAAAACACCAAGGAAAAGGGGGCAGCAAGCATAATTATTACTAACGCAATTAAAATAATGCAAGCCACCCATAATATTATAACAAAGGCTTATGCTTTTGTTTTAAATTGCTTCTTTTATATAACCTTAACAAGGGACCAATCTTTTTTTATCAGCAATCTTCTCCTTTTAAACCCAATTAATAAAAGCAGCCTAAATAGCCCGCTTATTTAAAGCCTTGGCCAAGGGTCTTTTGGCTTATAAGCAATTAATTAATTATTTAAATAAGTTTTATATTTTTTAAATCAAACTTATGAAAAAGGAGATAGCGCTTTTGCAAGCAAATCAACAAAATTTAGCACCCATCTTTGCAAGGAAAGCAATTGATTTAATTATTTATTTATTTGATTAATTGTAATTAATATAAATCAAAAGCAGATCAAAAATCGTTTTTTTATTAAAAGCTTAAGATTTATAAATGGAAAAAAGCAACTCTTTATTTGTATAATGCAATTGTTTGCCTAATTTTTATCATTTCTAATAGCTTGCCTAATAGCTAACCATAATAAGAGCAATTTTTATTGTTATTTAATTAAGGGGTGTATTGTACAGGCACGGCTGCAGCTCGCCTAAACTGCTCTCTTAGCATTATACACTTTCTAAATAGGGTTTTGCCATTATATACCGCCTTAAGAAAGCACTTCCCCCTTTCACACTCTTTACTTAAATTTCACTTAATTAATTAACACATTTTATTAATTCAAGTGCTCGCAAAGCCTAAGTCTTATCGCGCACATCAACTAGCTTTTTTAAATCATTATTTTTATAACATAATCTTTTTAATATTATTATTTTATAACTTTAATTGCTAATAATAAAAGGCCAATAAATTTCCTTTATTTTTAATTTTCACATAATCAAATATCCTTCATATTGAATAACGGCTTTCCAGCGAAAGAATTGCTTTTTGTTTATATAAAAAAAGGAGTAATACCAATAAGTTAATAAATGAAGGTTTATGCTACAAATAAAATATTAAAATATTTATTGGTTTATTAATAAAAATCATTCTTTATTACCTTAAAAAATTATTTAAAATATTTTAATAGGCCTTTTTCGCGCTTTTATTTCCTTTTAAATTATATATTAAAATTTAAATGCGTTTGATTTTGTATTTTGATATAAAAGCCTATATAATTCCTTTATTTACAATCAATATGCCAAATAACCCATATTAATATATTATATTTTTTTTATAAAAACTTTACAATTTTAACTGCTATAACTGCTTTTAGCGCTTTTTCTTTTGATTAATCAAATAAATTATTTTTTACTAAAACAAAACAAGTTTTTTTATTATTAAATACCGACATTTTATAAACATTTAAATTAATCTTATGAAAATTTTTAATTAATTAAATCAAATACAAAGGATTTTTTTTTACCTTGCTTTTCTTTTTTAATAATTTTTATAGCTTTTTATAAAGGCTTTGCAATTTTTAAATAATCCTTTTTAAAAAAATGCCTTTACTAATTAATCATAAATTACTTTATTTCTTTTATATTCATTTTTATTATAATAATCTTTAAGAATCTTATATTTTTTAAACTTGCTATTAATAATAAGGCAAATGAGGTATATATTATTAGCTTATTAATATAGGTTTTTTATTTAAATAAAATATAAAAATATTTGCCTTTTGAATTGCTTAAAATTATTTAATTAAATATTGAATAATTACTTAAAGATTAATAAAAAGCATGCAATCTTTTTTAATTCTTTTAAATATAAATTTTTTAGAATTCTTAGTAATAATTCTTAATTTTGGATTATAAATTATTTAATTAAAATACTTAAAATATTGATTCTACTAAGCTTATTAAAAATTCATTTATTATTATTTTTTTTTGTTTTATAATGTTTAAAAAATGTTCCTATTTTTTATAAAACAATTCATTTATTATAATGTTTTTTGTTTTTGGGATATATTTGATTTTAAAGTTTATTAATTACATTTATGTAATTCAATTTATTAATAAGGCTTTAAGGAAATTATTTGCTATTTTATTAAATTACTTTATAAGCACTTTTGCATTTATTTTTATAACTTTAAAGGCTTTTTAATATTTTTGCTTAATAATATTATATTTACTTTTGGCCGAGTTCCATATTCTGCTTTTAAACTATACAAAATAATGTTTTTTAAACTGGTCAAATTATTATAACACAACTTCTTATCCAATTTTATTTACATTTATTGTCAAAATGATTAAGCCTGCTTTTAGTTAATAATTAATTTTGATTAAAAAAAGTGCGCTTAAAAGTATATTTTTAAGCATTTTCATAAATAGTTTTTATAAATTTAATTACTTAAAAATGACTCCTTTTCTTATAATAACGTAGATTAAAGCAATAATAATGAAAAAGTTTTTAATTTAAATATAATAATATATCATAATTTTAAGGAAAACGCGTGCTTTAATAATATTATTATAGCGCTTTTATTTTATAATTTTTAAAATTTTGCTTGTTTTTGGGCAATATCTATTATTATTTATAATAAAACTTACGATTTTGAGTCTTAGTAAATAATATTAGGATTTTGTTTCAATTATTGTTTTATCCTTTTTAAAACAAATTAGCACTTTATTTAAGTTTTAAATATATTTTATAATAAGTTATTAAATTCTTAAAAGGATCTTTTTATTATTATAAAAAATATGCTTTTTTTAATACTAATATTATTTATATAAGGCAAAATAATATTTGAAATATAATCCAAGAGACTTTTATAAATGACTTAAATGAACTGAGTTATGAAATCAATAGCACCTTAAAAAGAATTATTATGCGAAATAAGCCAATTAATGTATGAATAACTATTATGTTTTTTGATCTAATATTTAACAAAAGTTGATTATATCCTAAAAATAAATTAATAAAGAATATTATAATAAAGCCAGTAAACTTAATAAAAAACTGGTTTATATTTAAAAGGATATTAATATTATAAACAATTATGCGATTTATTTTAATTACAATTATAATAAGTTTGTAAGTCCCCTTTTCTTTTTTAGCCATTAATAATCACTTGTTTTTATAAACATTATAATAATATTTTAATAATTCTTATTTTAAGCAATTTTTAAACATAGATATAATCATTTTTTTTACAAAGCCTTAAGAATTAAAAAGATTTTTTTTACCATGCTTTATATGATTGATTTTAATTAATATTAAAGGCAAAACCTTTTTCTTAATTATACCAAAATAAGTTTAATCAAAAACTAATATCGCTTTTTAATTTAATAATATTTAAAAAACCAGTTTTTGTTTTTTTAATATAAAATATTTGCTAATAATTAATTTCTTAATTTTCTTTTATTAATCTATTTCCTGGCTTTTAATTTAAAAAACTGCTTATAGTATAATCACCAAATTTGCCTTTTTTATCCTTTTTAAATTAATTATTGATTTCTTTAGGAATATTTTTATTAGTTTTACCTAGGTTTATTGATTAAACTTTATTTACTTTTATTTTATAAATAATATTAATTTATACTAAAATAAGCATTAATAATAAATCTAGATTTTAGTTTATTAATAGATTAATATTAAAAACAAACATAAAATCATTTTTATTATTATTTAATTAAATGGCATATAATTTTGCGCTTATTTTAATTTATGATTTTAGATTATAAGTTTTTTGATTTTTTTTTTGATTTTAATACTTAAACGCTTTTAAAATCAAATTAATATATTTTAAGCCTTCTTTTAGGTTTCCTTTATTATTAGCACCTTTCCTAATATTTAAGCTGGTTATGCTTTTCCCAATGCTTAATTAATTAAATTAGAGCAATTTTTAATAATTATTATTTTCTTATTTTATTTTCTTTTTATATTTTAAAAAACAACTTTCATAATACCATAGCCGGAATATTTAAAACTAATACAATTTTTTAAAATGAATGGCATTTTAAAAAAATAATTTATAATTAATATTATATATAATCATAAAATTAAAATAATTTTTAATTTCTTTAATATTAATTAAAACGTTTTTAATATAATTAGCAAAAGCATATTATTAGCTTATAATAATAATAAACATAAGGGTTTTGTTTTTAATAATTATTATCCCCAAAGCTTTTATAATAGCCATGCTTATTATATTAACTTTTACATTATTATTAATAATAGCACTCATTAAAAGTTGTTTTTTATAATTGATTTACATTTTGAGTGTTTTTATAATTATATTTAAGTAATTTTTGATAATATTGCTTTATTTAGCAATTGCATTAATTAAAATCCTTTAATTTAATAAGGAACTTTTAATAAGCTTTATAAAATTAATTACGCTTTTTAAAAAATGATTAAAAATTAGACTACTTTAGGCCGTTATTATTATTACTTGGTTTATAATCAAAATCTTTATATTAGTTTCTTCTGCCATTAAAAGAAATGGTATTTATGGATTAAGTATTTTATTTTAATAAGCCTATAATTCATAAAAATCCTTAAAAGTAATATTATTAAATATTTGCTTTATGAATTTTTTAATTGCTTTTTTTAAGCTTTTAACATAATATATTAATTAAGGAATTTTTTCCTTTTAGGGATTTTTACAATAAGGTTACTTTATTTGATTAAAAGTCTTTGACTTATTACTATTTTTGAAATTATAATATTTAAATTTTTCTTTATTTTCTTATTTGTTTTTAATTTTAAAATATAATTACATTTTTTGTTTGCCTTTTCCCTTTTTTCTTTTTTATTAAGTAAGGCATTATAATTTTTTTTCTTTTTTATTTAAGTCTTATTTATTTAATTTAGATTAGCTTTTATCAAAAATTGCGAAGCATTTGGCTTTTTTGCTTATACGGCGTTAATAAAGATTGTGATAATTAAAAAAACTCATTTTTTTATTTTAATATTATTAATTAATTTAGTAATACTTACAATTTTTAATTCGGGATTAAAAGGA
Organism: Helotiales sp. F229; assembly: GCA_002554605.1. Taxonomy (NCBI): domain Eukaryota; kingdom Fungi; phylum Ascomycota; class Leotiomycetes; order Helotiales; species Helotiales sp. F229. The sequence goes on along the minus strand of MXAW01000004.1, from coordinate 5,321,676 downwards.
GCTTTGCTTAATTGTTTTGGCCTTAGCTTAATTAAAGAAATGAGGGTATAATTTATGTAAATAAGGGCATTAATTTTTTTTATTTTTAAGTTCTTATCCCATTTTATTTCAGCAGTTTTTAATCAAATGACAATAGCCTATAATTAACCTGGTTTTTTTTAAAATAATTAAAGCATTTTCCCAGCTTTAAGAACTAATGTAATATTTGCCTCATTTATTAATATACATAATATTATTCTTAATATAATGCCTAAAAAGTAAATAATCATTCTTGATTTAATAAGATTTTCCTTTTATTTGATTATTGTAAAAAAACATTTTGGCCTTTGATTTTTATTTTCATATTTTATGGCATTAATCTCAAAAGCTTTCCCTAAATTCATGATTTTATTCGGTTTATCCTAAAGGAAGTACCTTTGACCATTTTGCCTTTACAAAATATATTAAAGGATATTATAATCTTCTAGGCCAAATTCTAAGATTTTAGATTGTTTTATTTGATTTAATCCTAAAGTAAGTGCATTTAACTTAAGATTTATTATTTTACTTATTAAATCTTTAAATTCCGCTTTTTAAATTAGTATTACTTTTTTTTAATAAATAATAATATTATTAAATGCTTTTTTATTATAATAAAAACTTTTGATAAGTAAATAATTTTGTTAACCAATTTTTAAATTGTCTTAGCATAGGCCTTTATTAATTTCTTTTTTTATTATAAAGCTTTTATTGTTTTTTTGCTTTTAATAATTGCGAGAATTTTGCTTTTAAAGTTGGTTTAATTAATATAAATGTCAGGGTTTAAATTATTAATTTTTTAATTTTTCATAAGTTTATTTTATTTAACGGTTAATAAGCCAAAAAGAAAGTATTATTCTTAATTCATTTTACTGGGGATTTTTCTTTTAAATAAGGCGTTAGTAATTTGGGAATACAATCGGACATAAGGTTTTAGGTTTTTGGTAATGTGCTTTATTATTATAAACTTGTAAAAAAAAGCTTATGAAGTACTAAATTTATTAACGATTATGTTTCTTAACTTTGTTTTTTAAGGCTTTAACAAATATTACTTATGAATTTTTTTTTCATTTACTTATGATTTTAATAATATTTTTTTAGCACTTATTATAATAGCGCAAAAGCCAAAAAATTTGCTTATTTTAAATAATATTATAATTTTCATAAAACTTTTTATATCGCTTTAAAAAGTTTATAATATTTACTTTAAAAAAGTAAGGCATATTTTTTAAATTGAAAAAAGGCATTTTACCTTTTAATAAATTAATAATATTTTAAGCTATTAAGGTAACTATATTAGCGGATTCTTTAATAAGGGTTATATTATTTTTAAGTAATTTAATATTTAAGGATTAAGTTTTTGCAAAACTTAGCAATGTTAATATATTAAACGAGTTTAATAATAATAATAATTAACATGTTTTAATTGATTTTGGCTTATTTTCTTAAAAAAAATTAAAAAAGGCAAAAAAGGATGAAAACATATGTTTTGTTTTATTGCTTTTATTAATTAAGGAATAAGAGTATTATATTTTATTAACTTGGGACTTTTAATCTAAGTTTATTAGTCCTTTTTTAATTATTAGCCCTAATATAAGGTTAATATAAATTAAAGTATTCCTAATAAGCTTTAATAAAATAATGCAAATAAAAAGTAATATAAATAAGGCCCTGAAAATCAATAATGCAAATAAAAAGTAATATAAATAAGGCCCTTAAAATCAATAATTATAATTATATAGCCATTTCAATTTAAAAAAAGTTTTATTTCTTATATTTTAGATTTGTAAGTAAAACTTGATTTTAGGACTTTTTTTAAAATCTATTAAACCTTGATTTTAAATCAAATGAATTTAATTTCCGGCGTAATTAAGAACTATTACCTTAAATAAAACTTAGGTTTTATTGGCAATGCTAAATTAACAAGCTTTATTTTGTGTTTATAATTATTAAAAAAAGAGGGAATAATCCGAAATTCTAAGGCTGTTTAATATTTATGAAAATAGCTTTTTATTTGTGAATTGAAACGCCATTTTTATACATTATTGACAGCTTTAGCTGTCTCTACGTTTTCTTGAATTTAAGAGCCTTAGGCATCTATTAGGTCACGCGGAAATCTCTACACCAGCTTGATTTTCCCAGTGATAAAAAAATTTGTTAATTTTTACTTTCCTCTGATTGGTTATTAATACGTGGACCGAGCTTTGATTCCGTCGTGATTAGAACGTGACTTTTATAATGCTTTAAGAATATAAAAAGTGGTGTTAATTATACGATATGCAACAAAACTTTAAAAATGCGGGAATGCGGGAGTGCGGGAAGTTTAAAAAGCCCCACTTTTTAAGGGGAATTTATTTAAAAATCATATATTATTATGAGTTTTTAACTAAAATATAAAATTAGACCTGTTTTAGAATTAGCTTAATTAGCTTATGAAAATGGCCTTTTTAGATTTATAATAATTATTATACTTATAAAAATATTAATTATTAAAAGAATTTTTTTAAATTTATTATTATTTAAAAGTTATGCATTACTACGAGTTTTTAATTAAAATACAAAATAAGACCTGTTTTAAAATCAGGTTAATTAGCTTATTAATATGGCCTTTTTAAATTTATAATAATTATTATACTTATAAGAATATTAATTATTAAAAAGATATTTCTAAAGAAATTTTATTTAAAAGTTGTGCATTACTACGAGTTTTTAATTAAAATATAAAATAAAACCTATTTTAAAATCAACTTAATTAGCTTATTTATATGGCTTTTTAGATTTATAATAATTATTATATTTATAAGGATATTAATTATCAAAAAGATATTTCTAAAGAAATTTTATTTAAAAGTGGTATATTAATATAAGCTTTTAAGTAAAATATAAAATAAGACCTGTTTTAAAACCAGCTTAATTAGCTGATTAAAATGGCCTTTTTGGATTTCTAATAATAATTATAATTATAAGGATATTAATTATTAAAATAATATCATATAATTAATTAATCAAAAAGTTAAAATTAATCTAATTTTCATTTTATTTTAATATATAAGCTAATAAACGGCTATTTATAAGAAATATTATTAATAAAACTTATTAAAATAAAAAGAACATATTTAAAAATGAAAATATTATTCTTATAATTTAAATATTAAGCTTAATATATAATTAAAAGTAAATATTAAAAATTTACTTTAATGATTTCTTTTATGTAAAATTAATTTAAAGATTAATTAATATATGTATAATGTTATTTATTACATTAGTAAGTAGACTATAAAATAAACTAACTATTAAACTATTAAATATACTATTAAATAAAGTACTTATTAAATTATTTATGAAATTTAATAATCAAATAATTTAATAGGTTAATAGGTTAATAGGTTAATAGGTTAATAGGTTAATAGGTTAATAGGTTAATAGGTTAATAGGTTAATAGGTTAATAGTTTTATAGTTTAATAGTTTAATAATTTAATAGTTTAATAGTTTTAAAAATAAGCCTTTCTTTAAGTCAATATAATTATAATGAATATAAAGGCCTCGCAGAGCCCCCGGAGGGCCCCCAGAGGGCCTGTGGAGCATTAAAAATCAAAAAATACTTATTATTATACTTATTATTATAATTATAATATTAATTATGATATTACTTTTAATAAGATTATATTAAAGTTAAGTAACATTAAAGCTGTCACCTATTAATCTCTGATTAGTCCCCTAGTATAAAAACAATATAAAACAAAAGAATTAAATAAAGCTGAGCTTTAGGTGCTAAGCCTAAGGTAAAGCATAAAGGTTAAATTTAAAAATAAAAAAGTCTTTATTTTTTTAAATTACAAAAGTACTAAAAGCTTTTATATTAATTATATGAACTATAATTTGAGGTTTTTTGCCTAAGGCTCTAGCATTGTGAAAGGGTCAAAATAAAGCCTATTACAGCAATTATTATACACCTTGTGCTATTCATTATTAATTAACATAAAACAAACAATTAAGGAAACTTACGCTTCCCAAAGTAATATTTTATTTGTCGTTTTTTTAGCACGAAGATGTTTATATCTTAAAGTGTTAATTTTAATAAAATATGAAAAATGTTAATTTACTTGAATCTCTGCCAAGAGGGCTATTATTATTATAATTTAAGATTAGGCATAATGTGGCATTTGATATTATTATTGCTATAATTGCAAATTTTATTTTAAATGGCCTTAATTTTATTAAATTAAACACTTGGCCTAATTCAAATGTTTTTTAAAGCCTTTTTTAAAACAATTATATTGTATTCGCCATTTATGAAATAAGAAGCAAAGATACGTTTAAGTCTAACACAAATTAAATACCTATAATTTCGCTTTAATAAAAAAATAATCCTTATAAACTTAAAAAAAAAGCAAGGCATTTCTTTGGCGTTCAATACTTAATAAAAAACCCAATAGTTACAACACCACTTATTAACTATTAACTTAAATTTAAATCATAAAGCTGGCTTTACTTAAACTTGTTCTAATATTATAATCAAAATGCTTTTACAAAGGATATGGCAAGTCCAGCATTTTTTCTAACTTTTTATAAATACTAAGAAGATAATACTTTTAAAATCACCCCCATTAATGCTAAAAAATCTTATTTAATAAGTGAATAACAAAAGTCTAGCCTAAAAATGAATCCCCTTTTAATAAAAAGAATAAATGGCAAGGTTATATTGGTACTTTGCCTTTTTTATTGACTTACTAAAAGCAACAAAACAATTATTATAAATAATATATTTATACTTTAAATAATATTTTAAATTTTTTTAAAAAATAAGTGAAACAAATTGAAGTATACAATAGTAATGACTAATATTGGACGTTTTGCCTTAAGCTTCTTTGGCAAAATGCAACTATTAATTATTTATTATATTTTATGTATAAGAACATAAAGATTATATGAGCCTTAACATTAACAATAATTAAGTCAACATTTAATTACTAAGAATTTACGAAGTCATGTATACTTAGAACACAAGATTAACAGTATAAATTTTGAAAAACGTTTAATGGGTTGAACACTTTTTCCAATTAATTAAATTCCACCTGTGAATGTTTAATATTAATACTTATTATATATATTTAAAGAGAAGCTATTAAAAATAATCATTAAGGCAATAAAGTTTCAAATCATACTTGTAAGAATATTGTGCTTAAAACATAAGCCTATGAAAATGCTTAAATAATATTAAAAACGGTGGGAAATAAGGCATTATTTTTTAAGCATAAAATAAAATTAAAAGTTTATGGCGATGTTGCGAATTAGCGCAATATTATATTACAAAAATAAATGATATAAATTATAAAAAAAAAGCATATAGGAATTAATTTTTTAATACAAATTAAATGTGTTTTATGCTATAAGGCCTTTACCAGCTTTTTGAAATGCTTACGCAAAGGGGTTTGACCTAAGCCCAACACATTAACTACATTTAATAAAAAGAATAATTTTAAAAACTTATAATTAAATAAAACCTTTAAACAAAATTAAAAGGCTTTAAATACAAAAAAATCACCAAGTATACTTGTAATAACAATTAATTAAAAACGGATAGCATTAAGAAGGCTTAACGCTAAGCCAATTATTATTTATTTTATTAACATATTTATTGCTTTATTAAAGCCGCCGCAATCTTGGGTAAATATGTATAATATATTAATAAATAATAAAAATAGTTTAGCCAAGGCATGATTAGCCAAGTGCTACTGCTTTTGTTGGTTACCCTTGTTTAGCCAGCCCATTGGGTGATTAATCGTTTCATGGTAAGTGTTTTTGTTTTTTTAACTTAGCTTATGTATAATCAGGGCAATTATTTGCAATAAGAATTGAATGTTCATTGTTTTGTATGGCTGAATAAAGATAAATGTTTGTAATACCGTATTTTTGAAAATTTGATATGGTCTTACTGGGATATAAAGCTTTTAATACTTATGTTTTAAACTGTTTTCTAAAAAAGAATAATATTAATAAACAGTGATTTACGGGGTTTGGAAGCAAGATCAAAATATAGTGAAATTGATTTATATTTTGCTTGTTAAGGTGGCTGAGGCAGACATCACCTCACCTTCTTTCACCCCTAGAGACCCCTTTCCCGCTGCCTTCGACGGCACAACCATGGACGACGACTAGGACGGCGATGCCTTAGATGCGTCTCGTTTTACCGCGGGTGATAAGGTTGCCGTTCAAGCTTGGTTTGGCACTTACGTCTTCACAAACAAGTCTGGGAACACTAACGTCTAACCCCACCATTCCGGCCACCCCCCCATTCCGGCCACCTCGCTTAACCTCACCGCTACTCTTACCTACCAACTTCAATAATTAATAACTTTTTTAATTCTTTATTGATTTCTTTGAAATTTGGAATGCGAATTGTTTTAATCATGAAGCCTGAATATACCAAGTACGATATTCGGAGTGCTCTTCAGGAGGTTGCAAATGGCAAGTCAATACGAAAGGCATCATTGGAGTGGGGGGTTCCAAGGAGTACTCTTCAAGACCGCAATGCAACAACACTATCACACCGGGACGCCTCTAGTTACCTACAAAGGCTACCTACGGTAGTTGAGAATCGATTAGCCAATTGGGTGCTTACTCAAGAGTCTCTTGGCCGTGGAGTTACACATGCGCAAATCAAGGTTTTCGGCCAACGGCTTCTCTCCCTTCAAGAAGATTACTTACCACTTGGGAGACACTGGATTTCACGATTTCTGGCACGAAACCCTATTCTTAAGACCAAGAAGCAAATATACGTCGATTCTGTGCGTGTCAATAACGCTTGTTCTGAAGTTATTAAGCCTTGGTTCCAAAATTTAGAGATCCCGGCTATCAAGGCTATTCCAGCCAGCCAACGATGGAATATGGACGAGACTGGTATTATGGAAGGCTATGGTCTTAATGGCCTAGTCGTGGGCCACGCTAAAAAGCGTAAAGTTCAAGGGAAACAGCCAGGTTCTCGTAGTTGGACGTCAATCATTGAGTGTATCTCTGCAATTGGAGTTTCTATAGCTCCGGCTGTAATTTACAAAGGAAAGACGGTCCAACAACAGTGGTTTCCGTCTCAATTGGACAATTTCAGTAATTGGTACTTTACCGCAACTGAAAATGGGTGGACAAGTGATAAAACGGCTCTTGAATGGCTAGAGAAGGTGTTTATTCCTCAAACGAATCCATGTGACGAATCAGCAAGACTTCTTATTTTGGATGGCCACGGGAGCCACGAGACTACGAATTTCCTTTGAAGGTGCCTTGAACACAATATCTATGTGTTATTCTTACCTGCACATACGTTACACGTCTTACAACCTTTGGATTTGACAATTTTCTCTTCCCTTAAGCGTGCATACCGGAAAGAGTTACAGAATTTGAGTTCTTTACTTGATTCTACACCAATTGGCAAGCGCAACTTCCTTATTTGTTATCAAAAGGCACGTCAAGAGAGTATAACTCCTTCTAATATCAAATCTGGGTGGAGAATTACTGGATTATGGCCAGTATTTATGACAAAACCTCTTTTGAGTCCATTACTATTGAAAAATAGTAATAAATCAACAACTCCACCTCCCCAAGACTCTCAAAATACGCCAATACTATCCCCGGAGGCTTCCAATAGTTTACTTAAGCTATATACTCCAAAATCCGGGAAAGATATCCATTTACAACTCCGTACTTTGGCTTCTGGGTCACATGACAACCTTTCAACCCAACGTCTACTTTTCAGGAAGGTTATAAAGGGAATTGATAATAAGGACTACGAATTGGGGAAGGCAAAGATGAGAATTCGAGAGTTAAAAAAGAGGTTGGAACAATTGAAGCCAAAGAAAAGAAGGAAAGTCCAAACTAGTCCAAATTCTAAGTTTGTGACAACACGTGCTATTTATGAGGCTCAAATCGCGGCTGGAGATCGCCAAATTGTACCTATAGAATCAGAATCTGAAGGAGATTCAGATTCTACAAAATCATGTATAGAAGTTGAGAGAATATAGAGTTATTGAGTCTTGAATAAGAAGTGTGGAATTAAGCGAGGTGGCCGGAATGGGGGGGTGGCCGGAATGGTGGGGTTAGACGTTATGTCCGGACCTGCGTTTTGCCTGTTGAAGTTGTGGAAGTTATAAGCTGGTGTCTCTGGTTTTTCGGGCCTAAATAACAGCCCGATTACCAAACGGAGACGTATACTATAGAAACACGCGCTTTCTCCTAACATGTATTGATATGCAATTTGTTTCTTCTCCTGTCCGCCAAATCTTGTTGTTTTTGACGCCATGTCACGTGTTTGCTTGGGCAGTCTCCGGCTGTTTGTGTGCCACGCCTGAAACTTCGTCGATACAGCACCTGCCAACCGTCATTCTAACGCCTTTCAACATTATTACAGGACCAATATTCTAACCATTTCGAAGGCTTCGTGTGAGCCACAGGCTGGCACCCATGTTTTCCCGATCCAGATAAAGGTGGCGTTCTTCTAGAAATTTCCATGAGTAGCCACGTGTACCCTTTGTTCTGCGCTGTGGTGGTACCGCGTGATCGCTCTTATCCCCATCTCCACTATCGCTGTAGGTAATAGAGCGACCGCGCTAGTGGAGCCTTTTCAGAGCCGTTTGCCGGAAGAGCCTCGTACTTACGAACGTACGAAAGCACAATTTCACGATGGTCTATTACAAGCCGACTCAGGTCGAAGTCGAGACTGTGGCGCGCGTCACAGTGAACGTACTAGCGGCGGCTGGGTTACAGAGCTGCTTTGTGGGCAGCATGGCTTGCTCACAATACGGATTAGGACGAGTCCCAAATGTATGAACAGTTGTTTTTAACAAAAATAAACGCATAAGCGCGAAAGGATATAAGCTCATACCCTAGCAGGACATCGATATCGTCGTGTTGACGTCTGAGAAAACGACCGAGGAACTCAAGGATCTACTCGTCCGCACCGATTCGCGCTTTTACCTCGTACGGTCCAAGGATCGGTTCGCCAAGTACCGTATTTTATGGTTCAATCTTTTAACCACGTCAAGCTCTTCTTATCTCCTCGGCTGCTATCATGCGTGCAAAGTTGATATACTGCTTCCTGGAATCATGAATATACCCCCAGTCCCGCAGAACCTCGTCGTATGTATTCGCGACTTCCCACTAATGCCTATGATCCCGCTCTTGCTGCTGAAGTTGCAGGCGTGGTTGGATCATGGTAGTGCTACCAAGCAACACCTGCGCGAGAAGCAGTTTGTCGATGCGCAGGATATCAACCAGCTTCTGACCTTGGCCGTGGCTCGAGGTATGAAGTTGAGTGCGGAGGCATGGATGCCGGAGTCATTTGTGGAGGCAGCAAAAAGTCGTGTAGTAGTCTACGATAAACATTTCCCGGGCTCCCGTTCTCACTGGAGCCAGTTGGGTTTGGAATGAAATGTTTTAGAAATTTGCCGTTTGTTAGCAACCCTTCTAAGATGTCCACTCTTCAGTACGACACGGTATGAATTGCGAATCAATGCCGATAACGAACAAATTGAACAGCAGCTCCTCTGGTAGGGCATCCTATAAGTCACTCCGCGAATGCTCGCCAGTCGGCAGATTCATTTGTAAGCCTTGGTTCATCGGACTATATGGCGTTGTTGTGTTTATATCGCCGCATTCTGCAGGCACAATGCCTCCAATATACTGGTTGATTACGAACTGTTGGATGGACTGGCTCATAGTCACACTCCTTCGATCCCTTTAAATGCTCCAATGCTCCAATGTTCTTTGCGTGGACTTAGTGCTACGTTTCCAGCACGAACTTGACCCTCTCATCAAGACTCGTCAAGGCAAAAGGCAATGCCTTAAATTTCAACCCCAGCTCATCAAGACAACGGCAAAATAGTTTGTGAAATTCAATCCACTCCTCTCTACTCTCTGGCATCAATCTCACCCCATCATTCGTCAGCCAATCCGCTCCAGCCTCACACACAATAACCACGGCGTCCAGCATTCTCTTTTTCAACTCGAGCCATTCTGGCGACTTGAGCAAGTCTGATTTTGCTTCTTCACCGACATATTTTTGAGTGTAGACAATAGGATCAACTCCAGATCGATCAGATATGAACCAATCACCCTCCGCAGAAGCCTCACGTTCAGCTGTCAACTGAGCTTGTAGGATGAGTCGCTGCAAGTTCAGAGCTCGAGATGCAGAGGATGTGATGTCGCTGGCGGTGAATTTGTGTTGTTGCAAAACAGTCCTTGCAACTTCCGTAATGATGCGGGGACGATTGACCACAGAGTCGCTGATGGTTTCGAAATGACTCTTGAGGGCCTTGACGAGTGTTGTCTTGCCAGTATTTTGAGCCCCAACGATATAGATATCTCGAGGTCTGATTAGGGGTGCCATAATAAATCGAGTTTGGATTGATCGTCGTCGAAGAGGAAATCCAAGGAGGAAGATGTAGTACCAACGACCATCTGAATGTCCCCGGATCAAGTTGAATACCGATCACGGAACCTTCGTCAATGTCTTCTGGGACCGGCTTGCATCAAGTCCGTTTGTAGTCTTGGTGTATATGTAGGTTTCGGCGGAGACGAGTTGGTTAAGCCACGACGCGAACGACGCCTTAAGTTACTTTCCATGAGATCGGACGAAGTCACTTAAGTGAACTCGCCACGAGGCTCTTTAGCGGCTAGCCTTATTTGCAATTACCTGCATGATGAATTCGGTTAACGGTTGAGAACACTAACGCAATCCTGTTTGCTTTAAGATGCAACCCCGCATTCATTTCACTCCATCACCCAAACAAGCTCACAATGTCGAAAACTAACATCGGAGCATGGCAACATGTGTTGCAAGATTCAATCAAGATGGAAGACGAACTATGGTCTTACCAGGTACCAAATCTGCCTCGAGCATCAACACTTAATGCCCAACAGCTGGTGAAATCTATCGCCGTGTTATCAAACAGCATAAAGCAACATATCGTTCTGAGATTGAAAGCCAGCCCTCCAAATCGGGCAGTCTCTGGGCACCCCTTTGATCGTTTCATTAGCATTTCTTTCGCTGATTTCCGTCTGCGGGTTGCTGCTCCAGCTACGGGCTCCGCTGGGGAGAGCGCCGGTACCAAGCCCGCAACTGCAAGAGAATCAGCAGACTATGTTGCCAAACTCCTTCGATCTGGCATCGCACTCAATAATGTCCAATACAACTTTTACGGACACAGCAGCAGCCAATTAAAGTCGCGAACATGCATTTTGTTCGCGGCACCAAAATTGGAAATCTCGAATATGATTGAAAGTCTAGGCGATTTCACCAAGATGAAGACCGTAGCAAAGAAAGCAAAACGGATCGGACTCCTATTTTCTGTTGCTCAGATGGCTGCAACTGTTGATCCAGATCGGTGTGAGGATATTCCAGACATAGAAATCCTGGACTATGTTTTTACGGATGGCTGTGGATTGATATCTCCTCATTTGGCTCACGAACTATCCCGGAAGACAAATATTGCATTCAGAAACGTCAGATATACGCCTTCGGTGTTCCAGATCAGATATCGGGGGTACAAAGGTGTTTTGATGGTGGATCCAAGTATGAAAGGCAAGATCTTGGTGAAGTTCAGAAAGTCGATGAAGAAGTTTAGCGGTGGGAGTGACTGCTCTTTTTCTGTGGTTGAGTACTCGAAGGTATTTTGCCCTCTTTTTGTTGATGTGTTTCTTGTAGCTCTTTATTTCAACATTGTGTAACTGAATGCAGCCTTACGGGTTTGGATATCTTAATGACGAGGTTGTCATTTTGCTCCATGCTCTAGGAATTCAAGCACATGTCCTCCTTCGGAAGCAAGCCGAGCACTTTCAGTTCCTTGCCAGCGCTATACATGATCCTCGGGCAGCATTCCGTTTCTTGACATACATCAACAACTCCGAGCTTGCAGAGAAGGTTTTGATGGAATCGTTACAGCCTGTCCAGCCCAGGATCACCAAACTCGTCAATGCAGAATACGATAGAATGCTTACCAAGAGAGATGAGCAAAAATGTCGGATCTTAATCCCAAAATCGAGATTATTGTTTGGGGTTTGCGATGCGTGGGACGTATTAAAGGAGGGGGAGTGCGCGGTAAAAATCACAATGGATGGTGGTGGGCAACCTCGAGCCCTGAAAGGAATGGAAATACTGGTTACCAGGAATCCGTGCCTACATCCAGGAGATTTGCAGAAGTTCAAGGTTGTAGAGAGAGATAAGCTCGCACATCTTGTTGATTGTATTGTGTTTTCCACGCGGGGTCGACGACCAGCTGCGGATTTAATGTCTGGTGGAGATTTGGATGGCGATACTTGTCAGTTCCTCCCTGTTTCTCTTGTCTGGGCATGGGATTATTGACACCTTAAAGTCTTCGTGTGTTGGGACAGCGACTTGGTGCCAGATAAAATATCCCAGCCAGCACTATATCCTGGAGCGAAAGAACCAGTTTCATTCAGGGGAATAAGCGATGATGATCGTCTCGAATTCTTTGCGAGATATAACAATGCATCCTTGGGTCGAGTTAAGAGCCTCTACCTCGACTGGGCAAGGTTGAATGGGCCGATGAGTGCGGAGTGCCAGCAGCTCAATCGATTGTTCTCCATGTGTGTTGACGGTAATCGTATCAAGATTCCACCGATTCTCGAAAGTCCACCTCAGCCTCCCCAAAACACTCCCCCATTTGTGCTTGACATACTGCATGAAGCAGCAACGAAAGCAATTCAAGTAGGGCAAGAAACAGTTCACAACATCGATGGTTATAGTTTTGATGCACTGGAACTTCTTCTGAGTCGTGGAGACGTGGCTATGTCGGAGTTCGAGCTAATAAAGTTGACATATCGATGGTGCAGGAAGAACAATGCTACGCTTCTCGATTTTCTGCACCTTTTCGATGTCAATCTCTTGACTTCTGAAGAGAAAGCCTGGACTTTGAGCCAACTTCCACCATCTGCAGAAGCCCCGACATGGGTGATGAACGCTCTCTCGCAATCTAATCTCATACAGATCTCGGAATTACGCTCCTTTAAACTTGACTATCCCGGGCTGCGATGGAAACGAATCTATGACTCTTCTCAGGATCGACTAGCTACATTCCTGGACACGACTGCGAGGATGCTCGAGCTATTCCAACGCAAACTCATCGTAATTCAAGTAGATGAGCGGCTCACATTAGCGATATATGTACCACAGAAGATTGAGCGACGCCAAGAATCCCAGGTAGATGATCGCGTCCGTCTTTTTGCCTTTCCGCATTCTCGAGACGGTCAGACAACGCATCGGTTAGCGGTACCAACCAAGATGAATTACCGCCTATACTGTGATTCCAATGTTTTCCAGCTATTCGAACGTGAACGAAAGAATTCTTGGGTTTACATCGTTAAGGGTCAATCTGACGACAGTTCCTACCGTAGCCAAGGGACGAAAAGTGGATGGAGGAAAGGTCGCCAAGCCACCGTTGATAGTGGGCTGAACTATGACTGCAGAGCAAGCATTGCTCTTGATAAATTCAGCCGAGGTCTACAGCAACACATTGGAAGAGTCAACAGAAATGGCGTTCTCGGTGCTGTGAGTAGTCAATACTAGTCGAGCTATATCGACTCCACTGACAGAGCAGTAGGAACTCTACGTGATAAGTAACAGAGATGTGAGGTCAATGCAAAACCTCGATCTCTGGTTACATCATGTTGACACGAACGAGATAATGCCTCTTTTTGAACGGGAGCCAAAGCAATATAGCATTCCGAAGCTCCACGATGTCAACTGGTCTGAGGAGCCAGAATATTTCGTTGAGATTGTTAAAAAGAAGAAGTTTGACGCTTTCAAATCTCTTGAATTGGAGACACAGTACACGGAATTATTCTCCTGGCTACTGGAGAAGGCTGAAAATGGGATGCTATTCCAATGCTTCAAGTATCTCCTAGCCGAAGTTGAAGAATGCCCGTCAGACTCCAGCCGGACGTCTATTAAGTTACAACCAATGTTGGCCTTCCTTTCAGAGGCTCCATTTTTATCAGTCACGTTCGCTCGGATACGCCCCTGGGATTGTCTACATGCAGACTTCTACGAAGTCCTTCAAATATCTGGCCATCAAATCCTTCAAGCTCACATTCTCTCTGCCAACGACATGCAAGAGTTCATCGTGGAACCCTTCAAGGCAGTACTATCTCAGATCCAATCCATGTCGCTTACCGGCTTCGCCACTTTGATAGAACTCATATCTTTGACAGTTAGGTCTCCAGAAATAGCTCTTGACCTACTCCTAGAATGTCTAGAACCCGTGGCACCAAAAATTCTTTCTGGAGACCCAGCATCAATTGAACACTTTGTCCGAAATCTTCTGGGGATAGCTTTGGATCATATTGACGAGGCAGCTCACCCACAGAAGCCCAGACAAGGATTCATAGATTTGAAACACTCTGGTAACTCAGAAGGCTACCCAGTAGTTGAAAGCCTACTCCGGATTGATAGGCCAGTGAACTCGCTCGCATCTTCAGATCATGTGCGCTTAACGTCAGCGAGTTCTCCAAGCAACACTACCACGACGCAGGTGTACTCTATGGATGCCCTCATCGAGTCATCAGAAGCGGGTTTCGCAAGATTTCGATGCTTCCATCCACTCCCACCATTCCTTGAGGAGTGCTCCTGGGAACTTCGGAATTGCGGTTCCTTTGTGACCTCAAAGGCCATGTTTGATGCGGTTCATGCACTGGCTACATACCCGCAGGAGTGTTGTGCGATTTCGGATGACATCCTAGGAAATTACGAAATTCCTAGGGGCTTGAAAATGGTGGCAACCGAGTATGTTTTGAAAGACAATTTGAATGCAAGCCAAAATGCCGCCGTCAAAGCAGCGCTCGGATATCCTTTAATGTGTCTCCAGGGCCCGCCCGGGTCAGGCAAGACCCACACCATTGTGGAAATCATCAAACAGCTTCAATTAACTGATGGAAGTAGAAGGATCCTCGTGACTGCGCCCACTCACAATGCCGTCGACAACGTCATGAGGAAGTATATGGTGGCGAACCTGACGGCCGGTAAAGTTTGTACGGCTGCCATTCGGGTCTCAACAGATGTAAGTTTATTTAACCACCATACTCCATACTACATTTCTAACCTTGTTCAAGGTCAGAAAGGTAGCTGATGACCTGAAAAAATACACCTGTGATGCAATGGCTGGAAAGGAAATTTATACCAGCCACGTCGCTATGAAGAAAGCAAGAGATCAAATCAGGAACTGCCGTCTCGTATTCACAACTTGCATTGGGGCAGGCCTAGGACTCCTCCGAACAGAAATTTTCGACACCGTGATCATTGATGAAGCGTCTCAGCAAACAGAAGCGGCTTCTCTTGTTCCTGTAGTCAAAGGTTGCCAGAAAGCTATTTTAGTTGGCGACCATGTCCAGCTGGGACCGACAGTTCAGCAACATGCCGTGTTGCAACAGTTCGATATTTCTTTATTCGAAAGGCTGTACAAGCAGCTTTCCCCGACTGAGCGCGGTAGCGGGCGAACCTCTAGTGCAATGGCCAAACTCATGCTAGATACTCAGTACCGCATGCACGAGTCTATTTGCAGATTTAGCTCTGACGAGTTCTACGAAAGCAAACTGCAAACCGGGGTTTCGATCAGTGATAGACCTCTACTTGAATGTAATTTTCCATGGCCACCAATCGCAGACAAAGCGACTAAGCGGCTACCTCTGAATAACGAGGAGAGAATGATGTTCGTAGAGTGCTCGACACCAGAAGACCTAGGACAAAAGTCTAAAAGCAACACTGGCCAAGCGCAGCTGACCCTCGAAATCTGCAAGCTGCTCTGTACAACCGCATCACTAGCTATGGATACAAACTCACCCAATGCGACAGCACCAAGACAGCAATCCATAGCAGTCCTCACACCTTACAGCCGCCAAGTCGAGCTCCTCAAATCCAAGCTCTCTCCCTTCTCCGATGTCGAAGTCTCAAGCATCGACGGATTCCAAGGCCGCGAAGCTGACATTATTGTCTTCGTCACAGTGCGTTGCAATGCGCATTACGAAATCGGGTTCTTGAAGGATCTGAGGAGGCTGAACGTTGTATTGACAAGGGCGAGGTGTGCGGTTATTGTTGTGGGACATAGAGCGACGTTAACGATGGGGGCGACAAATGAGGAGAGTACGGTAGTTTGGAAGAGGCTTTTAAGGACGCTCGTGGAGGTGAGGCTGGTGGGGTAGGACGTGACTATTTGACAATTGGATGAAAAGCTCCGTAAAATACGGTTATATCATTGGCTAGGCCGCGTTAACTCTAGACAGTCGTAAAGTAAACTCAAGCATCACCTCCTCGGTAGGTTCCATCACTGTTATTTGATTACATAGACTAATTTCATGCTGCTAGCCTCCTTCGCTATTAATTCTATCTCCGTTGCATCCAAGCAATGTACTCGAATTTCTAGTATTTCGGCAGTTTAAAAGCCCCTCGGAATGGTGGCGGACGTAGAGTAAGCGTCATACCGATAATGGTAGCTACACGCCATTTGTGAACACTTGCTAGAGAAGCCTGGTTCGTACTACTCAGAAATGTATCGGGTTACAGTATAGGGAAGGCATTGAATAGTAGGAACTGGACTAAGAAGACAATCCGTCGAGTCGCAAATGAACGAAATCCTGATCTAAGAGACTTATGCCTACACTAGCTATGAAAATGATACACAGCATTTCAATACCCATTTCAAGGGATTCAATGGACGAATTTATACCGTTGGTCTAGCCATGCGTACTGCCCTAGCTGGCCAACACGAGCAAGCCAACCATCAGGGCCAGGATTTTCCAAGCCGGTTGGTCTCCAAGGCTCCGAGCTAGACCAGCAGAGACGTTCTTTCAGAGCTCTACGGACAGCTGGACGAATCTCGCCAGGGCGGCTCGTCAAGATGGCAGTCTGCAAGCTACGAATCTTCAAGAGGCTCCAGACTCCTGGGGAGTGTACGTTAAATGGCGGCGTATTATAAAGTGGATTTGTAACCGTCGTAGGCCGAAAAAGAACATCGTGAAAACGAAAATGTCCTTAGAATAGCCTTTAGAGTGACGTCAGAAGATATCAGAGCAGACAACAAAAGGAAGACCGAGAAAAAGAAGACCACCAAAGAGATGTGGATATTAACTACAGCGATGTATTAGTAAGTGTTGTCTCGTGCTAAAAAAAGGCTTACTTGTCTCGTTGTGCAAATGTAATAAGCTCTGAAGTGACTTTCACATAGATCCAACAACCGGTCTATCGTGTCAAGTGGGGTAGAACAGTATACATAAATGAAGACAATACCGATAACCCGAGACGATGAAGTCATTATCTCTGGCTGAGTTTTAACTTGCGAACTTGTTATCGAGGATAATTGACTAACCGTTGCCAAAGAGCTTAAAAGTTCAAAAGTAAGCCATCTTCTTAAGTACAAGAACTAAAGGTTAACTTACCTATCTCATTCCAGATTAGAAAGGTTGTGCGATTCGTGTGGCCTTGTTGACTTGGTGCGAAAAAAAGACGAATTAGTGTGAGAGCATACATGTTGAGGTTTGGATGAAAATAGACCCGAAGGACGACGAGCAGTTCAACGAAAGGCAGAACATTTGATCATATATCAAAGGCAGACTTGCTTGTACCGGAAGTGTTGGGGGAAGGGCGAAAGCGCAGACGGGCGTCAAGAGAGCCACCTGCTGAAATCACGAATATCGTTTTCCTTCGCCTGTGAGATCTCACTTAAGTCCAGCGTCTAAACAAAGAACCGTTCTTGACCCTCGCCACGACGCTTTCCCGGTCAACAGTCTTTCTCCATTTCGTCAATTAGGGTAGTGTCCTGGGCTAAGGTTTGATTTCAGATCGCGGCAGGTCTTCTTTTTTTAGTGCGCATCATATTGTTTTTGTAGTCTCTCTCGAAATGTTTCGGAAAGTCGTTCAAGACTTGGAGCCTATGAGGCGTATATTACTTTCAATGTTAAAGCCAACTGATATTATCTCTCTTATGATTACGACTAGCTCAATTACGACAGAGCACGAGAGGCGGAGGTATCTTAAATGGACGAGAGAAGTGTTTGAGCATGCCAGTTAAGTCGACTTATTGATCAGAGAGACGTGTACTATTACGGTTTTGGGAAGGCATCTGTTGGCTTTCGAGAACGACATGAAGTCCTTCAGGTACAATCCTAGGAAGATGGATTTATTGATGGTGATCAAACATCCTAGTCTGAGTTTAAAGAGGCATGTGGAAAGACATCGCTTCATTTTTGATGATATTAAGGACTCCTGCATTTGGACACCAGTATCAGCGATTCCCTCTGGCCCCTCGACAACGACAGCACCAACAGACTCCCATGTCGCCGTCATGTTCACTATAAGCAATATGCGAATAGAGCTCAGCGAATTTGGACAAATCGCCTACTCTGTACGCAAAGCTTTAAAAAGGACCCTAACAAGCGGTCTAATCACACGTGGTATACCAACTTGCATGAAGCTGCACCTTCAACAAGGAAGACGCCGGCATTTCACGGCATTTTAACGGGTCTAGTCGCGGTTCTACGAGAACATGGGGAAGGCGACAAGTTTCTCATCTTGGCTGGGGGATACAAGGCATGGGCTTATGTGACTACCAAGAGAGGGGTACAGCTTGAGGTTGAACCTTCCGCGTGAAGCGAAGATGCCAATAGACAATACGAGATCATAAATCAAATTGCAATTTACTTCCACAACTTTACTCCTTCCTGCCTATGCCATTGAGCGCCGGAGGCGACTCGCATCTAGACTGGTTGTAGTGCATTCTGTATCATATCATGTACATACTGCAATGGGTTTGTGGAACTAGGAGAGCGATATTCATGGTTTTAATTGTTGCCGCATTTGGCTTCGATTTCAACCCCAAATTCCGGCACCAGCGAGAGCACACTCTGTGCCCTCCCTCCACTCACGGCTTTAACACCAGATTCCGACACCAGCGAGAGCATATCCGGCGCCTTGTCTGAACTTCCCGTTAAAAGTCTTCATTGGAGCGTCAAGCTGGGAATCATCCGGAACATGCCTGCCACTTCTGACCTTGACCATTTGGATTCTGTGGTCGAATCAGCTTGGTACCGCCCGCATAAATATATCTCATTCGGCGAGCGCCGACGAATTGCCATGGACGTCCTCGAGTCCTTATATACACCAGAAGAAGGGGCTAGGCCAGAAGGAGACAAAGCTACAGGCTCATCAAATGACTCAGATGCCAACAGTAAGACATCTGATCGATTGAGGTTCTCTTCATTTGTCAACGTCGCGCAGGGGTGGTCATGACGCTTGTTGCACGAGATCGTACAGACGATGCCATTCATCATTTGATGCATCATGTAAAGATGGCCGTGTTTGAGGGGTTGGAAAGTAAATCTCAATCGAAGAAACGATCGTTTGAGGAGTACCAGAGGGACTCCACCGATAGTTTGGACTCATTCGAAACGATCGGGATGCAATCAACAGGATGGCGACAAAAGTATGGGATAAATATTCGCAATTGCTTTGAGCACTACGTCATTTATCACATTGAAAATAAATACCACATCAGCTTCTGCTTCCTTCTAATATCCTTTTCTTGCCTATCAGCCTTCATCCATATCACGCTCCCTTCTCAAATGTGCTTTCTTCCGGCACCCAGTGTATGGCAAAATTTCCACCTGGCTCTGTTCGGACCCACGCCTTGCGGCCAGGGACTTTAATGCGTGAGATCACTGCCGATACAGCATCCTGGAATTGCGCGCGTAGATCGAGCGAAGGCGATTTCAAGAGGTCGACGTTACGAAGCTTGGTGACACAAGACGCCAGGGCTTCAAAGCTTTGAGCATTGTATATCGAAGGATCATAAACGCCCAATAGATATGGATCATGAGCGTAATGTTCTTTTGGGGGGAGATCCGTGAGGACGAGCTTTTCGAAAACACAGGCGTCGGTTGTGACTTAATCTGGTTCAAGAACGGCGGCGTTCTTGACATTTTCCATGGGCGGGTGGTCCTTGAGGACACCGATGGCCAATTCATTGACATCGACAGCCAGTTTCTGGGACATTATCAACACAGATAATGGAGCTGCTACTTGGAATGAATTATCACCTTTCGTGAAATGACTTGTGACATATCTAGGAGTACTTTGTCCAGTTTGTTCTTGATATTACGGTAATTGGAGGTGTATTGCGAGGGCAGAAAAACAGTGTTGGACGATGGGCGAATAAACTTCATCATCATCATCATCAGCGACCAAACTCGCCGAAAACAGCAAGACCGTGTCCCTTAATCTTTGTCTAATAGCCTGTTCTCTAACCTGATCCTTTGCTTCACCTGCTTCACTTGCTTTAATATAAAAAGAGGTTTAGGATTCCTACGCCTCATTTCTAGATTGTACAGAAGCAGAATTACTAATATTAGATATGACAATTATTAATTCCCCTTTAGTTATACTGTGGAGGGGCAAATCCCAAGCAACCACACAACAAGAGGGGGATGCACTCAAGGCATAAGGAATAACTTTGATACGAAAGAACAAAACAACGAAACCTCAAGATGTTACATATCTGAAGATTACAAATTGTCAAAAAGGGGTCGGGGAAAAGAATGGATTAAACCAAATAATTGTGGTGTTGTTGTGGGAGAAGATTCTTGATTTTTGATAAAGGGTGACGAATGCACTCCTTAAGTATTGCCTTAGAGAAATTTACGGAATGCTAGCCGAAGCTGCATCCAGTAACGTGACTCTACACAAAAATGAGGTGGCCCCGCCACAATACCCCCATAACCTTTAATAATAAAAATAATAACTTACAATTTACTTCTTAGATAGTGGCTAAAACGCGAGATCAATAGAATTATACGTAAAGTAACGACTAGTTTAACAGTTACGGATAATAAGGGCTATTTCAATATCACAGAACTCGGCTAATTTGTTGGCTTTATTAATCAAAGTAACCTTCCGTTTATTTAATCTTTCATTTCTTCTTTTAGGTGCTTTTATAGCCATAATAAAAGAGATTATTTTTAAAGATTAGAAAAATGAGGCATATGATATTTTAAATATTTTAAGCTTATATATTAAACATTAAGAATTTATAAAAGAATATTTAAAATAAACATTTTCAAATATTAAAAGTTAGGTTTTGGTGAAAATGAATAATGTGTTCTTAACATGGGTTTATGACTTCCGCATTTTTAAAAGGCATTAAGGACAATAAAAACAAAAAATAAATAAATGAATAAAAAAGAATCTCTAATTTTTGTGTGAGATTTTTTCTTTAATTAGTATTACAGGCGCGCGTTTAATACAGCAGTAACAGTAGATAATGATAAACGAATTTCTAAGTGAATAATATTTGTTAAGTCAAAAACAACATTTTACTAGGCGCATATACAGCCAATCATATTTTTTAAAAAAAATCATTCTATTTTTTTTATATATCTTAATTGGCTCTATTAAAGTTAGGTACGCGATTTCTTTCATCAGGTAGGGCGGTCTAGAACCGAGTTATAGGAGTTGCGGTTTTGCTTGCTCTATTTTAGCGTTTAAAGAATCAGAACAGCATTTTTCCTTTTCCTCTTAGAGACTTGTTAGTAGATTTTTACTAGTTGCTCCGCTTCAGTCAATTTCTACTGATAGATCTCTGCCGATACTTGCCATATGTCGCAAAGTGGGCGCCTTCTGCTAGTCTGCTTCAATCGACTTCTACTGATAGATCTTTACCAATACTTGCCATAAAGTGGGGTGTTACAAATATACCCAATAGGGGTATTATATGTGTTTTGGCCCTGAGGCTTGGCAACCCATGTTACATAAAGAAGCCAAGACTAGGAAGTATTACGAAAATAGGGGCTATATAATAATTGAACCCTTTTAAAGCTTTAAGATTCAAGGCTTTAAAAGCCTTAAGGCTTAAAGCTTTAAAGGAATCTAAGGAAATAAAGGTTTTATATAAGATTGGCATATTTATTATTAAATAAAAGCTTTATACTTAACTTAAATAATATCCTTATTTATATTAGTAATTGTTTTTTCCTATACGTGATATATTTATTTTTTAATTGTTAAAATTAATTAGCTTTTTTGTGTTTATTAAATAAATATATGATTATTATATTTTGAGCACTTTTTTATTAAAAGTATCAATTCATGTATATAATATGTTTTTTGTTAAAGGATCCGCATTATTTAAGGCTTTGGCATTAATTAAGCCATTTAACTCCAAAAATATTCCTAAGATTACCCAGCTAAATTTTTATTATAAAAACTGCTTTAAGCTTTGAGCCTACGTTACATAAGCTAAGCTATACACCGGTTTTAATAAATATTAGTTTCTTATTAATATAAATAAGGTTTTGTGGGCCGCTTTGTTCCTTAAAGGCGCCGCGTTTAATTAAATTGAAACCTTTTTTTTTCAATTATGTACGTAATTGAATAAAAAAAGCAGTGTTCTATGGCTATAATAAAAGATTTTTAAAAGATTTTCCTAAGCTTTAAAGAGTTTAAGAATTGCATTAATCGCGTTTTTAAAAATATTGACCAGAATTACATAGCGAAACGCAATATTTAGAATTTAAAATAAATAAGATTAGCTATGGCGTACACTGCTACTTTTCAATAATCTGCTAATCAAATTAGCTGGAATAATAAGGCACTTAAGGCATAATATTATTATAAGTTGAAGAATAAAGTAACAAATAAAGTAACAAAATTAAATGGGCTATTTGATTTATAAAAGCTTATTAAGCTAACTATTAAAATTAATAATCATAATTATAAGCAAAGCTTAAAGCAAAAGGGCCATTATTGCTTTGAAAATTATATGCAATAAAACTAAGGAAATTGTTAAAAGCTTTATTATTTTTAGAAAATAAAGCCAGATACTATTTATTACTAAAAAAGGGAAAACCTTAAAATAATGGGCTTTTTTAAAAAGTTATGAATAAATAATGATAGAATAAGCTTTGTTTTAAATATGGCTTTTTAAATTATATGGCTAGCTTTTATTATTAAAAAAAGCATGAATTAAAAAAAAGTTAATACAATAAACTAAGGGGCTTATAATATTATAAGCGTTTATATACCCCCAGCTTAAATCATGCAACTTAGCGCTATAAGCTTTAAAAGCATAATAATTAATAAGGTAAAAAATAATGGGATTTATGTCTAAGTAAATAATAATAAAAGCTTAATACTAGGGGACTAATCAGAGATTAATAGGTGACAGCTTTAATATTACTTAACTCTAATATAATATTATTAAAAGTGGTAATATTAAAAGTGGTAATATTAAAAGTAGTAATATTATAAGTGATATTATAAGTGATATTATAAGTGATATTATAAGTAATATTATAAGTAATATTATAAGTATAGTAATAAGTATTCTTTAGTTTTTAATATTCCGCAGGCCCTCCGGGGGCCCTTTAAGGGCTTTGTGAAGCTCTTATTTTAATAATATATATATTAAACTTAGAACAAGTTTTTTCTATTAAATAATTAAACTATTAATTCATTAAATTTAATAAGTAATTTAATAAGTAATTTAATAAGTAAATTAATAAATAATATTATAAATATAATAATAAGTATTTTTCCAAGTATTTCTTAGTTTTTAATGCTCCGCAGGCCCTCCGGGGCCCTCTGGGGGCTCTGCGAGGCCTGTTTATTAAAGTTTTTTTTTTTTAAATTAAACTATTAAACTATTAAACTATTAAACTATGAACCTATTAAACTATTAAACTATTAAACTGTTAAATTTGATAAATAATTTAATAAATATTTTATTTTATAATTTAGTTAATAGTTTAATAAGTAATATTATATATATATTAATTAATTTGTAAATCGATTTTTTATAAAAAGAAATCATTAAGGCAAATCTTTAATATTTATTTTTAATTATATATTAGGCTTAATATTTAAATTATAATAATAATATTTTTATTTTTTAATATGTTCTTTTTATTTTAATAAGTTTTATTAAATATATTTCTTATAAATAGCCATTTATCAGCTTATATATTAAGATAAGATGAAAATTAGTTTAATTATAATTGTATGATATTCTTTTAATAATTAATACTTTTATAATAGTATTAGTTATTATAAATCTGAAAAAGCCACTTTAATAAGCTAATGAGGCTGATTTTCAAACAGGTTTTATTTTATATTTTACTTATAAACTCATAATGATATATGACTTTTAAATATTAATAAATCTAAAATATTCTTTTAATAATTAATATCTTTATAAGTTTATTAGTTATTGTAAATTTGGAAAAGCCATTTTAATAAGCTAATTAAGCCGATTCTAAAACAGGTCTTATTTTGTATTTGAATTAAAAACTTATAGTAATGTACGACTTTTAAATAAATATTTTTAGAAATATCTTCTTAATAATTAATATTTTTATAATTATAATAATTATTATAAATCTAAAAGGCCATTTTAATAAGCTAATTGTCGTACAGGCACGGCTGCAGCTCGCCTAAACTGCTCTCTTGGCACTGCACACTTTTTAGATAGGGTTCTGCCATTGTATACCGCCTTAAGGGAGCACTTTCCCTTTTCACACTTTTTACTTAGATTTTACTTAATTAATTAACACATTTTATTAATTCAAGTGCTTGCAAAGCCTGAGTCTTATCGCGCACGTTAATTATGAGCCCCATGACAAAGCTATTAAGTTAGTATTTTTTTATATTGCGCGCAGCCAATAAGATTAAAGCTTTTTAAATTTCTTAAAGTTTTTGAGGTTTTGCGAGCTACCTATTGCAGAGTTTTCACTGCTATTTTAATATACCGCTTTTTTAACCCCAACAACCTGCAAAAGAGCCTAAAGAAAAGTTGGATTTAAATCCTTTAATTGCTTTTCACTTTTCCTTTTTTTCTTAATTCCTTGAATTCCTCAAATTTTCCCTTACGCTTTAAGCTCTTAAGAGCAACCTTTTCATAATAAACAACAAATCCATAGCTAAAAAGCTGTTGCTCACTTATAATAAGCGCACCTGGCTTACATGGTTTTAAGCTTATGAGAACTTTTATTATTTAAATAAGGTTTGGATAAAGCTTAATCTAAATGCTTTCAATTTAGTGAGCCTATTGGACATAAAACCAATTGCTTTAATACTACTTATTATCAAATATAAGATTAACAACACACGAGAGGCCAAAGCAATAATCAAAGCTTAGGTTGCTTGGGAAAAAGATATTAAAAATCTTAAGGCTAAGGAAGCAAAACTTAATAAGGCGAATTATAAGGTAGCAACCTTAAAAAAGGTTGCGGCTAAGTTCAAGCTGCTCTTAATAAAATACTTAATGCTTATGCCCTTTTGGAACAAAAAGGCAAGGAGCTATAAGGCCGCTATAAAGTGGGTTTAAAAGCATGTTAATAGTAACGTTTATAGCGCTATCTCCTTAAAAAGCAAAAACACCTACGGGCGCAACTGGACTATTCAACAATTGATGCGAACCCTTCAACAAGACTACGCTTTTTTAGCATTAAGTGTTTTGATTCAAATCAAGAAGAATTACACCGCAATGCTTCATAAAGCAACCTATCAACGACTTAAGCCTATTGTTTGGATTTAGAAATAAAAACGTGTTTATTAAAAAGCGCTTTTTTATAATCTGGATTTTATAATAAGAAATTTAGCAACTCATACCTTTTTAAAAATAGTAAAGGTTTAATTAGCTTCCTAATAAGCGCAACACAAGTCCGCTAAGCTTTGAAAAAATATTACCTTAGGGAAATCTTACCCAATTACTTTGGTTTAATATAATATAATGTTTGCAGCTTTAGCTAAACAATCGCAACTTAAATCATTTTCTGAAAAGCCCATTGGGTTATATTTAATTGCTATTCTTAATAGCAAATCAAATGCTTCCAATAATAATAATAAATTCTCCTCTTCCTTTCGCTTTTGCCCCTTTAAATTAGGTAGCTTTTTTAAAAACTACGCCTGCGCAATGGGTTCTTATCAACATAAGCCACTAAAATGCTTCCAATTGCGCTATTCCTTCAATAGTTTCATTGAAAATAAATTGCGCAATTTATTTTTAATCAAAGAAATTAAGGAGACACGCTCAAAGCTAGCCATTACCTTTATTGAATTTTAAAGCAAAGCAAATAAATGTGGCTAAAAAATGCTTCCTATTTAATAAATCACAAGCTCTTTTAATAACCGCCCTTCCAATCGCTCCCCTTTAATTAATAACACTAAAGCAATCCAATCGTCAAAACCTTCGGCGCTAGCATATCCTAAAAAAATAGTCTTTGCGATAATCAGCCCTCAACTGCTTAACTTTGCAATAAAAGCAATTAAAGTATATGCTACATAGGACTTTGATTGTTATCCACTCTTTGAAAGCACCTTAATTAATAACAAAGCCGCAATTCATTTAATGAACTTAATTGATTTTTTGATTTTTGGCTCTTTTATAAAAGCAATTATTAACAATGCTATTAAGGCTGGTACTTCAAGCCTGCCAATAAAAGGATAGGGTACTTGCCTAATATTAAATGCTTTCAATAAAAAGAATAGGCCAAATATAATAAACTTAAAGCTTACTAACATTGCTATTATTAAGGGTTTTAATATTAATATTATTTTAAAAGCTTATTTACTAAAAGAAAAAATCTGATACAATGATTTAGACTATACTTTGCGCTATGGATCAATAAAAAGCAACATAATTATTAAGAATTTAAAACGCTACGCAAACTTAGCCTTTTTTAAATATAAGCTTAATAATTACTTTCTTGCCCCGTCAATTGCTCTTAATGCATTGAAACGCTTTGATTTTAAACTTTCAATGTTTTCAATAATAATAAGGAGCATTTAATAAGATTTTTAATCAAGCAAGCGCTACCTAAGACCTTAATAAAACATAGCGCACCTGTGGCACTTTTGCGCAAGGCATTTAAGGAAAAAAGCACTATAAGCATTAATAAAGAATGCTTGCAATATTAAAATTCTAGGCCTTACAAAAGTAAAATGCAAGCAATATGCTTTGGCAATAGCATATTAAAATGTTAATTGGCAATTATTTAAAAAAAAAGCTACCTAACCTTTTTATTAAATCACTTAGGATTTATTTAATTATCTTCCCAAGTTTAATAAAAACAATTAGCTTCTCTTGATTAAAAACGAATTTATAGGAGTTTTTTATGGCTTTATACTTAAAAGCAAAGGATTAAACGCAATACTAGCTGCTTTTCAACCTTTTAAATAATAAACAAAATGGCAATTTGGCCTTTTTATTTATAAAATTCGCTAAAATAATAAAACCTTAATTATTAAATTAAATAAAGCAATTTAATTTAAAAAATGGACCCACAAAAGCGGTATTAATCTAAAACTTATGCTATCATATACCCATAAGCCAAATGAGGAAGCAAAGCAAGCAGGCAAGAAAATCATTAAAAAAGCAATTAAAATGCGCCTTGCCGCTAATTTCCTTAAGGCATTATAGCCTAAAATCGTTCTTGCAGCAATATACCTTTATAATATAAATCCTTTAGCATAAAAAGCATTTAAAAGTTCAAATAAAATGCTCCACTTTTAATTCAAATAATATTTTAAATAATATAACCCAAAATTATTTATTAAACTCACCATTAATTTACGGCCTAATTAAAGCGGGATTTATGCGTACGGGTCGCGTGCATACCTATTATTAAAAGATCAAAAAGCGCTTTGCAAAAGGAAAGCTTTTAAAGTCAACCCAAAAGCGCATATTGGATACTTAATTAATTACGTTTTATCTAATATATACAAAATTTGGGTGCCTTAATTATAGCATGTAATAGTTATAAAAAACATCACTTTTAATAAAACCTTATTTTTTATTTTTTTTAATATTAAAAAAGCGGCCGGCCAGCCGCGCGCAAAATTTTAAAAAATAGCCAAATTGCTTTAAAAAAAACAAGATAAAGGCTTAAAACGCTAAGTACATATTAATAAACCGCCTAAATGCCAATAATATGCTGCAATTAAACGCTAATATTTTTTTTAAACAAAAGCAATTAAGTAAAGCTTTAAAAGCTATAAAAATCAAGGAGCCTATCAACTTGGGAATAGCAACAACGCCTTTAATTAAATTTAAGTTTATAATCTTAGGGGTAAAGCAATCTTCCCCTAAATTAATAAACTTAAATATTAAACCTTTAATTAAGCCCTCAACTAACTTAATGCCCATTAATAAAAACTTGGGGGTAAAAATACAAAGAAACACTAAACTTCTAACTCATAAGCACCCTAATCAGGTCTCATAAAATATTAACATATTAAAATAATTAATAGCACCAAGCGCAATTAAAAAAAATGTTTTACGTAATATAATAAATCCCAAAAAACTTAATATGAATGCAAAACGCAAATTGATTCCATAAATTGTTTTATAAGCTTAAAAGCTATACAACCTAAAGCAAGGTCTTAAAAAGCAATAAAAAATATTTAAAAATATTAAACTTAAGCTTATAAAAGCTCCACTTTAAGCAATTAAGGCTAAAAAGCCTTTTAAACACAATAATCTTTATAATACTAAGCCGCAAATAAAATAGCTTCTATTGCTCCCGGCGGAAGATTAAAATCAAAAGCTACCCAAACCCTTAAAAAGGAAAAGGGTGCCTTTAAAATTAAATAATAAAGGTCAAAAGATTAAAATTATAAAACAATTAACGCAACCCAATCATAATATATATTTTATTATAATAAAAGAATTATTAAAAAGCGCATTAAACCCAATAAGCAACCGCAAGCACCTCAAAAACTTTTTGATTATTTATTAGCTTAATTAAAAAAAGGTGCGCAATAATGAAAAGGATTTAAAAGCAGTTTACGCTATAATTGCAGCGTTTGTTTTTAATAATATCAAAATTTGATAACCAATTGCTTTTCCCAAAATTCATTAATCGCAATTTTCAAAAGCATTATTAAATTAAAAAAACCTTTAATACCACCCTTTTAAGAAGCATTTTAAAGCCGGAGCTATTATGGAGATTATTAATTTGGAGTTGCGCAATTGCTAAAAAATAATAAAGCACAGCTACGCCTTTAAGCAATCAATTTTTTTAAAATGGGTCTTTATTTATAAGATAGATTTTAATAATTATTTAATTAAATGTTGCTTTCAAATAATGATTAAAAAGGACTTATAATTTGAAACCTTTATTTTATTAATATATGCCGCAACTTTAGCTGCTTGCTTATTTAAAACCGCCATAGCTATAATAATTTAATTTGATTTGAAAATAAAGCAGTTTAACGTTATTAATGCATTTATTAATATAAAAAAAAATGATTCAGCTGCTTGCGTACGCTATTATCTTCCCAATGAATTTAAATAAAACAAAATATTAATAAAAATCGACCGCGCTCTTTATGAACTTAAAGATTCCTTAGCATTATAATATGGCAACTTTATAATAATTTTTCAAATTCTTAAATTGCTTTCTTATAAAAAGAAGCCTTATATGTTTATAAATAAGCAATGTATAATATTTATGATGTTTTATGTCAATAATATTTAAATGCTATATCATGCTTTAGCAATTTCAAAAGCGCAACTAATAATAAATGAATTAAACTTAGCGTATGAGCTTATTGAAAGACAAAAAATGGCATAATTTTTAAGGATTCAAATTATTAAAAATTAATAGGCTAAAATAGTTTCCTTAATACATAATAATTACATTTAAAAGATTGCTTTGCGTTTTAGATTCGTTAATAAAAGCTGCCTAAGCACCTTATTATTTTATACGAAATTTATTAAGAATCTTAAGAAAGCAATCCTTAAAGAAATTAAGGAATATCAAAAGAAAATTGGTTTAATGCTTTACATTGCGATTATATTGCGCGCAGATGTTGCTTTTGCAGCTTTAAAGCTTTTTCATTTTTTGATTAATCCCTCAAAGGAGCACCTTATTGCTATTAATTAAATAATTCGATATTTTTTCGAAACCCGATTTTTAGCAATAATTTACATTTGCCAAATGCGCGCTTCCCACTTAATCATAGCCTTAAATACTTCCTTTAGCAATAATCTTAAAATTAAATGCTTTTTTTAAAAGTATATTATTATGCTTTTTAATAATTTAATTTTATAAAAAGCAGCTTATTAAAATATAATCACTACTTCAATTATTTAAGCAAAGCTTCTTAAGATTAAACGTACAGCAAAGGAAATTATGGCATTTCAACAATTTTTTTTAGAATTACGCTTAGGCATAAAAGCAGCTTAAACAATCTTCTGCAATAATATTCAAACAATTCGACTAATTGTTGGGGAAAACGAGCGTATCTTAACCAAGCTTCGCCATATTAATATTTAAAATATGTAATTACATCAAAAATATTAAAAGGGTAATTTTTTAATAAAATATTTACCCATAGGCTTTATGCCTGCGAATGAATTCATTAAAAACCTAAGCCGATAAAAATTCAAAGATTTTGTTGCTCTCATTAACTTAATAAATGTATGGGCTTAACTAAAGCAACTTTCTAAAAAAGCTCGTTTTTAAATAGCTTTCTTTTTACACTTTTTATTCTTTTATTTATAATATTTCTTATATTTTTTATTATTTCTTTTAAAAAGCTTTTAATTTTAAATTATTTATATTACTGCAATATTCACAATTGCTTTTAAAATCATTTTATTTTAAAAAAACAAACGCAACGCAAGCTATAATAACAGGAGAATACTTTAAAATAATAAAAAAGGTTCCCAAGCTTTAAAAAAAGCAATTCAATTAATTAAAAGGCCTAAAACAACTCAAACAAGATCACCAAAAAAATTAGCAATTATTTTAATAATCTTAATAATTTATTGCTTTGCAATAGCAGCTTCCTTATCTAAAAAAAAGCGCACCCGAATTCCATCACCCAAAAGGGCACCAAAAAAACTAGCAAGGCCATTAATTGCTCCCAAGCTACGCTTAAAAACAAACAAGCCCGCAGCAACCTTTCCCATCTTAGCCCAAAAGCCAATAAGCAAATCAAATTGCTCCTCCTCCTTCTTCTTCATACCCTTATTATGCTTCTTTTTATTTTAAATTTTTTTATTTATATATAAAAGCAATTAATTAATTGCGTTTTAAAAAATAGATTTAAAATATTTTAATAAAAAAAACAACTTACCATTAATAACCTAGCCAAGGCCATAATAGCAAAAGGGGCCACCAATATTAACACCAAAAGCAACCCAAGCAGCGCAAGCTGCAGAAGCAGCAGGAATAGCATTACCCATTTTTTTTACTGCCAAATAGGCGCTTTTGAGCTTAATCAACTTTTATATAAATTAATATATTTAATTATTTTAAATTAAATAAACTTACTTCAAAAAAAAAGCTCTTATTGCTAAAAGCATCCCAATACTTCAAAAACGCAGCCAAAACACTAAGAAAAAGGGGGCAGCAAGCATAATTATTGCTAGCGCAATTAAAACAATGCAAGCCACCCATAACATCATAATAAAGGCCTATGCCTTTATTTTAAATTGCTCCCTTCATATAACCCCAGCAAAGAACCAATTTTTTTTCATCAGCAACCTTTTCCTTCCAAACCCAACCAATAAAAGCAGCCCAAACAGCCCGCTTACCTAAGGCTTTAGTCAAAGGTCTTTTGGCCTATAAGCAATTAATCAATTATTTAAATAAATTTCATATTCCTTAAATCAAACTTATGGGAAAGAAAATAGCGCTTTTGCAAGCAGATCAACAAAATTCAGCACCCATCTTTGCAAAAAAAGCAATTAATTTGATTGTTTGTTTATTTAATTAATTATAATTAATGTAAATCAAAAGCAAATTGAAAATCGTTCTTTTATTAAAAGCTTTAGGTTTACAAATGAAAAAAAGCAACTCTTTATTTGTATAGCGCAATTGTTTGCCTAATTTTTATCATTTCTAACAACTTGCCTAATAGCCAACCATAATAAAAGCAACTCCCATTATTATTTGACTAAGGGATGTGTTGTATAAGCACAGCTGCAGCTCGCCTAAACTGCTCTCTTGGCACTGCACACTTTTTAAATAAGATTCTGCCATTATATACCGTCTTAAAGAAGCACTTCCCCCTTTCACACTCTTTACTTAGATTTTACTTAATTAATTAACATATTCTATCAATTCAAATGCTCGCAAAGCCTGAGTCTTATCGCGCATATCACTAATTAAACCAATTCTAAAACAGGTCTTATTTTATATTTTAGTTAAAAACTCATAATATTACACAATATTTAAATAATTCCCTTTTAAAAGTGGGGCTTTTAAAACTTCCGGCACTCCCGCACTCCCGCATTCTTAAAGTTTTGTTGCATATCATACAATCAACACCACTTTCTATTACACTCTTAAAGTATTATAAAAGTCACGTTTTAATCACGACGGAATCAAAGCTTGGTCCACGTATTTATGACCAATTAAAAAACAATAAAATTAATAGATTTTTTCATTATTGGGAAAATTAAGCTGATGTAAAAATTTATATGTGTTAAAGTAAATGCCTAAGGCTCCTAAGATTCAAGAAAACGTAGAGACAGCTAAAGCTGTTAATTAAAAAATGAAAAAAAGAATAATAAAAAATAATGGCGGGTTTTTAACCCATTTTATGAGGTTTTATTTGGCTTTTTTTTAAAAAAAAATCTAAAAAATTATTTAGTGGGAAGAAAACTTGCGCTAAGTAATTTTAAATATTTAATATTAAGTTAATAAAATCATTTGATTTATTTATAAAAAATTAGGATTAATTGCTATAAGCAAGCCATAATGGGGCAAAAGGTATAAAATAATTTATAAAAATTATAAACACATTAGCTAAAAATAAATTAATATACAAATTATTCCTTAAGAATTAATGAGTATTTTAGGAAAATAGAACCAACTTACAAAAAAAGAATTGTGAAAAATAGCAGCTGAAAAAGAACAAAAACGCTTATGGTTTAATCATTGCTAATAATATTTAAATATATTAAAAATATTTTACCTCATTAGCCCGAATTTTAGGCATAAATTATGTGACGCTTGCCCTATAAAGACCAGTGCCAGCGTTTAGCAGAGGCCTCACATATCACGTAGGAAGTAATAAAAATAATCAAAATTCTCTTAAAATCTATAACTAAAAAAAAAGGTAAAAAAAAAGGAATTATATATAAAAAACATTATTAAATTAATCTTGCTTAAGCGCTTAGTAATGCCCAATTAAAAAAGCTCCCTTAAATGCCCTTTAATTCATACCATCTGTCATATTATCCCTCCCTCTAAAAAAAGCTTGTCTTCAAGCGTCTATTTATCTCTTTATTTTTATTAAAATAATCATAATTATCTATTTTATCATAAAATGCTTTAAGCTATTAAAATAGCTTTATAAAAGGACTTGCTTGTGTAAAATTATTAAAATGAAACTCTTAAATTTTTGTAAAAGCATATTTAATATTTAAGGCGTTATATTAAATAAGATCAATATTTTAATTTAATTAAAAAACTTTATAAAAAAAGCTATCATGCTGCTTTCAGTAAGTAAGTAAATCCTTAATTTCTTATTCATTATTATTAATAATATTAATTAGCAAAAGTGGCGTAATTTATTAACTTATTAAAAGGTCATTAAAATCTTTCCTAAGCTTTGCCATAAAAAAGACATTATGTACTTTTATATTTGCTAGTAATTTCAGGCAATATAAGCTTCTAACCTTCTTTAATACTTGAAATGGACTATTAATAAAAAAGTCTAATTTCTTTGAAAAGCAAGTAATTAAAAAATAACGCATATCAAGCCAAATAAAATCGTTTATATTAAAATCAATTATGTAATAAAAGCGGTTATAAAATTAGGCCATTTTTGTTTAAGATCTTAAAAAGCTAAACCTAATTATATTTTATACTATGCAATGGCGCATAATATATTCTATAATTTGTTATATATTCAATTTATTAATGGGAAATGCTAAGTTTAGCAAATTGATCTTCTAATCCCAATTAATGTATAATGCATATCCATAAACTACCTCAAATAATAAAAGGCCTCCTAAGAAATCATATAAAAAAACATTTAGGTATAATTCATAATAAATAAAAACTCGGATCAATCATTTTAATAATAAGAAATAAAAGGGCGGAGTCGGCGTTAAAAGTATTAATTATATATTTCAATTTGATTATTCGTTTAAAGGTGGTCAGTTATAAAAAGCTATCTTTTAATGCCAAGAATTGAAGAAAAGGCAATCCAAAAGCTGGAAATGAATTAAGGTTTTTTATTAAAAATAATTCTAATCAAAAGGCTAAAATATTTGTATATATAATATATGTACAACTTTGCAAAATCGCGGGCATTTAAAATCTTTTAGTAGGGAATGCTCACAATTTATTTGCTAAAATGATTAATAAAAACGAGGATATTATTAAATCCATGCTTATTTTTATTAAAATTATAATAATTTATAATAATATATTTCTAAAATCAAAATGGAATGGGGAAAGGTTGGAAAAATCCGGGTTTCTTATTCTAAGGGACTTAAATATATTAATAAGTATGATAATTGTAGCAATATTAATAAACTATCAACATAATGTGCCATATCACTAATATTAAAAAAATAAAGATTGTAAAATCTTTTTAGCATTAGAATAAGCTATATTAATACAATTATGTATTTTTTAAATAAGGAGAATGCGAAAATAAGCAATATTAAAAATTATAAAATAGTTATTGAAAAGTAATAAGTCGCCTTTTATATTAAGCTTATTTAGCTAATTTAATAAAGCTTGCTTTTGCAATGCTTGAAAAAAGGGGGCTAAGCAATTGGCTTTTAATGCTTAATGTATTATTAAAAATGCTAGGGAGAAATTCGCTATTTTAATATTAAAAATAAAACTATTATATTGGCTAAAAAAGCAAAGATTCTTAGCAACAAACACAAAATCTATTTAATCTTTTTATAAGAGCTATTATAAGCGTTATGCTTTTTTAGCAAAGTTTTATTTGTTCAACTCATTTGATTTACAAAAAAGCGCATTTGCTAATAGATTATAAACACTTAGCTAATAAATAATTATAAAATAATAATCGGCCAATAATTCGGCTTATTATGCTTATTAAGCATTTAATTGCTTAAAGATTATAAAGTATTCCAAGGCTTTATGATTTGTAATAATACGAATTTAATAAAAGGTCCTTGTAAGTTTTGCTTTTTAATAAGTAAAAGAGCGCATAATAATAAGTATTTTTTTGTTATGAATAGTATAATTAAGCTTTGCAAAAAGCATAATTTTTTTAAAAAAAGCAATAAGAAACTAATCCTTATTATACTATTAAAAAAGGACTTTTGCAATAACTTCATTACTTGCATTTGTTTTTAAAAAGCAAGGCAAATGTTGCTAATAATGCCAAAAAAGCAAAGCCAATATGAGAATATATTTTAAAAGATTAAAAGCATTTTCGCATTTGTAAATAAAATAAAAGGGAATATTATTTTTTATTAAATAAATAAAAGGTTTTGCTATAATACCATAATTTTTAATAAAACATTTATAAAAATTACAAAACCTAAAAAAAGATTATATACTTTTAATAATGCCAAAATAAATCTAATTGCTAATAATAGCAACTTTCTCAAAATCAATCTTTAATCCAAAAATTAAAATAATAAATCCTAAATATTTTATATGAGTAATACTAACTTACTCTTTTTTAGATTTACTTAAAGGCCTATATTAAAGAGTTTTTAAAAAGCTTTTTTAATATGTAATTAATGTTCCAAAGGATTTTCAAAATAAATAAGAATATTGTTAAAATATATTATATAAAAATTATTAAAATAATTAAAAAAAATATTATTTATATAATGCTAATATATGGCAAGGCCATTAATAAATCCAAATAAAAGAACCTTGTATTTATATGCTCCATATCTTATATAAAATATTATATACTCTTTTAATGCTAAGTTTATTCATATTTAATGGAATGCTTAATGAATGTCTAGTTTAATAAAAATGTGAGCATTGGCTATTTTAGCTAATGTCTTATTAATCAAAGAAAAAAAATATCAATTCTTATAAATAAAGGAATTTAGCACTCGGAAGTCGATACATAACCATAAAAATCCATTCGGCTTTTTAATAAAAAGAATAAAGGCAGCAAATAATACTTAAAATGGTTTAATAAACCCTTTTTCCAAATTATTAATAATATAATCTTTAACAGCTTTAAGCTTTACCATAAATATCTTATATAATAGGGAATATTTGAGAGCTTTTTCTTTTTTGCTTTTTAATTTAATGAAATAATCATATAAATAATGCGGAAGGAATATATTATTTGCTGCTTTGCTGAATATATAAGTTTATTTAGCATATTCAAATGGAATTGCAAATTTAATATTCAATTCAGCTAAGGAAACGGCAAACTGCGCTAAGAATTAATAATAAGCAATAAGCTTAATAATCAAATCATTAATAGCAGCAATAATATCATCTTCCTCGCGTTTTTGCTTAATCAAAAACTTAATCTTTTAAAGCATTATTATAAATATCTTATTCTTAAATTTCCATCTTAATAATAAATTAAATGCCGCAGCATTAATTAAATAAATCTTAATAGATGATTTGCATAAACAAGTCCATTTCCTCAATAAATATCATTAGCAAAAGCCTATTAATAATAAAAAAAGAATATTTATAAATAATTTAAAAAGCTGCTTTTGCATCTTACAAAATAAAGCTATAAAATCACGCAACTGCGTTTAGCATAAGGAAAAAGCAAACTAAGAAATCTCATTACATAATAATGTTAATTTTAATAAGCATAAAAAAAAGGTTCTTATTAAAACAAAGGAAATAATTGACGTGCGCGATAAGACTCAGGCTCTGCGAGCACTTGAATTGATAGAATGTGTTGATTAATTAAGTGAAATCTAAGTAAAGAGTGTGAAAGGGGGAAGTGCTCCCCTAAGGCGGTATACAGTGGCAAAACCCTATCTAGAAAGTGTGCAGTGCCAAGAGAGCAGTTTAGGCGAGCTGCAGCCGTGCCTGTACGACAATAATATAGTCTTTATTTATAAAATCACGCAAAACAAAAACTATGCTTATTATTTGTAACATAGCTTATTTTAAAGCGATGTTTTTATTAATGTTTATACTACTTTTATCGCTATTTTGCACCTAATTCAATGGCCTTTCCATATCTTAATATATACAAAAATATGGAAATATAGCAAGGACAAAAATAATAACAAAAATAAATTTAACAACAATAATTATTAACACAGCTAATTAAGCTTAAAACCAGGATAAACAATAATAATAGCTATTAAAATCAATATTTAGCTTTATCATTAAATAAAAAGAAGAAGAAAAAACATGTCCTAATAATGGTTTAATTAACAAAGGCAAAAGGGAAGGTCCTTCCCTTAAAATCTCTATTATTTCATTATATCGTATTAAAAGAAAGGCTACTTTGAAAGCTGCTTTAAAGGTTGTTTTATTATACAAAATCCAAAAGGCATTAAGATTAAATTATACTTGCTTTTTTAATAAAATAATAGCAGGAATAATATTAATATTAATAAAAAACACATAATTAATAAAGAAAAAGCCATAACCTTTTTCATCATTTTTTTATTATAATTATTAGTTTATAAAAAGCAAGAAAAGAAATGCCAAAAAGATTGCCTTTGTAATTAAATAAAGATTAATAAAAATCAAATAATTTAGCACTTTTAATTTCATCAAATTAAGCATCACATTTACTTTAATATTAATTAAGCTTTTAATCTTATTATTCAATGTTCTTTTAATAGCGCTATTAAATGCGATAATGGCAAAGATTTTGAATTTTAATTAAAATGCTATAAATGGCAATTGAAAAAAAGGCTTTCAATTAAATAATGCGTTTTTTAATAGCATTAAAAAGAACTTAATATTTTAATAGCCATGCTCTTTCAAAAATTACATCATAATATTCTAATCAAATAATAAGAAAAGGAATAAAAGCTTGCAAACGCTTATCCACCATCAAATTCAAAATAATATAATAATTGATTTTTTTACTATTGGCATCATTAAAGCCTTTAATAATAATAGCGCTTAATAAAAGATAAATTAAAAATTTTAAAGAAAAAAAAAGATTTCAAAAAAGTGCAATTAATAAAACAATAACCATTTGCTTCAAAATCAAAAAATGCAGGTAGCTTATATAATAATCCATTCTTAATAAAGGTTATTTAAATAATAAAAGATTATCCTTTAAAAAGCTTTATTAAATTAAAATATTGCATATTTTTTAATATACTTAAAAAGGAGTCTTTTCTTAAGCTTGGCCTTTTACTAAAGGAAGTAGCATTTGCCCCTTAATAACATCCTTATTATCATTCTCAAATTAATTATTAAAGGAATAGCCAGCGTCAATCTTATTAATTTTATAAAAAATAAACGGTTACTAAAATAATTATGTAATATAATTACAAAATGCATTTGCTAGTGATTAGGCGTAAAGGGTATCAGCATATGCAAAAGGGATTAATGGTTTTTGGTATTGCTATTAAAATTAAAAACTTTTTCATTTATAATATCCTTTTGCCTTATAATTGATGTAATTATAAAAGGGAATAAGAGATTAAGAAATCGTATTTATGATTTATTAAAAGTTCAACTTAATAAAGGTTAAAAATTCGAAAATCAAATAAAAAGTCCACTCAACTAATTAGCTTTGGTTTTTAGCTTAAATTGCTTTTATATATTCTTTTAATAATCAAAAAGTCTTATATTACTAAAACAATTGCTTGCATAATTAGGGGGAAAGCTTATCTTGCAAATTCATCTTTAAAACGGATTTATTATTAATGCCGGCAATGCAAGCAAAATTTTTAAAATTATAATAAAAGCTTTAAAAGGAGCTTTGATAATTCATGCAAAAAGCGGAATATTTGAAATAGGCTATTTATTTATTATAAGAATTAAATAAGAATAAAACAAGTTGCTTTATTAAATCCAAGGTATTCATAAGCATATCATTTTCATTAAATTCGGGTTTTAAAAAGGCTGGTTTTAAAAATGTTTATGCCATTCCTTTGGTTTAATTTAATAACTAATCCTTTTTATATTCCTTATCAATAAAATAAGTAGCATAATAACGCAAAACATTATGCACTTAAATCTCCCATAATTTTAAAAAATACTTAATACCATTAAAAAGTTTATTTAAAAGGTTTAAAATCTTTTTAATACAAATAGCATAAAACATAAAAAAAATTCCAAAAAAAACGGGACTTAAAAGATATTTTTAAAAAGGGGACAACATAAAACATTATTATAATAATAATTTAATTCGCTATTATCTTTATCATTATTGTTACCAAAATTAAAGGCAGCAATGGTTTGCTTACCTTTATTTTTAATAAAAATATTAATATTTTTCTTAATAAAAAAGAAAAAAGTAAATAAAAAAGGGCTATTTTTTAAAAAAAAAAACTTAAAAAAAGCATAATTCTTGCTAAGGCATTAAAGTTATTTTTGTATTATAAATAAATCCTTACCCATTTGCTTAAAACGCTTTATTTTTTTATTTAGCTTTTTTTATTTTTTTTCATTGTTTATGTATTTGTAATAATTTGATTACTTTAAAAAATAAGCTATGCCATACTAAAAAAAAAAGAGGATTAGGAGAAAAATCTCATAAAAAAAACAAATAAAGCAAAGGCAAAAAACATATCGGCGTTTTTTATTAAAAAGTGCTTTGCTATAAAAGGTTTAAACTTTATATAATATATTAAAAATACGTTTATATAAAAAGGGATATTATTTCTTTAGTTTAATTAAATCAAAAAAGCATAAAAAGGGAAAGCTAATGTTATCAACTTTTTTAGGTTTATTGATTATTTAAATGCCATTTATTAAATTATACTTAATATAGGCCTTCTTTATAAAGAATTCTTTTTATAATAAAAATTTATAAAGGAATAAGAAGGGGGGAAGATATTTATTATCTTCCCAAACAAATTAAAAAGAATTATAAATAATATAACGCTTGCCTTATAAAAACCAGTGCCAGCGTTTAGCAAAGGCCTCACATATTACATAAAAAATAATAAAAGTAATCAAAATTCTTTTAAAATTTATAACTAAAAAGGAAAAAAGATAAAAAAGAAAAAGGAATTATGTATAAGAAGTATTATTGAGTTAATCTCGCTTAGGCGCTTAGTAATGCCCAATTAGGAAGGCTCCCCTGAATGCCCTCTGATCCGTACCATCCGTCACAAATTAATTATATAAGATTATGGCAGTAAAGCCAAATTACTACGTTTAAAAAATATTTTAATCAAGGATTTTTATTAGAAAGATTTCTTTATATAATAATTAGCTGCAATTAGAAATTATTATTTAATTATGGAAATTAAAATTAAAAAGATTATGCTTAAGGTAATAATGGATTTCAAAGCGTAAAGAAATTTTATATTGTTTATTATTATACTTTAATATTTATTATTTAGTAAAATTAGAAAAAAAGAATAGATATGCTTTTATATTTATAAATAAAGAAGCTGCTGTTAAAAAATAAATTAATATTAAGATGAAGAAAATACATATAAGTATTGCAGGCTATTTTAAAATTATTTAATTTAATATTATAAAAATTACAATACATAATATTATTTTAAGATTATTATCAATGCAAAAGTATAACCCAAAAATCAATTAGGATATATAATAGTTATTGTTTAATTATGACAAGAATTGCTATTATAATAAAGCAAGAAAATTAACCATTTAAAAGGTTTGCGCTATTTTTAAGAAATAAATTAAATATTAAAGCAAAGGTCCCTTAATAAAAAATATATTATTAACATATATTAAGTTTATGGCATTATTTAAAAGAATTAAGCATTAAAGCTTTGCCCAAACATTAAAATTATGATTATTAAATTAAATTAAATTATTATTAAATACAAAGCTAATATTTCAATTATTTAAAAAATATTTTGCTTTTGATTTAATAGCAATTAAGTAATATATTAATAAGAATTTAGTAAAAGGGTTTATTTAAGAATTTAAATTCTTATAAGAAAGTAATATTCTTTTTACTAAGACAAAAGATGAAAAACAATAAATGTGCATTAATTATTATTGATTAAATAATGCCATTAAAAAGAACTATTATGCATTTCTATTAACTAAAGAATTATATAATAAGCTTATAAAAGCCAAAATCTTTACTTAAATAAACCTATGAAATCCGTATAATTTTATTAAAATAACATTTAAAAAAAATAGCATTTCACATAAGGTTTAAATATTATAAATATATAATCATGCTCTTTAATTTCATAAATGCATTAGTTATATTTTAGCATTTAATTAATAATATTTTGTAATAATATTTAAATAATATTTACATATGTTATTTAAATAATATTTTAATTTATTTTAAAAATAAGGATTAATATATAAAAAACATGATTATAATTTTTAAGAAATTGAAAAAGACATTATTACTTTTAAAGCTAAACAAGTGCAATTTCTATGTAAAGGAAGTTGTGTTTTTGGGTTATGTGATAATTATTATTAAATTAGTAATGAACTTTTAAAAGAATTTAAGCTATTATTAATTAAATAAAACTTATAAATGTTAAAAAGGTATAATCATTTTCAAGGTTTGCTAATTTTTATTAATGGTTTATTAAGCGGTACTTATTGGTTGCAGGCCTATTTATAAAATTAGTTTATAAGGATAAGGATTTTAATTAAATAAAGGATTATTAAATAGCGTTTAATGCTTTAAAGGAAGCTTTTATCAAAAGCTTAGTTTTTATCTTTTTTATTTTTGATAAGGAAATATGGGTAAAAATGGATTTTTTTAATTATGTTATTAGCGTTGTACTTAGCTAATTGGGTAAAAATGGCAAATAATAACCAATTGCTTATCATTTGTGAAAGCTATTTTTAACAAAACTTAATTATAATATTTATAATAAAAAGCTGCTAATTATAATAAATGATATGCGCAAATAAATGATGTATTTTAAAGGCGCTATTTATAAAATGCAAGTATTAATAAATTATAAGAATCTTTTTTATTTTATTGTAATAAAGAAATTTAATAAGCGGCAAGTCTGCTAATATAAAAAAAATTTAATATTTAATTTTTGCATTTTTTATATTAAAAGAATAAAAAATGCTAAGGCAAATGCTTTAGGCAAAATTTTTTTTTTTATAAATAAAACTTATAAATCTTATACTATGCTTTAGCAGAATAGCAACTTATTGGTTCTTAATTATTAATAGCTGGCAATTATAAGCTAGATTATACAAATTTTTTGAAAAGATTGTGCCAATAATTTGATTGTAGCTAAATAATAAAAATAATTAAGCAAATGATTCTTTTTTATTTTAAGTAAAACTTTTTTTTATTAAAAATGAGTTTATCTGCCTATTTAAGATAAAATAAAGTTTGTTATAAAATATTATAAGCTGCTAGCCCATGATTATTAAAGGATTGCTAAAACATTATTTAAGCTTTTTAGGGAATATTATTTTTTAGGAATAAGAAAGGTAATTAAGGATATGGTATTTTTTTGTGATATATGCATTTGGAACAAAGTAACCTATTATGCTTTATATAGGCTTATAAAATTATTTATAATGCTATTATGCTTATGAAAATCAATTGCTTTGGACTTTGTTATTTAATATTATTTTTAATAAATTTAATTATAAAAATTATATATAATTTAATTTGTGTAATTATGAATAGGTTTATTAAGTATGCGTATATGATATTAGTGCTAGGAACCTAAAACGCTATTAATATAGCATAATAATTTTTGCAAATAATGTTTGCAAATTATAAAATATTAAATAAGGTTATTTTAAATAAAAATAAGTTATTTATTTCAAAGTTTTAAATTTTTTTTATGGCATTTTTAGAAATAAAGCAAAAAATGTTAATAGCTTTTTATTTCAAATAAATGCATAAATAAAATGAATTAATTAAATAATGGTGATTTATTTTTAATATTATGTGAATTATAAATAAGATAATTGGGTTTAATTATTTTTATTTGCTTAATTTATTGACAGCTTTAGCTGTCTCTACGTTTTCTTGAATTTTAAGAGCCTCAGGCATTTACTTAACATATGTAAATCTTTACACCAGCTTGATTTTCCCAGTGGTAAAAAAATCTGTTAATTTTTGCCCTCCTCTGATTGGTCATTAATACATGGACCAAGCTTTAAATGCTTTGTGATTAAAACATGACTTATAAAAGAGGTTATAATAATAAAAGGTGGTGTTGATTGTACGATATGCAACAAAACTTTGAGAGTGCGGGAGGGAGTGCGGGAGTGCGGGAAGTTTAAAAAGCCCCACTTTTAATAAGGAATTTATTTAAAAATCATATATCATTATGAGTTTTTAAGTAAAATATAAAATAAGACCTGTTTTAGAATCAGCTTAATTAGCTTATTAAAATAGCCTTTTTAAATTTTTAATAATTATTATAATTATAAAAATATTAATTATTAAAGAATTATTTTTAAAAAAGAATTATTTAAAAGTCGTGCATCACTATGAGTTTTTAAGTAAAATATAAAATGAGACCTATTTTAGAATTAGCTTAATTAGCTTATTAAAATAGCCATTTTAAATTTATAATAATTATTATAATTATAAAAATATTAATTATTAAAGAATTATTTTTTAAAAAAATTATTTAAAAGTCGTGCATTACTATGAGTTTTTAAGTAAAATATAAAATGAGACCTGTTTTAAAATCAGCTTAATTAACCTATTAAAATAACGTTTTTGGATTTATAATAATTATTATAATTATAAAAATATTAATTATTAAAAAAGATTTAATTTTATTTTATTTAAAAGTCGTGTATCATTATAAGTTTTTAAATAAAATATAAAATAGGTCTATTTTAAAATTAGCTTAATTACCTTATTAAAATGTCTTTTTTAAATCTATAATAATTAATATTATTATAAAAATATTAATTATTAAAAAAGCATTTTGAATTTATTGATATTTAAAAGTCATATATTATTGTGAGTTTTTAAGTAAAATATAAAATAAGACCTATTTTAAAATCGGCTTAACTAGTTTATTAAAATGGCCTTTTTAAATTTATAATAATTAATATTATTATAAAGATAATAATTATTAAAAAAAATTATATGATTATAATTAAATTAATTTTTATTTTATTATAATATATAAGTTAATAAACGGCTATTTATAAGAAATATAATTAATAAAAGTTATTAACATAAAAGAACATATTTAAAAATAAAAATATTATTATTATAATTTAAATATTAAGCTTAATATATAATTAAAAATAAATATTAAAAATTTACCTTAATGATTTCTTTTTATAAAAAATCGATTTTAAAACTAATTAATATATATATAATATTACTTATTAAACTATTAAGTAAATTATAAAATAAAATACTTATTAAATTATTTATGAAACTTAATAGTTTAATAGTTTAATAGTTTAATAATTTAATAATTTAAAGCTTTTTTAATATAATTATTATTAATACACAGGCCATATTACTTATAATATTATTACTTTTAATATTACCACTTTTAATAATATTATATTAGAGTTAAGTAACATTAAAGCTGTCACCTATTAATCTCTGATTGGTCCCCTAGTATATAATAGCGCGGATTAAGAAATTATTAAAGAATTGCTATTTTATATGAATTATGGGTATAACCTTATGGCATACAACTTATTAATAGCAGATTAAGAAATTGCGCAAAAAGCTATGTTTTAAGAAAATAAGCTTAAATAATTGTATAAAAAATTATTAGCTAATATTTTATTTATAGCATAAAAATTAGCCATTTATTATAATTTAAAACATAGCATAGGACTAATGCTTAAGGAGGGGGACAAAGTTTACTTACTTTGAAAGAATATTGCAATCAAATAATCAAATTATAAATTAAATCACAA
This sequence comes from Helotiales sp. F229, assembly GCA_002554605.1. Classification (NCBI taxonomy): domain Eukaryota; kingdom Fungi; phylum Ascomycota; class Leotiomycetes; order Helotiales; species Helotiales sp. F229. The sequence continues at coordinate 5,276,699 of MXAW01000004.1, read as the reverse complement.
AAAGCTAAAATCATTTAAGATTGCAAAAGTTAAAGGATTAATTAATTTTTAATTAGCGCTTTTAAAAATAATAAATATTTGTTTGATATTTTTTTTAATTAATATTATTAGGGGCATTACCTGCTTTTGTTATTAAAATATAATTAATTAATTTGAATATTGAGTATAAAATTAAAATGGGTTTGGATTATTAGTACTTCTACGGCATTATTAAACATTTAATTAAATGAAAGCGGTATTTATAATTAAAAAATACTTGAAAACCCAAGTTTAATCTTTATTGCTTTGAGTTATTTCAAAGGTTTTATTAATAAAACCCAAGTTTTTTTTAAAAAAGAATCCCCAAAATTTGGCAATGCTTTATTAGCATATAAAAGGTTAGGCAACGCATTGCCAGATTAAAAAATAAGAAAAGCATATTGCTTTTACTTTTTTACCTTCTGTGCTTTTACCCCCCCCCTTTTTTCAACAGCATTTAATTTGTTTAAAGTTTTTAAACTACAGTAAAGCATTTTCCTTTTCTTTTTATTAAATTCTGCTTAATAAAGCTTAAGCTTACAAATATGAGCAAAGCTAGCTATGGCCGCTTTAAAAGCCATATCCCTTTTGAACTTTAAATGATTTTCTTTTATTTATAAGCTTTAAAAATCATCAATCAAAATTTAAAGGGCATTATATTTCTTATAATGCTGGGATTTTTTATTTAAAATTATATAATTATAATAATAACGGATATAATTAAAATAAGGCATTATAGGGGAATTATAAAAATTAATTATTTTAACAAAAGTTATGTATTGTTTATATTTGGTAGTTTTGAAAAACATAATAAAAAAAGAAAATAGCCATAGGCTATTATTAATATTTTTTTTGGCATATTTAAGCATAAGAATTATACTAAGCTAAAAGGGGAATAGTATTATAAACATATTTAATAAGGGTATTACATATGTTTTGGCTTTGAGGCTTGGCAACCTATATTATATAAAAAAGCCAAAATTAAAAAGTATTACAAAGATAAGGATTATATAATAATTAAATCCTTTTAAGGCTTTAAGATTTAAGCCTTTAAGAGCCCTGGGGCTTAAGGCTTTAAAAGAATTTAAAGAAATAAAGGTTTTATATAAAATTAGCATATCTACTATTAAATAAAAGTTTTATGCTTAATTTAAATAATATCCTTACTTATATTAATAAATGTTTTTTTATATGTAATACACCTATTTTTTAATTATTAAAATCAACCAGCCTTCCTGTTTTACCCAGTAAATACACAACTGTTATATGGGGCTTCCCCTCGCTATAAGAAATATACCAGCTGATTTCTATTAATAAATCTGCCAGTACTTATAAAGTCCCCCCTACGGGTGATTATGGTTCGGGAACTCTACTCATTTGTTAACCTATAGATTTCTACCAATAGAATTCTACTAATAGATTTCTACCCATAAAAAATTAGTATAATTTTTACTGGCTTACAATTCCCCCTACAATCCCAAAACAAAATAATACTTTAAGCATAAACTATGAACGACTAGTAGATTTTTATTGAACTCATGATTAATGGAAAATTTTCGGCTTTTATCCTAAATAAATTTCTATATCCTTTCTCCCCTTTCTCAAAAACTTTTACTTAAGTCAAATTAGGTTACTAAAATTAAAATGACTTTACTCTTCGGCGACAAATGGGACCTTGACTTTAGTGCCTTTACTTATAACAAATAGTGTTGGCACAATTCAGGCTGCAATTGCTTTTCAATGCATTATCACGTGAGAAATGCAATCAATTTGTTCACTAATTAGTTTGCTTGGGTAATAAGATGCCCAGGAACATTAGACGGACGAAACTCACGAATGTAGCACTCGAAGCGATGATGGGAATGGATACCGCGACATTCTTGAGTCTCCACGTTCGTCGAGCTACAACCATGAGCGCGACGGCAGTCGAACTGCTCGCAGTAGGAGAAGAAGTAGCGGGAAAAGTCGCAGCAACCGGTCATTCTGAGCTTGTGGGAAAGAGGGACGAGGTGGATTTTTACGATCATAGTGAATATCATGCTGGTTCATGAATAAATGCAAACAAAATTTGGCTTCCAGCCTTCCACATCTTCAATTTAGATAGCCCTGCCTGTTAACATGACCGCTATCAGCAGGAGTGTGTACACTTTGCTAATATGCTCTCTCTCTCTAAACGAATTTGCAGACCAAGTTGACTCTGCCGGTGAGGGCATCGTGGTCAATCTCGCCTCGCTTCGGTGGCTGTGACCAATCACCTGTCTTGAGCTTCACCACTCGGCTACCACTTCCAAAGCGTCAAATTGGCTGGCCGGGAAACCGGTATGTAGTGAGGGGCGCTTGACTCCAAAACCGTTTCCTCGAAGAGCAACCATCTGCAATCTATATTAAGATTTCGGTAAATGCCTTGATCAAACGAGGTCTCGTGTGTGGTTAGTAGCAAGTGAGCTTGAAGATTATTCCTCCAAGTGTTCAATGTCCTATCGTCGGCGACTGAAGCGAGACCTGCTGGGACACGAGAGTTGTTGGGGGTTAGTCGGGGTGAGAGAATGAGATGGGATTTACTGTTGTGGAGTGTTGGCTGCCTGTTCTACCTCCATGTCCAGTCGTCTTGTGGCAATATTTCTCTGGGGGTTTGGTCGCTGTTTTACGCGGGCTCCAACCCCCCACACCTCATCACGTGTATCGTCCCAAGGCGCCTGGCGGCTAATTGTCGCAGCGTTCAACATCTAAACCTTTTTTGTTTTTCTGATCCCAATTCTTAATTCTTTAACTTCATCCCCCCCCGTTTAGGGGTAGCCTTAGGTCAGTTATCATAGCACTACCCATTATTCGTGCTCACATACATACCTTCCCTTATCCCCATCCCCATTCCCACATACATACCCTCCCCATCCCTATCCTCACCCCCCTTCTCCCTTCTCTCACCTTTTGACTCAGCACCTCGCACAACGACATTTTACTTTCGGCTTCCCCACTACAAAACTAAATAATCCTTCTTTTTTTTATAATACAGTAGCTGGCCACAAGTCTATCCGATTCGCTTAAATCGCTAATTCCCTTATCACAACTTATTATCTTATTTAACTTATTAATTAAGTAAAATTAAAGCTATTCACAATACAATTAAAACATTTAATAACTAAGTATTCAATTAATGATTTTATTAACTTAATATTTTATATACCACCTATTTACGGCCTTTATAACGTCTACCCGCTTTTACATCCCCTTTACTAGTTTATTTAAAAGCTCTGGTGCCAACGTTTCCTACGCTTTTTATGCACATTCTATTATAAAATCCATTATGGCTTAATTATTCCCTATACCTTTAAGCTCAGGATGTGCTTTATTGATTTCTATTTTTAATATATTTTAAAGGTTTTTAATAGGGTTTAAGTCGGGCGAATATAGCGACTAAGGCATGACTTTTATCCTTATCTTTGTAAAGAACGCCGTGACTTTATGAGCCTTATATATAGGCGCATTATTTTATATAAAGATGTTATTGTGTTTAAGGATTATAAGAAAGTATTTGGTTAAGACCTTGAGGTAAACTTTAACTATGACGCCCCCCTTTTTCACGTTTTAGTCCCCTTCTATTACAACTAAATCACTCTTATACTTAAAGCCGAATGCTGCCTAGAACATTTATGTCTTGCCTTTTAAAGGCTTAGTTTAAATTACCCAAATTTCTAAAGCTTTACTTATAAGCGTTGACGTGTAATTAGTAAAGGCGCATTACTTATAAAAGGAGGGGAAAGTTATCCCGCCGTTAATATACCCACTTAATGGCGCCTCCTTTCCTACGCTTAATTAAACACTCATTAAACTATTATAACCTTCTCCAAAACTCTATTGACTTCCCATTGTACTTTAAAGCCCATTACATATGTAGTAGGGCATACTCTGTTGTGAGGAATGACCTCTACTTTGCCCTTCACTTTTATATACTCGATTTTTTAAGGTATTAATAAACCGTCTTTTTAAAAAAAATACGGCGCGTAAGAAATAAAAAGTTATTGGGTAAAAATCTTAGGATTAACTATAATTACACGTTATATAAGTCAGTGATCCCTAAGAATAAGGACGGAGGGTGTACTAGTGCGTGTGGAAGTAATATAAGAGGTTTAGTAAGACGCGTTCTTATAAATCTTTTGACAAGTTGAATTGTCTAGCTTTTTTAGGCGTATAATCGCTGTAAATTTGATGCCATGATCTCGTGCACTTATTATACGAGATCTTATATTAGGAGAACCCTCTTTTAAGAATTGTTGTGGTGTTTTTAAAAGCCGTATTATTATGTAAGTTAGAAGGTTTAACGCGTAAAAACGCGATTATTTAAACGAATCGGATAGACTTATGGCCACTAACTGTAGTTGCTAAGAATTATGCCACAATTAATTTACGGCTGCCCTTAACCTTAAAGTTAAATCTTAAACGCCTTAATAATCATATTAAATATTATTGATTTAAATTAAAAATTTAATTATGCCCCCTTAAATATTATTAAAATTTAATTGATTAATATAATAAAACGATTATTAAGCCTAATTATACTAATAATATAAAAAACAATTTTTAAAATATTATTAATAAAATTAACAGATAAAAAAGTAAATATTTAATTTATAATATAAAATATATAATTGATTTAATTTTAAAGTTAAGTTTTATGCCTATTTACTTAAAGATTTATATTAGCACTTTATAATCTAAAACTATTTAAAAGGGACCTTAATAACATTTATTATTCACATTTATAAAATAAATTAGGTAAAAGAAATTACAATTCATTAATATTATTTACGATTTAAAATGTTTTTAGTTAAAAAAAATGGCCAGTATATAAATATTAATAATGCTAAAAAAGCTTTCGTAATATAAGCACTTATTTTTAATCCTTAATTTAACCCAAAAATGCTAATATTTATTTAATATATTTATAGTCCTTTAACAAAGGATTACGATTTTAATATTATAATTAAAAAAATCCTATTTTTAATATTAATAACCTCTTATTTTTGTTTAATTATCACTAAGCATACAACACTTTTACCTTGCTTATAAAACGACATTATATGTGACGGATGGTACGGATCAGAGGGCATTCAGGGGAGCCTTCCTAATTGGGCATTACTAAGCGCTTAAGCGAGATTAATTTGATGATGCTTTTTGTACATAATTTCTTTTTTTTCTTATTTTCTTTTTTTCTTAATTATAGATTTTAAGAGAATTTTTATTATTTTTATTATTTTTTATATAATATGTGAGGCTTTTGTTAAACGCTAGCATTGGTTTTTATAAGGCAAGCGTTATATTATTTATAATTCTTTTCAATTTGTTTAGGAAGATAATAAATATCCTTCCCTTTTCTTATTTTTTTATAAATTTTTATTATAAAAAAAGTTTTTTTTATAAAAAAGGCTTATATTAAGTATAGCTTAATAAATGGCATTTAAATAATTAATAAACTTAAAGAAGTTGACGACATTGGCTTCCCCTTTTTATGCTTTTTTGATTTAATTAAGTTAAAGAAATAATATCCCTTTTTATATAAACGTATTTTTAATATATTATATAAAATTTAAACCTTTTATAATAAAGCACTTTTTAATAAAAAACGCCAATATGTTTTTTGCCTTTGCCTTATTTATTCCCCTTATGGGATCTTTTTTCTAACCCTTTTCCTCCTTTGGCATGGCATAGCTTATTCTTTAGGGTAATCAAATTATTATAAATACATAAATAATGGAAGAGATGAAGAGAAAGCTGGATAAAAAAAAAGAAAGCGTTTTAAGCAAATGGGTAAGGACTTATTTATAATGCAAAAATAGCTTTAATGCCTTAATAAGAATTGTGCTCCTTTTAAGTTTTTTTTTTAAAAATAGCCCCTTTTTATTTTTTTATTTTTTTTATTAAGGAAAATACCAGTGTTTTTATTAAAAATAAGCATAAGTAGATTATTATTGCCCTTAATTTTAATAATAATAGTAATGGAAATGATAGCAAATTAAGCTATTATTATAATAACGTTTTATGTTATTCCCTTCCTAAAAATATCTTTTAGGTTTTGTCTTTTTTTGAAATCTTTTTTATGTTTTATGCTATTTGTATTAAAAAGATTCCAAACCTTTTAAATAAATTTTTAATAATATTAAGTATTTCCCAAAGCTATGGGAAATTTAAATGTATAATGCTTTGCATTATTATGCCATTTACTTTATTAATAAGGAATATAAAAAGAATTGGCTATTAAATTAAGTTAAAGAAATAGCATAAATATTCTTAAAACCAGCTTTTTTAAAATCCGAATTTAATAAAAATGGTATGCTTATAAATGCCTTGAATTTAATAAAGCAATTTGTTTTGTTTTTATTTAATTTTTATAATAAATAAATAGCCTGTTTCAAATACTTCGCTTTTTGCATAAATTATTAAAGCTTTTTTTAAAGCTTTTATTATAACTTTAGAATTTTTGTTTATATTGCCAATATTAATAATAAATCCGTTTTAAAGATGGATTTGCAAAATAAGCTTCCCCTTTGGCTATGTAAGCAATTGTTTTAGTAATATAAGACTTTTTAATTATTAAAAAAGTATGTAAAAGCAATTTAAACTAAAAACTAAGGCCAATTAATTAAGCGAACTTTTTATTCAATTTCCGAATTTTTAGCTTTTATTAAGTCGAACTTTTAATGAATTATAAATACGACTTTTTAGTTTTTTGCTTTTTTTTATAATCACATTAATTATAAGGCAAAAGAATATTGCAAACAAAAAAGCTTTTAATTTTAATAATAATACCAAAAATTATTAACCCCTTTTGCGCATGCCAATACCTCTTGCGCTTAATCACCGGTAAATGCATTTTGCAATTACATTATACAATTATTTTAGCGACCTTTTACTTTTTATAAAATTAATGAAATTAATATTGGCCGTTTTTTTAATAATCAATTTAAGGATAATAATAAAAATGCCGCTAAAAGGCAAATGCTACCTTTTTTAGCAAAAGGCCAAGCCTAAGAAAAGACTTTTTTTTAAGTATATTAAGAAATATGCAATATTTTAATTTAATAAAGCTTTTTAAAAAATAATCTTTTATTATTTAAATAACCTTTATTAAAAATGAATTATTATATAAGCTATTTGCATTTTTTTATTTTGAAGCAAATAGTTATTATTTTATTGATCGCACTTTTTTGAAATCTTTTTTTTTTAAACCTTTAATTTACCTTTTGCCAAGCGCTATTACTATTAAAGGCTTTAATAGTGCCAATAGTGGAAAAATCAGCCATTATATTACTTTAAACCTGATAATGAATAAGCGCTTGCAAACCTTTACCCCTTTTTTTATTATTTGATTAAAATATTATAATATAATTTTTAGAAAAGCATGGCTATTAAAATATTAAGTTCTTTTTAATACTGCTAAAAAACGCATTATTTAGCCAAAAGCCTTTTCTTTAATTGCCACTTATAGCATTTTAATTGAAATTCAAAATTTTTACTATTATCGCATTTAATAACGCTATTAAAAGAACATTAAACAATAAAATCAAAAGCTTAATTAATATTAAAGTAAACGCGATGCTTAATTTGATAAAGCTAAAAGTGCTAAATTACTTGATCCTTATTAACTTTTATTTAATTACAAAGGCAATTTTTTTAGCATTCTTTTTTTTGCTTTTTATAAATTAATAATTATAATAAAAAAAATGATGAAAAAGGTTATGGCTTCCTTTTTATTAATTACATTATTTCCTATTAATATTAATATTATCCTTATTATTATTTTATTAAAAAAGCAAGTACAATTTAATTTTAATGTCCTTTGGATTCCGCATAATAAAACAATTTTCAAAGCAGCTTTTAAAGCAGCCTCTTTTTTAATACAATACAATAAGATAATAAAGATTTCAAGGGAAGGACCTTCCCCCCTGCTTTCGTCGATTAAATTACTATTAAAATATATTATTCTTTCTTTTTTTTATTTGATAATAAGGCCAAACGTTGATTTTAATAGCTATCATCATCGCTTACCTTGGTTTTAAGCTCAATTAGCTATATCAACAATTATTACTATCAAATCTACTTCCGCTGTTATTTCCGCCTTTGCCACATTTTCATATTTTTGTACATATTGAGATATGGAAAGGCTATTAAACCAGGTGCAAAATAGCAATGAAAGTAGTGCAAATACTAATAAGAATATTGCTTTAAAATAAGCTGTATTATAGATAATAAGCACAATTTCTGTCTTGCGTAATTTTATAAATAAAAATTATGTTACCCCTTTTATCCCAACAAAAACCTTTTTTTTATGCTTATTGAAGTTGATATTATTATATAATGAGACCTTTTAGTTCGCTTTTTTCTCACATCAAATGCAATTGCATAACTTTATAATTTTATTTTACAAAATGCAGAAGCAGCTTTTTAAATCACTTATAAATACCTTCTTTTTTTTATTAATAGGCTTTTGCTAACAACATTTATTAAGAAAATGAACCCGTTTATGCAAATCAGCCGTTGAGATTTATTTAATTAATGCCGCAGCATTTAATTTATTATTAAAATGGAAATCCAAAAATAAAATATTTATAGTAATGCTTTAAAAAATTAAGTCTTTAATTAAGCAAAAATGCGAGAAAAATAATATTACCGCTGCTATTAATAATTTGATTATTAAGCTTATTGCTTATTGTCAATCCCCAGCGCAATTTGCCGTTTTTTTGGCTAAATTGGATATTAAACCTGCAATTTTATTTGAATATGCTAAATGGATTTATATATTTAGTAAAGCAGTAAGTAATGTACTCTTTTTGCATTGTTTATATGATTATTTTATTAAATTGAAAGGCAAAGGGGAGAAAGCTTTTAAGTATTTCTTGTTATATAAGATATTTATAATAAAGCTTAAAGCTATTAAAGATTATATTATTAATAATTTGAAAAAAGGATTTATTAAATCATTTTAAGCATTATTTGTTGTTTTCATTTTTTTTATTAAAAAGCCAAATAAATCTTTATAATTGTATATTAATTTTCGAATGCTGAATTCCCTTATTTATAAAAATTAATATCCCCTTTTTTTGATTAATAAGATATTAGCTAAAATAGCCAATGCTTGCATTTTTATTAAACTAAACATTTATTAAGCATTTTATTAAATACAAATAAACTTAGCATTAAAAAAATATATAATATTTTGCATAAGATATGGAGCATATAAATGCAAGGTTTTTTTATTTGGATTTATTAATGGCCTTGCCATATATTAGCGCTATATAAACAATATTTTTTTGATTATTTTAATGATTTTTATATAATATACTTTAATGATATTCTTATTTATTTTAAAACCCTTTTGAAACATTAATTGCATATTAAAAAAGTTTTTTAGAAACTTTTTGATGCAGGCCTTTGAATAAATTTAAAAAAGAATAAGTTTACTATTATTTATATAAAATATTTAGGATTTATTATCTTAATTTTTAAATTAAAGGTTGATTTTAAGAAAATCGTTATTATTAGTAATTGAATTTATTTTAGCATTATTAAAAGTGTACAATTCTTTTTTAGGTTTTGTAATTTTTATAAATGTTTTATTAAAGATTATAATATTATAACAAAATCTTTTATTTATTTAACAAAAAACAATATTCCCTTCCGCTTTATTTGCAAATACAAAAATGCTTTTGATTTTTTAAAACATATTCTTATATTAATTTTACTCTTTTGGCATTATTAGCAGCATTTGCCTTGCCTTTTGGAAATGGATGCAAGTAATGGAGTTATTGCAGGGGTCCTTTTTTACTAATATGATAAGGACTAATTTCTTATTGCTTTCTTTTTAAAAACTATGCTTTTTGCAAAGCTTAATTATGCTGTTTATAATAAAGAGATGCTTGCCATTATGGGCTTTTTTACTTATTGAAAAGCAGAGCTTATGGGGATTTTTTATTAAATTCGTGTTATTATGGATTACAAAGCCTTAAAATACTTTATAATTTTTAAGCAATTGAATGCTTAATAAGCATAATAGGCCAAATTATTAGCTGATTATCATTTTATAATTACTTATTAACCAAATGTTCATAATTTGTTGGCAAATACGCTTTCCCATAAACCAAATAAACTTAATAAATAGAACTTTACCAAAAGAGCATAGCGCTTATAATAGCTTTTATGAAAAGATTAAATAGATCCTATATTTATTGCCAAGAAACTTTGCTTTTTTAACTAGCATAATAACCTTACTTCTAATATTAAAATAGCGGATTTTTTTTAGCATTTTTGGTGGTTTATTAAGCATTAAAAGCTAACTGTTTAGCCCTTTTTTTTAAGCATTGCAAAAGCAAGCCTTATTAAATTAGCTAAGTAAGCTTAGTATGGAAGGCGATTTATTGCTTTTTAATAATTGCTTTATGATTTTTGATATTATTTATTTTTGCATTTTTCTTATTTAAAAAATGCATAATTGTATTAATATAGCTTACCTTAATATTAAAAAAAAATTGCAATTTTTATTTTCTTAATATTAGTGGTATAGCATTATATTAATAATTTATTAATACTGCCGCAATTATTATATTTGTTAATGTATTTAAATCCCCTAGGATAAAAAACCTGAACTTTTTTAATCTTTCCCTATTCCGTTTTAATCTTAGGAACATATTATTATGAATTATTATAATTTTAATAAAAACAAGCATAAATTTGATAATGTTCTCGTTTTTATTAATTGCTTTAGCAAATAAGCTATAAGGATCCCTTGCCGAAAGACTTTAAATGCCTGCAATTTTGCAAAATTGTACATATATTATATGTATAAATACTTTGGCCCTTTAATTAGCATTACTTTTAATAAAGGACTTTAATTTATTTCCCGCTTTTGGACCGCCTTTTTTTTAATTCTTGGCATTAAAAAATAGCTTTCTATAATTGACCACCCTTAAATAGATAATCAAATTAAAGTATATAATTAATACCTTTAGCGCCGACTCCGCCTTTTTGTTTTTTATTATTAAAACGATTGGTTTAAGTTTTTACTTATTATGAATTACGCCTAAATGTCTTTTTCATATAATTCCTTAGGAGGCCTTTTACCATTTAAAATAATCCATGAATATGCATTATGCGTTAATTAAGATTAAAAGATTAATTTGCCAGATTTAGCATCCTTTGCTACTAAATTAAATACATAATAAGTTGTGGAATATGCTATACGCTATTGCATAGCATGGAATATAGCTAGGTTTAGCCTTTTAAGGTCCTAAGCAAAGATGGCCCGGTTTTATAATTGCTTTTATTATGCAATTAATTTTAACATAAACGATTTTATTTGGCTTAATATGTATTATTTTTTAATTACTTGCCTTTTAAAAAAACTGGATTTTTTTATTAATAATTCATTTTAAGTATTAAAGAAGGTTAAAAGCTTATATTGCCTAAAACTGCCAGCGAATATGAAAGTACATAATGTTTTTCTTGCGGCAAAGCTTAAGAAAGACTTTAATAACCCCTTAATAGGTTAATAAATTGCGTTACCTTTATCAATTAATATTATTAGTAATAATAAATGAGAAATTGAGGACTTATTTACTTGCCGAAAGCAGTGTGGTAGCCTTTTTTATAAAGTCTTTTAACTAAATCAAGATGTTGATTTTATTTAATACAGCGCTTTAAATATTAAGTACGCTTTTACAAAAATTTAAGAGTTTTATTTCAATAATCTTATGTAAGCAAGTCCCCTTACAAAGCTACTTTAATGGCTTAAAGCGTTTCATAATAAAGTAAACGATTATAATTATTTTAATAAAAATAAGGAGATGGATGAACGCTTGAAGATAAGCTTTTTTTGAAGGGGGGGGTAGTATAATAAATGGTATGGATTAAAGGGCATTTAAGGGAGCCTTTTTAATTGAGCATTATTAAGCGCCTAAGCAAAATTAACTCAACAATGCTTCTTATACATAATTCCTTTTTCTTTTTTTTCTTTTTTCCTTTTTAATTATAGATTTTAAAAGAATCTTAATTACTTTCATTCCTTCCTACGTAATATGTGAGGCCTTTGCTAAACGCTGGCACTGGTCTTTATAGGGCAAGCGTCACATTATATGTAGTTTACATTAATCTTACTTTTCCTTTTTACTATAAAATGCTAGCCCATAAAGCTAATTAATACAAAGAAAAAAAGAAGCGGCAATAGCTTGGCTTAAAAAATATTAAAATTAATAATAGAAATGTAAATAATAATGATTTTAAAAAATATTAAAATTAAGGCTAATATTAATATTAATTTTAATAATTATAATAACGCTATTATTAACCTGGGCTTTAAAAATAATAATAATGGCTTTAATAATAATATTACTATAAATAATATTAAAATGGAATTCAAATAATTTAATGCGTTTTATTATAAAAATGTTCGCTTTTTAATTATGTAAAATCTTATAATAAAAAAGTAAGATTTACTTATAATAAAAGTTAAGCTAATGTACCACAAAAAAACTAAAAAACGCCCAAATCCATAAATTAATAAACTTATTTTTTATCATATGTGTTTTAAAAGTAAATTAATAAATTTTAATAGTGTAATTTTTTTTTAAAATAAATAATTCTATCTTTTGTTCAATTACTCATTTTTTAGCTATCATAAATAACGCCTTTAAAGCACTAAGCCTAATTATAATTAAATAGGTTTTTAAACACAAAATATAAGGCCTAATTATATTTATATTATTATCTTAAAAACAAAAAATACTTAAAATTTTAATTTTTGATTAGAATAAAAGCCCACTAATAATATAATTACTTTCCTAATACTTACTCTTACTTATTTTTAATTTAAAGATTACTTAAATCGCCTTAGGCTTAAGGCAGGCTTTAAAAAAAAGGTAATTAATTATTATTTTTGTTATGAAACAGCTAATATTATTAATTATAAATCATTTTATTAATAAAGCCTTTTTTATATTTAAGTATTATTATAAATGTGATTTAAAATTAAATTATATAATATAACCTACACTTGCTACTAACTAACCCACGAGACCACGTCGAATTGTAGAATCAAAGGCTTGAACAAAAAACCGTTCAAAGCGAACGTAGGGGGCTGTCACGAGACCATGGCGGAACTGGAGGAATCGAACCCATGTAAATAGTACTAGTGCCCTTTAGGCTTAGCCGGCGGAATAGACCTTCATCATCATCAACTGAAGGGAAATTTCTAAAATATCATTGAATTAATCCAAATTGAAGCTAGCTAAGTTGTCGCTAGGTAATTTGAAACCAGGTGAAGATAAAGGCTCTCTGTACTCAGGCTCTCACTCTCTATTGAGAGCTCTCACCCGATTTGCCACTAGGGTTCTGAAATGTCCGGATGACTGCTTGGTTGTCTGTGAGATGGCCAGCCTGTCTCTCTTATTTCCTCTCTCTGTGTCTTCGTCTGCAATTTGATCTGTGGCATATACAGTTGAGGTTGCTGTTCCCCATGTGCGCCAATCTTGTGCATCTAATTAGGGGTAATACTGCTGCAGCTCCAACGTGGTTGTCAATTCCGCTGCCGTCCGTATAAATCAAGAGGCTGTTCGAGGGGTGCTTAAGGAGTTCCTTGTGTTGGGTTTCTGGCTGCTTCTGGGCATGATGCGATCCTCACGATCGGTCCTTGCCACCATGGCGGTACAAGAAACGGTGGGATAACCCCTTGGTCCACAATGGAAGTTCCGCGGCGCTGACAAAGACGCCTACACGGAGGGTATGTTTTGGCCCCTGTTTTCAAGCTAGCTAGAGGCGTCTCAGCACCTTACTTCTTAGGGCTACAAACAAACAGATGATTGAGGAGACACAGGCCCTGGCACTGTGGGGTTATTACCTTGACAAGGAAAGCCGTAAACCCTTGCAAAAACAGGGGCCAAAACATACCAGCTGTACCTCCGTACGTGTGCTTCAGAGGGCTCATCGCTGCCCAGCTAGCCCCACATCTCACCAGGATATACAACTGGAGCTTACGATTCAAATACTGCCCAGCACAACTTCCGACAGTCCACCACTATAGCCCCCAGGAAACCAGGCAAGGATGATTATACTATCCCCAAGTGTTAAAAGGGTGTGGAAGCCTAGAGGTTAGTGTGAGATGAGTCATGTGATAATGAGTCATGTGCAAGGCACATGACTACGGATGGACTGTATTTATATGGAGATCTGCCCATACGACAAACAGTAGTTCAGTCAATATATTCAGAACCTGTCAAAACCAAGGCGTATCGTCCGATAGCCCTGCTAACACAATTGGCAGACTCATGGACTCCATCATTGCTAGACTTACCTCGGAAGCTACGAGAAAAGATTCGTTTATAAACTTCTTCCGAAACGTATGCTTGCTTGATCGATGCCGAAGAAGCCGTCAGTACAGTGTTTTAGCCTTGTACGCCGAACCTCCGTATATGATGTTGAAAGGTATAGAGCATGTTGAATTGGTTACTGTTCTATGGGGGCAGAGACCTGATTATATACTGTTGATAGAGTGCATGGTTGTAATCTCAACACTCCCACACAAACACAGCACTTTAGCTCCCACAGTCCCCCTAGAACCAGAAATCCCACAGAAGAGGTACACGCTGTAAATCAGTGTAGTCAGTAGAACACCCTGTGAACCTAGTGCACCTTTTATACTTGGAGTATACACTGTTCGTATTATCAATATTAATTTGCACACTGTGCGTATGCTTATTAAGCATACTGGAGTGTATCTGGTACAGTATATGAATATATCTTCATACTTGGAGTACACAAGGACACAAGGACTAATTAGGGAGCAACCCCCAACCCACCAAAATCGTGCTCTTGAATCGCAACCTTCTAGATCCCCATAACCAGTACAATTTTATATGCAACGAGTTTATAATAAAAGACCTAATCAATAGCTTTATAATGATCTTATTTTTCTATTTTTTATATATTCGTTGTTGTATCAAGTTCGAAATATAGGTGCTTAAATAGAGGGGTAACTACCCCACTACTTCTTTGATATTAAATTATAGAGACTTACATTTACAACATTATATTAAACTAATTATAAATATTCATTCTATAAAGTAAGAGCTTGTGATCGGTGCAATTTGAAGTTATTTGAGTAAGGTTTAGTTGTGCTATAAGGATTTTTAATTTTAAGATATAAATTTTAAAAAATCCAACATCAAGATATATTGGACTTTAGGTTATCTTCTTGTATAGCCTACTTTTCTACTAAACTACCACCGATTTCCTTCGGATCTATGCTATTTGAAAGCTAAGAAGCTAATCGCGTAATATATCTACTTTATTTTTAATTTGATAGTGTTGTTGTTGAAGCCGGCGTAGTGGAACATATGGTGATTTAGTTGTTGTCTATGTATGCGAACGCGTATGAATATCTGTTCTTTCCCTACCAATTCTTCTTCCTTTACTAATACAACTTTATCAACTACCTACTTCTTTTATCTCTATGCGTTCTTGAACTATGCTTGTTCAATTAAGACTCCAATTCCAAGCTATGCAAGCTTCTCAACCTTCCTCGAGTCAGCCTACGGCTCCTAAATCAGTGGCAACATCATTAGAGCTATCAGACTCACTTTTAGTAGATAACAACTTCTCAGATACGCTAAGCTCTTAGACATTTGAGACTTCATCTACAGCTTCAAAAAGCGCACACGCTAAACCCCGTACAGCTTGGGTCTTCAGGCATATGCCAGATCCTGATCCAGAGACGCTTTATTGCATCAAGGAAGACAATGGCAAATGTCTCCATATCAACCGCGTATGGAAGTGCAAGTACTGTCCTGAATCGTGGGACAAGACCTACAGACTCAATGGCGGTAATACCGCTATCAAAGCTCATCTCAAAACGCATGGAATCACCATAGACTAGCCTCGACAAGAATGAGCCAAGAGATAGCAGAGCGTCACTGATACCGCGCAAAAGGAAGGCCAGATATATCCTCAAAAAGGGCGCAGACTTAATGACACTCTAGGGACATTAATTGATGGTAATATACTTGAAATCCTATATGTGCGATTCATCACAGCTTGTAACGAACCCCTACGTCTTGTCGACTGTCAGCAGTTCCGCGATCTTCTATATTATTTGAATAGGTAGGTCGATAATTGGCTTCCGCATTCTCCAGCGACCAGCTGTTCGACAAGGACGTCCGCGAACGACTCCAAAGCCTACACTCCCCGAAGCTCCTATCCCCTATCCATTCACTGCTGGAGGAATCGGATGGACTCACCGAGAAGGAGAAAAAAACACTGTCGCCATATTGTTATAAGATCGAAAACTTGGCTGCCGATTTTGACGATGTGCTTAACGGGTTAGAAGCTACTACAAGCTGATGCATGTTCAGAACTTGACCAGCAAAAGCGAACTCATCGACACTATCATATGCGGCAGTGTTCCCAAGACCATTAGGACTGTGGCTAAGATACTAGATGTAATCGGCAGCTTAGCTCTCTGGCACATTCGAGAAGAGGAGGCAAGAGCTTTGGCTACCAAACGGGGGCACAGACTCGTTAGCCAGGAGGACAAAAGCGACGCTGCCACAGAGATGTGGCAACATCTGAGCAGCTACAACAGCAAAGCAGACAGAGCGAAGTTGGATGAACGGATCTATGCGAGGATTCGGTGGAATAGATTCCTGGACGAAAAGGATGTTAGATCTTGTTTCAATAAAGACAGCTCGAGATACGTAATTGAACGAACTTTCAGGAATTGTATCGAATATTGGATCTGATCTAAAGGCTACAATATCGGCGTCGCCCTGCTTGCTCGCGGATTTTGTTGTGGCACTTGATGTCGTAAATTTAACAATACATAATGAGTCTACGACAGCTCTTTGTTCCTTTGATTCTTGATCATATGCCTCCATGATTACACCTCGCCGGATTGTTGAATTGAACAGCGGAAGGAATTGTTAAGAAAGACGCCGTACTACGGGGTAAGAAAGCCGGGATGTGGCAATGCGTCTTTATAGGTTTGCCATACTTTTTCGTTAGCATCGCCTTGGTCTCAAAATAAACAATTTCACCGAGAATACTTAATTCTTATTTTTACTTATTATTCCGTATATTTAATTTTTATAGGCAATTTCAACATAATATTATCAAAGCCCTTGATGTGTGCCAAACTATATCCTTTTACACGCTGTAAAATATACCCTCTTAATTATGTCTCTCTTATTCTAATCGTTTTTGTTTTAGTCTTTTTTGTTTGAGCCACTTTTTTTCCCGCCTCTCTGCCTCCTCTCGTCTCTCTATATTTATGCTCACGCTCTTGGTCTTTTAACCAGTCTTGTATATTCACATGTGTACTTTTTACTGCCCTTTTCATAGCGGCTTTTTTCGTGATATTTGATCGTGCATGTGACTTACTCCTGGCGTCTCTTTGTTGGTGAAGCGTCAATTACCATCGTAATTCTTCATCGTATACTCTTTGACGATCGTTGAGACTGATTGGTGTTGTGATTTTGATTCGTTTGTTCTTGAGCCTTGCGGCGAACCGCCTCAGCTTTGAGGGGGGTCATTCGTTTGGTCAATATTATATATCAACATACTTTCCACACCCGCAGTGAAGAGCAGTTTAGGAGGTTGGCTTTTGTTTGTTGCAGAGATGATGATACAAAGCTTGGTGCTTTTTTGCTGGTGGTATTTGAAATCTTGATTAATGCCTTTGGCTGTGACGAAATTTCAGAATGGTTGTGATCAGTGAGGGTAACACTTTCATTTTCCACATAAATGAAGGTTCCTGGGATAGTAAGTAGGCCGAATCATTTTTATGGGCCGCATTGAGGTATCCACCTAAAGCCTTAAAACAATAATGTATTATGTATTAAGATGCGTTTATTTACTGCGAGTTTGTATGAACGTTATGTAAATATGAGTATTGCCGAGATTGCATTCGAGGTCTCTTCTAGGCTTTACTCACAAATAACATGTTGTTTCTGCTTTGCTGTTATAAGTAACCCATCACATTTGGCGATGAAGTATAAATCCATTTGACATTTGCGCTTGTCAAAAATTTTAAGTTTAAAAAAATCGAGTTTAATACTCCGAACCGGACGTATTGTTCTAATCAGCTGTGCTCGGCTTTTATTAGGGTAGAAAACGTCTCGGAGAAGAAAGCCACTTGCCCCG
Organism: Helotiales sp. F229; assembly: GCA_002554605.1. Classification (NCBI taxonomy): domain Eukaryota; kingdom Fungi; phylum Ascomycota; class Leotiomycetes; order Helotiales; species Helotiales sp. F229. The sequence continues at coordinate 5,258,504 of MXAW01000004.1, read as the reverse complement.
ATTGCTTTACTATTACTTGCATAATTTATAAGTCCAAATCTCATCTGGGGACTGCCTTACAGATGCTGGACTATAGTAAGTCTTTGCAATAGCTGAGAATCATGAATGGCAGCAATGCTTTAACTATCGCCGAGTTATTAAGCTTAAGATTGAATGTAATCATATTACATATGTTCTCTCACTTTATTCATATAAGTATATTTACTCATAATTATGTTAAATGCAAATGCGGCTCGTAATTCTGCTACCTTTGCGGCGAAAAATAAAAGACTTATCGATGTGTTACATGGGACGAGGACCGACTTTTTGCTTGTGTAAATATTGTTGCTGCTTGTTGACCAATTGCAGATCCGCCACAACAAGCTGCACGCGTTTAAGATGTAGTTCAGAATTTAAGGCAATAACATTTATGCGATCATTAAAGCTGGTAGCTTCGAGTATTGATAATATAATATTCAGGCTTGTAATAGGTGCAGACTTAATAAACTTTAAGCTAAGAGATTGCGGTGGGTAATTGAGAAGTACAATTAAATAATCTTAAACTTGTGTGCTTATATTACAAAGGTGCGTTAGCTGTTAAGTAAGTTATAATTTATAAATTTTATGCCAGCCTTCTTCTTCCTTTTGTAAGTCGGCATATCTCTAGCCTTTGTGAATGTAATAAGCATAAGTAGTCTATCAAAGTAATACTAATAAGCTTCTTATTGTAAAATTGTAATATAATAATTATTAAAATACTTAATAGAATAGAAAATGATACAGGCTAATTATAATTGACATAAGTAATTTGGTAAGCTTGGTAAAGTACATTGCCAATAACCATCATTATAATATACGTAATTGTAAAGCAAAAACATCTCCAACTTGTTATTATATGTAACCTAGGCTGTAAGGAAATATTCTTATGTTTATTAATTAAAAAAAAAGTTTAAGCTTATAGAACCTAACTTGTTTTTAGCTTAGCAGCTTTAATCCTTAAAATCTCATAACCTTTATTTTATCCTTTACGTATTCTATTATATGCCGTAAGGTTATTTGCTCTGTATTACAAGCACCGCTCTTAAGATGTTATATAAGATCATTCACAATTAAGAATTGCTTTAAAGGCTTCGTTTGACTTCCTTTACTTGATAAAATATGTGGGTAATGAAATAATATATTGATAAATATTAGTAAAGAAATAAATACTTAAGTATTGTTGGTTCACAAGGGTTATGTAATCTCATCATGCTGTACAAGGAGCGCCACTTGAATAATACCATGGTAGCTTTTAGGGGTTATGCCTTGACTATTAAGGGTAATAAATTTGATAGTTTCAAAAGGTAGTTGAAGTTATAACGGATTTGTTATAAAAGTCATTTGAAAAAGTATATAGTAAGGGATCTCTTTTGCTTTTTTAATAAAACACAGATTTTATTACTCATTTCACTAAAAACTATATTAATACCTTTACTTTAATATATTTTTGCGTGATTTATTAGTACTGCACCAACACTAATTAGTGGTTAATTTGTACCACAAACAGCAAGGTTCTAAACTGCAAAGTTGAATTGAGGCACTTAATCATTTATACTTTTTATTAAGGCGTAGCCATTTAACCAAATTCAAAGGACAAATAACTTCCCCTTTGAGTAAAAGCATAGGTGAAAGCATTTCAATTGATTAAAAATTTACATAACAATTGTACAAACCAAACAGCAAAAGCAACATGACAGTTACTTGACGACAATTGTTAAGTTAACACTTTGAAACTGGATTAACAAACCATTTAAGGAATTATATTTGAACCGCTTCCAAATCTATTCTAATATAATGTTTCAATTAAAGGATCGTATTGTGGAGCTGGTAGAAGAGTATAAAAAAGAAGTGTTATCTTATTAATTTAAAAACTAATAGATGATACATTAATAAAAGCTAATAGGATGTTGACAAATTATATGAAATAATTATAAGAGTTTTGCAGGCACTATTGTAATAGGAAAACAAAGGGAGAGTACTTGTTTTAAAAATTTTGAGAGTTTCTTTTAGCAAATGAATAGTTGTTAATTTTAAAAAGATTCATAAGTATGAAAAGACTTGATTAAGGGACAATTTCAAATTTTATAGTTGTTATGTGTAAAGAGTAAAAGGGATAAAAGTTGTGGATATACTAAAGAATATAATAAAAGCTAAGAAAAACAAATAGTTTAAAAAACAATTGGAAATGTAAAATTAAATGTATTTTAAATTTATATTAAACCATGTTTAAAAGACATAAACATTTTTTATATAACTTTTTCAAAATTAACCAATTTTTTTTGTATTTATAAGAACTACTTTTTCCCTTATACTAAAGATTAAAGAAAATTATATACTTTTAACATTAACAGAAAAAATGTTAAATGTTACACTAATACTTCAAAATAACTCGCTTATAACCTTTGCTTTTGTTAAAGTTAATACTACAAAAAAGGATTTATATAATACAACACCACTTGCTAATTTAAAAAGAAATTCTTTATTTGCCTTTAATAAGAGGCTTTTTAAAAATTAACTAAAGTGAAGACTAAACAATAATGCATTGCTTAATTTAGCACTACTACTAAGTGTTTACTTAAAAAATAAAACATTACCCTCATTTACTATAGCACTAAAATTTATTAAACTTTATTTTAAGCTAATGCAATTACTATAGTTTGTAATATACTTACTATTTTTATACTAAGCCAAGTTTTTAGTAAATCTTAGTAAAATGTACTTAAAAAAGCTTTAGTATAGTAGCGCTAAAAACTACTTTAATAATAAGTTACACATTTTTGCTAATTTGTGTTAGTAAGCTTTCGTTAATAATTTTATTTAAAACTAAGCTTTTCTATCCATACTATAAGACAAAGCTAGTACATACTATTACTAGTACTTACAAAACAAAGGTTATTTTTTTGAGGACTTTGTCACAGCTACTTGAAGCAACTTTGAAACAAAGGAACAAGCAAATAAGTTTCTTAGCCAATGATTTAACTTAACCTTTTTGTTATTCCAAGCTAAATTATATTAAAAGAGTAAACTAGTACTAAGTTAATTAAAGAACTTCATAAAAAAGTTGCAAAGCTTTCAACTAAGTCTCAAAAACAACAATATGCGAAATAATAAAACGCTTTGAGACAAGTTACTACAAAGAATTTTGGGCAATCCACTTTTTAAAATAGCTTTATTTAAAGCACTACTTACGTTCCTTACTTTAATAAACAGCCTTCGCTTTACTATCAGCATTAAAACAACACATAAGCTAAAATCACAAATTAGAAAACACTCTGAATTAAATCTAAATTGTTATTAATTTTATGTTACTAATGAAAGTGCACATTATTTAAATTAGAAAATAAAGTTTTCTTAAGATAACAAGCGTAAGAACAAATTTTAGCTTAAGCCAAGTTACATTAGGTGTATTATTTGTAAAAAGAAGAATTGTTATAATAGCTAACACTTTAAAAAAAAAAAAATGCCACTAAAGCAAAGTATTTTATTAAGCAAAAAGCGAACGGGATGAGAGCTACAAACAGCTCATTCAAAGCTTACTTAACACATGCTAAAAAGTACAAACCTAATTTAAACTTAAATTAGACTTAGTTTAGAAGGCATAAGGATAACCCTTATTAAGAAGAGTTAAACATTTTATTAAATAATAATAATTTTTAAAAAGAATTAAATAATAATTTTTAAAAAGAATTAAATAATAATGATAGCAATAGTACAGCAAATTTTATAATTGTATTTATAACAAATGAAACCAAGTATAATACACAGGAAGTGATAGCACAGCTTGAAGAGCGGAAAGGGACTCACATTTTGAAGAATAAAATTAAGAAACCTTTTTGTAACAAGGCTTACACAACGTAATAAACAAATTAGTTTTTTTTAAAGTTTTTTTATTAATACTAAAGCTTTAAACAAAAACATTAGAAGCATTAACTAATTATAAGCTTTGTAACAAATTCAAAACATTAAATTAAACACAAGTTAAATAAAGCAAAGTTGCATCACATTTAAAGTCAGTTTTTGTTTATTTATAAAAGTAGCAATAATTAGTACTTTTGCTAAACTAATAAAGTTTATAATTATGAATGCGAATATCTTATTCTTAGTATGCTTACAACATTTAAATAAGCTTAATATTTAGTATAATAATTTATAAAATATGTTAATTTAAAGTAAAAAGAAATATTTAATTATATAAAAACAAAGCTATTCATAACTTTTCTAAAACTAGCATTAGCAATTATTAGATTTTTTAATTAATATAATTAATGCGTGTTATTTGATTGAAATAAAGATTTGAAAATTGCATAAGCAATTTAAGCATTTCTTAATGCAATGCTTATAATACTTATTGAATTGAGCTAATTATGTATTTAATTTAAATATTATGCTTAAAGTTAAAGAAATGTGTGAGCATTGCTAAAAACACGCAAATGCTTTACATAAGTTTTAATTCAAGTTATAAAATGATATAAATTTTAATAATATAATTTATGTTAATATAATACAATTTAAAAAAGATATACTTTTTATATAATTAATAAAGTTATTAATTTTGAAACAGCAAAATTGCTTTAAAAAAAGCCTAGTTTAGCTATAGCTCAGGCCACATTCAATGCTTTTAAGTTAGCATAAATAAACACATACATTAAATCCTTTAATTTCATAATTTATAATTATAAAACTAATTTCAACTTTAAAAAATTTCGCAGCTTTTTACACTTTATTAAGAATACTTCAAAGCTTGTTTTTATGAAAGCACAATGCTCAATTAGGAAAGTAAAAAAATATTATTATTTACTTTAATATGCTTATGAAATTGTTATAAAAAAGCACCCTAAGCTAAGTAACAAAGATTAACTGTAAATAGCAGTTAAAGCAATAAACAATATAACTAAACTTAATAAGCTAATTTTTACATTGTTTGTTTTTAAAGCTTATCTTAAAATAACGAAATTAAATTTTCCAAATTTATTCATTAAGCAGCGCGCTATTATTATTAAAAAAGCAATAAAAAAAGTAAAACAAATTTATGTTACTCACAAAATTAATAATGCGTTAATTACTTAAAATAGCTTTGGTACTACTTCAATTCATGATTTACGCTTAAAGGATTAAGTGCTAATGTGAAAAAAAAGAAGGGATAAAAAAGGTTATACAAATTCTTAAGAATGAATAACAAGTTTTATAAAATTGTTATAAATAACAATTAAATTTGCACATTTTAATTGATATTTATACGCTTATTTAAGACAAATGTGTTAAGCGTTAAACGTTTAAAAAAAATTATTAAAAGATTTCGCAAAAATCACTTTTGATTTTGAATAACTAATTAACAACACACTTAAATTAACTCCAAAATTATCTTAAATTACTATTAAGCTTTTATTTATACAACTCGTTTAAGGATTACTAACAAGTAATAACAACTATAATGCTAAAGTGTTTTTGACTAAAAAAGAAACAAAAGATTAAAAGCTTTCATTAAATTTTGTAATAAAAGCAAAATCATTACTTTTAAAGCACTATTTTAGTAATCTTATTGAATTAAATATAATGCACTTATTAAAAGAAAAGTTTTTACACTTATTTAAAAAAACAACTTTAAAATAAAAAGCTAACGCATTTTTAAATTTAGAATAGTAAACGAAGTAAAAAGTAAAAAAACTTTGACACCATATAAAAAGTTGAGACTTATGATTTAATACTTTAACAACAAAAATAAAAAATAAATATTAACTTAATCTCTAATGATTTAACAAGTGAGCTAATAACTACTTATTTTTTTTAGCATTTACAATTAAGTAACTAAAATAAGTTTAAAACAAATTCAAATCACGTTTAACACTTTGAAATATTACTTAAGCTTATATTTAAGCACAAACAAAACTTTTTTGAAACATTTTTGCATAGTGTAATGGGCTTTATTTTGACCCTTTCACGATGCTAAAGCCTTAGGCAAAAAACCTCAAGTTATAGTTTATGCAATTAATATAAAAGCTCTTAATACCTTTATAATTTAAAAGAATAAAGACTTTTCCATCTTTGAATTTGACCTTTGTGATTTGCCTTAGGCTCAACACCTAAAGCTCAGCTTTATTTAGTTCTTTTGTTTTATGTTGTCTTTACAATAGCTTTTTTAAAAAATCACAAATAAGTTCCCTCCTAATACTATGTTTATAATAATGTTCTCACTTTATAGTATTCTAAAATTAATAAATTACTAATTTAACACTTATTACAAACATTATACTAAAAAGTTATAAATAAAAACTTTTACGTACAATCCTTGCTTATTAATTAGTACCAAAAATAATTAAAAATTTAAAATAGTAAGGATACGAACAAACAATACACTGATTTTAAGAAATAATAACTTTTTAACTAAAAAGCAGACGAAAATTGCAAATGCAAACTTTTTAACAAAGCTAGTTTAGGTCCTAAACGCTTCCAAATTGCTTATATTTAATAATTGTATTATTATTATAAAGAAAAATAATCTTTACATGTTTTAAAAAGATAAAAAGCCAAAATTAAACTAATTAACATAAAAAAAAGTAATTACAAAAAAGCTTACATAAAGCAATACGCTTATAAAACTTATATTATTATAATTTATTAACTAAAAGTTATATTCAATCTTTTAATAACAGCTTAATATTAAGATTTTACAATAAATAACGCTAAAACTTTGAATTTGTGTTTTTAATAATAAATAAACAACTTAAAAAGAAGTTTATCATACATTCTTATAAATTTATATTTAACAAAAATTTACGTTTTTATTAATGGTTATTTTGTTAATAACAAGAATCTTAGCTTTTAAATTAGTTTTGTGGTAATAATTAAAACTAAATTAAAAAGGAATATAAAATTTATTTTTAATAATAACATTATTTATACTAGCTTTACAAAGTGCACAAGAATTACTTGCGTAATGCTTGCTTTAAAATTGTATATTATAATTGTTAGTGTTAATATATTAATTGTTATAATAATTACTATTAATATCATAACTAATAAGCTTAATCTTTTCAAGCTTTTCACTGTTGTTTGTATAAATTCTTTTTCATTATACGAATGTATTATTAAACTTGGTACTACAGAAAAAAGTGTTTAATAATTAATATAATGGCAATTCGTTAGTCATACAAGCGCAAGAAACTTATAAAAATGCGATAAATTAATGGTGCTTGTAACTTTGCTAATGCTATAACAAAAGCTACTTTAAATAAAGCTTTTTAAGATTTTATTAACATTAACACGCTTATTGTTAAAATCAAAGAATGGATTTAGAAATTTATTAAAACTAATTTGAATTAGTAATACAAGAGCTTTGTATAATTATGACTTTTTTTATATGTACTTTTTTTAAAATGCGTTTCTTATTTCATTTGCTTATTTCATATCACTTGTTTGTATATTATAATTATTTAATTTGCGAAAACGGAATATAGCTTAAATTTGTATTTATTTACTTTTTGATTTAAAGCACTAACAAGCGGCTTTATAACAACACTTTAACAAAAACTTAATTATTAGTTTCACTATAAAAGGCTACTTTTGTACAAAGGTTTAAAAAAGCATTATTACAAAGAACTTACCACAAAGCTAATCCAAAACAAGACTTACTTATTACCCTTTATGCTATATAAGTTATTTATAAACAACTTTAAACCTTTTTCCTCTTTCACTACTACCACTGCTAAAGCATTGCGACAAAAGCGCTTACTGCTAAATTTTGCTTTAACAAAACCTTTGCGCTTATTACAAGCCTTTTTGGCTTTAATGTAAACGCTTAAAATAACCTTATTTACGTGGCTTAAAATTACTGCCATTTTCCTAATTTAAAAAACTAAGTCTTACAATAAAATAATTACTAACTAAAATCGGACTTTATACTAAAAAGGGTTATATACTAGCTAAGTGTTAGTAAACTAACTAAATCCAACTTGAAAAGCTTAAGTCTTCTTTAACAAAACAAACGTCAACTAATCTTTTGTTTTTAGTACTTTTGCTAAAGCAACTAATAACACAATAACAATTGATTTTACGGCAGCAAAACTTTTTGCAAAAACAAATGGTTTAGCGTTAGTTGCACAAACTAAAATGTCAAACTCAGTATTAACAAACTAAAGGAACTATATACACTGCATTAAATACTAACTAAATTTGAAGCCCTTTTAGATTTATAATTAACTTATAATCTTAAATTATAAGTAATTTTTGAGAATTTAACTTATAAGGCAGCATTCCTTTTTCTACTTAGTATAATAACTGCACTTCTTTAATTTTATATTTTTGAAAACACAAGAGTACTTTAAATTATGTGCTTAGGCGCGGATACATTAAACGTAACATTTATGATAAATAGCTGCGAAAGCATTAAATGGCATTAAAATTGATATTACGTTATTATTAATATAAGAATATAACACTAAATAGCTCCAAAACAAGTTTAAGTAGCAATTTAAAAAATAGTAAACTTATTATTAAAAAATTAAAGTTGTTAATTAAAATATTTAAAATTACGTTAGCCTTTGTACAAATTAACAAATTTTTAGTACACTAATAGTAATTTGTTGTTACTAAAAAAAGAAAACTAAATTTCTGAGGGAGGCCTATAAGTATATATAAAAAAGGGAACAATAAAAAGGTTTAATTAACGTTAATAAACCTTATTTAAGTTATTAATAAACTTCGCTTAACTTACAAATTGTCGATTTTTGGCCCCGAATCAACAACTCCTTTAATACATTTAGTACAAAGCTGTTATAAATAGATTTTAAACCCCTTTTGAACTATTACTATAAGTTGTTACGTTTAATCTGTTTTTAACATCTCTTAATCTTTCTTTTTAATAATTTTTGATTTTACATCTCTTATGTCATTGTTATTAAATTACTTTTCCTTGTATATTACATACTATTATTGTGACGCTCTGGCATGAGTGCCTTAGGCGCCTCAGGCCGCTACCCCCTATTCTATGTATATAACCTCTTGTAGAACCCTTCAGGTTTTACACCTTAATATTTTAAGCACATCAACCACTTGCTTTTTGTACAACTACGTGAGTATCACATTATATTAAGGTCAAACCTGACATCCGACGTCTTGACTGCCTCTTAGACTCACTCAAAAACCTTCAAACCTGACGGCATTGATACCCCCTCGCCCCCTCAGCTTGCACCTTATTATAATTCAACAATTACGGCATCCCCCGAGGATTCAACTATAACTACAGCCAGCTATCTAATTCAATACTAAAAGCATGTGACTAATCAAACCTTTATAAACCCCACTTCTTTTGCTGAGTACCAAGTAACTGCTTAAACTAATAAATCAACTCATAAACCTCTTAATTAAGCCTTTTTTACTTCCCCCTTTTAATAAATCCGAAGCTTGTTTTAATGGCCTTGCGGCTTTAATCCCTCATTAACAACAAGCATCAATTTACTCATAACTTTAATCCTTTTATAAAGCAATTGATTTAGCATATTACTCAATAATACTCTCTTAATATGCCACTTACGTATTCTCCAATAAAAAAGGCTCTTCAGGCTAAGCTTACTGTCTTTGTTTCTCTTGTCTTTCAACGACTCTTTACCGCTCCTAAGCCGGCTTCATCTCCTGACTCTAAAGCTATTCGACAGATACTCACGATAACTCAAGATACATTTGATCAGATGGAATAATTAATAAAAAAGCAGGAGGACAAATATTAACTAGCACTTTATCTCTGCCAAAGGAATATCAAGTATAAAAGGATGTACATAAGTTATTTGATTAAGATATACTCAAAAACAAGTATTAAACTTATAAACAAGCCTCTTCCCCAAAAGAGAGGGTAATGTAACGCTTTAGCATAAATGCCTTAAGCGCCTCAGGCCGCTACCCCCTATTCTGTGTATATAACCTCTTGCAGAACCTTTCAGGTTCTGCACCTTAATATTCTAAGCACATCAACCACTTGCTTTCTGTACAACTACATGAGCGTCACAATTATACTTTTCAGCGCACTATTTTTATAAAACATTTCTTTATAACTTATTAAAATATATATCACCCCTACTTTCTTTTTATTATATTAAAATTCCTTTGTTTTTCTAAAAAAAAAATTATTAATGTTAATTCATAGGGGTTATGTAATTTCATCATGCTGTACAAAAAGCGCTACTTAAATGATACTATAATAGCTTTCAAAGGTTATGCTTTAACTATTAAGAGTAATGAATCTAACAATTCCAAAAGGTAATTAAAGCTATAACGGACCTATTATAAAGGTTATTTGAAAAAGTATATAATAGAAGATTTTTCTCACTCTTTTAATAAAACACAGATTTTATTACCCACTTTATTAAAGACTATATTAATACCTTTGCTTCAATATATTTTTGCGTGATCCACTGGTACTGCATCGACAAGTATAAACACTTAATAACAAATATTGCTAAAATGCCGCCCTGCCTTTAAATATGTAAATATGAAACAAAGGGCAAAGATGGCATACGTGGAAGCCACTTTAAGTATAAAGCCAAAAGGGGAATATATAATAAAAGTTTGCGCTAAGTAATAAAATGGATTTAGCTATAAAAATTAAAAAAAGCAATAAGAATAAATAAAAACTAAGAAATTTGATTAATATTAAAATTAATATGGAACTTGAGTTTTGCAATATTAAACTTGCAAACGTAGACCAATTATTTTTTTAGTAAGATTTATACTTTAAATCCTCTTAACGTAATAATCTATTTAATATTCTTTATTGTAATAGCATTATTCAGCTTTATCTTCATTATCCTTAACGTACATTTCCTGCTTTTTAAATATTGCAACTGCTCTAATAAGCAATTAAACCGCTTTTCACATTTTGTATCTTTTAAACACTTAATGTCGCTTAATAAATAACGTTGTATTAATAATAAATGTGAACACAGCACATATTAATTCATAAAGGTTTTGTTATATTTCTCGCACTTTGTTTGCAGATTATCCTGCTCTTATTAATCTTATTGTTTTTTATTTTTATTTTTCTTATTCTTCCTTCCGTTTCTTGATTTATAAATGCAGTTAAAATAAAAATGATTCGTAAATGCGCTTTTACTTTTAAAATCGCGCTTGCAATTGTAGCATTAAAATTACGTTGCAGGCAATAGCAATTGCGCTAAGGCGGTGCTATGCAATTGTATATATAATATATATATCTTTTTATAAAAAAGGCAATGCTATAGTTGTAACAAGAGGCATGCCGTTCTTTAAGCTAATAAGCTTTAAGAAATGCTTTATATAAAAAGCCTCATATGTATTTAAAAATAATTGATAAGCGGTAGCTAAGCTTTAAGCAGCATTATATAGCTATCTAAGCAAACGCAATAGGCATAGGGACAATGTTTAATAGATTTTTGATGTTGGATTGAAAAAGTTATAGTAATATATAATGTGAGGATATAATATAAGTCAAGTATTTATTAAGAAGTGATAAAATCAAAATAAGTTAGGCAAAATGATGAAGCTGCTGACTAAAGGTAAAGTAGGAAGATTGCGGGGTAAAGTGGTATTGTGAAGGGGCAAATCCCAAGCAACCACACAATAAGAGGGGGATATACTTAAAGAATAAGGAATAACTTTAATACAAAAGAATAAAATAATAAAACCTTAAGATATTACATATCTAAAGAGTATAAATTATTAAAAAAGCGTTGGGGAAAAGAATAAATTAAACTAAATAATTGTGGTATTATTATGGGAAAAGATTCTTTATTTTTAATAAAAAGTGATGAATATACTCCTTAAGTATTGCCTTAAAGAAATTTACGGAATGCTAGCCGAAGCTACATCTAGTAACGTGACTCCACACAAAATTGAGGTGGCCCCGCCACAGTATAATGCGCGTTATGGCGGGAATGAGTTGTGTTACTTCGTACATTCACAAGGATCTAGATTTCATGCAAGCTGTCAAAGCATGAAGCGTACGATAACACGTGATATTTTAATACTTAACCCATTAGCGGCCGCGTCCTTAGCCAACTTCCTCCCAACTTCTAATTCTATCTTCAAGAAATATAACATCATCCCCGCCATTAGGTCGACTATTCCATCTACTTATCGTAAATAAAACAAAGAACTAGTCTTAATAATCAGGTATTATTCCCTTACAATAATCTATAAACTCAACTAATTTACCCCTAAATTATTTAGATTCATACTTAAAACCCAGTCTTCTTTATCCACTAGCCAACAAATATTAAATCATATTATTGAGAAGCGCATCCACCAAACGCGCAATAAATTCATTAATAATATTAAGCCAAACGGCGTCTATAGCCTAACATCTTTATACTATAATAACGACCCTTATGATTTCTTTAAAAACCCTAAAAGAAAGAACTATAATATTTGCTTCTTTATTTAATTTCACATTAATGGTAAGATTAATGAGAAAGGGGACCGTTAAGTGGTTCACATGCCTCTGTTACCATACTTAGCTTTTAGGGCTTAAGCTAAAATAGAGAAGGAGTTTATTATTATATAATAGGTTTTCCTCAAGAAAAAGATAAATACTTATATTAATGATTTTCTTCTCAAATTTATTACTAAAAAACAAAAATCCTTATCCCTCACATTTAAACATGCTCTCTTTTATACGGTAACCTTACACTCATTACCTAATTTATGATTCTTAAATATATTAAAGGCTAAACACTTTTTAAGGTAAGATTAAAGACTTTTGTCATGTGCAAGCCACATCTCCGCATCCTGCCCGACTGAGTACCGAGGCAGACACCCTTCAGGGCCTGTGTAACCATCATCACAGGTGTAGACATCCTCACGCCGGTGTATCTTACGTAACACCCCCGCTATATATGCGCTGAAGCTCTGCACTTCTTTAAAGGGCAGAGTTCAGTTCTGAATATATTTCTTGAACCTTACATACTTTGCCCACCGTGACTCTCCACTCTTACAACTTTGTTAAATGAACAACGATAATATCTTTATAATTAATTGGTATATATGTATATTTAATTAAGGCGACTTAAGTTCTTATTTATTAATGTCATTTCTTGTGGCCCTAATAAGTATAATGTTTGTATAAAACTGGTTTTAATTAATTTAAATAAATAAGAACTAGAAGGTTTATAACCCTTTTATATTTAAGCGGGATCCAGAAGTGGATTAATGTTAGTTTTTGATTATATGTCTCTCTTATTAAAAATTACGTAAAACATATTTGAAAGGGGCAAAAAGAGCGTTTATAGTGAGGAAGATGATAGTGAAACTTTTTATAATCTTTATTAATTCTTCTAATTTATAAAAAAAAGTAACTAAATTATACGTTTAACAATGGCCCATTCATACTAGCCCCTAATAATTTAGAGCCTCATAATATAATAATCAATAAAAACATAAACATCATAGCTCTTCTTAACTAGGAATAAAGCCATATTATTCCTTTTTAATATTTTATACCCTTACCATAATTAATATATCAAGGCACTGATCTCCTAGCCTTTCTTTTGTTAGGTATACATTACATCAACAAATTAAACAAGTTTTAATAAACTGTCAAAAACTAAGAGCTAAAAATGTTTAATGAGGAGTTATTATTATTAAACAAATAAACAAAAATACATAAAAATAGAGATATTTTAATTTAAGCTACCTTAAATAACTGGACTAAAATAGACTATTTTATAACACAATATCTTAATCATTTCTTTATAAATAGAATAATCTTAAAAATCAAATAAAAAGATTTATAAAAGAGGACCTAACTTAGTAAGTTATTATAAAGCGGAAGATTCGGGATTTCGTAGCATATGGGTTAAAGTTAAAGTCTTTTGGGATCATAAACGCTATAATCCCCACAAGTAATATAAATATGAAAATGCTTTATACTTAATTTTTTTTTAAAATTTACTTACGCAAGAGCAATATTTTACTCATAGCTGAAGCGTCTTATTTGATTTAAAAATATGCCCATTAAAACCCCTTTACACGTGAACAACTTTAAACACTATTCTTCAAAGCTTTAAAACCTTCCAACTCTTTTATAACCTCCACGTAATTTTTCTTTAATCGCGCAATCTTAAGTTAATTAATTTTGAGGGCATTTTTATGGTTAAAAACAAGCTTCCCCTTTTTTTTTACGCTTTTCTAATGCCGCTTTTAAAAACGATTAAATAAAATTTTAAGTTGCCTTATTCATAATATTTAAAAGATTTTACATAACATCTTATTTCATTTATAATTTCTCAGTGATTTTATTCTTTTTTTTAAAAAAAAATCTATAACTTTTTAATTTTAGCGACTATGATATTTCTAGCCATTTTATATCTATTTTAATTAATGATTATAAAGTTTTTTAATTATTTAATTGCTGTATTTGTTTAATTATATAAAAATAAAACAAAAAGCGGCCGGGACAAAAGGAATTAAAATATGTTTTAAGTTAAAGGGAACTTAATAAGTTCAGGAATATATAAGGATGTCTAGCTATAAAATGGCTATGTAAAAATAATGTGTTTTCCCGCTGGTCCTACCTGTCTTTGCCACGCTAAGTGGCATTATTGGCAAAATCACAAAATAAAGCTTTGCCTTAAAAGTACATAACCCTTTAAATAAATAAGTTGCTAAAGTGAAATTCTTTTTATTTTAATATTATCACCTTGATTGAAAAATGATACAATCTAAACATTTACTTTCCTTTTATATTACATATAATAATCTTGCTTGTAAAATGGTACAAATGATGCATAATTAGAGTAATACCTTATGTTAACGTGCTATGTGGCTTAAAAAGTGTTTAAAATTCTTTATAATAGCTAAGCATTTTTTATAAGGATATAAGAAGCTATTATTGATTAATTATTTTTAAAAATATTAAACTTAAATATGCCTTTTTAAACCATTTTTACATAAAAATGAACCCTGTTTATAAAACAGGCAATATACTAAGAAGTTTGTATATAACCTATTCTTCATTGTTTACGGCCTATAAATTATATTACCTCATTTTTTTGGGAAATTTTATTATTATTGTTGGTATTTATATTAGCATACAAATGGCTTTTCTTAAAATTTTGCTTTGATTGTATTGCTTTAAATTGGCAAGGCGCTTTTTGGCAGTGACAAAGCTAGGTTAGCGTATGAATAAATTGAATTTGTATATTAAAAAATTGATTCTTATAAAGCCCATTAAGTAATTAAAAAAGTAGCTTAGTAATTGTGGCCTTCTTTTTAAGCTTATATTTAATAATTAATGGTATAAGCACTTTTTTATTAAAAAGAATGCTTTGTATTTAGTAATTTATTTTATTGATATAAACGATTTTATAAAAGTTATTGATTATATGATTAAATAGCTTATTTTTTAATTAATTTATCTTGCAATTAATTTTTCATTAAGCTTTATAGTGTTTTTATATTAATATGTACCTTTAGCTGCCTTAATTATAAAATAGCTGTTTTCCTTTATTTTAAAAGCGTAGCTTTTTTAAGCTTTTATTTTTTTTTAAATATATGAATAATTTAAAATCTTTTTTTATATATATTATTTAGCTTATTCAAAGCATTATCATAACATTTAAGGCGGCCAATAGCTTAAATAAATTTTTTACAACAAGTAATTTTAAAATATATAGCTTAATAATCGGTGTTAATAAATAAGGGCATATAATATTGTTTATATATGTTCTCACTATTTCCTATGGCATGTTTTTTTTAGGGATTAATGCCTTTATATCGTTTGCATTTAAGAAATTTGTATTGGCAAGGGTCATATAAAAAATCGTTTTTATTATTCAATTGTTTTCTAGATCCTTTTTATAAATTATATTATTAAAGCCATTTCTTAAAATAATAAATGCGGCTAAAACAAATAAAATAGTATTAGTGTTTTTTCTATATAAACGATTTTGTTTTTAAGATTTAAAGTTTGATTAGCGTATGTTTAATGTTATGGAAAATAGGTTGTTTTGCCCAATTGTTATCCTATTTTAAACGAATATGATTTATTTTATTTGAAATAATAAGATTATAAATTTGTTGTAATAGTATGAATTTATTTTTAAATGCGTTATTTGTAATAGTTAAAGCTATAATAAATATAATTAGGCAATAAATTATGCTTTTATTATTGCGGAACATATACTTTTTCTATATATAATTAAATAATTTAAGCAAGCATTAAAAATAAAATAAATATGCATTTATAGCTTCTTCTTTTCACTTAACTGCTTAATGTATTAAAAATTAAAGATAAGACGTATAGCAAGCCCCCGTCCTATTATTAAGAAAGGGAAGACTTAAAACCTGATATTTTTATATAAAAAGGGTATTTTCTTAATTAAAGCCGCAGGCCTTATAAACGTATAGCCAGCAAAAATGTTAATTAAGGACTCCTACATTTAAAATCATGTATAAAAAAAATTAATCACGAACCTAAAGACCGTTTTAAAAAAACATATAAGTCCTTTATGTACAAGGTAAACTTCTTAACGTTTGAATTATTAAAACCAAGTATAGGAATATATTATAAACTTATTAACACAATTTTTAATTTAAAAAAAACCAATAATAAATATTGCGAAGGTTTGGTAAAATTCTTTTATTTAGATAACGCTTTGTATGCATTAATAATTTATGCTAAGTACATGCTAATATATAAATATAATTGCTTGCCTTTTAATACGCAATCTTTTTTTACTAAATAAAAAATATTTTAAAATCTTCCATGGTTACACCTTTAAAAGCAGCTACTGGATTTCCTTCTTTTTTGCAATGCATAAAGTACTATTATTAGCAAAAATATAATATTAAATAATAATAGCAATTTATAAATTTTACATATTTTTTTGGCTTTTGTTTTATTATAAAAGTTTATTAAATTTCGGCCGGCCATTATAAATTTGGCCTTAATTTTTTAATAATGCTTAGCTTTTAAATGGAGGCTATAATTAAAGCTATAGTCAAAGTTAAATTTAGAGTTGAAATTAAAGTTTAAATCAAAGGCGGCGTTAAAAATTATTGCTATTAAAAATAAAAATAAATTGTTTTTTTAGCTAATAATTTGAGTACTTAAAAATTCCCAGCATTAGATAAGTTTAATAAAGGGGTTTTATAACGGCTATGGCAAAGAGTTCTATGCTAGGCGTAATATTGTGGCAGCTTTTATAGTGGATAAAATATGCTATTACTTAATGATAATACTAAAAATATAATAAAAATTATTAATTATTGTAACATTAAACTTTTTAAATAATCAAAAACAATATCATTTTTAAAAAAAGATTATTTACGACGTTATAAGGAGTTAATCTTAAGTTGTGTTGCTTTATATTGTTTATATTATTTTATTTTCTTAGTAGCTTTAATTATGGGGTACTGGGGTTTAAGGAATTAGAGGCACCTGTTATGATGTGCAACCAGTTTGTCGATACGTTGATTATGTAATTCTTAATTAGTGATTTAAGAATGTAGAAAAGTACGGGAACTTAAATAAAGAATAAAGAATTTGATTGTAAGAAGGCAATGGATAAAAAGGGTAATAAAAGAAAAGCAACGGCAAAATTGATAATTTATATGCATTCTTAATAAGGTATTAGGGCCCTTTATATAATAACCCTTTGTTATAGTCAACCTTCATTGTACTAATGGTCATGGTTATTGACTTGAAATAGGCGAGGATAAATTGTTGGGTTAAAAAGTGCTTAAGGCGATGTGTAGGCTAATACGCTAGAGCTTGTAATTTAATGCTTAAGCGCCTAAGTAAGGTGGAAAGGGTAGGTAAAATAATAATCACATTACCTTAAAAACGGGGATAGAATCACTAATATCTCAATACTAATAATAATTATAAAAGTAGCAAGCTGATTTATTAAACACAAAAAGGCCATATGGCTTGCATTAAGCAAAACTTGAAAGCATTTTATAAAAAAATAAGGCCGGCTAAAAACTTTTGTAAAAAAACTTTAATTATTATTTGTTGGTCCACAGGGGTTATATAATCTCATCATGCTGTATAGGGAGCGCTACTTCAATAATATCATGGTAGGCTTCAAGGGTTATGCCTTGGCTACTAAAAGTAATAGATCTGACAATTTCAGGGGGTAGTCGAAGATGTAACGGACCTATTATAGGGGTTATTTGAAGGAGTATATAATAGGGGATCTTTCCCACTTTTCTAATAATACACAGATTTTATTATCCACTTTACTAAAGACTATATTAACTCCTTTGCTTAATATATCTTTGCGTAATCCATTGGTATTGCATTAATACTGATCAGTGGTTAATTTATATCATAAACAGTAAAATCTTAGATTATAAAGTCGATTTAAAGCACTTAATTATTTGTACCTTTAATTAGGGCCTAGCCATTTGATTGGATTAAGGGATAAATAACTTCCCCCTTATAAAAACATTAATAAAAGCACTTCAATCGATTAAAGAAATCCAAACAATAGTTATACAATCAAATAGCAAAAGCAATATAATAATTATTTAATAGCAATTGTTAAAACAGCATCTTAAAATTGAATTAACAAATTATTTAAGAAATCAAATCTAAACCAATTTTAAACCCACCCCGATATAATGTCTTAATTAAGGGATCACATTATAAAGCCGGTAAAAAAAGCAGGAAAGTGTTATCCTATTAATTTAAAAATCAATAAATAATATATTATTAAGAACTAAGGAAATGCCAACCAATTATATAAAATATTTACAAAAGTTTTGTAAGCACTATTATAATAGGAAAACAAAAGGAAAATAATTATTTTTGGATTTTTGGGAGTTTTTTGGCAAATAAACAGCTGCTGATTTTAAAAAAATATATAAGTAAAAAAAAACTTAATTAAAGGACAATCTCAAATTTTATAGTTGTTATATGTAAAAAGCCAAAAAAATAAAGGTTACAAATATATTGGAGAACATAATAAGGGCTAAAAAGAACAAATGGCCTAAGAAATAATTAAAAATGCAAAACTGGACATACCTAAAACTCATCCCAAATTACGTTTAAAATATACTTACATCTTATATATAATTTCTTTAAAATTAATTAAAGGTTTTTATATTTGCGTAAACCATTTTTTCCCTTATGCTAAAAACCAAAAAAGGTTAAGCACTTTTAACATTAAAAAAAGAAACGCTTGGTATTACATTAATACATTAAAATAATTTGCTTAAGACCTTTGCCTTTATTAAAATTAATATCACAAAAAAGGATTTATATAATGTAATATTACCTGCTAATTTAAAAAGGGAATTTTTATTTAACCCTGGCAGGAGGCCCCTTAAAAATTAATCAAAGTAGAAATCAAACAATAATACATTGCTTAATTCAGTACCACCGCCAAGTATTTACCTAAGGGACGGGATATTACCCCCTTTTATAATAGCACCAAAACCTATTAAACCTTATTTTAAACCAATACAGCCTTCATAATTTATAATAAACCTATTATTTTTAAATTAAGCCAAGTTTTTAATAAATTTTAGTAAAATGTACTTAAAAAAGCTTTAATATAATAACACTAAAAATTACTTTAATAAAAAATTACACATTTTTGCTAATTTATATTAACAAGCTTTTATTAATAATTCCATTTAAAACTAAGCTTTTTTATTTATACTATAAAACAAAGCCAATACATATTATTATTATTATTTTTAAAATGAAGGTTATTCCTTTAAGAATTTTATTACAACTATGTAAGGCAATTTTAAGATAAAAAAACGTGCAAATAAGTTTTTAAATTAATGATTGAGCTTAACCTTTTTATTATTTTAAGCTAAATCATATTAAAAAAAATTAATACTAAGTTAATTAAAATGCTTTATTAAAAAATTGCAAAGCCTTTAATTAAGTCTTAAAAATAATAATATAAAAAATGACAAAACGCTTTAAGATAAGCTATTGTAAAAAATATTAAACAACCCATTTTTTAAAATGGCCTTATTTAAAGCATTATCAATGTTCCTTACTTTAATAAATGGCCTCCGCTTTATTATTGGCATTAAAATAACACATAAGCCAAGATCATAGGTTAAAAAGCATTTTAAATTGGATTTAAATTACTATTGGTTTTATATTGCCAATAAAAATGCATATTATTTAAATAAGAAAATAAAATTCTTATAAAATAATAAGCGTAAAAACAAATTCCGGCTTAAGCCAAGCTATATTAAATGCATTATTTATAAAAAGAAAAATTGCCATAATAGCCAATATTTTTTAAAAAAAGCAAAATACCATAAAAACAAAATATTTTGATAAATAAAAAGCAAAAAAAATAAAAGCTATAAATAGCTTATTTAACATATATTAAAAGATGCGGACCTAATTTGGACCTAAATTGGACCCAATTTGAAAGGCATAAAAATGACCCTTATTACGAAATATTAAACATTTTATTAAATAATAATAATTTAAAAAAAATTCATAATAGCAATAATATAGCAAATTTTATAATTATATTTATAGCAAGTAAAATTAAATATAATACATAGGAATTGCTATTATAGCTTAAAAAGCAAAAAGCGGCCCACATTTTGAAAAATAGGATTAGAAAACCTTTATATAATAAGGCCTACATAATGCAATAAACAAATCAATTCTTTTAACATCTTTTTATTAATATTAAAGCCTTAAATAAAAACATTAGAGGCATTAATCAATTGCAAGCTTTATCACAAATTCAAAACATTAAGCTTAATACAAGCTAAGCAAAGCAAAATTATATTCAAAGCCGGTTCCCGCCTGTTTATAAAAATAGCAATAATCAATACTTTTACTAAATAAATGAAATTTATAATTGTGAATGCAAATATTTTATTCTTAATATGCTTATAATAGCTAAATAAGTTTAATGCCTAATATAATAATTTATGAAATATGTTAATTTAAGGCAAAAAAAAACACTTAATTATATGAAAATAAGGCCATTCATAGCTTTTCCTAAATCAGCATTAGCAATTATTAATTTTTTAATTAATATAATTAATGCATATTATTTAACTAAAATGAAAATTTAAAGCTTATATAGGCAATTTGAATACTTTTTAATGCAATGCTTATAATACTTATTCAACCAAGCTAACTACATTCCTAATTTAAATATTATGCTTAAAATTAAGAAAATATGTAAATATTGCCAAAAACATGCAAATGCTTTACATAAATTTTGATTTAAGCTGTAAAATAACATAAACTTTAATCACATAATTTATGTTAATATAATATAATTTAAAAAAAGATATGCCTTTTACATAATTAATAAAGCCACCGGCTTTAAAGCAGCAAAGCTACTTTAAAAAAAACCTAATTTGGCCATAGCTTGGGCCACATTTAATACTTTTAAGTTAATATAAATAAATACATATATTAAACCCCCTAATTTTGTAATGTATGATTATAGGACTAATTTTAATTTTAAAAAATTCCGCAGCTTTTTATGCTTTATTAGAAGTATTTCAAAGCTTGTTCTTATGAAAGCACATCACTTAATTAGTAAAATAAAAAAATATTATTATCCGCTTTAATGCGCCTATAAGATTATTATAAAAAAGCATCTTAAGTTAAATAATAAAAATCAATTATAAATGGCAATTAAGGCAATAAACAATATAGCTAAACCTAATACGCTAATTCCTATATTGCTTATTTTTAAAGCCTATCTTAAAATAACAGAATTAAACCTTTTTAATTTGTTTATTAAGCAGCCCGCTATTATTATTAAAAAAGCAATAAAAATAATAAAATGGATTTATACAATCCGCAAAATTAATAATGCGCTGGCAATTTAAAATGGCCCTAATATTATTTCAATTTATGATTTATGCTTAAAAAATCAAGTTTTAATATAAAAAGAAAGATAAAAAGAATCATATAAGTTTTTAAAAATAAATAGCAAATCTTGCAAGATTGCCATAAATAATAATCGAATTTGCATATTTTAATTAATATTTATATGCCCATTTAAAACAAATACGCTGGGCATTAAATGTTAAAAAAAAGATTGCCCATGGATTTCACAAAAATTACTTCTAATCCCAAATCATTAATTAACAAAATACCTAAATTAACTAAAATCATTTCTAATTCCAAATCACTAGTTAATAAAATACCTAAATTAATTTTAAAACCATCTTAAATCATTGTTGAGCTCCCATTTGTATAACCTATTTAGGGATTATTAATAATTAATAATAGCTATAATGCTAAGGTATTTTTGATTAAAAAAAATTAAAAGCTTTTTATTAAATTTTGGGATAAAGGCAAAATCACCACTTTTAAAGCATCATTTTAGTAATCTTGTTAAATGAAGTATAAGGCACTTATTCAAAAAGGGGTTTTTATACTTATTTAAAAAAAACCTTAAAATAAGAGGCCAATGCATTTTTAAATTTAAAATAATAAATAAAATTAAAAGCAAAAAAACCTTAATATCATATAAAAAATGAAGATTTATAATTTAATGCTTTAATAATAAAAGCAAAAAAAAAATTAATTTTATTTTCAATAATTTAGCAAGTAAGCTAATAATTGCTTATTTTTTTAGCATTTGCAATTAGGCAATTAAAAAAGATCTAAAGTAAATGCAAATTACATTTAATATTTTAAAATATTACCTAAGCTTATATCTAAGCATAAATAAAGCTTTTTTAAAACATTTTTGCATGGCCTTCTCAAAAAATTATAAATAAGTTCTTTTTTAGCATAATGTTTATAATAATGCTTTTATTATATAGCATGTCAAAATTAGAAAATCATTACTTTAATATTTATTATAAGCATTATATTAAAAAATTACAAATAAAAACCTTTACGTATAATCCTTGCTTATTAATTAATATCAAAAATAATTAAGAATTTCAAATGATTAAAATGTAAACAAATAATATTCTAATTTTAAAAATAATAATTTTTTGGCCAAAAAGTAAACAAAAATTGTAAATGCGAACTTTTTAACAAAGCCAATTCAAGTCCTAAATGCCTTTAAACTCCTTATATTTAATAAATGCATTATTATTATAAAAAAACAGTTTTTATATATTAAAAAAAACAAAAGGCTAAAATCAAGCTAATTAATATTAAAAAAAGTAATTATAAAAAGGTTTATATAAAGCAACGCGCTTGTGGAACTTATATTGCTATAATTTATTAGCTAAAAGCCATATTTAATTTTTTAATAACAGCTTAATATTAAGATCCCATAATAAATAATGCAAAGGCCTTAAATTTGCGTTTTTAATAACAAATAAATAATTTAAAAAAAGATTCATAATATATTTTTATAAACTTATATTTAGCAAAAATTTACGTTTTTATTAATGATTTCTTTACTAATAATAAGAATTTAAATTCTTAAATTAGTTTTGTGATGGCAATTGAAATCAAATCAAAAGGGAACGCAAAATTTATTTTTAATAGCAATATTATTTATATTAGCTTTATTAAATGCAAAAGAATTATTTGCACAATGCTTGCTTTAAAATTATATGCTATAATTGTTGGCATTAATATATTAATTGCTATAGCAATTATTATTAATATGGTAACTAATAAGCTCAATCTTCCAAGGCTTTTTACCATCGTTTATATAAATTCTTTTTTGCTATATAAAGATATTATTAAACTTAATATCATAAAGGAAAAGCGTTTAATGATTGACATAATAGCAATTTGTTAGTCATATAAGCGCAGGGAACTTATAAAAATGTAATAAATTGATAATGCTTATAACCCTGCTAATGCCATAATAAAAGCCATTTTAAACAAGGCCTTTTAAGATTTTATTAATATTAATATGCTTATTATTAAAATAAAGAAATGGGTTTAAAAATTTATTAAAGCTAATTTGAA
Organism: Helotiales sp. F229; assembly: GCA_002554605.1. Lineage (NCBI taxonomy): Eukaryota > Fungi > Ascomycota > Leotiomycetes > Helotiales > Helotiales sp. F229. Next base: position 5,234,620 of record MXAW01000004.1, on the reverse strand, counting down.
TTAATAATAAAGAAATTTGTATAATTATTACTTTTTTTTGCGTGTATTTTTTATAAAATGCGTTTTTTACTTTATTTACTTATTTTATTTTATTTATTTGCATATTATGATTATTTAATTTGCAAAAACAAAAAATAGCTTGAATTTGCATTTATTTATCTTTTAATTTAAAGCATTAATAGGCGGCCTTATCATAATATTTTAATAAAAACCTAATTGCTGGTTTTATCACAAAAGGCTATTTTTATATAAGGGTTTAAGAAAAGCATTATTATAAAGAACTTATTATAAAGCCAATTTAAAATAAGGCCTATTTTTTAATTCTTATGTTATATGGGCTATTTGCAAATAGCTTTAAACCTTTTTTTTCTTTATTATTAAAGCATCGCAATAAAGGCGCTTGCTATTAAATTTTGCTTTAATAAAAGCCTTGCGCTTACTATAAGCTTTTATGGCCTAGGCATAAATATTAAATATTATCTTATTAACATAGCTTAAAGCCATTGCTATTTTTTTAATTTAAACGCCCAGGTTTTGTATATAAACTAATTATTAATTAAAATTAAATATTATATCAAAAAAGGTTATGTATTAGCTAAATATTAGCAAGCTAATTAATTTTAATTTAAAAGGCCCAAATCTTTTTTATTAAAGCAAACGCTAGCTAAACTTTTGTTTTTAATGCTTTTATTAAAGCAATTAATAATATAATAGCAATTGATTTTGCGGCAGTAAAAAGGTTCACAAAAACAAATAATATAGTATTAGCCGTATAAATTAATATATTGAACTTAATATTAATAAATTAAAAAAGCTATATACATATTAAATACAAAATGCATTTAAATTTCCTTTGAATTCGTAGCTAGCTTATAAGCCAAAATCACAAGTGGCCCTTAAGGATTTTATTTATAAGGCAGTTTTTTTTTGCTTAATGTAATAATTGCACTTTTTTAATTTAAAATTATTAAAAACATAAGAATGCTTTAAATCATGCGCCTAAGCATAAACGCATTAAATGTAATATTTATGATAGGTAATTATAAAAGCGTTAAAGGGCATTAGAATTGGCATTATATTATTATTAACATAAAAATACAATATCAAAACGGCTTTAAAACAAATTCAAATATTAATCTAAAAGATAATTAACTTATTATTAATAAATTAAAATTATTAAGAAAAATGTTTTTAAGATTATGTTAGCTTTTATATAAAATTAATGGATTTTGGTACATTAATAATAATTTGTTATTACTAAAAAAAAGATTGAATTTTTAGGAAACTTTTAAAATATATATAAAATCAGGGAACAATAGGAAAATCTATAAGCCTTATTTAAATTATTAATAAATCTTGCTTAACTTATATATTATCAATTTTTGGCCTTAAATCAACAATTCCTTTAATATAATTAATACAAAGCCATTATAAATGGATTTCGAACTTCTTTTAAGCCCTTATTATAAATTGTTACGTTTATTTTGTTTTTTAGTATTTTTTGATAACATTTTTTATATTATTATTATTTTAGCTCTTTTTCCTTTGCACATTGTATATTATTATGCTTTTTAGCGCACCATTTTTATAAAACATTTTTTTTGGCTTATTAAAATTTATATTACCCTTGCTTTTTTCTCATTATATTGAAATTCCTTTTTATCTTTTTAAAAAAAGTATTGCCAATATTGGTCCATAGGGGTTTTGTAATTTTATTATGCTATATAAAAAGCGCCATTTTAATAATACCATAATAATTTTTAAGGATGATGCCTTGGCTATTAAAAGTAATAAATTTAATAGTTTCAAGGGGTAATTAAAGCTGTAACAGACTTATTACAGGGGTTATTTAAAGAAGTATATAGTAGGGGATCTCTCCCACTCTTTTGATAATACATCGATTTTATTACCCACTTTATTGAAGACTATATTAACCCCTTGGCTTAATATATTTTTGCGTGATCCACCGGTACTGCATCGACATTATTAATTGGGATTTAAACACCAAATCAATTGCCAATAATCTTGAAATATTTTTAGCACTTATTATACAGAAGTCCGCAATATATTAATGGCTAATTTCTTTTATTTAATATTATTTTTTATATGCTAATATTAAAAGAAATATCGCTATTTTAAATTCTTAGCTAAAAATTCTTTATATTTTTTAAGAAATTATTAATTAAAGCATATATTAAATTGCAAATTACGCTATCTTGGCTGTATGCGTAAAGTGTGCCACAAATTATAACCCCGCCATTTATTTAAATAAATTAAATATTAATTTAAGCAAAGTTAAAGCTAGTGGTATTATATTTAGCTTTAGTTTTATTAGTTTTTATAGCAAAAATAATAATAGCAATAATAATTCTTTATTGGCTTTTATTAATAAACTCAAACAAAAGTTAATTAATAAATTAGCAATGGATAATTCGGCTAATATGCTTTCTTTTGCTAATACCAATAATAAAAAGGTGTGGGAAGCTATAATAAGCTTGTAATAGAAAGCTAAGAAAAGGTTACCTCACATTAAGTACATTTTTTTAAAGTCCTTAATGCCAAAAAGCAGTTATCTTCCCAATTATTATATTGCAGCATTTCTTACACTTTTTTCATACAGCATAGGTAAATATAAAAGCTCTTTTAATACAAGTAAACCCACATCATATTTTTTAAGAGCTTGGGCCAAAGCATTAATAAAAAATAAGTCTAAATTATGGATATATTATTTTAAATTATAAGTTTTGTTATTAATTTTAGCGCAAATTTGCTATGCATTCAATATTTCAATTTATTATTTATAATGTAATCACCCTTTGCAATGCCTATAAAAGCGATTTAATTCAGACATAACTTGGCTAATATAAAAATATAAAAACTGCTATCCGCAGCTTAACCCGTAATAATATTAAAATTGCTAATAAATAATTAAATAAGCATAAACTTATTTTTAATTTAATTATTAATTGTATTATCAAAAATATGCAAATAATATCCTATCAAAATCCCAAATCTTATAAAAAAAAAGCTGCAAATTTATGCATTACTATTTGCAAACATAATCCGTTTTAGTATATCTCATATTTAATTAATAATTAACCTATTTAATTTATATAACCCACTAATATTAAAAATTGCTGATAGGAATTTTTTAAATTATAATATTTTAATAATTATTAAAAAGAGTATCATATATATGACAATAAGAAATCCCGTTATTATTGCCCAATTTTTTAATACTATTATAATAACCTTTTTTAAAACATTAATTTGCAATAGGCATAACAGCACTAATATACTCGGCAGGATTAGTTCTTATTTTGATGTAATTAAAGCTACATAATAATAAATGCTTTATTTGCATGCTTTTATTTAAATTAAGAATAATAAATTATTATATGTTTTTTTATTAAACTCCTAAACTCAAGCCCTTTTTGCAATAATTTAGTGGCATATATTAGCTTTATTATTTCTTATAAAATTAATATTATAGCTGAATAATAATTAGTTTAATTCTTTTAATTACTTATTTGTAAAATTCTTATTAGCTTTTCAAAAGGACGCTAATTATATTGCTTTATATACTTAAATGCATCATCATTTTATTATTTACATAAAATATAAAAAAATACAAGTCCGTTTTTAATAATATCAAAAACAACTGCCCATACTATTATTTCCTTTCTTTTAAAAAAGCTTATAAATAAAATTATTATTATTTCATCAAATAGCGTTAATATTAAGCAAAATAAGAAGTAATTAAATGGCTATAATTAAGCTATTACATTTTATTTTTAAGCCAACTACAATATTCAATTTATAAGGTCTTTAGCCAGCATTCTATTCCAGGTCCATTATGCCACAAATTATAAAACAAAAGCCCAATTCTTTTAGTTAATTTCGCAAATTTTATTATAATCAAAAAAAAAGAAAACTAAAAATGCTTAAAAGCTAATTGAATTAAATAACTTTAGATTTAAATATTATAATTGTTTTATTAATAATTCTAAAATTGGTGCATCATTTGTTTTTTGCTATTTTTTCAGCTATTCTTTTAATTATATTAATATACTTTTTAATATACTTTTTGCAAAATACCTTAATACACTATTTGTAAAAATATTTTTGCATTATTGTTGTAAAAGGCCAATGGGATTTTTGCATTTTGATAATAAATAATATTGCCAAAGCTAATAAATAATTTATATTTTTTAAAGTTAACAAGCGTATAGCAATAATTTATTAAAATTATAAATTTTGCAGTTCTTAATTATAAAACTTGTTTTTATGTAAATATGAAAATCAAATTTTCTATTGAAAAATGACAATCAGCCAACATAACCAAGCTTAGTAAAACTTTTTTATAAAATCAAGCATTATTTTATTTTTACCCATATTTAAATGTTTGTTAAGTCTAATGCTTAATGGCCTTTTATTATATTATTTGGCGGATTTTATAAGCGTTATAATAATAGTAAAATTATTTAAATAATAATAAATAAATTCAAATATTTTATGGCCTAAATTCAGTTTGCCATATTTGTGCCATAGTAACAATTTTTTTAATAATTTGCTTATTTTAGTGCTAATAAAAACACACCCAAAGCCTAAATTTGCAGCTTATCTTATTTAAAATTACTTATGTTTTAAGTTACCCCCATTTTTTAGTTTTATGCTAATAATATCCGTTTTTTTTATTAAAATGCAAAAAACGTTAAGCGTAATAAGCTAGCTAGGAATATAAAGCTAAATAAGTATAATAAGCTTATTGGGAAAGAAAGAGTTGGTTTTTGCTTAAAAAAATATTATTAAAAATAAGAAGGCTTATATTCCTTTGGTTTAAAACAATAATATTAATGGCAATTATGCCATATTATTTGCAGCCCAGGCTTTATATAAAATATGATTATATTAGAATTAAAAAAAAGTAATACTTATTAATAAATCTAGTGTTAAGAACAATATTTTTATTAATAGGGAAATTGGTGCCCCTAGGCTTATTAATAAGATTAATTAAACCTAATTTTGCAAATATTATAACAGATTTAAGGCATTGATTATAAATATTATTCCTACGTTTAATCCCATAATAAATTTAAACCTTGGCAGCATTTTAGCATAGCTTGAATCCAAAGCTGGCATTCTTGCCTTAAGCAATATTAGCTTTTATATTTTATAATAAGAATTTGCTAAAAGCAACTTTTATATTTAATATTTTATTAATCTAATAAAACGATCCTTTTTTATAAATCAAAAGCAATGCATTGCACTTATTATGCTATTGCGCTATGCTTGAAGCATTAATAGCTTATACATAAGTGTTAATTAATAATGCTTGATATATATCAGCAGTATTAAAGGCACTAGCAAAACACACCTTATTAAAGGCTTTATACATAGTTTTAAGATTATAAGCAAAAGAAATCAAATATTACTTATGGCATTCACAAGCGCAGCAGCTATTAATATTAGTAAATCAATTTATTATTTAGCCTTAGGTTTAAATATCAAAAATTCATTTTCATAAATTACATAGCAAACTCACACTTGCCTTGCTAGGATTTGCATTTTCATTTTTGATAAATTTAGTATACTAAACACTTCCAATTTTGCAAAGGTTAAATAATAATTTGCTTGTATTTTAAGTATATTTAAAAAATCAAATATTGAATTTGATGAAATCCTTTAAATTATTAAGCTTAAAGACTAATAATAGTTTGCTCTTATTTTAGGCAGGAGCCTTTCCTTATTAATAAATATTATAATAATAATATTATTACATAAATTACCTAATTAAAATTTAAGAATATTATTTTTCTTATACAACAAATGCAATAAGTAAACAACCTTTTATATTAAGCCCTCCTTAGCTGTGCTTGCTTTTTTACCTTTATATAAGCAAATATTAATACTTTTAATATATAAATCATTTATTGCAAATTAACTAATGATAAATAATTCCCAAGCATAGCAATACTAAAAATTAATAAGGCTTGTGATTAGATTAATTAATAAAAGCCAAAAAAAGTTTGCTTGCGCCAAAAGCTAAAAGATATTTTTATTTTTTGCTAAAATAAAACCGCCGTAAACAAAAAATCATAATGCTATTTATTTTAAAATATTATAAGCTAATTAATATAGTAATTGAAAAAGTGCTGGCTAAATAATATATAATTTTAGAATGCCGGCTATTATTTAAAAAAAAATTAATACTTTAGTTGGGCTTATAAATAATATGCATGGAATAATATAAGGAATTATGATTTGCTTTTTCAAATTATGTAAGTTTTTTTCACCATTTGCTTAATAATATTTTTTAATTTTATATAATATGCTTTTATGCCTTAGACAATTTGTACATTATTTGCAACATTTTATTATTATGCATGCTATTTAAATTTTGTAAATTTGGTATTGCAGCCTTTTCTTTTAATATTTTTAAAAAACTTATCTTAATTCTTTTATATGCTAGTAATAAAAAATTAAAGTATTACCCCTTTTTTTTATCTAATTTAGAAAGGAATTAAATTCCTATTAACATTAATTTTGCTATAACCAATTATAAATCGCAAGGCTTCATATACAAAAGGTGTAGATTGGATTTATATAGGTTAAAAGGCTCTGAATATAACAAATAAATATTACTAAATATTCAATTAAATAAATTGAAGATTTTATATTAAGGTCTGGCTTTAGGAGCCTATTAATATAAACAATATTTCCCACAAATGCTTACCAAAGCTGATTATCAAATTTGCCTGCTTTCATTTTTTAAAGAGGTTTATTATTAAGGCTATAATAATTTAAATAATATTTTAAATACGGCGTTATCCTTAGCTTTTGATCACTTTTGCTTATTTTAATTTTGCTTTTAATAAAGCGCTATCACTTTTTATTATAAAAATTTGCTTTTAATATAATCTTTTTAATTGTAACGGTCGTGTATTTACTTGGTAAACACAGAAGGCTGTTGTTGATCTCTAATAATCAAGAAGTAGGTGTATTACATATAGGGTAAAACAGTTATTAAGTAAGGGTTGAGTTTACTATTTGAAGTTGAGCACAAAGCTCTTATCTAATGGTAGACGTGCCGGTTTTATATAAAACCTTCGTTTTCTTTGGATCCCTTGGATCCCTCAAGATGCTGAATCCCTAGATCCCTCGATCCCTCCTATTAATATGAGATCCCAGGATCCACAGATCCATCACGTAACCCAATGTCCACTGTGATTTAGATTACTATTATAACTGAAATCGTGATTATGGTGCGTACAATGGTACTACTCGTTGGTTTGTACCATCCCCTGGTTGGTACCAGCTCGTAGGCTGTACTAATCCCTCGTTGGTACTAATACTCTTATAGTACCATCCACTTGGTGGTACCATGAATATCCTGGTGCCAACCGTCCTTTGGTGCCAAGGGGTACGTAACATTGATAGGCCAATGGATTATTACCTCCTTTGATTTTTGTTTTGCTGTAAATTGAATACTTTATTATTAATATTATTAAGATTCCCATAATTTAAGCAAACCTACTGCAAATCTATTTAAGAATCTGCAATTGCTTTCTAAAATGGATTTTGCCACATTTCATAAGATTTAAAAATGTTTGCTTTAAATTTATACAATATTAATATTTTTTTATATAAAATAAGCTATTTTTAATTATGTCCTTATTATAATTTTTTTTTAATTTTTTTTTATTGATTGAGTATTATAAAAAGTTATATTATATTTAATATTTGTAAGCTATAATTATATGCTTGTTTAATGGCCATTCTTCCTTAATCTTTGACTTCTATTATTAATTATTTATTATTACATTTAAATTATAGCTTGGCATAAACAAAATTGCGATTTTCTAATAATATTTTTTCTTTAAAACTTTTTTTTTATATTTCATAATTTCATTTTTACTAATTTAATACTAAACATACTCAAATCGCCTTTAATAATTTTAATTTATCAATATAATTTTTTTTGCGCCAGCATAACTTTCTCTTTTCCTTTAATAACCTTTTTAATTTGGCTTCCCTAAGGGGCCAGGTCGTTGTTTTTATGGGTAATGGCCAGTTTTTTTTTTTTACATATTGCTTTATTTGGGATAGGCCCATTATTGATTATAAATAATTATTAATTTTTTTATAAGTTTTATAAGCTAATAATATTTATAATAAATAATTTTCCTTTGCTGCTGTCGCCTGCCTAGTTGCTTGCTTTGCCGCTGGCAAAGCTAGTTAAAAACGCTATTATGCTGCTTATATTAATGCTAATGTTGCTGCTGTTAAAAAGGAGGATAAGGATAAGGATGGGGATAAGGACAAGGATGAAGGAATGGATAATGAAGAGATAATAATAAATAATAAGTAAATACATATTTTGACTTTTTAATTTTGAAAAATATAAAATTAAATATTAATAAAACTTTTAGTAATAATTATATGCCTTCCCCCGCTTGCTTTTGCTTTCCCTTGCCTAAAGCTTCAGCTTTAATCCTTGCCTTAATTAAGTTTATTTTAGCTTATGCTAATGTTACTGCCCAAAGCTATTTAAACTATAATATTGCTTAATATAGCGCTTAGGCCCCTTAATTTAGTAATTAATCTAATTCTTAATATAATTAAATTGCTTTAGGTTTTAATGCTTTTTCTTTTTCTTAATATTAATAATATAATAGCTCACTTGCTTAACAAATCTAATATGCTTTTGCCTAAAATTATGATTCTTCATTAATTCTTATTTAGGCTTTAGGCAATTTATTTTATTTTTTATTTTTTATGAACATTAATTAGCCCTCTTTTTTTCATTTTCATTTTAATTCTTGCTTTTATTATTATGGCCTTCCTAAAAACGCCACCTTATTAATTTTTACTAACGCCATTACTTAATAATATAAAAATGCTATAAATTATGCCATTTTTTTTAATAATATTTGAAACCAATTTGGCCATATTAATTAAATCATAAAAACAAGATTTGCGGCTGGCATGCCTTATGAGATTAAAATATTTGGGAAAAACTATTATAAAGCTTGTTGGCATAAGAATTAGGAGTATTGAGTTTATTCTAAAATAGGTAAAAGCTTGATTTATTAAGCTAATAACGCCTGCACCCATTATTGCCATTTTGTAAAAAAAAAGGCGATTGTTTTTTTATTAAAAAGCAATATAGGTAATTGCCTTTTTATTCTTTTGGCCTTTTTTTAAGCCTTTCTTATTATTAGGGCTTATTATTATTATTATTTGCTGAAGCTGCTGCCTTTGCCTTTTAAATAATTCCTTTTTTGCTTTATATGAGTTTGAATTCCCGTTTTATAAAATGGCTCTTTTGTTTAAAAAGGCGTTCTTAAAAAAGTACTTTAGGGGCTAGTATCTACTATTAATAAATTGCTTTTATAATTTATTATTATATAAAAAAAATTACCTATTAATATACTTTTCTTTTATTATGAATCTTAAAAGCCTTTATTTTTGAAGGTTAAATATAGCAGATTATAATTACATAATTATAAATTTATATTTTATATTTTTTATTTAATAATAGGTTTTGCCGGGTGGGCATTTTCATTTATTACAAAATCGCCATGTCCTTTAAGTAAATGCTTTTGTTTTAGGTGATTAAAAATTTATTATTTTAAAAGAAAGCTTCTGGCTTAGGAAGGTAAAAATATTTAATAGCTTAATTTGATTTTGTAATATAAAAAGCCTTCTAGCCTAGGAAATTATTAAATTGTTATATTATTTGCACTTTGAAACAGCAATTTTATTGTTACCAAACTCAACTTTTAGCAAAACGGCATTTTTAATTATTGCAAAATTATTATATCCTTTTTTTATTAAGGCAATTTTGTTGCCTTTAAATTTAGGTTTTGTTAAAAGGGCATTTTCAATTATTGTAAAATTATTATATCCTTTTTTTAAGGCAATTCTATTGCCTTTAAACTTAGGTTTTACTAAAAAAGCATTTTTAATTAATAGTATTAAAATATTGGTAATTTCATCCCGGTTTTTGGGGTAATGTAGTCGTTGTTTTATTAATCCTTTTCACCTTGCTTAAATGTTTGAACATGGAGCTAGGAGCGTTAATGCATTAGCCCACACGCCGCCTTAAGCACTTTTCAATCAATAATTTCCCCTTACTTATTTGAAGTTAACGATTACAACCCTTAGACTAATAAGAGTTGATCATAACCCAAAGATTATTCACATAAGCGGGCCTAATACCTTGTTAAGGATACATATAAATTATTAGTTTTTCTTCTTTTTTTTCCCCTTTTCATCTATTGCCTCCTTCTTATCGAATTCTTTTTTTTTAGTTAAGTTTGTTTAGCTTTTTATTTTTCCAAACTATTAATAAAAAATTTATGAACTTGAACAATTAATATATTGTCAAATTGGTTGCACACCGTAATAGGTGCTTTAATTTCTTAAATACCATTACCCCATATTTAAAGCTGCTAAAAAAACAAAGTGGTATAAGCAATATAAAACAGCAAAACTTAAGATGAATTTTTGACAACATTATGAATTACTTTTCTTTTAGAAAAACATTCCCTTTGCTTGTTTAAGAAATTTGATATTAAAATAAACCATTATTTTTATTTTATTTTAAGTATTATTATTAAGTAATAGCATATTTTTTTAATTATAAAAGCTGCTTTAATATTACGCCTAACGAAGGACTTTTTATTATGGCTATTATAAAACCCCTTTGCTAAATTTATTTAATGCTAAGGATTTTTAAGCAATCAAATTACAAGCCAAAAAAAGGCAAAAAAAGCCAATTTTTAATGCTCATAATTTCAGCGCTGCTTTTAATTTTAATTGTAATTTTGATTTTAAAATTAATTTTAGCTATAGCTTTAATTGTAGCCTTAAACTAAAAGCCAAGCATTATTAAAAAATTAAGGCCAAATTTATAATTGCCAGCCGAAATTTAGCAAATTCTTAATAAAACAAAAGCAATAAAAAAAACATATATAAAAATTATAAATTGCTATTATTATTTAATATTATATATTTGCTAATAAAAATATTCTAGGCATTGCAAGAAAATATAAAAAGGAGATTTAATGGCTGCTTTTAAAGCTGCAATTGTAAAAAAATATAAAACGTTTTTTATTTAGCAAAAAGAAAATTGCATATAAAAAAGCAAGTAATCATATTTATATATTAGCACATATTTAGCATAAAATATTAATGCATAATAAAGCATTATATAAATAAAGGGATTTTGGCAAACTTTTGTAATATTTGTTGCTAATCTTTTAAAAAAAAATTAATAATACTAATAAATTTATAATAAATTCCTATATTTAATTTTACTAATTTAAAAATTAAGAAGTTTGCTTTATACATAAAAGCCTATATATTTTTTAAAACAGTCTTTGGGTTTATAATTAAAAAAGATTCCTTATAAACAATTTTAAATGCAGCAGTCCTTAATTAATATTTTTTTTAGCTATATTTTTATAAAGCCTGCAGCTTTAATTAAAAAAGTACTTCTCTTATACAAAAATCTTAATTTTTAGTTTTTCTTTTTAATAAAAGAATAGCGGCCTATTATACAGCCTATTTTTAATTTTTAATACATTAAACAATTAAACAAAAAAAAGCCATAAATGCATATTTATTTGCATTTTAATAGCTTGCCTAAAGCATTTAATTTTATATAAAAGAAATTATGTTCCATAATAATAAAAGCATAATTTACTGCTTAATTATATTTATTATGGCTTTAGTTATTACAAATAGCGCATTTAAAAATAAATTTATATTATTATAATAAATTTATAATTTTATTATTTTAAAAGAAATAAATTATATTTGTTTAAAATAAAATAATAATTAAGCAAAACAACTTATATTTTGTAATATTAAGCATACGCTAATTAATATTTGAATATTAAAAACAAAATCATTTATATATAAAAAGCATTAATATTATTTTGTTTGTTTTGGCTGCATTTATTGTTTTAAAAAACGTCTTTAATAACATAATTAAATAATAAAAACAATCTTTAAATAACCCTTATTAAATATAAATTTATTAAATGCAAAACAAAATAAAGGCATTGATCCTTAAAAAAAAAGGAAATATGCCATGGAGAACAATGGGGACATTTATGAATAATATTATATGCCCTTATTTATTAACACCAATTATTAAGCCATTTATTTTGAAATCATTTGCTGCAAAAAAAGATTTCAGCTGTTTGCTGCTTTAAATATTATAATAATGCCTTAAATAAATTAAATAAGATTCAAAAAAAAGAAATTTTAAATCATTTATATATTTTAAAAAAGGTGCAAGCTTAAAAAAATACGCTTTTAAAATTAAGAAAAACAGCTACTTAATAATCAAAGCAGCCAAAAATACGTTTTAATATAAGAAACACAATTAAGCTTAACGCAAAAGTAATTGTAAAAAAAGTTAATTAAAAAAGGCGCTATTTAATAAAGCAATTAATAATTTTTACAAAACCATTTACATTAATAAAATACATTGCTAAATGCAAGGCGTTTTTTTAATTAAAAAATGCTTACGCTATTAATTATTAAATATAAGCTTAAAAGGCAAGCCACAATCACAAAAAAAATTAGTTGCTTAATAAGCTTTATAAAAATTAAATTTTTAATATACAAATTAAATTTATTTATATTTTAGCACAGTTTTACTATTGCCAAAAAATGCCTTGCCAATTTAAAACAATGCAATTAATATAGCATTTTAAAATACGCTATTTGTACGCTAATACAAATATTAATAATAATAATAAGATTCCTCAAAAAAAAAGGACGTAACATATTAGCAGGATTTTAGGGAACGCAGACAATAAATGATAGGCTACTTATAAAATCCATATTATATTGCCCATTTTCACACAAAAATAATTTAAAAAAGCACATTCAAGTTTAGCATTTTTAAAAACAATTAGCCAATAATGGCTTCTTATATTCTTATAAAAAATGCTCAAATATCATGGGCAATTTTGCATACTTTTTAAGCCACATAGCACATAAGCATGAGATATTGTTGTAATTATGCATTATTCGCATCATTTCGCAAGCAGAATTATTGTGCGTAAAGGGAAGATACATGGTTGGATCGCACCATTTCTAGATTGAGGTAGTAAAATGCAAAGAGAAAGAATTCCACTTAGCAACCATATCACGGGGTAGCTAGGAACGAAAAGGAGTGTACCTTTAAACCGAAGAGCGCAAAAAAAGCAGCTTGACTTGTGAAATTATCCAATGATTTCAATATGTATAGGAAACATCAGATATCCATCATCTAAAATGACTTGAATAACTCAACTACGCGCTGGATGAATAGTTTCTCGGTGCCGAGATTTCAATTGAAAATATCAAACCCAAAATATCTTCTCTTGAACCGGACCCATCCCAATATTGCTTGCGCTTGGAAAACAGATGTTTGGAGTGAGCGTTCAGCCGGTGTAGGATCGCAAAGGTACCGGTGGGTGCAGAAGGTTGGGAGGGACAAGCATCATTTGTCATAGATGTGACCAAATGGAGGCCAGACATGGTCTGCTCAATGGTTGGCTTCAAAGGCAGAGCAGTTGTGCAGACCTCCCGTCGCAGATCCGTCGGCGACGGTCTGGATCGTCGCCACGAGTTCGAACTTTCACTTGGTAGTGCTAGCCGCATAGATATATACCAAGTAGGCATGGCGGAGTCGATGATTTGAGCCGTCTGAAGCACGACGGCCATTCTTCTCTAAACATTCCTGGAGTTGCGCAGGTTCCTGATCAATGACAGTGCCCGCCGCAACCAACGTAGCTCTGTGTCCAGTCGGAGTCTGCGGAGTTCGTGATGATGGTAGATTCGCCGTATCCGCTTGTCGCTGGTGAGAGGATCACCTTGGACTTTTTGCACTTTGAGACCAGCAGCAAGCCGTTCCCAATGTTGATAGCAAATTTCGTTTACCTTGCTCAAGATTCAAGTCGCGCTTCATCATACTGACGTCTCTTCAAAAAGCCCGTGCACTCCTGATAAATTTACTACCTTAGCTAAAAACAATCATTTCTTCCCATACGAACGGACGATAGAGAATTGTTTGGCTTCGTACACGCTTGCCCAGTCATCGATGCCACCATCCCACCTCTCGGCACGCAAGCAGTAACCACCAGGAGCGAGTCTAACCTCGTCATTATCCAATACCGGTGTTTGCCGCAAGAACGTCGACGACGATATGCGTTGGATGAATGCCGTTCTTACTTTTACCCCGCAGATTCCAATATCTTGGCTTCTAGAACGTTCCAGGGCAAGCCGATGGGTACTCTCGTTAACCTATCCAATAGTTTGGTTGTTGGTTGTTTGCGCGATGTGCAACAAAACTACGATAGTCTGACTACTGGATACGCCAACCAATCTAACGTCTCCAGCCACAACACCAGCCCCCAGCTCGCCACATCTATAAGCCTGTGATCGACCACATAGAGAATTGCCTGTCCCATTCACGACCACCAACAACCTATGAACGACAAGTTGAATTTCTTTTTCTGCCAACCCTATTTCATTCATCATGGCCCTTTTCGTCCCCATTTTTGATGCTAGATCAGCATCCAACCTTCGTCATGGCAGGCTACTCTACCCCCTAGCCTTTGATACATTCCACAACAACACGACCGCCCTAACTGCGGAGATCATTTCGCAGATCTTGGATTATCCCATCAACCGCCATCGCTTAGACATTTTAGCTGGACAGGGGTTTTGATCAATTAGAGAGCCGGATTTTAGGTTTGAATATCTTCATTTTAACTTTTATTTTATAGCGCTATGATACCTATTAAAATAAGGGCCATTTTTATAAAGATGCGTATTATATTATTTGCAGCTAAAATATACCTTTTTAGGCATAGAACTATGCTAAATATTTGCCGAGACTTTCCCTAAAAATGCACATTGCATTAGCTCCTTATATCGTTCACCTTAACAAGCTTTGCATTCCCCTTTTCAAGTTATCCTCAAACGCATATAACGCTGTATTGGTATAAGGAATTCCTTTAGATTACTATGTGAATAGGCTCTTTTTCTTATATTTGGATATGATTCACTTGCATATAATAATAAACACATAATTTCCTTTCGAAATTTAACTTATAAAGTCCACTTTTCCTTATTTTTAAAATGCTAATGGTTTTTGATATTAACATATATTAAGACCAAGTAGGAGTTAATAAAGATGGTTTGAAAAAGCCAATTTCATAAAGCTTGCCACCCACCCCTCCTAATAGCTTTGTTTCCTAAGTTGTATAATTTAAGTTAATTGCCGATATTAATGGCTCCCATGAATTGGTTGTAAAGCCATGCAAAAAAAGGCTTATCCAAATTTTTAACAATTGCTTTTCCAAACCATGCTTTTGCAATAATTGCATTTAAAAAGGTTTCACTTGGCTTATAGCAAGGAGTGCAAATTATGCCGGTATCATCATTATAATTTATTATAAAAAAAGTAGGGGCATTATCATTTTATAAAGCATGGGTAATATTGTTATTTTTATTATAAGCTATAAAAAGAGCATTATATGGAATTTGGGTATTTGATTTCTTAGCAATTGCCTGTAAATCCAATAATCGGGACATTACACCTAAATTCTTTTAGGCAATGCTAATAGCTCCAAAACCAAGCTTTCATAAATACATCATAAGCTTATTCAACATAAATAGGTTATTTAAGATGCAAATATATCAAGCCAAAAACAACTAGCATAATAAATGTGATATAATAGCTTAAATCCGGTTTCCGCCAAAATCAATACCTTTACTTGTTTTTAGGCCTTTAGGTGCAATGGGAGCTTATATTTCAATTGATTTTTAAGCTTCTTTAAAATGCTAGGTCCAGGATAAAAAGAAGCCTAATTAAGCTATTACTCATATTTTATAACCTGTTGATATAGGCTTAAAAGGTATAATTGTTATCTCAAATGCTTGTTTAATAAAATGTTGCATAAATTTATTAATAACAATATTTTGTTTTGGCTTTTAAAACTATAAGTTGATAGTTTGGATATGCAAATTCAAAGGCTTTAGCTATTAAATATTAATAAAAAATTATATCCAAATGCTTATAACTTACTTATTCCCAAGTTTTTTGCTTTATCCCAGCCAAAGGCTATAATAATAAGCAAAATTGCTTATATAAAATCTCAAACCGATTCCTTAACATATACTTGCAAATTGCGTATTATGGCCCATTTTTTTTAATACTTTAATAATTTTTTATTATATTTTTAATATAAAGCTTCATATAAATCAAAATTCCAAGGTATACCTTAATCTTTAGGACTGTGATGGGGTACCAGGTATTAAATCAAGCAAATAATCCAGGATTATTTAATTCTTTAATGTTTTGATTAATATAGCTAATAATTTGGGAAAAAATATCATTTATAAAAAAAAAAGAAAATATCTCAAAAGCATTGATAGAAGCAATAAAGCTTGATAAGCGTATTTCTGGCTAAAAATTTGAGCAAGGAAAAGAGATAAATAGCTTAAAACCCTTAAAAATAAGTTTTGCTTTTAGGCAAAATATTCCATCAAAAATAAGATCAGGTTGCATGCCTTCGACCATCTTGAATTTCCTTAATTACTAATAATTTAAGTATATTATTAAAATTCTACAATATCAATTGCGGGGGGTAAACAGCCCGTCGCGCAAGGCAACACCCCCCTGCAATCCCACCACGCTAAAATATCCATATGGCGGTTGATGGGATAAGTATCGTCGCGGACACTCGACCATCACCGCTTGGCGGCGGTGTTAGGACCCATGCCGCATATCATCCAGTCGCATTAGTAGGCATTCCGTTTGATCTACCTCAACCACCCCTACTCAACTTTTCTGAAAGGCAAAGAGACTACGCTAGTCAAGCTTTGTATTGGCGAAGCCGTCGAGTTTTGCGACCTACGGATTTTAGCAGCCTTTTTTAAAGATGGTCCTGGCCGTGACACTACAATTTTATAACACGTTTGGTTTCTTAGTATCTCATATATTAACGACTATACGACCACGGGCTGAGGCCAGTGGACTACCAATTATGCTTTCGAGGCTTTTAAGTACCTTTATAAAAATTGGGGTTCTATGTGAATATCGTGGCTTCAAATCTGCTTCCCTTTATCACCTGTAATCTTTTTCGTCAACGATTGGTGAATATGGTGCGTTTTGAAGATTCATAACCTTTCTCACCTAATAATTCTAGGCCCACGCGGTTGTATCACACTTGAAGTCCGTAAACATCTTAAGGTGCGCACACATACAAAGAAGCTGTTCCCGTGGCGCCCACTTGGCCTGGAAACTGTTGGAGGAAGAGCCTGGAGAGGTCAAATGGCATGGTAGGAACAATATAAGTTACTCGATTCTTAATATAAGTATTTGTATGACAGAGAAACCGTTACCAAAAGGCGCAAAATGCAACAGGATGCCTATCACAAGCGGCGAAACCGGTATCCTATGCTATTGAATCGAAGGAGGAAGAGCCGCCGCGTTGGGCCACGAGATTAGGTGAGACTATCGAAAGGTCGATGGTATTTTTGAACACGGGTTGGGGCACATGACTGATTGCACTATGTAGCTGTACATACAGTTCCTGCCCTGATCACGAATTAAGAGCGGCCGATCTCCATTCTCAGCAACATCCCAAATACCAACACTCAAAACGTCGTTCTAGCATCCAGGCCTGGAGGACCCCAACAATAACTCAAGGTTGCGTAATGATTCTGGCGCCCCTTTTGCTTCGGAATATCAAGTTCTGACGCAATCAAGCGGATATCATTCTCACCCACATTGCTGGCCAGATCAAGTAAGCGAGACGGCCGAAACTGCCCGGTATCCTTCCAACAGCTCGAATGATGCTGAAGGCAGCTACCACGCCAAACTTTGATGTTATTGTAGGGATCACCTCTGGGCACTTTGTGCTGTCCTTTTCGAAAACCTGATTCCTGCATGCTCATCACGGGATTGTCATGTTTCCAGTGCTTGCACCCCGCCCACTTCAATCTTGAGGCTTGAGTATTTTGCTCTAGGCCTGTGGGGTTTGGATGCCAGTTAGAAAGAGTGACATGTTGCGTATTATTGTGTCCGGATGGCAAGGTTTAAATTACAACTCGCTCAAAGCGCCACGCCAAAGAACGACAAAGGGGTACACATTCTATAAGAGCATTCTGACTGATTTTTCGCATCTCTTGGTGCATTACGGCTTGACTGAGTCTTGTGAATCGTGGTTTGTTCTGGCATGGGAACAACCTGATAAATCCGTCAAATACTTGTAAGTCTTCTTGGTATTAAAAGGCTCTCATCTGAAAATTCGATTCGCCTCTCGCCTAATTATTTAAGTAAGTTACGACTTTGAATGCTTCTTAGAATTCTTCATTTTTTTATTTCCATATTCCTGAGTTCATAAAACTCTCGGCATAATATTTGTAACACCTTTGATAGCATTTTTACATCAAATATGGTCTTTTGATAGACACAACTTGGTGCTCGCCTTGCTTTTTAAGATTTTTTTATTAATGGTCTTAAGCAGGATTTTCATTTTATTAGTCCTAATATAATTGAAAGTTAAATTATTTCCACAAATACGGCAGAAGCTTTTGATTGCTTTTTTAGAGCTGGCGAATTGGGTGTAGTTGGCAATGCTGGTAAATGGAGGATTGATGGAGGAGTTGGGAAAGGTGCAACTTTGGTGCAAAAGGCTTCCTGTGAATTTGCGGCAGAGGGTGCATTGGCAGGATCCATTCTTTTTTATGTTAGTGGTGGGTCTGAGGAGTAATTTCTGGCGAGTTGCTTGAGATTCTAAAACGGAAAAAGGGAAGGATGGGAGGGACGTACGAGTGTGGGAGGCCACTTCATACCTGGAGTAATCGTGATGGTGTAGCGGATAGTGCCGCAAAGGCAACCACCTATTAATTTGTTTGGTCGAGACTTTATATCATTCATGATAAGCTTGAATACTCCCAATAAGCTTGGTTTTTGTTGCAGCATGGGGGCCAGAAGCGGGTTATATACCTCGCGGTTGGACAAGTGGGTACGTTATCACATTTTGCAATCTTTGAGCTCAGCCTTTCTCGTGCCACGAAATATTTGATGTCGGAGACGCAGAGAGACTAAATGGGATCGAAATGTTCTCGTATTTGATCCTTTTCCGCGTTAACCACCTTTTTTTAATTTATTCCGGATTAGATGAGAAGAGATTTATCTTAAGCTGGAAGCCCATCAGTCGATTGTACGTATCTTGCAGGCTCCCTCTTTTGTCGTGTTGGGTTCATGGTGGGGTGACGCCGACGTGGCTTAAATTCTTGACTAAAGCCCTTTGGGTTAGAACGGAAGTCGCTTGCCACGACAAATAAGTACGAGGCAAGCCAGCAAGGAGAGCATACTTACAAATAAATACTCGTTTCAAAACACATGTTGCGTTTGCTATAATTAATTCCCCCAAAGTAGAGGATAGCAGATATAATGCTTGATTAAAATGATCAGGCGTTTGGCTTTGGGTTTTATTAGACAATTCCAGCAATCCTATCCCACCTTGAATTGTTCCCCAAGCATGGCTCCTTCACCACATTCACAACCACGGCTTTGCTAACTGCCAACTGCCTCTATACTCCTCAAATACCCAATTATCTAATCGACCTTAAGGATGCCAACCCAACATGCCTTCCCCCTCCGCCTGCCATTAATAATACGAAGCCTCCATACTCTCAACCACCCCTTCAAACCTTCCTCCACGAAACACATCACAAACACCACGCTACCCGAAAACCATGCGCTTTATATTCGGCCAAGTAATCGAGAGAAGTTACAATATAATAGTAGAAAGGAAATAAGGAGATTGATTAACTAAACAATTAAGATTTAATAACATCAAGAGGTAAAAAGATTTAAGGTCAAAGTTATAAGTAATAGACATTTAAAGTTTACGAGCGCGGTTTAAGTGAAAATGATATCCTTTTTGTGTATTACTATCTTTCTGCTAATCAATTAATATTCTATCTTCTCTTAAAACGTCGGCAGCTTTCTCATCCGTTTACGGATTAGCTGTATTATCACTTGTAACGGGGAATGGAGAGAATTAGAAAAGACAACAAATTGGGTTGAATTTTATTATACAAACATCTTATACAAAGTGGCTAGAGATGTTATTGGAGATTTTTTGAGATAATATCCCAATCATCATAACTACTCAGTTAATGGTTTTTAATTAGGCTCTAAGCAACTGATTCTAATATCCGGCACATAGTGATAATCTTTGGATGCGTATTGTAAATGTGCTTAATAATATGCATAATACTTAAAAAGTATATAAAAAGGGCTATTACATTACAAATTAACATCCACAGGTTATTAAAGACGAATTATTAATAACGCCTGTCACTTTTTCAGCTTTTAGGTCTTTAATTATGATGACCTTAGCATAAATGCCCTATTTTAATAGGCAGTTAATCAAACAACAGCTTTAATAAATGGTTTTTTGTTTTAGCCGGGTTCTATTTGATTAGCTATTCTTTGGAACCGAATTAATCTAGCAAAACAAAAATCTTGATTGGGATTGCTTTCACGGGTTTATTTAAGTTTATAGCCCGATTAAGGCCGAAGCGGAATGTTGCAGGCAATTCGAAGTTTAGGGCTTTTGCGAAATCTTAGGGAATATTCAAGAGACAGCTTTTAAGTATAACACGGGGAAAGGCTAGATGGATGGTAATTAGATCACATTGCTTAGGGTAGTGCAAAAACAACATCAATGAAACTTCCCGTAGTTGGTTCTTTTGTGATAGCGTCTTCATTAGGCGATAAGCTATCGCTACTGAATAGAATTTAGCAATGATTTGATAGAACATAGTTGATAGTATTATGAGATACCTCAATGGTAATTCTTTATCATTTTTGTGCTGTGAGACTTTGTAGGTTAGTTGGATCTTGTGGCAGAGCTATTTGAACAAAATGCAAGAATTTCGCCACTTTAAGCCTATCAATCATTTTATTATTAGTTCTTTCGACCTTTATTGCTTTTGCGATGATTGGCCACGTCTTGTTTAATTCATAAGCACACTCAGCACCCTCAATTTTTGATCCCCACACTCCTGTTTTTGTCTATTGCCATCTTTTGCACGCATTTAATATTGCATCAACGTTCTCCTTTTCCTTTTTAATTGTTGGTGGCGGGGTAAACTTTTCATTCCTTGTGATTTGCGGCACTTTTTGCCTGTATCACCATATCCCGGATGAGATCGCACGATGCACTGTTATCCAATCGGGCTTTGCAAAGGTCTCCTTGACATCGGTGCCGTAAAGGGTGTTCCTTAAATACCTGCCACTGGCAATGTCAAGCACAAACCAATGTTAAATATAATTAGGCGGGATAATGTTATAAATTTTTTAAATTATTAAATTAGATGTTATAATTAAACCCTTAAATTGGCGGGTATTAAGGCATTATATATTAATCATTTTAATCTTATTAAGGTTGTGGTGGCACGGAATTTGATTCTATAAGAAGCGCGTTTTATTGAAGTGTTTAAGTAAATAACAAAGCTTTAGTATTAAATTTTTTAATTATATTTAAAGCCATTATAAAAAATGAAATAATTGGGGTAAATATACAAATGCCAAATGTTATGAATCCCATCAAAAACATAAAAAAAAACAAGTATACAATTATAAAAATTTATATCTAAAAATACTCCATTAGCCATAATTATTCCTAAATTTACCCTTAATCTTTGCCTTAATTTCTAACAAATAGAAATTCTAATAGCATCTAATATAAAACTAAAATCAAATATTTCTTACCATTAGTTTATACATTTGCAATATATGCCATATTTAAAATTAAAACTTGGCTAAAAGCTTTATTTCTTGCCATAATAACATCGTACCCTTCGATGGGCTTTATAAATTTAACTAAAATTAATAATACTCTAAATTTAATATGTAAACATAAAGCGTTATATAAAGCATAATAAATCTTAATATGCGATCAATTACTTAAGCCAAAAAGTCTACGAGATTAAAATGTATTAAATATATTCCCTATCTAATAATAATTCAAAAAGAAAATTCTAAAATTATTAAAAATAAATACTCTTTAATATTTAAATATAATATAATAAGTTAATTATACAATTTATTTTTATTTTACCCTAGGTTTTATAATCTTTCAATATATCCTAATATAACTCTAAGTCCACAGGCCTCTCATAATGTTATAACGGTCGTGTATTTACTTAGTAAACACAGGAAAGCTGGTAGATTTTAATGATTAAGAAGTAAGTGTATTATATATAAGAAAGACAGTTATTAGTATAGTTGAGAATATTATTTGAATTAAACACAAAGCTCTTATTTAATAGTAGACGTGTTAGTCTTATATAAAACCTTCGTTCTTTTAAATCCCTTTAAAGCCTTAAGCTTTAAGGCTCTTAAAGCCTTAGATCTTAAAGCTTTAAAGGATTTAACTATTATGTAACTATTGTCCTTGTGATGTTTTTTAGTCTTGGCTTTTTTATATAATATAAGTTATTGAGCCTTAGGGTTAAGACACACGTG
Organism: Helotiales sp. F229; assembly: GCA_002554605.1. NCBI lineage: Eukaryota > Fungi > Ascomycota > Leotiomycetes > Helotiales > Helotiales sp. F229. The sequence goes on along the minus strand of MXAW01000004.1, from coordinate 5,212,056 downwards.
ATATCTTTATTAGCTATGTTTATAATATTATTCCCCTCTTAATTTAATATGGTTTTTACGATTAAATATGTTAAAGGAAATATTAATAATAGTTCACGGTTATTTTTTTCTTTTATTATACCTTTTAAGACTATTAAATATAAATAACGTATAGCTTTTATTAAAACGTTTAATTTTTATAATTCCCTTATAATGCCTTGTTTTAATTATATCCGTTATTATTATAATTATGTGATTTTGAATAAAAAGTCTTATTATGGGGAGTATATTCGTTGTGGTATAAAATGTAATATTCTTTAGACTTTAGTTGACAACTTTTAAAGCCTGTGTATAAAGGAGGATCATTTGAAGTTTAAAAGAAACATGGCTTTTGAGGCAGTTATAACTGGTTTTATTTATGTTTATTAACTTAAGCTTTATTAAGTAGAACTTTATAAGAGGGGAAAGGAAATGCTTTACTATGGCTTAAAAACTCTAAATAAGTTGGACGTTATTAAAGAAAAAGACAAAAGGGGGGTAAAGGCACGGGAAATAAAGAGTAAGAATAATATGTCCTTATTATTTCTTAACTTAACGACGTATTATTTGATTTTTTATATGTTAACGAGGCGTTATTAAATTTTAAAGATTCTTTTAAAACAGATTTGGGTTTTATTAATAAAACTTTTAAAATAACTTAAAATAATGAAAATTAGACTTAGGTTTTTAAGTGTTCTTTGATTATAAGTACTTTTTCTATTTAATTAAATATTTAACAACGCCATAGAAGTATTAATAGTTTAAGATAGTTTTAACTTTATATTTAACGTTTGGGTTAATTGGTTATATTTTAGTAATAAAAGTAAATAATGTTCTTAATGGTATTAGTTTAAGGAGGAGTATGTGGAATATCGGGTAAATGTTTATTGTCTTTAAAAGTGTTAATTAAAAATTGACTAATCCTTTGACTTTCATAATTTTAAATAGTCTTAGTTTTTTATAATTTAACTTATAACTTGGTCATTTAGTTATGATATTTTTTCAGAATAAGTAAACTTTGTCCCTTTTTTTTAAGCGTTGGTCTTATGTTACGTTTTAAATTGTAATAAATGGCTGATTTTTATATTATAAATAAAATATTAGTTGATAATTCCTTATTTAGTTGTTTAAACTCATCTCTTTATAGTATGGCTTTTTGCGCGGTTCTTCGACTTATTATTAGTGAGTTATATATTATAAGGTTATCCTTATAATTCGTATAAAATGGTAATATTCTAATAGTATTTTAGTTTTCGTTATTATATATAAACTAAGCAAGTGGGAGTAGTTGAACTTAGTTGTTTTGTTTATAGTTCACTTAATATTAAAGATAAGTCTTTATTATTTGATTGATTTGTTTTATTTATGTATTTGTTTAAAGGTGAAAGGCTATTGATATTTTGTTTTATTTTTAAAAGTGTTATAAAAGTCCTTTAAAACTTTAAAGTAAAGACTTTGTTGTTATTTGAGATAACTTTGTTTAATGTTTTATGGTTTGTCAAGATCGTTTATAAGAATAAATATGCTATGTTAATGGCGTCTTAAGTCTTTAACACTAGTATTATATATATGTATTTAATGAACTTATTTATGATTATATAAATTGAGTTATATATGATTTTTGTGATTAAGTTTATTGAAGGTAATAGTTTGATTATAAAGTTTAAAACGATTGACTTTTATAAGCGTAGTGGCGTTATGGGTGATTTTATGAGCTTATATAAAACATAGTGCGTCACTTTGTTTTAAATGTATATGTCATAAAATGATATTATATTTTTAATTACTTTTTTTATTTTTAAAAAGAAGTATTCCTTAAAGAACTTAAATAATGTCTTAATAATCCTTTGATAATTATAGGCCAATGGTCCGTGGTATTTTATAACAAACTTTGTTTTATTCTAAATAAACACATAGACTTGTTTTTAATAAAAAAGAGCTCTTTTTAAAGTAAAAGAAAATCCTTTATTTAGTTGTTTTTGTTGTTTAATTATAATTAAGTCATTGGCATAACCTTTTTAAGTTTTTTCCGTAACTTAACTTATAGTTACTAATTATTGACAATTAAGAACTAATAAATGGTTATTTTACTAAAGTACAGTGTAAGACTCGTGGGTTTTATTTATGAGATATTCTGGTTTTTTGTTTAAGGCGTTTACTTTAGCATTCTTTGTTCTTTTAATATAAGAAATATAAAAGTTAAATATTAAAAGAGTTTCATATTAACGGACTTACCGCTTATTAAATTCTTTTATTATAATAAAATAAATGAGATTTTTATAATTTATTAATATTTGTACTTTATAAATACCGCCTTTAAGGTATACTTTTCATTTACACATTACGTCCACTATAATTAATAGCTTTTTGTTATAAATATTATAATTAAGCTTTATTAAGGATAACCTTTATAAATAATAAACAATTAATTATTATTTGCCGTTTTTACCAGATTAATTAAATACGGCGCTAATAACATAATCAAAAAAATCCGTTTTTACCCATATTTTCTTATTAAAAGTAAAAGAAGTAAAAACTAGGCCTTTAATAAAGGCTTCTTTTAAAGCATTAAATACCATTTAATAATCTTTTATCCAATTAAATTCCTTGTCATTATGAGTTAATTTTATAAATAGGCCCATAATTAACAAGTATTATTTAATGAGTCGTCGGTAGAAGTTGGCGAACCTTAAGAACAATTATATTTTTTTAACATTTATAGGCTTTATTTAGTTAATAATAGCTCGGATCTTCTGAAGATTTATTATTAATTTAATAATAGTTATTATACAACTTAAAAACACAACTTCTTTTATATAAAAATGGCACTTTTCTAGTTTTAAGAATAATAATGCCTTTTTTAATTCTTTGAAAATTAGAATCTTATTTTTAACGTATTAATCCTCGTTTTTAAAATTAATTAGAATGTCGTTTAAATAATATATATAAATGACATCTAAGTATTGTCGTAAAACGTTATTAATTAGTCGTTAAAATATGGCTAATATGTTCATTAGGCTAAAAAGGACAATTATATATTCATAATATTTAAACCTTATATAAAATATTGTTTTTTCCTTTTCTTTAAATATTATTTTCACAAAATTATACGCGCCTCATAAGTCTATTTAAATAAAGAATTTGGCTCTTATAAATTTATCGTATAGTTCTTTAATTAATGGAAGTACGTAATAATCCTTTTTACTAGCATCGTTTAATTAACAGTAATTAATATATATTCGTTGTCCTCTGTCCTTTTTTTAATAAATAAGACGTTGTTTTTTTTACGAGAATTTAAATTCTCAGATGAAACCTTTTATTAAGTTCTCATTGATATATTATTTAATCATTATTAAGTTAAAAGCAGAATATTCCTTAAGTAATTAAAATATTAGCTTTGTGTTTAATAATAACTTAATCTAATACTTATAGGCCTAATATTTAAATAAGGCTTTAATATTTAATTCTTCCTTAAATATTACCATATACTTGTTATATACTGATGGTATATTTTCCATTAATGGACTTTTGCTTTAGTGTTTAATTTGTTCTTTAAAAGTGGCGTAAAGTTTTTAAACGATTAATTTTCTTGTTTTATTATGATAATAGTTTTTATAATGATTAAATAATAATTGTTAGGTGTTTTAATTGATTTTTAAGTTATACTTTTATATTTATAATAGTCTTAGGATGATATTGTGTGTTTTAATTTTTATGACGTTGAATTAGATTATTTTAGAATGGCTTATAATGCTGATATATATATTTTTAGTCTTAACGTTAATTTGCCCTTTAACGGCGGCTTTTTTTTTTGTGAATATAAGAGTGTATTTTTTTGGACTTTAGAGGCTAATAAATATTGAAGTATAATAGTAGGGGATATGAAGTTCTTTTGTGCCTTGGAATTTATTATTGTTTTAAGTGTGATTCTTTTAATTTTGACTTTTATAGTCAAATAATAATCTCTAATCATAGCTAATTATTATATAATAATATCTTAATAGAAATCTTTGGTTAAAACATTTCTTTTGAAAAGAAGTGATATTAGTGTAAATGATGATTCCATTGAACGGGGATTTCTAGGTCTATATAACTACTCTTAGTGCCAAGCTCTTTTTGCTTTAGTTGTTTCTTTAGGTTTAGTGCTAAGCCTTTGCTTTATACGGCTAATAAAGCTTCCATGGTTTTAAAACCGGCACTTATTAATTCCAAGACAAAAAACCTCACTTATCCGGCAGTTAATATATCTAAAACTTAAGCCGGCTTTTACTCCTTCCGATTGTTTTAATTGCTTAATTAGGCTTATTGCCAAGGCTTTTCATCGGACCATATAACTCCCAAGGTTACAAAAAGTTACAGGAGCTCTTAGAGCCTCTTAAAGCTCTTAAAGCCTTTAAGGGATCCTTTAGAGCCTTAGTATAAACGAGTATAAGCGAGTATAAGTAAGTATAAGCGAGTTTATATTCTTATAGCGCCCGTAAGATATATATTATTTTATTATATTTATCTTATTTTTTATTTTATCACATTTAAGCTACCCTTTTATTTTTATATTTATAATTTTAACTTTTTTATTTTTATTTTGAATTTAAAGCGGATATAAATTTAAGTTGTTTATTATTATTTAAACCTTTTGTAAATCCATCAGCTAATTGAATTGTAGTATTTACATATAATAAGCTTAACTTAATATTAGTTATTTCATTTCTTATAAAATGATATGTTATATTTATATGTTTACTTCTTTTATGAAATTCGGGGCTATCAGCTAATTTTAAGGCTGATTCGCTATCAGTTAATAGCTTTGGTATAGGCGTTATATTATTATTTAAAAAGTTATTAAAATAATTAATTAAGTTATGTAAATATAAGATTTCTTTTATAGTTTCTTTAAAAGCCATATATTCAGCCTTACAACTTGATAAGGCTACTGGCTTTTGTATCATATTTAGCCACCTTATAATACAGTTATTTATAAAGAGTAAAAAGCCGCTAGTGCTTTTACGGGAGCTTATATCACTTCCCCAATCAGTATTAGTATATCTTAAGAGTTCTAGGAATGATTTATTATATAAATAATATGTTTTTATATTAGGATATTTATTAAGATATTTCCATATATGGTTTAGTGCCCTAAAATGTGATAAATCAGGATTTGACATATATTTAGTACATTGATTTACAGTAAATGCTATATCAGGCCTCGTTTTAGTTGTTAAATATATTAAAGAGTTTACTTATTGTTAATACAATTGTAAATCAGCTTTATTAATAATATTAGTTGATTTTTGTAATCCAATCCCTGCTTTAATAAGGGTAGTTATAAGATTTAAATCCTTTTTATTAAATCTTTTTAATAAGGTATTGAGATATTTATTTTGGTTTATATATATTGATTGTTCTTTATAATTTAGTTTTATTTCTATACTTAAAAATTGATGAATTTCACTTATATATTTTATTTTTATTGTTTTAGTTAATTCTGTAATTATATCTTTGATTTTATTATTATTTAGTCCTGTAAATATTAAGTCATTTACGTGATAAATTATTATTATTTTTAATATATTATGTACAAATATAGCTTCGTTATATGGTAAATGTTTAAAACCTAATTTTGTAAAAGCACTTAATAAGTGTTTATACTATAATCTAGGGGATTGTTTTAATCTATATAAAGCTTTATTTAATTTACAAAATAGCTTTTGTATTGGTTTAGATTGATCATTTATTAGCTCATATTTTTTTCTTTTTATTATAATATCTTTTTAACCTTATTGGTTGTTTTACGTATATATTGGTATTTATATTAGTATGTATAAAGGCGTTTTTAACATTATATTGTAATAGTTTCCACTTATTAGACATAGTAATTTCAAATATTAACTTATAAGATTTAGGTCTATATATAGCCGAAAAATTCTCTAAGTAATCTAGACCTAATATTTGATTAAAGCCTTTTATAACCCATCGAGACTTATATTTTATTATATTATTATTTAAATCAGTTTTTATCTTATAAACCCATCTACCTCTTAAGTAGTTTTGATTAGGTGGTAATTTAACTAAATTCCACGTATTTTATAATTCTAATTCGTTTATTTCAAATTTCATGGATTTTATCTAATTTTCTTTATCAAGGTTATTAATGGCTTGTTTATAAGTATTAGGTTTGTTATTTATATTTATTATTAAGGCTAAATCTATTGTAGGGTCATTTATAATATCAGGGTTATATTGTAATATTAAAGCCTGTTCTGAAGAGTTTATTATTACTTGAGGGTAACTTGATCGTGGAGTATTATCGTTATTATTATTATTACTATTATTGTTATTAGTTTGGCTTCTTGTTATTATTGTTATTTGTACGTCTTTGTACTATTCTTGTATTGATATTATTATCATTGTTATTATTATTATTCTCTAATTCTTTTATATTTTTTTCATTATAAGGTTCAAATATATTATTCTTAGGAGTACTTATAACTTGATTTTATAATATTTTAATATCTTTAACCTATATAGGTTTTTGATTATTTATTTCAAAGACTTTATGTAAAAGATAATTAAATCCTATTAAAATGGCTTTATTAACTTTTAGTTCTAGCTTTATTATATGATTATTTTTATTTTTATAAAAGCATATAGAGCCAAAGGTTTTAATATAATTAATATTTGGCTTTTTATTAAATTTAAGCTCATATGGCGTTTTATAATCTATTGTTAAATGAGGGGTTCTATTATATAAATAAGTAGCTGTAATTGCAGCTTCTCCCCAAAATATATTAGGTAAATTAGTAAAGGCTAATAAGCATCTTACCTTATTAAGAATAGTACGATTTATACGTTCTATGGCACAATTGGGTTCTTTTATATAAGCAGAAGCTAATTAATAAGTAATACCATGGTTTATTAAATATTCTTTGAATTTATTATTTATATACTCCCCCCCGTTATTAGTTACAAATATGCTTATACGTTTATTATTAAAATTATTTTTATTCCTATTTTTATATTCTAAAAAGGCTTATAAGGCTTCATATTTATTATTTAATAATTTGATTTTAAGATATTTAGTTTTAAATTCTAAAAATATTATAATATATTTATATTTATTATTTATAATAAGCGTAATAAGCCCACATTAATCATTTACAACTTTTTTAAGTAATTCAGAACTTTTATTATTAATTATATTATTTATTTTATTTATAAATTTACATTAAAAACAAATTTCATAATTTAATATTATATTATTATAACCAAATATTTAATTTATTATTTTATTTAAATAAATTAAGCTTATATGTCTTAATTTATTATATAAGTTCATTTTATTAATACTTTTATTGTTAATTATAATTAAAATATTATTATCATTTTTAAAAGAAATTATATTTAATATATATAATCCATTATTTATTAATCCTCTTATAATTAACTTATTTATTTTATTATTTTTTATATCAAAAAAGGAATTATTAAACATACTATAATATTATTTATTTAATTAACTTTGGCTTATTAAATTAATTCTTAATTTAAACATATAAAAGTAATCTTATAATTTATATATTTTATTATTAATATTTTATTTTATAAAAATATCTTTATATTCTTTTATAATTATTTGTTTACCTTTTCCTTAATTTATTAATTTATTACAAGTTTTAAAATCACTAAAATATAATAAATTATAATATATATACTTAATTACAATTATATCAAATATAAAAAAAAAATTTAATTATTTATACATAATTTCTTATTCTTATAACTATTTATAAAGCTTAAATTAATGCCTATATTATTAATATTAATTATTTTATTAGTTTTTATAAAAAGTATAATTATTAATACTTATATATTTTTTATAAAATCAATATTAAAATTAAAATCACTAAAATCTTTAATAACATTTAAAATGTTATATAAAACATTTATATTATTATCTTGTTTTTCACATATAATTCTTTTTATAATAAAAGATTTATTATTTAATTTAACCTTTTTTAATTTTTTTCAATCTTTTAACGCCTTTTTAAAAAATAAAAAACCACAATTCAATAATATATAATTATATTACTTACAATTAGTACAATACCTTTTACTAACGCCGGATTTAGTAATTTTATAAGGTTTTTTCCCTTTATAATCACTTAAGGTTATAAGTGCCTAATCAATATTAGCATCATTTAATTCTTAACGTTTTAATTCGTCTAATAAATTAAAAAATAACGATTCAAAGGTATAAGAATCAATATTAGTTCTTAAAGACTGAGTTATATTAGACACTAATCCATCATAATTATCAGTCAAATTATTAACCCATGCTGTTATTACCTACTTAAGTAATTCAAGGTTCTTAACTTTAAGCTAATCGCTTAACTGATTTACCTTATTTAAATATTCCTTCATAAAGTTATACTTTAATAAGTAGATATTAAAGAACTCTCTACATATTAAAAACTCAAAGCTAAACCCTTTTAAAGAATAGAGGGTTTTAAAAGATTTCCAAGCTTTAAAAGCTTGTGTTATTTATTGAATTTACAAAAGGGGGCCATCTTTTATAAGCAATTAAATATTAGAAAGAGCTTTACCATTAATTTCATCACTTACATTATCTATTATAATAACAACGTTTAACGCTTCCTTAATAAAGAAGGCCGACATGCGAAGTGCCCAAATAAGGTAATTAGCCGAGCCGTTAAACTTAGTCATAGTGATCTTATCAGAAGACATATCTTTGAGATTTGTGAAGGATTGAGTTATTTAAAGAAGTCTAGTTTTTTATTATTAGTTATTAAGTATATGAAGTATAAGTTGAACAAGTTATAGGGCAAAATATCTTTTATTAATTAAGAAACTTTAAAGTGTTAAAAGTGAAAAACGGGTATCACTTAAGAGTGTGACAGTGTTGGTTTATTCAAAGAGTCTATATTTTTAGATATTAATTATTAAATATGTGAAATATAAATATAACAAGTTCTAAAGTAAAATACCTTATATTAGCTAAGAAACTTTAAAATGTTTAATATTTGAGTAAAAATCAAGTACTATTCTTCAATTATATCTTCAAATCTTATGAATTATCAAGAAGTTATACCTTTTATTAAACCAACTAATAAGTGTATTATACAAGGGAAATATCAAAAGGTGTGGTAAAAGGTGTAAGTGAAGTAGGTGATAAGAGGAATATAGGTTTATACTTAAGAATCAAGAATAAAAGGTAGAAAAGAGTAGAATTCGGCTTACACCAGTTAATAAAACTCAAAAACAAAGAATATAACGTATAAACGAAGTATATAAGTATAAATGAGGTAGAATAGAAGGTTCTAATTAGTTAAATTGAGGTAAAATAAAAGAGGTTGTGTGTAAGATCTCATAACCTAAAAAAAAGTGATATTAGTATAAATAATGATTATATTGAAGGGGGATTTCTAGGTCTATTTAACTACTCTTAATGCCAAGCTCTCCTCAGCTCTTCTCAGCTCTCGTCGCTTTGATTCCCTATTTGGGCTTAGTGCCAAGCCTCTGCTTTAATAGCCAAGCCTCTATTTTAATAACTCTAAAACCTTGGCTAAAAGTGCTTTAATAGCATTAAAACCGGCACTTATTAATTTCCTCACTTAGCCGATTATCAAACTCAAGCTAATACTAGGTCCTAGCTATTTGCTTTGATTGCCTATTTAGGCTTAGTGCCAAGGCCTCGCACTGATCCAAGAGTTACAGGATCTCTTGGAGCCTCTTGGAGCCTCTAGGGGACCCTAGGAGCCTCTAGGGGACCTTAGCTCTTAGGGGGCCTTAGGTCCCTAGGTATAAGCGAGTATAAGTGAGTCTATATAAGCGAGTATAAGCGAGTCTATATTCTTATATAATTCGTATCTTATATAAAAGGTAGTGAAGTCCTTTGAGTTAGTGGTTATATGAATTTTGTGAAAAACTTGTTAAATATTAATTTTCGTAAAAATCTTCGCTTTAGAAATGCGGGTTATTATTTTATTAATTAATGGAATTGGGTAAGGATCTTTTTTAGTTAATTTATTGAGTTTTTAGTAATCTACATAAAATCACAGTCCACCATTTGATTTCTTGGCAAAAAGGATTAGAGCCGTAAAAGGAACATTAGAAGAGGTAATAATTTTTTTGTAAAGGTTTTCCATAGTGTATTATTTTGTTTTAGACAACTACTCATTTATAAGCCGATGAAGGGGCTTAAAAAAGAGGTTATTTTTTGCCATAAGTTTAATTTTGTGATTCACATTAGGACCATGAGTAAAGAGCTTGTTTAAGGCTTTATTAAAAAATAGTTTTTTAAATTCCTTATATTATAAAAGAAGCTTTTAATAAATGAGGTTCTTATTTAATTGGTATTTGGCTACTTGTGCTTGCTTAAATGTTAATCCGTTATTTATAACGGAAAGCTTTATTTTAATTTGCTTTTTTTAACGTAAGATTTTTGTTTTAATTTTATGGAAAGAAGACATAAAGGTTTCCGTTTTTGTTTTGATTTTTTTAGGTTAAAGATGGAGTTAATGTATAGCCGGTGATAAAATGTAATAAATATTTACTTTGCTTTACTTTGATAATGGCTTGACTTTATGTAAAATAATAGTTTTTAAAGGTTCATGATCGTTTTTTAATAATAGCGTATTTAATATTTAATGACTTAAAAATAATGCTTTATTTCAAGTTTTTTTTAAGTTCACGAATAAATATAGAAGATTAAGAATTAGTCGTTTGTTTAAGACGTTTAAAAGGCTTTTTTTAATTATATTAAAATTAACAACTTTAATTTGTGCGCGGCGATATTCGTTTTGTTTTAATAATTGATTTTATTACGTGGCGTTTTCTTAATGTGACATCTTGATAAGAGGCTTAATATATGCTAATGAAAGTAGTAAGCGCTTTTTAAAGCAAAGCTTTTTCGGTATATCCTTTGGCTAATAGAGCTTATTTTTCCCTTTAAAATAGTCTTGTTTAAGGTCATAATGTTTTAAGAACTTCCGACTAATTAATACTTTGGAGCTTTTTCAATCAGTAATTAGGAAGGGGAAATTAATTTGATGTCAATTAATAGTTAAAGTAAAGAGTATAACGTATTTAATGGTTACATTTTTTTTTCTATTATAACTTGTAAGAATAATAGGCTTAGGTAGAGTAAGAAAGGAGATTTTAAAGAGTTTTTGAAATTAGTAGGTTATTAAGGTTTTAATAACATTGAAAATATTTACTCCGCTATTAATATGTATAGTTAATTTGATGTATGATCTATTCTTTCTTAATTTAGTATTAACTAAGAATTGTTGTTTTTTAATAAGAGCACGGAAAGTAACTTTTAAATCCTTTATAAATTAAGGCTTTTACTATAGTAGGAGATTTTCTTATGCCTTAAGAGTTTTTTAATAGATTATTAAAATTCATGTTTTTATCCTTAATTTTAGTAATCTTATGATGTTTTTTTTTTTTTTAATTTAAGATAATTATTAGCCTAATGATTAGTTTTACGGCAATAGAAGCAAGAGGTTTTGGCTAGAATAGTGTTTGTAGGTAATACAATGATAAGAGACGTCAAAAAAGGGGAGCGGAAACTTTCTCTAGTTTAGTGTTTTAGTGCTAGTGTTTTTTTAAGAATGTTATTTATATGGCTTTTATAGGTGTTAATGTTTTTAAAAGGTTAGAAGGAGGTAGTGGTTTAGTAAAAAAGGCGGGCTTTGGCTTGAATATTGTAAAGGTTTTTGTTTATAATGGCCAGGAACTTATGAAGGTGGGTGTAATTGTTGTTAAGCTTATATTATTTAATGAGAATATAAAGCTTAAGGTGTTACGAACATACCCAGTAGGGGTATCACATGTGTTTTGGCCCTGAGGCTTGGTAACCTAGGTTACATGAAAAAGCCAAGACTAAGAAGCATCACAAGGACAAAGGTCATGTGATGGCTGGATTCTTTGGAGCTTTAAGATTTAAGGCTTTAAAAGCCTTAGGGCTTAGGGCTTTAAAGGGATTTAAGGGAACAAAGGTTTTATATAAGAATGACATGTTTATTATTAAATAAAAGTTTTATGTTTAACTTAAATAGTATTTTTAATTATATTAATAATTGTTTTTTTATACGTGATACACCTACTTTTCGATTATTAAAATTAATTAGCCTTTTTGTGTTTATTGAGTAAATATACGATTGTTATATTTCAAGCACCTTTTTATTAAAAGTACCGACTTATGTACACTATGTTTATTAAGGGATCTTCATTTGACAAAAATGTTGTCGTTATTATCTTAGGTAGCATTAATAAGAGCATTAAGATCCTTATTTTAAAAACCTTTAGCGGCGATTGTAATAAGTATTAGAAGCTTGAGCTTGTGAACATGAGTAAGGCCGGTTATGGCCACTTTAAAAGTTATGTTTTTTTTTAAATTTTAAGCGATTTTTTTATGCGCAGGCTTTAGAGATTATTAATTAAAGTTTGAAGAGTATCATATTTTATATTACAACAAACACATTCTTTATAACGCTGGGACTTTTTATTTAAAATCACATAATTATAATAATAGTGGACATAATTAAAATATGGCATTGCGGGGGAATTGTAAAAATTAATTGTTTTAGTAAAAGCAATATATTATTTATATTTAATAGTTTTAAAAGGCATAAGAAAAAAAGAAGATGGCCGTAGGTTATTGTTGATATTTTTACTAATATACTTAAGCATGGGGACCACATTAGTTTAAAGGGGGGATAATGTTATAAACATACCTAATAAGGATATTACGTGTATTCTGGCCTTAAGGCTTGGCAACCCAGGTTATATAAAGAAGCTAAGATTAAAAAGCATTATAAGGACAACGGTTACGTGATGGCTGGATTTTTTAGAGCTTTAAGATTTAAGGCTTTAAGAGCCTTAAGGCTTAGGGCTTTAAGGGGATCTAAAGAAACAAAGGTTTTATATAAGACTGGCACGTTTATTGTTAAATAAAAGCTTTATGCTTAACTTAAATAATATTTTTAATTATATTAATAATTTATTTATTTATTTATGATACATCTACTTCTTAATTATTAAGATTAACCAGCCTTCCTGTGTTTATCGAGTAAATACACGACCGTTACATAAGGGTAAGTGAAATCTTTCTATAAATATTCTTAAATTAATAAGAATATACAATCTTGCCAATAATAGTATAATTAGTGAATTTAACGTGGAATTTGTTATAAGTTATAAAGCTTATAATAAAATGGTTATATTTTACTTTTGTAGCTTATATTTAATTATAGTTAAAAAAACGCTGGTTTAAAGCTTTAAGAACATTATTAACATTATTAAAGGTGCCAGTGAATTTGGGGTTTATGTGTTAAAAAATAATAGTCTTAGCTTTGCCGTTAGTACACTTAAAATAGGCCTTAATTTAAGAGCTGTTAATCTTAAAATTTTCTGAATATTTTTTAATAAAAAGCTTTATATCCATTTTTAAGCGTTATATTTAATATTATTATTATGATTAGAAAAGCGTAGGCAAGGGTATTTGACTTTATTGGCTTTTATAATAAAAATGCTAAAATTCAATTAAGAAAAATAATAGTTAAGAAATGGTTAAAGGTTTACGGTAAAAGCTTGAGTTATTAAATAGTGTTTTATATTAGTATTAGCTAATTTTATATGGCCGTTTTGAAAAGTTTTATTAGAAGTAAAAGCAGAGACAATAGTTAATGGAATTATTTTTTGTATATATGGCTTTTAGGCGTTGTTGAAATTGGCGTTTATTATTGCGGCAGGTTTAAGAGAGGTGTTATAAGGGGTATTAATTTTAGAGAATAAAGGTGATTTTTTTAAGGTTTTATTATAAATTAAAATGAATTGTTTTTTGGAAGTGGTATGTTTTCAGGTTAAAGTATGTTTAATATAAGGGTGAAACTAAGTTGTATAAGAATTAAGGTTTTACGTGTGTTTTGTTAAAGAAACATGTATAAGGGTTGTTGTTTATGTTATGTGGTAAACGTGTTAGCGAATGATTAAGATGTTAATCTAAAATAACAAGATCGACGGAGGTGGTTTAATTTTCCTTAGGGCAATTACTTTTAAGAATACGGCAGGAGGCACTTATTTACGTAGGCAGGTGGGAAAGAATATTATAGTTATATAAAACGACAGTGCTTCTTTTTAAGGTGAGATATAACGCTTTATAACAAAATGATCGGATCTTTTTTTATGTTATGGCTGGCTTTAAGGTGATATGGAAGTAATATTACTTTAAGAGAAGACATTAGAATAAAAGCTTTTTTATATTTAGGCTTAAGGTTATGTTTCATATTAAAAAGAAAAGATGAAAAGGAAAGAGTTTATTTTATATAATAAGTTGAGGTTTTATATTTTTAAGAATCTTTGGGTTATATAACGACTAATCTTTGTTTAAGGTTTTACGTTATACTGTTTTCCCCTTTGTTACTTGATAACTTGTTCTTTAAAGTGGCCTGTAAAGCAGTCTACAGCTGTTTGTAATAAATTGTAAGTAACATAGCCATATAACATCAAATTACGCCTTCTTAATCCCCAAAAAGGCATTAAAAGGCTGGAAAAAATTAAAAAAAGATAAATCAAGTAATAAATCTTTTATTATAAAAGAAATGACATATAAAAAACAAGATAATAATATAAATATTTTATATAATACTTTAAGTATTATTGAAACTTTTAATAATTTTAATTTTAATATTAATTTTATGAAAAATATATAAATATTAATAATTATACTTTTTATAAAAACTAATAAAATAATTAATATTAATAATTTAAGCTTTATAAATAGTTATAAGAATAAGAAATTATGTATAAATAATTAAATAAAAGATTTTATATTTAATATAATTATAATTAAGTATATATATTATAATTTATTATATTTTAGTGATTTTAAAACTTGTAATAAATTAATAAATTAAGAAAAAGCTAAACAAATAATTATAAAAGGATATAAAAATATTTTTATAAAATTAAATATTAATAATAAAATATATAAATTATAAAATTGCCTTTATATGCCTAAATTAAAAATTAATTTAATAAGCCAAAGTTAATTAAATAAACAATATTATAATATATTTAATAATTCCTTTTTTTATGTAAAAATGAATAAAACAAATAAGTTAATTATAAAAAAATTAATAAATAATGAATTATATATATTAAATATAATTCCTTTTAAAAATAATAATAATATTTTAATTATAATTAAAATTAAAAATATTAATAAAATGAACCTATATAATAAACTAACACATATAAGCTTAATTTATTTAAATAAAATAATAAATTAAACACTTGATTATAATAATATAATATTATAATAATATAATAAATCAATAAATATTAAACTATAAAATTTGTTTTCAACGTAAATTTATAAATAAAATAAATAAGATAATTAATAATAAAAGTTTTGAATTACTTAAAAAAGTTGTAAATAATTAATATGAGCTTATTACGCTTATTATAAATAATAAATATAAATATATTATAACATTTTTAAAATTTAAAACTAAATACTTTAAAATCAAATTATTAAATAATAAATATAAAGCCATATAAGCCTTTTTAGAATATAAAAATAAAAATAAAAATAATTTTAATAATAAACGTATAAGTATATTTATAACTAATAATGGGGGGAATATATAAATGATAAATTTAAGAATATTTAATAAATCACGGTATTACTCATTAATTAGCTCTTGCTTATATAAAAGAACTAAACGGTGCCGTAGAACGTATAAATCGTAGTATCTTTAATAAGGTAGGATGCTTATTAAATAAACAAATGACAAAAATATAATTATATTATATATAATAATAACAATAGTTATTTTAAGTATTAAAATGAAAGCAGACCGTATAATTACTTTTAATTTATATAACCTATACTAAAAAAAGCTATTAAAAGTTTCAAAAGATTAAAATAAACTAAATAGATATTTTTAAGGCCAATATTTTAAAAGAAATATTAAAAAAGAGATTTTTAATTTAAAAGCTTAAAATTACTAAAGAATGATTTTGAGGGAAAATGCCATTATATAGCTTATTTTATTAATTGGGTTTTTATATATAAAATCAATTTAATAAATAAACTAATTTATTATTACTTTGCCTTATAATGTAAGAGAATATGTAAAACAATTTAATAATCTTTTTAATATATACCATAATATTTATAGCACGCTTTTTTAAAATAATAATAGCGCTTATAACATAATTTGATTTAAAAGTAAAGCAATTTAATATAATTAATACATTTGTTAATATTAAATAAGATAAAAAAAGCGCCTTAGTATTATGATATCTTTTAAATGACTAAAAACCCAAAAATAACAATAAAGATTAATCAAGCATTATATGGCTTAAAAGATTTCCTTACGTTATAATATGGCAATCTTGCTGTAATATTAAGTAAACTAAACCTTAATCCTTTAGCGGAAAAGCTATGTATTTTCATAAATTTTAATAAGACAATTTTTATGGCGTTTTATATTAATAATATTTAAATTTTATATTATGCTTTAAACAATAATAAAAAATAAGAAATTATCAATAAGTTACATTTAGTTTATAAACTCATAATATTAGAAAATATAAAATGGTTTTTAAGAGTACATGTAATTAAAATTTTGTCCATAAAAACGGTGTTTTTAATGCATAATATTTATATAAATAAAGTGGCTTGAAAATTTAACATAATAAATAGGAAATGCCTAAGCATGCTTTTACTAAATTATAATCTAATTAAAACCCCTAAAATTGCCATATTAAAGTAAATTAAAAAGTACCAGAAGAAAATTGGGTTAGTCTTATACATAGCTATTATGTTAAAATCAAATGTTGCCTTTGTAGCCTTTTAGTCATTATACTTCTTAATAAACCTAAGCGCTTAACATATAAAAGCAATTAAATAAATTATTAAATACTTATTTAGTTTATGCTTTTTAACAATACTTTATTATTATGAAAATTAGGAGATATATATATTAATAACTTTAAACGCCTTATTTATAAATAACGAAAAGTCAAAACGCTTTTCCTAAGGTTTTATTATTATATTATTTAAGGGTACAATTATTTAAAAAGCCTTAAGGCAAAACATTATGATTGTTTTAATAATAAAGGCGGAGCTATTAAGGATAACAAGAATGGCAAAAGAAGTAATAACGCTTTAGCGCTTTTTTAAAAAATTAATACTTAATATGGGAGTTTTGTGAAACATGTTTTATAATAATAAATAAACGATTTGGCTAATAATTAAAGAAAATTAACGTATTTTAATAAAGCTAAGGCATGTTAATATATAAAATATGTGGCTATAATAAAAGCATAAAAGGGGGAGCTTTTAGGTAACATATTTCCCTATTAATAATATGCCAGTAAATGGCTTAATAAAGAATTTGCCTCAATAAAAGTTTAAAGTATTTGTAGCTTTTCTGAACTTTTAGAACGCTTAAGCCATTGCTAAAAAGCTTACTTAAGCTAATGTTTAGGTATAATTATATTTATTTTATCTTATATGTTATTTTAAATTAAATTACAAAAAAACAACAAGCACAAAGGAGAAATATGTAAATTTTAATAACCCGATTTTAAGCTGTTATTTCTAGATTATAAAGCCGTTTTAATATACCCGTAATATGATAATAATATTAGGGTAACATTTTCAAGCTGTAATTTTAGGGTTGTAAAGCTGTTTCATTATTGGGGTAATGTTCTTAAGCTGTGATTTATAGATTATAAAGCCATTTTTATTTATAAAAGTGGGAGTAAAAGGTTTACCAATTGTTAAACAGTATTAGCTAAAATATTAATTTTTACCAAAGCAAAAAAGCAAGCGGTAGTACGCGCTATAATAGCGGTAATTAAAGGTCCATTAACTCTATTAATAGCAGTAATACTAATACCACCATTTACCTTAGCGTCAAAAATAAGGTGGGGGAGGGCATAGTGGTCTTTTAGTAAAAAAAGGCTATATTGTATTAATTATTGTCTTAAATCAATAAAAAAGCACTTACGGCACAATAAATCAAAAGTAAATTTATGCTCTTTTTTATCCTTAATCTTCTTAACCTCCTTTTTCAAGGCAGCCTTAATAGTAGCCCAATAGGCGATGAAGGCCTATAATAAATTGGTAAAAGCGTTTAATATTACTTTTAAACAGCCTCTAATATTATATAAAATAATATACATATACAAAAGCTTTTTAACATTAATTTTACCATTAAATAAACATTAAAAAAGCGGCAATAGCCTAAGGCGCGGCAGCGCAATTAGCTTTATTATTTTTATAATAACAAAAACATCGCATTAATAACGCCTTATTGTAATAAAAATTGCCTGATGTGTTATGTATGCTATTGTAAATATAATAAAAGCACGGCATAGCATAAGCTTCCCTGGCTATAGCGCAACGCCAAGGGGTTGGTGGAGGCGGGAGGAGCAAGTAAAGGGGAGGGGTGATAGCCCAAAAGGCGCCGGCCAGTTATATTATATATATAAGCATTATAATTTCGGACTTTTAAACGTTTAAAACCTATTTTTTTAATACCTTAAGGGGAGCAGTAAAGGGACCGCGTTTTTTAATATAAGCTATTATTAATGGTATAAGTTACTGAGAAGTAAAAATTACTAGCGTAAAAGCTTTAGTATAATTTCATTTGCTTATTTTTATTGCCTTAACAACAACGCTTTTACCATAATTAATTATACCAGCATTATTTTCAATTATATAGTAGTCCACATTTACAATATTAAATTATATAGGCTATATTTTAAGCATTCTTATTGCTTTTATGCTTACTCTCAGCCAAGGGGGTGTATTATATAAAATAAGGGTTAGTTGGCTAGTAGCATTAACAGAGCCTTATGGTACTGCAGCTAATCAAGCCTGCTTATATAACTAGATCTTTGGAGCTCCCTTATTAAGGGAGCTCTATTATACTCCTTTATAATTCAAGACTTTCACACTTCCTGAAGCTCCTCCCCTACGGTGCTCGACAAAGGTTAAACTAAACTATTAGTTAAGAAACTTATTCGTTTATTCCTCTATTTTAAAGTTACCTTGGGTAACCGTAACAAGGTTTTTTAAAAAAAATAACCCTTATTTTAAAATACCAATAATAATACGTATTAACTCTGTCTTATAATATAAACGAAAAAGCTCGGTTTTAAATAAAATTATTAACGAAAACTCGTCGACATAAATTGGTAAAAATGTGTAATTTATCGTCAAAGTAGTCTTTAACATTATTATATTAAAGCTCTTTAAATACATTTTACTAAGATTTACTAAGGACTTGGCTTAGTCTAAGAACAATAGGTCTATTATAAACCATAGTGGCCGTATTAACTCATAATAAAGTCTAATAAGCCTTAGTACTATTATAAATAAAAGTAATGTCTTATCCTTTAAATAAACACTTAATAGTAATATTAAATTAAGTAATATATTATTATTTAGTCTTTACTTTGGTTAATCTTTAAAAGGCCCCTTATTAAAGGTAAATAACAATTCCCTCTTTAGATTAATAAGTGGTATTATATTATATAAATCTTGTTCTATAATGTTAACTTTAATAAGAGTAAAAGTTATAAACAAGTTATTTTAAGATATTAGTGTAACATTTAACGTCTTTCTTTTTAATACTATAAGTGTATAATTTCCTTCAATCTTTAATATAAAAGAAAAAATAGTTCTTATAAATACAAGACTTTTAATTAATCTTAAAACAAAGTTATATAAAAAGTGTTTATATCTTTTAAATGTGGTTTAATATAAATCCGGGGTATATCTGAACTTATATCTTTAATTATTCCTTAAGCCATTTTTTTTTCAATTTTAATTATGTTTTTTAATACGTCCACAACTTTTATCATTTTTATTTTTTATATATAATAACCGTAAAACTTAAAATCGTCCTTTAATTAAGTCTTCTCTTACTTATGAATCTTTTTAAAACCAGTAACTGTTCATTTATTAAAGAACTCTTAAAAACTTTAAAATAAATACTCTCTTTTCATCTTTTTATTGTAGCAGTGTTTATAAAACTCTCGTGAATATTTCGTATAATTGTTCAGTATTTTATTAGCCTTTATTAATATGTCATCTATTAATTCTTAAATTAACGAAATAATACTCTTACATTCCTTTACCGGCTTTATAATATAGTCCTTTAATTAAAACATCATATCGTAATAAGTTTAAAGGCGGTTTAAATATAATTCTTTAAATAATCCGTTAGTCCCATTTTAAAATATTAGTTTTTAATAGTTATTGTTAAGTAATTGTCGTGTTGCTTTTGTTGTCTAACTATATAATTGTTGTGTAGATTTTTAATTAATTAAAGTGCCTTCACTTATACCTTTACTTAAAGGGGAAATTATTTGTCCTTTAAATTTAGTTAAATGATTAAGCCTTAATAAAAGGCACAAATGATTAAATGCCTTAATTTGACTCTATAATCTAAGACCTTATTATCTATAATATAAATTAATTATTAATTAATGTCAGTATAATATCGGTAAATCACGTAAAGATATATTAAAACAAAAGGTTAATATAGTCTTTAATAAAGTAAGTGGTAAAATCTATATTTTATTAAAAAAGTAAAAAATATCCCTTTTTATATACTCCTCCGAATGACCCTTATAATAAGTCCGTTATAACTTCGATTACCTCTTAAAACTATTAAATCCATTACCTTTAATAGTCAAAGCATAACCCCTGAAAGCTATCATGGTATTATTCAAGTAGCGCTCCTTATACAACATGATGAGATTACATAACTCCTATGGACTAACAAATTTAAATAATAATATAATAAAATATAAGTCTTGATGGGTTGTAAAAGGCTTTGATTAAATATTAGGTTTAGATTATTTAGAGACTTTTTTGGTTGTATGTAAACTTGAATCTTATAGGTTAATATTTATAATAGTTATGTTAATAAGTGGAAATTATTATAATAGTTATGTTAATAAGTGGAAATTATTATAACATGATGTTAAAATTGCCTTTGTACACGTTAATATAGATATTAATATATATGTAAAACAACTAATAGGACTAGAAAAATATTATAATGAAGATAATAATAAATATGAATTAATGAATAATCAGTTCAAACCAATATAAAAGCTATTTTGTAAATGAAATAAAGCTTTATATAAATTAAAACAATCCTCTAGATTATGGTATAAACACTTATTAAGTGCTTTTATAAAATTAAGTTTTAAACCTTTACCATATGATGAAGTTATATTTGTACATAATATATTAAAAATAATAATAATATGTCACGTAGACGACTTAATATTTATAGGACTAGATAATAATAAAATAAGAGATATACTTATAAAATTAACTAAAACAATAAAAATAGAATATATAAGCGAAGTCCACTAATTTTTAGGCATGGAAATAAAACTAAATTATAAAGAATAATCAGTATATGTAAATGAAAATAAATATCTTAATACTTTATTAGAAAGATTTAATAAAAAACATTTAAAATTTGTAATTACTCTTATTAAAGTAAGGATAAGATTATAAAAAGTAATTGATATAGCTAATAAAGCCGATTTATAGTTATATCAATAACAAGTAGGCTCTTTAATATATTTAACGACTAAAACAAGGCCTAATATAGCATTTACTATAAATCAATGTACTAGATATATGCCAAATCTTGATTTATCACACTTTAAAGCGTTAGACCCTATATGAAAATATTTTAATAAATACCTTAATATATGAACATATTCTTTATATAATAAAACGTTTCTAGAACTCTTAGGGTACACTGATGCTGATTGGGGGGATAATATAAGTTCCTGAAAAAGTACTAGCGGCTTTTTATTCTTTGTAAATAACTATATTATAAGCTAGCTAAGTATAATACAAAAAATAATAGTTTTATTAAGTTGTAAAGCTGAATATATGGCTTTTAAAAGGCTATAAAAATACTATATATATATAACTTAGTTAATTATTTTAATAATCTTTTAAATAATAATATAACCCCTATACTAAAGCTATTAACTAATAATGAATTAGGTTTAAAATTAGCTAATAACCCTGAATTCCATAAAAAAAGTAAACATATAAATATAACTTATCATTTTATAAGAAACGAAATAACTAATAATAAATTAAGCTTATTATATGTAAATATTACAATATAATTAGTTAATGGATTTATAAAAGGCTTAAATAATAACAAATAACTTAAATTTATATCTGCCCTAAATTTAAAATAAAAGGGTACTTCACATATAATAAAAATACTAAAATAAGAATAAAAGGGTAGCTTATATGTGAAAAATAAAAATAAGATAAATATAATAAATAATATATATCTTACGGAGGGCTATAAGAATATAAACTCGCTTATACTCGCTTATACCTAATTATATTACTCACTTAGCTATATTACTCAATGGCCCCTTAAAGGTCCCTAAGGTCCCCTAGAGGCTTTAAGAGGCTTTAAGAGACCCTGTAACTCTTGGACTAATGCGAGGCCTTGGCACTAAGCCTAAATAGGCAATCAGAGCGACAACTAGGACCTAGTATCAACTTGAGTTTGATAATCGGCTAAGCAAGGAAATTAATAAGTGCCGGTTTCAAAGTTATTAAAGCACTCTTAGCCGAGGTTTTAAAGCTATTAAAGCGCATCAAAGCAGAGGCTTGGCACTAAGCCCAAATAGGCAATCAGAGCGACGAGAGTCGAGGAGAGCTTGGCACTAAAAGTAGTTAAATAGACCTAGAAATCCCCCCTCAATAAAATTATCATTCACACCAATATCACTTCTTTTTAACATTTAGGATAATGATGTAGGGATAATGATTTAGGGACAATGGTTTAAGGGATAAGGGCATTTGAAGCTAAGGGGTTAAGGGACAACGGTTTAAGGGACAATGGATCAAGGGACAATGGATTAAAGGACAATGGATTAAGGGATACTGGATCTAAGGACACGTGGTTTTGGGGATTAAAATAATTACCCCCAAACCATTGTTTTTATTATATCTTTAAAAGTGTTATCATTATGTTTTCCAATCATGTTAAAATTCCTTCAAAATTTCACCCTTAATATTATTCCACCAGCTTTTTTTATTTTAAAATTACTAAAGAAACATTAGCTTTTTAGGTAGAGCTAACCACATTTTTTAATTATTTAAAAAGCGGTGGTTAAAAACATAATTACTTAATAAATATTAGCTTATTCTTTTTAGTTATATTAATATCCTTTTTCATTTTTCCAGCTGCCTTAATTTATTGGTTTAAAATGAATTATACTTTTTAGCTTTATCGACCTTTTTATCCAAATTGATTCACCTTTTTAACTGCTTTAATTCGCTGGCCTAAAACAAAATCACCCCTCCTCAGCTCCATTGACCTCTTTACCCAAATTGATCTACTTCCCCAGCTATATTAACCCACAAAAAAGAAAAAAATATATATTCCCTTAATTAGCAGCAATTGCTGATTTAAAATAATTTAATATAAATAATTTTAAGATAGTATTTTCTAATCAATTCTAGAATTGTTTTGATCAAATGTATAAATTTTGGTTTTTAAAGCTTAATGTCATATATTATTTTATATAAAACTTCTGTTTTGCGTCTTTAAGTCCTTTTCCTAAAATGTGTAATCTTATTTAAAGCTATTTTTTGTTTTTTTTAATATAAGATTAATTGCGAAATTGTTTATTTCTTAAATAGGGTTTTGAAATGGCTTTTTATGAACAAAATTCTTCTTATATGAAGCTATTATATTTATTATAGCAATTCTTATGTTGTTTGAGTTGATATTGTTTGTTGTTGAGTATATTTTGTGAACATAATCAGAAAGCGCATTAATAATTTAATGCTCTTTAAATTGATAATTAAACTTTTTGCATGTAAGCAGCTTTAAATTATTTATTTGCAATATGTTGGCAAAAGCAAATATTTGCAAATGTTTGAACAATTTGAGATTATTACTTGAATATGTCAGTTTTTTTAGTTGTTAAGTAGGAAGAACAGCAGACTTTTGAAAGCCACCGTTTTAGGAGGGTTATTTGAATAATCCCTTGTGTATATATAGTAAAGCGCTTGCCAAAGTGCATGTGGACTGTCCTTCTTAAAACTAATCTATTTTGTTATGCTTTTCTTAAATTTACTCCAGAACATGTTGTTGAAATAGGGGCAACAAGTCCCCAAAACTACTTGATGTGCTGTGAAGGGGATCTTTGATTCCAAATATGTGTCAACCAGTGTACATAACCTACACCTGTGGGTGTGATTCACGAACCTCGCAAATCAAGGGTTGTGCAAAAGCGAATGGGGAGTGGACAACATCTGGGATCCACTACGAAAAAGCAAACGGGTCTTGCACAGAACATACCCCGAAGAAGTAGTGCAGGATCAATTTGCAATTGGTGGAGTGTTCGATTCGTGGGGTGGCAAGACGACGGGATGTCCTCTTGACAGTGGTTTTCCCATTGGGTTTTCCCACGTCCGCTGTGCAAATGCAAAAAGGTTAGAATTTAAAATCCATGTCTGTAGATGGCCTTTGAAATGCTCCAAGTGTTCTGGAACAAGCCCTTGAGGCTTGCACATTGGTTAATAACCCCCACCATGTTGGCTTGCGGATCTCTTCCTTTCTACCACAAACCTTATTTATCACGCTCTGCTAAAGCCACAACCATCGTGAGGGATCCTTGCCACTGATTCTAATCTGGGGTGACCGGTAGTTCTTGAACGGAATTTTCTCTCTCTGCATAATATTGAATGCCACAACACCGCCAATCTTGGATTCTTTCAATAGGAACTTTCCTGCCAAAAGGAATGTATACTCGACTGCTTCTACGAGTAACGTCCGACCCCACCATTCCGGCCACCCTTTTACACCAAAAATCACTACTTTGAATAATCAATATTTTTATCATTTATGAATGAAATAAGCTAAAATTAAATATTTAGAGTATTTTTTACTAGGTCTTTTAAGTCATAATAGTTTTAAATATTGTATATTACGTAATATTACAAACTAAGTATTTGAAGTTCAAAATAATTTTCTCATACAAATTTGGTGTGAAAATGATTTGTCTTATTCTTTTAATAACTTTCTTTATTATTAGTATAAAAACTTAAAACTTAATATAAAGGTATATTTGATATGACACTTTTAGATTCCTAAGTTTCAGATTGATTCCATTAGTAATAGTTTTACAATTAAGTAAAATATTAAGCACCATACAAAAAGTTTGTATGAGAGAAATTGAATACTTAATAAAAAAGTAACTACTAATACAACTACTTTAAAATTTTCAACACTTCAAGATTTATATCAAATCTACAGTGGTTTCAAGTTTAATATAATTATACTCATTATTCATGACGTTATTAGTAAGTGATTTTTGACTTTTTTTGTATGTAGCAACTCAAATTTGATATTACGTAATAATATATGTTTCAAATTATATTTCTTTTTACAAACTTAATTGATAGAAGCTAATAAGTACAAATATAAAAAAAACTATATCGTTTTATTAATTTGTTAGAAAGATATTAGTACCTCAAAAACGCTGTTTTTGGTGTAAAAGGTAGCCGGAATGGGGGTGGCCGGAATGGTGGGGTCGGACGTTAGAATTTTGAGTTTTTAGACTGTCCCGTCAAAGTGGAGTAATACGCATCCTGCCATTGTTTGAGAGGAAGAAATGAGAGCCCATTGACATTTTCCAAGACTATGACTCTGATCTGTCTCGCGATCTGCAAAATTAGACTTAGATTAACTCAAAATCCAAAGAGTTTGAAAAGAGATGCAAAGGATTGTTTTCGATTCTCAGATTTAAAAAGACAATTTATAGCCATAAGTTCCTTCTTAACCATCCAGGTTCCTATGCACCAAATTAAACACGGTATTATGATAATAAACACGTAAGTCTAATGCGTACTTAGCCACCTGATGCTTTCGCGCAAGAAAATATAAGCAAGTGCCTTAAAACTAGCCCACTCAGAACTGTTCTTACCTATGTTATAGCCGCTGGTAACAAGCTTAAAAAATTAAGCTTCATAGCCAAGGTCTAATAGCTTAACGGCCGTCTTCCAAATGTAGCCAAAATAAACGCGGTCATCATTCCGCGTACCTATTAACAGGATAAGCGGGTAAATGTCATTGTCATTTATAATGTAATATACGGAAATATACTATAAAAATTCTCAATTTTTCAAATCATTAAGATCCCCATATTTTGTAATATAAAGCGGGCCAGCTAAAAGCATAACATAACGCCGCACATCGGCCAGCAAAGAACTATAAGACAACGCGCTAAAACGTTTAAAGTAACGGGTTAATATATTCAAAATAAGAAGACTACTATTAAAAGAGCTTATAACTGTAATCCTTCCTAAAATTATCACTCTATACATCACTAAATCAGCAGCAACAATGGCAAAATCTTTATAACAAAGCACTTTACTTTTATATCATCTTATTTTATATTAACTTAGCCTAAATTCCCTAATGCCATAAATAATGGCAATAATAAAAGTACCACTGTGCTTTAATCATATTTTATTAATAGCGCTACGGTAAAAAAAAAACAGATATTTAAAGCAATTAAAGCCATTATAAGCAGTCATATGTATCGGCATATTGCTAGTCTCTGTGACGGTTGGTATGGATCGGAGGGCATTCAGGGGAGCTTTCCTAATTGGGTATTATTAAGCGCCTAAGTGAGATTAATTTGACGATGCTTCCTGTACATAACCCCTTTTTTTTACCTTTTTTCCTCCTTAATTGTAGATTTTAAGAGAATTTTTATTATTTTTATTATTTTTTATGTGATATGTGAAGCTTTTATTACACGTTGGCATTGGTTTTTATAGGGTAAGCGTTATATTATTTATAACTTTTTTTAATTCATTTAGGAAGATAGTAAATATTTTTTTTTCTCATTTCTTTATGAACTTTTATTATGGAAAGAGTTCTTTATAAAGAAGGCTTATATTAAATATAGTTTGATAAATGGTATTTAAATAATTGATAAATTTAAAGAAGTTGATAATACCAGCCTTTTTTTTATGCCTTTTTGATTTGATTGAGCTAAAGAAACAATATCCCCCTTTATATAAAGCTTAAATCTTTTGTGGCAGAGCATTTTTTAATAAAAAATGCTAATATGTTTTTTGCTTTTGTTTTTTTTTATTTTCCCCATGGGATTTTTCTTTTAATCCTTTTTTTTCTTTGGCATAATATAGCTTATTTCTTAGGGTAGCCAAATTATTATAAATACATAAGCAATGGAAGAGATAGAGAAAAGGCTGGATAAAGAGAGAAAGTGTTTTGAGCAAATGGGTAAGGACTTATTTATAATGTAAAAACAGCTTTAACGCTTTAGCAAAAATTGTGCTTTTTAAGTTTTTTTTTTAAAGATAGCTCCTTTTTATTTAATCCTTTTTCTTTTATTAAAAAAGATATTAGCGTTCTTATTAAAAACAAGAATAAGCAAATCGCTATTACCCTTAATTTAGGTAATAATAGTAATGGAGATGATAGTAAGTTGAGCCATTATTACAATAATACTTTATATTATTCCCTCTTTAAAAACATTTCTTAGGTTTTGTTTTTTTTTTAAATCTTTTTTATATTTTATGCTATTTACATAAAAAGATTCCAAATTTTTTAAATAAACTTTTTAATAGTGTTAAGTATTTCCCAAAGCTATGGGAAGTCCAAGTGTATAACGCTTTGGGTTGTTATATTATTTATTTTATTAATGAGGAATATAAAAAGGATTAGTTATTGAACTAAACTAAAGGAATGGCATAGACATTTTTAAAATTAGCTTTTTTAAAACTCAAATTTAATAAAAATGGTATACCCATAAACGCCTTGAATTTGATAAAACAATTTGTTTTATTCTTATTCAATTTTTATAATAAGCAAATGGCATGTTTTAAGTACTTCGCTTTTTGCATGGATTATTGAAGCTTTTTTTAAAGCTTTTATTACGATTTCAAAAATTTTGCTTGCATTGCCGACATTAATAATAAATCTATTTTAAAAATGAATTTGCAAGATAAATTATCCCCTTGGCTATGCAAGCAATTGTTTTAGTAGTATAAGACCTTTTGGTTATTGAAGAAATATGTGAAAGCAATTTAAGCTAAAGACTAAGGCCAATTAGTCAAGCGGACTTTTCATTTAATTTTCAAATTTTTAGCCTTTGTTAAATCGAATTCTTATCGAATTATAAATACAATTTCTTAATTTCCTGCTTCCTTTTACAATCACACTGGTTATGAAGCAAAGGAGCATCATAAACAAAAGGATTCCCAGTTTCAATAGTAGTATCAAAGATTATTAACCTCTTTTGCGCGTGCTGATACCCCTTACGCCTAATCATCGGCAAATGCATTTTGCAATTATATTATATAGCCATTTTAGCGACCTTTTATTTTTTATAAAATTAATGAAATTAATGCTGGCCGTTTTTTTGATAATTAATTTAAAAATAATAATAAAAATGTGTATAAGGATGTTATTAAGGAGCAAATGCCATTTCCTTTAGCAAAAGGCTGAGTCTAAAAAAAACTTTTTTTTAAGTATATTAAAAAATATGCGATATTTTAATTTAACAAAGCTTTTTAATGAATAATCTTTTATTACTTAAATAATCTTTATTAAAAATGAATTATTATATAAGCTACCTGCATTTTTTGATTTTGGAATAAATGGTTATTGTTTTATTGATTGCATTTTTTTAAAATCTTTTTCTTTTTTTTTTAAAAACCTTTAATTCACCTTTTGCCAAATGCTATTGTTATTAAAGGCTTTAATGATGCTAATAGTAAAAAAAATCAGCCATTATATTACTTTAAATCTAATGGTGAATAAGCGCTTATAAGCTTTTACCCTTTTTTTATTATTTAATTAGGATATTATGGTATAATTCTTGAAAAAGCATGACTATCAGAACATTAAATTTTTCTTAATGCCGCCAAATGACGCATTATTTGGCCAAGAACTTTTTCTTTAATTGCTACTTATAATATTTTAATTAAAATTCAAGATTTTTGCCATTATCGCATTTAATAACGCTATGAAAAGGATGCTAAATAATAAAATTAGAAATTTAATTAATACTAAAATGAATATGATGCCTAATCCAATAAAGCTAAAGATGATTAATTACTTTTTCCCCATTAACCTTTGTTCAATAATAAAAGCAACCTTTTTAATATTCTTTTCCTTGCTTATTATAAATCAATAATTATTATGGAGAAGATAATGAAGAAGGAAAGCTTAATTAAATTAACGTCAAAAGATGTCAAAGCCTTGAACCACGCTTGGCCTTAAAACTAGACGTTTAAAACTATTTTAAATGTCCCTTAGGTAAAGCTTACGATTTCCTTTTTATTAATTAAATTGGCTTTGGTTATTAATATTAATTTTACCTTTGCTATTACGTTATTAAAAAAGCAAATATGATTTGATTTTAATGCCTTTTAAATTCCGCATGATAAAATAGCCTTTAAAGCAGCCTTTAAAGCAGCTTTTTCTTTAATACGACACGACGAAATGATAAAGATTTTAAGGGAAAGACCTCCCCTCCTGCCTTCATCAATTAAATTATTATTAGGACATATTATTATATATTTTTTTTTTAATAACGAGGCCAAATATTGATTTTATTAGCTATTATTGCTGCTTACCTTGGTCTTAAGCTTAACTAATTATATTAATAATTATTGCTGTTAATTTTATTTTTGCTATTACTTTCCCCTTTGCTACATTTTCGTATTCTTATATATATTAAAATATAGAAAGGCCATTAAATTAAATGGAAAATAATATTAAAAGTAATGTAAATATTAATAGGAATATTGTTTTAGAATAAGCTATATTATAAGCAATAAGCACAACTTTCATTTTGCGTAATTTTATGAATAATGATTATATTATTCCCTTTATTTTAATAAAAACCATTTTTTCATATTTATTAAAATTAACATCATCATATAATAAGATCTCCTAAGTTGCTTTTTTCTTATGCTAAACGTAATTGCGCAATTTTGCAACCTTATTCCGCAAAATGCGTATTTAATTTTTTAATAATTTGAGTATAATTGACTTAAAGCCCTTTTTTAATGCTTTTATTATTAGAAGACAAAAGGCTGGAATACAAAATTTTTAAGAGAAGCTACCTATTGAGATTTACTTAATTATTGGCGTGTCTTTTCACCTATTATTAAAATAAAAATCCAAGGATGAGATATTTATAGCAATGCTTTAAAAGATTAAGTCTTTAATTAAGCAAAAACGCGAGGAAGATGATATTATTATTGCTATTAATAATTTAATTATTAAGCTTATTGCTTATTGCTAATTCTTAGCGCAATTTGCTATCTTTTTAGCTAAATTAAATATTAAATTTGCAATTTTATTTAAATATGCTAAATGGATTTATATATTTAACAAAGCAGCAAATAATGTATTTCCTTTGTATTATTTATATAATTATTTTATTAAATTAAAAAGCAAAGGCAAAATAGCTTTTAAGTATTCCTTATTATATAAGATATTTATGATAAAGCTTGAAGCTATTAAAAATTATATTATTAATAATTTGGAAAAAAGGTTTATTAAATCATTTTAAGTATTATTTGCTGCTTTTATTCTTTTTATTAAAAAGCCAAATGAATTTTTATAATTATATATTAACTTCCAAGTGTTAAATTCCTTTACTTATAAAAATTAATATCCCCTTTTTTTAATTAATAAAATATTAGCTAAAATAGTTAATGTTTGCATTTTCATTAAATTGAATATTTGTTAAGCATTTTATTTAATATAAATGAACTTAGTATTAAAGAAATATACAACTTTTTGCATGAAATATAAAGTATATAAATGCAAGGTTTTTTTATTTGGATTTATTAATAGCTTTGTTATATATTAGCGCTATATAAACAATATTTTTTGATTATTTTAATAATTTTTGTATAATATACTTTAATAATATCCTCATTTATTTTAAAAACCCCTTGAAACATTAATTATATATTAAAAAAGTCTTTTAAAGACTTTTTAATATAGGCCTTTAAATAAATCTAAAAAAGAGTAAATTTGCTATTACTTATATAAAATATTTAGGATTTATTATTTTAATTTTCGAATTAAAGATTAATTTTAAGAAAATTGCTATTATTAGTAATTAAACTTACTTTAGCACTATTAAAGGTGTATAATTGTTTTTTGAATTTTGTAATTTTTATAAATATTTTATTAAAAATTATAATATTATAGTAAAACCTTTTATTTATTTAATAAAAAATTATATTCTTTTTTGTTTTATCTATAAATATAAAAATGCTTTTAATTTTTTAAAATATACTTTTATATTAGCTTCGCTTTTTTAATATTATTAATAACATTTGCCTTGTTTTTTGAAAACGGATGTAAATAATAAAGTTATTATAAAAATTCTTTTTTAATAGTACAATATTAATTAGTTCTTTATTGCTTTTTTTAAAAAAATTATGCTTTTTGCAAAGCTTAATTATATTATTTATAATAAAAAAATATTTATTATTATGTGCTCTTTTGCCTATTAAAAAATAAAGCTTATGAGGACCCCTTATTAAATTCGTATTATTATAAATCACAAAGCCTTAAAATATTTTATAATCTTTAAGTAATTAAATACTTAATAAGCATAATAAGCTAAATTATTAGCTAATTATGATTTTATGATAATTTATTAATTAAATATTTATAACCTATTAATAAACGCGCTTTTTCATAATTCAAATAAGCTTAATAAATAGAATTTTGCTAAAAGAACATAGCGCTTATAATAGCTTTTATAAGAAAATCAAGTAAATCTTATATTCATGGCTAAGAATCTCCGCTTTTTTAACTAAGATAATAATCTTATCTTTAATATTAAAATAGCGGATCTTTCCCTAACATTTTTAGTAATACATTAAACATTAAAAGCCAATCGCATAGCCCCCTTTTTTTAAGCATTACAAAAGCAAGCTTTATTAAATTAGCTAAGTGTACTTAATATAGAAGGTAATTTATTGCTTTTTGATAGCCGTTTTATGATTCTTAATATTACTTATTTTTGTACTTTTCTTATTTAAAAAGTATATGATTATGTTAATATAGCTTATTTTAATACTAAAAAGATTTTCCAATTTTTTTTTTAATATTGGTAATATTGCATTATATTGATAATTTAATAATATTGCCGCAATTGTTATACCTATTAACGTATTCAAGTCCCTTGGAATAAAAAACCTGGATTTTTTTAATCTTTTCTTATTTTGTTTTAACTTTAGGAATATATTATTGTGGATTATTATAATTTTAATAAAGATAAGTATGGATTTAATAATGTTCTTATTTTTATTAATCGCTTTAATAAGCAAGTTATAAGCATTCCTTGCTAGAAGACCTTAGATGTCTGCAATTTAGCAAAATTGTACATATATTATATATATAAATATTTTGGCTTTTTGCTTAGTATTACTTTTAACAAAAGACCTTAATTTATTTCCCACTTTTGAACCGCTTTTTTTTAATCCTTAGCATTAAAAAACAGCTTTTTATAATTAATTATCCTTAAATTAATAATTAAATCAAAATATATAATTAATAGTTTAACGCAGACTTTGCCATTTTGTTTTTTTATTATTAAAATGATTGGTTTAAATTTTTACTTATTATGAATTATGCTCAAATGTTTTTTTCATATAATTTTTTAAAAGGCCTTTTGTTATTTAAAATAATTTATGAATATGCATTACGCATTAATTAAGATTAAAAAATTAATTTGCTAAACTTAGCATTCCCTATTAATAAATTAAATACATAGCAAATTATGGAATATGTCATACGCTATTATATAACATGAAATATAATTAGGTTTAGCTTTTTAGGTTCTTAAGCAAAAATAGCCTAGTTTTATAATTGCTTTTGCTATATAATTGATTTTAATATAAACAATTTTATTTGGCTTAATATGCGTTATTTCTTAATCACTTGCCTTTTTAAAAAATTGGATTTTTTTATTAATAGTTTATTTCAAGTACTAAAAAAGGTTAAAAGCTTATATTGCTTGGAATTGCTAGCAAATATAAAAGTATATAATGTTTTTTTATGGCAAAGCTTAAGAAAGACCTTAACAACCTTTTGATAATTTAATAAACTATACCACCTTTACTAATTAACATTATTGGAAATAATAAATAGGAAATTGAGAACTTATTTATTTGCCGAAAGCAATATGGTAGCCTTTTTTATAAAGTCTTTTAATTGAATTAAAACGTTGATCTTATTTGATATTATGCCTTAAATATTAAATACGCTTTTGCAAAAATTTAGGAGTTTTATTTTAATAATCTTACATAAGCAGGTCCCTTTGCAAAGCTATCTTAATGGCTTAAGGCGTTCCATAATGGAATAAACGATTACGATTATTTTGATGAAAATAAGGAAATGAATGGACGCTTAAGGACGAGCTTTTTTTTGGAAGGGGGGGTAATATGATAATTGATACAGATTGAAGGGCATTCAAGAGAGCTTTTTTAATTGAGTATTACTAAGCGCCTAAGCAAAATTAACTTGGTGACGTTTTTTATATATAACCCTTTTTTTTCTTTTTTTCTTTTTTTTTTAATTGTAGATTTTAAGAGAATCTTGATTACCTTCATTATTTCTTATGTAATATGTAAGGCCTTTATTACACGTTGGCACTGGTTTTTATAGGGCAAGCGTCATAGTCTCATCTTATAGGCTAATTTATATATAAAGAATATGTTTACCATTTTCAATACCGCCTCATGTTATATAATCACTAAGCCATGAGTATTTAATACCACTAGCGCATATTTAAAGAAGATTAGTGGAGCTAAAGTGACAGAGATTAATAATAGTTTAAGTGGGCTTAATAGGTCTTATATTATAACAAATAAAGCTTCATC
The DNA here is from genome assembly GCA_002554605.1 of Helotiales sp. F229. Lineage (NCBI taxonomy): Eukaryota > Fungi > Ascomycota > Leotiomycetes > Helotiales > Helotiales sp. F229. The sequence goes on along the minus strand of MXAW01000004.1, from coordinate 5,178,026 downwards.
TAAATTATTCATGTCCTCATTAAGCTTAGTTACATTTACACTAAATATGCTGTCGTATAGGCACGGCTGCAGCTCGCCTAAACTGCTCTCTTGGCACTGCACACTTTCTAAATAAGGTTCTGCCACTATATACCGCCTTAGGGGAGCACTTCCCCCTTTCACACTTTTTACTTAAATTTTACTTAATTAATTAACACATTTTATTAATTCAAATGCTCGCAAAGCTTAAGTCTTATTGCGCACATTAGTTATAAGCCCTGTGACGAAGTTATTAAATTAGTATTCTTTTATATTACGCGCAGCCAATTAGATTAAAGCTCCCTAAGTTCCTTGGAGTTCTTGAGGTTCTGCGAGCTACCTATTGCAGAATTTTCACCGCTATTTCAACACACCGCTTCTTCAACCCCAACAACCTGCAAAAGAGCCTAGAGAAGAATTGGATTTAAATCCTTTAATTGCTCCCTTCTCACTCTTTTTCCTTCCTATTAATTCCTCAAATTCCTCGAATTTTCCCTCACGCTTCAAGCTTTCGAGAGCAACCTCTCCACAATAAACGACAAATCCATAGCTAAAAAGCTATTACTCACTTATAATAAACGCACCTGGCTTATATGATTTCAAGCTTATAAAGACTTTTGTCATTTAAATAAAATCTGGACAAAGCTTAATCCAGATGCTCCCAACTTAATGAGCCCACTAAACACAGAACCAACTGCTCCAACACTCCTCACTATCGAATATAAGATTAACGACACACGAAAAGCCAAAGCAATAATCAAGGCTCAAATTGCTTGGGGAAAAAATATCAAAAACCTTAAAGCTAAAGGAGCAAAGCCTAACAAGGCAAATTACAAAATAGCGACCCTGAAAGAGGTCGCGGCTAAATTCAAGCTGCTCTCAATAAAGTACTTAATGCTTATGCCTTCTTAGAATAAAAAAGCGAGAAGCTATAAGGCCGCTATGAAGTGGGTTCAAAAGCACGTTAATAATAACATTTACAGCGCTATTTCCCTGAAAAGCAAGAACACCTACGGGCGCAACTGGACTATTTAACAACTGGTGCAAACCCTCCAACAAAATTACGCTCCTTCAGCATTAAGTGTTTTAACTCAAATCAAAAAGAACTACACCGCAATGCTTCACAAAGCAACCTATCAACAAATCAAGCCTACCGTTTGAATTCAGGAATAAAAACGTGCCTATCAAAAGGCGCTCCTTTACAATCTGGATTTTATAACAAAGGATTTAGCAACTCACACCTTCTTGAAAACAGTAAAAGTTCAATTAGCTCCCCAATGGGCGCAACACAAGTCCGCCAAGCTTTGAAAGAACATTACCCTAAGAAGACTTCACCTAATTACTCTAATTCAGTACAATATAGTATTTGCAGCTTTAGCTAAATGATTGCAATTCAAATTGTCCTTTAAAAAGCCTACTAAATTATATTCAATTGCTATTCTCAATAGCAAACCAAATGCTTCCAACAATAACAACAACAAATCCTCCTTTTCCTCTTGCTCTCGCCCCTCCAAATTGAGTAGCTCTTTCAAGAACTGCGCTTGCGTAATGGGTTCTTATTAACATAAGCCATTAAAATGCTTCCGATTGCGCTATTCCTTTAATGATTCTACTAAAAACAAATTGCGCAACCTACCTTTAACCAAAAAGATTAAGAAAACATGCTTAAAATTAATCACTACCTTTATTAAACTTCAAAATAAAGCAAATAAACGTGGCTAGAAGATATTCCTTATTTAACAAATCATAGGCTCTTCTAACAACCGCCCTTCCAATCGCTCCCCTTCAATTAACAACACTAAAGCAACCCAATCATCAAAACCTTTGGCGCCAGCATATTCTAAAAAAATAATCTCTGCAATAATCAGCCCTTAACTACTCAACTCTGCAATGAAAGCAATTGAAGTATACGCTACATAGGACTTTAATTATTACCCATTCTCCAAGAGCACCTTGATTAATAACGAAGCCGCAATTCATTTAATAAATTCAATTAATCTCTTGATCCCTGGCTCCTTTATAAAAGCAATTGTCAATAACGCTATTAAGGCTGATACTTCAAGCCTGCCAATAAAAGAATAGGGTACTTGCCTAATATCAGGTGCTCTCAATAAAAAGAACGGGTCAAATACAATAAACTTAAAGCTTACTAACGTTGCTATTATTAAGAGTTTTAATATCAATATCATTTCAAAAGCTTGTTTATTAAAAAAAGGAATCTGATACAATAATTTAAACTATACTCTGCGCTATGAATTGATAAAAAGCAACGTGATTATCAAAAACTTAAAACGCCACGCAAACTTAGCCTTCTTTAAATACAAGCTTAACAATTACTCTCTTGCCCCGTTAACTGCTCTTAATGCATTAAAACGCCCTGATTTCGAACTTTTAATGTTTTCAACAATAACAAAAAGCATTCAATAAGGTTTTCAGTTAAGCAGGCGCTACTTGAGACCTCAACAAAACACAGCGCACCTATAACACCTTCGCGCAGGGCACCTAGGGAAAAAAGCATTACAAGCATTAATGAAGAATGCTCGCAATATTGAAATTCTAAGCCTCACAAAAGTAAAATGCGAGCAATGTGCTTTAGCAATAATATATCAGAATATTAATTGGCGATCATTTAAGAGAAGAGCTACCCAACCTTTTTATCAAATCACCTGGGATTTATTCAATTATCTTCCCGGGTTTGACGAAAGCAACTGACTCCTCTTGATCAAAGACGAATTTACAAGAGTTTTTTATAGCTTTATACTTAAAAGCAAAGGATTAAACGCAATACTAACTGCTCTCCAACCTTTTGAACAGTGGATGAGACGGCAATTTGGCCTCTCTATCTATAAAATTCGCCAAAATAATAAAACCTCAATCATTGGACTAAATGAAGCAACTCAATTCAAGAAATGAACCCACAAAAGCGATATCAACCTAAAACTCATGCTATTATATACCCACAAGCTAAATGGGGAAGCAAAGCAAGCAAGCAAAGAAATCATTAAAAAAGCAATCAAAATGCGCCTTGCTATCAATTTCCTTAAAGCATTATGGCCTAAAATCGTTCTTGCAGCAATATACCTTTATAATATAAGTCCTTCAGCACAAAAGGCATTTAAAAGTTCAAACGAGGTGCTCCACCTCTGATTTAAATAGTACTTTAAGTGATACGACCCGAAGTTATTCATTAAATTCACTACTAATTTACGGCCTGATTGAAGCGGGATTTATGCGTACGGGTCGCGCGCATACCCATTATCAAAAGATTGAAAAGCGCTTCGCAAGAGGAGAGCTTTTAAAGTCGACCCAAGAGCGCATATCGGATACTTGATTGGTTACGTTTTGTCCAATATATACAAGATTTGGGTGCCTTAATTATAGCGTATAATAATCATAAAAAATGTCACTTTTAATAAAACCTTATTCTTTACCTTTTTTAATATTAAAAAAGCGGCTGGCCAGCTGCGCGCAAAACTTCAAAAAATAGCCAAATTGCTTTAAAAAAACAAAATAGGGGCTCAAAACGCTAAGTACATATTAATAAACCGCCTAAATGCCAATAATACGCTGCAATTAAACGCTGGTGTTTTTTTTAAACAAAAGCAATTAAATAAAGCTTTAAAAGCTATGGAAATTAAGGAGCCTATCAACTTAAAGGTAGCAATAACACCTTCAATTAAATCTGAGTTTATAATCTTGAGGGTAAAGCAATCTCCCCCTAAATTAATGAACTTAAATACTAAACCTTCAATTAAGCCCTCAACTAACTTAATGCCTGTTAGTAAGAATTCGGGGGTAAAAATACAAAGAAGCACTAAACTTTTAATTCACAAGCATCTTAATTAGGTCTCACAAAATGTCAATACATTAAAACAATTAGCAGCACCAAGCGCAATTAAGAAAAATATTTTACATGATATAATAAATCCCAAGAAACTCAATATGGATGCGGAGCGCAAATCAATTCCACAAATTGTTTTACAAGCTTAAGAGCCACACGACCTAGAGCAAGGTTTTGAAAAGCAATAGGAAACATTTGAAAATATTAAACCTAAGCTTATAAAAGCTTTACCTCAAGCAATTAAAGCTAAGGAGCCTTTTAAACACAATAATCTTTATAATATTAAGCCGCAAACAAAACAGCTCCTATTGCTCCCAGCGAAAAATCAAAATCAGGAGCTACCTAAACCCCTAAAAAGGAAAAAGGTGCCTTTAAAATCAAGTAATAAAAATCAAAAGACTAAAGTTATAAAACAATTAACGCAACCCAATTGTAGTATATATTTTATTACAATAAAAAAATTATTAAAAAGCGCATTAAACCCGACAAGCAATCGCAAGCATCTCAAAGACTTTTTGGCTACCTTTTGGCCTAATCAAAAAAAGGTGCATAATGACAAAAAGGATTTGAAAGCAGTTCACGCTATAATTGCAGCGTCTATTCTTAACAATATCAAAATTCGATAATCAATTGCTCTTCCCAAAATTCATTAATCGCAACTTCCAAAAGCACCATTAAATTGGAGAAATCTTCAACACCACCTTTTTGGGGAGCACTTCAAAGCCGGAGCCATTACGGAAATCACTAATCTGGAGTCGCGCAATTGCTGGAGGGTAGTAAAGCACAGCTACGCCTTTAAGCAACCAATTCCTTTAAAATGGGTTTTTATTTATAAAATAAATTTGAACGGTTATTTAACCAAATATTGCTCTTAAATGATGATTAAAGGGGACTTACAATCTAAAACCTCTATTTTATCAACATATGCCGCAATTCTAACTGCTTGCTCATTTAAAACCGCCATAGCTATAATAGCTTAATTCGATTTGAAAATAAAGCAATTCAATATTATTAATGCATTCATTAATGCAAAAAGAAATGATTCAGCTGCTCGCGTACGCTATTATCTTCCCAATGGCTTTAAACAAAATAAAATATTAGTAGAAATCAATCGCGCTCTTTATGAACTCAGAGATTCCCCAGCACTATAATACGGCAACTTTATAACAACTCTTTAAACTCTTAAGTTGCTTCTTTGTAAAAAGGAGCCTTATATGTTTATAAATAAGCAACGTATAGTGTTTGTGGTGTTTTATATCGACGATATCCAAGTGCTATATCACGCTTCAGCAATTATAGAAGCGCAATTGATAATAGATGGATTAAACTTGGCGTATGAGCTCACTGGAGGACAAGAAACGGCATGGTTTCTAGGGATTCGAATTATTAGGGATCGACAGGCTAAGACAGTCTTCCTAATATACGACAATTATATTTAGAAGGTTGCTCTGCGTTTTGGATTCGTTGATGGGAGCTGCCCGAGTACCCTATTACCTCATACGGAATTTATTAAAAATCTTGGGAAAGCAACCCCTAAAGAAATTAAGGAATATTAAAAGAAAGTTGGTTCAGTGCTTTACACTGCGATTATGTTGCGCGCGGACGTTGCTTTTGCAATTTCAAAGCTTTTTCACTTTTTGACTAATTCCTTAAAGAAGCACCTCATCGCTATTAATTAAATAATTCAATATTTTTTCGAAACCCAATTTTTAGCAATAGTTTACACTTGCCAAATGCGCGCTTCCCACTTAATTATAGCCTTAGATACTTCCTTTGGTAATAATCTCAAAACTAGACGCTTCTCTCAAAGGTATATTATTATGCTTTTTGATAATTTGATTTTATGAAGAGCAGCTTGTCAAAATACAATTACTATTTCAACTACTTAAGCAAAGCTTTTTGGGGTTAAACATACAGCAAAAAAGATTATGGCACTTCAATAATTCTTTTTAAAATTACGCCTAAATATAGGAGCAGCTTGGATAATCTTCTGCGATAATATTCAAACAATTTAATTGATTATCGAGGAAAATAAGCGTATCTCAACCAAGCTCCGCCATATTAATATTCAGAATATATGATTACGTTAAAAATATCAAAAAGGTAGTTTTTTAATGGAATATTTACCCATAGGCTTTATGCCTGCGGATGGACTCACTAAGAACCTAAGCCGACAGAAATTTGAAGATTTTGTTGCTCTCATTAATTTAATGGATGTACAGGCTTAATTGGAGCAACTCTCTGAAGAAGCTCGTTTTTAAACAGCTTTCTTTTTACACTCTTTATTCTCTCATTTATAATATTTCTTATATTCATTATTATTTCTTTTAAAAAGCTTCTGATTTTGAATTATTTGTATTACTGCAATATTCACAATTACTCTCAAAATCATTTCATTTCAAAAAACCAAACGCAACGCAAATTATAGTAATGGGGGGACACTTTGGGGTGACGAAAGAGGTTCCCAAGCCTCAAAAAGAGCAACTCAATTAATTGGAAGGCCCAAAACAATCTGAACAAAATCACTAAAAGAATTAGCGATCACCTTAATGATTTCAATAATTTATTGCTTTATAATAGCAGCTTCCTCCTTTAAAAAAGGGCGCACCCGGATTTCATCACCTAAAAAGGCATCAAAAAAACCAGCAAAGCCATCAGTTGCTTCCAAGCTACGCTTAGGGACAAATAAGCCCGCAGCAACCTCTCCCATTTTAGTCCAAAGGCCAGCAAGCGAATCGAATTGCTTCTCCTCCTCTTTCTCCATACCTTCATCATGCTCCTCTCCATCCTAAGTCTCTTTATCTATATATAAAAGCAACTAATTAATTGCATTTCAAAAAATAAATTTAAAATATTTTAATAAAAAAAGCAACTTACTATTAATAACTTGGCCAGGGCTATGGTAGCAAGAGGAGCCATCAACACCAATATCAAAAGCAACCCGAGCAGCGCGAGCTGCGGGAGCAGCAGGGACAGCATCACCCATTTTTTTCATTATCAAATAGGCGCTTTTAAGCTTGGTCAATTCCTATATAAGTTAATATATTCAATTATCTTAAATTAAATAAACTTACTTCAAAAAAGGAGCTCTCACTGCTAAAAGCATCCCAATACTCCAAAAACGCAGCCAAAACACCAGGAAAAGGGGGGCAGCAAGCATAATTATTGCTAGCGCAATTGAAATAGCGCAAGCTACCCACAACGTCATAATAAAAGCCTATGCCTTTGTTTTGAATTGCTCCCTTTATATAATCCCAGCAAAAAACCAATCTTTTTTCATTAGCAATCTTCTTCTTCCAAACCCGACCAATGGAAGCAGCCCAAATAGCCCGCTTACCCAAAGCCTTGGCCAAGGGTCTTTTGGCCTATAAGCAATTAATTAATTGTTTAAATAAGTTTCACATTCCTTAGATCGAACTTACGGGGGAAAAGATAGCGCTCTTGCGAGCAAATCAACAAAATTCAGCACCCATCTTTGCAAGGGAAGCAATTAATTTGATTATTTATTTATTTATTTGATTAATTATGATTAATATAAATCAAAAGCAAATCGAAAATCGTTCTTTTATTAAAAGCTTTAGGTTTACAAATGGAAGGGAGCAACTCTTTATTTATACAACGCAATTGTTTGCCTAATTTTTATTATTTTTAACAATTCGCCTAACAACCAATCACAATAGAAGCAACTCCTATTATTATTTGATTAAGGGGTGTATTATATAAGCACAATTGCAGCTCGCCTAAATTGCTCTCTTGGCACTGCACACTTTCTAAATAGGGTTCTGCCATTGTATACCGCCTTAAGGGAGCACTTCCCCCTTTCACACTCTTTACTTAGATTTTATTTAATTAATCAACACATTCTATTAATTCAAGTGCTTGCAGAGCTTGAGTCTTATCGCGCACGTCATATGCCGATTTTAGGCATAGGTTAAGTAATGCATTAGTCTATCCAGCCTTTAATAATGTAAAGATAATATAACTAGGTAGTAGATTTTTTATCATAGAGACTATTAATTAGCTATCTACTTAAAATGACCCACTAATAATATAACATGGAATTAATATAAATAACACTTCAAATTCTCAAAACCCTTAAAAAAAAGCATCAAGCCTAATGCCAAATATAATGCCAAGTGTATAAATAACCTCATGAATATTCTAGGCCATATACATCTAAAGCGTAAATCAGCCTTAATCCTAAAAGCATTTACTAAGATTACTAAACATATCCAACCTCATCTTTAATCCAAAGATATTGCCTACCTAAACCGCGTAATATAATAAGTTAACATAGGTAATATAAAATACCCGCTTATTGAAGGCTTTATTATCAACTTAAACATCAACTCATTAATGATCTAATGTAATTTCAAAAATAACCGGCGCATTTAATAAATCAATATCATGCCGCCATATTTGCACCGTTCAAAAATAACCGGCCAAGATGTTATTCCCCTTGCCAATTATAAAGTAAAGCAACAGTGTTTTGTGGTCGTACCACGCCACCCCGCCTTTTGCCTCAGGCGTCGGCGAAGTCAATGAATTAACAACAGTACAGAGATCCGTCCTATGTGACTCGATTCGGGGCGCGCTAACTAGAAGGCCAAGGACTCGGACAACCTTAGAGACTACACTATTAGCCCTGTTATAACCTACAGAGGGGAGGTTCTATTCGGACTCGGGGACTGATGCAACCGCCGCCTCAGCATCCAGCGCTTAAAGAGCTCGCATCGTGAGACCCGTCTAGACATTAGCTGTACTTCCATGCTGGTCAGTTTTGTCGAAGGCATCAGATATCTTGCCCAGTAACGTGCCGAACTCGGGGCGTAGGAATGTGAGCTCGGAGCGGAGAGACTTCTAGATGTCGTTATATATTGCGGCAGAGATAATGCGTTTAGTATAAGCAGCGCAAAAATCACTAGAGTCCTCGGAGTTATCGATTGGAACAGATTAAAGCAAGAATCTTCTGCGGCGAGTCGCTTGTGCGCCTCTTCCCAGTCCTGTTATACGGTCAGTAACTGTAAGTGTCGGATAGAAGTGGGGTACTTCCCTCTTCTTCCCTATCGTGGAAGTACTTCTAAGAAACCCTTTCAATTTCACCACATATATATGCGAATTGCTGCGCGCTAACTTTGTCAGTCCTTTGCGTCGAAGTTGAGGTCAAGAGGCATACGAAAACTCAGGTGTCTTATTATCTAGTGCAAACTCCTTTTTTATCATCTTGAGCTCTTTTTCCAAGTCTTCCTTCTCATGCTTGAACGAATTACTAAGCTGTGTTTTGCGTCATAGAAGTAGTGTTATGCTATTCAGAGGCCGGCAGCTCAACGGCTGGAGCCGACCGTCCCAATTGATAAATTTCAACGACAGACGTTGGGGGATGAGATCCATGTACGTCCATATGACTCTCCCTTGTCTCCAACTGCGGGATTTCATGTAAATGATGCCCGCTAAGTTCTGGCACCACGGTCGACACGCTCGCCCTCTGTTGCCGCCGCCTCCAAGCAAAAAGGGTGAAAAGGATTATGGCTAATGCTGCTGCGGCTACGCCAACGCCAATTCCGGCCTTTGCGCCAGCGGAGAGAATGCCGCTTGTATCTGCGGAAGGAGTGGTAGTTGGTAGAGTCGAGATTGCAGTAGATGTTGGGGCAGGTGTGCGTGTGATGTTACTTGGATCCAATGTACTACCAGAGAAAACAACCTGTTAGCATATGCGGGGAAATGCTACGATCAATTTCGTACTTATCAAGGAGATGCATGACGCCGTTGTAAAGCAGGTAGTCCATTCCAATGACCTTGGCTGTATTGACATATATCGACCCATCATCGTCTACGGTAATAACAACTTTAGCGCCAGTGAAGGCCGTCAACTCTGTACCATTGGTGAGATCGGCGGAGTACACTAGCTTGTCAACGCAATGGTACTCGAGCAGGGAATTGAATGACGCGTTAGAAGGGGCGTTTGCTAGAGCGACAGCGCTATTAGGTGCAAAGTAAGTAGTATCACGTCGGGTGGTAATGTCCATGGAGTACGTGCTATTTTGGAGGTAGTGCCCCTTGTCGAGAAGGGCGATAATATAGCTGAGATTTGCTTCAGAGGCGGTAATCCCAAAGATAGACGGAATTTCAAGAACGGTATCAATGATATGGACGAATCCATTATTACTGATAATATCCTGATGAAAGGTCAGCAAAGATATAGTACCTTAACACAAGCCTTACATACACCAGTTGTGATTCTACTGACTGATTTAGCACCGGATCGGATCTCTATCCCATCGGTATTCGAAACCTCCACTCTTTGGCCACCAGTGATATTTGCATACTGTTCGTCTGTCAACCATGATCGAATGGGCGGGGGTGAATTCGTGATAGAAGCTGTCGCATAACGCCCATGCAGTAGATGATATGACAAGACCGCTTCCATATAGGACGCAGAAATGTTGGTTGTGAATGACGAAAGCCAGGTCGAGATAGCGGTGTCGGTCGGTGCGAGAAGCGTAAAGTTATCTGCCGCATTGAATTGTGCAGATAAATGAGAAGATTTTGCCACTTCTGTCGAAAGTCTTCCGAGCTGCGGGAACCTAGACAACACGTTTAGGAGAGAACCGTCCCAGTCACCATCTTGTGCAGCCGCTAAACCTATGAAAAAGACGCTATATTCAACGATACTCATAAGGAACTCCATGCTGCGCAAATAATGTTTTTTTGAAGAGATCGAGCCATCGAGCCATGTCAATCCCGAAGAGAAGGAAAAACAAAGCCCTTTCAAAGAGATGCCCGGAGCTTCCCTGTGACCTGACCATGCGGAGCTGATATCCTGGTTGTTATGGCCTCAAGTTGTAGCCAATCGGATCTTTCCCACCTTTCTTTCGCAGGAGCTGAATGAACTCCCAGTCCCTTTCCAAGATTTTTGGGCAAGCCCTCATACCCCGGGCCACGCTGGGCTCGAAGGGTGAGTGGGCGTGGTGTAGTCGCCGACCGTATCTCCTCTCCACTAACAGGAACAAACTCCACCAGCAGACTTCCCGGTGTCAGCCACTTGTCTCTCAGCGTCGTATGCCATACCAGCCAGTTATATCGTGACAAGCATACTACTGGCTAGCTGTGTATCAGTGATAGCATGTGCGTCTACGTTTCTGAAGAGATAGTATTATAAAGACTATACCGAAGACATCGGTGACATGTATTCAGTCATTATATATGGCAATTTCGTTCCATCAAAGTTCAACTAAGTTGCCTCGAGACCTAAAGATTGGAGTGCCTCGAATTTGACAGTTGTGGAATGTACAGTCTATATGGTAGTCACAGCAATGAAAACAGGTCTTGGAAGATACTACTTCACTTGCTGTTAGCGGAAGGGTAAAGGATTTGTATCAGTCTGACTCTTCGCCAGCTGGAGTTTCTTCCGCTTTTTTGACACTAACGAGCGACAAGGCTTATGGCCGAGGTACTCTCAAATCTATGGATCTTTCTCGAGGCAGGTCCCACGCGAACTTGATTTGTCTCATATTGTGGATGGGCAGAACCCAACACCACGTAACAAGAAAGGGAGCCTGCAAGATACGTACAATCAAGTAATGAACTGCTTCCAAAAACTTTCACTACTTCGTAGGTCGATCTTTCCGATCTCTTCGTCCAGGCTGAGTTCAACTATCCCTTCCTCCCTTGTGCTTTGCTTGCTCCCTTTCTCAGAAATGCGAGTTCTGGGGTAGTACTACCTGGTGCCACTACCTATGTATGACCAGGTCCCGATTCTGGGGAACGTCGGGGTAGTACTACCTGGTAGCATTACCTATGCATGATCAGTTCCCGGTTCTGGGGACGTCGGATTGCGTGGGAAGAGTGTTGCTGGAGCGCTTCTTGCGACGACGATTGAGATGGTGGGGTAAGCGGGTGCACAGCCACAAGTGTCTGGAAATAGACTCCGCTAAAAATAAGAAGCTCAGCTAAGGCCTGGCGACTCCCATTTCGCCTTCTCCTGACTGATAGGTCACGATCAGCCTACTCAATCTTATCAGGACTACAGACTCCGTCGTCGATCAAGGCACAAATCAACTAGTAGCGATATCTACGAATCTAGGTTATCCAACAACGATCTCACTGCCCGAATATTGTGGTTTGGTTGCGGAGCCTTAACATGTTGTTGTGCTTGAATTGAGATGATGGTGGAGGCCGGCGCTGGGGATTGCCTTGTTTTATGTGTTACGGCCCCTGGTCTGTGGGCTTGGTCCGGATGCCGCGTCGCTCTTCTTCTCTTGTGCAGCCGCCGGTAAGTTCTTCGTAGCTCAGCGCTCCACTATTGAAATGCTGGACTACAGTCTTCATTGCCATTCTCGTGGCCGCGTATCAACAACAGATGCGGTCTCCGCGTTGGTGCTTTACAGCCCTCTCACCGGAAGCTCCTGAGCAGCTGGCTGGACAGAAAGATGGGAGGAAATGAGAGAATAAAGATGTGAGGGGAACTGAGCACCTTGATGAATAGCTTGGCATACCTGCCGACGCTTGTCCCATATCCCGACTGGTGATTGGTGCAGCGTCAGCTGACTACGGCGCAAGGCATGTGAACCTGTCCACCCACCTTTTCGTTGAAAAAGCAACCACTCAGGCTCGTAAATTGGCTGATTGCTCAGCCTGCTCTTGCTCCGGCAACTGCTCAAGCTGCTCCTGCAGCTCTTGCGGAGTAAGTTCTAGTTATCTTTCAAGTCATTCTTCCAAGCAACCCGCTAACTTGGCTGCCGCAGCACTAAATCTCTCGCCGTCCGCACATTGAGCACGGAGAGATGTCTCAAGACCGAAATCTGTTGTTCCGACCAGGATGTGTGTACCTTTGATGAAGTGGGGAAGGCGAAAGCAAGGGATCACTCATTTGTCCTCTGTTATTGTCAAGGGAAGAGTTAGCTCAACCCAATTAACTGAATCATAGATGTCTGCATTCTCAATGTGATCGCCCGAGCCAGCCAGTAAAACTGTCTTATACATCAAGTTATCCTTCGATTTCAAGCATTGTGACTTTGGTATCATGAATGTTGATTCTTTAGACTTCTATGATCGTTGCCACAGGAACCATCACTTGCTCGCCGATCACGCCCACTTCCCAAGCAGAGCCATCAACCCAGCTCCAAAAGACATCATGCCACAGGCATTAAGCACAACTAACAATTTCGCCTTCCGCATCGAATTGCTAAACATGAATTCACGAGCTATCGGCTCCACTAATCCGGTGTAGATTAAGATGCCAGCACTGATCGAATCGAAAACGCCATTCACGATCAGGGTTGTTTGGGAGCCTGGAGAATAGGTATTTCGTACTCCTAAGCCTATGGCAATAGCTATGGGCGTGAAAAAGCTATACGCAACGCCAAGAATAACGTCTAACCCCCCCCTTTCGGCCACCCCCGCCTTTTGGCTACCTTGCTTAATTTCACACTTCTTATTTAAGACTTAATAATTTTATTTAGCGTTAATTTTAATACAAAATATTGTAGAATTTGATTCTTCTTTTGATTTTAATTCGATAGGTATAATTTAACGCTTTTTAGCCGCAATTTAAGCCTCCTTAATAGTATATATTATTACAAACTTAGAATTTGGATTAGTTTGTATTTTTCTCTTTTTTTTTGGTCTTAAGTGCTTTAATTTCTTTTTTAGCTTTTTAATCTTTAAATTTGCTTTTCTTAATTTGTACTCCTTTTTATTAATTCCTTTTATAATTTTCTTAAAAAGCAATTATTAAGTTGGAAGTTGGTCATGTGATTTATTTGCCAAAGTACGAATTTGTAAGTACAAATCTTTTTTAGCTTTTGGAGTTTGTAATTTAATTGAAGTATTAGAAACTTCCGGGGGTTGTATTGGCGTTTTTTGAGGCTTTGGGAGAGTTAGATTTTTTAATTTATTATTGTTTTTTAATAGTAATGGGCTTATTAATAGCTTAGCTATAAATATCGGCCATAAATCTGTAATTCTTCAACCCGATTTAATATTAAAAGGTGTAATATTCTCTTGGCGTGCTTTTTGATAATAAATAAGGAAATTGCGCTTGCTAATTGGTGTAGAATTGATTAAAGAATTTAATTTTTGTAGCTTTTTTTGGTAGGCATGCTTTAGTATAAAGAAAACCATTAAATTTAAAGGTTGTAAGACATGTGACGTATGGGCAGGTAAGAATAAGAGGTAGATATTATGCTTAAGGCATTTTCAAAGGAATTTTGTAATTTTGTGACTTCCATGGCTATTTAAAATAAGAAATTTTGCTAAATAATTACGTGGTTTTGTTTAAGGGATAAATACCTTTTTCAGCTATTTCAAAGCTATAGCATTAGTAGTTTACCCATTTTTAATGGCTATGAAATGCTAATCGTTGAATATTTTTAGTTGAGATGGAAATCATTATTATTATACCGACTTTTTTTTATAAATTATAAGTGGTAGTGTAAAGGCTTCAGTTGCAAAGATATATTTAATAATTGATATTCAGGCATGTGAACTTGGTTGTTTTTTTTGAACTTTGCGCTTTTTAGCATTTTTTATAATAAATTTATTAAGGCCATAGCTTTTTATAATATTTGTTTTATTTATATTCTATTATTGATTGGCTGAAATTGCTTTAATTGTCGGAATATTGAGTTTTTGGAATTAAAGCCTAATAATTTTAGACCAAGCGCAATTGATATATATAAAATTAATGTAAATTTGCTTTTTGGTTTTGAGAACTGGATTTTAAGCCAAAAATTATGCTATTTAGTGTTTTTCAAGTGGTTTGTGGTTTTCTTGAAAAGCTAATAGCCTTTTTTCAAAAGTCCTAATCTGCGTATGCATAATTTTATAATTAAGAGCCTCTTGATTTAGAATTTAATTAATTAATTGACTTTTTATTACTATAGATAGCTTTTGTAAGTGGCTGGCATTATTTTGGCGTGATTAAGTTGTTGTATTGCGGCTTTAAAAGGTAATCCTTGGAATACCTTATTTAAGTGATGCTTTTTGTAAAAATTTGCTATTTGCTACCTTTTTCAAAGCGCATTTGATGTTATACTTAATATATTTAGGCTTTATGATGAAAACAATTCGCATTTCAAATTTTAAGAAAATTTATAAGAAAATAAAATAATTAATAATTATTGAAGTTGGTGGTACGAGTAGTGGTGAGATTAAGCGAGGTTGCCGAAAGGTGGGGGTGGCCGAAAGGGGGGGGTTAGACGTTATATACCATCCATTTCCTTGACTTGGGCCATGGAGTCACTGCTAATCTCGATCCGAGACCCAATCCTTCAAAGGTTTGATGGAAAACGATGACTGCATAGAGCGTGTTGAACTCTTCACCAGACACTGCAAGTGTCAAGCCGATGAAAATCAAATGGTCGAATGGAATGGAAAATCACACCAAACTCGAGGATGAATATTGCCGTCATCTGAGCTGCATAGTCATCAGTAGACATGTCGGCATCAGCGTGTTCGATGTTGGGTTGCCCTTGTGTATGTCCAGGATGATCGTCTCCAGGAATGTGTGAGCCCCTAGGACGACCGAGAATTGAGAGGGTTGTATCAGTCTTCTGGATACTTCTCTGCCAGTCGTCTCCGGATTCATGCTGTTGATGCACGAACATTCCAGAGCGCATAGCTGTCAAATTCTTGTATTTGCGTGCCTCACCCTTCTAAAGGCAGAGTGAGAGTAGGTTTATATACATAAAGAAGAGCTTCTAAAGCTCTCCATGTGTTTACAAATCAAGGCTTCTAGAGCCTTCGGCATTCACGTGATTCTTGGATCATATGAAATCCAACAATAGCCATCCATTCTACGAAGGCCATAACGAATATTGTCATGAGGGCAATGCCTGAAACCCAATCATAGTCCGCGATCGGGCCTGTAAGGCAGGGATCCCTCAGCGCATCTTCAGCGGGTGATAATAGGTGTATTGAAAGCAGTGGCGATGATAACACCAGATCCGAAGAACTTGGCGACAAAAAATATTGATCTTGGTATTCGAAACTTAGTGTTGTGGTTGGCGAAAATAGGAAAAATTGCACTGAAACATGAGCCGATAAGGATGACAAATATTGCAGATATTCGCACTCTTATACGTCTATCGTAATCATTGCCTGTGCCATAGGTTGCTGCAGAGTCCTCGTGTATAAGAAGAGAAATAATACTATTCTAGTTCACGAGCTCGTGCACGACTAGAAGACCGGCTTCATCACTTAGCCCTATCTCTTACTGCCAGTCACCTTCTCTAGAGACCAAGATATAAGCCGCAGATGCCGTGGTTTTGAGGGAATCGCTGCAAGACAATATTAGTTATCTGAGACCAACTATGATGAACACGACATCATCATCCTCTTGGGTTGTTATCGCTTCCACTTACGAGAAGATCAGGTAGAGATTGCTCGATTGATGTACCAAAGGAAGGTTGAACTAGACAAATGGTCCCACGAGTGTGAAGGATGCAGATGTGTATCTGTTCTCCTTCTGCTTCTGCTTGATGTATGAACAACAGTGTTGAAAACTGGAGTAGATGAAAAAGGCACAGCCATCCGAGACGACCTTGGGAATCAACGGCCATGCTGGGGGGTTTGGCGAGGAGAAATAAGTGAACACCTTAATGGTCAAAACAAGTGAATACCTTGATGGGTACCCAAAAATGTTTCATCACCATTGGTCAGGGCCACACTGGTACGATATCTTGCCGTACAAGGGACGACCTTTTGGCCGAATTGGTCATACTTTAGTGTCGACGTATCCCAATTACGTCTGATGAACTAATCAAAACGATTGCAACTGATGCCTCGAATTTTGAGTCCAAAGTAGCCGTCTTCCACTTCTTTACCTAGCATGAATGCTCCATCTTGGCGGGCAGTTAATCAAACAACAGCTCTGATAAACGCTTCTTTGCCTCGGCCGGGTCCCACTCAACCAGCGTTCGTTCCTGAGACTCGTCCATCTTCTGCTATACGAACGACTCCATAGCCTGTCGCTTTTCCTCGCTTAAGAGATGTAGTCGTGTCTTCCACAAGTCCTTACTAAAAACTTCTCTGTTCCGCTCGCCAAAAAACCGCTCGTCCAAGTACGTCCAGAAGACGGCATCAAACGCCGAGCTCTTTTTAGCTGCGTAATTGAGCCAGAACCGGCCCATCTTCCAGCTCTCTTGCATATACACCAAAAGCGGCAGGGAGTGGAGATTTTCGGCTCCCATTTCCTTCTCCTCCATCGCCTCGAGCCATATCTTCAAAACGTGGTTCGTAGTCCCTGCTCCACTCCTCGATACCAGAAGGCCACATTTTCGGTGTTTCGAATAGTAGCCACTAAAAAGGGTCGAGGACAAACTGCGTGGGCGCAGCATATGTGAGCTCCCAGTCAATCACTACAGCCACGTCGTCGTCTAGGTCCAAGAGGACATTAGCCGATCTGAAGTCATCGCACCAGAGGCGAAAGGGACCCGATCTGTCTGGAGTTGGACACCTTGGACATATCGTGATCGTCGTCAGCCTTGTGGCTGCTATGGCGCGCAGATTCACACAAGCTCGCCACGCGGGACTGTACAAAAGGGGGTTTCCAGTGGGTCTCGCTACCCCCCCTGTTTCTGCCATATTCTATAACTATTTACAATATAGTCAATTACCACCTTAAAAGTCCTCCTTTCCTTAATCTGACCTTTTCCAGCCTTGAAGGCATTATATCAACAAATCTATTAATAGTTTCAATAAAGATCTCATTATCCCAAATATCTATTATAACTTTCTTCAAGTCTTTAAAAGTCCAATTACCCTAAGGATTCCTATTCTTTAGCCGTTACTTTAAAATCCTCCAGATATTCTCAATTAAATTAAAGTCTAGCGAATAGAAAGGCCAATTAATTGAATATATATAACATTCTAAACATATAATATTATAAAATCCATAGTTTTATTAAATATTCTTCTTACCGTAAATCTTATTATTATCCTTTACATAAAAAAATCGCTTAATTATTCAAATGTTTCTCTCAAAGGGCCATAAAGAATTTGATTAATGTACTTTTTTTTCAAATAAACCCTTTTCCTTCTCCTTCATATAAATGAAAGTATATCTTTGATTTATAATTATAATTAATTATTACTTATGCCATAACTAATTTATAGCCCAAATGGAAAGTAAATTGAATATAATCAAGTCTTCTTCTTTCCCCTCGTTTACAGAGGACTTTCCATCTACAAAGGAAATTTATACAAGTTATCATTTCGTTTATAAACCTTCCTCGCTGCCAATACTTTTACTTTCAATTCTAATTAATAATAATAAAGCTTTAACGCTTAAGTTTATTGGCTTTTAAAATAAAAGGCTTGTAATCAAGAATGTGGTAATAATAACCATATTATTCAAAGGCTTAAAAGAAAATAATATCTACATAATCAAAATAGAATTTCTCATGGATTCATCATAAAAAAAGAATTCATCAATTATAATGGCTTATAAACCATTTGATTATTTCTTTAACTTACTCATTAAAAACTTTTGAAAAGGCACTTAAAGGTTTTACTAATTAATTAGGTTTATTAATGAAATATTTTACTAAAAAACAAGGGATGTTAAGCTTATGGGCAGCTCCTTTAATTAAATAGTCTTCAACTAAGGGGGTTTTAAATCACATACAAGTTAAAGTATCATATGTCCAAGGCATTTTGACGATGTTTACTCTATATAATTCAGTAAAGGAATATCATTAAATCAATGGCAAAGGCATAAGTTCTACGAGCTTCGATAATATTCACCGCCTTACAAGGGGGGCGAGACCCACTGGAAACCCCCTTTCATACCTCGAATCGAAGCAACTAATAATTTTTAGTCAGTGCACCACAGGCCCGCTCTTCCCGCATTTGATGACGCAATTTAAGCGCCTAAATAATAAGGTTAGACAGTTTCAATAAGCCAGAAGTGAAAGCTCGGACACCAGATAGCTGATCCAAGGTAGATTCTGTACCCAGGATTTCTGTCATCCACTTTCCTCTTCCTTCGGCTTCCCCTCCAGCGACAAGAACAAATCAAGGCTCAATCGAGCGTGACTTCGAATATCCCATGCCCCCTATGACCTCCAGAGTTCCTTCCTACAGTAGGCCCGAGTGATTGGCAGGTCTTGCGCGCTTACGAGTGATGCACGACGATGCATTTCCGCGAGGCTCGCCGCTCAGCTGAGTGCGCTTGCCTCAACCCGACGTCTTCTTCCCAATCTTCACCTCACTTCGCATTTATGCCAACTCGACAGCTCAACGACTACCGAGAACCTACTCGAATAATGCGTCTGCTATAGTATGACAACAATGGCGACCTCAGCCTGTTCGAGTTCTTTGAGAGCGCCATACCCAAGTATGCTATACTTTCACACAGGTGGGGAACGGAAGAGGTCACCTTCAAGGATCTGCTAGACGGTACGAGCAAGAACAAGGCTGGCTATGGCAAGATACATGTTGCATCGACAAATCAAATAATACCGAGCCCGCAGACGCTATCAACTCCATGTTTCGCTGGTATCGCGATGCAGTTAAATGCTATGTCTACTTGTCGGATGTTCCAAGGAATGCATCTGACATAGATGATAAGTCCCACCAACTACCTTGAGAATCGGCATTTCGGGAAAGCAGATGGTTCACTCAGGGCTGGACACTTCAGGAGCCTCTTGCCTTAAATGTCGTTGAATTTTCATTGCCCAACTGTACCGTACCAGCAAAGCCTTAACACGGCGCTTATTATAATAGCAATGGCTGGGGGTATATTAAACTAAGCACTCTTCGCGTACGTGATTATAATAATAACGACTTATTATGGCTTTACTACTAAACTCCACTTATGATTGTTGTTAAGTATGAGATAGCCAATTTTTTATAGTTTATAAATAACCGTAAATATTAACCCCATTGTTGTTATATTCACTTTTTATAGCAAGTTTATTACCCACTTCTTTATTTATAGCACCCACTAAAAGCTTTATATAGCAACCGCTAGTGTAATTTTAGGGAGGAAAATACCGAAGAAACCTAAGAATACACTAAAAATAATTGGGAATTAAGAACGTTATAATATAAGTGCGCTTAGGTAAATAGCAAAGTTGAAGTTAAGATTAGGGAGGGCTTGGATAATAACGAGGTTCAAGAGAAAGTTACGGTTAGAGACTTAATTAGGATTGATAACATATGAATGGAGGAAGGGAATAATTATTGGACCGTTGCTAAAGATAATTGTATTAATTAAGTACATGTTAATGAAGAGATTAAAAAAGAGCGGGGGGGTATTAATAATGCCTTGGGTTATAAGAATAGTAATAAAGGAAGTTATGAATTTAGGTTAGTAAGTTTAATAATGTAAAGAGCAGATAAGATATAAATATTAAAAAATATAATTATAATCGCGATTTTAATTTTAATATAGATTATATAATTTAAGGTATTATTTGTCATAGTTTGTTTTGTTTATAACCGCGAGTTATTCATAGTAGGTTATTGTAAAGCCGATATTGAATTGCCTGACTTAATTAAGCTTGCGGTAGCATTCCATTTATGTACATTATTTTGGCTCTTTATTCTGTTATTAAGTTGTATATTATTAGTGGCATTAGCCTCCTTTGCCGTGCTTTTTAGGCCCTTCTTTTTTGTTTTAGTATTGCCTTTACTTTATTAATTTTTTAGCTTATCCAATTATTTTAGATAATGCTAATAAGACCACCGATAAGCATAAGTATTGGGAAGAATTATAATATATTATAATATAAACCCGCGTATGTTTTAAGAAATATTAACATATAGGTAAGCCTGTTTTTAATTGTTTTCTTAGTAAATTGTATGGCGGCTAGCGTAATAATGCCAATGGTTAAAGCGTTTAATCTAAAAAGAAGGGTATAAATCAGTAAGGGAAGAATCTCATTTATATATTGGACACCAAAAAAAAGAACATATATGCTTATTGCTTTAAAAAGATTGTAAAAATACACGTGAATTTTTTTATTACAGTCGGACCGCTTCAAACACGGTAAAAATATAATAGTCATATTAAAAAATATCTATTTAACCTAAAATGTGCGCCTGAATGCTAGCGTCATAAAGACCCACCTTTTGTCCTAATTGGGCTAGTCCTCGAATTTAGGTACTTATAAATGTAAGGTCTTGGCACCGCCAAAATATTTGAGATTTTTAATTTATATATATATATATATTATAAACCTTATAATGAATATTTTAGAACTATTTTTGTTTATAAAATCATTATTAATGCGAATATAGCTTTTGATAAGAAAAGAATTCCAAATATATCAGCTGAACCCACTTTATTTGATAAATATATTATTTTCAATAATATAAAATATTAATAATATTAATAATTAAATATAACTTTTATATAAATATAAATATAAATACAAATAATAATAATAATAATTACTTGATTGGTTTAAGTGTAATATTGCTTAGTAACTAGCGTATTTAGTATTATATTACAATCATAAAATAACTTCTTTCTTATTAAACTCTTTGTTTTTTTTAAATATTGTTAATCTCGCTTAACGTACCTTAATGCTATCACTTAATAAGTATGGCTAATTAAGCGGAAATTATCTATAAGTAATTAACCTGTTTTAAAGAGTATTATTTATAAATTATTTTAAATTAGATGTTTTCGGCGATTTTGTTAATAGCCGCCGATTCTCTCTTAATAAAAGCTATAATATTAAATATTAAACTCTTTTTATAAAGCATTTTTATAATAGCTGAGCTAATTACCGCGCTAGTAAATAAATATAAAATTCAATCAATCAAGCCAATTTGTCCACTTTTTGCCTACCCTCTAAAATTATATTAAATTCCCTTATTATAATCTCTGAAATGATTCTATGGCCATTTTGCTTCTTAACACACCAAGCGGCTTATTTAACGCTAAGCCCTTTATGGTAAGCGTTCATAAAGCGTGAAGCTTTATTACAATACCTTTGTAGCATATTAAAAAGGCAAGAATCAAAAGCTTTAAAACAAGCTTCTTTAGCCTAAAAAAGATAAATTAATAAATTAATAAGTTAATAAAATAAAAGAGAGTTATAAACATACTTTTGGAAACGTTTCTTTCCAGACTTATTGGTAAAGATTTTTATAATAAGCTCAATACATCTTAATTGGGTTTAGCTTATAATGGAATTTTGGTAGAAATAAGCATTTATGGCCTTTAGCCAATAAGATTTCTTTAAGCGTTAACTTTTGTTTAAAGAAATTTTTATGATTAGCTAGGATTCTCGCTAAACAACAAATTATAGGCTTTTTAAAAGGCCAAGAAAAAATTGAATTATAATTCTTTTTAGCCTTATTAAAGCACTTAGTGACTGGGCATTTTTTACTTATTAATAATTAGTTAATTAATATATTATATTAAAAAAAATTGACTTACCAATTAGTAAACAGCCTCTTTTGGCAAAAATTGCTTTAATCCCCTTTAGGACTTCTTTAATTACCATTTTTTTAACTCGCTTCTTATTAAGGTGGCTTTTAATTGCTACCTTAATAGTCTTTTTGACCTTATAATTGAGCTTTTGAAAAGTCCCAATTAATTCATGAGCTTGTTTAGTTTTGCTAATATCAAAAGGAAAGATTATATTTTAAAGAATTATATTAATTATTTCTTAAAAGGGAAGGTATAACTTAAATTGACCTTTTGAGGTAAAGGAGCTTCGCCTTTATTTAAATTTATTGCAAAAGCGTTTAAAGCTCCATTTCCCTTATTAGCGTAAGCATTTAATTGGTTAAATACGAAAACGGCTATCTTATTCAAATTTTTTTTTTTAAATATATTAATAGCTTGCTTAACCTGATCAAGCAATTGATTTATATCCTAATAAGGCGTTTTTTGCGGTTCTTTGGGATAAATGATTTGCTGAGCGTCTTTTTGGCCAATTATAAGCCTTTCTTCAAGGCTTATAAAGTTAGAGCAGTGAATAAGGCTTCCTTTACTTTTTAAAAGCATCTTTTATTAATTTTCGTTTAATCAAATTCGCTTAAAGTACTTTTTAGCATGAAAATAGCTCTTGTTATAATAATATATAACGTGTTCTCTTTTTTTAAAGGGTAAGTTAGATGTGAAAGGTTGTAGTATTTTATTAGCGTCTTTTTCATAGTTTGTTATAAGCGACTGGTAATAAGCCATTTTTAATAAAAATTCCTTTTAAATCAGTTAATAAATACTTTTTAATTAAGAAGGTATAATTAATTGTTTGATAATAATTGATTATGTTAGCTTTTTTATGGCCATTAACGTAAACCCTTTTTTTTTTTTTTGTAATATGAAATTAAATTGATTTAATTATTTATAAGTGGCTGTTTTATTAAGAGGTTTCCACTTTTTTGGCTTTTTACCGGGGGTTTTATATGTATTGGTAGTATATTTAATGAGAGGTTTTCTAGCCTTTTTTGCGCTAGCAAGTAAGCGAGGCATAATTTCCGAATTAAAAGCGTGTCAAAAGCTTTTAAGGGTAATTATAGCGAGTTTTTGAGCTAATAACCAAGCTTGGCAAGTTTGAAAAATGTTTTTGTTATTTAAATAAGATCAATTTTTATGTTTATTTTTTTGAGTTTTTATTGGTAATAATTTATATGCTTAATAATAAAAAAATAAGGCTCTAATTTTGCGGGCAAGAGTTTTTTCATTGGTGATAGGGTGGTTGCTTTAAGCTATAAAAAAAGAAGCCTTAATTTGATTTTTATAAGAACTTTTTTTTTAAAAGATTTTGAACATATTATTAAATAAGCGAGTATTCAAAGCGTAGCTAAGGTAATAAAAGAATTCGCTTATTATTAACTTATTTCTTAATTAAGTCTAATATTTCTCTATAAGTTCTTGGCATAAAAAAAGCTTTAAAAAAGGTATTAATAGCGTTGCCAATTAGCAAATTTAATAAAAGTTCACATCGTTCGCTATTAATAAACTCTATATCATTCAAATCATCTAACTCAATTAAATTATTTTCAGCTGCTAATTCTTTTTTTATAAATAAATTAAATTCTTCATCTTCTTCATCACTTAATTTGTTAATATTTTTAAATATATCTTCTTTTTTTTTAATAAAAGGCTTTAGCATAAAGAAAGAGCTAATACTTTGTTAAGTTATTAATTAAATAATTAAAAGTATTTTAAACCTTTTAGCTTAATGCTTATTTTGATGATTTTAAGCTTGTAAACGCTTTTAAGTACAAATTGATTTTTTTTTTGATTTTAGCGTGCTTTGGAATATAAGCTCCTCTTATAAATATATATTAATAAATAATTTTATTAATTAGATTAATAAAGAATAAAAGACTTATTTAAAAAAGAGTTTATGATTACTTTTTCAGAAGGCATATTCCAATTACCCTTTAAATTAATTACTAATTAATTAAAGAACCTAAAGCATTTAAACTTTATTGGTAATTCATTCTCAGCATTTGATTTATTAATCTCCTCCTTATCTAGCTTATCCAGGCCTAGCTTTTCAAAATTTTGATTTAAATACTTATTAGCATAAATAATATCATCTTCTTCTTCACTTTCACTTTCTTCTTTACTCTCTAATTCGTCGATTAATTAAATACGCATATTATCCTTGCCCTTTGATTTATTGATTTAATTATTATTAAAAGCAATAAGCATAAAAGTAATAGCAAGCTTAATAGGCCATAAGGGTAGGTGAAATGTGCTTGAAAAAGAGGCAATTTCAGGTGTTTTTTAATAAGGCCGTTTTGTGATTGGCTTAATAGGCGATTCAAAAAGTGATTTTGCTAGCGTAATGCTTCAATTTCGCTTAGAAGGAGCCATATTAGCTTTTGTGGAAGTGTAATAATAGTGGTAGTTAAAAAGGTAAGAATATAACATAAAATTGATATTAAAATTAAAGATATTTTTACTTGCTTAATTATTAAATTAGAAAATCAAAATATAAATTAAATATTAAATGTTCATATTTAATAAATCTTTTTAATCCAAATTATAGCCTTAATTAAGGGGATTCTAACGGACCCACTTTTGTTTAAATTAGGCTTAATAAAAAAAAGTTATATTAATGCTAAGAAAAAACCGCCAAAATATTTCAAATCCCGCTAAGACCTAATGATATTAAAGAATAACTTTTTAATTACATAGTAAAATAAAGAAAACTAAGAGGCTAAATATCGTTATTTAATAAGGCGCAAATTATGGTTTAAACAGATTCTTGATATTTTAGCGCTTAAATTTTTACCGTGTTTGAAGCGGTCCGACTATAGCATAAATAATATAAGTATTAAAAAGGAAATTCACATAACGTACCTTTAGATCAAAAAAACAAATAAGGCTAGAATGAACCTTATATATAATAATATAAGATAAAAGATCATTTTTATACTTTTAAGTCCAAAGAAACCTTGGCATATTATAAACAGCTTTTGATATTAATGTTTAGTTGTTAGCTTAGGCTTTTATTTAAAAATGATCTTTATCATGCTTTGTCTTAATTAGAGAATTTGCGCGTAGAGATGTATTACTGCTTGGTAAAACCTTAGTATAAGAAAAATGTATAACACATAGTCTTTTTATTTATTTATTTTTATTTTTTATTTTTATTATTTATAAATCTTTGATGTAAGATTTGGAAATGCACTGGTGGGCCGTTAAACGTTATAAAGCCGAGATCTTATGTATAAAAAAAGACGTCAGTTAATTAATTAGGAAGAGAATTGTGGTTTTTTTTTAAAGTAAAGCCGAATTATTAGGAGTTTGGTGGGTAAGATTATGGAGACGGGAGAGCTAGTAAGACAGCTAGCGTAGAATATTAATTACAAAGGACATTGTTATGTGGTAAATAATATTAAAGGTGGGTTTAAATAGGGAGAAGCTCACGTTATGGGAATGCAGCGTTTTATGTTCGTTTTCACATTGAAATTAGTTCATGCTGTCCTGTGCTCATGCCTAATGAAGATGTAAGCTTCTCACACGTAATGCGCCAAGACAATAGTATGACGTGCAAAGCAGCGTCGAGGAAAAACATCACAAACAGCGAGAACGATATTTTTTTCATTTTGAGCAACGAAAACCACATCTAGCAGCCCTCCTTTTGGCCCATTGAGAAGCCTGAGCTTGTGCGCATTACCCAGTGTGACATAGGCAGTATGGCGATACCATGGCCTCAAGTGGCAGCATGGCCCAACGACCCCCGAGAGCACATTATATACTTCAGCGATTACCTTAGGAAAGCATTTGTTTGTATCGACTCTACCGGAGACCAGCCGGTGCCGAAGCCTCTTATCAAGACTATGATCGTAGCCATGAGTATCCTGATTTCTAAGTTCTAGAATACCCCCGACTTCAGCACAATTATGTAAGCCATTAATTACAACAATCCAGAGTGACCTCAAAATAACGGCAGAAACGGTACAATCCACAGCAATAAAAGTCCAGTAGAACACAATTACCTATTAGTAGGTTGCCACACTCAGCTGGGAGACTCATTAAGCTGTGAAGGAAGCTGCCGAGACGCGACAAACAACTACCAAACTTCTACAAGAAACAAACGACATAGCCAAAGTGATAAATGATATAACTAAGACGATGAATGATAAGGTGAAAGTTGTGCAGTGCACTCCGCTTTTTATGTTACGGCTGACCTCAGGGTGATACGGAAACACAGCTACCCTAGGAAAAGACGCTAAAAGTAGAAACTTCTTTGTATTTAGACCTAAGGCTATGTTTAATATTAAAAAAAAGACGAAAAATAAAAGAGTTTATTTTATACATTAAATTAGGAGTTTATATTCTTAAAAATCATTAACCTATTCAATAATTAACCCTCGCTTAAGATTATACATTAAACCGTTTTTTAATTGTTACTTAATAACCTATTCCTTAAAGTGGCCTTTAACCTGGCTTTTAAAATGGCCTTAAAGCTGATTATAATATTACTTCCCCTTTTTAAAAAACTACGTCCTCGTAATTAATATCATAGGTCTATTATTCTCCAAATTACTATAATCATTAATTCCAGTATTATAGGCCTTTAGCCATTAAAGTAAAGCTTTTGAAGGTTCTTTTGCGTTTTAATATTTAAGATGAAAAGCTTTTAATAGATGTGGTGTTATTATTACATTAAAGCAGGGGTACCACTTTAAGTCCTCATCTGCGCCTGTTCACTTAATTTGATATTTAAACGTATTACCTATTAACTTAAAGCTTAATATTGCTTTAATTTCCTATTCGTTTTACTTTAAAAGAAGTTAAATTAACGCTGTGACGCTTGCTCTATAAAAACGGCAGTCACTGTTAGAATACGGCCTCACATAATTAAAAGGCGTATATAAAGATAATAAGAGTTTTTTAGAATTTATAATTAAGGAGGAAAGAAGGTAAGTAAGAAAGAAAGAAGTTATATGTAAAAAGGGGGAGATTTAGCCCTAATTTAATCTCACTTAATCTTGGTAAGACGTCTTAATTAAGAAGTTATTTCGTACTTATATACCTCACTTTGTTACATTACCTCCTTTTTTTAAAAAAGCTTATCCTTAAGCGTTTATTCATTTTCTTATTACCGTCTAAGTGGTTGTAGTCGTTTAGTTTATTATAAAACGTTTTTAACTATTGTAGGAGCTTTATAAGGGGACTTACTTACATTTAGTTATTAAGATAGAACTTTTGAAGCTTTGTAAGAGCATATTTAATATTGGAAACATTATATTAAGTAAGATCAATGTTTTAATTAAGTTAGAAGACGTGGTAAAAGAGGTTACTTTATTGTTGACGGTATATTTTAATTTCCCATTTCTTATTGTTTATAATATTAATTAGCGGAGGTATTTTTATTTATTGACTTGGAAGGGGGTTGTTAGGGTTTAATTATAACTTTAAAGCCGGGAAGACATTATATATTTTTATACTTATTAGTAATTTTAAGTGATGTAAGTTTTTTAATTTTTTTAATACCTGGAATAATTTATTAGTAAGGACGTTAAGCTTTTTAAACAATTAAATAATATTAAAGTAACATATGTTAAGTTAAATCTTATTGTTTATGATAAAATCGACTTTATAGTAAGAGCGGTTATATGAATGGGTCATTTTTACTTAGGTTTAAAGGATATTAGACCTAATTATAGTTTAAGCCGTATAGTGGCGCTTAACGTATTTAATAATTTATTATACATTTAATTTATTAACGGGGGAAATTGAGTTTGTGTAACGGTTGTGTATTTACTTGGTAAACACAGAAGGTTGTTGTTGATCTCTAATAATTAAGAAGTAGGTGTATTACATATAAGGTAAGACAATTACTAAATAAGGGTTAAGTTTATTATTTAAAATTAAGCATAAAGCTCCTATTTAATGGCAGATATGCCAGTCTTATATAAAACCTTTACTCCCTTGAATCCCTTTAGAGCCTTAAGCCCCAAGGCTCCTAAAGCCTTAGATCCTAAAGCTTCATAGGATCCAGCTATTACGTGATCCTTGTCCTTGTAATATTTTTTAGTTTTGGCTTTTTTGTATAACATGAGTTGCCGAGCCTCAGGGCCAAGGCACATGTGATACCCCTACTGGGTATATTCGTAATAATTTGGTAAGTTGATTTTTTAATCTTAATTAACGTGTAAAGCATATTTATGAATTATTTCAAATGGCGAGAGGCTTTTTAAAGAATTATATAAAAGAAATATTTAAATGTAATTCATAATAAGTAAAAACTTAGACTAATCGTTTTAGTAATAAAAAACAAAAGGGCAGAGTTTACGTTAAAGGTATTAATTATACACTTTAGTTTAATTATTAGTTTGAAAATAATCAATTGTAAAAAGCTATTTTTTAGTGTTAAGGATTAAAGAAAAGGCGGTTCAAAAGCAGGAGATAAATTAAGGTCTTTTATTAAAAATGATATTAATTGGGGGGCCAAAATATTTATATATATAATATATGTATAGTTTTATAAGATTACGGGTATTTGAGGCTTTTTAGCAGGGGATACTTATAGCTTGTTTATTAAAGTGGTTAATAAAGACGAAGATATTATTAAATCTATGCTTGTTTTTATTAAAACTATAGTAATTTATAATAATATGTTCTTAAGATTAAGATAGGACGGGGAGAGGTTAAAGGAGTTCAGGTTTTTTATTTTAAGGGACTTGAATTTATTAATACATGTAATAATTATGACAATATTGTTATATTAAAAAATAATTTCATGCCACTGGTACCAAGAAGAGAGGAGTTAGTGAGCTTTTTTAATATTAAGGTAAGTTGTTTTAATGTGGTTATGTACTTTTATATAAGAAGGGTGTGTAAATGAGACACGTTAAGGATCAAGAGTTGTTTATTATGAAGTAGTAAATCCTTAACTATGCTTAACTTTTTCGGTTTAAGTAATATAGCCTGCTTTTATAAAGCCTGTAAGAAAGGAGATGTACGATTGGCTTTTAATATTTGTTAAACCATAAAGAATGTTAGTAAGAAATTAGTAATTTTTAACGTAAAAACTAGATTATTGGCATTTAGTGAAAAACAGGTTTTATTATTAAGTCTGCAAGAATTGAATTGATCTTATTGAAAAAGTTATTAAAGGCGTTAAAACTTTTTTGTTAAGTTTTGATGATTTAATTTGTTTGGTTTATGAAACAAAGCGTTAGCTAAAGGGTTTTGTATATTAAGATGATATATGATTATAAAATTGTAATTAGCGAGGAGTTTAGCCCATTGAGTTTATTAAGTATTTAGTTGTTTAAAGGTCATATAGTATTTTAATGTTTTGTAGTTTATAATAATATGAATTTAGTGAGGAGCGTTTACGAGCTTAGCTTGCCAGTTCTCAAAGGATTGTATAATAACTAGTATTTTTTTATCATAAACGGCATAGTTGAGTTTTATAAGGAGCATAGTTTTAGAAAAATAAGTAATAGGGAATTGGTTTTTATTATGCTTTTATAAAAGGTCCCCCGCAATCATTTTATTATTTACATTTGTTTTTAAAAAGCACTTTAGATTTTAACAGTAATGTTTTAAAAAAAGAGTAGAAATAAAGGTGTGTTATTAAGCACCGTAGGGGAGGAGCTTCAGGAAGTGTGAAAGTCTTGAATTATAAAAAAATATAGTAAAGCTTCCTTTAAGAGAAAGCTTTAAAAATCTAGTTACATAAGCAGCCTTAATTGGCTGCAGCGCCATAAGGCTTTATTAATGCTATCAGCCAATTGACCCTTATTTCATATAATATATCCCCTTAGCTAAAAGCAATCATAAAAGCAATAAGAATGCTTAAAATATAGCCTATATAATATAATAGCATAAATATAAACTGCCATATAATTGGGAATAATATTAATATAACTAATTATAATAAAAGCATTATTACTAAGGCAATAGAAATAGACAAATGAAATTATATTAAAGCTTTTACGCCAGGAACTTTTGCTTTTTAGTAACCTATATCATTAATAATAGCTTATACCAAAAAACGCGGTTTTTTTGCCGCTGCCTTTAAGATATCAAAAAAAATAATAGGTTTTAAGCATTTAAAAGTCCAAAATTACTATGTTAATATATATAATATAATTGGCCGGCGCCTTTTAAATTGTTACCCCTTTTTTTTACTTGCCTTTCCCGCTTTTACCAACCCCTTGGCATTATGCTATGACTAAGGAAGCTTATGCTATGCTATGCTTTTATTACATTTATAATAGCATATATAACATACTAGGCAATTTTTATTATATTAAAGCATTATTAATGCAATGTTTTTATTATTATAAAAATAATAAAACTAATTGCATTGCCGCGCCTTAAACTACTGCCGCCTTTTTTATTACCTATTTAATGGCAAAATTAATGCTAAAAAGCTTTTGCATACATATATTATTTTATATAATACTAAATATTATTTAAAAGCAAAATTTAAAGCTTCTACTAATTGGCTATAGTCTCTTATCGCCTATTGGGATGTTATTAAAGCGGCCTTAAAAAAGGAGATTAAAAAGATTAAAAAAAAAAAAATTTTTTTTTTTTTTTTTTTGCCTTTAGTTTATTATGCCATAAATGCTTTTTTATTAATTTAAAACAATAATTAACATAATACAGCCTTTTTTTTGCTAAAAAACCGCTATACCCCCCTTCGCCTTGTTTTTGGCGCTGGAACAAATAATAATAATAATATTGCTATTACTATTAATGTTAATAAACTTTTAATTGTTATTATTACAATGCGTACTGCTGCTCACGCTTTTACTTTAATAGAAATTAATATTTTAATTAATGCCGCTTAGCAATTAATAAATCTTTTGCTTTTACTTTTATAAATAAAAATGGCTTTACAACCTATAAATTGTAGCTTAAAAATATTACCTTAATAATTAAGCGGCTTTGTAATCCTAAAATCACAGCTTAAAAATATTACCTTATTGGTTTAAATAGCTTTGCAATCCTAAAATTGTAGCTTAAAAATATTACCCTAATATTATTATAAAATTACAAATGTATTAAAATGGCTTTGCAACCCCAAAATAGCAGCTTAAAATTAGGTTCTTCAAATTTATACACCTTTCCTTTATGCTCATCATCTTTTTGCAACTTTAATTTAAAATAATATATGAAATATATTAAATATAAATATGCTTTGGAAATTTAGCTTAAATAAGCCTTTTCATAACAATTTAAGCGTTTTAAAAGTTTAAAAAAGCTATAAACATTTTAAACTTTTATTAAAGCAAAATTGTTATTCAGCCATTTGCTAGCATATTATTAATAAGGAAATATATTACTTAAAAGCTTCCCCTTTTATGCTCCTATTGACAGCTTTAGCTGTCTCTACGTTTTCTTGAATTTTAAGAGCCTTAGGCATTTACTTAGTTACGCGGAAATCTTTACACCAGCTTGATTTTCTTAATAGTAAAAAAATCCCTTAATTTTTGCCTTCCTTTGATTAGTCATTAATACATGAACCAAGCTTTATGTACAGCGTGACTATTTCATGACTTTTATAATGCTTTAAGAGTATAATAAAAAGTGGTATTAATTATACGATATGCAACAAAACCTTGAAAATACAAGAGTGCGAGAGTGCGGGAGTGCGGGAAGTTTAAAAAGCCCCACTTTTAAGGGGGAATTTATTTAAAAATCGTGTATTATTATAACTCTTTAAATAAAATATAAAATTAGACCTGTTTTAAAATCTACTTAATTAGCTTATTAAAATGGCTTTTTCAGATTTATAATAATATTAATTATTAAAAGAATATTTTAGCGTTTTTATTATTTAAAAGTTGTATATTACTATGAGTTTTTAATTAAAATATAAAATAAGACCTGTTTTAAAATCAGCTTAATTATCTCATTAAAATGGCTTTTTTAAATTTATAATTACTAATAAAGTTATAAAGATATTAATTATTAAAAGAGTATTTTAAGGGGTTTTATTATTTAAAAGTCGTGTATTACTATGAGTCACGGTTTTTAAATAAAATATAAAATAAGACCTGTTTTAAAATCAGTACTTATAATATTACTTATAATATTACTACTTTTAATATTACCACTTTTAGTAATATTATATTAGAGTTAAGTAATATTAAAGCTGTCACCTATTAATCTCTGATTGGTCCCCTAATTATAGCCATATGTTTTATATATTAATATGTTTTAATTTTATTAAAATGCATTAATTTTCTTTAATTATTAGCTAAATTATTTATTTATTATTATAAAATATGTTTTGCAAAGCTTTTACATTAAATGTTAATTTTTTTTAAAAAGCGCTGGAGCGCCATTATTTCTTTTGCTATTTTTGTTACCCTTAAAAATTTCGCTTTTATTATTAAAATAATTATTATATTTTGCCTTAAGGCTTTTTAAACAATTATACCTTTAAATAATATTATAATAAAACCTTGGGAAAAGCATTTTAACTTTTTATTATTTATAAATAAAGCATTTTGTGACGCTTGCCCTATAAAGACCAGTGCCAACGTCTAGCAAAGGCCTCACATATTACATAAGAAATAGTGAAAATAATCAAAATTCTTTTAGAATTTACAACTAAGAAGAAAAAAAGGTAAAGAAAAAAAGGGGTTATGTACAAGAAGCGTTATTGAATTAATTTTACTTAAACGCTTAATAATACCCAATTAGAAAAGCTCCTTTAAATGCCCTCCGATTTGTACCAACCATTATATTACCCCCCCTTCAGAAAAAGCTTGTCCTTGAGCATTTATTTTATTTTTTATTTTTATTAAAGTAATTATAATCGTTTACTCTATTATAAAACGCTTTAAGCTATTAAAATAGCTTGGCAAAGGGACCTGCTTGCATAAGATTATTAAAATGCAATTCCTAAATTTTTGCAAAAGCATACTTAATGTTTAAGGCGCTATACCAAGTGAAATCAATATTTTAATTCAATTAAGAAATTTTATAAAAAAGGCTACCACATTGCTTTTAGCAAGCAAATAAATTTTTGATTTCTCATTTATTATTTCCGATAATATTAATTAGCGAAGATGGCATAGTTTATTGATTTATTAAGGGGTTATTAAGGTTTTTCCTAAGCTTCGCCGCAAAGAAAATATTATATATTTTTATATTTACTAGCAATTTTAAGTAATATAAGCTTTCAACCTTCTTTAACACTCGAAATAAACCATTAGTAAAAAAAATTAATTTCTTTAAAAAGCAAGTAATTAAAAAGTAATGTATATTAAACTAAACAAAATTGTTTATATTAAAATTGATTGCGCAGCAAAAGCGATTATAAAACCGGGCCATTTTT
Source organism: Helotiales sp. F229 (assembly GCA_002554605.1). Classification (NCBI taxonomy): domain Eukaryota; kingdom Fungi; phylum Ascomycota; class Leotiomycetes; order Helotiales; species Helotiales sp. F229. The sequence goes on along the minus strand of MXAW01000004.1, from coordinate 5,144,429 downwards.
ATTTAAAAATTTAAGAAATTAGACCTAATTGCATTTTATATTATGCAATGGCGCGTGGCATATTTCATAATTTGTTATGTATTTAATTTATTAACGGGAAATGCTAAGTTTAGCAAATTAATATTTTAATCTTAATTAACGCATGGTGCATATTTATGGATTATTTTAAATAACAAAAGGCCTTCTAAGGAATCATGTAAGAAAGATATTTAGGCATAATTTATAATAAGTAAAACTTGGATTAATTATTTTAATAATGAGAAATAAAGGGGCGAAGTTTATGTTAAAGGTATTGATTATATATTTTTGTTTGACCATTAATTTAGGGGTGGTTAGCTATGGAGAGCTGTTTTTTGGTGCTAAGGATTAAAGAAAAGGCGATCTAAAAGCAGGAAATAAATTGAAGTCTTTTATTAAAAATAATGCTAAGCAAAAGGCCAAAATATTTATATACATAATATATATATAATTTTGCAAAATTATGGGCATTTAAGGTCTTCTAGCAAGAGATGCTCATAGCTTGCTTATTAAAGCGATTAATAAAAACAAGAATATTATTAAATCCATGCTTATTTTTATTAAAATTATAATAGTTTATAATAATGTATTCTCAAGATTAAAACGGAATAAGGAGAGGTTGAAGGAGATTAGGTTTTTTATCCCAGGGGATTTGAATACGTTAATAGGTGTAATAGTTGCGGTAGTATTGTTGGATTATTGATGTAATGCCATATTATTAATATTAAAAAAATAAAAGTTGTAAGGTCTTTTTAGTATTAGGGTAAGCTGTGTTAATGCGGTTATGTATTTTTTGAATAAGGAGAATGCGAAGATAAGTAATGTAAAAATCATAAGGCAGTTATTAAAAAGCAATAAATCGCTTTTTATATTAAGCATATTTAGCTGATTTAATAAGGCTTGTTTTCGCAATGCTTGAAAAAAGGTGGTTATGCGATTGGCTTTTAATGCTTAATGTATTATTAAAAATGCTAGGAAAAGATTTGTTATTTTAATATTAGGGGTAAAGCTGTTATTAAGGCTAAAAAAGCGGAAATTCTTGGCCATAAATATAAGGTTTATTTAATTTTCTTATAAAAGCTATTATAAGCGCTATGTTCTTTTAGCAAAGTTCTATTTATTAAGCTTATTTGATTTACGAAAAAGCGCATTTGCTAATAGATTATAAATATCTGATTAATAAATTATTATAAAATAGTAATTGGCCAATAATTTAGCCCATTATGCTTATTAAGCATTTAATTGCTTAAAGATTATAAAATATTTTAAAGCTTTATGATTTATAATAATACGGATTTAATAAAAGGTCCCTATAAGCTTTGGTTTTTAATAGGCGAAAGAGCGTATAATAACAAGCATTTTTTATTATAAATAGCATAATTAAGCTTTGCAAAAAGCATAATTTTTGAAAAAAAAGCAATGGGAAATCAGTCTTTGCTATGCTATTAAAAAAAGACCTTTATAATAACTTTATTATTTGTATTTATTTCTAAAAAGCAAGGCAAATGCTATTAATAATGCTAAAAAAGCGGAGCCAATATAAGAATATGTTTTAAGAGATCAAAAGCATTTTTACATTTGTGAATAAAGCAAAAGGGAATATTGTTTTTAATAAGCTAAATAAAAGGTTTTATTATAATATCATAATCTTTAATAAAACGTTTATAAAAGTTATAAAACTCAAGAAAGAATTATATACTTTTAATAATGCCAAAATAAGTTTAATTACTAATAATAACAACTTTTTTAAGATTAACTTCTAATTTAAAGATTAAAATAATAAATCCTAAATATTTTATATAAATGATAGCAAACTTACTCTTTTTTAAATTTACCTAAAGGCTTACATTAAAAAGTTTTTAAAGGACTTTTTTAATATACAACTGATATTTTAAGGGGTCTTTAAAATAAATGAGGATATTGTTAAAGTATGTTATATAAAAATTATTAAAATAATTAAAAAGGATGTTGTTTATGTAGCGCTAATACATAGCAAGGCCATTAATAAATTTAAATGAAAAAACCTTGCATTTATACGCTTTATATTTTATGCGGAAGATTATATATTCCTTTAATGCTGGGTTTATTCATATTTAATACAATACTTAATAAATGTTCAGCTTAATTAAAATGCAAGCATTGGCTATTTTAACTAATGTTTTATTAATTAAAAGAAAAGGATATTAATTCTTATAAATGAGGGAATTCAGCACTTGGAAATTAATATATAATTATAAAAATTCATTTAGCTTTTTAATAAAAAAATAGGGATAGCAAATGATGTTTAAAATAGTTTAATAAACCCTTTTTTCAAATTATTAATAATATAGTTTTTAATAGCTTTAAGCTTTATCATAAACATTTTATATAATGGGGAATATTTGAGAGCTATTTTGTTTTTGCTTTTTAATTTAATAAAATGATTATATAAATAATGTAAAGGGAATATATTATTTGCTGCTTTACTAAATATATAAGTTTATTTAACATATTCAGGTGAAATTACAGGTTTAATGTCTAATTTAGCCAAGGAGACAGCAAACTGCGTTAACGATTAGCAATAAGCAATAAGCTTGACAATTAAATTATTAATGGCAATAACAATATTATTTTCTTTGCGTTTTTGCTTAATTAAAAACTTAATTTTTTAAAGCGTTACTATAAATATCTTATTTTTGAATTTTCGTTTTAATAATAAGTAAAAAAACACGCCAATGATTAATTAAATCTTAATACGTAGCTTTCCTTAAAGTCTTTGTATTTTAGCCCTTTGTTTTCTAATAATAAAAGCATTAAAAGGGGGCTTTAAGTCAATTATACTTAAGTTGTTGAAAAGCTAAATATGTATTTTACGAAATAAGGTTGCAAAATTGCGCAATTGCATTTAATATAAAAAAAGCAAGCTAAGAGGTTTTATCATATAATAATATTAATTTTAATAGGCATAAAAAAGAGGTTTTTATCAAAATAAAGGGAATAATATAATTATTATTTATAAAATCATTTAAAATAGAAGTTGTGCTTATTACTTATAATACAGCTTATTCCAAAGCAGTGTTCCTATTGGTATTTATATTATTCTTAATATTGTTTTGCACTTAATTTAATGGCCTTTTTATATTTTAATATATACAAAAATGCGGAAATATGGCAAAAGCAGAAATAATAACAAAAGTAAAATTAATAACAATAATTATTAACATAACTAATTAAGCTTAAAACCGGGGTAAGCGGCAATAATGGCTAGTAGAATTAACATTTGGCCTTGTTATTAAAAAAAAAGAAAAAATAACATATTCTAATAATAGTTTAGCCAATAAAGGCAAAGGGAAAAGTCTTTCCCTTAAAGTTTCCATCATTTTATTATGTCATAATAAAGAAAAGGCTATTTTAAAAACTGCTTTGGAGGCTGCTTTAAAAGCTGTTTTATTATGCGAAATTTAAAAGGTATTAAGGTCAAATCGTATTTGCTTTTTTGGTAAAATAATAGCAAGGGTAAAATTAATAACAATAGCCAAAGCCAACCTAATTAATAAAAAAAAGTTATAAGCTTTACTTAAAGAATATTTAAAATAGTTTTAAACGTTTGATTTTAAAGCCAAGCGTGATTTAAGGCTTTAACACTTTTTAACATTAACTTAATTAAGCTCTCCTTCGCCATTATCTTCTCTATAATAATTATTAATTAATAATAAGCAAGAAAAGAAATATCAAAAAAATTGCCTTTATAATTAAACAAAGGTTAATAAGGAAAAAATAATTAATCACTTTTAGCTTCACTAAATTGGGCATCGTATTTATTTCAATATTAATTAAGTTTTTGATTTTATTATTCAGCGTCCTTTTAATGGCGCTATTAAATGCAATAATAATACAGATTTTAAATTTCAATTAAAGTATTATAAGTAGCAATTAAAGAAAAGGTTTTTGGCCAAATGATGCGTTGTTTAGCAGCATTAAAAAAAACTTAATGTTTTAATAGCTATGCTTTTTTAAGGATTATATTATAATGTCCTAATTAAATAATAAGAAAAAGGGTGAAGGCTTGCAAGCGCTTATCCACCATTAAATTCAAAATAATATAGTGGCTGATTTTTTTATTATTAGCATTATTAAAGCCTTTAATAATAATAGCATTTGGCAAAGGATAAATTAAAGGTTTTAAAAAAAAAGAAAAAGATTTTAAAAAAATGCGATTGATAAAACAATAGCCATTTGCTTTAGAATTGAGAAATACAAGTAATTTATATAATAATTTATTTTTAGTAAAGGTTATTTAAATAGTAAAGGATTGTTTATTAAGAAACTTTATTAAGTTAAAATATTGCATATTTTTTAATATACTTAAAAGGGAATCTTTTTTTAGGCTTGGCCTTTTATTGGAAAAGGTGGCATTTGCTTTTTAGCAGCATTCTTGTATATATTTTTATTATTATTCTTAAATTGATTATTAAAGGAATAGTTAGCGTTAATTTTATTAATTTTATAAGAAGTAAAAGGTTGCTAAAATAGCTATGTAGTGTAATTACAAAGTGCATTTGCCGGTGATTAGGCATAAGGGGTATTAGTATACGTAAAAGGGGTTAATAATCTTTAATATTGCTATTATTAAAGCTAAAAGCTCTTTTGTTTACGATGCTTTTTTGCTTTATAACTAATATGGTTATAAAAGGGAGCAAAAAACTAAAAAGTTATATTTATGATTCAATAAAAGTTTGACTTAATAAGGGCTAAAGATTTAAAAATTAAATGAAAAGTCCGCTTAATTAATTGGCCTTAATCTTTAGCTTAAATTGCTTTCATACACTTTTTCAATAATCAAAAGGTTTTATATTATTAAAATAATTGTTTGTATAATTAGAGGGGTAGCTTATTTTATAAATCTATTTTTAAAACAAATTTATTATTAATGCCGGCAATATAAGCAAAAGTTTTGAAGTTATAATAAAAGCTTTAAAAAAAATTCCGATAGTTTATACAAAAAGCGAAATACTTGAAGCATGCCATTTGCTTATTATGAGAATTAAATAAAAACAAGATAAATTGTTTTATTAAATTCAAAGCGTTTATAGGCATACCATTTTTATTAAATTTGGGTTTTAAAAAAGCTGATTCTAGGAATATTTATGCTATTTCTTTGATTTGGTTTAATAGCCAATCCTTTTTATGTTTTTTATTAATAAAATAAATAATATAGCAATATAGAGCGTTATGTATTTAAATTTCCTATAGATTTAGGGAATATTTAATATTATTAAAGAATTTATTTAAAAGGTTTAGAATCTTTTTAATACAAATAACATATAATATGAAGAAGATTTTAAAAAGAGACGGGATTTGAGAGGTGTTTTTGGGGAGGGGACAATATGAAGTATTATTGTAATAACGGCTCAACTTATTGTTATCTTCATCACTATTATTATTAGGATTAGGGGTAATAGCAAGCTATTTACTCTTATTCTTAATAAAAACGCCGGTATCTTTTTTAATAAAAGAAAAAGAACTAAATAAAAAGAAGCTGTTTCTAAAGGAAACAGATTTAAAAGGAGCACGATTTTTGCTAAGGCATTAAAGCTGTTTTTGCATAACAAGTAAATCCTTACTCATTTGCTTGAAATGCTTTCTTTTTTTATTTAGCTTTTTTTTATTTCTTTTATTATTTATGTATTTATAATAAATTGGCTATTTTAAGGAATAAGCTATTTTATGCTAAAGGAAAAAAAGGATTAAAAGGAAAATTCCGTAAGGGGAATAAAGAAAGCAGAGGTAAAAAACATATCAGCGTTTTTGCTAAGAAGTATTTTATTATAAAAAGTTTAGGCTTTATATAATATATCGAAAGTGCATTTATATAAAAAGGGATATTATTTTTTTGATTTAATTAAATTAAAAAGGCATAAAAAGAAGAAGCCAATGTTATCAACTTTTTTAAGTTTATTAATTGTTTAAATACTATTCATTAAGCTATATTTAATATAAGCCTTTTTTATAAAGAATTCTTTTTATAATAAAAGTTCATAAAAAAATAAGGAAAGGGGAGGATATTTATTATTTTCTTAAACAAATTAAAAAAAGTTATAAATAATATGACGCTTGCTTTATAAAAACCAATGCCAATGTTTAACAAAGGCTTCACATATTACATAAAAAATAATAAAAATAATTAAGATTTTCTTAAAATCTATAATTAAAAAGGAAGAAAGATAAGGAAAGAAAGGGGTTATGTACAGGAAGCGTCGTCGAGTTAATCTCGCTTAGGCGCTTAATAATACCCAATTAGGAAAGCTCCCCTGAATGCCCTCCGATCCGTACCAACCGTCACACATTTAAAGCTATTAATAAATATATTTCTTAATTTTCATAATAATAAATTATTACTAAAAAGCATAACCCAAATAAGTATTTAATAATCCATTTAATTGCTTTTGTATACTAAGCGCTTAAATTTATTAAAAAATGCGATAGTTAAAAAATTACAAAAGTAACATTTGGCCTTAGCATAATAATTATGTATAAGACTAATTTAACCTTTTTTGATATTTTTTAATTTACTTTAATATAATAATTTCAAGGTTTATAATTAAATTATAATTTAGCAAAGACATACTTAAGCACTTCTTATTTATTATATTAAATTTTTAAGCCACTTTTTTTTTATAAGTATTATGTATCAAAAACACCGTTTTTATAAACCGATTTTTAATCACATGCACCCCCAAAAACCATTTCATATCTCCTAATATTATAAGTTTATAAGCTAAATGCAACCCATTAAGGATTTTTTATTTTTTATTATTATTTAAAGCATAATATAAAACTTAAATATTATTAATATAAAACGCTATAAAAACTATTATATTAAAATTTATGAAAATACACAGTTTCTCTATTAAAGGATTAAAGTTTAATTTACTTAATATTATAGTAAAATCGCCGTACCATAATGTAAGGGAATTTTTCAGGTCATATAATATTTAATTACTTTTTGCTATTATTTTAGGTCTTTTTTAGTTATTTAAGAAATAATATAATATTAAGGCGCTTTTCTTATCTAATTTAATATTAACAAATGTATTAATTACATTAAATTACTTTAATTTTAAATTAAATTATGTTGTAAAGGTTATTACTACTTTAAAAAAGCATGCTGCAAATATTGCGGCATATAGTAAAAAAATTATTAAATTGATTTTATATATAACAACCCATTTTAATAAAATAGGCTATATAATAGCATTTTCCTTAAAAATCACTTTTTAATAATATTAAGTTTTTAAATTAAAGATTTCTTTTTTAGTATTTTTTTAATATTTGCCTTAAACATAGCTATTTAGCTTATTCTAAAATTTTGAAGCTTTTAAAAGCTTCCCTTAATATGAATCATATAAATTAAAAGTAATTATAAAACTTGCTTTTATTTTAATACTTAAAATAACTATTGTTATTATCATATATAATATAATTATATCTTTGCCATTTGCTTATATTAAAATAGCTTTATAAAAAATGCTAACAAATTCCATTATGTGCAAATGGTTATTTTATTATAAAACCGTTATTACAAAATAATGGCCTTTGGCTATAAATTTATTATGCTTTTTTACATTTTTTATACTATATAAATTTAATCACGTTTTTATTTTTATTACTGCTAATGGCTTGTTTTAGCTAATATTTGGAAATCGTTATCTGTCCTAATCGCTATAATAAAAGCTTCTAATAATTTAAGAACCTGCTGCTTAAAATAATATGGCCTTTAACTTAATAATATAATTTAAAAGTATATTTAGCGCATTTCCTTAATACCTAAGCCAATATTTTTATTATATAAAGCATTCCTTTTAAGTTAATTTTTAATATTTAATCTTTAGTTAATTTTAAAGCGCTTAAACTCAACCTTTTATAAAAAGTCAAAACTTTATTATTGTTTTTAATGTTATTTTTATAAAAACCCATTTTATTATTTATCCCTAAGTTTTGATTTTTATAAGAGATTATATTATTGTTTTCCCCTTTTTGGCTTTTATAAGGGACCATTTTATTACTCTTCACCTTTTCACTCTTATAAAAAACTATTCCCATTTCATTTATTTTTGTTATCCCTAAGCTTATTAATATTATTATAAATGATTTAATAGCCAGGGAAAGCATTTTTATAAGCGGGTAAAGCATTTTTAATACAATGATTTCTGTTTTTATTAGCTTTTTAGCATATTTTTCAATAATAACATTTAATGTAGCTATTTGTTCCTCCGCAATATTCTTTATAATATTGCTTATATTAAGCCTTATATCTAAAAAAACATTATTCTCTTTTATCATAATAATAAGCTCTTTTAAAGCAAAAGCGGTTTGGTCAATCAACTTTTTTTTATTTGGAAAATAAAACTTTATTTTATTAAAGTAAATATTAAGCATTATAATAATATAACATAGCTAAGGCACCCAAATTTTATATATATTAAAAGCAATATAATCAATTAAATAGCCTAAATATCCCTTAAAATTCAATTTTAAACCCTTTTTTATTTTTTCCAGCTTTTTTATCATTTTTTATTAAATAAGCACACGCCTCATACACATATTTCCTACTTTAATTTAATCTTAAGTCAATTAATAGCCTCTTTATAATTAATAAATTATATCATCAAAAGTAGCCCCAAAACCATTTTTAAAGCACTTAATTTAGGCTTTTTATTTTTTATTATGTAAATAATGCCTTATTATACAAGTAAACCGCCGCATTATACACCTTTAAATATAGCTTTCACAGGAGTTTTACTTAACCACACATTTTAATAAATTTAATAATTATTTCTTATTTTACATGCTTTAAGCCGCCAATTGGCTTTTTAATATATGCTAAGGGGTTTTTTCATTTTAATCCCTTCCTTTATCATCTAATCCTAATAGCATATTATTTCAGAAATTATAATAACAAAAACGTTATTATTATATTTAATAACACAAATAATTAATTTATATTAATATTTAATTTAATGCTTAAAGTTTTATAATATTAATATAATATAATTTGGCAACTTGCTTATTAAAGTTTAATTAAACAGCTTTCCATTATATTTATCTTTAATTATTAATAGCAATTACATTTTATTATAATTTAAAGGAAAATTAAAGAGGGTTTAAAGAAATTTAAAAAATAATTTTACTGCCTTATCCTTAAACTCCCTTTTTAAAATAACGTTTTTAATATATATAATAATATAATTTTTACATTTGATTTTAAAAACCCCATTACATTCTACCTTTTTTTACATAAAGCAATGCCTAAAATGCTTTTTCTTTAAAATAGCCCATTTTTAAATGCCATATTTTTAATATTACATAACAAATTTATAATAGCTTCTTATTTAATGAGAAACCTTATTTTAAGTTATAATAAAAAATTAAGTATATTATGGCTAGGAAATGCTTTATTATTATTGGGCTATAAAAGCAACAAAAATAATAAAAAAGCTTGTATTTTAAAAAAAAATTATACTTTTGCTTTAGTTTTTAAAGCATTATATTATTTTAAATTTTCCTATATTTTAATATAATGTTTTTTTTTCAAATACTAAATCTTAATATTTAATAAAAGCGCCTTAAAAATAATATTAACATTAAAACTAACCACAACTATAATATTACTTAAAATCAGGTTTTATATGTTTAGGCCATTTTTACTTTTTAATATATTCTTAAAAAATTGCTAGCCTTGCCTAATAATTAAAAAGCATTATATACCTACTTTTATATAATTGTTGTTTTTAAACTTTATAAAAATGCCTAAAATAAGCTTTTTCTTATTATTAACAAAATGCTAAATATTATAATTATTAATAAATATATTATTTAAAAGTGCATATAAATTACTAATAAAATCTACGGCATATATTTTTATTGCTTTATTAATATTTAAAGGCTTTAAATCAATTATGGCTGTGCTAATATTTTCAAGGTATTTGCTTTTGTTTAATAATAATAATAGCTTTTTATTTTTCTTTTTATTTTTCTTTTTATTTAAGGAAATGCTTTTAATAATTTAATAAATAGAAAGCGTTTTTTTAATTTTATTATTATTAAGGCAATGCCTTAATTTGTTTATATAGCCGCCATCATAAGCATACCATAATTTTCAGCATTTAATAAGTATTTAATAATGGCTATTTTATAAAGGCAACTATTTTCCTTTAACTATTTAAAATAAAATTAGTTAAATAAACTTTATTTATTATAAAAACTCAAGCTTTTAGCGCCAAAAGTAATTTTTAAAATTATTAAATGTTTTTAAACAGTTTTTAAAAAAGGCATATAATTTATTTTTTATTTTTTTATTTTTTAAATCATTTTTAAAATGCTTTTTGGAATTAATTTTAAAAGTTAAACCATATTTTTTTAAATATTATATAATATTTTCTTTTAAAAATGTTATTTTTAATAATATTAATTAAAGCTTAAGCAGCTCATATTTTAATATAAACTAAAGCTATAAAAAGGAATTCTTAAATTCTTAAAATGCCTTAAACTTTTGAAATATTATATGCTTTAATAAAACAATTTTTTTTGTTATTTCTTATGCCAAATACAAGCTTTCAATTTTTTTAAAAAAGCATTTAAAAAAGCAAGTTCTTGCTTAATTAACCTAATTAATGCTTATAATCCAATAAAATTCTTTAACTTATTATTATTAATAGCATTTATTAAAATTAATATATTAATAATACTATTAATTTAATTAAACAAGTATCAATGCCTTATGCTAAAAAGCGTTTATTAAACAAAGTTATTTTGGTATTCTTTTATACAAATTTCCCAAATTTCTTTAATATTACTAAAGATTGCCTCTTATAATTTAGTAGCCTATAAGATTTCATAAAAATCATTTTTTTATTTTTATTAGCATTCTCCCACTTTTAATATATTTTCCACTTATTATTACTTATTAATGCTATTTATTTTATAAAATAATGGTTTGTTTTAGCTTATATATACTTATTAATATTAAAAGCTATTGATCAAAATTCAAAAAGGTTTAAAATGTTTTATTTGTTTAAGTCAATAAAATTAATAATGCCCTTAAATTAGGCACAGTATTGGAATCTTATTTATTATTGCGGCCATTAGCGTTGATTGCTTAATAAAGCGTTGTTTTTATTAATTGATATATTTTGAATAAACATTTTATTATTATAAAGCATTTAAAAAAGGTTAAAGGAGTGTTGGATTAAAAAGGGAAAAATATGTGCTTTTAAAAAAATTCAAATAGCAATAAATGTCTTTTAATACTTATTTCCGCTTCTTTTAGCTTATAATAGTTGTGCTTTAATAACATATGGAATAAGGCTATGGCTCTTAACTATTAAGCACCATAAGGGAGGAGCTTTAGGAAATGTGAAAATCTTAAATTATAAAGAATGTAATAAAGCTCCCTTTAAAAGGGAGCTCCAAAGATCTAATTACATAAGCAGCCTTAATTGGCTGCAGCGCCATGAGGCTCTATTGGTGCTACCAGCCGACTGACCCCTATTTTGTACAACATGTGTTTAAGGTGATTAAAAGCATTTTAACATTTAATGGTAAAGCGGAATGGAATATTGTTTTTAGTGAATTAAACAAGAGGTTTTATTATAATATCGTAGTTTTTAATAAAACGTTTATAAAAGTTATAAAACCCAAGGAAAGATTATACATTTTTAATAATATTAAGGTAAATTCAGTTATTAATAATAGCGATTTTCTTAAGGTCAATTTTTAGTTTAAAGCTTAAGATAATAAATCCCAAATATCTTATATAAGTAATGCCAACTTACTTTTCTTTAGATTTATTTAGAGGCTTATGTTAAAAAGTTTTTAAAGGACTTTTTTAATATGTAATTGATGTTTTATGGAATTTTTAAAGTAATTGAAGATGTTATTAAGGTATATTATATAAAAAAATTTAAGGTAATTAAAAAGAATATTGTTTATATAGCATTGATCTATGGTAAGGCTATTAGTGAGTTCAAATAGAAGAATTTTACATTTATATGTTTCATATTTTATATAAAAAGTGGTGCACTTTTCTAATATTAGGTTCATTTATATTTAATGGAAAGCTTGGCGAATGTCTAGCTTAGTAAAATTGCGAACGTTGGCTATTTTAGCTAATGTCTCATTAATCAAAAGGAAAGGGTATTAATTTTTACAAGTGAAGGAATTCAGCACTTAGAAGTTAATATACAATTGTAAAAATCCATTTGGCTTTTTAATAAAAAGAATGGGGGTAACAAATAATACTTAAAATGGTTTAATAAACCTTTTTTCAAATTGTTAATAATGTAATTTTTAATAACTTTAAGTTTTATTATAAATATTTTATATAATGGGGAATACTTAAGAACTTTCTTACCTTCACTTTTTAATTTAATGAAATGATTATATGAATGATGCGGAGGGAATACATTATTTATTGCTTTATTAAATACATGAGTTTATTTAACATATTTAAATGGAATTACAGGTTTATTGTTTGTTTAACTAAGGAGATGGCAAATTACGCTAGGGATTAGCGACAAATAATGAGCTTAATAGTCAAATCATTAATGACAGCGGCAGTATTGTTTTTTTTATGTTTTTGTTTAATTAAAGACTTAATCTTTTAATAGTTAATTTATATAAATGGGTCAATTTTTTGATTAATGTTGTTAATGAGAGCCTATTAGTAGGGAGAAGAGTGTATTTATAGGCCGTTTAAAGAGCTGCTTTTACATTTTATGAAGTAAAGCTGTAGAATTATGTAATTACGTTTGGTGTAAAGAAAGAGTGAGCTAAGAGGTTTTATTATATGGTAATATTAACTTTAATGAAGATAAAAGAGAGGTTCTCGTTAAGATAAAAGGGGTAACATAATTGTTATTTATAAGATTACTTAAAAAAGAGGCTGTGTTTGTTACTTATAACATGGCTTCTTTTAAAGCAGTGTTCCTGTTGATGTTTATATTATTTTTAATGCTGTTTTACATTTAGTTTAATGGCCTTTTTATATCTTAATGTATATAAAAATGCGGAAGTGTGGCAAAGGCGGAAATGATAGCGGAAGTAGGTTTAATAACGGTAGTTATTAATATAGCTAATTGAGCTTAAGACCTGAGTAAACAATAATAATAACTATTGAAATTAACGTTTGGCCTTGTCATTAAAAAAGAAGAAAAAAAAGAAAGGAGTAATGTACTTAAGTGACTTAAGAGCAACTTCTTAATTTGGCAAATCTGTTAAATATAAAAAAATGAAGTAATTCATAAAAAGAGCTATATTAATTGTTTTTGATTTAATAACCCTTAATGATGCTTTTTGTAATGTTGAGTTATTAATATGGCTTAAGATTACCATTATAAAAGCCGTCTTATTGTCTAAATTTCAGGAAACATTTATATTAAATTATACATGTTTTTGTGGCATTTACATTTAATGTAAAGGTTTACATTAAATACAAAAGGAAAGGGGATTGACAACAATAGTAGGCTTAACAATTAGGACCTTGCTTATAATAAGACGGGGTTTTTGTTTTTTTAGATATATTAATGTCTTTAAAATCCGGCGTTTTAGGCGCGGGTAAAATCAAAGAATTTGGCATAAATTCAATGACTTTAGGATTATTATAATTAGGGGCTTTAATGGCTGTGCTTGCTTTAATGTCGTAATCTTGGATATTAGAGTTCGATTTTTTATAGTTAATTGGAGGTTATAAATCAGAGTACATAAAAATTAAATGAGCAGGGGGAAATGAAATGTTAAAGCAAATGGATTTAAGGGAACAGGTGTATAAAGGCTTCTTTTTTATTAAAAAAAGAACGATTTTATAACAAGAGTTTACTTTGCTTTTCTGGCTTTATAAGGTTGTTTACTTATTTAATAGACTAATGCTTAATGTTTTAAGCAAAGCTAGAGTGAACTTTATAGTTTTAGGCACAGATTTAAAAAGAAAAGAATTTTTAAGCAGGGATTTTGGTAGTGTTTACTGTGTTAAATTCAAAAGATTGACAATAAAAGAAGAGTTAATAAAAGAAAGAAGTGGCTGTTTTGTTTAAGCCTTATTTTACTGTAAATTATGATTATTCTAAAATTAATCAAGTTAGCGATTTTGATGTTTAACATTACACTGATGACGTTATAAAATTTAATGTTGGCGCAGATTTTTGATCTTAATTAAAGAGTTATATGTTATGGTAAGAGGGGTATTTTTAGGCCAAAGTATGCTGTGTTTTATATTATTTAGAAGTATATGATGTTTAGCCAGTTATGCTTACTTTAGAATTATTTTATAGTAACTTAGTTTAATGATAAAGAAAAGGGTAAAGGATTATAAACGCTTGTTTATTGTTAAGTTTAGTTTAGTATAATGGGTGATTTTTCTATCATTGGTATCATTAAAGCCTTTAATAATAATAACATTTGGCAAGGGTTGAATTAAAGGTTTTAAAAAGAAAAAAAAAAGATTTTGAAAGAGTACAGTTAATAAAACAATAATCATTTACTTTAAAATCGAGAAGTACGGGTAATTTATATAAAAGTACATTTTTAGTGAAGGTTACTTGAGTAGTAAAGGATTTGTTACCAAAAAGCTTCATAAGGTTAAGGTATTACATGTTTTATAATATACCTAAGAAGAAGTCTTTTTTTAAGCGTGGCTTTTTATTAAAAGAGAAGAGTTTTTTTCATTAACGTCAATATACTTATTATTATTATTATCTTTTGGTTTGTTATTGAAAGCATTGTTAGTGTTAATCTTATTAATTTAATATAGAGTCTGAAAAGAAGTGATATTGGTGTGAATGATGATTCTATTAAGGGGGGATTTCTAGGTCTATTTAACTACTCTTAGTGCTAAGCTCTCCTCGGCTCTTCTCGGCTCTCGTCGTTTTGATTGCCTATTTGGGCTTAGTGCCAAGCCTCTGCTTTGATAGCTAAGCCTCTGCTTTGATAACTCTAAAACCTTGGCTAAGAGTGCTTTGATAACTTTGAAACCGGCACTTATTGATTTTCTCGCTTAGCCGATTATCAAACTCAAGCTGATACTAGGTCCTAGCTATCACTTTGATTACCTATTTAGGCTTAGTGCCAAGGCCTCGTATCGCTCCAAGAGTTATAGGATCTCTTAGAGCCTCTTGGAGCCTCTAGGGGGCCTTGGGACCCTTGAGTAATATAGCTAGGTATAGGCGAGTATAAGCGAGTATAAGCGAGTCTATATTCTTATAGAGTCGAAGGTTTTTGATTTAGCTAGGACAAGTAATGTTAAGGAATCATGGCTAAAGAAGAAGTGCAAGGTGTGTTAGTATACACAGAGTTATAAGGCGGTTTAAAACTACTATAAAAGTTGGGATTTGAGTAGTTTGTTACATTTATAAGAATTTGGCTTTAAGATTGTATAGTTATTATTGTTGTGGTATGTTCTTATGGGTCATTTGTATTTTAGCATAAAGAGGACGTTATTTTAATAATTAAAGATTTAGTGTTTTAATAAATAATTCGTTTAGTGAATTGTTTTTGTCGGTGCAGTACCGGTGGATCACGCAAAGATATATTGAAGCAAAGTGGTTAATATAATTTTTAGTAAAATGGGTGATAAAATCTGTATATTATTAAGAGAATGGGAAAGATCCCTTATTATATATTCCTCCAAATGACCCCTGTAACAGGTCCATTATAGCTCCAATTATCCCCTGAAATTATCAAATCTATTACTTTTAGTAGCTAAGGCATAATCCCTAAAGATTATTATAATATTATTAAGTGGCGCTCATTATATAGCATGATAAGATTATATAATCCTTGTGAATTAATATTAATAATACTTCTTTTGAAAAAATAGAGAGAACTTTTTATAAGAATATAGACTCGCTTATACTATAGACTCACTTATACTCACTTATGCTCGCTTATACTCGCTTATACCTAAGGACCTAAGACCCCTTAAGAGCTAAGGTCCCCTAGAGGCTCCTAGGGCCCCCTAAAGGCTCCTAGGGTCCCCTAGAGGCTCCAAGAGGCTCCAAGAGATCCTGTAACTCTTGGATCAATGCGAGGCCTTGGCACTAAACCCAAATAGGCAATCAAAGCGATAACTAGGACCTAGTATTAGCTTGAGTTTGATAATCAACTAAGCAAGAAAATCAAACAAATGCCGGTTTCAAAGCTATTAGCTAAGGTTTTGGAGTTATTAAAGCAAAGGCTTGGCTATTAAAGCAAAGGCTTGGCATTAAGCCCAAATAGGCAATCAAAGCGACGAGAGCCGAGAAGAGCCAAGGAGAGCTTGGCACTAAAAGTAGTTAAATAGACCTAGAAATCCCCCCTTAATACAATTATCATTTGCACCAATATTACTTCTTTTCAGGTTATGAGCTCCCAAGTACAACATCTTCTATTCTACCTCAATTCAACCAATCAGAAGCTTCTATTCTACCTCATTTACACTCATATACTTCGCTTACACGTTATATTCTTTGTTTTTAAGTTCTATCGACTGGTTCGAGCCGAATTCTACTCCTTTATACCTTTTATTCTTGATTCTCAAGTATAAACCTATACTCCTCTTACCACCTACTTCACCTACCTCACCTATCACACCTCCTATCACACATACTTATTAGCTGGTCTAATAAAAGGTATAACCTCTTAATAACTAATAAGATTTGAAAATATAATTAAAAAATAGTACTTGATTTTTACTCAAATATCAAACACTTCAAAGTTTCTCAACTCATACAAGGTATTTTGCCTTATAACTTGTCATACTCATACTTTATATATTTAATAACTAATATTCAAAAATATAGACTCTTTGAATTAACCAACACCGTCAGACTTTCAAGTGATATCCCTTTCACTTATATTAATACTTCAAAGTTTTTCAACCAATAAAAGATATTTTGCCTTATAACTTGCCATACCCACACCTCACATATTCAATAAACTAATCATAAAAAACTAGACTTCTTTGAATAACCCAATTTTTCACAAATCTCAAAATTAAGTCATATTACACCTGAGTTACCTTTGAAAAAGACTAATATATATAACAAATATGTCTTTTGATAAGATCACTATGGCTAAGCTTAATGGCTTCGCTAATTACCCTATTTGGGCACTTCGCATGTTGGCTTTCCTTATTAAGGAAGCGCTAAACGCTATTATTATAACAAATAACGTAAGTGATAAAATCAATAATAAAGCTCTTTCCAATATCCAATTGCTTATAAAGGATGGCCCTCTTTTGCAAATCCAACAAATAATACGAGCTTTTAAAGCTTGGGAATTTCTTAAAAACCTCTATTTCCCAAAAGGGTTTAGCTCTAAGTTTTTAATATGTAGAAAATTCTTTAATACCCACTTATTAAAGTATAACTTTATGAAGGAATACTTAAATAAGGTAAAACAGTTAAGCGATCAGCTTAAAGCTAAGGACCTTAAATTATCTAAGCAAGTAATAATAGCATGGGTTCTTAATAATTTGATTAATAATTATGATGGACTAGTGTTTAATATAATTTAGTCTTTAAGAACTAATATTAATTCTTATACCTTTGAATCATTATTCTTTAATTTATTAGATGAATCAAAACATCAAAAATCAAATGATGCTAATACTAATCAGGCACTTATAACCTCAAGTGACTATAAAAGGAAAAAACCCTATAAAATTACCAAACCTGGCGCTAATAAGAAATATTATATCAATTATAAGCAACATAGCCATATAATATTGAATTACGCTTTCTTATTCCTCAAGAAAGCGCCGAAGGGCTGGAAAAAACTAAGAAGGAATAAATCAGGTGATAAACCCTTTATTATAAAGAAAATTATATGTGAAAAATGAGACAATAATATAAATGTTTTATATAACACTTCAAGTGTTATTGGAGATTTTGGTAATTTAATTTTAATATTAATTTTATAAAAAATATACAAGTATTAATGATTATGCCCCTTATAAAAATTGACAAAATAATTAATATTAATAATATAAGCCCTGATTTAAACTCTTTAGATAGTCACAGGATTAGGAAATCATGTGTAAATAATTAAAATAAAATCTTTACACTTAATATAACCGCAATTAAGCATATATATTATAATTTATTATATTTTAGTAATTTTAAAACTTATAATAAATTAATAAATTAGGGAAAAGCTAAACAAATAATTATAAAAGGATATAGAGATATCTTTATAAAATTAAACATTAATAATAAAATATATAAATTATAACATTGTCTTTATATGCCTAAGTTAAGAATAAATTTAATAAGCTAAAGCCAATTAAATAAATAATATTATAGTATATTTAATAACTCTTTCTCTTATATAAAAGATAATAAAACAAATGAATTAATTATAAAAGGATCAATCAAGAATAAATTATATATATTAAATATAATTCCTTTTAAAAATAATAATAATAATATCTTAATTATAACTAAGAATAAAAGTATTAATAAAGTGGACCTACATAATAAACTAGGTCATATAGGCTTAGCTTATTTAAATAAAATAATAAATCAAACACTTGATTATAATAACATAATATCAAATAATATAATAAATCAACAAATATTAAACTGCGAAATTTGTTTTTAAAATAAATTTACAAATAAAATAAATAAAATAACTAATTATAAAGGTTTTGAATTACTTGAAAAAGGTGCAAGTAATTTATATGGGCCTATTACGCCTGTTACATATAATAAATATAAATATATTATAACATTTTTAGAATTTAAAACCAAATACCTTGAAATCAAGCTATTAAATAATAAATATGAAGCTTTACAAGCCTTCTTAAAATATAAAAATAAAAACGAAAATAATTCTAATAATAAACATATAAGCATATTTGCAACTAATAATAGGAGGAAGTACGTAAATAATAAATTCAAAAAATATTTAATAAACCATGGTATTACTCATCAATTAGCTCCTGCTTATACAAAAAAGCCAAATGGTGCCATAAAACGTATAAATCATACTATTCTTAATAAAATAAGATATTTATTAGCCTTTACTAATTTACCTAATATATTTTGGGAAAAAGCTGCAATTACAGCTACTTATTTATATAATAAAACCCCTCATTCAGCAATAGATTATAAAACGCCATATGAGCTTAGATTTAATAAAAAACCAAATATTGATTATATTAAAACTTTTGGTTTTATATGCTTTTATAAAAATAAAAAGAATCATATAACAAAACTAGAATCAAAAGCTAATAAAGCCATTTTAATAGGATTTAATTATCTTTTATATAAAATCTTCAATATAAACAACAAAAAACCTATATGGGTTAGAGATATTAAAATATTAGAAAATAAATTTATAAATACTTCTAAAAATAATATATTTAAACCTTATAATAAAATAAATATAAAAGAATTGGAGAATAATACTAATAATAATAATATTAATATAAGAATAGTATGAAGACATATAAATAATAATAATAATACTAATAATACAAGAAAAACAAGAAGCCAAACTAATAATAATAATAGTAACAATAACAATAATAATAATAATAATATTCCACAATCAAGTTACCCTTAAGTAATAATAAACTTTTTAAAGCAGGCTTTAATATTACAATATAACCCTAATATTATAAATGACCCTACAATAGATTTAGCCTTAATAATAAATATAAATGACGAACCTAATACTTATAAACAAGCTATTAATAACCCTAATAAAAAGAATTGAATAAAATCCATGAAATTTGAAATAGACGAATTAGAATTACAAAATACGTGGAATTTAATTAAATTACCACTTAATCAAAACTACCTAAAAGGTAAATGGGTTTATAAAATAAAAATTGATTTAAATAATAATATAATAAAATATAAGTCTCAATGGGTTGTAAAAGGCTTTAATCAAATCTTAGGTTTAGATTACTTAAAGACTTTTTTGGCTACATGTAAACCGGAATCTTATAGGTTAATATTTATAATAGCAATATTTAATAAGTAGAAATTATTATAATATGATATTAAAAATGCCTTTGTACATGCTAATATAAACATTAATATATATGTAAAACAATCAATAGGACTAGAAAAATACTATAATAAAAATAATAATAAATATGAATTAATAAATAATTAATCCAAACTAATACAAAAGCTATTTTGTAAATTAAATAAAGCTTTATATGAATTAAAACAATCACCTAAATTATGATATAAACACTTATTAAATGCTCTTACAAAGCTTGGTTTTAAACCTTTACCATATAATAAAGCTATATTTATACATAATATATTAAAAATAATAATAATATATTACGTAAATAACTTAATATTTATAGAACCAAATAATAATAAAATAAAAGATATAATTACAGAATTAACTAAAACAATAAAAATAGAATATATAAGCGAAATCCACTAATTTTTAGGTATGGAAATACAACTAAATTATAAAAAACAATCAATATATATAAATCAAAATAAATATCTTAATACTTTATTAAAAAGATTTAATAAAAAGGATTTAAATCCTATAACTACTCCTATTAAGGCAGAGGTAAAATTACAAAAAGCAATTAATATAGCTAATAAAGCCGATTTACAATTATATCAACAACAAGTAAGCTCTTTAATATATTTAGCTACTAAAACAAGGCCTGATATAGCATTTGCTATAAATCAATATGCTAAATATATGTTAAATTCTGATTTATCACACTTTAAAGCGCTAAACCGTATATGGAAATATCTTAATAAATATCCTAATATAAGAACATATTATTTATGTAATAAAACGTTTTTAAAACTTTTAGGATATATTGATGCTAATTGGGGGGGTGATATAAGCTCCCAAAAAAGTATTAGCGGCTTTTTATTCTTTATAAATAACTGTATTATAAGCTGGCTAAGCATAATACAAAAAATAATAGCTTTATCAAGTTGTGAAGCTGAATATATGGCTTTTAAAAAAGCCATAAAAGAAATATTATACTTATATAATTTAATTAATTATTTCAATAATTTTTTAAATAATAATATAACCCCTAAACCAAAGCTATTAACAGATAGCGAATCAGCTTTGAAATTAGCTAATAACCCTAGATTCTATAAAAGAAGTAAACATATAGACATAATTTATCATTTTATTAAAAATGAAATAACTAATAATAAATTAAGCTTATTATATGTAAATATTACAATACAATTAGCTAATAGATTTATAAAAGAATTAAATAATAATAATAAACAACTTAGATTTATATCTGCCTTAAATTTAAAATAAAATAAAAATAAGCACTTCGTATATAAATACAAATGTTAAAATCAAAAGGGTAGCTTACATGTGAGAAATAAAAAATAAAATAAATATAAATAAATAATATATATTTTACGGGGGGCTATAAGAATCTAGACTCGCTTATATTATAGACTTACTTATACTTACTTATGATCGCTTATACTCGTTTATACTCGCTTATACCTAAGGACCTAAGACCCCTTAAGAGCTAAGGTCCCCTAGAGCCTCCTAGGGTCCCCTAAAGGCTCCAAGAGGCTCCAAAAGATCCTATAACTCTTGGATCAATGCGAGGCCTTGGCACTAAACCCAAATAGGCAATCAAAGCGATAACTAGGACCTAGTATTAGCTTGAGTTTGATAATCAACTAAGCGAGGAAATTAAACAAGTGCCGGTTTCAAAGCTATTAGCTAAGGTTTTGGAGTTATTAAAGCAGAGGCTTGGCTATTAAAGCAAAGGCTTGGCATTAAGCCCAAATAGGCAATCAAAGCGGCGAGAGCCGAGAAGAGCCGAGGAGAGCTTGGCACTAAGAGTAGTTAAATAGACCTAGAAATCCCCCCTCAATACAATTATCATTCGCACCAATATTACTTCTTTTCACTTTTAATATAATAAAAAGAAAGCAGGGGTAATGTAGACTTTAATAAGTTGAAAAGCATAATAATACGTAATATGTAAAAAAAAGTAGCCAAATAATAATAATATAAGTGATGTAAAATCAAAATTATTAAAAAGAAAGGCCAAGAGATGCTAAGAAATAGAATAAATGCAATAATTTATAATAGGGGTTTAAAAGAGGTTTAAAATCCATTTGTAATAGCCTTGTACTAATTATACCAAAGGAATTATTGATTTAGGGCTGGAAATTAATAATATGTAGGTTAAGCAAGGTTTATTAATAACCTAAGCGAGGCCTATGAATTTTTTTATTGTTCTTTTATTTTATATATATTTTATGGGTTCCTTATAAATTTACTTTTTTTTCTTTAATAATCACAAAATATTATTAGTGTATTAAAATTTATTAATTTTATATAAAAGCTAATATAGTTTTAAAAACATTTTTATTAATAATTTTAATTTATTAATAATAAGTCAATTATTTCCTAAATTGATACCCGAACTCGTTCTAGGGCCATTTTAATATTATATTCTAATGTTAATAATAACGCAGTGTTAATTCCGGTGCTTTTTAATGCCTTTGCGGTTGTTTATTGCAAATGTTACGTTTAATACGTTTACGCTTAGGCGTGTGATTTAGAGTATTTTTGTGTTTTTGATAACCTAAAGTTGAAAAAGTGTAGTTATTATATTAAGTAAAAGGAGGAATATTGCTTTATAAGTAAAATTCCTAAGGATTACCTGTGATCTTGGCTTATGAGCTGGCTATGGATTTAAAGGAAATTTAAATGCATTTTATATTTGATATGTATATAGTTTCTCTGGTTTATTAACATCAAGTTTAATACGTTGGTTTATACGGCTAATGCCGTACCATTTGTCCTTGCGGACCTCTTTGTTATCGTAAAACCGATTGCTGCTATAATATTAATTATTTTAGCGGAGGCATTAAAAACAAAAAATTAGTTGGCGTTTGTTTTATTAAAAGAAACTTAGGCTTTTTGGGTTGGATTTAATTAGCTTATTAATATTTAACTGATATATAACCTTTTTTGGTATAATGTCTAATTTTAGTTAATAATTGGTTTATATGTAGAACCTAAAGGGATTTAAGGGAACAAAGGTTTTATATAAAACTAGCACATTTACTATTAAATAAAAGCTTTATGTTTAATTTTAAATAATTGACAGCTTTAGCTGTCTCTACGTTTTCTTGAATTTTAAGAGCCTCAGGCATTTACTTAACACGTGTAAATCTCTACACTAGCTTGATTTTCCCAGTGGTAAAAAAATCTGTTAATTTTTACTTTCCTCTAATTAGTCATTAATACGTGAACCAAGCTTTGACTGCTTTGTGATTAAAACGTGACTTATAAAAGTCTTTAATAAAAGGTAAAGGGAGGGTGGTGTTGATTGTACGATATGCAACAAAACTTTGGGAGTGCGGGAGTGCGGGAAGTTTAAAAAGCCCCACTTTTAAAGGGGAATTATTTAAATATCATGTAATATTATGAGTTTTTAACTAAAATATAAAATAAGACCTGTTTTAGAATCAGCTTAATTTGCTTATTAAAATAGCCTTTTTCAATTTATAATAATTATTATAATTATAAAGATATTAATTATTAAAGAATTTTTTTAAAAAATAATTATTTAAAAGTCATGCATTACTATGAGTTTTTAAGTAAAATATAAAATGAGACCTGTTTTAAAATTAGCTTAATTAGCTTATTAAAATGGCTTTTTTAAATCTATAATAATTAATATTATTATAAAAATATTAATTATTAAAAAAGCATTTTGAATTTATTAATATTTAAAAGTCGTATATTATTGTGAGTTTTTAAGTAAAATATAAAATAAAACCTATTTTAAAATCGGCTTAATTAGTTTATTAAAATGGCTTTTTTAAATTTATAATAATCAATATTATTATAAAGATATTAATTATTAAAAAAAGATTATATGATTATAATGAAACTAATTTTCATCTTATTTTAACATATAAGTTAATAAACGGCTATTTATAAGAAATATAATTAATAAAAGTTATTAACATAAAAAAACATTATTATTATAATTTAAATATTAAGCTTAATATATAATTAAAAATAAATATTAAAATTTACCTTAATGATGTTTCTTTATAAAAATCGATTTAAAAATTAATTAATATATATATAATATTACTTATTAAACTATTCATTAAACTATAAATAAAGTACTTATTATGTTATTTAATAATTTAATAGTTTAATAGTTTAATAGTTTAATAGTTTAATAGTTTAATAGTTTAATAGTTTAATAGTTTAATAGTTTAATAGTTTAATAGTTTAATAGTTTAATAGTTTAATAGTTTAATAGTTTAATAGTTTAATAGTTTAATAGTTTAATAGTTTAATAGTTTAATAGTTTAATAGTTTAATAATTTAATAAAGAAAACGGTTTTTTAATATAATTACTATTAATACACAGGCCTCGCAGAGCCCCCGGAAGGCCTGCGGAGCATTAAAAACTAAAAAATACTTATTATTATACTTATAATATTACTTATTACTTATTATTATACTTATAATATTACTTATAATATTACTACTTTTAATATTACCACTTTTAATAATATTATATTAGAGTTGAGTAACATTAAAGCTGTCACCTATTAATCTCTGATTGGTCCCCTAGTATTCTTAACTATATTAATAACTGTCTTTTATTATATGTGATATATTTATTTCTCAATCATTAAGATTAAACCAGCTTTCTTGTGTTTATCGAGTAAATATACGACTGTTACACTTTGAGTACTTTTTCGTTAAAAGTACTGACTCATGTACACCATGTTTATTAAAGGGTCTTTAATTAATAAAGACGTCCTTGTTACCATTTTGGGTAATATTAATAAGAACATTAAAATCCTTATCCTAAAGACCTTTAACGGTGACTATAATAAATATTAATATTAAATGATTTAGGTTAATATATACACTGGATTTTACACAAGATAATTCACTTTTAAGACTAAGAAAGTCCTATAGGTTATTACTTTATTCAAAAGGGCGGCTTAGGACTAAATGGAACCATTCTTTAATAATTACATAGCTATTAAAAATTCAATGGGAAATATGATGACTAACGTTTTTAAAATTACTTAAAAGATGTTTTTATCCTTTAAGCGCTTAAAGGAATCTATGATTTAGATCTTTAGTAACATTAATATAACGCGTATAGCAATGCACAATATACAAAAACTTCAATAAACTGGGTCTTACGTGAATTATACAATAAAGTTTTAATAATACGCTAAATAAACTAAATAAAGGGAGAACGTTCTAAAAAATCGTTATTATGAAAGGTTAAAGAATAACATTAAGGACAAAATTACTTGTTTTAAACGACTTAACGACCTTTAAGAACTTATTGAGTTTGCTATTAAAATCAACAACTAAACATATAAACGAGGCTTTAAAAAAAAAGGGGCAGTACTTTTACCTAAAGCACAATAAACCCCAAAAACCCTTCTACCCTAAAGAAATAAAGCTAAACGTTACTTTTTAAAAATAAACTAAGGGAAAGCCACGTAACGGCGGGTTTTTTAAGGAAATTATAAATAAATGACAACAGGATAAACTGTGTTTTAAATATAGTTTTTCGGGCCATATAATTAGCTCTTACCGCTAAGGGAAATTATGATTAAAAAAAAGCAAATTAATATAACAGGACAGGGCGCTTATGATGTCACTGGTATCTCTATGCCATTATACCCCACTAAGCAATTTAACGCCTTAAGTTTTTGACACATGACCATTAATAAACTTAAAGACAACGGAATCTACGCTTAAATAAAAAACAACAATAACACAGCATAAGACAGCAAAAAAAAATAAGATGAGGAATTTTACTAGGTCTCAGATTTAAGGCCACTTTACCCACTTTTCTTTAGTCTATTATAAAGCAAAATTTAAGAAGTCACTTAGCGGGAAAAGAATTTGTACCTTTGGGCCTTAAACACTCAATATTAGACTAATAAAGCCACAAAAGTCACCTATGAAAAACCTGAACTGATTCTTATAAAAGGACCATAATAAGGCAAGAAATATTAGGTAATCTATTAAGACTATAAATATATCAGATAAAAACAGGTCAAGTACAACAATGACTATCCTTGAACCTACATACAAATCATCCTTTAAGAACCCGCACTTGTTCTTAAGAACTAAGACAAGCCAAAAGAAAAAGAATTTTAGGAGATCATATCAGAAAACAACCAACGGCGCCTTTAATTTAATATAACCAATAACACTTAAATATATTAAAAACGTCTTACTTTATTAACCCAGATCTTAAAAAAAAATCAATTATTCATAGTCATGACTACAAAACCAAACTATTAAGTTTAGAGAAACATTTTAATAAAGGACTTTTATTAAAAAGACTTCCTAATACGTTAACTAACGGCAACAAAAAACCACCATTTAACTGTGGAAGTAAAAATCAAAAAAATAACTCTTAAGGCCATAATAAACTTTAAAGTATAAGGGAATTTTATATCTCTTATTATTATGCTTAAACATTTATTATTAATTAAAAAAAAGGGTACTAATTAATACTCGCCGATAGGAATACCGCCGCCAATGGGACAGTAAATGTGTGAACCCAGACTTTATACATAAGCATTATTAACCATTCTAAAAGAATCTAATTCAATGTCACCCAAATTAGAATACACAACATTATCCTTGGACTTCCTTAAATAAAGAAATATAATCTAAAAATCAATTAGATTAAAAAGCAATTAATGTTTAATTGTTATAAAAACTATTATTAGAATAAAACAAGAACATTAATCATTTAAAAGGTTTACGCCACTTTTAAGGGACAAATCAAATACTAAGATAAAGGTCCACTAATAAATGATATACCATTAATATATCACAAGTTTACGGCATTATTCAAAAAATAACAAGGCATTAAGGCCTTACTTAAACACTAAAACTATAATTATTAAATCAAATTAAAAAAAAGTACTAAGCCAATATTTCAGCCACTTAAGGAATATTCGGCAATAGACTTAATAATAATTAAAAACTACATTAATAAACATTTAACAAAAGGGTTTATTAAGGAGTTTAAATCCCCGTAAAGAAATAACGTCCTCTTTATGGGGAAAAAAGACAGTGGATAATGAATATACATCAACTACTGTTAATTAAATAATATTACAAAAAAGAATCATTATATATTACCATTAGTCAAAAAACTATAAATAAGCTTATAAAGGCTAAGATCTTCACTCAAGTTAACCTAAAAGGCGCATATAACTTTGTTAAAATAACTATAAAAAAAAAGAAAAAACAACATTTCACACTCGTTTTAGTCACTACAAATACACAATTATACCGTTTAATTTAATTAACACACTAGCCACATTTTAGCGTCTAATTAACAATGTTTTATGGCTATATTTAAACATAACGTATATTTATTATTTGAACAACATTCTGGTTTACTCTAAAAATAAAGGATAGTATGTAAAAAATATAACAATAATCCTTAAAAAATTAGAACGCTTTTATACTCTTTAAACCAAAGAAGTATAATTTCCATATAAAAAAAATTACCTTCTTAAATTACGTGGTTATTACCACTAAATTAACTATAAATCCCAAAAAGATTAAAGCAATTATCAACTAAATTAAACCCACTAATGTTAAAAAATTATAATTTTTCCTTAAATTCGCCAACTTTTATAAACAATTTATTAAAAACTACTTAAGAATTGTTAAAATACTCATGAAATTGACCCATAAAAACAAAGAATATGTATAAATAAAAGAAATTAATGCGGCTTTTGAAGCTTTTAAAGGGATGTTTATTAAAGAACCCGTTTTCACATCTTTTATACTTAAAAAAAAATACACATAAAAACGGATTCTTCGGACTACGCCATTAGTACCGTACTTAACCAGTCGCTTACTATTCATGGAAACTATTATTAATAAAACTCAACTATAATATCTATAATAAAAAATTACTGATAATTATAAACATAATACACAAATAAAGGGTTTATCTTAAAAGCGCCACTTATAAAGTACAAATCTTAACAAACTATAAAAATCTTATTTATTTTACTATTATTAAAAAACTAAACCAACGTTAAGTCCACTAATATAAAACGCTTTTTATTATAAAACTTTGAATTTCTTATATTAAAAGAACGGAAAATGCTTAAATTAATGCTTTAAACAAAAAACCAAAATATCTTACAAACAAAACCGACAAATCCTACACCATATTACAAAAAAATAATAATTTATTAATCATTAATCACTAATAATTAACAACAACTAATCAACTAATCATAAAAAAATCTAAAAAGACTATAATAATAACCCGGTCATAATCAAACAACGTAAACAACTAAGTAAAGGATTCTCTTTCACATTAAATAGAACTTTTCAGTTTTAAAACCAAATTTACATTCCTACTTAAAAACAAGTCAAGTTTGTCACAAAACACCACAGGTTACTAGCCTATAATTATTAAAAGGTAACCAAAACACTATTAAAGTTATTTAAGGATTATTATTTTTTAAAAATAAAGAAAGTAATTAAGGATATGGTATTATTATATAATATATATATCCGGAACAAAATATTACACTATGTTTTATATAAGCTCATAAAATCGCTAACAATATTACCACGCCTATAAAAATTAGTCGCTTTAGACTTTATAATTAAACTATTACTTTTAAAAAATTTAGCCATAAAGATTATATACAACTTAATTTGTATTATAACAGATAAATTTATTAAATACACATATATAATATTAATATTAAGAACATAAGACATGCTTATTATAGCATAAGTATTTTTTTAAATGATTTTTATAAATCATAGAATATTAGACGAGGTCAACTTAAATAAAAATAAGTTTTTTATTTTAAAGTTTTAGAAAACTCTAATTACACTTTTAAAAACAAAACAAAAAATATTAACAGTTTTTTACCTTTAAATAAATATATAAATAAAACGAATTAACCAAATAATAAAGACTTATCTTTAATGTTATATGAATTATAAACAAAATAACTAAATTCAACTACCCTTACTTACCTAATTTACATACAACAGCGCAAATTAAGAAATCATTAGAATATCGCTATTTTACGCGAATTATAAGTATAATTCCATGATATACAACTCACCAATAACAGGTTAAAGGACCACGTAAGAAGCCATGTTATAAGGGGATAAGCTAAAGCAACTATATAAGGAATTATTAGCCGATATTTTACTCATAACACAAAAATCAATGATCTATTATAACAAAAAGCATAATATAGGACTAATGCTTAAGGAAAGGGATAAAGTCTACTTACTCTAAAAGAATATTATAATTAAAGAACTAAGTTATAAACTAAATTACAAAAAGCTAAGGTTATTTAAAATTATAAAAGTCAAAAGATTAGTTAATTATTAACTAACATTTTTAAAAACAATGAACGTCTATCCGGTATTCCATGTATCCTTGCTCAAACTAGCACTACCAAAAGCACTACTTGCTTTTGTCACTGAAATATAACCAATCAACTTGAACGTTGAATATAAAATAAAAATTATTCTTAATTATTAGTATTTCCGCGGCATTGTTAAGTATTTAATCAAATGGAAGAGGTATTTATAATTAAAAAACACCTAAAACCCCAAATTTAATTTCTATTGCCTTAGGCTATTTTAAAAGTTTTATTAATAAAATCTAAGTTTTTTTTAAAAAAAATCCCCAAAGTTTGATAATGCTTTGTTAATGCATAAGGGGTTAAATGGCATATCATCGGGATAAATAATGAAAAAGGCATATTGCTCCCACTCTTTTATTTTTTGTACTTTTGCCTCCCTTTTATTTTTCTCTTTCATACTATTTAACTTATTTAAAGTTTTTAAACTATGGTAAAATATTTCCTTTCCTTTTTTATAAAGTTTCGCTTAATAAAGCTTAAGTTTATGAATATAAGTAAAGCCAGCCATAGCCGCCTTAAAAGCTATATCTCTTTTAAATTTGAAGTAATCCTCTTTTATATATAGGCTTTAAAAGTCATTAACTAAAATCTAAAGAACATTATATTTTATATTACAACAAATATATTCCTTATAACGCTGGGACTTTTTATTCAAAATCACATAATTACAATAATAACAAACATAATTAAAAAAAACATTATAGGGGAGCTGTAGAAATTAATCGTTTTAATAAGAATTATATATTATTTATATTTAGTAGTCTTAAAGGGTATAATAAAAGAAGAAGATAGCAATAAGTTGTCGTTAATATTTCTTTTAACATATTTAAGCGTGAGGACCACACTAGGCTAAAAAAAGGATAATGTTATAAACATACTTAATAAGGGTATTACGTGTGTCTTGGCCCTAAGGCTTAATAACCCATGTTATACAAAGAAGCCAAAACTAAGAGGCATCACGGGGATAAGGGTTACGTAATAATTAGATCCTTTAAAGCTTTAGAATTTAAGGCTTTAAGAGCCTTAAGGCTTAAGGCTTTAAAGGGATCCAAGGGAACAAAGGTTTTATATAAAACCAGCACGTCTGCCATTAAATAAGAGCTTTGTGCTCAACTTTAAATAATATTCTCAATTATATTAATAATTATCTTCTATTGTATATGATACACCTACTTCTTGATCATTGAGATTAAACCAGCCTTCCTGTGTTTACCGAGTAAATACACGACCGTTACAATACGGCATAAGGGTTAATAAGTAGGCTTTGTTTTGGATTAGCTTTGTGATAGGTTTTTTATAATAATGCTTTTTTTTAAACCCTTATATAAAAGTAGCCCTTTATAACAAAACCGGCAGTTAGGTTTTTATTAGAGTATTATTATAAAGCCGCCCATTAATGCTTTAAATCAAAAGGTAGATAAATGCAAATTTAAGCTGTTTTCCGTTTTTGTAAATTGAATAATTATAATATATAAATAAGTGAAATGAAATGAGTAAATGAAATAAGAAACGCATTTTTAAAGAAAGTACATATAAAAGAAAGGTAATGATTATACGTATTTTTTTATTATTAATCTAAATTAGCTTTAATGGATTTTTAAACCTATCCCTTTATTTTGAATAAGCGTGTTAATATTAATAAAATCTTGAAAAGCCTTATTTAAAGTGGCTTTTATTATGGTATTAATAAGGTTATGAGCATCATTGATCCATTGTATCTCCATGAGTTCCTTGCGCTTATATAATTAATAAATTGCTATTATATTAATTATTAAACGCTTTTTCTTTGTGGTACTAAGTTTATGTTGCGCAGAAACAACACCTCCAAAAGTGAATCC
The DNA here is from genome assembly GCA_002554605.1 of Helotiales sp. F229. Classification (NCBI taxonomy): domain Eukaryota; kingdom Fungi; phylum Ascomycota; class Leotiomycetes; order Helotiales; species Helotiales sp. F229. Next base: position 5,113,132 of record MXAW01000004.1, on the reverse strand, counting down.
ACACCTGAAAGTGCGTAACTGCTTATATAACCACCTTACTAAAGAAGGGCTCCACGTGACCAGATTCCTGTGCGACAGTTTAATAATATATTTATATAATAATAATAAATATAAACAACGGTAAGAAGCCTTGGAAGATTGAGCTTATTAGTTACCATATTAATAGTAGTTGCTATGGCGATTAATATATTAATGCCAGTAATTATAGTATATAATTTTGAAGCGAGTATTACGCGAGTAATTTTCTTGTATTTAGTGGAGCTAGTATAAATAATGTTATTATTAAAAGTAAACTTTATATCCCTTTTTGATTCGATTCCAATTATTATTATAAAACCAATTTAAGAATTTAAATCCTTATTATTAGCAAAAGAATTATTAATAAAAATGTAAATTTTTATTAAATGTAAATTTATAGGAATATATTGTAAACCTTTTTTTTAAATTATTCATTTACTATTAAAAATATAGATTTAAGGCCTTAGCATTATTTATTATAAGATTTTGATGTTGAGCTATTATTAAAAGATTGAATATGGCTTTTAACTAATAAATCATAGCAACATAGGCTTTACAAGCGCATTGTTTTATATAGGCCTTTTTATAATTACTTTTTTTAATATTAATTAGCTTAATTTTGGCCCTTTATCCTTTTTGAAACATATAAAAATCATCTTCTTTTATAATAATAATATAATTATTAAACATGAAAGGTTTAAAGGCGTTTAGGACTTAAATCGGCTTTATTAAAAAGTTCGCATTTATAATTTTTGTTTGTTTTTTAACTAAAAAGTCGTTATTTCTTAAAATTAGGATATCGTCCATTTATTGACAGCTTTAGCTGTCTCTACGTTTTCTTGAATTTTAAGAGCCTTAGGCAATTACTTAACACGTGTAAATCTCTACATTAGCTTGATTTTCCTAGTAGTGAAAAAAAAGATAAATTTTGCCTTCCTCTAATTAGTCATTAATACGTGGACTGAGCTTTAACTGCTTTGTGATTAAAACGTGATTTATAAAAGAGGTTATAATAATAAAAGGTGGTGATGTTAATTATATAATATATAACAAAACCTTGAGAGTACGGGAATGCGGGAATATGGGAGTGCAGGAGTGGCGTTTAATGTTAAAAAGTTTAAAAAACCCCACTTTTAAAGGGGAATTATTTAAAAATCATGCATTATTATGAGTTTTTAAGTAAAATATAAAATAAGACCTATTTTAAAATCAGCTTAATTAGCTTATTAAAATGGCTTTTTCAGATTTATAATTACTAATAAAGTTATAAAGATATTAATTATTCAAAGAATATTTTAGGGTTTTTATTATTTAAAAGTCGTACACTATGAGTTTTTAATTAAAATATAAAATAAGACCTGTTTTAAAATCAGCTTAATTAGCTTATTAAAATGGCTTTTTTAAATTTATGATCATTAATAAAGTTATAAAGATATTAATTATTAAAAGAATATTTTAGGGTTTTTATTATTTAAAAGTCGTGCATTATTATGAGTTTTTAAATAAAATATAAAATAAGACCTGTTTTAAAATCAGTACTTATAATATTGCTTATAATATTACTTATAATATTACTACTTTTAATATTACCACTTTTAATAATATTATATAAGAGTTAAGTAATATTAAAGCTGTCACCTATTAATCTCTGATTGGTCCCCTAGTATTCCAATCATTCCAAATTCTTGATTATTCTTAATATTAATTAATAAGTAAAAATCATACGTGAAGGTTTTTATTTATAATTTCTTAATATAGTGCTTATAATAGGTGTTAAACCAATAATTTTCTGATTCCAGAATGTCATATAATGAAAGTATTATTATAAACATTATGCCAAAAGGGAATTTATTGGTAATCTTTCAGGGAGGCCATATAAAAATATTTAAAAAAAAGCCTTATTTATGCCTGGATATAATCTTAGGTAATATCTTAAAATGCTAAACGTGATTTGGATTTGTTTTAAACCTTTTTTAATTGCTTAATTACAAATGTTAAAAAAATAAGCAATTATTGGCTTACTTATTAGATTATTAAAAATTAAGTTAATATTTTCTTTTTGCTTTTGTTATTAAAGCATTAGATTATAAATTTTAACTTTTTATACGATGTTAAAGTTTTTTGGCTTTTAATTCTATTTATTATTTTAGATTTCAAGATGCATTGGCTTTTCATTTTAAGGTCATCCTTTTAAATAAGTATAAAAACCCCTTTTTTAATAAGTGCCTTATATTTTATTTAATAAGATTACTAAAATGGTGCTTTACAAGTAATAATCTTACTTTATTTTAAAATTTGATAAAAAGCTCTTACTCTTTTATTTTCTTTTTAATTAAAAATATCTTAGTATTATAGCTATTATCAATTATTGATAATTCCTAAATGGGTTATATAAATAAAAGCTCAATAATAATCCAGGATAATTTTAAAATTAATCCGGGTATTTTGTCGATTAGTGATCCGGGATTAAGAATGATTTTAGTTAATTTAGGTATGTTATTAATTAATAATCTAAGATTAAAAGTGATTTTTGTGAAATCCTTTAGTAAATTTTCTTTTTAATATTTAATATTTAACATATTTGTTTTAAATGGGCGTATAAATGTTGATTAAAATGTGCAAATTCAATTATTGTTTATGGCAATTGAACAGGATTTGCCATTTATCCTTTTTTTTTATATTAAGATTTGATTTTTTAAGCATAGGTTATAAATTGGAGTAATACTAAGGCCATTTCAAGTTGCCAACGCATTATTAACTTTCTAGGTTACATAAATCCATTTTATTTCCTTTATTGCCTTTTTAATAATGATAGCGCGTTGCTTAATAAATAAATTAGAAAAGTTTAATTTTATTATTTTAAGATAAGCTCCAAAGACAAGCAATATAAAAATTAGCTTATTAAGTTCAACTATATTATTTATTGCCTTAATTACCATTTATAATCAATTTTTATTATTTAACTTAAGATGTTTTTTTATAATAATTTTATAGGCATATTAAAGCGAATAATAATATTTTTTCATTTTACTAATTGAATAATGTACTTTTATCGGAACAAGATTTAAAGTACTTTTAATAAAGCATAAAAAGCTGTGGAATTCCTTAAAGTTGAAATTGGTCCCATAATTATATATTACAAAGTTAAAAGGTTTAATGTATATGTTTATTTATATTAATTTAAAAACATTAAATATGGCCTAAGCCATGGCTAAACTATGTTTTTCTTAGAATAGCTTTGCTGCTTTAAAGCCGATAATTTTATTAATTATATAAAAAGCATATTTTTCTTTAAATTATATTATATTAATATAAACTATGTAATTAAGATTTACGTTATTTTATAACTTAAATCAAAATCTATGTAAAACATTTGCATATTTCTGGCAATGTTTACACATCTCCTTAACCTTAAGTATAATATTTAAATTAGGAATATGGCTAGCCTGGTTTAATAAGTATTATAAGCGTTGCATTAAAGGATATCCAAATTACCTATATAACCTCCGAATTTTCATTTCAATTAAATAACACGCATTAATCATATTAATAAAAAATCCAATAATTACTAGTACTAGTTTAAAAAAAGCCATAAATAGCCTTATTTTTGTATAATCAAATGTTTTTTTACCTTAAACTAACACATTTCATAGATTATTATATTAGGCATTAAGCTTATTTAATTATTATAGGCACATTAAGAATAGAATATTTACATTCACAATTATAAACTTCATTTATTTAACAAGAATATTAATCATTGCTATTTTTATAGATAAGTGGGAATCGGCTTTGAATATAATTCGACTTTGCCTTGCTTAACTTATATCAAGCTTAATATTTTAAATTCATTATAAAACTCGCAATTAATTTATGCTTTTAGTGTTCTTGTTTAAGGCTTTAATGTTAATAAAAACTTTAAAAAATCGATTTATTTATTGCGTTATGTAGGCCTTATTATATAAAGGTTTTTTAATCTTACTTTTTAAAATATAAGCTGCTTTTTACTTTTTAAGCTGTGATAACACCTCCCATGCATTATACTCGATTTTATTTATTATAAATATAATCGTAAAGTTTATTATACTATTACTATTATTACTATTTATTTTCCTTTAAAAATTATTATTATTTAATAAAGTATTTAATGTTTTATAATAAGGGTTATTTTTATGTTCTTTAGATTAGGTCTGATTTAAGTCCAAATCAGGTTCGCATTTTTTAGTATATATTAAGTAGGCCTTAAATAAGCTATTCATAGATTTATTCCTTTCGCTTTTTATTTGGCAAAATACTTTGTTTTTACAGCATCTTGCTTTTTTAAAAAATGTTGGCTATTATAATAATCTTTCTTTTTATAAATAATGCACTTAATGTAATTTGGCTTAGGCCGGAATTTATTTTTATGCTTATTATTCTATGAAAACTTTATTTTTTTATTTAAATAATGTGCATTTTCATTGATAATATAAGATTGATGGCAATTTAAATCTAATTTAAAGTGTTTTTTGACCCCTGATCCTGGCTTATGTATTGTTTTAATGTTGATAGTAAAGCGGAGGCCGTTTATTAGAATAGGGAATATTAGTGGTGCCTTAAATAAGGCCATTTTAAAAAGTGGGTTACCTAATATTTCTTATAATAACTTATTCCAAAGCATCTTATTATTTCTTATATTGTTATTCTTAAGACCTAGTTAAAGGCTTTATAATTCCTTAGTAAAGCTTTTTAATTAATTTAGCATTGGGTTACCTTTTTAATATAATTTAGCTTAGAATAATAAAAAGGTTAAATTAAATTATTGACTAAAAAACCTATTCACATATTCCTCTATTTTAAAATTACCTTCAATAGCCGTAATAAAAAAATTTTAAAAAATAACCCTTATTTTAAAAATACCAGTAATAATACATACTAGCTTCGTTTTATAATATAAATAAGAAAACTTGGTTTTAAATGAAATTATTAATAAAAACTTATTAACATAAATCAATGAAAATGTGTAACTTTTTATTAAAGTGGTTTTTAGCGCTATTATATTAAAGCTTTTTCAAATACATCTTACTAAAATTTATCAAAGACTTAACTTAGTTTAAAAATAATGGGTTTATTATAAATTATAAAAATTATATTAATTTAGAATAAGATTTGATAAGTCTTGGTACCATTAAAAAAGGAGGTAATGTCCTGTTCTTTAGGTAAGTATTTGGCGGTAGTGCTAAATTAGGCAATGCATTATTGTTTAGTCTTCATTTTGATTAATTTTTGAGGGGCCTTTTGTTAAAGGTAAATAAGAATTTCCTTTTTAGATTAACAAATGGTGTTATATTATATGAATCCCTTTTTATAGTATTAATTTTAATAAAAACAAAAGTCTTAAATAAATCATTTTAATGTATTAGTGTGATATTTAGCGTTTTTCCTCTTAATGTTAAACACGGTTAATCCTTTTTAGTTTTTGGCGTAAAGGAAAAAAGGGTTTACGCAGGTACAAAAACCCTTGATTAATTTTAAAAAGGTTGTGTAAAAGGTGTAAATATGTTCTAAACATAATTTGGGATGAATTTTAAATACATCCGATTTTGTATTTTTAATTATTTTTTAGGATATTCGTTTTTTAGCCCTTATTATGTTTTTTAATATATTTGTAATCTTTATTCTTTTGGCTTTTTATATATAATAATCATGGAATCTGAAATCGTTTTTTAATTAAATCCTTTTTTATTTGTGTATTTTTTTAAAGTCAGCAATTGTTTATTTATTAAAAAACTTTTAAAAATCATGAAACAAGTATTTTCCTTTTGTTTTTTTATTATAATAATGTTTGCGAAATTTTTATAAGTATTTTGTGTAATTAATTAGCATTCTTTTAGTTCTTAATAATATATTATCCATTAGTTTTTAAATTAATAGGATGGCACTTTTGTGCTTTTTACTAGTTTTATAATGTAATCCCTTACCTAAAACAGTATATTAAGGTGAATTTGGAGTCGGTTTGGATTTGATTCTTTAAATAATCCATTGGTCCGATTTTAAGGTGCTGTTTTAATAATTGTTATTAAGTAACTATTGTATTATTTTTATTGTTTAGTTATATAGCTATTGTTTGGATTTTTTTAATTAATTAAAGTGCTTTTATTAATGTCTTTTCAAAGGGGAAGTTATTTATCCCTTGATTTAATCAAATGATTAGGCCTTAATTAAAAATACAAATGATTAAGTGCTTTGAATTAATTTTATAATTTGAGATCTTGTTATTTGTGGTATAAATTAATCATTGATTAGTGTTGGTGTAGTACCAATGGATTACGCAAAAATATATTAAAATAAAGTGGTTAATATAGTCTTTAATGAAATGGGTAATAAAATCTGTATATTATCAAAAGAATGGGAAAGATCTTTTACTATATACTCCTTTAAATGACCCTTATAACAAATCCATTATAGCTCTAATTACCCCCTGGAACTGTTAGATTTATTACTCTTAATAGCCAAGGCATAATCCTTGAAAACTATTATAGTATCATCAAGTGGCGTTCCCTGTACAGCATGATGAGATTACATAACCCCTGTGGACCAACAGTTTTTGATTTTTAACTTATACGATTATGGTGTATTTTTTTAAGCTTTTTAATCTTTTGTACTTTTAGAAGAGTTGTTTATACAAGCGGTAAATGATTTTGTTTTATAAATTCATTTTAAGAATAGAATTGTTATTTATATCACTTTTGTGAGTAAAAGTATAGAATTGGTGATAGAACTTTTAAAAAGTCTTACTTAGCTTTATTTACAAAGTAATATATTTGTTAGACGCTATCTATTATTTATAAGAATTAATGAAGGAAAAAAACTAATTAGGTAATTAAGTTCAAGGCGTTAACAAGGTTATCGTTTTTATTGAGTTTTATAAAAAGAAAGGAAGGTTTTAAGAATATATGTGCCATTTTTTTAATTTAATTAAGGATTTAATTCTTTTTATAGTTATTGTTAATGAAATAGGCTTAATACTTATTGGGGGTGTTTTTGATTTAAACCTCCCAAAGTCGAGGGCTGTATTTGATGCCATTTAAGAGTTTATTATAAAAACCTGGAATTTTCTTAATATAACTGGCAAAAAACATTAAAGACATACCCCTTAAAGAAGGAGAACGGTAAGAATTGTAATGGCGGTTTAAGTTATCATCGTCACCATTTTTATTATTATTATTATTATTATTATTATTATTATTATTATTATTATTATTATTATTATTATTATTATTATTATTATTATTATTATTATTATTATTATTATTATTATTATTATTATTATTATTATTATTATTATTATTATTATTATTATTATTATTATTATTATTATTATTATTATTATTAGGAGAGCCGTTATCATTAGGGGCAGTAAGGGCCTTGTTTTTAGTTTTCCTTTTAAAGGAGGGTGAATATAATTAGTTTTGATAAATGGGTACAAAGAATTATTTACGTTAAAACTGACAGATTTAATTAAACAAGAAGTTATGAAAATGAGAAAGGCGAACTGAGCTTATATGATTTTCATTTTGTTAACTTACATAATAAGCTGTGCTTACAATTGTTTTTTTGTTTTTTCACTTATAATTTAATAACATTGGAATTTCTAGTGCTATTAGGTGTGTATTAGCTGTTTTTAATGGTATTAATATTACGAGATTTAAAATTAACAAGGGGGATAAAGGAAAAAGAGGACATGTTGGCGTCGTCAGTAAGGGAGTGCTTTATAAAAGAAGGAGGATTGATTCTTGGCTTAAACTTATAGGTTAGAGGCAAGTCACTAGTATAAAGAGGCTTTTTAAAACGTTAAGTGTTTATAAAAGAGGAAGAAGAGGCAAAATAAGGGGGAAAAACGGCTTAGGCGTTTTTAATAGAATTGGTTTATTTAGTGCCATTTATTAAATTGTACTTAGTATAGGCCTTTTTTATAAAGAACTTGTTCTATAGTGAAAGTTTATAGAAGTATTTAAATAGGGAAGATGTTTATTGTTTTTTTAAACGGGTTAAAAAAGAGTTATAGATAATATGACGTTTGTTTTACTAGGGGACTAATCAGAGATTAATAGGTGACAGCTTTAATATTACTTAACTCTAATATAATATTATTAAAAGTGGTAATATTAAAAGTAGTAATATTATAAGTACTGATTTTAAAACAGGTCTTATTTTATATTTTATTTAAAAACTCATAATAATGCACGACTTTTAAATAATAAAAACCCTAAAATACTCTTTTAATAATTAATATCTTTATAACTTTATTAGTAATCATAAATCTAAAAAAGCCATTTTAATAAGCTAATTAAGCTGATTTTAAAACAGGTCTTATTTTATATTTTAACTAAAAACTCATAATAATACATAATTTTTAAATAATTCCCCTTTAAAAGTGGGGTTTTTAAACTTTTTAATATTAAACGCCATTCCTACACTTTTGCACTTTTGTACTCCCGTACTCCCACACTCTTAAGGTTTTGTTGTATATCATACAATTAACACCACTTCTTTTACCTTACCCTCCTTTTACCCTTTATTAAAGACTTTTTTTTATAAGTCACGTTATAGTCACGCTGTACACAAAGCTCGGTCCACGTATTAATGACCAATCAGAGGAGGGTAAAAATTAAGGGATTTTTTACCACTAGGAAAATCAAGCTGGCATAGAGATTTCCGCGTGACTAAGTAAATGCCTGAGGCTTCTAAATTCAAGAAAACGTAGAGACAGCTAAAGCTGTTAATAAAAAGGGTATTTATAATCAGAAAACACTTAAGAACTTAAATTTAACTTTTACTACCTTAAGTTACTTTAGGAATTTTACTTTTAAAATCTAGGTTTACTTAAAAAAAAAGAGAGCCAACATTAAACACATTAGCTTTTGTTTTAAAAAAGGACGTAAAATAAACGTTAAATTTAAAGGCGGAGAATTAAAAACTAAGATCGTTTATAACGGGCTTAAAAAACGTTAAAAGATAAACGGAAGTTACCGTTTTATTTAGTTTAAATCAGTACACCGGTTAATTAAGCTAAGAGAACTTTATAATGTATTTTAAGGAATTATAATTATTACATTTAAAATGAACGTACTTAAAACACTTTTTTAAAAGAAATAAGTCTATAAAGTAAGTGCAAAAAAGACTATAGTAAAAAGAACAAGGCTTTATATAGCGCGCGGCGTTTTTAATATAAAATGTAAGTTAAATACTCTGTTTCTTTTTTATTTAAGTGACACTCGATTTCTTTATGATACTAAGTATAATAGATAAAAAAAAATGGTTGTTAACAACAATTAATAATTCTTAAGTTATACTTAAGCGTAGGGACTATGTTATGCTAAAAGGGGGATAGTATTACGGACCCCTTAATATTTAAGGACGGTTGGCACTAAGATATTAATAGTATTATTAAGTGGATAATACTATAAGAATGTTAGTATTCATTAAAGAATAATATAAGATAACAATTAGTATTATTACATATATCATAATCACGATTTTAGTTATAATGATAATCTAAGTCACGATGAACATTAAATCACGTGATAAATTAATAAATCCTAGGATCCCGTATTAATAAAAAGGATCCGGGGATTTAAGAATTTAATATCTCAAGGAATCTAAGGAATCTAAAAGAAACAAAGGTTTTATATAAAACCGGCACATTTACCATTAGATAACAGCTTTATACTTAACTTAAATAATATCCTTAATTATACTAATAATTATCTTCCTTATACGTGATACACTTACTTCTTAATTATTAAGATTAACCAGCCTTCCTGTGTTTACCAAGTAAATACACGACCGTTACATCATCATAGATGTTTATAACATATCCTAAATTAGAAGGGAAAAAAGAAGCCATTACTTAAATCTTGTTTAAATTTAAGTTCTGTTAAAATGTTATTTATATATGTCTATACTAGTAACCAGTAACTTTTCCTAACATAAATTCTCGTGGCTTCGTTAGAAATTCAGAGTGGCTTGGGGAAGGGATTGAAGATGTGAAGACGGACTGAAAGAGAAAGAGAAAAGGGGAGCGATGAGACTTGGAACTTGTCTGAAAAGATGACGAGTTTTCAACACAGCGAACACAGAAATGTACGTCTCCAAAGACCAGTTGCAGAAAGCCCATTACAACGCCGGGTTATTGGTCTCTTTCTCAAGTTTGACCTAAACCTGCGCAGCATTATGGATCCGTGTATACAAATCAGCTCCGAGTCGGAAGTACGACTCAATTCAAATCCATATCCGCTCGGTGTAATCTCTGATAAGATCATTATAGTTAGGGTTTCAAGATTATCATGTTCAAACTCAAGCTACGATTCCCTTTCTTTCCGCGGATTTTATCTGATAGACTCTGAAAGGTTGCTCCCTAAATCAGCTCGTTTCCTGTACTTGCACAAATGAGCTTCTATCTATCTATCTACGAATGGACATCTCATCCGATGAACTGGAAGTCAGGTGCTGCGGATAGGGTGGACACCAGGGTTGGGAAATTGGGTGCGAGAATATGGCTGCCTGATTTTGAATGGATCTGATCGCAAAGAAGACGAACAACCACGTTCGATCGATACCAAGCTCAGATTCTCAAATCCGTAAGTTTCCAGAACGGGGTTGGTCTGATATTGTAGTGGATACGGAAGCTTGAACTGGAACGGATCAAGACCAGACAAGACAAGACATGCCAGAGTGCAGAGGGAACTTCAAGGAATTTGGATATCGTGCAGGGATGGGATGGAGTTTTTGCTGGTGCTTGTTTGCTTTAGACTTTTCAGTTGTTTTTGGGAAAGTGTTCGTTTCTTCTATCAGCGGTACTGTACAGGCAATAAGTTTGTTTGGGCTCACCGCTTTCATTCTGCCCTCACAAATTGTTACTGGCAGAACTGGGCGGTGAGCCACGTCGGAACTTCGGCAGAGCACAGCTTCATGCTTCATGGCTGTCTCCTCCACCCCACTGTGAGGGACCAGTCATATCAAATGGTAAGCTGGCGCCTAAATCTCCACTGGAGCCAAGGATTGCATAGATTCAATTGTGGACCTCGTTCTATGCACCCGACTCGTCTCTTCTTTTTCTTCACTCACATTTGATGTGGAAGATGCTGTTCAAACACCACCTCCAACGTCGTGCTGCCGGTTGGTAAGGCTCGCGTAACTCAGGGGCGGGCCGCCGCCGTGTCGTACAGGGGGTTATCATTAACTCGTTGCACAATCACTTATTAATTGTTTGTAAAAATCAAATTGAAGAAATGGAGAATGTGTTCAAGTGTGCATTAAACATTGATGTTCAATCTTTTGCAAGCCAAGAGACGTCGAGTCGCGCTGACGATTCAGACAAGACTTTCGCCTGCAGCCGTCGAGGCTCCCCCAGTGACGGGAGGCTTGGGTCTTCAAACAGTGGCTTGGCTCAAGATCAGCGAAATCCTTCGCTTCCGTTATTTATGTCGAGGCAGATTGAATTGTGTCCTCCAATTATATACCCCGATCCGTGAGCATAACCATGTTCCAACAAGCCCCAAAACCGGCACTGGCCCTGAGGCGACCCTATTAGAGACCTATTAGAATAATCTGTCCTACCTTTCATTTCCCCAACTAGAGGTAATCTCCTCTCTGGGTACGCGTGTGCCGTGTCTCGAGAGCCTCTCCTCTCTTAGGCAACAGAATTTGGGACCAGATGCAGGGAGTGCACGGGTGCACAATCACACAATCACCCCACGATCCTTCGTTGGTCGCACAGTTGCAGTTTCACGCAAACACCCACAATTAGGCCATAGGACCAGTGCCGCGTTGGGAAACATACGGGGGGACATCACCTGTCGTGCTGCACTAGATTCCCGTAGTGATCTGCTGGGCACACGAGTTGGGGTGGTGTTTTGGGCAAGTTACGGGAGTGATCTGCGGCTGACTGCCCACAGTCTTGTACAAGTACTTTCGTACTGTAGGTGGATTGGCGCACGGTGGAGCACACGACACGCCGCAGCCAGACTCCAGAGCCACCACGGAGGCCTGTCCGGGGCGAGGCGAGGCGAGGCGGAACGAAACGAATCCCAACAGTGTGTGGACCCTACCTCCCCAGCTCCCTACGTAAATCCAGGCTTGGACTTCTTGGCATGACATTCATTGCAACGGCGCCAAACCAATGGCTGATTTAATTTATTGCCTTGTTCCTGGAACAGCGAATCGTGTCTCTTACACCTTGCCCTCCTTGATTGGTTTCAGGCCTCCTCCCTCTGGCCTAGCTCCCGTCTTGGGGCCAGATGTTCCTGCCAACGCCATTTTACTTACGAAAGGGATAAACATCTGAGCCTGCCCTGCGCCTTCTCTACAATTGCATTGCATGACCTTTTCTATTCCTTTTGGAGGAAGTTACGATGGATATGTAGATAACACCTCACTTCAACCCCAGACTCTTAGTGCCCCCTTTTTTATTTTACTTTCGACTTTGGTTGTCTACACTGATCACTCGCACTTCTATATGTCCTTTTGCTTTTTGCTTTTATTTTGTATTTTGATACCCAATTGATACCCCTTTCGCGATGCTTTCGAAACCGAGAATCCTGGCTGTTGGTGCTGTTTTGGTGTCGCTGTGGGTGTTTATGGGCTTGATGCGAATGCAGAGTCTGGAGCTGGACCTGGACAAGCAGGCTGGGTGGAGTGACGACACGAGGATAAAGAGGTGGTCAAAGGAGGACTTCATCACAGAGGCGATGAGTTCAGCGGTGCAAGATGATTTCGATTATGGGTACATCGCAGAGATGTGTGATGAGCAGGAATGGGATGACTCGGTGGTGTTCGAGTGCCAGAATCTGATCGGAGGAATTGGTATGACTGCGTTCAGATTGTCTGATGATGCAAGGCTAACTGAAGGTAGGAAACTTGAGACAGGAGATACTCCATTGCATACGATATGCTATTGATGCGGGAGCTGGATTGGTGCTTCCCGTGATCCATCTCAGACAGGCCAGTGACTTGAGTAACCTGGAGAGTGGAACGACATCTATGGATTATCTTTTCGACAAGGATCGATTTCTGTCCAGGATGAACATGGCTTGTCCTCAGATGAGAGTGTACCAGGACATCAAAGAGTTGGAGACTATGGGCACCGTCACCAAGACCGAACTGATCGATCCGAAGAAGCTCTCCCACCCGATGACTTCGCGTATTGCATATTCATGCCGCGAGCACATCAAGGAAATCAGAGCACCACCTGGAGAGATCAGTTTAATTCCCCTCGAGAACCTCTGGAGACATTTGTATGTTGCCAAGCACCCATCTCCATCGCATCTCACGTAAGACAACCTTATTAACGTTCCTCACAGCCCAATATGCCATGACTCAGTTGGTTTCGCCAATACGTTCGGCAATCTGATACCCCTACGACAGGACATCCACCGACTGGCCGCAACAGCGCTCTACGAATTATACTCCCGGTATGACGTATCCATTGACCCCTCGACAGCGACAACCCAGCCCTTCGCAAACACATTCATCGGCATCCACCTGCGCACGGCCAACGACATCCTGTCATACTGGCTCGGCTACGACGATCAGGCGTCTTACTACCTCCAGCGTATCAAAGCCTCGGAGTACCTATCCTCCCTACCAATTATGTACATCGCCAGCGGAAACGCCACATCGGTCACCGACTTCACAGTCCAACAAGAGGACACGCTCGTGCGACCCAAACACGTCATAACAAAACACGACTTATTATCCAACGCCGACGCAACCGAGCTCGCCAGCCTCACGTGGGACCAACAAGCTCTAGTTGACTACCTTATTCTGACGCGGAGTGGCTTTTTCATGGGCATGGCAGATAGCTCTTTTGCTTGGACGATCGCGGTGAATAGAAGGAAGGAGACGAAAGCCGGGACGTGTGGATTTCCTAAGGGGTGGTGGAAGAGTAAGATTATGGGTGCGGCCCTGAGGGATGACTTCTCGGATCTGCTAGGGAAACATGGCTATGGCTGGGAGGATAAGATGTGGTCGTAGGACTTGGAAAAATCAAATCAAATCAAGAGAAGATAACAATTACCTGGATAAATGCCGACAAACCCCATGTAGTGCTCGTCTCACGGTTTGCATCATCTGCCATTGAAGTTCACGCTCATTGGAGGGTTCGCTGTTTCGGAATTCTCGGAATTCTCGGTAGTGTGGAGTATACGTACAACATGACAGCGGCGCCACCACCACCACCGGCAAGCCACAAACCAGTTTCTGTGCTCAATTTTAGATTCTTCATTCTACTTCTCGGGTTTTCGAATTCTCATAAATGGGGTATTGAGAGAGAGAGAGTAAATAAACGTCGTGGGAATTCCGACTTGTGGGCTAGCTTGGCTCGCTTAGGGATGAGGATGCGAATGCGAATGCGCTGGAATGCACCAAAACAAAAAAGGGGGGCGGGGGAAGGATGCTGTTGTGGGTGAGGTAGGGAGGTAGGTTGGTAGGTACTTTATGTGGATGAGGTGGGTGGATTTCAGGTGGTTTGAGTTTGAGGGGGCGAGGGGGAGCTCAATTGAGGCATTGGAATTGAAAAGGGGAAGAAGGGTTAGTGCTTTCTCTTCTTACGAAGTCAGGACGTATATGATTTATGTGTTGAAGCGCAGACAGAATGATTAGGCTTGCGAATTCTTACTACTGTAGATAGATAGGTTTGCTTCGTGGGCTTGGTCAGGATGTCTGATGGGAGGGAGGGAGGGATTGTTCGATCGTGTTTGAGATTTGGGAATTCTGAATCTGGTTCTGGTTCTTGTTCTTGTTCTTGTTCTTGTTCTTGTTCTTGTTGTGGAGATTTGGGAAGTCGGAAGATGGTCTTTTTCGTTCTCGTCGTAAGCAGTAGTTAAGTCTATTTTAATGTGAAGGTATGGGAGATTTTTGTTGTGGGGTTGTTTGGTACGTTGGTGTTGGTGTGTGGAAATTTAGCTGTGTCTTGGTTCTTGAGACTACCTTGTCCTCAATATGTTTTGTAACTCAGAAAGGCTATCGTTTACTATTTGTATCTTCCCCTGTAATTGCGTACTTATCCATTTTCTGACTCCTGGTATTTCAGCATGTTTGAAAGAGTCTACCGAAATTAGGGTAACGACACATGTTTCCCAGTGCTCTTCTCAATATCCACTATTATATCTTTCAGCGGCGTTAAGATCCCGTAATTGTGCTCGTCCATCCCAATCACCATCCCACAACCTCACTCGTTGCATTCACCACCTAACTCCACGCGTCACTTTGAAAGCAGAACCATTTACTCGTACAGATTGGTAGGACTTGCAATCCCAACGACTCATCAAATTCATCTTCCCAGCTCACTCGCTGGGAATCCTATTGATGACACCATCGTGTAGCTGCCGCTGCGCCCGCCTTTGCATATCCCACCGTCTCGCCATTTTCTGCTCTGGTACTTGCACAATACGACTTTCTGGGGTACGGTCATGGGCGTACTCAGCCCTGTCTCTTTTACCTAGACATTACCCCATGTAATTGGTGGTTAATTCCGAGTATTGCTATCAACAATGTTTGGAGATTCGATGAGTGCCCAGTCGAGACGCGAGTCAAAATCCGTGCATCGTCGATTCCTAGACGTATATTTAACGTTCCCAATAGTAGAGATGATCTCTTCGAATCGTGCTATTGACTTTCTGGTGGGGTCTTTGAGGATAGCTTTTCGGGTTTCTGCTTCGTCTACTGGTGACGGGCAGAGTACCTGAACGATGACGATGGGCAAAGTATCTGAACGAGGAGGAGATGCAGCATTCTCTTATACCGATGCCATGGTCCTCGTTGAAAGTTTCGTTAGCAGTATTGCCATGACTTGTAACCTGATCGCAAGTCATCGCATACTGCACGAACTCTCCACTATCTTCCTCCAAGTTAACCCAGCCGCCCAATGTGCCAGATTGCGTCGATCCCCGCTGTGCGACTGAGTTACCTTTACTCGCATTGTTCACTTCCACATCCTCATAAGACCCGAACTGCGCGAAATAAGGATCGAGCTCTTTTTTTGGGAGTGAAGCAAGGCCTGTGGCTCCAAGCAAAATCTCAAGATGGAGCGCGACGTTATGATGACGGTCGGAATCCAAGACCGCAGCGATAGCCGAGAAAATCCTCTATCGACCCTGCATTGCAGTAAACGATGGCTGTGGGAACTGCTTTTATCTGATTAAGACAACATCTTATTATGTAGTACGCAATCGAAGCCCAAGAGTCGGGTAACCTCTTGACAGTTCCGTACACTAGTGGTTCGACAGTTTGCGTCGCTGCTAGGATCCTCCTATCGTCCCATAGGCAATACGCATAAAGCTCGTCATAACAATGACTGTTCCAGATCTCAACATGCATTTCTCCCTCTTCAAACCCAAACCCTCTAGATTGAAGGAAGTCGTCAACTACCCTTGGGGCATCCTTCCACGTGCTCGGATCTTGCCCTCAACGGCTCGATCAAGAGCGCTGTTTTACAATCTTCCATCCAGAGACTAGAGATTGGTAGGATGGACACCTCTGTGCTGTAGGCAGTACATCATGCTCGTGGCTCTTGAGAGGTTGTGGCGTTCGAGCATGGCGAGGAGGTTTGGGTTGCGATGGTGATGGTGGCCTCGATGGGTTGGGCTTTTTTGGAGGTGCGGGAGGTTTTGAAGAGACAGGTTGGTGGACCTGGAGAGACCAAGCGGAAAGGCTTCTTGTCCGCCTAGAAATCTTCTATGCTGTATTTTCTGGTGGTTGGACAGAAGAAGGAAGAGAGAGAGAGAGGGGTTGAAGGGTCGAAAATTGCGGGTGCCATCTTTGTTGATCTATTGCTGGGTATAAATAAATGATGTGGATGAAAATCTCAAATCTGGAAACGTTCGATGGATTTGTGACTATTGGTTTTCAAGGATTATGATCAATGGAGAGACTGGTAGTCTAGCCCTTGATGAATCGACTGCTGTAGTTTGTGACGGAGAAGCTAGTGGGGCAATCATCCGTGACTCACAATCTGTGAAGCCATCTTCTAGAACCAACACTGTTTCTCTCAAATCGGTTTATAATGACAAGTAACAGACCTGAGAATCACAAAACCTAAATATCGGCCTCTTTTGGTAAGCGAGGAGAAAGCATGACACAATATTGGATACGACTGTTTATGAGTCCATTAGAATAGGAATACGATTGTGGCTGAAGTCACTCATCGCGTTTAAAGTACTCAATTAAAGGGAAACCCGCCATAATTAGAGACAAACAGGGCTATCTAGGCAGGTACCTAGAGAGGATGTAAAATATCACATGACATCGGTATTTCACGGTAAACTCGTGTCTTGCAAAACCACGTCGCGTTTAGTTTGGTGTTCTTCATCTCACAACGTATAGCGGCCGTCACAACAATCGTCGATGCTCGTGTTCTGTTACTCGACCATACCAACTGTGTGTCTATCCTTTTAAAAGACTTAGATATCGCCAGTTTGCACTTCAATAATTCGTCTTCTTAGCCACCTGGACTAGTCCCATTGCTTCTTGTGATTATTGCATAGCTCCACGACATCATGCCAGCATGCAAAAATCATACAGACGAGAACGATCACGAGAAGGCATACAGGCTCGCGTGTTACATGACGGATGAAAGCCACCAGGTGAACCTGTCTGACCATGTGCACCCCGCCGACGAACTAGCTTGGGCTGGAGTCCATCATTGTACAATCCACATTTCTCCCTGAATTTCCTGAGCGACAAGAAAGACGTCTTTGTTCCTATCATGGCAGCGGAGCATTGAGATTCCTCAACATGCTGAAACTGGGCTCCCTAGTCGTCGGCTCTCCAATGGACTGGAGGCTCTTTTCTGCCATTTTCATCACTCTTCTTTTTCTCGTGTCTGGTGGGAAGCGACTCTCGTCATATCGTCGACTGCGCGAATTTAACGGACCGAAATGGGCATCATTCAGTCAGACATGGCTTGCGTACAACACACTCTCGGGTGGCCTGTATCTGACTTTGCTGAAAACCAGCACGAAGTATGGTTCACTTGCTCGCATTGGACCCAATAAGCTTCTGACGGACGACCCGATGTTGCTGCGTTGAATCAGTGCTGCTAGGTCGCCATACACGCAAGGTGCATGGTATGATGGCGCCAAGTTGGATAATACTCCCAACACGATAGTTGAGAGAGGTGAACAAATGCATACTGAGATGAGGGCAAAGGTCGCCAACGGCGTATGTGAGTTTACCTCGGAGCAGAACATGCCCTAACAACTTTAAAGTATGCGGGAAAAGATAATCCAGACCTCGAGTCTTCTGTGGACGACGGTATCATGGACTTGGTACATCTTATCGAAGCCAATTTCTCTTCACTGATGGGGTTTGTAGACCGATGGACTGGGCCTGCGTTGCTCAATATTTCACCATGGATGTACTACTGATGTGGCATGCTCGCAGCCTTTTGGCTACCTGAAGCACAACACCGATCTCTATGATTACATCAAGACCGTCCGGGCCTGCATTCCAACTTTAGAGCTGCAGTCAAACATCCCCATGGTGTGGACGATTCTGAGTAATAACATCGTACGAAAACTCCTGGCCCGGACTGCCAAAGATCGTATCGGGATGGGCAAAATTATGGGTGTTGTGAAAGAAATTGTTGGTGCAAGGTTTGGATCTGACGCCAAAGTGCAGAATGATACGCTGGGAAGCTTCGTGCGACATGGCTTGACCCGTGCGGAGACCGAGGCTGAAGCTCTTCTCCAAATGTACGAGGCTCTCTTCAGCACAGATATATTCGCTAATTGGTGTTGGCAGGCTGGTTGGAACCGACTCAACTGCTACTGCAGTGCGATGTACTTTCTTTTACATCGTCACAAATCGCCGGGTCTACTCCAGACTCCAGGAAGAACTCGATGGCGCGACTCTCCGTCGCCCGGTCATTCGTGATTCAGAATCACGAAACCTTCCATACCTACAGGCCTGTATCCAGGAAGGACTGAGAGTTTGGCCTCCAGCCGCAAGTTTGTTTTGCAAGGTTGCACCTTCCGAAGGCGACACATACAACGGGAGATTCATACCAGGAGGAACAAATATTGCTCACTCGGTCTGGGCAGTGTAGAGGAGCAAGGTAACGTATGGGGTAGATGCGGATATCTTCGGACCTGAACGTTGGCTAGAGGCTGAGGGAGAAAAGCTTCAAGCTATGAAAAGGTCTGTGGAACTTGTCTTTGGTTCAGGCCGGTATGGATGCTTAGGGAAGTCAATCGCATTCTTGGAGCTGAACAAAGCCTTTGCTGAGGTACGCAATTCTGACCTGAATTCCCATTTAGATGTTTCTTCGCTTCGATTTCTCGGTCGTTGATCCAAAGGGGCTTCACGAGCAGGTGCAACGGATTCTTCATGCAGTCCAATATGGATGTCGTTGTAGTCCGACGACAAAATACCAATTCTGTCTAGAGGCGGTCTTGGAAACATTCCAGCTCATTACACCTGAATCTATTGTTTTCGGTCGTCCTGATTCCGAGGTCCTACTTTCACGCGTCCAAAGGCTTTTGGCCAAAGACAGCGAACCTGTTCAGATGTGAGTTGACTCCAGATGGATCAGGTACACAGAGGACTTACAACGGCCAATAACCATGTATACTTTTATTCTTCCACTCTTTCCTCACTTCTGCCAGGAACAGCTCCAGCTCGATCCGATCCCACCCCAAAAGTCTAGTAAATACAGCCAATGAAATGCCCGATATGTCTTCCATCATACTCGTCATGACGAACGAACCCGCATCTTTCAGCTTAGGATCGTCGCTCCAGGGACTCATGGGCAGTATCAAGTCAACGCTCTGCACATTCACAAACCCCGCCTTCTCCATCTCCATTTTCAACTTCTCGGATGAACAGCGCATCTCGCAACCGGCTTTCAACATGCCTTCGTGGAAGAGGTTGTGCCATTTGATGATGGCACTGTCAGATGGGAATGGATTGTCGTCGCTCTGGGGAGCGAGGTCAAATTCTTGAGCTTCGACCCAGCCACCTGGACGCAGACAGCGAAAGCTTTCTGCGAGGTAATGAGGCCAGGATCGGATTGCATTGCCAGAACACAATCGACTATGGACGAGTTCAAGAGGCTTCTCGAAGACCCAGGTGTGTTCCAGGTCGTCGATTCGGAACTTGAAATCTTCAGCCTTGATGGTCTAGGTAGCGATTAAAAGTACGATCTTACCTCTACATTCGGAGCTACCCTGGAAAAGTTCAGAAATGGACAGAATACTAGCTGGAAAGTGGCTCACCATTTAGGCTGCATTGGGCTCAGATCAATGCCGATGACTCAATTTTGACTTTTATCAGCAATTTGGTTCCGCAAGACAGCGTGGAAATTCGGTTACCGTGCGCTTCTGGATACTGGTCACCGACATCCAGTGCCCATATGCCTTTTAACGAGAAGTCAGTATTTGGCACTGTACGCGGACGTCGCAAAATATTACCTGTTCCGGTTCCCATGTCTACCACTCTTTGCAGATTTGTCACGGGTGCAAAGAAAGGCTTTCCATCAAACATGCGCAGGATAGCATGGTAAACAAGATCCATTCTGTTCGTAATTAGTAGGTGGACCTACCATCTCGACGAATTTCAGAATGTCTGTACCGATCTTGTTCTTTCTGCAATCAACTGTCGTGTCAGCGATTTTGTGTTAACCCCATCCGAAACGGAGAATCTTCAACGAACCTCGTCATTCGGAAGAGAATATTCTACTCTCGTTAGTATCTCTATGAACTTCACGAATCCAGATTCATACTTCCATCTGAGTACTGTGTTCCCAGCATAACTTTAGCGGCGTGCATTAGCTAGGTCTTTATGAGTAACCCACGGCATGATAGGTCCTCCCGTTCTCTACACGGAAGTTGTAGATGCTCGATGACACCGATCCATAGTTGAGGTTACTGCCATCATCCTCATCGCCATAGGCTGAGGCGCCTGCTTCGTCCTGCTAAATTTATTAGCACATGATCATGCGCGGGCATCTTGGAGACGAGTCAAGACCTCAGCTGGGTCATATTGCGCAGTCACTGGCGGTGAAGCTATATCTGCTGGATTTGTTGGCACCTGGCTCGCAGCCTCGGGGCTTCGAGGAGGAGACGGCATAGTTATGCGGTGTTCGTGCGACAACTAACGAGGCTAGAGTTGAATGTGATGTTTCTGCCCAATGTAAGACGAGGCAGAACCGGAGACTTTATGGAGAAAGCAGGTTAAGACCCCAGACCTTTACCAAGTAGGTGATGACTACTTGCAGCGGATGCACTCCTTAGTTGAGAAATGGATCCGTTATATTCCTCTTGCAGTCGATATTCTCGTCTTGAGATCTTCATTTGGAGGTGTGTGGGGAGTCCTCCCGCATATGACCAGGGCAGACGGATTTACGAGGTCCAATCATTCGCAGCTGTCACAATTATCGAATGTTACACGCATCTGAGGGTCCAGATATACAACAAATCCAAGGGTACGTTCCTATTGGGTTGTTAAATGTGCAGCCTCTTGTGCGTCCGCTCCTAGAAAGAGGAGATTGAGAAGAGGTATCTGCTGTTCCCACTTATGCGTTTGGAGTGGGAACAATCCAGACCTTTCAGAGCCTGACAGACTGCCTTTCGACGCATCTCTCAGACAGATCACGAGCGATTCGTTGCTTTTCTAAGGCATGTCAGGTCTGTGGTGCCGTGCCATGACGTTGGCAGAATTGACAGAGCCTCATGCAATTTTCAAGAGGTAAGGCTCCTTTCATTTCCTCTTCGCATTTTATCTCTCGCGAGCTTACGATCTGTAAAATTGGAGGTGGTAGCGACAGAGCGACAGAGACAGCGATAGCGAACGCAACATGGCCGAAGCCCTTGGTGTTGCCGCAAGTGTTTCCGGTCTCATCACAATCGCTGACATCGTGGTGAGGCGCGGGCATGCATTCGTCAAAGATGTTAAGGATGCTGACGAGACTGTTGAAAGATTGATCTTGGAAGTCAATCTGCTATTCGGAATCCTTCATAGTCTCAAAGTTGCAGCTTTTGGAAGAAATTGGAAGACACAAATCAAACATAACAATGGCATTAAGTGCAAACGAGATGCGAGTACAATGCAACTTGCAGAGGCATTTCAGATTTGATGTGTTCTTAGGTCTGCACTATGTGAAATTTGGGTCGGAGGGCAGGCCCTGAAGACTGTTTTGCAAGCGGAGCAAACTGCCCGAAAGAAAATCGTCATAGGTGTGTTTTTGGTCGTGCTTCATGATTTTGGCTTTGAAAGAGACTGACTGACTACCACAGTCGATAGACGACGAAAGATACAAGATGCTGCAGCTTCTCAGAACGATCAGTGCGAGGAATTGGCAGAATTCAAACATTCGTCTCAGGCAACCCGGAACCATTTGGTTTACAGGAGAGAAGGGGAACAATTCAAAACATGGCTGTTCTAAGATCGATTAAAGTTGTGGATAAATGGCATTCGTAGGCCTTTAACCTGAGTATGACCAAGCTTTTGCTGATAGGATGATAGCTAGTGCGGGCAAAACTGTCTTGATGTAAGTGCCTGTTTTATCGATTCCTGCACTCGATGTCAATCTTCAAGATAAGAATATTAGGAAATATTTGTTGCATATTCTCTTGGGAGATTTGTATGAAAATGTAGACTTGGTTTGGCCTCTCCTCGAAGTACTTTTGCACCCAGGGGCGTCGGTAACAGCCATAGATCGAAACGGCAAATCGCCAATGGAAATTGCCGCTGTGTGGTGGGATTTGGGAATATTCAAGCAACTCTGGGACTCTACAAGCTTCGCGGGATCAAAGGAGGCAAGCCATGACCTGGTTAACACAATACTGTTTGACGCAATATCTCGAGACGATACCGCACTCTCAGGTTTCCTTGTAGAAGAATTGATAGATACCAATTCGCTGCCGGGTTGCGCATCCTTCTTGAAATTTGCACTAGGCCAGCAGAATATCAGTTCTCTGTCCAAAATCCTTGTCGAGTATGCCAAGATCCCTTGGATGTGGAATATTGCGATCTCATCCCTTGACCTTGCTTCTAGGGTGGAAGTTACTTTTGCTGTTTTTGAGTTTTACTCAACACTGGGAATTCCCCATTCTCAAGATGCACGTGGCAATACTCCGTTCCACTATCTTGCATCAGCGAAAATGATGTATCTGCAGCCAAGTTGCAACTTTTAATTCAGTCTGGCCGATCATTTGATGATCTCAATAAAGATGGATTTACACCACTTGCTTTGGCTGTACGATGTAGGAATTTCCAGGCGACGAAGATGCTTTTGGACGCTGGTGCAAATCTCCATCAAGCTCTGGCTCGAGGTCAGCCAGCCATGCACTTTCAGCAATTCTTGGAAACATGGATGCCGTGGAACTGCTCCTTGAGAGAGGCTCCTGTCTAGCCATCAAAGACGACTCTAGCGTAACTCCAGATGAGACAGCACTTGTCTATGGACAAGTCACTATAGCCGGCATGATCCGACGAGTGGCGACTGGACAGAATGAGAAGGATATCAAGGAAGTTATCTGGCCTGCTAGCAAAAGTCTGCTTGAGTGGCAGAATCCTCAAGAAAATTTGCCTCTACGACTTGCTGATCCCGGTTCTGGGTTTGTGCAATAGAGGACAATGTTTCTAGTGGTCCAACAGATGTTTCTCGGACAGACAGCTCATCCGAAGACAGTCGAAGCTCAGAATTGGCATCTCGAACGACTCCTCTCGACCTCTTTCAGCTCGTAGCTCCCTCCAACATGTATGGTTCAAGCTCAGAAACACCGAAACATGCAGGGATACATATATTTGGAAGAGATGTGAGAGCCCCCTCGAAGCGCCAATTTGAAAGTCTCACTCTACTTTTTTCGAACCGACAGGCAAGAAATCACGAAAATATTAGTCGGCAGGCTGCCCAAAGGGGTAGAGTGGAGTTGAAGATCAGGTTACCTGGTTGTGTCATGAAGCTGCTAGCGACACTGGCTGAACTTGACCAGATGGCCGGAGACTCTCTCTGCCTACGTTGCGGAAGTGCGCAATGTCAATGGTGCGATGAAAACTCTCTTGCGTATTTGCACGCGCCTGCACCCCTCCTACTCCGACTCTCTACAGCCATATGTCGCTCATCTCCCAAGAGAGAGCTGACCGTTTCTTCCAATTGTCCAATAAGCTTTAGGTGACCAGAGATCTCGAGGACCACATAAAGACCATCCATATTCGAAACGAGTCAATCTGACCTCTACTTCGTGTTCTTCCTCGCGAACATTCATACCGTTTCCATCGGAATCCATCCAGGGCTGTCTTCCCCCCAAAGATCCCGGAGGCCCCAAGTCCAACTCATTCCGTTGTCCAAGAACATCTTCGGTGCAGGTGCTTTATTTTACAAATTGTGGTCTGTTAGAGAAGCCGTTGGCGTGGGTGCTGAGCTGGCCAAAGGCATTGAAAGAGTTCTGGTATGAGGTCGCGGTCTCGTTGAGGAAGCCATATCAGCTTCGATGATTCTTTGCCAAACGACTTCTCATGTGCAGGGGCTTGCGCCAAGCTCTATTCTCTCCACAAAAAAAGCCTGGAAGTGTTTGCTTTCATCCAAGTCCAACGATCAAACAATAGCGCGACGTGTCGCATCCGACCAATTGATTTACACGACTTCGAGAATCTCCATGACTTTAGAACGTACTACTGCTTGATTCATGGTAATAGGGTTGTTCAGACGTTACTACTTCTTAAAAGCTTAGAGAGTTTGATTACAGCAGCAGAGGGAGAGTGATGGAGCTCGGATTGGGGACATACTTCGACAGGGAGAGAATGTTCGGGTCAGGGGTGGCGACGAGTTTCACTTGAAGCTGCGAGAGTGCAAAAGTCAGCTACAGCATTCACCGAGGCAAAGACCAAAAGTACAGAAAATTCGTTCAGAGAGGCATGGGAATCGATGGAGAATTCAATGTGTTGGAAGTAGTTTTACATACCAAGGTTCGGCAAAGGCGTTATATTCAGGCAGGAGTTCCGGCGTTTTTTGTACATTTGCAATAGTAACCATTCGAACAAAACACACAGAGAAACCACTAATGAAAGTGTCATTCGCATGATAACTTGTTTTAATCAACGGACATTCCCAACAACCAGTAGTAAATTCGGAGAAAGTGAGTCGGCTCGAAACCACATTGGAAAAGTGGAAGCTAGGTGTTAGCTTGCGAGTAACTGCTGGGACCTAAAAACCCCAGCGATTCTTCTTAGAACGTAATCTAGTCATACCCGCTGAGCTAGATTTACTCAAGCTAATCATAATTGTGACATTAGTTGGCGCACCAACTCTCCCAAAAGCAAATCTCGATAGAATCAATCTCAAGGACCGTTCGTCACTCAAACACCACCTTCCAAATACAATTTTCCAAATATTCAAATCCTACCAATACAAGGTTGCATATGAAAGATGGATACCCAAAATTCCATGTCTGGCAACGGCGACATGGAACAAAAACCCCCCGCTATCCCAATCTTTTCTCCGATGACGATGGATATACAGCAAATGTTCACATCACTGACAATAAGGTGGACTCCTTGTGAGCGTTGCCGACGAAACAAATACAAAGTAAGTACGAAACAGCTCATTCTGGTACATTGTGAAGCTTACAAGATACCCACAGTGTGATCGCAAGCGCCCTTGCACCAATTGCAGCAACCTGGATGCTATATCGCGAGCAAATTGCGCAAAGAAAAAGAGTGTCAAAGTCAAGCTTACGCCAACGAAAACAGACGGTAAGTTCAGTTCTCTAGAGTGTTTTTTCTCCCATTGAGTAGTCTCTTTTACGTACCTGCTGTACCCACTTCTCAGATTTATATGCACTTCTACATGCCGAGCCGTAACAGGATCGCTGATTCGGTTCAAACAGGCCCCAAGGCTTCGACGGACCTCAATTACATGCACGCCGATAACCGCGAGGCTTCTCCTAAACCTCTTCGCATTCCGAGATTCGCGAATTTGCGCGAGTATAGACAGGAGTTCGAATGGAGCGATTACAGAAAGTACCTTGAGCCAGTACCAAACTTCCACTTGATTGCTTGTCGTCTGGCAGACAGTGTACCCAGTGAGTTGTGCTGCCCTCTACTCTGTCTCATTCGGCACTGACAAACGATTCTAGATTTGCCTGGACTCGAGTTCTTGAGTGACTACACAGACTGGATACTTCCTGCCAGGAATGGTACCGATCTCATCATCAAAACCAAATACCTCAAGCCCGACTTGGAGATAAGAGACTTGCAGGCGTATTTGCTTCCAGAAAATCATCCAACAAAGTATTTCAGCACTTTTGGCCCATTATCAAAAGAAAAGAACGAGACAAGACAAAAACTGGCGCGCGAAAGGAAGTACAAGGATATGTTGAGATTCGTGTTCCAGTTTGAGCACACCAAAGGCCGCTGGTCACAATACTACGAGCACGACACTACGCACGACCTGATCAAGAGCTGTGCAAAATTCCAATCACGAATCATCGAGAAAACGGCGGCACATGAGCGGGATTTTGAACAAGTTGAACTTTTGGTTCTGGATACCCTGCGAGCTCTCAGTTTGTCGCATCAGATTTCTGAAGTCCAGATGCAGATGAACGAGCCCGAATTCGACGAACATGGATATATTGAGCCCACAACACTAACCTTGGGAGGTAATGGTCCAGTTTTCGAAGTCACCAGATATGATTTCGATACTCATGGGCCTCACTCACTATCAATGACTCGTCCTGAGGGTGATAATCTGAGGAAAATCTTGACGCATGTCATCCGCACATGCGAGGGCAACATCGACGATGAACGTCACTGGCATATCATTGCAGCAGTTCTCAGTCTCCTCTCACTCGTCTTCGGAGATCTATCACCTAAGGTGGAATTCATCAATACTTTCGACGATGATAAACTCGAGGAGGTCTGGCTTGAGCTTTGTAACCTCCTGGAAGGCAGATGTGGAACTGACCACCCGCTCCGGAAGCACGATAAATGTTTGAAGTTCTTTGCACCAAAAGGATCTTATTACGTGCCGCATATGTGGCTTTATGAGGATATGAAGGATATCTGGAATGATGGAGGTATGTTTTCATTTCCTGTTTTATACAGAGTGGGCATAGATGCTGATTTTTGTGAAGGTTTCTGCACAGATGATGAAGATGAGCCTTTATCTGAAAGACTAAGAGCTCTTGCGTTCGGGCCGCAGTGATGGACGAAGTATTTGCCAGCTGGTAAAGGTTATCGGGACCTTCATAACTTCGTAGAGGATATTTTAGGGTCTCAACGTGTCTTATTGCAGAACTAGGGGAAGGCAGATGAATATCTTCTTTTATTCAGAAAATCTTCCACATAACAAAGTCTGCTCAAGTATCTATACATATCTTTTTGACCTATAATGTTTCTAATATACTTTTTTGTGAATGGCAAGGCGGGGTAATTTCCAGGTTGTTTACCCCGCGTTTCTGGCCCCCAAATCCCCGCGGACGACCTCAATGCCAGTAAAAGCATATCAAGAATCCAACGTTTGCGATCCGCAGAAGTGCCCCGGGATTAACCCTCAGCCTTGACAGAATTTATAATGCACTGGATTGTGAGACCCCTGTGATCACTCGACAGCACGGAGTTTTGATAGTCTGTCTTAACTCAGAGCAAAATGCCAATCGTTGCTTCATCCTACCACTTACACGGCGACAACCAGTGTTGATACTCTCGATCCTAGCGGTACCAGTAGAACATCTCTCTACATCCGGAAAAGCACACATTGACTTAGTGGTTGCATTTTATATGCAAGCAACGATCACGATTCACAAACTAATTTGCCTGTGACTTCAGATTGTCGGAGATTGATCTTGCGACCCCGCACTATGCAACTGGGGAGCCGACCTCCCATAGAGTTTGGGGAGCATCGCTCTTTCCGCAACAGACCATAGTTCGCAACACAAAGGCTGCAATCCTAGTTGATACCTTGAAAGCGGAAGGGGGAACCAGCGGCTCTGAGACTCCTTTCTCACGATCTGCCGCTCCGATAACAATTTTCATCTCTCCCAATCTTTCGTCTCGAAAGCATATCTTCTGGATTCAAACATGACGATAATCTACCACAACAAAGCACCAGCTACGGGTGCTGCTTCTTGCCCAGAGGCAGTCTCGGAACAAACAATATATCATCCCTCCGAATGTCCGAGCATCTCATCAGCCAACCTCCACAGGTTCAGCACGTCCGAGTTTCGAGACCTCATCGCAAAACGACTCTCTGGACTTGTGCAAATCCCAACAGTTACTTATGACGAGATGGGGCTAGTCGGAGAAGATCCACGATGGGAAGTGTTCTATGAGCTTCCCAAGTATTTCAAGAGGACTTTTCCTCGAGTGTAAGTACCCTGAAGCAATGCTACAAATTTGGAAGCTCATTCATTTGTTGCAGGTATCACGCGCTGGAGGTTCTCACTATCAATGAGCATGCTTTCCTCTACACCTGGACGGGATCTGATTCCTCGTTGAAGCCACTGGTGTTCATGGGACACACAGATGTGAGTTCTCCCTCTTGCGACTACGGCCACCTTCTCAAGACCCTCAGGTTGTTCCAGCATTAGAGTCAACATCAGGCCGATGGACCCATCCTCCCTTTTCCGGCCATTACGACGGCGAATACATCTGGGGTCGAGGTTCGGAAGACGATAAATCGCAAGTGATTGCCATTCTATCCACCATCGACTCGCTTCTGGCCGCCGGTTTCTATCCACATAGAACAGTCCTTTTCGCTGTTGGTTTCGATGAAGAAGGAGGTGCGCCGGGTGGGTATGGCGCGAGATGTTTAGCAGAACACTTGCTAGATGTATATGGTGAAGACGGCGTGGAACTGATCGTAAGTCGAAGGGATGAGACCATTGAGCTCATATTGACTGAAAAATAGCTTGATGAAGGGGAGCCCGGCATTGAGGAGCACTTCGGAACCGAGTTTGCGCTTCCTGCTACAGCTGAAAAGGGATACCTTGATGTGACCGTCACCGTTGACACTGCTGGAGGGCATTCGTCGATGCCACCAGATCACACTGCGAGTATGAACATCTCCTACGTCATCTCAGATATCAGACACTAACCAAAGCAGTCGGTTATCTTGCCCGAATAATCCAAGCCATCGAGGACAATCCATTTCCGTCCTGCTTAACTTCAATTAACCCGACTTCGAATTACCTGAAGAAATTGGCTCTCTATGCGAAGGACATCCCTCCTGTTCTGCGAAAAGCAATACTCGATTCAAACTCCGCAGACAAGGTATTGGAGTATATGAATAGCTCACCTGAGTTAAGAGCTTGAGTAAGAACTTCCACAGCTGTGGATGTAGTCGCAGGAGGAGAGAAAGGTGGGTGCTCCTGAGTACCTTTCAGCACTCCGAACTTAACTTGCATGACCAGCAAACGCCCTGCCAGAGACAGCCTACATCTTGGTGAACCATCGAATTGCAGTCGAAGAATCAGTCCAAACAGTGAGGGACTACTATGTACATCTCCTCTCACCTTTAGCCAAAAAATGGAACTTCGGAATACGAGGGTTTGGCCAGGAAGCGACTGGCTACCGCAGCGGTATCATCACACTTGCTGGTAAGGATGGCCTCGAGCCATCTCCAACGTCCGATACCCAGGACTCAAGATTCGATTGCTTGACAGGCACAATACGGGGTGTATTTGGGAAAGAGGTCATCGTTGCACCTCTTTTGTTGACTGGGAACACGGATACAAAGTTCTACTGGAAGTTGTCGTCGCAGATTTACCGTTGGGCACCGTGGCATGCTAGCTTGGATCCTAGAGGCTCGATGATGCATACGGTTGATGAGAGAATGCCTGTTGAGGGGATGTTAGAGATGGTGAGGTTTTACCATGAATTTATAAGGGTTGTCGATGAGAAAAGGAGGTAGAAAGGGTGGGGGGGAGGGGTCGGCGGAACGGTGTAGAGACATGCTGAACGGACGGGCTCTTGTGAAGCTTCACATCTCTGCCACATTATAACTGGTTAGAGGGTCCACTTCTGAGCTTGCTGATATTGTAGTATAAACTTGATACCGGCTTGAAAGACCTCGGAAAGAGAAGAGAGAGACCTCTTGCTCGGGTTTTCTTCGGCCGTAGCACTGTTTCGCGAGACCCACCTTCCATTTTAGGAAACGACCTTGTGGGCCCAAACTCGAAAGTCAACCTGGAATTTCTTCAACCTCGCGAGCATCATCAACACACTCACTTCGTTCTTCCCAGCCAACCTGTTTGTATTCCTGCAGATGTGTCGAATCGAAAAGACGATAATTATACTAATTCTTGAATTTGGCGGTCTGATCTAACCCTTATCTCCCTTGACATCTCCACCGCCACTTCCAGCACCCCCACCAGACCACCTCCCGCCATAGACAAAAGGGAAGCTCGCAGCAGAGCTTCCTGACACATTCATCTGCATAAGAAGGTTTATAAAATGCACATCCCAACACCATCATTCCTTTGGGAAGCCTCCGCCTTGTTCGACGACAACAACAGCCTTCTCCCTGACAACGAGAGACCCATCAATACCATGATACCCAAACCCACGACGAACAATCCACGTCACTGTGAAGCTATCGTCGGGATCCAATACGATATCGTCATCCGCCAGTTGAAACTGTTCTTGATCGAAAGGATCGCCAGGCTTTGGTTCGATATCCACGAACGTGCCTCGGAGTGATTGGAAGTATGACCAAAGCTTGATCAGGGCCTCTATCAAGTCATGTTTGGGGTGAGAGAACTTGCTGATGTTGTCGTAGCCTTTCGTCATCGGCTCGAGGAAAGCATCGAGTTTGCTTGTTATGAATCTTTTGTTTTCCAACATGGCGGTTTGAAACTCTGGCCGATGCCACGTTCTGAGTTCCACTTCCTGCAGTGCTTCCTTGCCTTGCTTTGGCCATCCTACGAGGATGTTAGTATGCCGCTGGTCAGAAATAATCATGGTTCAGAAGCTTACTCTCGTCCGCAAATCGCTGCACAGCCCACATCATTATTCTCATTGGCTTCATGTTTGGCAGCTCGTAGATGTCAACTTTGTTGAACAGGACGTCCATGACGAACCACCATATGAGCGTCGCATACACCTTATTGAAGGGAATCCTGTGATGTCGAGGATCGATTACCAGTGGCACATCTCCAGGAACGCCTAGCACTTCTCGGAGTGCAGCCGTGATAGGTGCGTGACTTCTTGCCAGGTTTTGCACATTCTCTGTGTCGTGCCATGTCTTTCCCAGGATGCTATTCGCACAAGGGTCAATTCTGTCCCAGGAGCCTAGCGGCGTTGGGCAGAAATTGTGAGATTTGTAGTCTTCGTCATCTTTCAGTCTTTCCACTATCTCCCAAGTGTCCCGGGCAAAATTGGAGATCGATTGGTCCAGATGCCGCATGAGAGTTGTCACCTGGGACTTGTCATAACCTCGAAGTGTTTCAAGTCTTGCAGGCTGGAATATTTCCACCTCCGTGTCTGCCCAAGCCAAAGCCTGCTGTGAGGTTTGTGGTTGGCTCGGAATAGGAGCCGCTGAAGAGGATGCCATAGGGTTCGGAGTCTCAGGAACCTCGGCAAGTTCAGCGGACGACTTTAAATCAGAGCCTTCACCACCTTCTCTGAGCCTTCTCATCGTGTCCAGAAAGATCGACTTTGCTCTAATTGCTCCTTTCACATAGCCACGACCAGGCGAACTTAAGCAGTCAGGGCATAGGAAAACCAGATCGTCGTGCGGTATGTCTCCCACCTGAGGGTAGAAGATCATGGATTTCGATTCAACCTCATCTTGTGTAGTCATTAGACACCATTCATGCCACCACTTCCCGCACTCGGGTGTTTGGCATGCTACCATAGATGTTTTGCGGCTTTCTATCCATAGAACTTTGTTATTCTTGCACAGGTCACATTTTTCTGTTCCTGCTTTCTCATACTTTGGTGGCAATATCGGGGCAGGACTGCTGTGCTTCGAAGGCAATTTGGTGTTCGTCGCTTTTCTCGACCTCTGTCTTCCCTTGGGGGTGTCATGGCGTTTATTTGACACCGTCGTAGAAGACAACGCACGATTCCCTACAATAACCTCACTACCACAGGATTAGATACAACAGCGGAGTGCAACAGGGATACGGACTCATCTGAATTTAGCTGCGACTCTTCAGTTCTTTGCCTCTTTCTGGCACCATTGACTCGGCCTGCTAGGTTGCAATCATGACCATTCACTCCGCAAGCTTCACACACACCAGAGCTGCCTCTTCCCAGAACACACTCTCGCCCATAAATGGTGCAATTGTCA
This sequence comes from Helotiales sp. F229, assembly GCA_002554605.1. Lineage (NCBI taxonomy): Eukaryota > Fungi > Ascomycota > Leotiomycetes > Helotiales > Helotiales sp. F229. The sequence continues at coordinate 5,080,842 of MXAW01000004.1, read as the reverse complement.
CACCTCTGAGCCCTGCCAGATCTGCTACGCGCTGACTTTGAAAGCATGGTGAGTCCTTGACAGGTCTGGCAACAATTTGAGAGTCTGCAGTCCTCGCAGTTGTCAATTTGATTGACTGAAAGAAGGATTTCCCCTCATGTCCCATGAGATGTGGGAGCCCAGTTTGACCCCTGGAATTGGGCTGTTTTTGTGGCAGGGATTTTCTCATCAACCAAACGGATGCATCCCCTTCCCGGAATTGTTGGTTTTGAATTGTGATAGCTCAGCCCCAGGCAGATGCAAGGCACATCACTTCTCCTGCGCTGCCTGGCCGATGGAAACCAGTTGCCCGCGCGGGTATTTCTACTACCTGGCGGGCATTTGCCTCATTGGGCTCCAGTACTGCTCCTGCTCTTTCTTCATACAATTGTCCTGGAATACTCCTAGACATCGAAGCATCACCTCTGGAATTGCTGGCACCTTTGCTGGTACCTTCATATTACAATGGCTCAAGGAGCACTTCTCACGGCTTTTGATCTTGGCACAGCTACAACGACCGCTCATTTCACCCGCGTGCGCGACATACACGATGGCACAGGCGCAATTCATCGCCAACCTCTCGGGAGTCGTCTCCCAATCGAAATGAAAAGTTGGCCTGGTGGAAACAAAGGCGATACGATCGGTAAAGCATGTCTGCCTACCGATTTGATTTACGACCGGGCCACTGGTACGCTTCTGTTTTGGGGCTTCGAAGCTCAACGATACCTCGATGACCCTGATCCAGAGTTCGGCCTGGACAGCGTGCTTGTAGTCCAGCACATCAAGTTGTTGCTCAACGATCCGGACAAAGCGAAATCCAACAGTGTCGCTACTGCCAGGTATCGAAGGCTCCGCGAGGAGATATTTCAAGTCCTAGGAAAGACTCCCTTCGATCTTTTTGGAGACTTTTTGGATGTTGTTATCCACGAAGTGGTCAAAACTGCCAAGAACTACTTCCCTACTTTCAGTCCTAGTCAAGTTGAGCTAGTTCTTGCGTTTCCATCTGGATGGTCAGATTCCATACACCGACAAGTTGCAGCGATAGGGGCAAATGGAATGAGCAACGCTCTTGCGGCAAACCAGCTCGAAGGTGCAGCTTTCGCCATCGAGAATGTCTATACCGTGTCGGAGACGCTATGCGGCATAAAAGAATGGCTCACAGCTACGATGGATGATGCTGAAGAATCGATCGACCTGCAGGAGTCAACGACAAACATTGATGATCTTAGTGTAGGTGAACGAGTCCCATGCTGTCCGCAAAGCTTGCTAACATCTCGTCAGGTGGGGGATGTTTTTATTGCCGCTGACATTGGAGGTGGCACTGGGTGCATGACAGTCTTGAAGTTGGTTTCAAAGAACCCACTACAGGTAGATCAGATTGGCCAAACACAATGTAAGAAATCTTCAGCACACAGGAGCTAACTGCACTAAACTAACGACGATCATAGCTCTAGAAGTTTCAGGCGAAGCTGTCGAGGCCGAATTCGAACGCATACTGCGACTCATATTCACAGCCGAGGATTACGATGGAAATTTCGAGCTGCAGGTTAAACGTATCTGCCGTTTGTTCAAGGAAGAGAAGAAAGACTGCAGCCCCCGGCTCGGAAACTCGACCTGGAGTATTGTGATTCCGGGGCTCCAACCTAACCCGGCCAAAGGATTTCACAAAGATCTGATGAAGATCGAACGGTGAGAGATAAAGTGTCTATGTCAGGGTTTCCATGCTAATTTTTTATCGTGCAGGAAACTACTTGACGGATGCTTCGATCCGGTTATCGACACCTTCAAAACGGCGACCAAAGCGTCTCTGAAGAAGACACCGGACATCAAGGTAATTGGCGCTCGTTAGACTTGTGTTGACGGAGCTGACAAACCGTTCTTGTTATCCAGGCTATTATTTTCCTTGGGCAATTTGGGGGCAATTCTGCATATTTCAGAAAGTGCATGGCAGATAGCTCTATTGCCACTGCCGTGAAGCTTCGACACAGTCAGACCGGCAAGATGGATGTCGTCAAGGGAGCCCTTGCAGAAAGGCTGCAGCTGAGAGAGAAGTTCCTCAGGAAATCAGAGACTGTCAAAAGCTACGGCACATTGGTAACGGTTCCATGGCTCGAGGTAGGGATCCATTGGTTCCCCAACGCTATTGCTGATGGCGCTGTTGAGTTTGAGGAGTATTCGGATGGGCCGTGTTTGAAAGTCATTGAGTGGGCCATTCCAAAGGTGGGTGATTAGCTGAGCATTGGATGATAATTGAAGTTGACACTCATAACATAGGGAACTGTTTTGGAAAATGAACGGTGCGACGTTGGTATAGACGACACTAGAAGTCACACTTGGCCGTCCAGCGAAAAGGACATTGGGTTTGAAGATATAATGATCGTCTCGGACGAGATTCCTCCCCTCGCTCCCCTCGGAGAGGATAGCAAATCACATACTCTCTGGACGAAGGCGCATGAGGATAATGATCTCGTCATTAATGGGGAAAGGCGTATGTTTAAGCTTCCTACCCCACATGATTCAGACAACTGCTTACATGCAGCCCAGTCGATGTCCAACAGATATCTTTCTCTTGGGATCTAAGTATGTCCGAGAAGCTCTCTCCAGCTGGAGACTTCTTGGGAGCCTACTCAGTCAAAGACTTGGAGTATCGATGTTTCAAGCCTCCAGGTCAGAAAACCGCTAAGGGGAGTAAGTATCTCAGAATACTGTACTACGATCTGGTGTGGGATATCACAGAAATGCAGGTCAAGACACATGTCAAGGCAATTTTTCCCAGAGCAAGAGGCCCACCTACAATGCAGCTTGCTAAACAGAAGCCGATTGCTGCGCGAGAAAAACGTGCCGGGGAGTCGAGGAGCATTGGCCTCGAGCGAGACATTATCATCACGGAACGTGTCGAGGACCTGCCATCAATTATGAGAGGCAATCACAATGGAGGTGATCACGATACAGACGATGTACCGGCTGTTCCAAATGATCTCCCTCCGAGACGCGGTAGAGAGCCTTCTCTAGATTTGGACGACTTTCTAGGTGGCCGCAGCCTGATAGAAGGTCTTGCCAGAGCCCACCCACATCAACGGATCGAAACCCCGAACCATGGCAGCCCTGCAGCACAACTCCGTAACAGAAGTCTAACTCGTTCAATGAATGAGGACAATATCTCGAGCAGTCAATGGAGAATGGCGCAGCGGTCTGGCTCCTCGATGTCGGGGACCCCGAGACAAGATGGTAGACGTCGCGAAGGTAAGTTCGCTTTCCAGTGACTTATTTCGTACCAAAAATGATCGCATTCCATCTTCCCCATATTTCCATTGCAGCCGGTTGACTCACGACGAAGACGAATGGATGTTGACGTATTATCAGGTTGCTACACCTGCAAGGACCGGAAGAAGAAATGCGACACCGATTACTCATTCGACAACCTAACTCAGACTACCACCTGCGCCGAGTGTCACCGTCAAGGCATCGAATGCCACATGAAGAAGCCGGACTGGGCAGATGACCTGGTCGTGGTCAAAATTAGAAAGGAGGAGAGAAGGAAGCGCATTCTGCTAGGAAAGAGGAAATTGAGGGATGTGGAAGGAGAGGCGAGCGGCAGTGCGATGAGGGGACGAAGTGGTGACAGAGAGAGAAGCACCGCTGTGAGAGGCGAGGGCAGTAATACGGGTCTGGGGAGAGGCAGTTCCTCAACCAGTGGCATGAATGGACAAGCCGTGCAGAGGCGAGTGCTGGGAGGGAGAAAGGCGATCAGAGGTGGCTTGAGCAGGAGATTCTGAAATATGACAGGTGAAAGCCCCCGGCGATGGTATTTCTAGTTTTGAACTTTCATATATGACGAGTCAACTTCATTATTCGCGGAGATTGCTGTTCCTCGGTTTATGAGCTGCTGGAAAAGTTTCTCCTAATAGGCGTTAGTTATAAACAGTCTTTACTGCGTTCAATCACCCCCGATCAATACATGGCTAGATCTTGAAGTTCAACTTTCCTTTCCCCCTCAACGATTGGAGTATTGCTGATAAGGTATGAGAAAATGAGGCAGGTGATTGAATCCTTGTTGAAAAGAGTAATAGAAGGGGAAATATGAAACGAGCCGTACTGGGTCTCCAGAGTGTTTTTAAAGGATTTGGATCTTGGTTGGAGCGGAGCCCAGTCATGAAGAAGAGCTGTCAGAGATTTGTCACAACTAGAGTCCAGAACTCAGAGTCATATATTTTTGAATAGAGGGCACCAATTTTTTTTTTTTTTACTGTTGCACTCAGTCGTGGCATCCGTTCCACAACATCTGTTCCTCTGCGCCCTGTAAGTAAAACACCAGATGCCATGACAAATTTGACATAATGAGCACGCCACAGTGCCTTCTGGGCTCATATACCCAATCAACAGCCGGCTTTGTCTGTACGCTCAGTCAGTCTTTCAAGGCTTGTAAATAGCACCAATATCAAAGCCAAGAATGTCAAGTGAAAGACCCCGCATGGCCGGAATCTTGCGAGCAGTTCGCTACATTTTCATCATGAAAGGAGAAAAGTAAATCACTGTCTATTTTCGTTCATGCATCTGGATACCTGGGACTCGGGAGCTTGAATCACTGAGTTGCATCAACGAGCCCATGAAAAGTACAAACGGGCACAGACTTCCTCTAATTCTATATCTTTTCTTCTTCATAAATAGCGAGCAAATACTTCAAGATTACCTACCTTACACAGCAAATCAAATACCAAGTCAAAAAACCATCGTAGCTAACGGAATACATTGAAGAACATCGTAGTCGATATCCAAGTCACAAGAAACACCCCAGGTCAAAATGCCTCAAGACCACAAGACCGGGGAATGGAAAAATAGTTCCGTATATATGGGCAAACCTTCTCAAAGGGAAGATAGCACCCATCAGTGTAATGGAGCTACTGGCCTCAGGCAGGGTTATGCTCTGGCTATAAGAAGAGTAAAGGAGGCCAAGCTAGGTTTAAAGAAGACAGATCGGTCAAATCAGTCAGTGATTGGAGGGTGAGGGAGAAACGTGAGGGTGTCAACATGGAAGGCTGGAAGAGTAAACGGGGGGCCGCCAATACCAGTGCTGCAAAAGGTGTGCCTGCCGTTACTGAGGGTTGTAATTGAGGATCCAGCGCAAAGGGTCAGGGTAAGGGGAAGAAGGGAGCCGATGAGTGTTGTTAAAGCGTGGTGTGATTGGGGGGGGGAGAAGTTTGAGAGCAGTGTTGACGTCGTTAATTTCTTAGATTTGAATGGCTTTCATCTTTACATTGTTCTGGAATATAAGTTACGTTGAGTTTTACAAAGTCTTCGCTCGCTGTTTTCAGCCACATTGTTAGGAATGCACTTTGAGCGGTACGCGTGTGTCTACAAGAATTGTATTGTGGTACTTGCAAAGGACTGTCACAAAGATAGATTTTCCTTGCAAAATCACTGGAGGACAACGGAAGGCTGGTAGGTTGCTTTGAAAGCTTTCTTTCCTGATAGTCTGTCTAATGTTCCAGAATACAGCCAGGATTTTTCATGTTGACTATTTTTTGAAGACACGAGTGGCTGTATAAGACCCTTGAATCTCACAGTATCGTGTATCTAGTGTCCTGAATTAGCTTTGTGACGTTGACAGACCAGGTTGGGATATGCTTACCTGGACAACGACTTCTTGTTGAACTCGTCAAATCAAAAACTGAACTTGAAGATCGAGATTGAACATAACAGTTCATGTGCTTTCATAGCAAGATGCTGCGTGGACAGAATCAGATCTGGTCACTTTTGATGATATCGATACCGAGCTCCTCGAAACGCCTCAAAGCCTCCACATGTGTATCCTCTCTCCTCCAACCCATACAATCCGGAACAGCATGAACATTGACAAGACCCCTCGCGACCGTGTCACAGATCGTAGCCAATACACAAGTCCCACTCGCAACGCCACAGAAATAAGCATCCTGCACACCCTTCTCCTCAAAAACCGCCTCCAATCCCTTATTCCTACCCCAGAACGCCGAGTATCCCTGCTTAACAACCACCTCATCACCCGGCTTTGCCAGCGCCAAGATCTCAGGATAGATATCCGAGCCCCAGGTATTGATCTCGCAGCACGGGGCGTGGTAGACATGCGTGGCAGCCTTGAGCCATTCGTTGGTACCGACTACTCCATCGCCTTTGGATTGTGCGGCCATGATGGCGGGTTCGGTGGAACGGTTGGCGTAGATGGCTTGGATGAAGATGATATGGCCGTTGGAGGCGCGGAAGCGGGGGATGAGGGATTTGAGGTTTGCGAGGAGAGCTGGGCGGATCGAGTCGGAGATTGGGAAGTTGCCTTGAGCGGAGATGAACTCGTTTTGGACGTCGATTATGATCAGTGCGCTGCTGGATGTGATGGCAGTGGGGGTTGATTGAGTTGGGAGAGACATCTTTTCTGGTGTCGCTGCTGGGAGATGGGAATCGATCTGCACTTCTTTGGACGGGGAGGGAGAGGTGTAGATCGAACCTTGGAGAGGGGTGTAGAGGGGTGGAACATGATTATTTAGCGAGGAAATAAGGCCATTGTTTTGTCGGTGTGAAGGTTTCCGCTCTGTGATGGATTAATCGAGGCCTGATTTGTGAACTAGGGCTTTGTTCGGAGATTGGATTTCTTTCTTTGGCCTTTGTGTTTTGTCTTGTGGATTCACTGACGGGTGGTGGTAGATTGAGGGAGACTTGTGGCTCGTCTGAGGGCTCAGACGAGATGTTAACCTTGTCGATTAGGTTTTGAAAGCATGCATTTAACCATGCCTCTATATACTATTTTTCTTTCTTAAACTTTGCAAAGCTGCATGTTAGTATTTCAGATGTTGACTTTTGGGGAAAGGTGCCAAGAAATTGAACTAAGCGAGAATGGAAAATAAACAACGCCTTGACGGCCATACGACTGGGTCTAGGCGTCATAAAATGCATGTATATTTTGACACGTTTAAAATCTAATCATAATACTTGAGCTGGAGTCTAGGTATTTGAGTTCTTTTCGTTTTAGTCGATTCAACTCATCTCCAAAACCAGGCCCATGGCGGCAAAGGAAATCTTAAGTTGTTAGATCTTCTCAATCTTTGCCACGTGGCAATGTTGCGAGCTTACCTCACGGTGTGAGTGTCTGTGTTAACTCAATCTTTGACATCATTTCTATTTATTGATAGGGAGTTTGCTTACGAGGACGTATTTCCTACCTGCTCTCGGGACAGCTGATCTATAAAATATAGTATCGATCAACCGCGCTGTTTACGGTGTAAATTACAGTGGTCATAGAAACTTCGGTTTTTGTCTCTCATGCGGGCGAAGACTCAAACTTATTTTTGCTGATCAAATTGTATTTACCACTAGCTGAATATCCTCAGATGATCAAGGAAAATTGCAGAGCTCCCGATGAGACACCCTCTTGCTATTCCCGGAAAGACACAAATGTCCACACACCCATACGTCAAAGAAACATATCAAATTCCCGATATTCCTGATTCAAGAGACACAGTCTGAAATCGAAATACAAAACCGGGTTTGCTGGAACTATACTCCATGGCAAAAAAATCAGCAGGCTGTCAATCGACCAACAAGATGAAGTGTTGAGCCAGAAGATATATTGTAGTCCTTCAGGGTTCGATCCACCTCAAGTTGTCTACCAGCATAGATTAAACGTTGTTGATCAACGGGAATGCCTTCCTTGTAGAGTACGACCTTCTTGACACTGGCGATTGAAGAATCAATGCTGGTGTTGACCGTAAAGGTTTTGCCGTCGAGGCCTTTGACGAAGATCTGAATGTGGCCATCGACCCAAACTGGGACAGGAGCAGTTGGTCTACTAGTTGGTCGCCCACCGATCGTCAGGACGAGGTGAACCACGCTTTCGTGTCCGATGCCGTGCTTTGACAGGAGGTCTTCGCCAACAGTCAAAGCTCTTCCAGCGAAGAAGAAATCTATCTGCTCTGGTCTCAAGTCTATCTCGTCGGAAACGCTACGCTTAAGCTCGTTGACCGTCACGCTGCTGGTGGTGGTAACCTTGACAACCTTACCAGTCAGGGACTTGGCATATATTGTAATGGCTGGCGGATCCTCGAATTCCTTCACAATTCGTTCGATCTTTCGCTCGAACGTATAAACGATTGGGAGGGTCGAGAAGTGGGCTTTGTAGATACCCTTCATGGTCGCGAGGCGCTTCTGGCGGACTTTGGTCTCTTGAGCTGCAAGGCTGGCGCCGGAAGGTCGATGATGGAGGGTGATTTTAAGAGCGGCTTGAAGGTTGGCGTAGAAACAGGTATGAAGGATGGCGGCGTGCCAAAGCTCATCCACTACTCGCACATTAGTACATGTTGGACCGAAATAGAAAAAGAAAAGGGAAGAGGAAGTCGAAGAGGGGGTGGAGGTGGAGGTGGATGTGGGTGTGGAAAGCATACTCAGAGGGGTGGGACTGATCTTGGTCGCATCTTTATCGGAGGTGAACACCTTGATAGCCAACAAGCGACGGTATTCCTCGATGATCTTCTCAGCGGAGATCACATACTTGGGGGCGAGACGATCGGCTGTGTCCTTAAGAGCAGCAGTGAAGGTTGGACTGAAGATGAAGGCGACGCCGACGGTGTTAGATGAGAGGAGGAAATTGTAGGTCTCGAGGACATCGCCAGGGATGTTGAGGCGCATTGTTGTGGCTTGAACTGCCATCGGAGGAATTTGGTTTGAGGTATTGGTAGGGTGGTTTGCCGTGGTGCTGTTGTTCGAGGTGCTTGAAGACGGAGGAGAGTCTTCAAGATGAAGATTGGAGGTGTTATGCTGAGTGGTCGAGACCCGAAGTTAAAGTTGACGTTGAAGAATTGAAGAGGAATAATTGTTAGGTTGTGTTTATGTCGCGTTCGGTTGAGGCATCGAGTTTCGCGCTACGCTGTTGAAGTGAATCTATTATTTTGCACCTCTTCCTGAAAAGTGAATTGCAAACTAGAATCTCGATGTTAAGAAGGCTGAATTCCTTCAGGAAGGTGAATCCCTACCGCAGGAAAATAAAGGTTCTTGTTTGCTAGCACTTAAGACTGTAGTCACTGTAGTGCAAGATACAAGTTAACCAAGCCCAATTTGACTTACCATGAGTACTGCATACCATCATCAGAGAAGGTTGATGTCACTATGTTCGATTGATGCCCTTTCATGCATCTAATTATCGTCTTGATTGGCTATTTGTGCAATTCAACAATGGAATTTACATTACGTCACATGATTTGAGTGTCACAATATGTCGGCTGTCCTGCCGTCCTTCTTAAAAGCCCAGGCTCATTTGTAAACTTCGTCGTAAAGGCTGGGAATTTTGCGGGATACCTACATGGGTAGAAGAGCTCGCTTCCTGAACTAAGCTTAGCTGCTTTCTGGTAGCTGTTCTATGCAACTTGCTGCATTTCAATATAGGCTTTGATTGATTTTGTATCTGGGCTCGCTGATCCTACCTATTTTGGCTTCAAGGTCCAGCCGGCTCTTGAGGTCTCATCAAGACATGACCTGGGCGGATTGGCTCTTGATGACACTGTGATAAATAATCTCTAAAAGGACTTTGTTCAAAGGATATTGGAACGTTGAATGTCGCCGCAAGCTTGTCTTGTTATTGCTTCAATACTAGTCTAACAATTGAGTTTTACATAACCGTTGAGTTGCGTACTCTAGCCGCTCCACATGTTCGCAGTCGTCGTTCGTAGCTTGGGCCTTGATGCTTGTTTGCTTTTTTCTGCTGCATGATAAGATTGCCGAAGCCTCATGAAAATACAAGGCATCACATAACAAGAAATTCCGAGGCATTCCGGATGGATGAATGAGTCTTTATTATATGTAATTTTTTGGAAACATAGGAAAATGAAGAGGGGTTGTTGAAAGAAGTGGAATATACGTATGGTTATGTCTTTGTGGTGTTGAAACAGGTTATTTTTCATTGACGTTGAAGCTTCAGAATTACCTAGCTTCCGCCACAGATATCGTCATTTGACAGACATCACCCGCTCTCGCCTATTTATCGCAGCTACACAGCTACACAGCTACACAGACCTCCAAGACCTCCCTCACCTCATTGACCACTTGAGCAGGCCCTGGGAAATCGCCTTACCTTACCTCACTTCGACTTCCTTTTCTTCCAACCTTCGCAGGTTGACCCTTTGTCGTCGCCGTTCCTTCTGCTGTCATCGGTGTCAAAGACCAGGACCACCCTTCCTCCCTCGCGTTCCAACCCTCAGCTTGGCAGACCCTGCGAATCCAAGCTTGCCAACACAGCAGAGCGCGACTCCGTCCAGACCAGCCCAATCAGTCGACCGCAGTTGCTTGCTTGCTTTTGCTGGCAGCAGCTGTCAGTCAATCGAGCTCCACTTTCGACCATGGCTTCGAAATCTATCATCGCCGGCCGGCAATCCTCATACCACGTTCCGAATGCGCGTCGACCGGCAGCCCAAGGTGTCGCGAAGGTGCTTCTGCTCGTACTAGCCCAGATTTCCCATGTGGCTGCTGCGCCTGTGAAGGAGTTCCTGGGATTGCTAAAGGAGGACGACGGACCGAAAGATGCGAAGGATGCGAGTCTGTGGCTGTATTTGACAGTCGCTGCAATATTGGTCTTGCTGGGTGGTGCGTTTGCAGGATTGACTATCGCGTGAGTTTATTTCTGTGGTTTGGTATTGGGCTTAGAGGAGAATTGGAAGCTGATTTCTGGATGATACAGATTGATGGGACAGGATGGTGTATATCTCCAGGTCATTGCTACGTCGGGCGAGGGAAAGGAACAGAGACACGCGCAGAAGGTCCTATATTTGTTGCAGAAGGGAAAACATTGGGTGCTGGTGACGTTGCTACTCAGCAATGTCATTGTCAACGAAACATTGCCCATTGTGCTGGATCGATCACTGGGAGGAGGATGGCCTGCGGTTCTCGGCAGTACGATTCTGATTGGTAGGTATGGAGGTGTTTCTGCGAAACCCTGCTAACAAAGTGCAGTTATTTTCGGAGAAGTAATTCCTCAATCCATCTGCGTACGATACGGTCTGTCGATTGGAGCGTACATGGCACCGCCTGTTCTATGGTTGATGTGGATTATGGCACCGATTGCTTGGCCGACTGCTAAGTTGCTCGACTATCTTCTGGGAGAAGACCACGGCACCGTATACAAGAAATCGGGTTTGAAGACTCTGGTCACTTTGCACAAGACTCTCGGTACAAGCCCTACGGAACGATTGAATCAGGACGAGGTTACAATTATCAGTGCTGTCCTGGATCTGAAGGAGAAGGCTGTTGGGGATATTATGACACCGATGGAGGACGTGTTCACCATGTCTGCGGATACCATTCTCGACGAATCGACCATGGATAACATACTGAGCGCTGGCTATTCTCGCATTCCCATCTACGAGCCAAGCAACAAGCTCAACTTTGTCGGTATGCTTCTTGTCAAGATTTTGATCACTTATGATCCGGAAGATTGCAAGAAGGTCAGCGAGTTTGCCCTAGCTACCCTACCAGAAACACGCCCCGAAACGAGCTGTCTCGACATCGTCAACTTTTTCCAAGAGGGGAAGTCGCACATGGTTATGGTTTCGGAATACCCTGGCGAGAACTTTGGCGCGATTGGTGTGGTGACACTGGAGGACGTCATTGAGGAGCTTATCGGAGAGTGAGTACAAACATCCCATAGGTAATACCTGTGACTAACGAGAATCAAGGGAAATTATCGACGAATCAGATGTGTATATTGACGTGCACAAAGCTATTCGACGTATGGCTCCAGCACCAAAAGCACGCGCTCAGAGAGGCAGTGTAGCCGAAAATCCGATTGTCCACATGCCGGAAGATCGCCTTATCGATTTTGCAGAAGAGCAGGAACCAACCGTGAAAAAGATTATAGCAGCAGAGAACACAAGTGAGGCGGCGACTACAAATTATGGAACGAGTCCGAAAACGACGTTTCTGCGAAGGAGCTCCAGTGGAATGGATGGGAACACGATTGCTGTCAGAGGCAATATGACCGAGATGCGTGAACATCTGAAACATCTTGGACCGTCGAATTTGGCGAGTCGACCTAAATCGACACGTTACAACACAGTAAAGATCAAATCTGCTCTAGGACCCCGATCAGAATCGCGGACAGACTCAAGTATCGTTCACGAACCGGTTACCGAGGAGCGATACCTTGATCACCCAGAACCTGCACCAGAGGGTGGAGAGGGTGAAGGTCTTTTGAAGTCTGCTGGTAGAGAAGCCAGTGATGGCGTCCATGCTTTGCAGCAAGGATACGGATCTTTTGGTCCTAATTCTCCCAGCAAGCTTTCTAACAGACAGTATGATGGAAAGAATGACGAGAATGAGCCACTCATCAGGCCTAGGTCTCGACCAGAGTCACCGACAAAACCAGTCACTAGAATAGACAGCCACGAGAGCCAGAAAAGTAGCGACACACTCACATCGCTCCACTCCGTCAACAGTGTGCATAAGAAGAAAGGACCGGCAAGAAGCGGCAGTATAACGGAGAACATAATCGAAGCCGGCGGTGTTCGAAAAGTGGTATTAGAGACGACCAGCTCAGGTGACGAGACAAGGTTTGGAGAGAGATCTGGGACAATGGAGCAGCGACAGAATGGTAACAATCAGAACACCTCTGTCGCCAAACCCAAATCCAAACCCAGTCACTCTCCAGCCCCCTCCAAGATTCTTTCTGATGTCTCTGATGCACAGGCTGGTTCTCCCGACGAAGATGCAACGAATGGAGCTGGAGTGACCGGTGAGCAAGTTAAGAAGAAGCGGAGAAGGACTCGTAAGAAGAAGGCGAAGGGTGGTGAGGAGGGATCGGCTGCTGGTGGTGGTGCTGAGGGTGGAAGCTAGGATGTGTATAGTATGTGGATGGAATTGGAGGGAGACTAAGTCGAGTCGTGCTTTTTGGCGACATTGCTTGCTGGGAATAAATAGTGCACGATTGCACGAATGGATGCATGGCTGGAATGGAACCTGGTGGACTGTATCATATGTTTTCTTGTAGGACTGGGTATACGATTTCCAGACGGGTGCTGCGTATGGCAGCCGTGGTACCAAGCAACAATGTGAAGCTGGTGCGCTTAAAAGTCGGTAGAACATAATGTACAATTGGTCTGGCTTTTTGAACTATTGAACTTGTTCCTGGATGTGCTTTGTGATCTGAATGACATGACGCTAAACGGTTTGGGTGATACTTCACGGCTGAGAACCGGTTCTTAACTGTGGCTAATACTACAAAAGGGAAAGAGTTGTCAAAATCATGCTGATTAGTTTACTGTCACATCCCTTGCAATATCAGTCTCTCTTCAACGGAAAGGATAAGGATTGGCTGGGACAAAGATACTTGTATTTGTAAACGAAACTGAAGCCCTGAGCTCTCGTTCCATCGTCATTGGACGAAGCTCAATGCACCCCTGTTCATGACCATGACGGGACGACATGGGGGGGCATCAACGACCAAAAATAATTCGGACCTCAAGCTCAACACCCCTCACTGGCGCTTTCCCTACACCACCTCACCACACTTAACCACACCATCTTCCCTCCCAAACCAAACATCCACCACTCCTTCCCAGAACAATGTATTGCATCGAATGCGGCCACCTCCTCCCCACGCACCGCACCACCAGCACCATCTGCAGTAAATGCAAAACCCCGCTCGCGACCTGGTGGGACGAAAGCTCGCAGACCTATCGCACGAATAGAGAGTCGATATTGCCTGATACATTGAATCCTTATACCTCCCACGGACACAACCATAATCACAATCTCAACGGCGGAGGCGGTGGCGGTGGTTCCCCTGGTGCGTACGGAATGAGCGGCCAAAGCGGCGCTACGGGTTATAGTGAGAGGATGGGGAGTTCAGCATCCGGTGGAGGGATGGGTGGGATGGGTATGGGGATAGGAATAGGGACCGGATACGGGGTGTCAGTGAAGGATCTTGAGCAGATGCGCGAGCGGAAGAATGCGCAGACGGAGGAGGAGAGGAATTTTAATGGCGCGCTTGTTACGCTGGAGTTGCATTTTGAGAGGCCGGGCCAGTATCTGCAGAAGGCGATGGTGGAGGTTAAGAAGATGGTTGCGAGGACGCTGGATTTGAGTTTGAATAAGGCGGAGGTTAGGTGAGTGCGAGGGGTGTTTCTCTTGTTTTCTTTTGGGGGTGGAAGGGAGAGGGATTTGGGAGGGAGATAGGCAAAGATAGAAAGAAGGAAAGGAAAGGAGTGTGTGAATATTGGGAAATGCTGGACTGGAGACTGAAGGAAACATTAAGAATGTCCTGCTAATACATAAATCCAGAGAAACCCTCGCCAAAAACGTCGATATCTGGATGCACCTCCAAAAGATCTTCAACACCGCAATTCCCTCCCTGGAAAAATGGTCCCTCAAAATCATCGATCCAACTGGTAGCAACGGCCACGATGTCTCCGAATCCGCCGAACTTATACTCAAGAACTACGACGCCCTACGCGAGGACCTGCATTACTTGAATAATCTGCTAGTCATCAGTCGGAATATGCTGGCGATTAAGGATACGGCGCAGGAGATTTGCGCGGCGGTTAAGTTTGATCGTGCCGTGCAGAAACTGGTGGTGTTGTGTGTGAATGTTACGAGTAAGGGGTATGATGGGGAGACGGTGGATGATACAAGGAGGGGCAAGTTGAATGAGATTACGGAGCTTTGTGAGTTTTACCCCATTCAGTTGCTGGCAGGATTTGGTTAATGATGAGATGCAGATAAAAAGTTGCTGGTTACGTGCTTGCAACATACGCACAATTGGACCATGGGTAATGATCGCTTCAAGATGTCATTTTGGTTCGAGATGCTGTTTGATGAGGAGTTGAAGAATGACGCTATCCATGAGCTTCCGCCTGATGATCTTAATGTTGAAAAGGTTCATCAGGAGGTTCGGAATTGGATTAGACGGCATAATAAGAAAGACCCTCTCGCGGCGAAGCTGCTTGAAAAGTACTCGGGCGATGTTAAAACCGGGTATACGCCTGGACCATTGCCGGAGCCAGAAGATGAAGATGTCCCAGCCGGGACCGAAGAATCGACGTCCCCGATCTGGAAGCCAGATCTGGAGGATAAATATGAGCAAGATCGCTTGTATGCGCGAGTATCCCATGAAATCGATATCTGGTGGAAACAAGTCCGAGATCGCAATTTCGATGGCTGGGTCGTACAGATGGAAACTGTAGAGATCGCTAAGGAGCGAGCCGCTGCTTGCAAGGAGAATGCCATGCATCGGTACATGCCGAGAGGACAGGAGGCAGATCACTATGAAGAAGAACAGTATGAGCACCAGCACGGCAATGGAAGTGTGCTTCCAGATGAGATCGATGATCGGTCTCTTCATGGAGAGGATGGGGAGGACGATGAAGATGAAGAGGACGACGATGATTCTTATGCTGAGGGTCCGCTTCGTGGTTTGCTCACCGAGATTCCGAATATTCTGGATACAAAACAGATCGAGGCTCTGCATATGACGGTCAAGGCTTGCATCGTCGATTCTATGGGTTCTGGACTCACTCCTGCTGGGGAGAATTTGCAGAAGACGAGATGTAAGATGTTCCTCGCGTTAGATTGTGGCAAGAACCTGTTGAGGGAGTTGTTGGTCTTCATTGCTGTGTGGGAGCAGACGGACCAGCAATTCATCTTCCAGATCACGGCACAGATTATTGAGTCGTTCCACCATAACGCCTTGCTGCCGTATGCGTGGAATTCTCTAAGGATCTTGAAGGATATTGTCTCGCCTGCCCAGACGGTACTGCTCCGGCTCATCAACTACATGTTCAGAGCTCGCAAGGATAGTCCTATCTATGACGATGTCAAAGACTACAATCGGGATGCGAAACTCATCCATTTCCTTTACGGATACTTCCGTACCCGCGTCGTCCCAGATTGCCTCGCTCTTATCTACGCGCAAGCACAGATTCGTCAACAGAAAAAACACCATAGCGATTTCCCCGTTGATCTCTGGGATATGGAACGCGCCAAAGACGGTCTATCCCAATACCTCGATTTCCTCTCCGTAATCGCCGAGATCCCCGAAATGCGCAACCTCCTCATAGAATGGGACACAGTCTACGAGCTCATTGCCCTCCTCAAAGCCCTCGAAGCCGGCGTCGCCCGCAAAGCCCTTGACGAGCGCCCTCTCCCCACGGCCGCCAACCTCCCACCACAACCACCCCTCCACGATACGCCCCACAAATTCCCCTGGTCAGGCATCAAGATCCAAATCCTCATCATCCTAACATCACTCATCGCACCGACCAATGCACGACGCAACGGTCCTGGAAACCCGACTGTCCAGAACCAGTTACTCAGTCATGAGGGCATCATGCCTTTGCTAAATTGTTGTGTTTATGATGGGTACAATGAGTATTTGAAGGAGAGGGCCACGCTTGCTATTAAGTTCCTCATGGAGGGGTGTAAAGAAGCACAGGATTTCGTGAAGGAACTTGTGCCGGTTAAGCAGGCACAGGTTCAAGCTCAGGCGGCAGCGAGGGCGCAGGCTGAGGCTAGGGCTGCTGCTGCCGCTGGAGGCGTGAGACAAGGTCAGATTCAGGGACAGGTTGGTACTGGGAGAGGAGCGGGAGGTGCAGGCCCGGGAGGTAAAGAGGAAATGCCACTGCCGAGCGGGGTTAAGGATATGGATACTAAGATTTTGGAGTTGGAGAATAATCTGAAGAGTGTGAGGGTGGGGAATGGTCAGGGTTCTGGGCCTGGTGCTGGGGCTTGAGGGGAGGGGAGAGGAAATGAGGGAAGAATGGGCTTTGACATGAAGAAGAGCTTGGAATGGATAAAGACGGGCAGATAATAAGATTCCGTGTTGGCTTGCTGGTGAGGTGGTTACTTTTTGAACGAAAAAATAAATCTTTGATACCCCGGATTATGGGTTTGGATTCGGAATCGGCATGGAGTTCCTAGGTGTCTTGGCGTGGTATGGAGACTTAGCATAGCATAGCATGGAATGGTGAAGCATTAGATAGATTAGGATTAGATATCGATACCTAACCAAAAATTCATACACACCGCTCATGTTAGTGGGAAAGAGGGAATAGGGTTGTTTTATTTGGAACCACACCCTTGATTCAATCACCAGCAATGACGTTCCCGAAGACCGGAATAGAATAAACATACCGGTCAGGTACTACCGGTATCCACGGCAACTTCGTACCATTTGTTGGGTTGAGACTTGAACTTCGGTGTGTTTTCGTTTGTTTTTGTCGGTGTGGGTGTTGAGGGGGGTTGTGGCTGTGTAGCTGAGTTAGCTGGTGAGATCTGAAGTGGTAAGAATATAGTTCGTTAGACTCGGCTCGACCCGCCGCGAAAGGCGCCGATCGGATTTATTTATTCCATATGAGATGGGGCCAGGGCTATGAAATCAATTAGTACTTTTTTTTAATTAATTAATTTTAATTTCAGTTTAAAAAATTAAAATTAATTAATCTAGTTCATAAATTAATTAAATTACTTCTTAATATATTAAAATTAAATTAAAAATACTAAATAAATTAATTATTACCCTAACATTTCTAACTTTCAAGCTTATAAGAGTATTAATAATAAAAACTAGGGGACTAATCAGAGATTAATAAGTGACAGCTTTAATATTTCTTAACTTTAATGTAATCTTATTAAAAGTAATATTATAATTAATATTATAACTATAATAATAAGTATAATAATAAGTATTTTTTAATTTTTAATACTCCGCAAACCCTCCGGGGGCCCTCCGGGGGCTCTGCGAGGCCTTTATATTAATAATACATATATTAACTTAAAAAAAGCTTATTTTTAAAACTATTAAACTATTAAACTTCATAAATAATTTTAATAAGTACTTTATTTATTAATATATTTAATACTTTAATAATTAGTTTATTTTATAGTTTATTGTCGAGTACCGTAGGGGAGGAGCTTTAGGAAGTGTGAAAGTTTTGAATTGTAAAGGAGTGTAATAGAGCTTCCCTTAAGAGGGAGCTCCAAAAATCTAGTTACATAAGTAGTCTTAATTGGCTATAACGTTATTAAGGTGTCGGTGCAGTACCGGTGGATCACGCAAAGATATATTGAAGCAAAAGGGTTAATATAGTCTTCAATAAAATGGGTAATAAAATCTGTATATTCCTAAAAAAAAAGGAAAAATCCTCTATTATATATTCCTCCAAATGACCCCTATAATAAGTCTGTTATAGCTTTAATTACCCCCTAAAATTGTTAGATTCATTACTTTTAATAGCCAAGGCATAACCTTTAAAGATTATTATAGTATTATTTAAGTGGCGTTTCTTATATAATATAATGAGATTATATAATCTTTATAAACTAATATTGGCAATACTTTTTTTGGAAAAATAAATCAGAATTTTAATATAATAAAAAAAACAAGGGTAATATAGATTTTAATAAGTTAAAAAAATGTTTTATAAAGATAATATGTTAAAGAGCATAATAATACGCAATATACAAAGTAAAAAGAGCCAAAATAATAATAATATAAGAGATGTAATATTAAAATCATTGGAAAGAAAGACCAAGAAATACTGAGAAATAGAATAACGTAATAATTTGTAATATAGGCTTAAAAGAGGTTCGAAATTCATTTATAATAGCTTCGTATTAATTATGTTAAGGGAGTATTAATCTAAGGCCGGAAATTGATAATATATAGGTTAAGCGAGGTTTATTAATAACCTAAGCCAAGGCTATAGATCTTCCTATTATCCCCTTATTTTATATATATATCCTAATTTTTTTTTAAAAATTCACTTTTTTTTTCTTAACAATAATAAATTACCGTTAATATACCAAAATCTATTAATCTTATACTAAAGCTAACATAATCTTAAAAACTTTTTAATTAATAATTTTAATTCATTAATAATAAATCAATTATTCTTTAAATTAATATTCGGATTTATTTCGGGGCTATTTTAATCTTATATCCTAATACTAATAATAACATAATATTAATTCCGGTACTATAAAAACAACACAAAACAAAAGAACTAAGTAGAACTGAGCTCCAAATGCTAAGCTTGAGGCAAAGCACAAAAGTCAAATTCAAAAATAAAAAAGTTTTTATTCTTCTAAATTATAGAAATACTAAAAGCTCTTATACTAATTGCATAAATTATAATTTAAGGTTTTTTACCTAAGGCTCTAATATTATGAAAAGGTTAAAATAAAGCCTATTACACCTATCCCCACTAACAAAAAGTAATCAACCCAAACCACTTATAAATAAACTAATTAAGACTATCTAAAAAAAGGGAAATATCATAAAAATATTTCTTCATAAAAAAAAAAAAAATGTTTAACACCACTAATGCTTCGCTATAAAAGAAAATTATCTAAATATCAAAAAAAAACTAAAAAAAATAAAACTCCCCAACCCATTAATTATTAACTGCCTATAATCCAAAATCACAACTTATTATTTAGCCTTTTTAACGCCTTAGCCCTTACAATTATTCCCTTCTTTGCGGCTTTTCATTTCTTCATTGTTTTTACTAATGATTTATATTTAGTTTTCAAATCTTTTATAATAGATTAATTAAAGTTTTATTTAAAACAAATAAATTTAATAATTTGGCAATCGCTAAATAATCAAGTTCCGTTAAATAAAAGTAATTCTAAGGAAATAATAATTAAAATCTCGGCTAAAATAATAAAAGTTATAAAAACAAGAAAAACAATTTATTATAAACTATTAAATATAAAAGTTCGTTTAATGTTAATACAAATCTTTATTAATAACTATAGCTCTTAATCAAGTTCAAATAAAAGAATATCCTTGGGCAATAAAAAAGTACTATCTTATACTAAATAGCTCATAATAGTCTTTCTAAAAATTTAAGGTTAAACTAATAAGTCAAATATAACAAAACTTTAACTTCTAATATCCTCTTACTACTCCAAAAATCTTATTCGGCTTATTCTACCATGCCTTTTTCAACTTAACACACTATTTCAACTAATAAAGGCATCTTATCAAAATTACTAGCAATAAAATAAATCGCAGATTTTAAAACATCATTAAATACCACACCCTAAGGTTTCAAAATAAAAGATATTAGTAATTCAAAATCAAAAGTCATTATAATGTTTATATTTAAAACCTAATTAAGTTTGTTTATACGTATTATTCCAAAACTTTCAACTTAACTTATAATTTAAATAATTCATAAAACGGGATTAAAAGTAAAAATGTCCTCATATTCCTCTAATGTCTCGTCATCTATAAAATCCTTCAATTTAATATTATACCTGCTCTTTCTAACCTCTTCCTCTAATGTCAACTTATTAATAATATCATCTACAAAAACAAACCCACTAAATAATCCTAATTTAAAATAAGATTTCTCTTCATAAAATTCTTTTTCTAATTTTTGAACTAACTATTAAACCTTAATTATTACCATAAATTATTTAATATAATACGATTCTAAATAAACTACAAATACCTTATCATCTAACTATAAAAGATCTCAAACTTCCACGCAAACCAATAAATCAAACCAAAATTTCCATCCTACCAAAGCTTCTAATAAAAGGCCAAGGCCAATAATAGTTATTACTATAATAAACGAGGCATATATATATTTCTTATTCCCTTATCTACTAATAAATAGTTTTTACAATTTACTCACAACTACTATAAAATCATCAATTTTAACTCCATTTTCCAGGATTTCCCCATTTAAAACTAACATATAATTATTTAATAAAATCAAAAATCTAATATTAAAATACTCTATATTATTATAAACACAAAAAACAAAACCTTAATATATTAAAAAAAATAAAAAAATTTCATTAAGTCCAAAGATTTTATAATAACTTTTTTATTACCCAAAGCTAAAAAATATTTTAAAAAGGTTCCTTTTTTACTAATTAAAAATAAAATAAATTTTTAATTAAGTTTCTTATTAATAATAAAACCAAAATAATCATAAAAACTTTCAATCTCATAATAACAGCTAATAATTAAGGAACTACTAAGGAGGATATAATAATTAAAAGCTTAGTATAAAAAGATTAAAAGCACTATTAATCCCGGATTATAAGTCGCAATAGCTCAAATATAATCATCAATATCGGCTTTAATAAAAACAACGCTTTACACTCTATTAAAAGACAGCAAAATAAAAAAATCCGAATAACAAATAATTTAAACATTAATAATATCCATAACAAAAATAATAATAAAATAAAGGCCATAGTTTATTCGAAGGCATTACTAAATTATATTATAAATTATATTATACAAAAACACAATAAATCTTTTGACCTTACATTAATTTTTTTAATAATAAAAGCAATATATCACTAATTTCGCAATTACAATCTTTCCTAAATAAAGCTTCTTTACTTTTTTCTTATAAATGTATCTTAAACCAAATATATTAAAAACATAAATAATACCTTTGTTTTTGAGCTTTTTAAAAAAAATATTAAAAAATATTCTTAAAAAAATCAATAAACTATCTAAGATTAATAATAATTATAACAATTTTTAAGGTTAAACAAAACTTCAAATACCTAAGCCAAACTTTGGATTTAATGTCCTTAACATTTTTAAAAGCTTTAAAAATTAACGTATAATTTAGGTTTAATCGTAATTATTTAATATCGTCCTTATTAATTATAACAAAATCAAAGTTTTTTTTTTAAAAAAAACCTCTCCCTTCACACCCTTTTCAACCATTTTATAATAATTAGCAAATTTCTTAAAATAAAACAAACAAATATAGTTTTCTTTATTTCTTAATAAATCTAATTTTTATAATAAAATTTAATTAAAAAACTAAGATCTATTTCAAATTTATCTCTATACTCCAACATATATATAACAATAATTGGCAATCAATAATCACAATTACTTAATTCAATAATGGCCTCATAATCACTTCACCGGACTTTAAATAAGGCATCTATAACTAATAATCCCGGATTAGTAATAACCTTACCTTTCTGTCGCACAGGAATCTGGTCACGTGGAGCCCTTATTTAGTAAGGTGGTTATATAAGCAGTTACGCACTTCCAGGTGTGGATTCACTTTTGGAGGTGTTGTTTCTGTACAACACTTTCACTTTAACAAAATCAAAATACTAAAAAATAAACAAAGCCTTAAAATTATTCTTAAAAAAATAATGAATTTAGAAAACTTATTCACTAATTCGCTCAAATATCATAATTTACATCTCAAAAAATTCAAACGCTTCTTAAATAGCTTCATTCTCTATTTAAATTTATTTTCCTACCTAAAATACAATTTTTTTATATATATAAATAGAACATTTTCGAGAAAAACTTTATTATCCAAACTGCTTTTTAAATTCTAAGATTATTTTTTAATAATCCTTTGTATAAAAAACCATTAATCTATACTACAAATTCTTTATTTTCATCTAACATAAAATTAAAATTAGCCAATAGCAAAAAATCTAATAAACTCAATTATCTTTATGTTAAATTTTCCATACTTAAATCAATGGCTTTTATAAAAATAAAAATAAAATAAAAACTTAACTACTAATCCCAATTCACAAATCGCAAAAGCCTTTTTTAAAATACCCACTACTACAAAATTGTCGGTGCAGTACCGGTGGATTACGCAAAGATATATTGAAGCAAAGGGGTTAATATAGTCTTCAGTAAAGTGGGTGGTAAAATCTGTGTATTTTTAAGAGAATAGGAGAGATCCTTTACTATATATTCCTCCGAATGACCCCTATAACAGGTCCGTTACAGTTCCGACTACCCCTTAGAATTGTCAGATTTATTACTTTTAGTAGCTAAGGTATAATCCCTAAAAACTATTATAGTATTATTTAAGTAGCGTTCCTTGTATAATATAGAGAGATTATATAACTTTTGTGGACTAACACCGGTAATACTTTTTTTAAAAAGACAGATCGGAATTCTAATATAATAAAAAGAAAGTAGGGGTAATATAGACTTTAATAAACCAAAAAGAAACGTTTTGTAAAGACAGTACATTGAAGAGTATAATAGTACGTAATGTATAAAGTAAAAAAGAGCCAAAATAATAATAACATAAGAGATATAATATTAAAATCATCAGAAAGAAAGACTAAGAGATATTAAAAAACAAAATAATATAATAACTCGTAATAAAGGCCCGAAAGAGGTCCGAAATCTATTTGTAATGGCTTTATATTAATTATATTAAGGGAATTGTTAATTTAGGGCCGGAAATCAACAATATATAAGTTAAATAAAGTCTATTAATAACTTAAGCGAAGGCTATAGACCTTTTTATTGTCCTCTTATTTTATATATATTCTAAGGGTTCCCCAGAAATTCACTTTTCTTTCTTTAATAACAATAAATTACCATTAATATACCAAAATCTATTGATTTTGTATTAAAATTGACATAATCTTAAAAACCTTTTAATTAATAATTTTAATTTATTAATAATAAGTTAATTATCCCCTAAATTGGTATTCAGATTTGTTTTAGGGTTGTTTTGGTATTATATTTTAATATTAATGATGATGTAGTACTAATTCCGGTGCTATTTAGTGCCTTCGCAGTTGTCCACTGTGAATGTTTTATTTAATACGTCCGCGCTTAGGCGCGTAGTTTGGAGTACTTTTGTGTTTTTAATAATTTTAAGTTAAAGAAGTACAGCTATTATATTAAACAAAAGGAAAAATACCGCCTTGTAAATAAATCCTTTAAGGACTACCTGTGATCTTGGCCCATAAGTTACTCATAGATTTCAAAGGGGATCCGAATATATTTTGTATTTAATATAAATATAATTCCCTTGGTTTATCGATACTAAGTTTGATACTTTGGTTTATACGGCTAATGCTGTATCGTTTGTTTTTGTGGACCTTTTTATTGTTATAGAATTAATTGCCGTTATATTATTAATTGTTTTGGCGGAGGCACTAAAGACAAAAGACTAGTTAGTGTTTGCCTTATTAAAAGAGACTTGGGCCCTTTGGGTCAAATTAGGTTAGTTTACTAATACTTAGCTAATATATAACCCTTTTTAATATAATGTCTGATTTTAGTTAATAATCGGTTCGTATATAAGACTTAGGCATTTAAATTAAAAATATAATAATGGCTTTAGGCTATATTGACAAGATAATATCTGGCATTTATGCTTAGGCCAAAAAGGCTTAAAACAAACATAAGGCTTTTATTAAAATAAGACCTAATAATAAGTGTCTTTATCGCGGTACACTAAAAAAAAAGAGAGGGTTTAAAGCTATTTACGGACGGCTTATATAGTATAAGCGATAAATAGGCCCTGTTTCGGATTGGCTTTATAATAAGTTTTTTGTAGTAATACTTTCCTCAAACCCTTATATAAGAGTAGTGTCGTACAGAATAGGGGTTTGTCGGCTGGTAGCACCAATAGAGCTTTAATAATGCTGCAGCCAATCAAGACTGCTTATGTAATTAGATCTTTGGAGCTCCCTTTTAAGGGGAGCTTTATTATACTCCTTTATAATTTAAGACTTTCACATTTCCTGAAGCTTCTCCCTTATGATGCTTGATAATTAAGAGTCATAGCCTTATTTTATAAGTTATTAAAATACGATTATTGTAGGTTGAGAGAAGCAAGGGTAAGTGTTAAAGGATATTTACCGCTATTTGAAATTTTTTTTAAAAGCATATATTCTCCTCTTTTTTAATTTAATAATATTTCTTTAAATTTTTCAAATGTTTAATAATAATAAAATATTTTCTTAAAACATATTAATCAATAAGGACAATGCTTTATTAAGCGATTGTTGCCAATGGTTGCAGTGGTAGACGAGATTTTAATATTATGCCTAATTTAGGGGCATTATTGATTTTGTTAATTTAAATGAATATAATGCTTTAAATTTTCTTAAATCTTAATCAGCAGCTCTT
This sequence comes from Helotiales sp. F229, assembly GCA_002554605.1. Taxonomy (NCBI): domain Eukaryota; kingdom Fungi; phylum Ascomycota; class Leotiomycetes; order Helotiales; species Helotiales sp. F229. The sequence goes on along the minus strand of MXAW01000004.1, from coordinate 5,055,920 downwards.
AATATTAACAAATACATATAAATTAAAACAAATCATTGATTTGCAAAATGAATGGCATTAATAAGCAATAGCAAGCGGAAGATGTATTATAAGTAGGAAATTGCTAATAAAAATGAGAAAAGGATTTTTATGAAGCTTTTATAAGCTATTAAATTATAAAAAGCAATCTTTAGCAATATTAAGGAAATTTGGGAAGCTTGCATAAAAGAATTCCAAAATAACTTTGCTTAATAAACGCTTTTTAGCATAAGATATTAACATTTATTTAATTAAATTAATAATATTATTAATGTGTTAATCTTAACAAATGCTATTAATGATAATAAGTCAAAAAACCTTATTAAACTTCAAGCATTAATTAAGTTAATTAAGCGAAAGCTCGCTCTTTCAAACGCTTTTATATTATTATTTATTATTTTAAATTATCAAAAAGCTTTAATAAATGCTTTTGAAAAAAAAGGGAAAATGAAAGCTTGCATTTAGCATAAAAAATAGCAAAAAAGATATTGTTTAGCTAAAGCATATAATATTTCAAAAGTTTAAAGCATTTTAAGTATTTAAGATTTCCTTTTTGCAGCTTTAATTTATGCTAAGATATAAGCCGTTTAAGCTTTAGCTAATATTATTAAAAATGATATTTTAAAAAAGAAATATTATATAATGCTTAAAAAATATGATTTAGCTTTTAAAGCTAATTTAAAAAAGCATTTTAAAAATGGTTTAAAAAATAAAAAAATAGCAAATAAATTATATGCTTTTTTTAAAAAGCATTTAAAAACTTTTAATAGCTTTAAAGCTATTTTTAATGCCAAAAGCTTAAGCATTTATAGCAAACAAGGCTTATTCAATCAATCTTATTTTAAATAATTAAAAAAAAGCAATTGCTTTTGCAATTTTAAGAATAATTATTTTCAAGCATTTATTAAATGCTAAAGATTATAATACGCTTATAATAGCAGTTATGCAAATAAATTAAGAAATTGCTTTAGCGATAATAAGATTAAAGAAATTTGCAAAAAACTTAAAAAAGCAAAGTACGCCAAATTATAAAAGGAAATTATTAAAAAAGGTTAAAAGATTTTTCCTATTAATTAAATCATTAAAAGCATTGCTTTAAATAAAAAGAAAAAGGAAAAGCTATTATTATTAATAAACAAAAGCAAATACTTTGGAAATATTAATGCTGCTATTATTAATTTAAAGCTATTTGATGTTAATAAAGCAATGGGAATATATGCCATAAATTTTATTGGCAATCCATATGCATTTTTAAATAATATATTTATAAATAATTGCAATGCTCAGCATTTTGTTAATAATAAAAAAAAGCTTATTTTAAGCACTTTTCTAAAGTTTAAAAACAATAATTATGTGGAGGCAGGTATATAATGCTTTTTAATTATTAATTAAGGCCAGCGACTTTTTAAAAATGTGTTAAAAAGCAAAAATGGTTTAAATACATAAAACCTGATTTTAAGCAATATTGCAATTGTGATTGGTTTTAATATTAATATTATTTTTAAGGCGCTTTTATTAAATATTAGGATTTGGTATTTAAAAAAAGATATCATATTAAAGTATAGGGAAATTTGAAATAGCGTAATGCTTTGAAAATTAAAGCGGAAATATAATTTTACCTTTTTTAAATATAAGCCTTTTAATTATTTTTATTGCCCTTATAATCTAATAATAATAAAGCGCCTTTTAATTATAATATATTTAACTTTTTATTATAGCTTAAAATAAGGTTTTTAATTAAATAAAAAGCCATTGCAAGCTTACTATGTAATATCAAAAATATGGCACCTAAAAATGGGCCATTTTAAAGAAAAAGCATTTTAAGCGCTGTTTTATATAAGAAAAGAAGTAAAATTTAATAGTGTTTTTAAAATCGAATGCAAAGATTATATTATAATATACGCCGGAAATATTATTTTAAAAAGGGAATTTAAAAATAAAGCAATTAAACCATTTTTTAAAATTCTTTAAAACTTATTTGATTTCCTTTTAAGCTATAATAAAATGCAATAATTATTAATAATCAAAAACAAATATAATAGAAAGTTATTTAGCTAGATTTTAATAAGCAAATTGCCAAATCATATTATGCTAATATTATAAAACTTTGAGCATTAAATAAAATATTAATATAAATTATTCATTTATATTATTAGGCTTAATAATAACACTTCCATTATTGCAATTTTTAAAATAATATGCTATTAAGACTGAACAATAAAAAAAGGGATTAAAGTGAAAAACCTTTTAGCATATATTAAAAAATTAATTGGCAATTTAAAGCGCGCAAAATAAAAAATTATTATTAAATTTATTAAAATACGCGTTTAAGCAAAATTCCTAAAAAAATTATATTTAAAAATATGTAATACAGCGGTTTACTTATATAATAAGGCATTACTTGCATAATAAAAAATAAAAAACCTAAATTAAGTGCTTTAGGAATAATTTTGGGGCTATTTTTAATAATATAATTTATTAATTGTGAAAAGGCTATTAATTAATTTAAAATTAGATTAAAGCAGGGAATATGCGTATAAAGCGCGTGCTTATTTAATAAAAAATAATAAAAAAGCCAAAAAAAACAAAAAAGGCTTTAAAGTTGATCTTAGGGAATATTTAGATTATTTGATTAATTATATTGCTTTTAATATATACAAAATTTAAGTGCCCCAATTATGCCATATTATTATAATATGCAATGTTTGTTTTGATAAAATAAAATTTTATTTTTTAAAAAAAAAGAAATTAATTAGCCAAATCGCTTTTGTTTTAAAAAAGCTTATTATTATAATAAAAAAAAACAATGTTTCCCTAAATATAAGGCTTAATATAAGTAATATTATAAAAAATATTGCGAAGGAATAAATAGCTAAGCTAAATGCTATTATTAAAATGCATATTGAAGAATTAATGGACATAAAAATTATTATATTAAAAGTGCTTCCCCCGCTTATAAAAATGCTTTCCTTAGCAATCAAATCACTTGCAATAATATTAATGAACTTTAATTTTTTTAAATTATTAATAAGCTTAAGGATAATGGAAAATAAAATGGGAATAGTTTTTTATAAAAGCTGGGAAATATAAAACAATGAAATGATTTCTTATAAAAGCCAAAAAGGGGAAAGCAATAATATAATCCCTTATAAAAATCAAAACTTGGGAATAAATAAAATGGTTTTTTATAAAAACAGCATTAAGAATAATAATAAAATTCTAATTTTTTATAAAAGGTTAAGTTTAGGCGTTTTAAAATTTGCTAAAAATCAAATAATTAAAAATTAGCTTAAAAAAACATTTTATATAATAAAAATATAAATTTAGGTATTAAAAAGGCGCATTAAACATATTTTTAAATCATAATATTAAATTAAAAGCTATAAGACCTTAAGCAGCAGGTTCCTAAATTATTAAAAGCTTTGCTTATAGCAATTAGAATGAACAACGATTTTTAAATATTGGCTAAAGCAAGCCGATAATAGCAACAAAAATAAAAACATGACCGAATTTACGCAATATAAGAAATATAAAAAAAATACAATAGATTTGCAATTTGGGGTTATTATTTCATAATAATGGTTTCATAACAAAATAGCCACTTGCGCATAATGAAATTTGCTAGCATATTTTATAAAGCTATTTTAATGCAAGCAAATAGCAAAAACATAATTACATTGCATGCGGTAATAGCAATAGCTATTTTAAATATTAAAATGAAAGCAAACCTTATAATCATTTCTAATTTATATAACCCATATTAAGGGAAGCTTTTAAAGGCTCCAAAGAATTGGAATAAGCTAAATAGCCATGCCTAAGGCAAACATTTTAGGAAAAACGCCAAAAGGGAGATTGCTAATTTAAAAGCTTAATATTGCTAAAGAGTAATTTTTAAGGAAAATGCCATTATATAGCCCATTTCATTAAAATAGGTTTTTATATATAAAATTAATTTAGCAAGCAAATTAACTTGCTGCCGCTTTTGCATTATAATATAAGAAAATATGCAAAACGATTTAATAATCTTTTTAATATATGCCACAACATTTGCAATATGCTTTTTTAAAATGATAATAGCGCTTATAGCATAATTTAATTTAAAAATAAAGCAATTTAATATAATTAATATATTTGTTAATGCTAAATATAATAAAAGGAGCGCCTTAATATTATATTATTTTTTAAATAGCTGGAAAAGACCTGGAATGGTAATAGAAATTAATTAAGCATTATATGGCCTAAGAAATTCCCTTACGCTGTAATATGGCAATTTTGCTATAATACTAAATAAATTAAACCTTAATCCCTTAGCAAAAAAGCCGTATATCTTCACAAACTCCAATAAAATAGTTTTTGTGGCGTTTTATATTAATAATATTCAAGTTTTGTATTATGCCTTAAATAATGATAAAGGATAAGAAATTATTAAAAGGTTGCACTCAGCTTATAAACTTATTATATTAAGAAATATGAAATAGTTTTTGGGGATGCGTGTAATTAAAGATCAATCCGCAAAGATAGTATTTTTAATGCATAACATTTATATAAAAAAAATGGCTTAAAAATTTAATATAATAAATAAGAAGTGCCTAAGCATGCTTTTGCTAAATTATGATTTAATTAAAAATTTCGAAATTGCTATATTAAAGCAGATTAAAAAGTATTAAAAAAAGGTTAAATTAATTTTATATATAGCTATTATGCTAAGGCCAAATATCGCATTTGCAGCTTTTTAGCTATTATATTTTTTAATAAACTTAAGCGCTTAGCATGCAAAAGCAATTAAATGGATTATTAAATATTTGTTTAAATCACGCTTTTTGGCAATAGTTTATTAATGCAAAAATTGGGAAATACATTTATTAATAGCCTTAAACGCCTTATTCGCAAATAATAAAAAATTAGAATGCTTTTTCTAAGATTTTATTATAATATTATTTAAAAATGCAATTATTTAAAAAGCCTTAAGGCAAAACATTATAACCACTTTAATAATAAAAGCAAAATTATTAAAGGTAGCAAGAATAGCAAAAAAGATGATAGCGCTTTAGCGCTTTTTTAAGGAATTAATACTTAATGTGGAAATTTTGTGAAACATATTTTATAATAATAAATAAATAATTCAGCTAATAATTAAAAAAAATTAATGCATTTTAATAAAGCTAAAACACATTAATATACAAAATATGTGATTATAATAAAAGCATAAAAGGGAAAGCTTTTAAGTAATATATTTCCTTATTAATAATATGCCAGCAAATGGCTTAATAAAAAACTTGCCCCAATAAAAGTTTAAGGTATTTATAGCTTTTTTAAACCTTTAAAATGCTTAAGCCATTATTGAAGAGCTTATTTGAGCTAATGCCAAAGCATATTTATATTTATATTTAATATATTTCATATATCAATTTAAATTAATATTGCAAAAAGATGATAAGCATAGAAGAGAATTGTATAAATTCCAAAAACCCGATTTTAAGCTATTATTTTAAGATTGCAAAACTGCTTTAATATACTTGCAATATTATAATAATATAAGGGAAATATTCCTAAGCTGCAACTTCGGGGTTGCAAAGCTATTTTATTATTGGGGTAATATTTTTAAGCTGCAATTTACAAATTGCAAAGCCACTTTTATTTATAAAAATAAAAATAAAAGGTTTATTAATTGCCAAATGGCGCTAGCTAGAATATCAATTTCCGCTAAAGCAAAAGCGCAAGCGGCAATATGCGTTATAATAATAGCAATCAAAGATTTATTAATATTAATAATAGCAGCTATATTATTACCATCACCTACCCCAGCATCAAAAATAGGGCAGGGGGGGGCATGGCGGTTTTTTAGCAAAAAAAGGCTATAATATATTAAATATTATTTTAAATTAATAAAAATAATATTTACAAAGCAACAAACTAAAAGCAAATTTTTTTTTCTCTTATTCTTATTTTTAGCTTTCTTAATCTCCTTCTCCTTTAAAGCAGCTTTAATAGCAGCTTAATGGGTGATAAGGGCCTATGGCCAATCAGCAAAAGCTTTATATATTGCTTTCACATAATATTTAATATTATATAAAATAATATATATATGCAAAAGCTCTTTAATATTAATTTTGCCATTAGGTAAGCAGCAAAAAGGGCGGCAGCAGCCTGGGGCACGGCAGCGCAACTAGCTTTATTATTTTTATAATAATAAAAATATTATATTAATAATGCCTTATTGCAATAAAGGTCGCCCAACGCATTACGCATGCTATTGCAAATGCAATAAAAGCATAGCATAACATAAGCTTCCCTAGCTATAGCGCAATGCCAAAAGATTAATGAAGGCGGGAAAAGCAAGCAAAAGGGAGGGGTAGCAACTTAAAAGGCGCTAGCCAATTATATTATGCATATTAACATATTGATTTTAAACTTTTAAACATTTGAAACTTATTCTTTTTTTTAATGCTTTAAGAGCAACAGCAAAAGCGCGTTTCTTAATATAAGCCATTTTTGATAATATAATTGCTAAGAAATACAAATTTTTGGCACAAAAGCTTTAATATAATTTTACTTGCTTAATTCCATTGCCTTAGCAACAACGCTTTTATTATAATCAATTATATCAGCATTACTCCCAATTATATGGCGATTTACATCTATGCCACTATATTATATAAATTATATTTAAGCATTTTTATGGCTTTTATAATTGCTTTTAGCCAAAAGGGTGTGTCGTACAAAATAAGGGTTTATCGGCTGATAGCACCAATAGAGCCTTAATGGTGCTGCAGCCAATCAAAACTGCTTATATAACTAGATCTTTGGAGCTCCCTCTTAAGGGGAGCTTTATTACACTCCTTTACAATTCAAGACTTTCACACTTCCTGAAGCTCCTCCCCTACGGTGCTCGACAAGTAGCCTTTTATAGTAAAACCAGCAATTAGGTCCTTGTTGAAGTATTATTATAAGGCCGCTCGTTAATGCTTTAAATTAGAGGGTAAATAGATACGAATTTAAACTGTCTTTTGTTTTTGTAAACTAAATAATCATAATATATAAAAAAGTAAAATAAAATAAAGAAATAAAATAAAAAATATATTTTAAAGAAAATATACGTAAAAAAAAGGTAATAACTATATAAACTTTTTCGTTATTGATTTGAATCAACTTCGGTAGGTTTTTAAACCCATTTTTCTATTTTAATAGTGGGTATATTAGTATTAATAAAATCTTAAAGAGCTTTATTTAGAGTGGCTTTTATTATGGCATTAATAGGGTTATAAGCATTATCGATTTATCGTATCTTCGTGAATTTTTTGTGCTTATATAATTAATGAATTACTATTATGTTAATTATTAAACGCTTTTCCTTTGTGGTATTAAGTTTGACGATATATTTATATAACAAGAAAGAGTTTGTATAAATAATGGTAGGAAGCCTTAGAAGGTTGAGTTTATTAGTCACTATATTAATAGTAGTTGTTATAATAATTAATATATTAATGCCGGTAATCATAGTATATAATTCTGAAGCGAATATTATATAAGTAATTTTTTTGTATTTAGTGGAGCTAATATATATAATGTTGTTACTAAGGGTAAATTTTATATCCCCTTTTGATTTAGTTCCGACTATTATTATAAAACTAATTTAGGAGTTTAAATCTTTGTTATTAGTAAAAGAACCATTAATGAAGACGTAGATTTTTGTTAAATGTAAGTTTACGGGTATATACCGTAGATTTCTTTTTAAGTTATTTATTTGCTACTAAAGACGTAGATTTAAGGCCTTAGCGTTATTTATTATAAGATTTTAATATTGAGTTGTTATTGAGAGATTGAATGTGGCTTTTAGTTAACAAATCGTAATGATATAGGCTTTACGAGTGCGTTGTTTTATATAAGCCTTTTTATAATTATTATTTTTAATGTTAATTAGTTTGATTTTGGCCCTTTGTCTTTTTTAAGACATATAAAGATCGTTTCCCTTTATAGTAATAATATAATTATTAAATAAAAAGGGTTTAGAGGCGTTTAAGACCTAAATTGGTTTCGTTAAAAAGTTTATATTTATAATTTTTGTCTATTTTTTAGCCAAAAAGTCGTTATTTCCTAAAATCAAAGTATTATCCGTTTATATTCCAATTATTCTGAATTTTTAATTATCCTTAGTACTAATTAATAAACAAAGATCATACGTAAAGGTCTTTATTTATAACTTCTCAGTATAATGTTTATAATAAGTGTTAAACTAGTGATTTCTTAATTTTAGAATACTATATAATAAGAATATTATTATAAACATTGTATTAAGAAGGAATTTATTTATAATCTCTTAGGGAGGCTATATAAAAATGTTTTAAAAAAGCCTTATTTGTATTTATACATAGGCTTGGGTAATATCCCGAAGTATTAGACGTGATTTGGATTTGTTTTAAACCTTTTTTAATTGCTTAATCATAGATGCTAAGAAAATAAGTAGTTATTGGCTTATACGTTAAATTATTAAAGATTAAGTTAATATTTCCTTTTTGCTTTTGTTATTAAAGTATTAAATAACGAGTCTTGATTTTTTATATAATGTTATTGTCTCTTTGCCTTTTACTTTGTTTATTATTTTAGATTTGAAAATACGTTAGCCTTTTACTTTAGGGTCGTCTTTTTAAATAAGTATAAAAACCCCTCTTTTAATAAGTGCCTTATATTCTATTTGACGAGATTACTAAAATAGTATTTTAAGAGTAGTGATTTTGCCTTTATTTTAAAATTTAATAAAAAGCTCTTAATCTCTTGTCTCCTTTTTAGTCAAAAACATTTTAGTATTATAACTGTTATTAATTATTAGTAATTTATAAATGGGTTGTATAAATAAGAGTTCGATGGTAATTTAGGATGGTTTCGGAGTTAATCTGGGTATATTATTAATTAGTGATTTAGGATTAGTAGTAATTTCCGTTGATTTAGGTGTGTTATTAATTAGTAATCCGGGATTAAGAGTTATTTTTGTGGAATCTTTTGGTAAATTTTCTTTTTGATACTCGACGTTTAGTGTATTTGTTTTAAATGGGTATACAAATGTTGATTAGAATATGTAAATCCGATTATTGTTTATAATAATTTTACAGGACTTATTATTTATCTTTAAAAACTCATATAGTCCTTTTTATCCTTTCTTTTCCTTTTATATTAAGACTTGATCTTTTAGGTGTAGGTTATATATTAGAGTAGTACTAGGGCCGTTTAAGTTACCAATATATCATTGACTTTACAGGTTATATAAATCTGTTTTATTTTTTTATTGCCTTTTTAATAATAATAACGCGCTACTTAATAAATAGACTTAGAAGGTTTAATTCTGTTATTTTAAGATAGGTTCTAAAGATAAGTAATATAAGAATTAACTTATTAAGTTTAGTTATATTATTTATAGTTGATTTTTGTTATTTAATTTAAGGTGCTTTTTTATAACGATTTTGTAGGTATATTAAAGTGGACGATAATATCTTTCTACTTTGTTAATCAAGTAGTGTACTTTTATAAGGACAAGCTTTAAAGTACTTTTAATAAAGCATAAAGAACTATAGAATTTCTTAAAGTTGAAATTAATCTTATAGTCATATACAACGAAGTTAGGGGGTTTAATGTATATGTTTATTTATATTGACTTAAAAACATTGAATATAACCCGAGTCATAGCTGAACCGGGTCTTTTTCGGAGTAGTTTTGCTGTTTTAAAGCCGGTGGCTTTATTAATTATATAAAGGGTATATTTCTCTTTAAACTATGTTATATTAACGTAAATTATGTGGTTAAAATTTACGTTATTTTATAGTTTAAATCGAAATTTATGTAAAGTATTTATGTGTTTTTAGTAATGTTTATATATTTTTTTAACTTTGAATATAATATTAGAGTCAGGAATATAGCCAGTTTAATCTAATAAGTATTATAGGCGTTATACTAAAGGGTGCTTAAATCGCTTGTATAACTTTTAAATCTTTATTTTAGTTAAATGATATGTATTAATTGTATTAGTCGATAAATCTAGTAATTACTGGTGTTGGTTTAAGAAAAGCCATAAATGGCCTTGTTTTCGTATAATCAAGTGTTTTTTTTTGCCTTGAATTAACACATTCTATAGGTTGTTATATTAGGCATTAAGCTCATTTAATTACTGTAAGTACATTAAGAATAGGATGTCCGTATTTATAATTATAAATTCTATTAATCTAGTAAAAGTATTAACGGTTATTATTCTTATAAACGGGCAAGAACCGGCTCCGAATATAATCCGACTTTACCTTATTTAGCTTGTGTTAAGTTTGACGTCTTAAATCCGTTATAAAGCTCATAATTGGTTAATGCCTTTAGTGTTTTTATTTAAGGTTTTAATGTTAATGAGTAGACTTTAAAAGAATCGATTTATTTATTGTATTATATAGGCCTTATTTTTTAGAGGTTTCTTGATTTTATTTTTTAAAATGTGGGCCGCTTTTTGTTTTTTAAATTATAATAATACTTCTTGTATATTATATTTGGTTTTATTTGTTATAAATACAATTGTAAAATTCGTTGTACTATTATTATTATTGTTTAATTTCTTTTAAAGATTATTATTATGTAATAAAATTTTGATTTGTTATTATAAGAGTTATTTTTATGTTTTTCGGATTAGGTCCGATTTATGTCCAAATTAAGTTTATATTTTTTAATATATATTAAGTAAGCCTTAAATAAGCTCTCTATAATTCTTATTCTTTTTGCTTTTTAATCGGCAAAGTACTTTGTTTTTGTAATATCTCGTTTTTCTTCAAAATGTCAACTATTATAGTAATCTTTTTTCTTATAAATAATATACCTAAAATAGCTTAGCTTAGGCCGGAATTTGTTTTTACGCTTGTTATCTTATAAAAACTTTATTTTTTTATTCAAATAATATATATTTCCATTAACGACATAAAATCAGTAGCGATTCGGATCTGATTTAAAGGTCCTTCCGACTCGTGATCCCGGCTTATGTATTGTTTTAATGCCAATAGTAAAGCAGAAGCCGTTTATTAAAGTAAAGAACATTAGTAGTGCCTTAAATAAGGCTATTTTAAAGAATAAGTTATTTAATATTCCTTATAATAATTTATTTTAAAGCGTCTTATTATTCTTTATGTTATTATCTTTAAGACCTAATTGAAGGCTTTATAATTCCTTGGCGAAGCTCTTTAATTGACTTAGTACTAGTTTACCCTTTTGGTATAATTTAATTTAGAATAATGAAAAGGTTAAGCCGAATTATTAGTTAAAGAACTTATTTATACGTTCTTTTGTTTTAAAGTTACTTTGGGTAATTATAATAAAATCTTTAAAAAAATAACCCCTGTTTTAAAAATACCGGTAATAATACATATTGGCTCCGTCTTATAATATAAACGGAAAAGCTCGGTTTTAGATAAAATTGTCAATAAAAACTCGTTAACATAAATCGGCGAAAATGTGTAACTTTTCATTAAAGTAATCTTTGGCGCCACTGTACTAAAGCTCCTTTGAGTATATCTTACTAAGATTTACCAAGGATTTAGCTTAGTCTAAAGATAATAGGTCTATTATAAACTATAGAGGCTATATTGGTTCGAAATGAGGTTTGATAAGTCTTGGTACTATTATAAAAGGGGGTAATGTCTTATCTTTTAAATAAACACTTGGCGGTAATATTAAATCGGGTAATGTATTATTGTTTGGTTTCTATTCTGGTTTATTTCTAAAAGGCCCTTTACTTAAGGTAAATGAGAATTCCCTTTTTAAATTAATAAGTAGTATTATATTATATAAATCTTCTTTTATAATATTAACTTTAATAAGGGCAGGGGTGTTAAACGAGTTGTCTTGACGTCTTAATATGACACTTAGTGTTTTTTCTCTCGACGCTAGAGGTGTTTAGCCTTTTTCAATTTTTGGTATAAAAGAAAAAAGGGTTTATGTAAGTATAAAGACCTTTGGTTAATCTTAGAAGGGTTATATAAAGGGTATAAGTATGTCCTGGACATAATTTAAGACAAATCTTAGGTATATCTGGTTTTATATTTCCAGTTGTTTTTTGGGTTATTTGTTTTTTTAGCCCTTATTATTTCTTTTAATATATCCGTAACTTCTGTTCATTTTGCTTTTTATATATAATAACTATAAAACCTAAGATTATCTTTTAATTAAGCCCTTTCTTATTTGTAGATTTTCTTAAAGTTGGTAATTGTTTATTTATTAAAGAACTCCTAAAAATCCTAAAATAAGTACTCTCTTTTTGTTTTTTTGTCGTAATAATATTTGTAAAACTCTTGCGAATATTTTTTATAATTGACTAATATATTATTAGCCCTTAATAATGTATTATCCGTTAGTTCTTATGTTAATAGAATAATATTACTCGCCACATGTTCTTTTACCGGCTCTGTAGTACGCTCTTTTGATTGAGACATTATATTAGGGTAAGTTTGGAGTCGGTTTGGATATAATTCTTTAAATAATTCGTTGGTCCGGTTTTAAAATATTGATCTGACAGTTGTTGTTGATTAATTATTATGTTATATTTATTATAGGTTATACAACTATTGGATTTTTAATTAATCAAGGTACCTTTACTAATGTTCTTAAAAGGGGGAAGTTATTTGTCCTTTAATTTAGTTAATGGCTAGGCTTTAGTTAAAGGTATAAATAATTAAGTGCTTCAAGTCGACTCTACAGTCTAAGACTTTATTATTTATGATATAAATTGACTACTGATTAATATCGATATAGTACCGGTAAATCACATAAAAATATATTAAAATAAAAGGGTTAATATAGTCTTTAATAAAGTGGGTAATAAAATCTATATATCTTTAAAAAAGTGGGGAAAATCTTTTATTATATACTCCTCCAAATGACCCCTGTAATAGGTCCGTTATAGCTCCGATTACCCCCTGGAACTGTTAAATCTATTACTCCTAGTAGCCAAGGCATAACCCCTGAAGACTACCATAGTATCATTCAAGTGGCGCTCCCTGTACAGTATGGAGAGATTACATAACCCCTGTGGACCAACAAAAATCAATTTTTTTTAAAAGAACTTAATTTAACAATACTAATAGGGGGAGTAATAACTTTTTCAAATGTTAATAAACCGAATTACGCTAATAATTAATCACCTTTTAATAATAATACAAAAATACATAATAATTTTACTACAATAATCTTTAATATAATCAAAACAATGATTTTCTCCTTAATAATTAAACTAACTCCTAATCCAAGATCAATAATCACTAAAAAACCAGATTTTAAAGCTCCAGCTTTAAATAATTCAGTTTTAAAAACAAAAAAATAAATAAATCCTAATTTATCAAAAAAATCAACAAAGACACCATTATCCACCATCTCAATTAAAATAAACAAACCGCAGTAAAAAACTTTAAGCCCTACTTTTTTCAACATTTTATCTAATAACATAACAATCTTTTCAAAAAACTAGGCTTTATTCTTAATAAAATCAGTCCAACAAGCAGTAACATTCCCAGGCATAATACCAATCAATGTTCAAGTCCTAGCTTTAACTATTTAAAATACTCGCTTATCCTAAGCATTATTAATTATATACCAATTCAAAGCTTAAATATACTTTAAAAATAACTTAATCTTATTACCAATAATTCCAAACTATCCCAAATACTTTTAACCACTAAAATCTTTCATATATTCTTAGCAGAATATAACACCCCTCTTTATAAGCTAAATACAAACCAATTTATCGGTACTACTTTTTTTCTTATTATAAACGGCTTTAATATTCTAAATTCTATCAAACAAGTCTTAATTATTTATCTCGTAATCCTACATATTAAAACCTTTCATTTTAGCCAATTTAATAATAGCTTTATCAAACCATTCTTTAAAAACCACTTATTGTCCTTATTATTATTATATCCTTTTTAATAAACATGCAAGTTTTGTAATAATAACTGAACGAAAGCAAATCATACAGGGGCTTTGACTTAAATTATAAAAATAGCCTTATCAAAATCCATTTTATTTATTGCCTATGTAATATTATATTAACCAAAGTATTGAATATAATAAAGTTCTCAGAACTCTGAGCCTAAAGCTTCCATTAGTTCTAAGATAAAAGAAGCAAATTTAACATGCTTTAAGATATTATGGAATATCTAATATTATTGTTTAATTATTTGTATATATTTTGAAAGAATATATTAAGAATTGTCCTCTAAAACAAATGCAACGAGAAGGTTGTAAAGTATCCACCTTTTCTTATGAAATAATTCAAAAACAGCGTATAATGTTGGCCCTTTGATATTCCAACTTAGATTACCTCTTATTTACTTATGAAAATCATTTCTTGCGCTATTTTGCATATTATTTTCTAGGTCAGAGTTGGAGTTGTAATTATAATCAAAGGAAGAAAGAGAAGGAGGGATAAAGTGTAAGTTAAAAAGCTTACTGATAAAGTGAGAAAGAATAAATTATAAATTCGTAAGCTTACTTATAAGCTAAAGTGCTTCTAAAGGATATAATATATAATATATTATAGCTAAAAAGGAAAATAATAAAGGAGGACTTAAAGGCGGAGGTGATTAAAGAGAAGTAATTAGATTAAAGGCTTTGTTAAAGGACATGGCCTTTTCAATCCGTAATTGATCGTAAATGTTTAAATGGCTAAAAATAAGAATCATTATAAGAAATAAAAAATTATATAAGTTTTTAAATACGCTTTTAATAAAAGTGATTAGGCATAATTAAAAGGCCAAAATATAAGTTTAGAATTAGTATTGCAATAACTAAATTCTTTTATCAAAATAACGGCGCAAGCTATTAAAAGGTTATCATTTTCCTTTAAACCTTTCAAGGGAAATTCAAAGCTTTAGCCTCTAATTAGCTTATTTATTTTAATTTATTCTAATTTACTTGGCATGGCGCTAACTCTTGCTTATATGAAGTAGTGCTTGAATTTACCACTTAGGAGGGTCTGATTTATGAGATAAACAAAGACCTCGTTTGACATATTTGAGCTAAACTGCAATTCAAACACAATAAACATCATGTCAACGAGCTCTAATCAACGCTCAACATCTTGCCCTCGTCTTTCGGCTTTTGTAAGAACTGAGCAGGCGGCTCGCCACCAATCATCAACTCCAAGTCGGCATCACCCTTGGCCCGCGCCCTCTTATAGCCGTCCCGCTCGCTGCAGCACTTCAGATATGCCAGAATGTGGGGGTACTCGGACAGGCTTAAGCCCGAGAAAGCCCGCATCGTCGTGAGGGGGAACACGTTCATGATGTCTGCGGCAGTGAACTCGTCGCCAGCGAGCCACTTGTTGGTGGCTAGGTGATTGTCGATGAACTGCAGGAACTTGACGAGGTGCTTGAAGTGCCGCTGGGCGTGCCACTCCTCCGGGTTGACATTGCACAGCTTGAGCACCATGACACGGGTCAGCTGCGGGTGGAGGTTCCCGTTGGCGAAGTGGAACCAGTACAGATACTGGGCATACTTCGGGTGGGATGGCGCCATGTGAAGCCCTTTGCCGTTGCCGTACTTCTGCAGCACGTATTCGGCGATGGCGCTGCTCTCGGCGAGCGTGACGTCCCCGTCTTGGATCACCGGCGCCTGGCCGAGCGGGTTGAGGTCCTTGATTGACTGTGGACTTAAGAAGGGATCGCGCTTGTGGAGCACCAGCTTGTAGTCGAGACCCAGCTCTTCCGCGAGCCAGACTATACGCTCCGATTGAGAGACCTGAAGATGATGGACGATCAGAGTCATCTTAGAGTAACCTTTGTTTGCCGATACGTTGGGAAAGTGGGATGTGAGTTGCAAGTCAAAGATAGCACGGGGTTCCGCCCCTTTTATCCCCTTCTACGCGCGACAAACAAGAATTTCTCGACACGTATGACACCTTGATAGGTCAGAGAAGCCCCTCATTACGTATATACCCCTCTCTGGGTATGCATGTGAGAATAAGACATTATCCGGGGCTCTTTCGGTGGTATTCAATCGATGCTTACCTACATTTATATGCCCTGTGCGTAACCTGAAAATGAACGACATGTGGGCCTAGAGTACTATATATGAAGATGGAATGAGTCTTGATCAGAACACACCGGGGATGCTTCTACAGGATTCACATCTTACAATCATGAACCGCTCGCTACGGAGATAGAGATTCATACATCAAATTGTCCGCCAGTATGCGAGATCAACACTAGTCTAATCTAGACCAATGCTCTCAAAACTACCTACCCCTTCCACCGGCAAAGAGGTTATCTGGTATATCTACCAAAAGAGGCAGATCCGATTCCATCAGATGAAAAGCCCGAGCCAGACTGATCGGCCTACCAAGTATCACTCACTATATATCAACAATCTCTGCACAGACGCCCTTAAGCAGCTCGCTCAGCGTCTCCCTCGTATATCCAGGACCAGCAATCATCTTAATTGTGAGGCTGCCTTCCTTGTCTGGAGTGGCCAAGATCTCGAGGAAGTCGGACGCTACGGGCACTTCCCACATCTCTTTGACCTGGAGATTGCTTGTTGCGCCCAGTATGTCGAGCGAGGCGACCTCGTCGATGTTCTGATACTGGATCCAGCATCCGAAGTCCGTAGTGTCTCGAGGCCAGTTCGTACAGTGGTTGACGATGTCTGGCAACCCCGTTGTTTCGTGCGCGATGCCCTCCGTGACCTGTTTCTGTAGATCCGACAGAAGACTAGCCTTCGTCACGTTACTGTCGAGTTTGACGCGTACTGGAACCCGATTCAAACATGGTCCGACTACGTCGTGCAAGTGACCTGGAACCGCCGCGCGGCCCGTCACGACGCGACCGATGACCACGTCTAAGCTTTCAGTAAGGCGGCCGAGGGCTATGGCACATGCCAGTGTAAGTATAGATGCTTGTGTGATCCCATACGGTTGCGATGGCAAAGGAACGCAGCGTTGCATCAGAGTTGGTGGGCCACCTTGGGAGCTTGCTTCGGCGACAGACGGCACGACGGTCAGCTGAGAGCCCTTAAGGGTTCGGTGCCAAAACTCATAACTGTCCGTTTTCAAGGCTCGAGTGTGTAGAACAAAGCTTCTGAAGGCCGGAACCCTGGGCATGGAGCCGTTGTAGAGACTCGCCAACAATCGGAGGGTGTGGTGTCGACTGATGCCATCGTAGATTGCATGCGACATGCCGATCACGAGCCTGGCTTGGGGGGTTGGCGTTGCCAAAAGCGTGAAGTCGATAAGGGGACGTTCCAACCTGACCGGGGACTTGATCTCGGCCTTCACTAGCATGTCGAGGGCATTGTCAATGTCGTCCAGATCACGGGTCACACGAACGACGGGCTTCCAACTGTCGAAAACACATTGGAAGATCGAATCACCTGCTTTCACGAAAGCGGTACGGTAGATGTCGCACAGCTCAACTAATTGTTCGCAAGATTGGATCATGCGGGACAAATCCACTCGCTCATCCAGGTCAACGTAGGTGAAAAACCATGAGCGGCGAGGTGTGTGTAGGTTGTCGTCGAGATAGACACGTTGCATGTCGGTCACTGGTAGAATGTCAACGAGAGCACCAAGGCCAGAGTCTATCTGCGGCATGACTGTGCCATTGATGAAGGAATCTAGACTTGACGGATCAAGCAGACTAAAGCTGGGTTCTTGGCTCTCGGTCGCTGCGACGTCGTTGATGTCCACCGTTCCCAGGAGATCGTAGAGAGTATCCTTGGAGAGGATGTCGGCGACCCGGAGGTGAATCCCCTCACTGCGAGCGACTGAAACGAGCCTCATAGCACTGATCGAGTCTCCGCCCAGCTGAATGAAGTTGTTGTCCATACCGAAGGGCTCGCCGTCCCACGAAAGCACTTGTGCGACAAGAGCATGCAACGGAGACTCGTTTTCCCTCGCAGGCGCCCGCTGTCCGATACTTTCGAAGTGGAATAGGTCTTGCTTCCGCATGGCCACTGCAGCCGCTCGCAATTTGTTACGATCGACCTTTCCAGACCCGGTTTTGGGGATCACATCGACTACCATCAGCCCGTTGGGGATCATATAGCTCGGCACCGTCGCCGCTAAACCCCTTCGACTTGTCTTCATCAGTTGTCGGGCGAACTCGAGCGCTTTCGGAGAGCCGGGCTCCTGCTTCCGCAGCTCCGATGGCAGGATAAAGGCTATGAGTGAAGCTTCGGAGGATCCTTTGGGCTTGATGATGTCTGCCACGACTTGTGAGACTCCAAATGAGCTAAAGACGTCGAAGATGTGGTGCTCGATCTCTTCCAGGTAGACACGCTGCCCCCGGATCTTGATCTGGGCGTCTTTGCGTCCGATGTACTCTATACTGCCGTCTTCTTCGTAGCGGACCAGATCGCCTGTTCTATAGGAACGACCGGGCCGGCCGGGGAATCCTGGACAGCCCTTCAACAGCCACTCCGGATCGTCAATGAAGGACTCTTCCGTCTTCTCCGGGTTTTGTAGGTAGCCCTGACCTACCACCGGGCCTTCTAACCAAAGCTCACCAATATCTCCGACTGCGGCGAGCGTCTTACCGAACTGCGGCTCGACAATCCAAGTGCGCACGCCCGTGGCCTTGCCAATGACCGCCCGAGGGTTCTTGAGATCGATCAAGTGAGAAGTGGTCGTGGGAGTACATTCGGCTGGGCCATACGTGAGGATCACCTCGGCTCTCTGCGACCAGTAGTCGATCTCGGCCAACGACGGCTTTTCCCCCCCGAAATTGACGAGGTCGAGCTTCGCGCCGTGCAGCAACTTGCTCACCGAAGGAACCATGTGCATGGCATTGGCCCGTCTCCGCGACACCGCCTCGACCGGCTCATGGTGGATCTCGTACTGAGACGGGATGCAGAGGCAACCGCCGACGCAGAAGGTGAACAAGACGTTCTGCCAAGTGACATCGAAGGCGTAGGCCGTGTAGTCGAACTGCCGGATGTGCGGGTGACATCTCAGGCCACTCGACACGTGCTTGATGGCGCTCGCAAAGTTCGAATGGGTCACGATGGCGCCCTTGGGGACGCCCGTCGAGCCGGACGTGAAATTGATATAAATCGCGGTAGCCGGGTCGACCGCCGGCAAGCCGAGACTCAGGTCGGGCAGCATCTCTTGTGTTCGGGGGCCACCGATCACGATGACTCGGGTCCCGGGTGGTGCTAATGCCAGTGCTTTGGGTTCGAGCTCGATCGACGTGAACATGATCTGCGGCCGCACCATGCCGATGATCACCTCGAGTCGACGATCAGGCAGCTCGGCATCCAGCAAGGTGGATGTGCCGCCGGCCTTCATGACGGCGAGTTGCGACACCGGCGTCCATTTCGACTTCTCGAAGTACAACGGCACGATGGACTGACTGCCGTGGAAAGAATCGTCGCGCAGCAGCTCTTGGGCGAGTGCGGTCGATAGTCGATCGAGCTCGGCGTAGGTGAAATCGCCGTCCCACGAACACACGGCGTCGGCATGGGGCTGGTGAGCGGCATGATGCATGAAGATGTCATGGATCTTCTGATCGGATCTTTCCAGGCTGGTGTCGTTCCAGCTCCAGACCTGCTTCATATCGGCCACGCTGCTCGTGTCGAGCTCGGAAACTAGCCGAGACTCGTTCGCAGCATGGGACACCTGTGTGAAGATGCTCTCGAATCGGTGTAGCAAGCGAGACATCTGAGTCGGAGGTACTACGGCCGGGTCGTAAGCAATGTGCAGGCCAATCCGGTTAGGTAAAAGGCTCGCCGTCAGGCAGATGGCGTATTGGTTGAACGGATCACCGTGACCAGTCTGATTTTGCACCGTAGAGGACTCGAAGAGGAGGTTCTCGCCGGCGTGCTCGCTCTCGGGCTGGACGATCAGGAAGGATTGGAAATCACATCCGATCTTGCAGTCTTCGCTGAGGCGCCGAATGCGATGAAGCCCGGTCTGCTCGAATCGCACCCTGCTGACGACCTGTGACTGCACAGCTTCCAGGAGTGCTCCGACGGTAATGGACCGGTCAACGGTGATGCGAAAGGGAACCGTGGCGATCGTTGGCCCCAGCATGTCCTCTATGCCCGGGACGGCCGCCTGCCTACCCGAAACCGTAGTGCCGAATGAAGCATCGGCCGAGTTGGTGATCGTCGCTAGAAGGATGGCCCAGGTGAGGTTGATCCTGGTCGCTATAGTGAACCCGTTGACGGCCGAGGCTTCGATCGTGTGGGTTAGATGCTCGTCGCACTTCGGTCTGTATGCTGTGGTAGGTAAGGTGGGGAAGTTCTGTGCCTGGAATCCGGCGAACTGGCTTCTCCAATATTCGTCGGCTTCGGCTTGTGAGTGATCCTGTAGATACTTGATGAAAGATTGAAAGGGAGTCGCCACAGTGCTCGTCTCTTCTCTGTAGATCTTGGCCAAAGAATCAAAAATAAGGGGCGAGGTCCATCCGTCGTACAGTGCATGGTGGATGCTCCAGCTGAAAGTTGACTCCGAGATGTCATAGGACATGAGAGGTGTGCCTAGGCCAATATCGGTTCCTTCCATCGCCCTCGCAGATTTGTAACAATCGTAATGAACGACTACTTGGACGAGGCCATGATGAGGAAGGTTGATGATTCTTGTACGCAAGATAGGATTTTGTTGAACAACTTTCTGCCATGCAGCTCGAAAGCGGCCCCGATCAAGGGTGTCTCTGAGAGTCCATGATTCCCTGAGCACATACATACCCGGGCTCTTGGCTGTTTCGGCAAGTAGACCACCTTGGAGGGGCGTGCAGGGAAAGACGTCCTCAACATGAACGGGATCGATACCGCAGAGACCTGCAGCTGCAGTTTTGACCTCGTGCAAGCTCTTCATTGATCCGAGCAATGAGAAAGGCTCGATAGTGGCAGATATTGGCACTAAAGTTGAACCTTCGTAGCTTGAAACACTTGCCGCGAACAGGCGGAGCTGAGGTTGCTTGAAGATATCAGCAACAGTGAACACGAGGCCTCGCTTCCGAGCAAGACCAACGAGGTGCATTGCCCCTAAGGAGTCGCCTCCTATTCGCAAGAAATTGCTATTGGTGAAGATGGTCTTGGCGTCTATCTTCAGCACTTGGGCCCACAGGTCTTGTAATATTAATTCGGTCTTGGTAGTAGGAGGCAAGTGGTTCGATGCACGCAGGGCATTTTCCGCCGTAATTTCTTCCAGGGTCAACGCCATGTATCTCTCACGAAGAGTCTTACGGTGAATCTTTCCCGTGGCAGTCATGGGGAACTCCTTTAGGGCAATGTAGGTGGTGGGAATCATGTAGCTAGGCACCATGTCGGTGAGGTGGTGGTCGACGTCAAGAAGCTTCTCCTGCATCGCATACTCCTTGTCCGCGAGCAGAAATGCGACAAGGATGGGATTTGTGCTATTGAGCGGCTTGAAGACGTCGGCTACTATCTGAGCCTTCATGTCAACGGCCGCAAGCGCCCTTTGTAGACTGCGCTCGACCTCGCCCAGCTCTGTTCGTTGACCACGAATCTTGACCTGCGAGTCTATGCGACTCTGAAACACCAGAGTGCCATCTTCTCCATACGAGACTAGATCTCCGGTACGATAGAACTGACACGGCGGACCGCTGTTTTGTATACAGCTACTCTTCCCTGTGGTCTCTGGTGCCCACTTCGGTCGACTTATGAAAGAGGTGGCGGTCCTTGCCTCGTCGGCAATGTACCCGCGTCCAACTTGAGGTCCTTCGAGCCAGAGCTCACCGACTGCTCCAAGAGGTGCAAGACGATCCGAACCGTCTGTTCGAACGATCCACGTGTTCAACCCGATGCCGTAACCGATTGTGTTTGGAACCATTCCTCGGTATGCCCGGATGAGACAAGATTTGATTGTACATTCGCCGGGACCATAGCTGTTGATCAGATTCTTATTGTCAATCCAGTCGAGAAAGTCGGCTTCAGCCCAAGCTTCACCTCCCATCAACACTTGTTCCAAGTCAGGGAGGTCGTTGGGATCGAGATGACGGAGGACGGAGGGCGTCATGTTCAATAGAGACGCCTTGGAATCTCTGATCGACCTGTGCAGTTCATTCTGTCTCTCTGCTTCTGACGGAATGCATAAGCAGCTTCCGGAGGTGAGTGAATGGAGAAGATTAGACCAGGCCGCATCGAAGGCATACGAGGCAAAGTCATAGACTCTCGCGTGAGGTTTGAACCCGAGAGCTGTCTGTTGATGCTTGATAGAAGACGCAAAGTTGGCATGCGTAATCATCGCTCCCTTGGGTTTCCCGGTACTGCCCGATGTGAATGAGATGTACAGAAGATTTGAAGGCTGTACTTCATTCGGGAGCGAAGCACCCCCTGGTTCCTGATGTGACAGATTATTGATGAATGCTTCGTTTACTGTGATCAGCTGAGCGCCACTACAAAGGCCAGCAGGGGTCATGGTAGCCGCTGTAGTTTCTGAGAGCAGAGCGATCTTCGCGCCGGTCTGGTAAAAGATGCTTATGATTCTCTCCACTGGCTGCGTGTAATCAATCATGACACCAGCACCGCCTGCTTTCATGATGCCGACAACGGAAACGGCTACCCAGAGGGACTTTTCGTAGTAGACGGGAACGATAACTCCGGGACCTACTCCGAGCCGCAGCAGATGGTAAGCCAGTCGGGTTGAGAGCTCATCCAGCTGACGGTAGGTCAGCGTACCGTCCCAGGACGATATGGCCAATGAATCCGGCATTGACTCCGTAGTGCGGGCGATGAGATCATGAATAAGATATTGAACATCTTCATATTGTGTTCCATTCCACCGTGAAATTTGCTGGAAATCTTGGCTGCCGATGGTATCGATGTCGAGCAGCTTTGAGAGAGTTTTCGCCGGCGAGCAAATTCGGCGCAAAACAGTCTCAAATTGAGACAAGATCCTCGCGATATGAGCCGAGCTAATGAAGCCCTCGTCGAACTCGCTTGTGATTTGAACTTCAGAGTCGACTACAAGGACATGAACAGAGAGCTTTCGGGGCGCTTCCCACCCAGGCTGGTTCAGTCGATGTCCGATATTCCGTTCCGAGACACTCAACACTGCCGGAAAATCCCACGCTAGTGCCGAGTCACTGTCAATAGCACGTAGCGTGTTGAAAGGAAGAAGCGGTAGTTGGCAATGGTCCTTGATCGCCGTGCGTACGGAGCTGAGGTACTCCGAGACCGTGCTATTGAGGCCGACGGATAATCGCAATGGCGTAGGTGGCACACCCTTTTCGCGCATCCCGAAGCTGTCATTCGGTATGTGTGCGCCAATGATTACATCTTTGGTGCTTCCGTATGAAGCCCCTAAAAGGGCCCAGGACGCAAATATCTGCGATGGTACGTCGTAGCCGTCTAGCAGTTTCAGATCCGTAATGGTGTGCGAAACCGAGGCTCCGACTCTTTGTACAGACTTAATACCACGGGAGACAGCAGGGAAGTGACAGGCCGCATTGATTCCGTGATAAAGAGTCGCCCACTGCTTCAGCGCAGACGGCTCGTCGGCGTGAAAGGTATGACTGAAGTAGGCATTGTACAGAGAGGAGTCTGGCGACTCGGTGGGAGGCGTAGCAGCGATAGGCTCTTGTTGTAGTACAGAGATGAGGTATGCAATGGCCTCTTCAAGAACAAGCCCGATCGCCCTCGCGTTGGATTCATTTACGAATTCAGTTCGATATTGAATGCTGACGTTAGTGCGTGCTCCGTCAAGGGTTCCAGATAAAACTAGATCATACTGAAAATTGTCAGCAGGAGACTCAACCGATGATGATCTTGCTACTCACTTCATGTGGATCTTCCTCTGAGATCTCGATTAAGTGCATGCCGGAATCATGAACGGCAGAGCTCTTGCGTGCTTCTCGCACGGTGATGTTGGTGTTGAACAGCCGCTTGGAGGAGATCTCGTGCAGAATCTCGACCAAGGAGCAGTATTGATGATCCAGGTGCTCAATGTGATACTGACGGACATCGGACAGTAACGAAGACACAGGCTTGTCGAGGTCAACACGCGCGATCTGCATATTGATGAGAGGGCCGACCATGTCATCGATTCCATCAACTGGTAAGTCCCGACCAGACGAGATGTACCCGAAGCAGATTTGTCGCATGCCGGTAAAATGCGCAAGAACTAGAGACCAGGCTACATGGAGAAAGACTGAGCGGGTTATCTCGTTCTCTCGACATATCTCCGAGATGGGATCCGTTACATTGGCCGAAAGAGTCACCCACCCATTTTGAGTCAGGGGTCGAGAAGATGGCTGCTGAGGCACTGTGTCCGGAAAGTTGCATTCCTCCACACCGGCAAGGTAGTTCTTCCAGTACGAAAGACATTCTGGATGTGGTGTACGCTGAATCTCCGCAATGTAGTCTCGGAAATGCGACGCTGGCCTCATTTCTTGCCCCATGTAGGCCCCCTCGATGTCGCGCACAAGAATGGGTAAAGACTGTATAAAATTTCAAAGATTAGCAACATGCCAGGATTGGACCCCGAGTGCCTGAACAGCAACTCGAGGTGTGAAGGGGGTGAGTTGGATAAGGGTAAATGAAGAACGAGGAATCTGAGTGCCTCGCCATGCGGAATGATGAGATGTGCGACATACCAATGCATCTATAAGAGTATGGGTCATCTCTAACCGACACGCGACGTCCCCTTGTTCGTCGACACAGACTGTGAAGAAGCATTCAGGCTGTGATGGCAACGGCTTGCTCAGTGGCGCCTGTGTCAAGTATTCCACTGCGTTTCGGAAATCGGGAGTTTTGACAAAAGTAGCTTTATTCCCCTGATCGAGGACGACTTGCACAAATCGACCGGTATCTGGATTGACCGAGAATATAGTCGATAACACTGCATGATGACTCGACACGGTGTCCCAGGCCCCCAATAGCTGCGAAGTGCTGACTGGCTGGCCGTCAATGACAGCTTCCCAGATCGAAACGGTGTGATATGTTGCTCTCTCGAGGCTCAAGCTGATTAGTATGCCTTCTTGCATCGGCGTACAGGGATATATGTCTCGCACAGCCGATTGCGAGATGCCCATCTGATGTAACTGTTTCGTCATGAGCATGTCTAGTCCACTGTTGGAGATGTTGAGTAGTGGGAAATCCGACAGTGTGTGGCGAGGTGGCAGTTTGACGAGCTCCTGCGCTACCTTTCCGAGAGTTTCTGTGAACAGGTTCGCCCACCGGATGATGCCATCGTGGTTGCGCATCTGTTTGTGGGATCTCGTCCACACTTGGAGGCTACCTTCCTGGATGACCAAGTTGAAGTCGATCAGGGAGGGTCGACGGTAACCTGGTCCGTCACTGTCGATCAGCAAGTTCCGACCTGGTCGGTCCTCAAGCTGAAGTATGGAGCTGGCATCCTCGAGTTGCTGAAATGACCCCCGATAATTGAAGATGACTTCGGCGTCCTCGTGCGCCTTGAAGTCTTCCCTTCCGGATTCGCTGTAGAAGCGAGCAGCGAAATATGGTCTCCCCTTTTGGGGCATTCCCTTGCGGATGTCTTTGGCATGTCCGATCAGCTTGAGCACTGGAATGCCTGGTTCGCTACCGATGGCGACTGGGTGAAGTGAGGTGAACCATCCGACAACCTCCGACAAGCCCAATTCATCCATACCATCTACGGCCTCTCTGCCATGGCCTTCGAGAAACACTGTCGGTGGCTGCCGGTCAGGAAACACTTGACTGAAGCAGAAAATCAGGGTTCCGAGAAGTATGTCCTGTATTTCTGTCCCAAGACAGTCGTTGCTGTCACCAAGCAGGAGTGAGGTCGTGTCCGCGTCGACATGCGTGATGTTCAGTACCGAATTGCGGATATACAGTTGGTCGCGGCTTACTTGCCAGTACTCAAAGTTTGCCGGAGTGATCTCGAACGGTAACGCTTCCTTAGACTGGAACTTTTGGCCCTCTTCTTGCTGTAGATGGGACCATGTCTGGAAATTTAGGTGTAAAGGCGGAAGATCTGTCGTGCCTGATAGGACTCGACCGAGTTCGTCCCAAATGATTCTCCAGGATACAAGGTCCATCACTATATGATGCGCGCTCATCAAGAGCGTCTGTGCTTCTCCTGCATTATCAAATAGGTCAACGGCCAAGACTGGTCCGTTAACTAGGTCCATCGATGCTTGTCTTCGATCTACCAAGGACTGCATCGTCTCGCTGTCTTGGAAGACGTGCTGTTCGAGGTGAAACGAGCCAAGGCCAGCTGGTGCGACGTATTGTTCCCAGCTCAGGTCTCCTGGAGGCCGACGAAATCGGGCACGAAGCATAGAATGGCGGTTTGTAATTGTCAGCAGTGCAGCTGATAGTGCATCAACTGTGGTACGTTGGGCTAACTTGACGATGAAGCTTAAGGTATAGTGATTCATGCCCTCGGGATTACTTGTGAAGAAAAGTTGCTGGATGGGTGTCAAAGGGAAAGGCTTATCGTCATCTACTTTTCTGTGTTGCAATGATTCCTGCTTCGGCTTCTGCAAAGAGGCCGACCGGCTGATTTTCCGTATCGCCTGGTCTTTCAGTATGTCTGCCACACTAATGCGAACCCCCTGAAGTCTACAGCGGGACACTACTTGCATGGCACTGATAGAATCTCCCCCCAGTCGCGTGAAAGCTGCATCGAGGCCTATATTATGGATGGGGAGGTTCAGGACTTCAGCCCAGATCTTTCGAATCGAGGCTTGCAGCTCTGTCGCGGTCTCGTGGGCTTCGGATATGGAATCTGAGCCGTCTGAAGACCAATAAAGCTTAGAGCCCATGTCGCGAAGCTGCCGGCGATCGATCTTCCCAGTAGCTGTCATCGGTACTGCTTCAATGGGTATGAAGGCAGAAGGGATCATGTATGGTGGCACTAGGGGTGCGAGTCGGTCTTCCATGCCGGAGAGCGCTTTTCTGAGACTGTGACCTGCGGTATCCATTTGCGCCGCTTTTATACTGGCGAAGAAAAGAAATGCGACCAGTGTTGGAGTGACGCTTCCTTGTGGTGTGAGGAACTCAGCAACGATTTGAACATGCATATTTTTGGCATCCGTTGTCAGCGCCCGTTCGAGGTTGTGCTCGATCTCGCCGAGCTCCACTCGCTGGCCCCGGATCTTAACTTGGGAGTCCTTCCGTCCAACAAAGTGCAAGGCGCCATCTGTGCCATATCGAACAATGTCTCCAGTACGATAGAGACGGCCTCGACGGCCGGAGTGGCCGCTTGACGCCACAAAGCTAGGACAGCCGCGGAGAAGCCATGATGGACTCTCGACGAAAGCGGCAGCACTCTTTTTTGGCTCGTTCAGATAGCCTTGGCCGACGATGGGACCCTCTATCCAGAGCTCCCCGATTTCGCCAACCGCGACGAGGTCGGATCCATCAGACCTGACTACCCACGTGCAAGCACCGAGACCAGTGCCGATGGTGGGATCATCGTCATCTTGAGGATCGGTGACAACAGCTGTACTGACAGTCGAGCACTCGGCTGGTCCGTACGCATTGATAACCGTCACGCGCGACGAAAGCTCCTTGACCATGGCGGCCTTGAGCGGCTCGCCCCCGAAATGTATCGTCCGAAGACTTTCAGGGAGTTCCGCAGCCGGGAACCACGCCACTGAAGGGGTGAGGACGGCATAATTGGGCTTATATTTGTTGAGTGCGCCGACGAGATCCCCCTTTCTTTCCTCGTCGGACGGAATACAAAGACAACCTCCGATCATCAAAGCGTGCAGTAGGTTACACCAGGCTGCATCAAACGCATAAGATGCGAAGTCGAAGATTCGGTCGTGGTCTCTGAGGTCGAGCCCCTGTTTCTGGAGCGCCGCCGCGCTCGCGTAGTTTCCGTGACTGATTATAGCACCTTTAGGTGTGCCGGTGCTACCGGATGTGAAACAGATATCTGAGGATCTTGTTGTGAGCGACTGCTCTTCTATGTGCAACAAGGGTGGAAAGAAGAAACAACTCCAGTCTGCCTCGCGCAGATTCCCTGTGGCAAGCTACAAGAGAGATGAAAAGGAGTTGCACTTACACAAGGTATCAGTGTCTCTAACCTCCGGAAGTATGACCGACGATGAGCTGGGCCATGACTTGCTTTGGGTCTCGGACAACGTGAGACGAATACACCCTATTCTCAGTGCATCCACTTGGTCCTCATAGTCTGGAGACATCAATACACATGTTGCTTCGATCACCCTCACGAGAGTCTCATGCCTTTGGCGGGGAAGCGATACATCGAAGACAGCCGACGCACAACCGCACTTCATGACGGCCAGCTGGGCGACAGGAACCCACATGGATTTCTCGATGAAGATGATTATAGTGCCGTTTGGCTTGATGCCGCGCTGGATAAGTGCCACAGCAAGACGGGTCGAGAGGTCGTCTAGTTCACGATAAGTCAGCTGCCCGTCATGGGCCGCAATTGCTGGGAGATTTGGGTGGCGCGTTGCTCTCTCCATGAATGACTGGTGAATACCGAGGCTCTCAACGGCCTGGGGCTCGCAATCGTTCCATTTCCAAACCTGGTCAAGGTCTTCGAATGATATGACCTTCATATCTACCAGCAACTTGGAATCACCCTCCGGAAGACACATTTGGCCAAAAATGTATTCATATTGCATCTTGATGTGCTCGTATGCCATGTTTGGGACGTTGTCTGAGTAGTGAGGCTTGATGTAGATGCAGCCCATCCGTGTCTGACACGTGAAGAGCATATCTTGAGGTTGTGTTTGGGATGACGGTATGGCGATATGGAGTGTCTCAGTAAGATCCGAGTCTCCCTCTAGACCCGGAGCTGGCGACTTTTCCTTGGGGATCTCTGTGAGAAGCGACTCAACTTGATCAACAAGGTCGTGAACTGTTTGATCCCACTGAACATGTACGCCCACATCATCACCCGACTGGCCAAACCAGCAGATTTGCATGGAGATGTCAGGTTCGTGGCTATATGAAGCCAGCAAGATGGCCCAGGCTGCACATGCCCGAGATCTTGCGGCTACTCCCGGACGAAAGCTCGTGATAGCGATCTCAAACGATGGCCGGTCATCCTGAAGTAGTTCAGGGGTTGTAGTCCCAACCGAAGACACCGTGGAGATGTCGGATGAGGTCGAAGGGGTAGATCCTACTTCGCCGACTTGGATGAAGAGAACGGTTTTCGACGGCCGGAAAACACTCTCGCACAACAAAGGGCTGTCACCAGATGCATCGTTGTCGGTTATGGACATCTTTATTCTATTTCTTTGGGAAGGCTGTCAATGCCGTCCTTTGATCGTTCTACAAGTGATGCCTGGTTGAAGGAGGATGAGAAGAGGCTGCTTGGGTAATTACAGCTAAGTCTTTCAAGTCTTGGAAGAAAGAAGCAAGGATGGGAGCTGAGAGTAGCTATATGTGTGGGTCAGCCTGTTCTTGAGAGTGGAACTGAGGCCATTTCGGAAGGATTTGATCTTGTTGCTTACGGGCCAATCTTGTCCTATGGCTTCGAGGAGGCGTTCAAACTTGGCGAGGTAAACTGGCAGGGAGTCTGAACCTCGGCGACATGCTTTGAGTTTTGTTCTCAGCCTCTTGAACCTTATTGGGGTTGTCGTAGGCTGAGGTTGAATTTTCCGGCACACAGGGATGGACGTTAAACCCAACGATAACCTTGTCCTCATCCTCACACATTAGTGATGTAATATGCAAATGTGGTAGGTAGTAAATGGAGGTTAAATTTTAAAATTCAGCTGAGCAAGTAGATTTATGTCGCCAGATCGAGCCGACGGCATAGATGGGGGCTGATGTGACGTTTAGACCGGTGAATAGCGTAAGATTTTTGTATTAAATCATACTTTCTCCCATTACCAAACGAGTCATACCATGTTCCTACGGAGGTACTGGATTTTGGGTACAAATCAATGTAAACAGCATCAATACTATAGACCTTGCATCGATACTAAATCTGCCTATTAAAGGCCCAATTCCACACCCTCTAATTCGTAAACCTAAAGCTCTTCAGCTAACAAGAGATCAACGACGCGATATTCAACTCCTTCGGTCTCTTGGTTAGTCTTACTCTCAATACAAATTTCATTAGTCGAATGTCTTTTACATTAAGTTACTTACAAATACTAGTATAAACGCGTGTTAGAGGCATTGTGAAGATGTATTACTCATTTAGGGTAAGTGTTGCGACAAGGATGAGCCCCCTGTAACCGTACTAACAATACTTAACCGCTGTACCTCCGTACTGTTCCAGACCGTATTGCGTTTGCAATTATGGCCCTAGTACCCGTAGTGCAAGGGGACAAATCAGGAAATCCCGCTCCCGACCCCGCATTAATTTGTGGTTGAGAGACTCCGCGAACAGGGGTGTATAATAGAATCAAGCAATGCGCGCCGACCGGGGGGCACGGGACGGATGCCGGGGCGGGCCGTACTGGAATGTAACCGCAGACAACGTTTGTTGTGGGATATATTCGCCATCATCGCACTAGGTATCACGTTCACCGCTCTTTGACTGGGGATGATGTGTTCTCACTTTGTTCCTCTTCACTTCCTCTTGTCCACATTCCTTTTCCGTAGTTGCACAATACGACGCCGCTGCATCTTCTGAAAGCGATGGCAACTTCTGGACCCCTGTCTGAGACTGCACGTGTAGATGCACATGATGCACCGACCGAGCCGCCAGGTCAGCAACATACAGCAGCGACGCAAGAGAAACAAGTGGGAAGCAATGGCGAGACCGACGTCGAGAACAATGTGGAGGCTCAAGTGGTCATTTCGCTGCCCCAGAATTGGTCCAAGTCGCGCAAATGGTGCACTATCCTCATCATAGCTCTAGTCTCTCTCATGATGTACGTCTATCTCCCTGTCGTCTAAAACATTCGCTCTTAACACTCACTGCCTCTAGTGCTATTGCGCTTGTAATCAATGCCCCCGCGAGTGATGCCATCTCCGAGGAGTTCCACAACCACAGTGGCTTCCTTTCCGTCTTTTTCATCACCGTGCCCAATCTGGGTCAGGTCCTCGGCGCCCTCTATGTCGGGCCACTGTCAGAGCGCTTCGGAAGGGTGCCTATCCTCCACGTCTTCACTGCCCTATGGTTGATCTTCACATTGGCCGGTGGGTTCAGCACTAGCATAGCTCAAATCATAGTATTCAGGTTGTTGACCGGAGCGACGATCTCCTCCATCAACTTGAGCCCCGCCATCGCGGGTGATGTATTCACGCCAACAGAGAGAGGATTTGCATTGTCAATTGCTGGCATAATGCCCCTCGCTGGCAGTGCGATTGGTCCTATTATCGGTGGCTACATTACCCAAGACCTGAGCTGGAGATGGACATTCTACGTCGTAGCCATCGGCACCGGTGTCATTTTCCCCATCAGTATCATCGCATTGAGGGAGACATATGTCCCGGTACTACGGCGAAAGGCACTCAAGAAGCAGGCGCTTGCCCAGGGCAAAAATGCCGACTCCAGACGTGTGCTTCGAAAAGTGAATTGGTCTTCTGCCAAGGCACTTTTCCTTTTCGTCTTCCGACCGTTTGTCATTCTACATCGCTCCAAAATCGCCGTGTTGATGGGCTTCTATCTGGCCGTCTGTTTCGGCTACCTGTCCATACTAAACTCAACAAATGCTACCGTATTTCAACAAGCCTATAACTTCAGTGAGGGATCATCGGGCTTGGTCTACTTGTCTACAAGTAAGTGTCTGCTCCTAAGCCTCGGGTCGAAAGTGTGGTTTCTTTCAGAATGCTAACCCAGGTACCTATATTAGCCCTCGGAACCCTGGTCGGTAGCCTATACTGCGGGTTCACGCTCGACTATTTCCTCGTGCGAGGCTTGCCGTACAAGAAGAAAGACGTGAACAGGCCTCCTCGTCCGGAAAACCGGCTCATCCCAGTCATCCCGGTCCTCATCACTTTTCCTATCGGACTGCTAGTCTACGGCTGGTCACTCCAGGAGCGTGTACACTTCATCGTCCCTATCCTCTCCACGTTTCTTTATGGATTTTCACTTACAGGCGCCACTGTTCCTATAATGAGCTACATCGTGGACATCTTTGGCGACTTCTCCGCTTCTGCAGTTGGGGCGATACTTCCGCTTCGCTACCTGGCTGGTGCATTCTTCCCCATCGCGACGCCCTACATGTATGCAGCAATCGGCTACGGATGGTCCAACACTATTTTGGCACTCGTATTAATTGCGTTTGCGCCAGTAATCTTTCTAGTAATCATCAGGTCTCCAAATGCCAACGCGGAATCCGAGGAAGTAGCGGATAGCTCAGACTAAAGTCAGGGTTCTTCCTCGTGGAGCTCTTTTCTTTCCCTGGTTTGTCTTTTGGCAGAGTGTACACTACTGTGGCGTAGAGACAGAGAGGAGGGGCTCGTGGGTGAGCGCTCTTGCTCGAGCGGCGTGCGGCATACACACTGCATTGTTGACATTCTCGCACCGAGGCATGTCATTGTTTAACCAACCTTTGTCCTCATATATTGTCTATTCTCTACGTTCAAAGAAAATACGGCCAGCAGATTGTATATTAGACTATAAATAGAAGGAATTAACAATGTTGGTCTCTCCTGGACCTGAGAATTTTGGACAGAACTGCAGCCCATTTGACATAATCATCTACAAGGCATCTCTATACGCAGTGACGTCTGCGGAAAACCCTCAGCCCTTTCATCCAAACTCTCTACTTCTGCCATCCAGCTATGGAATATGTCCATACTCAGCTATTTCTAGACAGAACTTCGCGGGGCCTAGACACAATGTATAAACATGCCTGTCTCATTACGATGCGTTATGTTATGAAAGGCCGAGATCGATACTTGTCACTTGGAGTACGTGTTGGCTGACACGTAAGTAGATTTCAGGTATATGCATTAATTCTTAAAGGAGGAGGACGACTCAACACCTGTACGCGGTGTCCTCTACGAACCTCCAGTACTCTTTAGAGTATCTGCAGAGCTAAGATTGAGTCCCTCCGACGACGATTTACACCCGACGACGCCGGGGCGATACCGATATTTCCTAAGATTATTCTCAACTACGTGGCCCTTCGGGAGGCCTTTCCTGCGATATAACCCTCTACTTTCGACATCCGCTGGCACACCCGGCATCGTTCAAATACATACCCACGACCGGAGGAAAGGCTCGAGGAAGGGTGTGGAGGGGAACAAGGCGGGTTACGGTTATATTCGAGGGGGGTGCCTTGCGAGGGGACACGTTGGGGAGGATATACGAAGGGAGTTGATAAGAAGGGTTTTCAGTCACAGGGCTGCCGAACTACTAGCAAGACGCCCGCAGAAGACAAAATGTATAGCCGCCATCGCGAGGGGGAGGCCTGGGAAGGGGACCCGAGGCGACTCTTCTGTCTAGAAATCTCTCTCGTACAAGTACTACGCTTTAGAGATCTGGAGAGGCTTGCCGGCCGAGGTTACGGGAGTCTCTTGCCTAAGAAATTTAGGGCTATTGGGTATACTGGACTGAATGAACGGATCGCAAGGAGTTTTTTATGCTAGTTTTCTCCTTGTAACTAATTCGACACGGCGTCTTTCGCCCGTGCTACATAGTTTTTAACTAATACAGCACGTTAAAAGGGAAAAAAAAAAAAAATTAATTCTTAAAGGTTGCAAATATGGGGGATCCGGAGAAAGGCCGGGCTGTGATGAGACTGGCAACATGTTACATACCCTGCACCCCTCACAACAGTTGAAGAAGAAAAAATTACTAAGGTACAACCCATAATTATTGCTATAGCACTATTAGGTTTAGTCATGTAGTTAGACATTGATTTGACATGTTAAATATAAATTGAATATGTTCTAGTCCACTGATCAATTCGCCATTGGCCAATGGCAAGCCGCCATATGTAAGGGGTCAGAGCCCCTAGTTGCCCAAGGCGGTGCCTTGGCAGATCACGTGTCAAATTCGGTTACACCCCTGTCCTCAGAGTGGAGACACTTCGGTTCCAGCCGACTACTCTGAGAAGAAACCTTTAGAACCCCACGGAACCTGCTGAAGCGTTCGAGAAACCTATGACATCAAGGTAGATAGTTTGATTGGCATCTAAGCCATACGGAAATAAGATATTCAATTTGCCAATGGCGGATTAAAAATATTGGATTTGCGAATGGCCGGGCCATGCATTGACCAATATACCCGCCATTCACCAAAACCACGCCATTGATCAAAGGACGGCGCCCTTGACCAATAGCCTGGCGCCATTAGCCAATGGTCAGGATTGGCGTATGGACTAGAACATATTTATTAAAATTCTGTTGGAAATATAATTAGAATGTAAGAATGATTCCTAACTTAATTAGGGATAAAGACCGTGATCAAAAAACGCTTCTATTAGCGCTCCAGTAATAATTACGGAGGTACCTTCGTATGGGCTGTACCTCCGTAGTGTTTAGTATGCTTGAAGCACAAGGAATCTTCGGGATACAACTCTAATGCAGCCGCCAACCCGCCACAGTCATGGATGAGATACGTGTACAACCCACCACAGTCGTGCATGAGATGTGACCATCTTCTTCCATCCATTGTCATGTCACACCTGCAGCATGAGGAGGGCTGAGATCTTGATATCCACTATCTTCGGTCAGTGGTCCCTGCAGGTATTGCAGGCTGCAACCTCCTTCAGGTGAGCTAGCATCCTACGGAGATGCGGCCCGTAATTATTACTATAGCGCCAGTGGGTTTGGGAATGCAGTTGAACATTGATTTGACATGTTGTTAAATGTTGATTGGATATTCATTCAAATGCAGTTGGAAATGTACGGAGTAAGGGGAAACCCGCGAATAGTGCATCTAGCCTTTGCAATTAAGACCGATTTCGGCAGAACTCCAGAGGTCGATCATTGTCTGACGCAATAGAGGTTCAACATGGTTCAGTATTGAAGATGGACTTTCGTTCAAGCCCCCGAGGGTTGGCATTATAAGTGTTGAGAGACCGCGATAAAGTGATGCTACAAGACATCTAAGATTTTCAAGACCTAGACTCCATTACTCGCCATTGCTTATCATGCCGTTCTTGCCCAAGTACGTAGCTTCACCACGGTTGCTTGCTGCTGATATACTAATATTGTCAGTGAGAAAATACTCGTCGCCAACAGGGGCGAGATATGTCTGCGCATTTGCCGGGCAGCCCGGGAGCTGTCAATCCCCACCATAGCGCTCTACGCTTACGAAGACCGGTATTCTGATCATTATAGAGGTGAGTAAACTCTCCCTGGCCGTTGGAGATGGGTGGCAGTGCTGTCCATGTTAACGACATACTTATCGAATCAAAGCGGCAAATGAGTTCTATCAGATTGCGCCGGCCGGGGAAGTTGGACCAAGGTAAGCATGGTCACAGTCTCAAGCTTGTAAGACTCATAGCTGATAAAAACACGTAAAGAGAGGCCTACCTCGATAAACAGAAGATTTTGGCTCTTGCGAGGGAGCATGGGGCAACCATGATGTGATTTAACCTTCACCTTGAAACGACGAGTCCCGAGGTCTATGTGTTAATTTTTGGGACTAGTCATCCCGGGTATGGGTTTTTATCCGAGGATTCAAGTTTCGCCCGGATGGTCGAGGAAGCGGGCATCAAATGTGAGTTCGATTCATGCCATCGTTTTGTGTTCACTTCCCCAAAAGTAAACAACTGACCCTTTGGTGGACTGGAAGTTATCGCCCCTGCTTCCACAGCTCTCAATATCTTCGGAGACAAGATAGCAGCTCGCAAAGTTGCAGTCGAATGCAATGTTCCGACGATTCCCGGTTTAGACGAAGCTATCTCTGAAGCTTGCGAGGTCGAGCAATTCATTTCCAGGTATGCATATGTCCAAATGGACTCATGAAAGCGTGATGAGGAGAGTCTAACGCATAGGAGCTAGCCATGGCTATCCTGTCATCATAAAAGCATCTCATGGTGGTAGGTCACACTCATCGACAGAATACGATGTGCCTCTCCATCCACTAATGATCCCGGCAGGAGGTGGAAGAGGCCAACGCATCCTCTCTGGACACCCATCTGAGGATATATCAGCTATCCTCGAGGAGGCTCGTTCGGAGGCCAGAGATTCTTTCGGCGTAGACAGCGTGTTCATCGAAAAGTTTCTGCCCAGCCCCAAACATATCGAGGTTCAGATCCTGGCTGATATGTATGGTAATGTTATTCACCTGCTAGACCGGGACTGCACAATCCAGCGACGGCACCAGAAAATAATTGAGATTGCCCCCGCTGTCACGGTATCGACGGCAATACGGGAACATATGCAGGCCGCGGCAGTGCGGTTAGCAAAGTATACGAGATACGGTATGTGTCTTGTTATTGACATACTTCAATTGCATTCTGACCGTATCATAGAAAACGCCGCAACTGTCGAGTTCCTAGTTCAAGACGATCAGTTCTACTTCATTGAAGTAAACCCCCGGATGTGAGTAGTTTCCTCAAACCTCCTGTAGTGCCATGCAGGAAGAAACTGAAACATTTGAGCTCAGCCAAGTCGAGCACACGGTGACGGAGCAGGTTCTCGACATCGATCTCGTTCAGGCACAGATTCTGATCGCCAGGGGTGCGCCACTATGTGATATCGCCAAAGAATATGTGAACGGGCCACCTATCGCTCAGGGAGTCGCCATTCAGAGTCGTGTAACGTCCGAGATCACTTGGATGGGTATGTTGACAAGACTTTCGGAGATTCTGGAGAGCCCCAGTGCAGCTAATCATCAACTGACTCCCATCGTATAGGATTCGTCCCGAGTTGCGGCGTGATAACGCACTGCCAGCTACCCAGCGGTCCAGGCATCCGAATTGACGGGTACAACCTTTTCCCCGGCGCCCAAGTGACTCCGCATTATGATCCATTGCTGTTCAAATGCATCGTGCATGCCAAGACCCTTGATGCTGCCGCTGCCAAGATGCTTGCTGCTCTGAGCAAAACCCATGTCGACGGCGTCGAAACAAACATCGATCTGCTGCAACGCATCGTACAGGACCCGCGCTTTCGGAAGCAGGAGTTCGTCACCCGGTCTTTGGACAACGACATGCTTCTGACGAGGGTGGAGGACAAGAAATGCGACGATAGTCATCAGAAGCTTCTCTCCTTCTTCGCCGAGACCTTGATCAACGAGACTCAGGTTCAGGGCCAGATTGTGAGTTACTTCTTCCAATCGAGCCTGTCAAACTCCCGCCACCTGCCCATCCTCACGGTTGACTGATATCATGGCTCCTTAGGGAAGCCCCGAGTCGCTGCTTGATCTTGAGCTACCTCGTTTGCGGGACAACGTCGGATCAGGTTGGCGGGATGTCCTACTGGCCGAGGGAGCCGCGGCCTTCGCGTCTCGAGTCCGTACACATCCGCGTATTCTTGTTTCGGACACAACGTGGCGTGATGCCCAGCAATCTATCCTGGCCACGCGAGTTCGCACTGTCGACTTGGCCAACATCGCACCCTGCACCAACACTGCGTACCGTCGTGCGTACAGTCTGGAGTGCTGGGGTGGCGCGACGTTCGACGTCGCCCTCAGATTCCTACATGAAGACCCATGGAAAAGATTGGTGAGTAATGAATGGGTTTGGTGTCGACGACTCAGCCGTGCATTGGATTAACTGGAAATGGTAGAGAACACTTCGCAAACTCGTGCCCAACGTGCCATTCCAGATGTTGCTTCGCAGCGTCAGTGGTCTTGCATACTCAGCGTAAGGCCCTGATCCCACCACTTCCTCCTCAGTAGTCCCAAGCATTGCTCATATTGACGCCAGGGTCTCACACAACTTCCTAGAGTTTTTCACTGCTCAGGCAGTCAAGAATGGGATAGACATCATCCGAGTATTCGACGGACTCAACGACCTGGCTAACCTGTCGGCCGCCATCACGGCGTGTCTCAAGGCCGGCGCTGTGGTTGAGGCTGCCATTCTGTACACCGGAGACATGCTCGATCCAGACTGCAAGTACTCCCTCGCCTACTATCTCAATCTTGCAGATAACCTCATCCAGACCGGGGCCCATGTCCTGGCAATCAAGTCCATGTCTGGCGTGATGAAGCCAGAGGCGGCGAGGAAACTAGTTGCTGCGATCCGATCTCGCTACGCGGATATCCCTATCCATGTGCACACTCACGACGCGGCAGGTAAGAGCCTCCTGAGATGGATGGATTCCTTGCCTCAAGCTCGACTGTGCTGATAACAAGACTCGATTAGGTACTGGAGTGGCTACCATGATGGCTTGTGTCGACGCCGGTGCCGATGTAATCGACGGAGCGAGTGACAGCTTGTCAGGCACGACATCGCAGCCCGCAATGAGTGCCGTTCTCGCAAGCTTAGCAGGACGCCACTGTGAACCAGAGGTGAGTATCGACGACGTGCGCAGCATTGATGGCTATTGGGCCCAGCTACGGTTGCTCTATGCTGGTTTCGATGCCAAGCTGTCGGGGCCCGACCCCGACGTATATTTGCACGAAATCCCAGGTATGTCAGCTGGAAATCGTGTCGGCGTCCCAGCAGGTATACGCAGCTGACTTTCTCCCCGTATATAGGAGGCCAACTCACCAACCTCATGTTTCAAGCCCGCGAGCTTGGGCTCGGCAGCCAGTGGAAGGAGACCAAAGCAGCCTTCATTGCCGCGAATCGGCTGTTGGGGGACATCATCAAAGCAACGCCCACCTCGAAGGCGGTGGGTGATCTAGCACAGTTCATGGTCAACTCGCACCTGAGTTTTGACGACGTCCTGGCTCGGGCAAGTTCTCTGAACTTTCCGGATTCGGTCCTCGACTACTTCGAAGGCTTGATGGGCCAGCCTTTTGACGGCTTCCCCGAGCCGCTCCGGACCCAAGTCCTCGCTCGTGCGGGCCGTACCGCTCTAGACGGCCGGGCCGCGGCTCAGTTGAAGTCTATCGACATTGAGCATGAGTGGGAAGGGTTAAAAGCAAAATACGGCGATTTAACCACCGAGACGGATGTCTGCAGCTATCTCATGTTCCCCGAGGTCTTCGCGCAATACCGTGACTACCTTGCGCGCTTCGGCGAGATAGAGATGATTCCCACGCAATACGTCCTCGCGCCATTGAAGCTTGGCGAAGAGGTGACTTGCCCACTTCCTGGAGACGGTCTTGTCCGGGTTCAGTTGCTTGCCTTGCAGCCGAAAACTGACGACGAAGATGCGTCTACGGAGCGGACGGTTTTCTTTCGCGTCAATGGGGAGTACCGACAGGCAACAATTCATGATCTATCCCGTGAGTTCCGTGATTCCTCGCGCCCGTTACCCAACCACCTTTCTCATTCAAGGGCCTCAGCGCTGATAAAAGTCATACCCTAGTGAAACGACGGTCAAAGCGTCGGCAAGCCGAGCCGGGGGTCCAAAGTCAGATGGGTTCCCCCTTCTCCGGCGTGGTATCGACAATATTCAAGGAAGTAGAGGCACAAGTGTCGAAAGATGAGGTGGTCTTGGCGATCAGCGCCATGAAAATGATTGTGAACATCAGTGCGCCAAGTGATGGTATTTTGCGCTGTCTGGATCTAAAGGTCGGGGACAACGTCGAGAAGGGAGACTTGCTCTTCGAACTTTCAAAATAGCTGGTCTCTTATGAGAACACATCTAATCCAGACTTTCGACGCTGTTACAAGCAGTGATCGCAATAGTGTAAACTGAAGCCCTCCGAGCCATCTCACAGTGATATTGTTGGAGGAAAGGTGGCGTGAAGGTAAGGCTGGTGGAACTATGGCGAAACAATGGTGCCACTCAGGAGAGTTCAACGAAACAATGCTGGCGCTCAGGAGATTTCCGCGAAACAATCGTCCCACTCAGTAGAGTTCCGCGAAACAATCGTGCCGCTCCGAAACGAACTCTAATCTCGCTCAGTTAGAGGATGCACACTTTGTAGATATATAGGACCTGACTTCTCAGATTAGAGCTTCAATCAATCAATCATTTCAATTGGACCCAAAGATTCACTGAGATCCCTGTTCGTTTCTACATCACAGATATGAAATTTGAGATTTTGCGTATGCTATCACTGAAATAAAAAACCGTTTCACACTCAACTACGGCACTGAACTGGCCCGTACACTATTACATTGAAACACCATGGTATTAAGAGTGCCCTCATTTTAGTTAAGACAATTCGAGAGTAAACAATAAGCTCCGAGCTAGTATTTCGTCGTAAAAACATGTCTTACGATTGTAAGAGAACTGGAAATATATGAGAAAATAATTCCAAGAAACTATTACAAGCTTTAAAACTCAATAACTCTATGAATTTAAGGGCTAAATGCATAAAAACCATGCCAAAAGAAAGCCCTAAGAATTCTCTTTAATACTTAGCATACCACCCCTTGGCGATTTGGCATAGAACGAATTACTTTAATATTAACCTTTACACAAAGCTTATACGAATTTAGGTACTTCCAGCAAAGTACTACTCACCCTCCACATCTTCGTCTCTTTCTACTCTGATGAACAAGCTCGCACCAAGCTCACATGCCATGAGAGCTGCCATGACCGCAAACGGTAGACCCAACCACACCCAGCCCAGCTGCATGCCTGCCACGAACAGGCCATTGAACGCCGGTCCAGTGACGCTTCGGACTATGATGCTGAGCATAAGTCCTGCGCTATAGATAGCGCCGACCTGATCTGACCGCACCGCGCCACCCATCAGACTCATGAGCAACCCGCTGGTGCAGCTTCCGAGGGAGATCAGCAACAAACCGACTATCTCAACGAACAGCGCCGGGCTGAGAGCAACGACCAGCAACCCAGAGGCGGTGGCACCGATGGATACCACCGCGTAGAGCCGATCACGCGTCCAGGGAGACCAGCCCATGGGTATGGGGACAGTGCGCGTGATGAAGGGCAGGAGCACCAAGGCCAACAGGCCCTGCGCGCCTTGGAACAAGGACAGGAGCACGCTGCCTCTGCCGTACGACAGACCAAACTTGACGCTCGAATATTGCAAGCCGATCGAGTTGAAGAGCTCGCGAGCGGCAGTTTGGGGAGCATAGACGCAGAGTAGCAACAACGCCTGCCGATTCGTTGCCAGCAGACTTCGGAGAGGGGTGAAAAGTTGGGTGAATGACTTGGCTGATGGCTCGCCTGCCGTGAGCTCTGACAACGACGACGATGCGGGGTCACCAGTTGGGCTCGAAATCGTCGAAGGGGTTATAGAGGTGGAGAAATGGGTGCTCTTGCTCAGATGGAGAGTTTCGGGGATAAGGCTCGTGATGACGGAGGCAGCAAAGAACGAGACAGCGGCAGCAAGCAGGAGGACCGTCCAAAGATGACCCGTCTCCATCAACGCGGCACCGATTGCGGGCCCAAAGAAGCCTGCCATGACATCGGCCGCGTGAAGGCACAAAAAGATCTGGGCACGCTCGGCGCGCTCTGTCGTGTCCGTGATCATGACATGTGCGATGCTGGATAAGACCGGATCGCCGCCGCCGACGAAGAGGAACGCGCCAGACAGCCAGATCCAGCGGACGGGGAGGAATCTGAAGTAGCAGACGGCTACGACCCAGGCGTAGGAAAGGGCCATCCCGGTGCAGCTGAGCATAAGTACGGGCCTACGGCCGATGCGATCCGCGAGGAGGGTGAAGGGGACGGTACCCAGCACGCCCGCAAAGATGGGCGTCAGCTGCTGGATCCCGCGCACAAAGGCTAGCTCGTTCTGCACCGAGCGAGCCTTGCATCTATCCTCACCATTAGGATCATGACCCTGCAGCAGTCGACGTCCAACAGCGAATGCTGTTGCTGCTGCTCCACCCGAAGAAGCGGTGCCGGAGGTGTCGGCACAGATGATATCTTCTAGAACTTGGATCAGCGCGGCGGGATACAGGGTGTCGCCCAGCATCATCAAGAAGACGAGGGTATACAGCAAGATGACGACGCGCCATTTTCGATGCTGGTGCTGCTGATGGGGAGGCGCGGCGATATCTCGGGTCGCTGCTGACAGTGAATCATCCGGTGTCCCTCTGTGGATCACAGTAGATGTGTGGTCCTGAAGGAGAGCGGTCGACTCGGACGCTTCGTGGGTAACGTGCCTCGCGTCTGCCATTGTCTCTGGGGTCTTTGCTCACTCGGGACCGGAGGTGGAAGATATCGATCGCTTTGGTTCAGGAGCCACGCAGCGCTGACTTTGGCCTCGCTTGGTGATGATGTAAATTGGGATAGGACTCATCAGCGATGTCGAAACATGTCGTCTACAAGTATTTTTTCTTTCCTTCTTCCATTCCAGGTAACCGTAGAAAGTTGATTGGCTGAGAGGACTGTGCACATGACCGACCCACTTGGACAACATTGTGCGGCAAGGTACAGCCCATAATTACTACTAGAGCGCTAACAGGACGGCTCCCTAGTCACGGCCTTTAGTCCTAATCAAGCTAGAGATCATTCTTGTATTCTCATTGCGTTTCCAAATGCATGTCAATGAGTATCCAATTAATATTTAATAGCATGTTGAATTAATAGTCCTTATGCACTTATAACCCTACTAGCGTTATAGTAATAATTATGGGCTGCACCTCTGTACATATACTTCGGAATAGGAAGGAGATATCTCGTCATCGTGATCCTCGAGGGTAAGACCCAACCCGCAGCCAAACGTGTCTGCAGGTGGTAATTGTGATTCATTCGAAGGTACAGCCCATAATTATTAATAGAGCGCTAACATGAGTGCTTCCTGGTCACGGCCTTTATTCCTAATTAAGTTAAAGATCATTCTTGTATTCTCATTACGTTTCCAACTGCATTTCAATGAGTATCCAATAATCAATGCCCAACTGCATTCCCAACCCCACTAGCGCTATAGTAACAATTATGGGCTGTACCTCCGTAGTCTCTCCGCGATCGTGGCGGATTCCTTTCGTCATCAGGCCGTGCCACTCAAGCACTTCTGCTGGGCTGTTGCCTCTATCGAATCCTAGCATGGAAGACCATGGACGGCCATTTAAAGAAGCCCTGCTAAAAGTACTAGCGTTTCGAAGAAGTCTCGGTGAGAGGACTAAGGTATAGTAAGGCCGTTTGGACGCTTGAGTCAAGAACGTCCCACAAGAGGAAAAAAAACATCTTATAGCTCACCAGTCAATACGGCGTTCATCACAATCTCATACCTACTATCCACTGTTCATTCAAGATGAGCCCAATTGTTGAAAACGGAACAAGTTATCCCGAACCTCTGAAGCTCTCAGGGGCTCTCGAGAAACATTCTTTTGAGGATGTTACTCCGTCTATTGGTAGAGAGTTTCCCAAGTTGAATATCGTGGAAGATCTTATCAATGCCCCTAATGCCGATGAGATGATCCGCGAACTTGGCATCACTCGTACGTTGTTGTCCTGCCTGTCCTTGGATTGAGAAAAAACGAACGCTGACACTCTGCCCAGTGGCTCAACGCGGTGTTGTTTTCTTCCGAGCTCAGCACAACCTCACCGATCAGTTCCAGAAGGAGCTCATCCAGCGATTGGGAGAGCTTACTGGTAAACCTGCTGAGTCCAAGCTGCATGTACACCCCATCTTGAACACGTCCAACGAGTTCGGGGTCGCGGACCACCATATCAGCACCATCAATTCAACTCACAGAGACCAGCTCTACAAGAATGACCGGGAGGGCAAGAAGCACAGCCAACAATGGCACTCGGACCTCCAATTCGAAACTGTGCCCCCGGACTTCTCGTCTCTGCGGCTGACCAAGCTGCCCACCAATGGCGGGGACACGCTCTGGGCCAGCGGCTACGATATCTATGATAACCTGTCAAAGCCATTTCAG
Source organism: Helotiales sp. F229 (assembly GCA_002554605.1). NCBI lineage: Eukaryota > Fungi > Ascomycota > Leotiomycetes > Helotiales > Helotiales sp. F229. The sequence continues at coordinate 5,012,244 of MXAW01000004.1, read as the reverse complement.
AAGTTCATTGAGGGCTTGACAGCGACTCAGTACGTACACATCCCTCTCCTCCCCCCACCTCTCATTGCTCCCAGCTTCTTTGCCCTAACTAACAACGATGCAGTGCCGCCACCGGCGAGCTCTTCAAGGGCGAAGACGTCTTCCAAGGCCCGCGAGGCCATCCGCTGAACGTAGGAAAGAGTTTCCAGGCGGTCCACCCCATCGTGCGGACCCACCCGATCACCGGGTGGAAGAGCGTCTACAGCGCGGCCATATTCCCAAAACATATCAACCAACTGAGTGAGAAGGAGTCTCAGCAAGTGCTCAAGCTGCTGCACGAGACGCTCATTGAGAACCATCAACTGCAAGTCCGCTTCAAGTGGATAAACGAGAATGATATGGGTAAGATTTCCATTTTCCCTTTGTTTTGAATCCGTGATTACCATGTATGTGTGTGTTGACCTTTTTCACTACAGCGATCTGGGACAACCGCTGCACGTTCCACACTGCTACTCACGACTATGATGGCCTGGGCGAGAGGATCGGGCATCGCGCTGTGGGTATTGGAGAGCCGCCATATCTGGATACTCACAGCCAGTCAAGGTTTGAGGCATCACTGGGCGCACATTTATGAGAGCCTTGGTATGTAGCTAGGCTAGTGTTTTTACAAGCCACGTAACCGAGGTGTGTTACTCCACTTTAACAAGCCATTCTAAACTTAAACTTCTCTTGAACTGCACCCCTGCTTCGCCGTTAAGTGTTTTTCTTGTTTTGGCATATACTTATTTCAGCGACGAATCTTCAGGGTCTCAAGCATCCCCACCAGAAATCAAAATTTCCAACGTAACTATTCAAGGGCTGCCAAAAATATGCTGCTTGAATAATCCCGTGTTGATTTTCGTAAGGGGAGGGGTTGATTCACGAGCTTCGTAACAGGCGTAAGGATACGACTTATGGGCAGGTAGGAAGGCTAAAGGGGTCTCCTGTTGTCACGAATGAGATTTCCTGGGTTATGGGAGTCGTTCGAAAAGCGAGAAGAAATATAGGCCAAACGTAACTATCCTCAGTTGAGAAACGGGTGGCATATGATGTTCAAGCAGTCCACTCGTTGAGGAATCAAGTCAGACAGGCTCTCACGTGGTCAGCGCAGTATCCAAGAAGCGGTTAGGCAGATGTGCATGATCACTGTTCTACTTATACTAGGAAGAAATCTTCATCAAATCTCTCCATACTTTTTCTGTCTCCGAGATGCTCAGCGTCGTACAGGATGCTTTGGTCGGGAGAGTCAAAGACATGGGTGTCGAGCAATACCGAGCTATCATCACTGGCTGGTTCTGACGTTGTAAAAGAGCACGCCGGCGTTACGGGGCTAGGTGGGTAGAGTGGAGAAAGCGCCTCGTCTGTCAAGAAGGACGTGTAGTCTATCTCATCAGAGAACTCAAACAAGTCTTTCAGTGACCCACCTGCCCGCTCCCGGGACTCCATATCGTACTCGGACAACATCTCGAGTTTAAGTTTCTTGCTTGGCACACGCTGATCTTCCACGACTTGCACCAGGAACGCCGTCAGGTTCTTAATATCAGACTTCAAAGTTGGTTTGTTATGGTCCACTCTATAGGCCATTTGCACAGGCTACTTTGCAGGCCACTTTGGAGGACAGGTTTTTAGGTGATAAAGGGAAAGCGATATAATTCATAGTTTTAAGCAAAGGGATTATCGCCGGATGAATTAATTACTTTTAAGAAAGGGATATATAAGGCCTTAGCTTATTGTATTAAATGTACTTTTTTATTCCTTATTTTTTCTTTTTAATATTAAGCATAGCCTTAGGTTTAAATATAAAAGAAGCTTTTTATTTTAATGTTTTCTTTTAAAATAATATGATTATTTATATTATCTTAAGATTAGTCATAACATAAAAAAAATCCATTTTTATTCTGCTATAAAGCATTATATTTTATCTTAAAAAGGATTATTATTATTTATATAATCATAATATTACTTTCACTTGCTTGCGCAAGTAGGTGCCTTTTACTTTATTTTTAAAAGTAATTGCCTTAGGGAAAGCTAAAAACCCTCATCAATCTCGTCTTTTTAGATTAATACCTTTTCCATTTGCTGGCATAATTATTACATAATAATAAAAAACAAATACTTATACATGCTTTCTTAACAAAACATGCGCGAAATTTTAGTCCCTATATAATTTAGTTTTATTATCACCATAAACATACTTTTTCTTAAAAACATATCGCTTTCAATAAACAATTTATTTCAATTTTTAATTAAGCTTAAAAAAGAATCGCTTTTAATATTTAAAATTAATAGCTTTTATAATTTTTTTTTAAAACCTGCCATAATAACAAAAGCATATATGCAAAAGATGATTTAAATAATTATTATTTTTGCATTTGTTTTTAATAAAACCCTTTGAAATGGATGTATAAGATCAGCCAATATTAATATAGCATAACGCTTTATTATTTAAGCTCTTATCGCAAATTTTTAATCATTTATTAATTATTATTTTCTTTAATTTAATCATAGCATTTCTACTATCGAAATTTATTAAATTAAATACTTTTGCTTTTCTTTCTTTAACCACAATAGCAAAATTAAAATTAAATACAATGCTTAAAAATAGAAATAAAGTTATTTATTCAAAAGTATTTTAAAAACTTTAAGATTAATTAATCTTAAATTAAAGTTTACTTTTATTGCATAAGCGGAAAAGCTAAAACAATTATTTTTTAATATATAAACCCTAAATTTACTGGCATATTTAATGATATAGCTAATATTCTTAAAATATTAAATTAATAATTTTTTGATTATAATCAAATATAAGCTGCAGAAGCAAAATATAATCATTTTATTATAGGTTTTATAATATATAATGAATTTCATATTAAATTTATTAATTATGCTATTATTAGCAAAATTGCATATTTTTGTTAATTTAAAAACATATGCAAAAAGGTTTTTTTCCCCTTAAACGCAATCTTCATATTAAAAAATATAAAATATAAAATAAATAATTATTATATCATTTTTAACAAATTTTTAGTTATTACAAATAAGAAATCTAAAAATATTTTAGTAAAAAAGCGTTTTTTTTATTAAATTGCTATTTTTCTTTAACCTTTCAAAAATACCAATATTTATAAAAGTCATATAAAGAATATTTTTTTAAAAAAAATTAGCACCAAAATACTTAATTAAAAAAAACTTTCACTCTTTTTCTTTTAACCGCCCCAACTGTCGCATAACCCATAAATGCTATCCTCGCTAGTATTTTTTGCTTTAATTGCCATAAGACCAATTATTGGGCTAATAATTATTTTAAGCTAAAAAAAAACAAAGGAAATGAATCATAAAATTGTAAAAATTAAGGGTAAAGATATGGATTTTGACAATCTATTAAAAAACTTTTAAGCCGTAGGATAATCTCTTATTATGGCAAAAGCCTTAATTGATACAAAAATTTAAATACTAATTTTTGTGCTTTTATTAAAAAATAATAATTCTTAATTAATATTGAATTAAAAATAAATAAAGCATATATTAAATTAATTACATATATTAATAACATAATAAATATTTTTAATATTATTAAAACTTTAATAGCTTATTAATTTCAATTTTTTTTTTGGAATTTCTTTTCTTATTTTACCTGAGCTTATTGTTCTTATAGGCTATAATAGAAAAAAAGACAACATCATTAAGTACACTATATTTCTCACTTTAACCATTAATTAATGTTAAATTAATTTCCCTTTTTTGATTATTAACTTAGGGAATTCTAAAGTATTGATCAAATGGAAATTCTTGAAAGATTATAATTTTAAATAAGATTATTTAAAAAAAAAGAATAAATTTTATAATTAAAAAATATGCTTAAGAAATTTTATTTTAAAAAACGCTTTTTGCTTTTTTTAATGTATATTAAATTTATTACTAATTTATTACATTAAGAAAATACTAATTAATACAATCAATTAATAGTTTAAAATAAGTACCACTAAGCAAAAGCTAAAATTACTAATCTTAATATAATTACCAAATCGCCTTTAAAATCGCCTTCAAACTGGCCTTTAAAATCGCCTTATTAAACTGCCAATTTTTGATTTTTTATATTTATTCGCAAATTAAAAAAGGAATTATTTAATATAAAAGCATTGCTTTTAAATTATCAAATATAAATACGCTTTTTCCCACAAGCATAAATAAATTTATAAAAATTATTACTCTGCTTAAAGCCAAATTATTATCAAAACCAAGTAAAATAAATATTTATTACATTGCAGCACTGGTTATATATCAATTTCATTTTTAACCTAAAAAATTCAAAATTAAGATAGAAATTTTTACGTTCTTTTTTATAAAATTAAATTAAAGGTTTTATATTAAAAAGAATAAACTAATATGAAATTGTTTGTTATAAATAATAAATTAATTTTTAAGCAAGCACAAAAAGCCAAATATCAATCAAACCAAGATTTAATCCATCAAAAGCTTTTATCCTAATATAAAAAATTTGAAAAATTGTTTTTTAACAAAGCTTTAAATAAGCTTTCTACTTAACATCTTAATATAAATCATAAAACCAAGCTTATAATTGAAAATAACCTCTTTTTTAACCCTTTTTATTAGCTTACAAATAAATAATTATTTAAAATAAAGCAATATATTATAAAAAACCTTTATAAAAGATTTATTGCTCCTTTTAATGCTTTTTTTATGGCTTTAATTTTTTTTATTAAAAAAGCAAATGGTGGATTATGATTTTATGTAAATTATTAGAAATTTAATAAATTGATTAAAAAAGACCTTTACCCAATCCCATTAATTAATAAAATAATGGCTTGCATTTTTAAGGCTAAGATCTTTACAAAAATTAATATTTAAAAAGCTTTTCACAAAATCCGCATAATCACTGATTTTAAGGATTTTACGACTTTTTATATAAGGTATAATTCTTATAAATATAAAATGCTTTTTTTGGCCTTATAAATAACTTAGCCATTTTTCAATGCTTTATTAATAATATCCTTATAAAGCATTTAAATAACTTTTGCTTAACATATTTAAATAATATTTTTATTTATTTCAATTTTATAAAAGAAAATACAAAATATACGTCAAAAGAGTTTTATAGATTTTAAAGAATTATTGGTTATAGGCCAATATTAAAAAATCCGAATTTAAAGTATTAAAAACTAAATTCTTAAATTTTATTATTAAAGTAAATGGAATTAAAATTAATTTAAAAAAAATCATAATAATTAATAATTAGGAATATACTTTCAATATATAAGGTATACAAGGTTATTTAGGTTTTTACAATTTTTATTAATAATTTATTAAAAACTATAATCATGTTTACTGCTTTTTTATACATTTTATTAAAAAAGATATTCCTTTCAAATTTAATAACAATTGCAAAGTAACTTGGGAAGCATTATGATTAGCGCTTAAATTGGCTTTTATTTTTTATTATTATAATGTATTTAAGCAAACATATTTAAAAACAGATTTTTTGAATAAAATTATAATTAAAATACTTTTTTAATTATAGGACAATGGATTTTTTCACTTTATAGGTTTTTTTTCCAAAACAATAATTAATACTAAATTAAATTACCTAATTTATAACAAAACGCTTTTGGCCATATTTCGATTTTTTTAAAAAATATAAATCGAAACTATTAAAAGCATAAAAAAATGTATATATATATATTAATCATAAGGCATTAAAACATTTCATATTTATTAAAGATTTTATTATTAAACAAGCTTAATAAACTAAATTCTTTTGCCAACTTCCATTTTACAATTATATATTATATAAGCATTACAAATACTTTAGTTAACACATTATTATTAAAAGACCAAGACCTTTTTTCAATAAAAGCCAAAAAGTAAGCATTGAGAAGTTAATAAATGATCCCAAATGACAAAATTAGTTAATAAGTTCTTGATAATGTGCGATGTATAAAATTATTACTTATTGAAAAACTAAAGCCTGAGTTTTTGGTAGAAGAGCCTCTTAATCTTATTTTAGTAATAGCATATAACATTAAAGATTATAATATTATTAATTAAGTTATTGCCGCAAACAAGACCTCTTCAAATCTCGAGCCTTTTAGGGAAAAAGCTAAAAAGCATAGCTTAAATTATAAGATTTAATAAAATAAGCTCTTTTTTTATATTTGTAAAAATTTTTAGTGGTTAATGGCGGCCAGCGGCGGTTTTTTATGCTTTTGGCGCTTTTAGCCAAAAGGTTGCATATTAAAAAAATTACGGATAAAGGCCATATACCAATTTTTTTTGCGCCAAAAGCGCCAAAAGCGCCAAATTTTACTTATAGCATTTATTCTAATAATAATAATAAAAAGTTTTTAAGGCTTTAAATATTTAAAGTATTTAAGGGATATACCATAAATATATATACATATTTAATGCTAATTAAAATAAACTTTACTTAAAGAATTTAATGCGCTAATTATAATTTTATTAAGGTAAAAATTTATGGTACTAGGGGACTAATCAGAGATTAATAGGTGACAGCTTTAATGTTATTTAACTATAATATAATATTACTAAAAGTAGTAATATTATAAGTAATATTATAAGTAATATTATAAGTATAATAATAAGTATTTTTTAGTTTTTAATGCTTTGCAGGCCTTCCGGGGGCCTTCCGGGGGCTTTGCGAGGCCTGTATATTAATAATAATTATATTAAAAAAGCTTTTTTTTATTAAATTATGAAATTATGAAATTATTAAACTATTAAACTATTAAACTATTAAACTATTAAACTATTAAACTATTAAACTATTAAACTATTAAACTATTAAACTATTAAACTATTAAACTTCATACATAACTTAATAAGTGCTTTATTTAATAGTTTAATAAGTAATATTATACATATATTTATTAATTTTTAAATAGATTTTTTATAAAGAAAATCATTAAAGTAAATCTTTAATATTTACTTTTAATTATATATTAAGCTTAATATTTAAGTTATAATAATAATATTTTTATTTTTAAATATAACTTTATTATTTTAATAACCTTTATTAATTACATTTTTTATAAATAATTATTCATTAACTTATATATTAAAATATGATAATTTTAATTTTAATTTTTCGATTAATTAATTATATAATATTTCTTTAATAATTAATATCTTTATAATTCTATTAATTACTATAAATCTAAAAAGGTCATTCTCATAAGCTAATGAAACTGATTTTAAAACAGGTCTTATTTTCTATTTCGTTTACAAACTCGTAGTAATGCACGATTTTTAAATAAATTTCTTTTAAAAATAATTATTTAATAATTAATATTTTTATAACTATATTAGTCATTATAAATCTTAAAAAGCCACATTACGAAGCTAATTAAGCTGATTTCAAAACAGGTCTTATTTTGTATTTTGATTAAAAACTCGTAGTAATACACGACTTTTAAATAATAATAAATTTAAAAAATTCTTTTAATAATTAATATCTTTATAATTATAATAATTATTATAAATCTAAAAAGACCATTTTAATAAGCTAATTAAGCCAATTCTAAAACAGGTCTTATTTTATATTTTAGTTAAAAACTCATAATATTACATAATATTTAAATAATTCCCCTTTAAAAGTGGGGCTTTTTAAACTTCCGGCACTCCCGCACTCCCGCATTCTTAAAGTTTTGTTGCATATCGTACAATCAACACTACTTTCTATTACACTCTTAAAGCATTAAGTCATGTTCTAATCACGACGGATATAAAGCTCGGTCTACGTATTTATGACCAATTAGAAGAAGGCAAAAATTAACAGATTTTTTCATCACTGGGAAAATTAAGCTAGTGTAAAGATTTCCGCGTAATTTAAGTAGATGCCTAAGGCTCCTAAAATTTAAGAAAACGTAGAGACAGCTAAAGCTGTCAATAATAAGCTTAGCAAAGCTAATTTATTAGCTATGCATGCCAAAATGCAATTAAGCTTTAGCTTTAAAACAAATAAATTAATAATCCCCTTTGATTAGCATAAAAGTTATTAAGCTTTGGCCCAATCCATTAAAAGGCGGCCAAAAAAAGACTTATTTACTTAAAAGCGGCCTTTTGCGCTAAAAGCGCTAAACTGGTAAAATGGCCAATTTGGCCAATTGATTAATTTTTTGGCGCTAATATTTTTTGCTGATATAAGAATACCTTAAAATACTAATAAAACCTCCTAAATTATGCATTTCTTTGATTTGCTATATATATGCATAACCTTAAATAGCATATGCCAGGATTATCAAAATCAAATTATTGCTTAGTTGCAAATATCATTATATTGGAATTAATAATAATATTATATAATATATTATTAATTATAGTTGCTTTAAAATGAAGGCTCGTAAAAACAAGACCCCTAGCTTATTGCATTTTTTGCCAATTTTTATAAAACCATATTAATATTTAATAATAGATTTTATAAAATTATTTTAAGATAAAAATGGCTTTAATTTTACTTTTATAATTATGGATTAATTTATAAAAAAGCCCTTTTCTATCTTTTATTATAAGACTATTATTGCTAAAGGTATGATTAACCTTTTTTTAATTTGTTAAAGCCAACATTTTAGAATGCCTAATTTAATTGTTTTAAATAAAAGCCCTTAATTAATTTTAATTTTTTGAAATAAATATTACCGCATTTTAGGTATAAAAGTAAAGCTTATTATAATTTATAACCCAAATGTGAATGGACAAATGGAGGTTATGAACTAATATATTAAGCAATGATTTTAGCCATTTTGCATATATTATTAAAATAATTAAAATTCCTTTTTGCTAATTATGGATATTGCTTAATTTATATTATCATATAAATCTTTGGGAAATATAATGCTATTTTAAGTTTTAAATGGTTATAAACCAAAAACCTTATATAATATGCAAAATCCAAAACCTTTAAAATTGGCAATAAAAAGCTTAAATAAGGATAATACTATAAAAATTGCTTTAAAAATAAGACAAACCTTAGAATTTACATAATTTTTAATTTAAACATAATAAAATAAAATAAAGCAATTAGCAAATTGTCGTACAAAATAGGGGTTTGTCGGCTAGTAGCACCAACAGAGCCTCAATAGCGCTGCAGCCAATCAAGACTGCTTATATAACTAAATCTTTGGAGTTCCCTTTTAAAAGAAGCTTTACTATATTCTTTTGCAATTCAAAACTTTCACACTTCCTAAAGCTCCTCCCCTATGATACTTGATAGTTAAAAGCCATAGCCTTAATCCATAAATTATTAAAGCACGACTATTATAGGTTAAGAAAAGCGAGAATAAATATTAAAAAACACTTACCGTTACTTGAAAAACTCTTCAAAAGTATACATTCCCCCTTTTTAATTTAACGACACTTCTTCAAACTTTTCAAACGTTTAATAATAATAATTTTTTTTTTCAAAATATACCAATCAATAAAAACAATGCTTTATTAAGCAATCATCGCCAATAGCCATAGTAATAAACGAGATTCTAGTGTTATGCCCAATTTAAGGGCATTATCAATTTTATTGACCCAAATGAATATAACATTCTAAACTTCCTTAAATTTCAATCAGTAACTCTTAATATTAATAAATATATATAAATTAAAACAAACAATTGGTTTGTAAAATAAATAGCATTAATAAGCAACAACAAGCGAAAAATATATCGCAAGTGGAAGACTACTAGTAAAGACAAAAAAAACTCTTATAAAGCCTTTATAAGCTACTAAACCATAAAAAGCGATTTTTAAAAATATTAAAAAAATCTGGAAAACTCGCATAAGAGAATTCCAAAATAACCTTGCCTAATGAACGTTTCTTAGTACAAGATATTAACACTTATTTAATTAAGTCAACAGTATTATTAATATATTGATCTTAACAAACGCCATCAACAATAATAAATCAAACAAAAGCTTGCTTCCTTGAACGCCTTTATATTATTATCTATTATCTTAAATTATTAAAAAGCTTTAATAAATGCCTCCAAAAAAAAGGAAAAATAGAAGCTTGTACTTAGTATAAAAAATAGCAAAAAAGGTACTATTTTGCTAAAGCATATAATATTCTAAAAATGCAAAGTATTCTAAGTATCCAAGATTTCCTCTTTGTAGCTTTAGTCTATGCCAAGATATAAACCGCTTAAGCTTTAGCCAACATTACTGAAAATAATGTTCTAAAAAAGAAACACTATATAATGCTTAAAAAATACGGTTTAGCCTTTAAAGCTAATTTGAAAAAGCATTTCAAAAATAGTCTAAAAAGTAAAAAAAAACAGCAAATAAGTTATACGCCTTCCTTGAAAAACATTTAAAAACATTTATTAATTCTAAAACTATTTTCAATACTAAAAGCTCAACTACTCACAGTAAATAAGGCTTATTTAATTAATTTTACTCTAAATAATCAAAAAAAAGCAATTACCCTTATAATTCCAAAAATAGCCACTTCTCGGCACTTATTAAATGCTAAAAATTATGATACACTTATAACAATGGCTATATAAACAAATTAAAAAATTGCCCCAATAATAATAAAATCAAAAAAACTTGCAAAAAACTCAAAAAAGCAAAGTATACTAAACTATAAAAGGAAATCATTAAAAAGGATTGGAAAATCCTCCCCATTAATTGAATTATTAAAAGCGTTGCCCTAAAAAAAAAAAAAAAAAAGAAAAAGCCTTCATTATTAACAAACAAAAGCAAATACCCTAAAAATATTAATACTGCTATCATTAATCCAAAGCTTTTTAATATTAATAAAGCAATAGAAATATACGTGTAACGATCCGTTATTTACTCGGTATAAATACAAAAGGCTGCTATTGATTTTTAATAATCAAGAAATAGGTATATCACATATGGGGTAAAACAGTTATTAATATAATTGAGAATATTATTTAAAGTTAAGCATAAAACTCTTATTTAACAGTAAATGCGCTAATTTTATATAAAACCTTTGTTTTCCTTGGATCACTATGATCCCTAGTAATCCCTTAAGGGTTTCCCCAAATCACTATGATCCTTAATAATCCTATATTTATTATGTGACCCTATAATCCTATGTTTTGTTTTAATAAAAAAATTTATTATGGCTTTTTTGTGCGGTGAAGCCGCTAAGCCTTAAGGTTAAAACAATTATAATTACTTATATCATAGTATGACCATAATATTATCCCCTTTTTAGCTTAGTGTGCCCTTATATTTAAATATGTCTAAAAAAATATTAATAATAGCCTACGGTTGTTTTCCTTTTTTATTATGACTTCCCGGCACAATGTCAAATTTAAACATATTGCTTTAATTATAAAAATTAAAAAAACCGGTGAAAAAATGTCTTTTTATGAGTTTTGTATGTAGAATTATTATTATTATATTGCTATAAGCCTAAAGGCTATCTGTTATTCTTAATACGCCTGTTATAATTGTATTAAATGTAATTTTACTAAAAAGCTTTTTTTTGTTAGCTTTTAGGCCTTTATTAATAAGTAGTAATAACGCTTAAAAAAAGCCATAGTAAAGATTCTTTGTTTTAAAAGGTAATAGCGCCATTTGAATAAATAAGAAAAGAAAATAATAAAGTTAAGCTTAAATTTTTTAAATAAATTAAATCGTAAAAAAGCAGAAAAAACAGTGGAAACTACTTAGTTTAAAGTTAATATCGCAAGCTTATTAAAGGCCTCTGCCTTTTTGAAGTCCCCGGTTATTAATCCCGTAGCCTTTAAAGGGCTGCTAAACTTGTTTTAAGAAGGCTTGGGTTTTGTTAATAAAACTTCCACAATACCTTAAAACTATAAAAATTAAATTAAGATTCCTAAATGTTTTTTAATTATAGGTACTTTTTTCATTTAATCAAATATTTGGCTTTGTTATAAAAGTACTAATAATTGAAAATAGTCTTAATTTTATATTTAGCATTTGAATTAATTGATTATATTTTTATAATAAGAGCTAATAATGCTTTTAATAATGCTTATTTAAAAAGGAATATATAAAATACCAGGTGAATGTTCATTATTTTTAAAAATGCTAGCTAATAATTGATTGGTTTTTTAACTTTTGCAATCTTAAATAATCTTAGCTTTTTATGATTTAGCTTATAATTTAATTATTTAATCGTAATATTCTTTTAAAATAAATAAACTTTATCCCCTTCTTTAAGCGTTAATCCTATGTTACGCTTTTTATTATAATAAATTGTTAATCTTTATGTTATAAATAAAATATTGGTTAATAATTCCTTATGCAATTGCTTTAGTTTATCCCCTTATAATATAGCTTTTTACTCGATCCTCTAACCCGCAATTGGTATATTATATGCCATTAGATTATACCCGTAATTTGCGTAAAACAGTAATACTCTAATAATTTCTTGATTTGCGCTATTATATGTAAATTGGGCAAATAAAAGTAGTTAAACCCAATTGTCTTATTTATAATTTACATAGCATTAAAAATAAGTCTTTATTATTTAATTAATTCTTTTTGTTTGTGCATTTGTTTAAAAGTAAAAGGCCATTAATATTTTTTATTTCATTTTTAGGAATGTAATCAAAGTTTTCCAAAACCTTAAGGTAAAAAGCTTATTTTTATTTAAAATGACCTTATTTAATATTTTATGATTTGCGAAAATTGTTTAAAAAAATACCTGCGTTATGGTAGGCGCATTTTGCGTTCTTAATATTAATACTATATACGCATACTTAATAAACCTATTTATTATAATATAAATTAAGTTGTATATAATTCCAATAGCTAGGTCTTTTGAAAATAATAGCTTAACCACAAAATCCAAAGTAATTAATTTCCATGGGCGTGGTAATATTACTGGTAACTTCATAAATTCATATAAAGTATGATGTATTGCCTTATTCCAAATGTATATATTATATAACAGTACTATGTTTTTAATTATTTTCTTTATATTTAAAAAATAATATCCCTTAAAAAGCTTTAATAATATTTTAGTAATTCCTTAATGCCTATAGGCCGGTAGCCCATGTTGTTCCTTAATAAAATCCGCCTTATTTCATATTAGAACATAAACTTATCCTTAATATAAAAAAGCTTTAATAATAATAAAAAAGAATCCTTCGCTTAATTATTTCTTTTGCTTAACTATTATTAAGTCCTAATTATAATTCTTTTAGATTTTCTTAAAAAGGCGGCTTATTGTTGCTAATTGTTTATAATTAATAATTAATAAATTGTTATCTTTTTATAATATGATATAAAATTTATGTGTTTTGTTTATAAGATATTTTGGCTTCTTACTTAAAGCATTAGCTTAAGCGTTTTCCATTCCTTTAACATAAAAAATCCAAAGTTTTATAATAAAAAATATTTTATACCACCAAACCTAGCGTCAATTTAATTTTTTAATAATAATAAAATAAATGAGATTTTTATGGTCTATTAGGATTTGTACCTCATAAGTAGCGCCTTTAAAATAAATCCTTTATTCGTATACTACGTCCACAATTGCCAGTAATTTCTTATTATATATATTATAATTAAATTTTACCGATAATAATTTCCGCGAATAATAAGCAATTAATTGTTATTTGCCGTCTTTGCCTGATTAGTTAAGCACGGCGCTAATAGTATAATCTAAAAAATCCATCTTTATGTGCATTTTTTTTATTAAATATAAAAAATGTGAAAACAGGTTTTTAAATAAACATTTCCTTAAAAGCTTTAAAAGCCGCGTCGGCTTCCTTTATTTATATATATTCCTTGTCTTTATAAATCAATTCTATAAGTACCTTGGCAATTCCTAAGTAATTCTTAATAAATTATTTATAAAAATTGGCAAATTCAAAAAAAGATTATAATTCCTTAACATTAATAGGTCTAATTTAATCAATAATCGCTTAAATCTTTTTAGGATTTATAGCCAATCTTATAATAATAATCACATAGTTCAAGAAAATAAATTCTTTTATATAAAAATTGCATTTCTTTAATTTAAAAAACATAAAAGTGACTTTTAATCTTTTAAAAATCGCCATTACGTTTTTCACATATTATCCCTCATTTTTAGAATAAACCAAAATATTGTTCAAATAGTAAATGCACATTATATCTAAATATGGCCGCAAAACATTATTAATTAAATACTAAAATATAGCCAATGCATTAATCAAATCAAATAATATAACCATATATTTATAATAATTAAAGCAAATGTAAAATGCTATTTTTTCTTTTTTCCCCTTAGTTATCTTAATAAAATTATATATATTTCTCAAGTCAAGTTAAATAAAAATCTTAGCCCCCGCAAGCTTATCTCGCAATTCCTTAGCTAATAATAATACATAATAACTTTTTTATGACATCATTTAATTAATAATAATTAATATATATTTGTCGCCTGCCGTCTTTTTTTTCGTAAAAAAATATTATTCCCCCATAGGGATTTGGATTTCTTAATAAACCCTTTTATTAAATGTTTATTAATATAATTTTTAATTATTATTAAGTTTATTACCAAATATTCCTTAAATGGCTAAAATATTAGCTTAATACTTTTTTTTTTAATTTAATCCAATAATTATAATCCTAATGTTTAAACAAGGCCTTAATGCCTCGTTCTTTTTTAAATAATACCGTAAACCTGTAATATGCTAATAATATATCCTTTATTAATGGACCCTTATTTTAGTATCTAATTTATTCCTTAGAAATGGCACAAACCTTTTAAATAATTAATGTTCTTACTTTGTTTTATTAATAGTTTTTACAACAACTAAACATCAATTATCTTTTAACCTAATTAATTTCTAAATTGTACTTTTTTATTTAAAGAAATCCAAAAATAATATTATATATCCTAATTTAAATAATATTAAATTGAATTCTTTTAAAATGGCCGGCAATACTCATATACAAAATTTAAACCCGCATATTTATCATCCTATCAGTAGCGGTATTCCTATTAGTAAATATTAGCTAATACCCCTTTTTTTTATTTTAATTAATAGTAAATACTCAAGCATAACAGTAAAAAATATAAAATTTCCTTATACCCTAAAATCCATTATAGCCCTAAAAATTACTTTTTTAATTTTTGCTTTCACGATTAAATGGCGGTCTCCTATTATTACTAATTGGCACATAAGGAAATCCTCTTAATAAAAGTCTTTTATTAGAATGTTTTTTTTTAAATTTAATAATTTAATTTTATAGTTATAATCATAAATAGCTAATTTATTCCTAAGATTTAAACTAATAAAGTAAAGCATTTTTAATATATTTAGGTATTATTAGTTATATTGAATTAAAAGCGCCATCAACTGCCTTCTAATATAATTTCCTAAAGTTCTTCTTCCTTCGGCTTATCCTGGGTTTTAAAAATAGGCAATGATTTTTAAAAAATAATTTATATATGAGTTTAAAAACAACTACTGCTATATTTAACCTGCTTTTATTTAATATATTTATAATCCTAATAAATTATTTAATACTTTTTACCTTATTATAATTCTCTCATAAAAACTAATCCTGGTTCCTCGTAAATGACCCTTATGATCTTATTAATCTAATATTAAAAATTCAAGGCCCAAAAGTGTAAATTCTCTTT
This sequence comes from Helotiales sp. F229, assembly GCA_002554605.1. Classification (NCBI taxonomy): domain Eukaryota; kingdom Fungi; phylum Ascomycota; class Leotiomycetes; order Helotiales; species Helotiales sp. F229. The sequence goes on along the minus strand of MXAW01000004.1, from coordinate 4,996,622 downwards.
TTACTAAGTAACTTCCTAAACCTTGCCTTATAATAATTTGGAAAATAATGGCTAATATAGCCCTAAGTCCAAGACCTAGCAAAGCTCCTCATTTCCTTTTTCATTATTATTTTATACTATATTATTATTATTATTTATTTAAGCATAAATTCCATTATTTTTAAGTTCATTAATAATCATGTATTAAAAGCTTAAGGCATTAAGCTGCTTAATAAGGTATAATGGCATAAATATATTAATAATATCATAAGCACCTTGTCCTATTACATTAATTTGCTTTTTTTAATCATAACTTTTTTTAGTAATAGGAGCTAGCCATATAGCCTAAAAACCCATAATTAAAACATAGCTTATTTCATTAATATTTATTCATAATTTTTTTAAAAAGCCCATCATTATATGGCTTTTTTTTGAATTGCTTTTAAAACGTGGCATTTAGTTCTATTTTATGAAAGTAAAAGGGTTTCCTGCTTTTTTTATTTTAATGCATATGTGTCCTAAAACAATATTAGCCTTTTTATTTAAAAACACGTTTAAAATTAGAATTATTAATTTTAATAGCCATTTTAATAAGCTTTTGCAAATTAGAGGATATATTTAATTTGACAATTTCATTTTTAACTCCATTTTTCAATCCTTTATAATACTATGCCTTAAATGCCTTATCGTTTCAGCTGATTTAATTGGCAAATTGCTAAAAGGCGGCTATGTATATAATTGCCAACCTAATCTGCTTTAGGTTCTGAATATTGCATTTAGTTATTCGATTTTAATTAATATTGCCAAAAATACAATTAATGCGTCCTTTAAACTCTTTAAAGCTTAAAAAGATTTTCTAAAACTCTTTAAATATAATAATAAAAACCTTTTTTTTCTTGATTTTATTTTTAATATAATTGAACAAAAAGGTTTCAATCTAATTAAAGGCAGCCCCACAAAAAAAAAACAGCCTAAAGGACCTTGTCCGTGTTTATAAGAAACTGATAGCCATTAAACCCAATATAAAGTTTTACTTAAGTAAAATAGGCCTTAAGCTTAGATTAGTTTTTATAATAAAAATCCGGGAATACGATTTTAAAAACGTTTTTTAAGTTAAAGGCATTAGTAATAGCCAAAGCCTTAATGAAAAAGTTAGGAGCCATATTATATATATAAATTAGTACTTTTAATAAAATAATACTCAAAATATAATAGTCCATTATTTATTTAATGTAAATAGAAAAAGCTACTATTGATTTTTAATAATCAAAAAATAAGTATATCACATATAAGGTAAAACAATTATTAATATAATTAAAAATACTATTTAAAATTAAGCACAAAGCTTTTATTTAATAATAAACGCGCTAATCTTATATAAAACCTTTGTTCTCCTTAAATCACCATAATCCCCAGTGATCCCTTAAGAATTTCCCTAAATCATTATAATCCTTAATAATCCCATATTCATTATGTAACCCTATAATCCCATGCTCTGTTTTAATAAGATCTTTTGTTATGGCTTCTTTATACAACAAAGCCGCCAAGCCTCAGGGCCAAAACAACCGTGATCACCTACATCATAGCGTGACTGTAACAATACGCCACAAATTTCATTGGTAATCCACACGTATTCTCCAATAGTACACTTATTAACAACTGTAATACTCAGCATTTTGTTAATAATAAAAAAAGCTCATCCTCAGCACTTTCATAAAATCTAAAAACAACAACTATATAAAGGCAAGTACACAATGCCTTCCAATTATTAATTGAGGCCAACAACTTTTTAAGAATATGCTAAAGAGCGAAAATAATTTAAACACACAAAACCTAATCTTAAGTAATGTTGCAATTGTGATTAGTTTTAATATTAACATTATTTTTAAAATGCTTTTATTAAATATTAAGATCTAATACTTAAAAAAAAACATTATATTAAAATATAAAAAAGTTTAAAATAGTATAATATTTTAAAAGCTAAAGCAAAAATATAATCTTACTTTTTTTTAAATATAAGCCTCTTAATTACTCTTATTACCCCTATAGCCTAGTAATATTAAAACGCCTTCCAGTTATAATATATCCAATTTTCTATCATAGCTTAAAACAAGATTTTCAATCAAATAAAAAGCCACTGTAAACTTATTATATAATATCAAAAATATGGCACCTAAGAATAGGCCATTTTAAAAAAAAAGCACTACAAATGCTGCTTTACATAAAGAGAGGGGTAGAATTTAATGGTGTTTCCAAAATCGAATACAAAAACTATGTTATAACACACACCGGAAACATTACTTTAAAAAAGGAGTTTAAAAACAAAGCGGTTAAACCATTTTTCAAAATCTTTTAGGACTTATTTAATTTCCCCCCAGGTTATAATAAAACATAATAGTTATTAGTAATCAAAAATGAGTATACTGAAAAGCTGTTTAGCTAGACCCTAATAAGCAAGTCGCTAAACCACATTATGTTAATATTATAAAACTTTAAGCATTAAATAAAATGTTAATATAGATTATCCATTTATATCATTAAATATAATAATAACACTTTTATTATTATAATTTCTAAAATAATATACTATTAGGACTAAATAATAAGAAAAAGGATCAAAATAAAAAAAACCCTAATATATACTAAAAAACCAATCAGCGATTTAAAGCGCGCAAAACAAAAAATCATCACTAAATTTATCAAAATACGCATTTAAGCAAAACTCCCAAAAAAAACTGTACCTAAAGGTGTATAATATAACAATCTACTTATATAATAAGGCACTACTCGTATAATAAGAAATAAAAAGCCTAAACTAAATACTTTAAAAATAATTTTAAAGTTATTTTTAATAATATAATCCATTAATTATAAAAAGGCTATTAACTAACCTAAAACTAAATTAAAGCAGGAAATACCCGTATAAGGCGTATGCCTACTTAATAAAAAATAATAGAAAAGCTAAAAAAAAACAAAAAAAGCTTTAAAGTTAATTCTAAAAAATATTTAAATTATTTAATTAATTATATTGCTTCCAATATATACAAAATCTAGGTGCCCCAACTACGCCATGTCATTATAATGCGCAATATTCGCTTTAATAAAACAAAATTTTATTTTTCGAAGAATGAAAAATCAATCAGCCAAACCACTTCTACTTTAAAAAAGCTTATCATTATAATAAAAAAGAACGACATTTCCTTAAACATAAGGCTTAATATAAGCAATATTATAGAAAATATTATAAAGAAACAAACGGCTGCGCTAAATGCCATTATAAAAAAGCATGTTAAAAAGCCAATGAAAACAAAAATCATTATATTAAAAATGCTTCCCTTATTTATAAAAATGCTCCTCCTGGCTATCAAACCACCTATTATAATACCAATAGACCTTAATCCTCCTAAATTATTAATAAGCTTAGAAATAACGGAAAATAAAATGGGAATAATCTCCTATAAAAGCTAAAAAATAAAAAAATAAAATAAAATTTCTTATAAAAGCCAAAAAGGGGAAAGCAATAATATGATCCCTTATAAAAATCAAAACTGAAAAATAAATAAAATGATTTTTTATAAAAATAATATTAAAAATGATAATAGAATTTTGACTTTTTATAAAAAATTAAGTTTAAGTGCTCCAAAATTGGCTAAAAATCAAATAATTAAAAATCAGCCTAAAAAAAAAGCTTTATATAATAAAAATATAAATTTAAATATTAAAAAGGCGCGCTAAATATATCCTCAAATTATAATATTAAATCAAAAGCCATAAAACCTTAAGTAATAGGTCCCTAAACTACTAAAAGCTCTGCCTATAATAACTAGGATAAATAATGATTTCTAAATACTAACCAAAGTAAGCTAATAATAATAATAAAAACAAAAACATAACTAAATCTACGTAGTATAAGAAATATAAAAGAAACACAATAAACTCGCAATTTAAAGCCATTACTTTATAATAATAGCTTTATAATAAAATAGCCACTCGCACATAATAAAGTTTATTAGCATATTTTATCAAACTACTTCAATATGAGCAAATGGCGAAAACACAATTATACTGCATAGGATAATACCAATAGTTATTTTAAGTGTTAAAATGGAAGCAGATTTTATAATTGCTTTTAATTTATATAACTTATATTAAAAGAAACTTCTAAAAGCTCTAAAAAACTGGAATAAGCTGAATAGCCACGCCTAAGGCAAACACTTTAGGAAAAACGCCAAAAAAGAGATCTCTAATTTAAAAGCCTAATATTATTAAAAAATAATTCTTAAGGAAAATGCCATTACATAGCCCATTCTATTAAAATAGGTTTTCATATATAAAATCAATTTAACAAACAAATTAACTTGTTATTGATTTTGTATTATAATACAAAAAAATATGCAAAACAATTTAACGATTTCTTCAATATACGCCGTAACATTAGCAACATACTCTTTTAAAATAATAATGGCGCTTATAACACAATTCGATTTAAAAGTAAAACAATTCAATATAATTAACGCATTTATTAATATTAAACATAATAAGAGAAACGCCTTAATATTATATTACCTCCTAAATGGCTAAAAAAAAACCTAAAATAATGATAAAAATCAATCAAGCATTATACGGCCTAAAAAACTCCCCTGTGTTATAATATGGTAATTTTATGGCAATACTAAACAAACTAAACCTCAACCCCTTAGCTAAGAAGCCATATATCTTTACAAACTCCAATAAAACAGTCTTTATGGCTTTTTACATTAACAATATTCAAATTCTATATTATATCTCAAATAATAATAAAAAACAAAAAATCATTAAAGGATTATATTCAGTTTATAAACTCATTATATTAAGAAATATAAAATGGTTTTTGGAAATATATATAATTAAAGATTAGTTTACAAAAACGGTGTCTCTAATACATAATACTTATATAAAAAAAATAACTCAAAAATTCAACATAATAAATGGGAATTACCTAAATATGCCTCTGCCAAATTACGATTTAATTAAAACCCCCAAAATCGCCATATTAAAGCAAATTAAAAAGTACTAAAAAAAGGTTAAGTTAATCTTATATATAGCCATTATACAAAGGCCAAATATTGCCTTTATAACATCTTAATTATTGTATTTCTTAATAAACCCAAGCGTTTAATATATAAAAACAATTAAATAGACCATTAAATACTTATTTAAATAACATTTCTTAGTAATTATCTATTAATACAAAAATTAGGAAATACATTTATTAATAACTTTAAATGTCTTATTTATAAAGAATAAAGAATTAAAACGCTTTTCTTAAGGTTTTATTATAATGTTATTTAAAGGTATAATTGTCTAAAAAGCCTCAAAGCAAAACACTATAACTATTTTAATAATAAAAGTGAAATTATTAAAGGTAACAAAAATAGCAAAAAAAATGATAACGCTTTAGCGCTTTTTCAAGAAATTAATACTTAATATAAAAGCTTTATAAAACATATTTTATAATAATAAACAAACAATTCAGTTAATAATTAAAAAGAACTAATACATTTTAACAAAGCTAAAACACGTTAATATATAAAACATGTAGCTATAATAAAAGCATAAAAGAAAGAGCTTTTAAGTAATATATCTCCCTATCAATAATATATCAACAAATAGCTTAACAAAGAACCTGCCTTAACAAAAGTTTAAAATATTTGTAATTCTCTTAAACCTTTAAAATGCTCAAACCGCTATTAAAAAGCTTATTTAAGCTAAAAATACCAAAGCATATTTATATTTACATTTAATATATTTTATATATTATTTCAAATTAATATTATAAAAAAATAACAAACACAAAAAAGAATTATATAAATTCTAAAAACCTGATTTTAAGCTATTATTTTAAAATTACAAAACCGCTTTAATATACCCGCAATTTTATAATAACACAAGAAAAACATTCCTAAGCTATAACTTTGGGATTACCAAATTGTTTCATTATTAAAATAATATTCTCAAGCTGTAATTTACGGATTGTAAAGCCACTCTTACTTATAAAAATAAAAGTAAAAAGTTTATCAATCGCTAAACGACGCCAATTAAAACATTAACCTCCGCTAAAGTAAAAGCATAAACAATAGCACGCGTTATAATAGCGGCAATCAAAAGTCCACTAATATTAATAATAATAGCTATACTATTACTATTATCTACCTTAGCACCAAAAACAAGGCAAGAAGGGGGCACAGCAGTCTTTTAGCAAAAAAAGGCTATACTATATTAATCGTTGTCTTCAAATAATAAAAATAGCATTTATAAAGCAACAAACCAAAGGCAAAATTATTCTTTTCTTTATTCTTATCCTTAACGTTCTTAACCTCCTTCTTCAAAGTAGCCTTAATAACAACCCAACGAACAATAAAGGCGTATGGCTAATCAGCAGGAGCTTTACACATCGCTTTTATATAATATTTAATATTACATAAAATAATATATATATACGGGAGCTTTTTAGTATTAACTTTGTCATTAGATAAACGGTAAAAAAGGCAGTAATAACCTAAGGCATAATAGTGCAATTAGCTTTATTGTTTTTATAACAATAAAAACACTGCATTAACAATGCCTTATTATAATAAAAATCGCCTAATACATTATATATGCCACTGCAAATATAATAGGAGCACAGTATAGCATAAGCTTCCCTAACCATAACACAATGCCAAAGGATTAATAAAAGCAAAAGGGACAAGTAAAAAAAAGGGATAATAGCCCAAAAAGCGCCGGCCAATTATATTATACATATTAATATATTGATTTTAAACTTTTAAACGTTTAAAACCTACTTTTTTTTTAATGCCTCAAAGGCAGCGGCAGAGGCGCGCTTTTTAGTATAAGCCATTTTTAATAATATAATCGTTAAAAAACGTAAATTCCTAGTATAAAAGCTATAATATAACTTCACTCGCTTAATTCTATTACCTTAGCAACAACGCTTTTACTACAATTAATTATATTAGTACTATTCCCAATTATATAGCGATTTACATTTACGCTATTATATTATACAAATTACATTTAAGCATTTTTATTGCTTTTATAATTACTTTTAGCCAAAAGGATGTGTCGTATAAAATAAGGGTTTATCGGCTAATAATACCAATAAAACTTTAATAGCACTATAGCCAATCAAGACTGCTTATATAATTAAATCTTTGAAGCTCCCTTTTAAGGGGAACTCTACTACACTCCTTTGCAATTCAAGACTTTCACACTTCCTAAAGCTCTTCCCCTACAGTACTCGATACAAATTGAACTCATTGCAAGATTGATTAAGATATAAAAAACATAATATTAATTTTCATAATTAACTAAAAAATAAATAGGCCTTTATAAAAACTTTTAATTAAGTAATATGAATTAATTAAAATATTAGCAAAAATTAAAAAGAATTAAAAAATTAAATTCCTTAAAAATTGAAAAGTTTACCCCATTTTCTATTCCCACTTTTTATAAAAATATGTTAATAATCCTTTCCTAAAATAAATGCAGTTTGTATTAGCATTAATATAATTTTTTTTCAAAGTAAGACAAATGGAAAATTAAGATAATATTAAGGTTTAAACTAATAAGTAATATCTTTAAATACCAAATTAAATGAATTAGCGCAAATAAAAAGTTAAAGTAATACTTATGCTTAAATGCAATAATAGCATTATATTTATTAAAAGCATTTCATCTTAAATATTAAAATGCAAAAGAACCTTCAAAAGCTTTATCTTAATAATTAAAGGCCTATAATGCTAAAATCAATGATTATAACAACTTAAAAAATAATAAACTTATAACATCAATTGAAAAACGTAGTTTTTTTTTAAAAAAAAGGGGGGTAATATTATGATTCATTTTATAAGCCTTTTGTATAAGCTATTTTACAAGCCATTTTAAAAGACAGGGTTTTAAGTAACAAAGGGAAAGCAGTATAACTTATAATTTTAAGCAAAAGGACTGCCGCCAGATAGATTAATCATTTTTAAGAAGAGGATATACAAGGCCTTAATTTATTATATTAAATATATTTTTTTATTTCTTATTTTTTCTTTTTAATATTAAGCATAACTTTAGGTCCAAATATAAAAAAAGCTTCTTACTCTAATGTCTTCTCCTAAAGTAGTATGATTACTTATATCACCCTAAGGTTAGTCGTAATAGGAACCATGGCGTAAAAAGCATATAATACGTGGCTTAAACTAAGGAACTTTTATTGACAGCTTTAACTGTTTCTACGTTTTCTTGAATTTAGGAGCCTCAGGCACTTATGATCATGCGAAAATCTCTACATCAGCTTAAATTCCCCAATAGTGAAAAAATCCCTTAATTTTTACCCTCCTGTGATTGGTCATAAATACGTGGACCGAGCTTTGACTGCTTTATGATTAAAACGTGACTTATAATAATCTTATAAAGGGATATAATAAAAGGTAGTGTTAATTATATGATATACAACAAAACTTTAAGAATATGGAAGTGCGGGAGTGCCGGAAGTTTAAAAAGCCCCACTTTTAAAGGGGAATTATTTAAATATTGTGTAATATTATGAGTTTTTAACTAAAATATAAAATAAGACCTGTTTTAGAATCAACTTAATTAGCTTATTAAAATGGCTTTTTAAATTTTATAATAATTATTATACTTATAAAGATATTAATTATTAAAAGAATTTTTTAGATTTATTATTATTTAAAAGCTGTGTATCACTATGAGTTTTTAATTAAAATACAAAATAAGACCTCTTTTAGAATCAGCTTAATTGGCTTATTAAAATGGCTTTTTAAATTTTATAATAATTATTATACTTATAAGAATATTAATTATTAAAAAGATATTTCTAAAAAAGTCCTATTTAAAAGTCGTGTATCACTACGAGTTTTTAATTAAAATACAAAATAAGACCTGTTTTAGAATCAGTTTAATTAGCTTATTAATATGGCTTTTTAGATTTATAATAATTATTATACTTATAAGAATATTAATTATTAAAAAGATACTTCTAAAGAAATTCTATTTAAAGGTTGTATATCACTATGAGTTTTTAATTAAAATACCAAATAGGACTTGTTTTGAAATCAGCTTAATTAGCTTATTAAAATGGCCTTTTCAGATTTATAAGAACCAATCAACTTATAAAGATATTAATTAATAAGATATTATTTTAGATTTATTATTATTTAAAAGTCGTGTATTACTACGAGTTTTTGAGTAAAATATAAAATAAGATCTGTTTTAAAATAAGCGTAATTAGTTTATTAAAGTGACTTTTTTAGATTTATAATAATTAATATTATTATAAAAATATTAATTATTAAAAATATTATATAATTATAATTAAACTAATTTTTATCTTATCTTAATATATAAGCTAGTAAACAGCTATCTATAAGAAATATAATTAATAAAACTTATTAAAAGAAAAAGAGCATATTTAAAAATAAAAATATTATTATTATAATCTAAATTTTAAGCCTATTATATAATTAAAAATAAATATTAAAGATTTATTTTAATGATTTATTTTTATAAAAAATTGATTTAAAAATTAAGTAATATATATATAATATTACTTAATAAACAATTAAGTAAATTATAAAATAAAGTACTTATTAAATCATTTATAAAATTTAATAGTTTAATAGTTTAATAGTTTAATAGTTTAATAGTTTAATAGTTTTAAAAATAAACTTTTCCTTAAGTCAATATAATTATAATTAATATAAAGGCCTCGCAGAACCCCCGGAGGGCCTGCGGAGCATTAAAGACTAAATAATACTTATTATTATACTTATAATATTACTTATAATATTATTTATAATATTATTTTTAATATTATTCAAGTTATTTTTAATATTACTACTTTTAATATTACCACTTTTAATAATATTATATTAGAATTAAGTAATATTAAAGCTGTCACTTATTAATCTCTGATTAGTCCCCTAGTAAAAAGCTTAAAATAAAAAATAACGGGATATTAATAAATATTAAAAAGAAGTAAATTAGGATATTTATAATAAAATATAAGTTATAATAAGAAATTAGTTAATATTTAAATTAAAAAAGAAGTTCTTAAATTAATGAGATAATCTTTTTTAAGTTATTAAGAAAGTTGGATTTGTGTAAAAAATTAGACTTATTATTAAAAATAAAGGTTTATTTAGTCTTTTTTATAAATAAGTTATATAAGGCTTATAAAGACTTTTTATTAAGACAAATTTAATAATTATATGAAACATTTATAATTGAAAACGACATTAAATATAAAGTATAAAATATCTTAGATTATAAACAAGAAAGGGATAAGAACTCATAATATAAGGTTTTTTAATTTAATTATAATTTAAACCTGGAATTTTACTTTATTAAAGACTTTAAATATTATCCACGTAAGGTTTATAACTTTTATTTATTACATAAAACAGCACTAGGTTTATTATAATAATTATAATAATAGATAAAGACATAGGAAAACAAGATAGACGATTATGACGAGTTCAATGATAATTAAGCTATAACGTTAAAGAATTGGAAGGCTTTTTTTAACTATTATAAGACTTAAGGATAAGTCTTCTCTAAAGGAGGGGTAATATGATGATTTATATGTCATTAACTAAATGACTCATTAACTAATGAGTTATGTTAAAGATAAGTCATATATTAATGACTAATCAATGACTTATACGTTAATGACTTAGAAATGAGTCAAATTAATGAGTTATATTAAGATGAGTTATATATTATAAACAAGTGTTGACTTAAGGCTTGGCACATATATATAGTCTTCTTTTCTTTTTGACTTTCCGTTTATCCCCGTTTGTTGTTTTTCGTATGTAATATAGTAATATAATAGTATTTGCGCCGTCACAAAAGTATTAATAAAAAGGTATTATTAAAGAAATTTTAAATAAAGGAAAACCTCTCGCACATTGTAGTTTGATATTACCATAGTCTTTATAAAGTAATATAATGTTATGAACATACTTGATAGGGAGTATCATGCGCGTTTTGGCCCTGAGGTTCGGTAGTTTTACTGCATAGAGAAGCCAAGATAAGGGGATTTTATATGGCATAAGATAGCGAATTACATAATAAGATCATTAAGAATTATGGTAATTTGAGGAAATTTTTATATGATTACCTTAAATCACAATGATTTAAAAAAAAGATTTTATATAAAATTAGCACGTTTGCTATTAAATAAAAGCTTTATGCTTAATTTTAAATAGTATTTTTATTTATTGACAGCTTTAGTTGTCTCTACGTTTTCTTGAATTTTAAGAGCTTTAGGTATTTGTTTAGTCACGTGGAAATCTTTATACTAGCTTGATTTTCCTAGTGGTAAAATCTTTTCTTGATTTTTGCTTTTTTGTGATTGATCATAAATATGTGGACTGAGCTTTAACTGCGTCATGACTTATGGCCTTATGATTATTTTAAACGTTAATACTTAAGCTTTACTTAAGCTTTAATAATAATTCAAAATAATAATCGCTAATTGTTACTTTATGATGCCTCTTTTTACTAGTACTATAATTTACTATAACGTGAAGTGCCCCTTCAAGGGCGAATCACAGTTGTTAAGTTTTTTTTAAAAGAATGGTAAATTTTTTAAAACATGCTTTATTTATTAAGAGCTTGTTATACTTTAATATAAAGTAAAGTCTATAAATTCTTAGTTCTTAATTCTACGAAATATAGACTCTATTGCCTCTTTACGTAAGAGTCCCTAAAGGCACGCGTTTACCTCATTTCTACTTATTCCCGTTGATTCTTTATTAATTAGTACTACTCCCTTTTATAAGAGCCTTTAAAAGTACGCCGGTATTAAACCTCTACTTAATAATATTTCCCTTCTGCCTTAATAATTATGTTAATTATTTATTCTTAAATTAACTACAATTCTAAGTGAAAACAATGATATGTCGTCTTTATTTTGACTCTTTCCCTTCACTTAATTACCGCTATTAAACTACGACTTATTTTTTTATATCTTTTGCCTTCCCATGGTATACCTAACTATAGCTTTTAACTTTAAATACATAAGATAAAGTTAAAGAATAAGAGATTTATAGAAAAAGTAAAATATAAGTGGTGTTTTTAATATAAAAGCGGGAATTTCCATTTATATTATGAAAGAATAGAGTAAAAATTTAAGTTATTTTATTTATATATTAACCGTTAATTTGTAAGAAGCCATTATGTTTTATAAACGCTTGTATACTTATTTTTTTATTTGCCCCTTAAATGTGCTTATCTTTTTTGGCTTTGAGTAATGACCCCTTCTCTTTTTCCATTAATTTTAAGCCTGCTCATATTTAATGAAATAATAGTTAAAAGTTATTGGTTATTAGAAATGTTAAAAAAGCTGCCGTTTAAGTATTTAAAAATATAAGACTTATTTAGTGAAATGCTTTATTGTTTTTTTATTTTACCTTATAGCGTTAATTTTTTGGTTAAATTAAAGGGGTAAATTTTTTTAAACTTAGTTAATGTTAAAAGAGGTTGTATTAAATGAGGATTAATTAAGAATTCGTTGATTTTAGGTTAAAATGTTATAAGAAGAGATGATAACTTATAATCATTATAATAAGAAGTGGTTTAATATATGTTTAAAAGATATTAATGGCGTAATGGTATGTTATTAATGTTAAAATCAAAATCAAAATTACTTAGAAGGGTTGTTTTTAATAGGGGTTAAAAATAAGATAGACTTAGGGCTAATATTTATGTAATTCCCTATACTTTTTTAGTTTAAAAATATGATAATCGCGCTAGTCTACGTTTATATAATTATTAAGAAACATCGTGGCTATTAATATAAATACACTAGTTATTGTGTTTGTTTTACTTAAAATAATATCAAGTTTTTTAATCGTTTACCCTTCTTTTTTAAAAATATGAATATAATTATTTTAAGGCTTAATAATAATAAAAATAATGCTTAAATTACGTGGTAATTTCAAAAGGACTTTAATATGTAAAGATAGGCCGTTATTTAATGGCTTAAATATTTTAAATCTTATTACTTAAATTTCCGCCATATTAATATTAATAAAGGCGTATTAGATTCTCTACCCTTTGGGTTGAATAGAATCGACTTTTTTTTACCTTTTTTTTACTATTAAAAAGGAGATTTTATTAAATGTTAATAGTACGGGTGATAATTTTATTGAAAACGTTAATGTCGAAGTAAATGAGGACGTTTTTATCCCCTTTTAAAAAAATCCATAGTCCCTTTAATCGAAGAAGATATTATTAAAGCAGATAAATTTTTAGCGGAGATATTAAAAAGAAATGGAAAAATTATTATTAATATTTTTAATTATTAATTAACTTTTATTTTTAAATTTTAATAAAATAATTATATCTTTTCCATAGTTTTCCCCTGCTTTTTCTTTAATGGCGTTAATGACTTAATTAATCTTTGACTTTATATAATTACTTTAATTAAGTACGGCCAATATTCTTTAAAGTATAAAGACAGTTAATTTAATATTTACCTATGACTTTATTTTTTTATTTTTAACCTTTTCATACGTTTTAAGTCAATTAATAAGGCGTGATTTTTCATCAAAATAAACATTAATATTATTAAATTAAATTTACTAGTATTTTAAACGTGATTAAATAAAAACTTTTCCATTTTATTATGTATTATATGCTAAAGGTAAGACATTCTTAAAACTAAACCATATTAGAAAAAGCGCGGTTATAACCTTAAAGCATTAATTAAATTTTGTAAGGATAATTTGGTTGACTTTAAGACATTTAATATTATAAATATATAATAAGACAATTTATAATGGCATATGTTATAATATAAAAAATAAAAAGTCGCCATAATACTTGGGAAAAGTAATATTATATAAAAAAAACGTTTAAAATTATTTTCATATTATTGTTAATTATATTTACTTTTATTTTAAAATATTTCTTAAAAAAGTCATTAAATATTCCCTTTTTTATAATAACTTTTAATTTTAATAAGAATGATAAGATTATAATAGTAAGTATATATATGGTATTTTCTAGTTTAAAGGCGGCCTAAAAATATTATTTTAAACTTTAAAAAAGATAGTTAAATTCGTTAACTTTAAAAAAAAACAAAGTTATAACATAAAATCTTGCCTTAACGCGTCGCCCTGATGTTTAGCACCTGTCGTTTTTCCTATTTTACTAACTTAAAAATATTAAAAATTAACTTATAACTCTTGTCAATTGATTTTAAGTCCACTGGTAATATAGCCACGCTTATTGCCTTTATATAAATAAAGAAACCAAGGTCACGATGTGTTAATTTTATTACTTTTGCCCTTTAGTCATTAAGGTGTTATATAATAATAAAATAAATCTTAAGTGTTATTAGTTTGAGCCCTAATAAAATGCCGAAAATATTAACCCCTTTTACTTATTGTTTGTTTTGAGATAAATGGTAAATATAGACATGTAACTATTCATAAGTTTGTATGGCTTGTTTGAATATTGTGGTAAGTATTATTTAAAAGCTAAAAAATCTTTACTTATATATAAAGAACTTTTTTCTTAAATTAGGAAATATGTTAATTCCGCTTTTTTAACTTTTTCTTTTATTATTAAAATATTAAATAAGTTAATTGGCAAAAAGGACTAGTTTATGCAAAAAGTTTATTATATTATTCTTGGCTTTTTATAATAAAAATCAAGCTGGGTTTTTATGAGTTATAATTGCCGCTTAAATAAAGATGCCAACTTTAATATAACTATTGAGGCCAATAGTATGAAAGTCTTTTAATTATTAATCTAGAAATATTAGGATCATATTATTAACCCTAAAAGTAAAAAGAGCTTATGTAATGTTATTCTTTTAAACTAACTATAACATTTTAATTATTAAGCCTTTAAATGTAAAGGCTTTACGCGTAATAGGAGGCCTATAATAATTAACTACTTTTTAACTTATTAAAACTCCGCCGTTTTTAACATGTATAAGGATTATTATTAAATTAAGCTTATGTTTTATTACCTTTATAAAGCTATTAAAAAACTTCTTATAATATATAATAAAAATTATAACACTTTTAATTAAGCCTATAATATATGCCTAAAGTTTTATTATTACTTAAATCATAATTATTATAATCCCCCGGACTTTTTTAACAATATTAAAGAAAAAGATGAATTTAAACCAACATTATCTTAAATTCTTAAGGCGCTTATTAATTAAAAACAATACATTTGCCACAACCCTCAAAATAATAAAGCCACTATAATTAATCTCAATAACTTAAGGCGTTAGCTTATAAATTTAAAAGAGGGCTAATTTAATTACATTAAAAAACATGGCATTTATAAAAATTGACTTAAAGTGAAAAAAGTAAAAGTGTAGTTTAATGATTTAATAATTATTATTAGCTAAAATTACGACATTACACGTTTAAATAGTGAATAAGCCAGATTTTACACTAAGTTCATAAACCATTTCGCGGTTGTCCTCGTAGGAAACAAGCCCCCTTAAATGTTTAATTATCTTAATAGTAAGGCAAAAACTAATAAAACCTTTATTATTAAAACAATTAGCCTTAAACTTTAAACAATAACTATAGCCGCGGGTAAAAATAACCCTATACTTAAGGCTGCCCTAACGGGGGTTATTACACATAAAATATGCAAAAGTACTTTCCACAGCCTTTTTAAGATTCTTATTAAAGGCAAGGCAATAAATAACTCTCCCGGCACTTTAAAGTAAATTTAAGCTAAATTTAAAAACGTTTATTACATCTTTATAAACGAGAAATCTATGCTTAACTTAAAGGCTTTAACTATAATTAAACGCCGCTACCGGTAAATAAAACCCGGCATTAACCTACTATTTAAGGGAATAAGCCTGTGGTTATGTGAAGATTTCTTTTAACTCCCTTTTATTACTAGCGTTACCTTATATAAAAAAACTGTAATTTTAACGAAGGCAAAGGTAGGGCGGGCTCTTTATCGCCTTTTTAAAAATACGCTTTACTTTAAATAAATTATGCGTTAACTAAAAGAAAACGCCGCTATCATTAACTTTTATTAATTACTCTTAAAGCTCTAAACATAAAATCTTAACTATAAAAGCTAGAGGCTTTTATATACTCGTATTTAAATAAACCTTTTCTTTAAGAAATAAGCGCCTTTAAAAACGTTATTTATATTTATTATATTAAAGAAAAAGTACGCTTATATAACTACAATTAGCTTAAAACACTCGGCGTTTTACTTAAAAAATATTTAATTATAAATAAAGGGCTAAGAGCGCGTAATACCATATTAAATAAGGCCAAAGGCTTAATAGACAAGTTCATTCTTGGCATTAAAGTACATGTAATGTTAACAAATAACAACTAAATCGTGAAAGGCCTTATAAACGGCATGATAAAAACAATAAAGGACTTGTTTTAAGAGGTCAACGTGAACCTTTATATAAATTATATTAAAGGGGTACTGGTTCACTAAGAAGGCTATACTGGCTTGATTTACAAAAACACTAGTTATATCCCGGTGTTTTTAACCTATTGCTTGTTTTTATTGTAAAGTGACGCCCATGATTAAACGTAGTTTTTTCTTTAAATCGCGTATATAATGACTATATATAAAAATCAAGGAATGTCTTTTAATAAGGCAGTAATTAGTTTTGTGGGAAAGAAGTATATTATTGGCTTTTTATAAATTGTCATATCTTATATTAAGAAGTTGTTTAAGTTATTTATTAAGTCCTTATTTAACTTTAAGTGATTTAAGAAACATAATACCTTAAGCTTGTGAAATCGTTAAATAAACCATATTTTTAAAGGTTTAATTACGTAACGTTTATAATTTAAAATATCAACTTAAAATAAAATCTCTTTTTTTACATAATTTAATAATATATTACATTTTACTTACGTAGTGTATCACATTTCACTCGCGTTACGTGAACTATATTTCAAAGGCCGGGCCCTTAAAATCATGGGCCTTTTAAACTTATAGAGTCGAGCGGCAGGTTGCACTTTAAAGGGGTATAAGCGTTAAAGGTTGGCTTAAAATATAATATTTTAATTATTTTAAAGTTTAAGGTAAAGTTAAGTCATTTTATTTATTTTATTTATTATTTAGATTATTTAAAGTATATGTAAAGGGCGTGTATTATATATTACTAGCGTTATATAAATCTTATTTTAAAGGCCGGGCCTTTAAAATCATAAGCCCCTTTTAATTAAAGAGGGTTTTTTATGAAAATTTATACTTAAGAATATTAGCCGTTTAATTAAAAATCTTTAAATTCATTATCCCCACTATTTTTAGCTTTTAAAACGCCACTACCGCTTTCACGAATATAATCATTATTATCCTCGTAGTCTTTAGCTTTTATAACATTACTACTACCTTCATGAATATAATTGCTATTACCCTTATAAGCGCCATTGTTATTGTTATTAATTGTGGCTTAAGCGTTAGCCTTAAAAACATTTAACTTAACCTTATCTAATTAAAAATATGCGTTATAAGTAAAATATTTTAGGTTAATATCTTGGGTATAAAATTGCCCTTTTTAATCTCTTTGGCGCATAAGTAATACTTTTAGCCATTATAATAATTATATTATATTATATTAATTTCTTTTTTATTGTTATTTAAGGGGTCGTTTTTATCGTAGTGGCAATTAACGGTGTTACTTTCCTTTAAGGCCTTATTTATTAATTATAAAGTTATTAAATATAAAGTAAGCGAGGGAAAGCGAGAGTAAAAAGGGTGAAAGGACTTATGTGTTAAATAAATATCTTTAAATAATATTGATCTAAAGCCTTAGGTACTTTTCTTTTTAATGGGAGCCTTTTAAGCCGCGCCTTTAATAATTATATTACGCTTAGCTTTACCCACGACTATAAGCTTATTTACTTTGCCTTTAGCCGCGGCTTTACCTTTACTTATAGCCTTACCCATAATTGTAGCTTTACCCTTGCGCTTTTTACTAAGGCTTTCCTTTTTAACGGCGTTGTTATTATTGTTTTTTAATATTTCTTAAAAAACCTTTTTTTATACGGGGTAATAGTGACTTAAAAGGCTAAAGGGCGGAAAGTGCGCTTATTTTTATTAATAAAACCAAGGGAAACGGCGTCATTAATAAAAAAGAGGGCGTAAAAGCCGTTAATATAAAACTAGCCAAAGTGATTATTATAATAATGGGTCACATTAATAAGATTGATACTAGGTGTAATTAACCCTTTAAAGCCATAAGTGAATTTAAAGGCAAAGCCGACTATAATAACAGCAACACTATTAATAAAGGCATTAGCGGGATTTGTAATAAATAGGCCAGCGGTTAAAGTAGTGGCAGCGGGGTAGCCCTCTTTATTAAATATGTACTCAAACCAGGCGTTATAATTGATATGTCCTAAAATATCAACAAGCTTTAATAACAAAACGGCTATCGTAATATTGTCTTTGTGAAACTTATAGCCATAGTCTTTTTAAACCAAACTATTTAATAATAAAAAAGCTTAACTAAATTAAATAACGTGGGGTATATTACAAAGCTTTATATTTTTAGTAAAAGGGAATGTAAAAAGGCAATTATAAATTTCTTTTAACCGTTAAAAGGCAAACGGATAATAAACATGGCCATTTTAATATAAAAGTCACTTATGTGATCCTAAATGTATTTACTATCAAAAAATAAAACAAAAAACAACAACGCAATGACTAATCTTATGGGGGGGTTAAATTGGCGGTGGTTATAAATGACACTTATAAATAAGCCTTAACTATAAACGGGCATAATAGAATATTATAAGGGGTATAATATTAAAAGAGGGTGTGTATTAGTTTAAGAATGGATGATATTATTAAAGGCGTTGTTATTAAAGGCGTTATTATATAAAGCAAGTTAGTATTAATTAATAAGCCCCATTAATTCACATGTGCATATAAGGAATAAAGGCGTTAAAAAAAGTAAATAAATTTATAAAAAGCAAATTTTATAAAATTTTATTAAAAGAAAAAGAAGTTAAAGGCATAAGAAATTAAGCTTTTAAAGATGGTGTGTTAAAAAGAAATTTAAAAAGTAAATTTAAAAAGTAAATTTAAAAAAGAAATTTACTAAAAAATTTAAATTTAAAAATAAATTTTAAAATTAACTTAATAAAAGTTTAAATTTCTTTTAATTTTTAAACTTAGCTTTTTTAACTTTTTAATAATAAATAATCTTTTAATACTGCCGCTAAATTCTAACATCACTTATAAACTGAAATTATAGATTATTAAAATGAGCTTTAATCAAAGGCGTTAATGGTCCATAAAGTAATACCGGAAGACATTAAAAGCTTAATTAATAGTTTTGTTATTATTACTGACGCCGTTAAGCGTTATAAAAGCTAATAAAAGCTTTTAAAGTAATTAATAAGAATATATGATATTATAAATAATTTAATTAAATAATTCTATAAATATATAATATAAAATAAGGTGTATAAATCAGTAAAAATTAAATTAGAATTTAAAATAAAGCACAGCTAAGCAAAAGAGGTTAAAAAGTTGAATTAAATTAAAAGAAAAAAGAATATAAAGGCAATAAAGGAGCTTAAAAATAAATGGGGAAGTAATATGACTTTTATATTAATGAAAACACTTAAAAAGAACTTATTTAATACATTATTATAAAAAATACATAAGTTAATAGGGAAGGTTAAAGCCGGCGAAAGGATTGCGCATATTAATAAGATTATACATAACCGGATTATAATGCCAAAAAAAGGATAAGAGCTATAAAAGAGGTTATGCCATTAAATGTGGAAAGGGCAAATAATATATTTAATCTATTATCTTTTATAACACAAAAATAAGAGTAAATCAAGATGTAAATCAACCTGTTAAAGCTATTAATTATTAGCTTTATTCACGAATTAAAGCCCCCCCCTAACCATAAGTAAGTCACTATATTTAAAAGGCCCGGCTTTTAAAATCAACGCCTTTAAAAATACGCCCTCAAAGCCCCCCTTAAAGTCCCTCTTAGTAATGGCCTCTAAAGACCAAATATTTAATAACTTATTAAACTTCCGTTAAAAGAATAAACAAGTACCGTTAATTATTAGTTCTAAAAATAAAACGAGTAAAGAGGGCTTTATAATAAAAAAGCCGCCTTTAAAGAAATGGCGCCGTTATAAGTACTTATTAAATAAAGCCGCCATTTAAATAAAAAAAAGTTAATAAAAAGGCGTTAATTATAAAGATAATGGCTTTAAGGTTATTAGCGGAAATAACTAAAATAAGCCATGTTTATTATAAACATTTCAAAGATATAAATAAAAAAGTTAAGTTTTGTGTAAAGGCTTTATTTATAAATGCGCTTTAATGGCGCCTTTAATATATTTTAAAACACTAAACTAAAGTAAAAGATCTAAAAGTAACTAATAATACTATAACGTGATTTTAATATAAAAACAAGCCGTTATATTTAATAAATAAACTTAACATATATAAGTTTGTTCTTTTAAATATTAAGGCTGCCTTTAATTATAATTAACCTATGCTTAAAACAGAATTAGCGGCATTAACACCAAGGACTAAAAGCGGGATAGGTTTATTAATATTAATTTGTTTAAGTAATAATAAAAGACTGGCTTAATTAACTTAATTTTATTTAAGTTTGAAATATATAAATATTACTTCTAGGAAATAAACAGTAATAAAAACTAAGGTTAACTCAAAAATAAATTTTATTTTATAAAACAGTAATTAATAAGACAAGACCTTTTATAATAGGCCCTTTACGCCGCCCTTTAACTGGATAAGTACTAAAGACTGGCCTTATACTTTTATTATATTAAATATAACCAACTTAACGATTTGACGTATTTTAGACATATTGACATTAATATGCCAAATACACTAAAATACAGTAAAAGGGTAATATAAATTTAAAAGTCGCTTTTTTTAAATAATAAGAATAAGTCCTCTGTTATAATAATCCTCGCCAGAACGCATGTAAGGTAATTAAAACAACTTTAATTAAATATTTATAAACAAAATTAATAAACAAATGGTTTTATTTATAGGTTTATTAAAATAATAGTAATTAAAAAGAACTAGGACAAGATCGGAATTTTATAAAAAGCTATATTTTATAAAAAGGGGTAAATGCGAATTATAATACTTATTCTGCTTTATTAAGCTAATAGGCTAACCAGCGGGATTAGGTGTACAATGTTCCCTTAGTTTATTAGCGTCTTGCACAATTGTTAGTTATTAAAAATCACTAATAGGGGAACTTAAGAAGGCTTAACTAAAAAACATAAAAAAATAATAACTAGGGAAACTTTATTATTTGGGTTATCTTTTTTATTTAATATTATTTTATATTAATTTTTAGCGGTCATAAAACTCTCTAAGTTAAGCCTTTTTTAAATACGTTAATTGCCTAAATAAAATGGAACTTGTTCTTTATATTTCAGGATTAAAATGTAATATTTATTAAGTTTAAAAAAAATGTGGGGATATGTGTATATTTAAAAGGTAAAGGCGATAGTAATTATTAAGGAATCTCATAAAGTAGTTTAAAAATTAAAAATAAAGTCGTATAAAAAAAGTCTTATTATTATAATTTAGAAAAGAGCATTATAAATAAAACGCTTATGCTTATGATATTAAAAGATTTTGCTTTGGCGCCGGTGGATCAGGACTTTTTAAATAATAGGGAAGGCGAGGATATTAAAAATGAAAGAGGGGGAAACGTAGAATTCGCGAAGTAAAAAAAGAAGGCTAAGAAGTTAATATAAAAGGGAATATAATAAAGACTGAGATGTTAGTATAAAAGGGAATATAATAAAGATTAAGATGTTAGTATAAAATAAAGTATAATAAAAGCCAAAATATTAATATAAAAAGGAGTATAATAATTATATAAATAAAAAAAAGATAAATATTATTTAGGTTTTAATTATTATAAAATTTATTTAGCGCTATAATCGCGTGTAAAAGCGCTTATTCACAATTTTCGCGATTTTAACTTTAATTGATTTTAACTTTTTTATTTATTTTACTTACCCTTTATTTATTTCTTTAAAGCTACCATTATAATATTAAGATAAGGTATAAATAAGCGCCTTTATACTGACTAATATTAACTTTACTCTTATAATAATATAAAAAAAGATTTATATATTATTAACCCTTATCGTACACTAGTAACTACGCTTTTTCTTTTAAATGTTATGCTATTATTAAATCCTTAGGATAATGAAAAAAAGTCGACTTTAATAAAGCGTTTATACTCTTATTAATAAAAAAGGAGGATAACACTAACACTCTTGAGGCAGAGTAATTTATTATACGTTAAAACCTAATCTCCCACTATGTTTTAAACATTATCCTTAAGGAAGTCGTTCTTCTACCCTCGGTTAGTTTTTAGTACGCCTTAATTAAGACTATAAAAGCTATGCTTATAATGTTGCCATTATTTCTAAACTAAATATACTATGTAAAATATAAGGAATTCCACGTATTCAACTGATTTCTAATAAATAATAAAAAATAAAAAGAGAAGATATATATAACTTACTTTTATAATAAATAAAAAGGCTTAACCGGCGGTTATAAAAAGAGGAAAATGGCTTAATACACTTTAGATAAGAGAATAAGGGTTATTATTATTAAAGAATTTAAACTAAACTTATATTATAAAAGGTATTGGACTTATTAGTAAAAGACCTTATAAAAAGAAATGGACGAGTATATAATTTGTTATAACTATAAGTAGTAATAATATTAGTAAAAATACGCTTGTAGGAGTTTATGGGCTGAATAATTATTAAACGACTTAGTTAATAAGTTAAAAAAAGAGTTAATAACTCGGTGTACTTCGCCGGCCGTTAGTTATTAGTGATTATTGAGCTTTCAATGCCTGGCCAAAAAAGGATTGGTTTATAATTAAAAGTAGTGTTTTTGTAGTTGACTAATAATATTGATAATAATACTTATAATATGTTTTATATAATAAATTTTAATTTAAGATTCTCTTATTAAGTATATTATAGGACTTTTTAATAATAGCTTTTAAATGCGGAGTATTAAAACCTTAAAAACAATTAAAAAAAATACTTATTAATATTATTAATATATAATATTATTTATAATAATATTATATTAAAACTAAGAAATACTAAAGCTGTCACCTACTAATCTCTGATTGGTCCCCTAGTATTAGTAATTGTTTTTTATTGTACGTGATATATTTATTTCTTGATTATTAAAAATTAATTGCAGCTTTTTATATTTATATTGAGTAAATATTAGATTATTATATTTTAAGCATTATTTTATTAAAAGTATTAATTTACGTATATTATGTTTATTAAAGGATTAATATTTGATAAAGATATTAAAATCCCTATCCTAAAAACCTTTAATAGCAATCGTAATAAGTATTAATATTAGATAATCTAGGTTAATATATACATTGGATTTTACATAAGACAATTTATTTTTGAAATTGAGAAAGTCCTATGGGTTATTATCTTATTTAAAGAGGCGGCTTGGTATTAAATAAAATCGTTTTTTGATAATTATATGGCCATTAAGAATTTAATAGGAAATGTAATAACTAATGCTTTTAAAGTTACTTAAAAGATGTTCTTATTTTTTAAAAGCTTAAAATAATTTATGATTAGAATTTTTAGTAATATTAATATAATGCGCATGGCGGTGCGCAGCATATAAAAACTTTAGTAAATTGGGTTTTGCGCGAATTATATAGTGGAATTTTAGTAATATATTAAATAAATTAAATAAAAGAAAAACGCTTTAAAAAACCGTTATTATAAGAAGCTAAAAAATAATATTAAAAATGAGATCGCTTATTTTGAACAATTAAACGATTTTTAGAAGTTAATTAAGCTTGTAATTAAAATTAATAATTAAGCTTATAAGTAAAGCTTTAAGCAAAAGGGGCACTACTTTCATTAAAAGAATAATAAACCCTAAAAACCTTTTTATTTTAGGGAAATGAAGCTGGATGTTATTTTTTAAAAATAAGCTAAAGGAAAGCTATGTAACGGCGAACTTTTTAAAAAAGTTATAAATAAATGATAATAAAATAAGCTATGCTTTGAATATGATTTTTTGGGCCATATGGCCAGTTTTTATTATTAAGGGAAATTTTGATTAGGAAAGAAATAAATTAATATAATAAAATAGGGCGTTTATGATATTATTAACATTTTTGTGTTATTATATTTTATTAGGCAGTTTAATGCCTTAAGCTTTTAATAAATGATTATTAATGAACTCAAGAATAACGGAATTTATGCTTAAATAAAAAACAATGATAGTATAGCATGGAATAGCGAAAAAGAAAAGGATAAGGAGCTTTATTGGGTCTTGAATTTGGGGCTATTTTACCTATTTTTTTTGGTTTATTATAAAGCAAGGTTTGAGAAGTCATTTAATAAGAGAAAAATTTATATTTTTGGGCTTTGAACATTTGATATTAGACCAATAAGATCATAAGGGTTACTTATAAGGAATTAGAATTAATTTTTATAAAAGAATTATAATAGGGCAAAAAATATTAAATAATTTATTAAGATTATAAACATATTAAATGAAAGCAGATTAAGTATGGCAGCGGCTGTTTTTAAATTTATTGACAGCTTTAGCTGTCTCTACGTTTTCTTGAATTTTAAGAGCCTTAGGCATTTACTTAAGTCACGCGGAAATTTCTACATATTGCGTAACCAACGCCATTATTATGTTAGTATATTTGATAAGGTTTAGTGTATGTTTGTATAAGCATTCCATGTATATATCTCTAGTTTGTAGTCTTATTCTAGAAAGGGTAACGTTTAATGTAATTTATTAAATACATTTATATACTCTTTACTTTTAATGATTATAAAGATCTTTTATATTTTAAAAAACTTGCTCTACTTTCTATATCACAGTTAAAAGCCACAAGCTGTTACATCTACCCGGTGTATATATGGAATTGGACTTTATCTAAAGTCTTTTATTTATTAATTTTATGATTTTTTTTTATTTTCAATCTTTTAGTTCTTTTACTTAATAATCGTTTAATTATTCTAATATATCTATAGACAATAGTAATATTAAAACATTAAATATAAACATCGTTTACAAAAAACTTAAGTAATAAGCCAACTGGTATACTTATTTTATTTTTAGCGCAAATATCCTTGGATTATAGCCCTTGGTTAATCCTAATACAATGGATATTTGCATTTTTACAGAAGTTCTCAATTCGATTCCTAAAAGCGCCGAATAAATTGTAGTAGCAAAAACTACTTAATTATAAGTCAACTTTCAAATTGCGTAAGTTTAATATAATGTAGATTTTGTTATTTGGGCTATAGTAATAAAGGCTTACTTAAATCTTCTGGCTTTATTATCAAATAATACTTAAAGCAGGACTTTTATTACTATATTAGGTAAAAGCAAGGCCAAGTAATTAACTCCAAATCTTTTTGCTTTAGTGATTTTAAGAGCCCTAGCCATAGTGGTTTTATATAGGCCGGAATTATGTACTTTTAATGCCGAAAACAAAAAAAAGAAATGAAAATTAAATTGCATAATTTAATAACCTTGAATAATTATATACTTTAAACTTTATAAATGGCTTCAAAAGATTATAGTATATAAGTATTTCAGTATTACTATGTCATAGCTTGTCTTGGAAAAGCATATGAATATTTAAGCGCTTATTTGTTTTTTTTGCTTTGTGTTTTCATAAATAGATTAAATCTTATAAGCCAACGTTAGACGAGAATACATAGCTTTATTTGTTTAAGCAAAAAAAGGAAAAATCAGCCTAATCAAATAAATTATAATATATTAAGCCTTTTTTCAAAAGGCCAGATTATATAAAGTTATTAATATTAAGGGATTCTAGGGGCTCACAGATTTCTTGATTATTATTGGACAATTTGATAATAAATGGTTTACTAATTAATATCAAAAGATCAAGGAAACCAATAAGCTTAGAAACCCTCTTCTATATATTTTAAAATAGTTGTACCGCCTTTTTTATACTAATAAAATGGATCCGATATATTACAAGTTTATTAGTAGCAAACCATATACTGGTTATTTTGCCACTTTTTAAAGAAGATTAAATAATATAGGATTCAAGAACAAAGGCTTATTCCAGGCCTAAGGCAAGAAATCAAAGAATATATCAAATAAACAAGCTTCAAAACAGTTTTACCTATGCTTCAAAGATTTATATAAGTAGTCCTTTAGCTATTATATAAAGCTTTAACTTATTATTTGCAGAAAGACTTTTGAGACTTTTTTTAATAAATTGCTTAGATCAAGTCTAAAGTAAGACAAGAGTTAAATTAAAGAAATTTGTCAATGATTTGTAAAAAGTAAGTAAAAAAGTTTGTAAAGCTAATTTGGCTAAGACAAGCCATTGCTTTTATTAATCAAAGATTTAATTAAGAAATCAGGGAAATTTAAAAATTTGGGGAAACCTAAATTTAAGTTCTTAGGTAATATTTTTGATAAATTGGCGGGATTAGGAAATAATACGTTTTTAGTGCTCTTATTAAATCTTGAGGAAAAGGCTTAATCAGGAGTTTATTTTCTTTGGGGAAATACCTTATACCTTCTTTTTAATTCAATATTTTTGGACAATTGTGGAGTAATCAACTTAATCAACGATGTTTTGTTTTTAGAACCTAAATCTTTTGTTAAAGCAAAGCCAAATAATATTGTAGAGGTAAGGAATAGCCAGTTTCTTATTTTGGGGCATAGAACTCGAATTATAAAGATGCCTTTATAGGTGATAATAATTAAACATATAATCTTATTTTTTATGATATAGTTGTTATAAAAGGATTTTATATTAATATTATTTTAGAAACTCGTTTATTTAAGCAAAATCTTTGGTTTTGTGGAATAAATTGTATTTTATATTAGGGCAATAATAGTAAACCTATGATAAACTATTTTGTTGTTTATTAATTAAAATGTCGACAAAACCTTATGTTCTTAAAATATAAGAAACGTTTAAATTATTTGTGTAAAATCCCTTTAAGCTTTATAAGAATTGTGATTTATATAATTATAAAATAAAAGCTTAGACAAGTATTGAAGTTAACCTGAGAGTATGAGAACTTTTGATTAAATACAAAAACAGTGTGACATTTATACGCCGGTTATTTAGGCCTAAATGTATTAAGAAAGTTAGTTGAATTAGTTAGAAATGTTAAAATAATAGATAAAGTTAAATGTTTAAAGTATAAACAATATACGTTTACTTATGTTTCTAATGCCAATTTAGCTTGCCTGATTTATTGGCAATTATTATGTCTATTTTAAAGAATTATATAGGATTTTTTTGATTATTTGGGTTACTTTGGAGGCATATCCTGGCTGTTAATGCTTAAATATGAATATAGCGGAATGTTAGTTGGATATGCTTTATATTTGAAAAAGTATAACGAGGTTTTTGAGTATATTAAAAGCTTTAAAACTTAGGTTCAAAAGTAATTTGGACTTTTAATACGTAAAATCAAATATGATTAGAAAAAGGCTATTATTATAATTAAAAGGTTTATGAGATATAAGGAATGGGTTTTTAAGCTCGGAATTAAACTCGAGTTCTCTTTAACTATAACTTATGAATTAAATGGCAGTGCTAAAAGGGTTAACTAAAAAATAATTAACAAAAGGGTAAAAATACGGTTGGGATTTAATTTCCCCGTTAAACTAAACATTAAGTATACATTTACGGGTATTCACTTATATAACAAAAGCCTAAAGCATATAAACGACTAATAATCACCCGTTGAGGAAAACAATAGGTGGTTTTACAACTACTTTTGGTAGTATAATCCTATATTTATTACCAAAATCACTGTCGATTTTAGACTAAATTAAAATGGGATTTATGTGTTTGGGTGTAAAGCATACATATTAATAGTAAAACGAATATTAAGAAAAGACAAGAGAACGTTTAAAACCAATATGTATACGTATATTAGATACTTAGTAAAATACGTTGCTTTAAATATTTATAAGATTTGGGTATTATGCCTTAATAAAATCATTATTATTTATAATATGCGATTTAATAAAGAAAGCTATTATACCTCTTTTAAAGAAGAGCAGGGGATTTTAGTCTTAAAAGCTCAGTTGATTTGTGAGTTTATTAAAAAAGAGGAGCTAATCAATAATTGGATTAGAATTTTTAAGGCAAAAAATAAAACTATTAAAGAATAAAATGTTATAAGAAAAGGTATACCGGAATCTTTTTTAAAAACTACGGAATAATAAACAAAAGCTTTTAAGATATAAAACTTAAGGGTAAAAGATTATACTAAAGATTTTAGTACTTAAATTAGACTTTTGATTTTAAAAATAATGCCTGTCCTAAATGAAAATGCGCAAAGAACAAAAAAGCAATTATTAGATGCGTTAAACCTAGGGCCTGATTTAGGCATAAATCCAGACTTAAAGGCATTTCGTTTGAATAAGCGCATGTAATTCACTGATTAGGCGTTAAATATACCCTAAAATTAAGTAACAGATTTGCTTCAAGTATTAAAACTTGAGGTCTAAATCTCGTTATATAATTCGAATGTATATTAAAACACATTACCCCCAAATTATAAGGAATTAGAA
This sequence comes from Helotiales sp. F229, assembly GCA_002554605.1. Lineage (NCBI taxonomy): Eukaryota > Fungi > Ascomycota > Leotiomycetes > Helotiales > Helotiales sp. F229. Next base: position 4,967,981 of record MXAW01000004.1, on the reverse strand, counting down.
TTCGAATCTTTTAAATTAACGAAAGTATTAATGCGCTTTTAAGCTATAGCGATTGGAGCTTAGCTAATTAAATCAGAATTTTTAAGTATTTAAGGCAAGCTATTAAGAGCTATAAAAGAAAAAGGGAAATAATCTAAAAAATGTACTAAAGTGTTTGTTATATTTAATATGATTTTTAAAGAAACAAGATCTTAATAAAAATACCTTAATTTTAGGGGTAATATATTAAAAAAGAAGTATTTTTCTAATTTGTATAATAATCTTATGTTATATATAAATCTTATATCCGATAGACTAATGCCTGATTAGTATATGTCTTTAGAAGAGCAAAAAGAACTGAAATAAACAACAGAGATAGTGTATATAGTAATTGTGGTAGCTATTTAGGCAGATTGCTTAGTGACGTGCGCGATAAGACTCAGGCTCTGCGAGCATTTGAATTGATAGAATGTGTTAATTAATTAAGTGAAATTTAAGTAAAGAGTGTGAAAGGGGGAAGTGCTCCCTTAAGGCGGTATATAGTGGCAGAACCCTATTTAGAAAGTGTGTAATGCCAAGAGAGCAGTTTAGGCGAGCTGCAGCCATGCTTGTATGACACATCTCCCAGTTAAATAACAATGGGAGTTGCTTTTATTATAATTGGTTATTAGGTAAGTTATTAGAAATAATAAAAATCAGGCAAATAATTGCGTTATATAAATAAAGAGTTGCTTCTTTTTATTTGTAAATCTTAAGCTTTTAATAAAAGAACGATTTTTGATTTGCTTTCGATTTATATTAATTATAATTAATCAAATAAATAAATAATCAAATCAATTGCTCCTTTTGCAAAGATGGGTGCTGAACTTTATTAATCTGCTTGCAAAAGCGCTACCTCTTCCTTTATAAGTTTGATCTAAGGAATATGAAACTTATTTAAATAATTAATTAATTGCTTATAGGCCAAAAGACCTTTGGCCAAGGATTTGGATAAGCGGGCTATTTGGGCTGCTCCTATTAATCGGGTTTGAAAGGAGAAGATTGCTGGTAAGGAGAGATTGGTCCCCTGCTGGGGTTGTATAAAGGGAGCAATTCAAAACAAAGGCATAGGCTTTTATTATAATGTTGTAGATGATTCACGCTGTTTTAATTGCGCTAGTAATAATCATGCTTGCTGTCCCCCCTTTTTTGGTGTTTTGGCTGCGTTTTTGGAGTATTGGGATGCTTTTAGCAGTGAGAGCTTTTTTTTTAAAGTAAGTTTATTTAATTTAAGATAATTGAATATATTAATTTATATAGGAATTGATTAAGCTTTGAAGCGCCTATTTGGTAATAAAAAAGATGGGTGGTATTATTTCTGCTGCTTTCGCAGCTTGCGCTGCTTGGGTTGCTTTTGGTGTTGGTATTGGTGGCCTTTTTTGCTATTATAGCCTTGGCTAGGTCATTGATAGTAAGTTGCTTTTTCCATTAAAATATTTTAAATTTATTTTTTGAAACGCAATTAATTAATTGCTTTTATATATAAATAAAAAGATTTAGAATGGAGAGGAGCATAATGAGAATATGAAGGAAAAGGAGGAGAAGAAGCAATTTGATTTGCTTGCTGGCTTTTGGGCTAAGATGGGAGAGGTTGCTGCTGGCTTATTTGTTCTTAAGTGTAGCTTAAGAGCAATTGATGGCCTTGCTGATCTTTTTGGTGCCTTTTTAGGTGGTAGAATTTGGGTGCGCCTTTTTTTAAAGAAGGAAGCTGCTATTGCAAAGCAATAGATTATTAAAATTATTAAGGTGATTGCCAATTCTTTTGATGATTTTGTTTAGGTTGTTTTGGGCCTTTTAATTAATTGAGTTGCTTTTTTTAAGGCTTGGGAATCTTTTTTATTATTTTAAAGTGTCCTTTTGTTATTATAGCTTGCGTTGCATTTGTTTTTCTGAAATGAAATGATCTTAAGAGCAATTATAAATACTGCAGTGGTATAAATAATTCAAAATTAGAAGCTTTTTAAAAGAAATAATAAAGAATATAAAAAATATTATAAATGAGAAAATAAAGAGTGTAAAAAAAAAGCTGTTTAAAAACAAGCTTTTTTAAAGAGTTGCTCCAATTGAGCCCGTATATTCATTAAATTAATAAGAGCAATAAAAATTTTGAATTTTTATTGGCTTAGGTTCTTAGTGAATCCATTCGTAGGCATAAAGCCTGTGGGTAAATATTTTACTGAAAAATTACCCTTTTGATATTCTTAACGTAACCATATATTTTGAATATTAATATGGCAAAGCTTAATTAAGATGCGCTTGTTTTTCCTAATAATCAATTGAATTGTTTGAATATTATTGCAGAAGATTGTTTAAGCTGCTTTTATGTTTAGGCATAATTTTAAAAAGAATTATTAAAGTGCTATAATCTCCTTTATTATATGTTTAATCTTAAAAAGCTTTGCTTAAGTAGTTGAAGTAGTGATTGTATTTTGATGAGCTGCTTTTTATAAAATTAAATTATTAAAAAGCATAATAATATATTTTTGAGAAAAGCGTTTAGTTTTGAGATTATTGCCAAAGGAAGTATTTGAGGCTATGATTAAGTGGGAAGCGCGCATTTGGCAAATGTAAATTATTGCCAAAAATTGGGTTTTGAAAAGATATTGAATTATTTAATTAATAGCAATGAAATGCTTTTTTAAGGGATTAGTCAAAAAGTGAGAGAGCTTTAAAATTGCAAAAGCAATGTTTGCGCGCAATATGATTATAGTATAAAGCATTAAACCAATTTTTTTTTGATATTTTTTGACTTTTTTAAGGGTTGCTTTTTCAAGATTTTTGATAAATTTTGTATAAGGTAATGGGGTGCTTGGGCAGCTCCTATTAATGAATCCAAAATGCAGAGCAATCTTTTAAATGTAATTATTGTGTATTAAGGAGATTGTTTTAGCTTGTTGATTCTTAATAATTCAAATCCCTAAAAATCATGCCGTTTTTTGTTCTTTAGTGAGCTTATATGCTGAGTTTAATTCATTTATTATTAGTTGTGCTTTTGGAATTGCTGAAGCATGATATAGCACTTGGATATTGTTGACATAAAACATCATAAACATTGTATGTTGCTTATTCATAAATATATAAGGCTTTTTTTTATAAGGAAGCAATTTGAGAGTTTGAAGAGTTGTTGTAAAGTTGCCATACCATAATGCTAGGGGAGTTTTTGAATTTATAAAGAGCGTGGTTGACCTTTATTAATATTTCGTTTTGTTTAAAGCTATTGGGAAGATAATAGCGCACGTGAGCAGTTGAATTATTTCTTTTTGCATTAATAAATGCATTAATAATATTGAATTGCTTTATTTCTAAATTAAATTAAGCTATTATAGCTATGGCGGTTCTAAATAAGCAAGCAGCTAGAGTTGCGGCGTATGTTAATAAAATAAAGGTTTTAGATTATAAGTCCCTTTTAATTATTATTTAAAAGCGATATTTGATTAAATAATTATTGAAATTTATTTTATAAATAAAAACCTATTTTAAAGGAATTGATTGCTTAAAGGCGTAGCTGTGCTTTATTACCTTTTAGCAGTTGCGCGACTTTAGATTAGTGATTTTCGTAATGGCTCCGGCTTTGAAGTGCTTTTTAAGAAGGTGGTGTTGAAGGTTTCTTTAATTTAATGGTGCTTTTGGAAGTTGCGATTGATAAATTTTGGGAAAAGCAATTGATTGTTGAATTTTAATATTATTAAAAATAAATGCTGCAATTATAGCGTGAATTATTTTTAAATCCTTTTTATTATTGCGCATTTTTTTTTAATTAAGCCAAAAGATAGCCAAAAAGTTTTTAAGATGCTTGTAATTGCTTGTCGGGTTTAATGCGCCTTTTAATAACTTTTTTATTATAATAAAATATATATTATAATTAGATTATATTAATTGTCTTATAACTTTAATTTTTTGACCTTTATTATTTAATTTTAAAGGCACCCTTTTCCTTTTTAGGGGTTTAGATAGCTTTTGATCTTAATCTTCCGCTGGGAATAATAAAAGCTGTTCTATCCGCGGCTTAGCATTATAAAGATTATTGTGTTTAAAAGGCTCCTTAGCCTTAGTTGCTTGAGGTGAAGCTTTTATAAGCTTAGGTTTAATATTTTTAAGTATTTCCTGTTGCTTTTTAAGACCTTGCTTTAGATTGTGTGGCTTTTAAGCTTATAAAATAATTTGTGGAATTAATTTGCGCTTTGCATTTACATTAAGTCTTTTAGGATTTGTTATATTATATAAGATACTTTTCTTAATTGCGTTTGGTGTTGCTAATTGTTTTGATATGTTAACACTTTATAAGACCTGATTAGGGTGCTTGTGAGTTAGAAGTTTAGTGCTTTTTCGTATTTTTATTCCCAAGTTCTCATTAATGAGCATTAAGTTAGTTAAGGGCTTAATTGAAGATTTAGTATTTAAGTTCATTAATTTAGGGGGAGATTGCTTCACCCCTAAGGTTATAAACTTAGATTCAATTAAAGGCGTTGTTGCCACCCTTGAGTTAATAGGCTTCTTGATTTCCATAGCTTTAAAAGCTTTATTTAATTGCTTTTATTTAGAAGAAATACCAGCATTTAATTGCAGCGTATTATTGGCATTTAAGCGGTTTATTAATATGTATTTAGCGTTTTAAGCTTTTATCTTGTTTTTTTAAAGCAATTTGGCTATTTCTTGAAGTCTTGCGCGCGGCTGGCTGGCCGCTTTTTTGATATTGAAAAAGGTAAAGAATAGGGTTTTGTTGAAAGTGATATTTTTTATGATTATTATATGTTATAATTAAGGCATTTAGATTTTGTATATATTCAATAAGATATAATTAATTAAGTATTCAATGTGCGCTTTTAAGTTGATTTTAAAAGCTTTCTTTTTGTGAAGCGCTTCTTAATTTTTTAATAATGGGTATGCGCATAACTTATATGCATAAATCCCGCTTTAGTTAAGCCGTAAATTAATAATAAATTTAATAAGTAATTTTGGGTTATATTACTTAAAGTATTATTTGAACCAAAGGTGGAGCACTTTATTTGGATTTTTAAATGCCTTTTATGCTAAAGGACTTATATTATAAAAATATATTATTGCAAAAATGATTTTAAGCCATAATGCCTTAGGGAAATTGGTAATAAGGCGCATTTTAATTGCTTTTTTAATAATTTCCTTGCTTGCTTACTTTGCTCTCTCATTTGGTTTGTGGGTGTATGATGGCATGAGTTTTAGGTTAATACCGCTTTTGTGGGTTCATTTTTTGAATTGAGTTGTTTTATTTAGTTTAATGATTGAGGTTTTGTTATTTTGGCGAATTTTATAAATAAAAAGGCCAAATTGCTATTTTGTTTATTATTCAAAAGGTTGAAGAGCAGCTAGTATTGCGTTTAATCCTTTGCTTTTAAGTATAAAGCCATAAAAAACTCTTATAAATTTGTTTTTGATTAAAAGGAGCCAATTGCTTTTGTTAAACTTGGGAAAATAATTAAATAAATTTTAGGTAATTTAATAAAAAGGTTGGGTAGCTTTCCTTTTAAATAATTGCCGATTAATATTTTGATATGCTGTTGCCAAAGCATATTGCTTGCATTTTACCTTTGTAAGGCCTAGAATTTTAATATTGCGAGCATTTTTTATTAATGCTTGTAGTGCTTTTTTTTTTAAATGCCTTGCGCAAAGGTGCTATAAGTGCATTATGTTTTGTTAAGGTTTTAGGTAGCGTTTGCTTAATTGAAAATCTTATTAAATGCTTTTTATTATTATTGGAAATATTAAAAGTCCGAAATTAGGGCGTTTTAATGCATTAAGAGCAATTGATGGGGCAAAAGAGTAATTATTAAGCTTGTATTTAAAAAAGGCTAAGTTTGCGTGGCGTTCTAAGTTTTTAATAATCACATTGCTTTTTACCAATTCATAGCGCAAAGTATAATTTAAACTATTATATCAGATTCCTTCCTTTAATAAATAAGCCTTTAAAATAATATTGATATTAAAACCCTTAATAATAGCAATGTTAGTGAGCTTTAAATTTATTGTATTTGGCCCGTTCTCTCCGTTGAAAGCACTTGATATTAGGCGAGTATCCTGTTCTTTTATTGGCAGGCTTGAAGTATTAGCCTTAATAGCATTGTCAATAATTGCTTTTATAAAGGAGCTAGGGATCAAGAGATTAATTGAATTTATTAAATAAATTATGGCTTTGTTATTAATTAAGGTGCTTCCGAAGAGTGGGTGATGATTAAAGTCTTATGTAGCGTATACTTTAGTTGCTTTTATTGCAGAGTTGAGCAATTAAGGGCTGATTATTATAAAGACTATTTTTTTAGGATATGCTGGCGCTGAAGGTTTTGATGATTGGGTTGTTTTAGTGTTGTTAATTGAAGGGGAGCGATTGGAAGGGCGGTTATTAGAAGAGCTTGTGATTTGTTGAATAGGGAGCATCTTTTAGCTATGTTTATTTGCTTTGCTTTGAAGTTTAATAAAGGTAGTGGCTAATTTTGAGCGTGTTTTCTTAATCTTTTTAATTAAAGGTAGATTGCGTAATTTGTTTTTAATGAAATTATTAAAAAAATAGCGCAATTGGAAGCATTTTAGTGGCTTATGTTAATAAGAACTCATTGCGCAGGCGTAGTTTTTAAAAAAGCTACTTGATTTGGAGGGGCAAAAGCGAGAGGAAGAGGAGGACTTGTTATTTTTGTTGGAAGCATTTGGTTTGCTATTGAGAGTAGCAATTAAATATAATTTAGTAGGCTTTTCAAAGGATAATTCGAGTTGCGATTGTTTAGCCAGAGCTATAAACATTGTATTATATTGGATTAGAGTAATTAGGTGAGGTCTTTTTAAGGTAATGTTTTTTTAAAGCTTGGCGGATTTATGTTGCGCTTATTAGGGAGCTAATCGAATTTTTATTGTTTTTAAAAAGATATGAGTTGCTAAATCTTTTATTATAAAATCTAGATTATAAAAGAGCGCTTTTTGATAAGCATGTTTTTATTCCTAAATTCAAATGGTAAGCTTGAGTTGTTAATGGGTTGCTTTGTGAAGCATTGTGGTATAATTCTTCTTAATTTAAATTAAAATATTTAATGCTAAAAGAGCATAATCTTATTAAAGGATTCGCATCAATTGTTGAATAATCCAGTTGCGCCCGTAGGTGTTTTTGCTTTTTAGGGAGATAGCGCTATAAACATTATTATTAATATGCTTTTAAACCCACTTTATAGCGGCTTTGTAGCTTTTTGCTTTTTTGTTCCAAAAGGGCATAAGCATTGAGTACTTTGTCAAGAGCAGCTTGAATTTAGCCGCAATCTTTTTTAGGGTTGCTATCTTGTAATTCGCCTTATTAGGTTTTGCTTTTTTAGCCTTAAGGTTTTTAATATTTCTTTCCCAAGCAATTTGAGCTTTGATTATTGTTTTGGCCTCTTATGTGTTATTAATTTTATATTTGATAGTGAGGAGTATTGGAGCAGTTGGTTTTGTGTTTAATGGGCTTATTAAATTGGGAGCATTTGGATTAAGCTTTGTTTAGATCTTATTTAAACAATAAAAGTTTTTATAAGCTTAAAATTATGTAAGCCAGGTGCGCTTGTTATAGGTGAGCAATAGCTTTTTAGCTGTGGATTTGTTGTTTATTGTGGAGAGGTTGCTTTTAAAAGCTTGAAGCGTAAGGGAAAATTCGAGGAATTTGAGGAATTAAAGGAAGGAGGAAGAGTGAGGAGGGAGCAATTGAAGGATTTAAATCCAATTTTTTTTTAGGCTTTTTTATAGGTTGTTGGGGTTAAAGAAGCGGTATATTAAAATAGCGATAAAAACTCTGCAATAAATAGCTCGCAAAATCTTAAAAACTCCGAGAAATTTAGGGAGTTTTAATTTAATTGGCTGCGCATAATATAAAAGAATACTAATTTAATAGCTTTGTCATGGGGCTTATAATTAATGTGCGCGATAAAATTCAGGCTTTATAAGCACTTGAATTAATAAAATGTGTTAATTAATTAAATGAAATTTAAGTAAAAAGTATGAAAGGGGGAAGTGCTCCCTTAAGGCGGTATATAATGGCAGAACCCTATTTAGAAAGTGTGCAATGCCAAGAGAGCAGTTTAGGCGAGCTGCAGCCGTGCCTGTACGACACTTAGGAGGATAGCTATTATTAAAAGGGAAGATCCCACTTCCTAAAATCAAAGTCCAATTTTTTTTACTAAAGCCTAAAAGGTAGAACGATTTTGAGAATTACTTAATAAAAACGTAGTTTATTAAGGATATTTATTTGAAAATGGGTAATATGAATAAGTACGGATACTAAACGCCGGAATATTTTAACTTAAATATTATATCAACGGTTATATTACTTATATAAATATTCAAATATAAACCCGATAAAAACGGATATATCTCAAGATACCAATTATGTATTATAATGTACGGAGACTTTTCAAACGAATCCATAATTATTTCAATATATACAAGCACTCTGGCAGCCAAATCATTTAAAATAGCTATAGCGTTTATAGCTAAATTTAACTTAAAAATCAAATGTTTTAATATAATTAATGCGTTTATTAACGTTTTCTGAGATATAAACGGGGAAACAATATATTATAAATTCCTTCCCGGATTTTAAGAGTTAGGAAAAGTATTATAGGTTAATCGTGTACTTTATAAAATGTGCGATTCCCTTTATCTCTGATACAAGTACATTAGTAAGGCTTTGACAAGTCTAGGGTTATCTCTTTGTTTTAAAAAGCCCTGTATGTTCATAAACCCTAAGTATAAAATTTTGGTGTTATTTTATATTGACGACATTTAAGTGTTTTTTTATTGAGATAATATAAAGCTTAGTGAAAAACTCATTAAAAAGCTTAATCAAACATATAATATATATGATTTTGGAGACATTAAGTAATTTTTAAGGATTAAGATAATGCACGATTGAAAGCGTAAGACTATTTCTTTTGTTTATAATTAATATATTAAAAAGATTACTTATAAGTTTGAATAAGTAAATAGGAAGTATCCTATAACCTTATTACTTTAAATTGAGTTTATAAAATCCAATAGTTAAGTATTAAAGAAAGTCATTAAAGTATATTAAGAGAAGGTTAGATCTGTGTTATATATAATAATCGTTACACAATCAGACGTTATATATACTATAGCCCTCCTTTTATAATTTTCTACAAACCTTGGACTAGAGCACTTTACAGCTATATATTAACTTATCTAGTACTTATTTAGAACGCGCTTTTTGGGGATTATATTTAGAGGTAATTAAATATAAGTTATGTTTATTGCTTCTAATGTTTCATTTACAGATGATTCTAAAACTAGGCGATTATTATAAAGATATATGATTTTGATATTGTCGTACAGAATAGGGGTTTGTCGGCTGGTAGCATTAACAGAGCCTTAATGATGCTGCAGCCAATCAAGATTGCTTATGTAATTAGATCTTTAAAGCTCCTTTTTAAGGGGAGCTTTATTACATTCCTTTACAATTTAATACTTTCACATTTCCTAAAGCTCTTCCCTTATGATGCTTGATAATTAAAAGCCATAGCCTTATTTTATGAGTTATTAAGGTATGATTATTATAGGTTGAGAAAAGCAAGGGTAAATGTTGAAGGATATTTATTGCTATTTGGAAAACTTTTTAAAAGCACATATTTCCTTTTTTTTTAATTTAATAATATTTTTTTAAATTTTTTAAATGTTCGATAATAATAAGATGTTTTTTTAGAATGTATCAATTAATAAGAACAATGCTTTATTAAGCAATCGTTGCCAATGGCCGCAGTGGTGGACGAGATTTTAGTATTATGCCTAATTTAAGAGCATCATCGATTTTGTTAACCCAAATGGATATAATGTTTTAAATTTTCTTAAATTTCAATCAGCAGCTTTTAATATTAATAAATATATATAAGTTGAAACAAATTATTGGTTTGCAAGATAAATGGCATTGATAAGCGATAGCAAGCGGAAAATATATTATAAATGGGAAATTATTAATAAAAATAAGAAAAGGACTTTTATGAAGCTTTTATAAGCTATCAAATCACAAAAGGCGACCTTTAGCAATATTAAGAAAATTTGGAAAGCTTGCATAAGAAAATTCCAAAATAATCTTGCCCAATAATTGCTTTTTAGCATAAAATATTAATATTTGTTTAATTAGGTTAATAGTATTATTAATGTATTAATCTTAACAAATGCCATTAACAATAATAAATTAAAGAACCTTATTGGATTTTAAGCATTGGTTAGGTTAATTAAGCAAGAGCTTGCTTTTTTAAATGCTTTTGTGCTATTATTTGTTATTTTAAATTATTAAAAAATTTTAATAAATGCCTTTAAAAAAAAAAGAAAGATAAAAGCTTGCATTTGGCATAAAAAGTAGCAAAACAGATATTATTTAACCAAAGCACATAATATTCCAAAAGTTTAAAGCGTTTTAAGCATTTGAGATTTTTTTTTTGCAGCTTTAATTTATGCTAAAACATAAGCCGCTTAAGCTTTAGCTAATATTATTAAAAACAATGTTTTAGGAAGGGAATATCATATAATGCTTAAGAAATATAATTTAGCTTTTGAAGCTAATTTGAAAAAGCATTTTAAAAATGATTTAAGGAATAAAAAAATAGCAAATAGATTATATGCCTTTTTTGGGAAGCATTCAAAAATTCTTAATAGCTTTAAAGCTATTTTTAATGCTAGAAGCTTAAGCATTTATAGCAAATAAGGCTTATTTAATTGATTTTATTTTAAATAGTTAAGGAAAAGCGATTGTTTTTGCATTTTTAAGAATGGCTATTTTCAAGCACCTATTAAATGCTGGAGATTATGGTATGCTTATAATGGTGGCTATGCAAATAAATTGAGGAATTGCTTTAGCAATAACGAGGTTAAAGAAATTTGCAAAAGATTTGAAAAAGCAAAATATGCTAAGCTATAAAAGGAAATTATTAAGGAGAATTGGAAGATTTTCTTCATTAATTGAATTATTGGAAGCGTTGCCTTAGATAAGAAGGAGAAGGAAAAGCCATTGTTATTAATAAACAAAAGCAAATATCCTAAAAATATTAATGCTATTATTATTAATCTAAAGCTGTTTAATATTAATAAAGCAATAGGAGTATATGCTGCAAATTTTATTGGCAATTCATATGTATTTTTAAATAGCATACTTATAAATAATTGCAATGCTTAGCATTTTGTTAATAATAAGAAAAAGCTTATCCCAAGCATTTTTATAAAATTTAAAAACAACAATTATGTAAAGGCAAGTACATAATGCCTTCCAATTATTGGTTAAGGCCAGCGACTTTTTAAAAATGTGCTAAAAAGCAAAAACAATTTAAATATATAAAACCTAACCTTAAGCAATATCGCAATTATAATTGATTTTAATATTAATATTATTTTTAAAGCGCTTTTATTAAATATTAGAATTTGATATTTAAAAAAAGATATCATATTAAAATATAAAAAAGTTTGAGATAGCATAATGCTTTAAAAGCTAAAGCGGAAATATAACCTTACTTTTTTTTAAATATAAGCCTCTCAATTACTCTCATCGCCCTTATAACCCAATAATAATAAAGCGCCTCCCAGCTATAATATATTCAATTCTCCGTTGTAGCTTAAAATAAGGTTTTTAATTAAATAAGAAGCTATTGCGAGCTTGCTATGCAATGCCAAAGATATGGCATTTAAAAACGGGCTATCTTAAAAAAAAGCACTTCAAGCGCTGCTTTACGCAAGGAAAGGAATAAAACTTAATGGTATTTTCAAAATCGAGTGCAAAGATTATATTATAATACATGCCGGAAACGTTATTTTAAAAAGGGAGTTTAAAAATAAGGCAGCTAAACCATTTTTTAAAATCTTTTGGGACCTATTTAATTTCCCCTTAAGCTATAATAAAATGCAATAATTATTAATAATCAAAAATGAATATAATGGGAAGCTGTTTAATTAAATCTTGGTAAGCAAATTGCTAAATCATATTATGCTAATATTATAAAACTTTAAGCATTAAATAAAATATTAATATAAATTGTTTATTTATGTTATTAGGCATAATAATAATATTTCCGTTATTGCAATCTTTGGAATAATACGCTATTAAAATTGAATAATAAAAAAAAAGATTAAAATAAAAAACCCCTCAGCATATATTAAAAAACCAATTGGCAATTTAAAGCGCGCAAAATAAGAAATTATTATTAAATTCATCAAAATGCGCGTTTAAGCAAAACTCCTAAAAAAATTATACTTAAAAGTATATAATGCGGCGGTTTATTTATATAATAAGGCATCATTTGCATAACAAAAAATAAAAAGCCTAAATCAAATGCTTTAGGAATGGTTTTGGGGCTACTTTTAATAATATAATTTATTAATTGTGAAAAGGCTATTAATTGACCTAAGATTAGATTAAAGCGGGGAATATGCGTATGGGGCGCGTGCTTATTTAATAAAAAATAATAAAAAAGCCAAAAAAGACAAAAAAGGCTTTAAAGTTGATTTTAGGGAATATTTAGATTATTTGATTAATTATATTGCTTTTAATATATATAAAATCTAAGTGCCTTAGCTATGCTATGTTATTATAATGCGCAATGTTTGTTTTAATAAAATGAAATTTTATTTTTCGAAAAAGAAGAAGTTAATTGGCCAAACCGCTTTTGCTTTAAAAAAGCTTATTATTATAATAAAGGAAGACAATATTTCCCTAAACATAAAGCTTAATATAAGCAATATTACAAAAAATATTGCAAAGGAATAAATGGCCAAGCTAAATGCCATTATTAAAATACATGCTGAAAAGCTAATGAAAATAAAAATTATTATATCAAAAATATTCCCCCCGCTTATAAAAATGCTCCCCTTAGCAAACAAACCACCTGCAATAATATTAATAAACCTTAATTTTTTTAAATTATTAATAAGCTTAAAGGTAACAAAAAGTGAAATGGGAATAATTCCTTATAAAAGCCGGGAGGTATAAAGCAATAAAATGATTTCTTATAAAAGCCAAAAGGGGGAGAGCAATGACATAATCCCCTATAAGAATTAAAACTTAAGAATAAATAAAGTGATTCTTTATGAAGATAGCATCAAGAACAATAATAGAGTTTTAATTCCTTATAAAAGATTAAGTTTAAGCGCTTTAAAATTTGCTAAAAATCAAATGATTAAAAATTAGCTTGGGAGAAATGCTTTATGTAATAAAAATACAAACTTAGGTATTAAGAAAGCGCGCCAAATATACCCTTAAATTATAATACCAAATTAAAGGTCATAAAATTTTAAGCAGCAGGTCCCCAAATTACTAAAAGCTTTGCCCATAGCAATTGGAATAAATAATAATTTTTAAATATTGGCTAAAACAAGCCAATAATAGCAATAAAAACAAAAACATAATTAAATTTACGCAGCATAAAAAATATAAAGAAAGCATAACAAACTCGCAATTTGGAGCTATTATTCCATAATAATGGCTTTATGATAAAATAGCCATTTGCGCATAATAAAATTTATTAGCATATTTTATAAAGCTATTTCAATATAAGCAAATAGCAAAAACATAATTATATTGCATGCAATAATAGCAATAGCTATTTTAAGTATTAAAGTAAAAGCAAATTTCATAATTGCTTTTAATTTATATAACCTATATTAAAAAAAGCTTTTAAAGGCTCCAAAGAATTGGAATAAGCTAAATAATTATGCCTAAGGCGAACACTTCAAAAAAAACGCCAAAAGGGAGATCGTTAATTTAAAAGTTTAATATTGCTAAAAAGTAATTTTCAAAAAAAACGCTATTACACAGCCTATTTCATTAAAATAGGTTTTCATATACAAAATTGATTTAGCAAGCAAATTAACTTGCTGCTGTTTTTGCATTATAATGCAAGGGGATATGCAAAACGATTTAATAATTTTTTTAATATATGCTGCAATATTTGCAGCATGCTTTTTTAAAATGGTAATAATGCTTGCAGCATAATTTAATTTAAAAATAAAGCAATTTAATATAATTAACGCATTTGTTAATATTAAACGTAATAAGAAAAGCGCCTTAATATTATATTACTTTTTAAATGGTTGAAAAAGACCTGAAATAATAATAAAAATCGATTAAGCATTGTACGGCCTAAAAAACTTCCCTACGCTATAATACGGCAACTTTATTATAATACTAAGTAAATTAAACCTTAATCCCCTAGCAAAGGAGCCGTGTATCTTCATAAACTTTAATAAAATAGTCTTTATGGCGTTTTACGTCAATAATATTCAAGTTTTATACCATGCCTTAAATGATAATAAAAAACAAGAAATTATTAAAGGATTGCATTTAGCCTACAAACTCATTATACTAAAAAATGTGGAATAGTTCTTGGGGGTGCATATAATTAAAGATCAATTCGCAAAAACAATATTTCTAATGCATAATATTTATATAAAAAAAGTGGCTTGAAAATTTAATATAATAAATGAGAAATGCTTAAGCATGCCTTTGCTAAATTATAACCTAATCAAAAACCTTAGAATTGCTATATTAAAGCAGGTTAAAAAGTATTAAAAAAAGGTTGGATTAATTTTGTATATAGCTATTATGCTAAGGCCAAATATTGCATTTGCAGCTTTTTAGCTATTATATTTTTTGACAAATTTAAGCGCTTAGCATATAAAAGCAATTAAATAAATTATTAAATACTTATTTGGATCATAGTTTTTAGCAATAATTTATTAATGCGAAAATTGGGAGATATATTTATTAATAGCCTTAAATGCCTTATTCGCAAATAATAAAAAGTTAAGACGCTTTTCCTAAGATTTTATTATAATATTATTTAAAAATGCAATTGTTTAAAAAGCCTTAAAGCAAAATACTATGACCATTTTAATAATAAAAGCGGAGTTATTAAGGGTAGCAAGGATGGCAAAAGAGATAATGGCGCTTCAGCGCTTTTTTAAGAAATTAATATTTGATATAAAAGCTCCGTAAAACATATTTTATAATAATAAACAAATAATTCGGCTAATAATTAAAAAAAATTAATGCATTTTAATAAAGCTAAAATATATTAATATATAAAATATGTGGCTATGATAAGAGCATAAAAGGGGAAGCTTTTAGGTAACATATTTCCCCATTAATAATATGCTAACAAATGGCTTAATAAAAAACCTGCCCCAATAAAAATTTGAAATATTCGTAGCTTTCCTAAATTTTCAAGATGCTCAAGCTGCTATCGAAAAGCTTATTTAAGCTGGTGCTAAGGCACATTTATATTTATATTTAATACATTTTATATGTTAATTTAAATCAATATTGCAAAGAAATAATAAGCACAAAAAAGAGTTATGTGAATTTCAAGGACCTAATTTTAAGCTATTATTTTGGGGTTACAAAACCGCTTTAATATATTTGCAATATTATAATAATATAAGGAAAACATTCCCAAGCTGCAATTTTGGGGTTGCAAAGCTGCTTTATTATTAAGGTAATATTCCCAAGCTGCGATTTATAAGTTGCAAAGCCATTTTTATTTATAGAGGTAAAAGCAAAAGGTTCATCAATCGCTAAGCGATGCTAGCCAAAACGTTAATCTCCGCCAAAATAAAAGCGCAAGCAATAATATGCGCTGCAATAGCAGCAATTAAAGGTTCATTAATATTAATAGCAGCAATTATATTATTATTATTATTTACCTTAGCGCTAAAAACAAGGCAAAGGAAGGGCATAACGGTTTTTTAGCAAAAAGAGGCTATAATATATCAAATATCATCTCAAATTAATAAGAATAATATTTATAAAGCAATAAATCAAAAGCAAAATTATTCTTTTTCTTATTCTTATTCTTAGCCTTCTTAACCTCCTTTTTTTTTAAGGCAGCTTTAATAGCAGCTCAATGGGCGGTAAGGGCCTACGGCCAATTAGCAAAAGCTTTATATATTGCTTTTATATAATATTTAATATTATATAAAATGATGTACATATGCAAAAGCTTTTTGGCATCAATTTTGCTATCAAATAAGCAGCAAAAAAGGCGGCAGCAGCTTAAGGCGCAGCAATACAACCAGCTTTATTATTTTTATAATAATAAAAACATTGCATTAATAACGCCTTATCGCAATAAGAATTGCCTAGCACGCCACGCATGCTATTGCAAATGCAATAAAAGCATAGCATAATATAAGCTTCCTTAGCCATAGCGCAATGCCAAAGAATTAATAAAAGCGGGAAAGGCAAGCAAAAAAAAGGGATAGCAGCTTGAAAGGCATTAGCCAGCTATATTATGCATATTAGCATATTAATTTTGGACTTTTAAATATTTAAAACCTATTCTTTTTTTTTAATGCCTTAAAAGCAGCGGCAAAAGCGCATTTTTTAATATAAGCCATTTTTAATGAAATAGCTATTAAGAAACGCAAATTCCTAGCATAAAAGCTTTAATATAATTTCACTTATTTAATTTCGTTGCCCTAGCAACAACGCTTTTATTATAATCAATTATACTAGCATTACTCCCAATTATATAGCGATTTGCATTTACGCCATTATACTATACAAATTATATTTAAGCATTCTTATGGCTTTTATAATTGCATTTAGCCAAAGGGGTATATTATACAAAATAAGGGTTTATTAGCTAATAGCACCAATAAAGCCTTAATAACGCTGCAGCCAATCAAGACTGCTTATGTAACTAAATCTTTGGAGCTCCCTTTTAAAGGAAGCTCTATTACACTCCTTTACAATTCAAAACTTTCACACTTCCTGAAGCTCCTCCCCTACAGTGCTTGATAGATATTTAATAATCCAGTGATTTAAAAAGTATTTTAACAATTTACGATTATAACTTCTATAACAAAAGTAGAGTTACTATCTCTCAAGCACATAAGAAAAGAAACTATAGTGCTTTAATAATTTTTTAAGGACTTGTTTTTAGATATTGGCGAAACTTAAGAAATTTTTTGTAATAATTAATAAACAATTAGGCTTATAATGAATAATGGCAAAAGGATTATTATTAAACTTTGTTATATGAATATTCAAAACATATGGCTTAAGTAAGAATTTGTTTAGGGCTTATTTAAGGTTATGTATTTATTAATAAATAATATACTTGTTAATGGGTTTATGAAGAATTTGTTTTGTTAGAAATTTGAGTAATTTAGAGTTCTTTTAAATTTTGAGGATTATAGATCTTAAGTCGAAGAGCTTTGAATATATTTATTGAAAGTATATTAACGATTTATATGTATTTTTATTTGTTAAACTAACTTTTCTAATATTAATAAATAAGTATTCCCTATTATTTTAAATAAAAAAGAGTAAAAATCTAGTGCAGAAAACCGTAAAAGAAACCCCAAGCCTACGCAAAACTTAATGAAAGCTTATTTATAAGTGTAATACCCTTATAATTCCTTCTAATAAAGCCGCCAACAACTGATCCTTTTCTTTTTTAGAAATCTTCCTAGTAACGGTACTAGTTCTATTAATAGTATTATTATCATCCTTATCTTTCTTTTTATGTCTAAGACTAAGACAACAAAACTTAATTGGTAAGATCTTGATTTTCTCTTTATTTTATTTTTTTTCCTTATTTTTATTATCTAATTTACCTTCTTTTAATAAGGTCTTAAGGGTCGTACAAATCGCGCGGATACCTTATATAATATTAGTGGAATAATCACAAAAATTCAGAAAGGCTTACTGGAAAAGAAGAATTGTTTTTAGCTTAAAGGAGGGAAATTAACCGAATACTGTGTTAGAAGATTTGAGGAAGAGTGACATAACAAGTGTGCCTAGAGGTGCAGTTATAATAGCATAAACTAGTAAAGAAGGTATTAGTAAAGTATTTGCCTTTATTATTGCGGTTATATGCGGTAAAACGGATATACAGGAGACAAGGCTCAGCAAATTATTGACTTATAAATATATATTAATATTTGTTTATGATTATATAATAAAAACAAACATAAAATATAATAAAAAATATATACTATGCTTACGTTTGACGAGTAAGGCCTTAGATCTTGAATTATGCTTTAAGGAAGTACAAGACTTATAAGGAGATTTTTGAGGATATAAAAGTATATTTAAAATAAATAACAAAAACATAATCAAACGTTTTTAACCTAAGCTTTTATTACTTAAACATTGTGATTTTCCCGATTTTTCATTAATAAATATATAGGCGTTATTTTTGTTAACCATTTTATATGTTTTGCCTTTACCTTTAAGAATCTAGGGAATAATAATCTGGGCAGAAACTAAGGCAAGAGTAAGAAGAAGGAGAACGGGGTAAAAGGATATAAAACGTTTACAAGGAATGGGAGCTTAAACGGGAAAAGGTACATAAGCAAGAGGGGAGATTGTATTAAACTCGTTACTAAATATAAAACAATAATAAGCGGATGGAATAAGAAGAATATTATTAGAATCTAAATAAAAAGGATCTTTTGACTTAGAAAGAAGGGAATCTAAATATATAACCTATTATATAAGAGGTAATGTAAAAAAGGATGTCTAAACAAGCTTATCTTTAGAGATATTCATTTGTGATTATATCATTAATTAGCTTAATATTTAAAGCTAAAAAGCATAATATATAAAACACATAATAAAAGGTAAAAAGAAAACGGAATACTCACTTGACTAATATAAAGCTTACGATATTTGTCGCTCATTTCTTTGGCTAATTTAGGAGGCATTTTGGTAATATAAATTATTCAAATGATATATGTAAAAATCGAAAAAAAGAAAAGAAAAAAGGCAAAAAACAGAGGTATAAGTACGAATATGTGTAATATTAATATTAAAAGAAGGTTATTGTTTATTAAAGCAAATACTCCTTTTATAGTTATTAACTTAATGAGTGTGATTATTTAATCACTGGCTAATGCGCTCGGGTTATTAAACAATATACCAATTAATATACAACGTCTAACAAAGCATAAAGTAAATCTTGACTTAACTAATAAATGAGTATGATTTATTTTTACTTCACATAAACTTAATCTAAAGCAATTATTTAAACTTTTAAATTATTCAATTATAATATTAATTATATAAATCTGATCTTACTCTAACGTCGGGAATATTTGCGCAAAGCCTTCCTATCTTAAACTTAAACTAGGTATTTGGAATTAAGTAAGACAATAATAATATATAATCCTTTATTTCTTTTATATCAAGATTATAATTATATATCTTTTTATATATTTTGATATATTGGTTTAATACGCTTTGACTGCGTATTTATTGTTTATTTTCATTTGTTGTACTTTATGTTTACTACTAGGTGTTATGTTTATATTAGATATAATGATTGTTTATATTATACGATCTTATTACGTGTATTGGCTGTATACCCATGTATTTCCTTTTTTTAAATCTATACGGCGCCTGCACGTAGTTATATATATGATTTATAATAGGTGCATTATAATCCGAGGTATATAACTGGTATGATTGTCCTTTTTGGCTATGATTGCATGTTGTACATTAGGGATGGCAAGCTTTTGATTTTGTGGATAATATCTTATTATAGGGGTGTGTTGTATAACCAGCGTTATTATTATATTAGTATATTTAATAAGCTTTAGTATATATTTGTGTAAGCATTTTATGTATATATCTCTAATTCATAGTCTTATCTTAGAAAGGGTAACGCTTAATTTAATTTATTAAATATACTCACACACTTCTCACTTTTAGTAATTATAAAGATCTCTCATACCTTGAAAGACCTGCTGCACTTTCCGTATCACACTACACTAGCTTGATTTTCCCAGTGGTAAAAAAATCTGTTAATTTTTGCCCTCCTTTAATTAGTCATTAATACGTGGACTGAGCTTTGACTACTTTGTGATTAAAACGTGACTTATAATAATCTTATAAAGGGATATAATAAAAAGTGGTGTTAATTGTACGATATGTAATAAAACTTTAGGAGTGCGGGAGTACGGAAGTGCGGGAGTGCGGGAGTGCGGGAGTGCGGGAGTGCGGGAGTGCGGGAGTGCGGGAAGTTTAAAAAGCCCCACTTTTAAAGGGGAATTATTTAAAAGTCGTGCATTATTATGAGTTTTTAACTAAAATATAAAATAAGACCTGTTTTAAAATCAGCTTAATTAGCCTATTAAAATAGCCTTTTTAAATTTATAATAATTATTATAATTATAAAAATATTAATTATTAAAGAATTTTTTTTTAATTTTTTTATTTAAAAGTCGTGCATCACTATGAGTTTTTAAGTAAAATATAAAATAAGACCTGTTTTAGAGTCTGCTTAATTAGCCTATTAAAATGGTCTTTTTGGATTTATTATAATTATTATAATTATAAAAATATTAATTATTGAAAGAATATTTTGGATTTATTAATATTTAAAAGTCCTATATTATTATAAGTTTTTAAGTAAAATATATAATAAGACCTGTTTTAAAATTAGCTTAATTAGCTTATGAAAATGGCTTTTTTAAATTTATAATAATTAATATTATTATAAAGATATTAATTATTAAAGAAATATTACATGATTATAATTAAACTAATTTTCATCTTATCTTAATATATAAGCTAATAAACGGCTATTTATAAGAAATATAATTAACAAAATTTATTAAAATAAAAAGAATATATTTAAAGATAAAAATATTATTATTATAATTTAAATATTATGACGGATGGTACGAATCAGAGGGTATTTAGGGGAGCCTTCCTAATTGGGCATTACTAAGCGCCTAAGCGAGATTAACTTAACAACGCTTTTTGTATATAACCCCTTTTCCTTCCGTACCTTTTTTCCTTTTTAATTATAGATTTTAAAAAAATCTTAATTATTTTTATTATGTTTTTTTTAATATATAAGGCTTTTATTATAATATGATATTAGTTTTTATAAGGCAAGCGTTATATTATTTACAACTCTTTTTAATTTGTTTAGGAAAATAATAAACATCCCCCTCCTCATTCCTTTATAAACTCCTATTATAAAGAAAGTTCTTTATAAAAAAGGCTTATACCAAATACAATTTAATGAATGGCACTTAAACAATCGATAAACCCAAAGAAGTTAACAATATCGGCTTTCTTTTTTTATACTTTTTTAATTTAATCAAATTAAAAAAAACAATATTCCTTTTCACATAAATGTACTTTTAATGCATTATATAAAGCTTAAATCTTTTGTGGCAAAGGATTTTTTAATAAAAAACGCTAATATGTTTTTTGCCTTTGCTTTATTTGTTCTCCTTATAGGATCTTTTTCCCAAATTTTTTTTTTGGTATAATATAATTTATTCCTTAGAATAGCCAAATTATTATAAATACATAAACAATAAAAAAAAGAAAAAAAAAGCGTTTTAAGCAAATGAGTAAAAACTTATTTATAATGCAAAAACAGGTTTAATGCTTTAGTAAGAATTATGCTCTTTTTAAGTTTTTTTTTTAAAAAAATAGCCCTTTTTTATTTACTTCTTTTTTTTTATTAAGGAAAATATTAATATTTTTATTAAAAATAAAGGTAAGCAGATCGTTGCTACCCTTAATTTTGATAATAATAGTAATGGAGATAATAGTAAATTAAGCTATTATTATAATAATGCTTTATATTATCCCTTTCCTAAAAACACCTTTTAAGTCCCGTTTTTTTTTTAAATCTTTTTTATGTTTTATGTTATTTGTATTAAAAAAATTCTAAACCTTTTAAACAAACTTTTTAATAATATTAAATATTTCCCAAAGCTATAAGAAGTTCAAATACATAATGCTTTGCGTTAGTATACTATTTACTTTATTAATAAAAAACATAAAAAGGATTAATTATTAAATTAAATTAAAGGAATAATATAAATATTTTTAAAATCAGCTTTTTTAAAACCCAAATTCAATAAAAATGGTATACCCATAAACGCCCTGGATTTAATAAAATAATTTGTTTTGTTTTTATTCAATTCTCACAATAAATAAATAGCGTGTTTTAAGTACTTTGCTTTTTATATAAATTACCAAAGCTTTTTTTTAAAGCTTTTATCATAATTTCAGAACTTTTACTTATATTACCAATATTAATAATAAATTCATTTTAAAAATGAATTTGTAAAAAAAGCTTCCCCCTTAACTATGCAAGCAATTATTTTAGCAATATAAGACCTCTTAATTATTAAAAAAAATACGTAAAAACAATTTAAGCTACAGACCACGGCCATTTAATTAAGCGGATTTTCCATTTAATTTCCAAATCTTTAGCCCTTATTAAATCAAACTTTCAACAAATTATAAATATAATATCTTAGTCTTTTGTTCCTTTTTACAATTACACTAATTATAAGGCCAAGAAGTATTATAGATAAGAGAGCTTTTAGTCCTAATAATAGTACCAAAGATTATTAACCCCTTTTGCACATACCAATACCCTTTGCGCTTAATTATTAACAAATGTACCTTGTAATTATATTATACAATTATTTTAACAACCTTTTATTTTTTATAAAATTAATGAAATTAATGCTGGTTGTTTTTTTAATAACCAATTTAAAAATAACAATAAAGATGCCGCTAAGAAACAAATGCCACCTCTTTTAGCAAAAGGCCAAGCCTAAAAAAAGACTTTTTCCTAAGTATATTAAGAAATATGCGATATTTTAACCTAACAAAGCTTCTTAGAAAACAATCTTTTATTACCCAAATAACCTTTACTAAAAATGAATTATTATATAAATTATTTGCACTTTTTGATTTTGGAACAAATGATTATTGTTTTATTAATCGCACTTTTTTAAAATCTCTTTCTTTTTTTTTAAAAACTTTTAATTTACTTTTTACTAAATGCTATTATTGTTAAAGGCTTTAATAGTGCTAATAATGGAAAAATCAGCTATTACATTATATTAAACCTAATAGTAAATAAGCGTTTGCAAGCCTTTACCCCCTTCCTCATCACTTAATTAAGATATTATAGTGTTATTTTTGAAAAAACATGGCTATTGAAATATCAAGTTTTTTTTAATACCGCTAAATAACGCATCATTTAGCTAAAAGCCTTTTTTCCAATTACTACTTATAATATTTCAATTAAAATTCAAGATCTTTGCCATTATCGTATTTAATAACGCCATTAAAAGGACGCTAAACAATAAAATAAAAAACTTAATCAATATTAGAATAAATATAATGCCTAATCCAATAAAGCTAAAAATAATTAATTACCTTTCCCTCATTAATCTTTATTTAATTATAAAAGTAACCTTTTTGGCACCCCTTTCCCTACTTTTTATAAATCAATGATTATTGTGAAAAAAATAATGGAAAAGATTACGGCTTCCTTCTTATTAATTATATTATCTTTTATTAATATTAATTTTATTTTTGCTATTATTTTATTAAAAAAGCAAACATAATTTAATCTCAATGCCCTTTGAATTTTGCATAATAAAACAGCCTTTAAAACAGCCTCTAAAGCAGCCTCTTTTTCAATACAACATAATAAAATAATAAAAACTTTAAAGAAAAGACTTTTCCCTCTGCCTTTACTGATTAAACTATTATTAAAACACATTATTTTTTCCTCTTTTTTCTTAATAATAAGGCCAAACGTTGATTTCAATAACCATTATTGCCGCTTACCTTAATTTTAAGCTTAATTAGCTATGTTAACAATTACCGCTGTTAAATCTATTTTCATTATTATTTTTGCCTTTATTATATTTTCACATTTTTGTACACACCAAAATATAAAAAGGCTATTGAATTAGGTACAAAACAGCAATAAAAGTAATGCAAACACTAATAGGAATATTGCTTTGAAATAAGCTATATTATAAATAATAAGCACAGCTTTTATTTTGCGTAATCTCATAAATAAAAATTGTATTACCCCCTTTGTCTTAACAAGAACCTCTCTTTTATACTTATCAAAATTAATACTATCATATAATAAGATCTCCTAATTCGCTTTTTCCTTATATTAAACGCAATTGCGTGATTTTATAGCTTTATTTCGCAAAATGCAAAAGCAACTTTTTAAATCACTTATAAATACCCTATTTTTTTTTATTAATAGGCTTTCGCTAATGATATTTATTAAGGAAATGGACCTATTTATGCAAATTAGCCGTTAAATTTTATTTAATTAATACCGCGGCATTTAACCTATTATTAAAACGGAAATTTAAAAATAAGATATTTGTAACAATGCTTTAAAAAATTAAGTTTTTAATTAAACAAAAACGCAAAGAAAATAATATTGCCACTGCTATTGATGATTTGATTATTAAGCTTATTGCTTATTGTTAATTTTTAGCGTAATTTGCCGTTTTTTTGGCCGAATTGGATATTAAACCTGCGATTTCACTTAAATATACTAAATGGATTTATATATTTAACAAAGTAACAAATAATGTATTCTTTTTACATTGTTTATATGATTATTTTATTAAATTAAAAGACAAAAGCAAAAAAGCTTTCAAGTATTTCCCATTATATAAAATGTTTATAATAAAGCTTAAAGCTATTAAAAACTATATTATTAATAATTTTAAGCATTATTTGTTATCCCCATTTTTTTGTTAAAAAGCCAAATGGATTTTTATAGTTGTATATTAATTTTTAAATACTGAATTCCTTTACTTATAAGGATTAATATCCCTTCCTTTTGATTAATGAAACATTAGCTAAAATAGCTAATGCTCGCATCTTCACTAAATTGGACATTTGTTAAGCATTTTATTAAATATAAATAAACTTAGTATTAAAAAAGTATATAACCTTTCGCATAAAATACGAAATATACAAATGCAAGGTTCTTTTGTTTGGACTCATTAATGGCCTTGCCATATATTAGTATTATATAAATAACATTCTTTTTAATTATTTTAATGATTTTTATATAGCGTACCTCAACAACATCCTCATTTATTTTAAAAACCTTTTAAAATATTAATTGTATATTAAAAAAGTCCTCTAAAAACTCTTTAACGCAGGTTTTCAAGTAAATTTAAAGAAAAATGAGTTTGCTATTACCTATACAAAGTATTTAGGATTTATTATCTTAACCTTTGGATTAGAGATTAATTTTAAAAAAGTTGTTATTATTAATAATTAGATTGATTTTAGTATTATTAAAAGTATACAATATTTTTTTGGATTTTATAATTTTTATAAATGTTTTATTAAAAATTATAATATTATAGTAAAACCTTTTGTTTATTTAATAAAAAACAATATTCCTTTTCGCTTTATTTATAAATGCGAAAATACTTTTAATCTTTTAAAACATATTTTTATATTAGCTCTGCTTTTTTGGCATTATTAATAGCAATTGCCTTGTTTTTTGAAAACAAATATAAATAATGGAATTATTATAAGGGTTCTTTTTTAATAGCATAATAAGAATTGGTTTTTTGTTGCTTTTTTTTAAAAAACTATATTCCCTGCTAAGCTTAATTATGCTATTTATAATAAAAAGATATTTATTAATATGCGCTTTTTTGCCTATTGGAAAACAAAGCTTACGGGGATTTCCTATTAAATCCATATTATTATAAATTATAAAGCCTTAGAATATTTTATAATCTTTAAGCAATTAAATACCTAATAAATATAATGGGTCAAACTATTGGCTAATTATTATTTTATGATAATTTATTGGCTAAGTATTTATAACCTATTGGCAAATGCGCTTTTTCATAAATCGGACAAGCTTAATAAATAAAATTCTGCTAAAAGAGCATAGCGCCTATAATAGCTTTTATGAGAAGATTAAATAAACCTTATATTCGTCGCTAAGAATTTCCGCTTTTTTAGTTAGTATAATAGCCTTGCTCCTAATATTAAGATAACAAATCTTTCTTTAGTATTTTTGGTGATATATTAAGTATTAAAAGCCAATCGTATAGCCCCCTTTTTGTAAGCATTGTAAAAGCAAGCCTTATTAAATTAATTAAGTAAGCTTAGTATAAAAGGCGACTTATTGTTTTTTAATAGCCGCTTTATAATTCCTAACGTTGTTCATCTTCGCACTCTTTTTATTTAAAAAGTGTATAATCGCGTTAATATAGCTTATTTTAATACTAAAAGATTTTTGCAACTTTTATTTTCTTAATATTAGTAATATAGCATTATATCAATAATTTAGCAATATTGCCGCAATTATTACACCTATTAATGTATTTAAGTCCCCTAAAATAAGAAACCTAGATTTTTTTAACCTTTTTCTATCCTATTTTAATCTTAAAAACACATTATTATAAATTATTATAATTTTAATAAAAATAAGTATAAATTTGATAATATTTTTGTTTTTATTAATCGCTTTAGTAAATAAGCTATGAATATCCTTTGCCAAAAGACCTTAAATGCCCGCGATTTTGTAAAATTATATATATATTATATATATAAATATTTTGGCCCTTTAATTAGTATTACTTTTGATAAAAGACCTTAATTCATTTCTTGCTTTTGAATTGCCTTTTTTTTTAATCCTTGGCACTAAAAAACAGCTTTTTATAGTTAACCACTTTTAAACTAATAATTAAATCAAAATATATAATTAATACTTTTAGCGCCAACGTTGCCCTTTTGTTTTTTATTACTAAGACGATTGGTTCGAGTTTTTACTTATTATAGATTATACCTAAATGTCTCTTTCATATGACTTTTTAAAAGGCCTTTTGCTATTTAAAATAATTCATAAATATGTATCACGTGTTAATTAAGATTAAAAGATTAATTTGTTAAATTCAGCATTTTCCGCTAATAAATTAAATATATAATAAGCTATGGAATATGTTATATATTATTGTACAACATAAAATGCAGCTAAATTTAGCTTTTTAAGGTCTTAAGCAAAGATGGCTTGGTTTTATAACCGCTTTCATTGTGTAATTAATTTTAATATAAACAATTTTGTTTGGTTTAATATGTGTTACTTTTTAATTATTTGTTTTTTAAAAAAACTGGACTTTCTTATTAATAATTTATTTCAAATGTTAAAAAAGGTTGAAAGCTTATATTACTTAAAATTGCTAGTGAGTATAAAAATATATAATGTTTTTTTGCGGCAAAGCTTAGGAAAGACCTTAATAACCTTTTGGTAAATTAATAAACTGCGTTATTTTTGCCAATTAACATCATCAAAGATAACAAATGGGAAATCAAGGACTTACTTGTTTGTTAAAAGCAGCGTGGTAGCCTTTCTTATAAAGTCTTTTGGTTGAATTAAAATGTTGATTTTATTTGATATAATGCTTTAAACATTAAGTATGCTTTTGTAAAAATTCAAGAGTTTTATTTTAATAATTCAACGTAAGCAGGTCCCCTTGTAAAGCTACCTTAATGGCTTAAGGCGTTTTATAATAAAATAAATGATTATAACCACCTTAATAAAAATAAGAAAATGAATGGACGCTCAAGAACGAGCTTTTTTCGAAGGGGGGGGGGTAGTGTAATAAATGGTACAAATTAAAGGGCATTTAGGGGAGCCTTCTTGATTGGGCATTACTAAGCGCCTAAGTGAAATTAATTCGACGACGCTTTTTGTACATAACCCCTTTTCCTTTTATATCTTCTTTCTTCCTTAGTTGTAGATTTTAAGAGAATTTTGATTACTTTTACTACGTTTTTCTTGATATGTGAGGCCTTTATTACGACGTGATACTGGTTTTTATAAGGCAAGCGTTACAAATATTAAGCCTAATATATAATTAAAAATAAATATTAAGGATTTACCTTAATGATTTCTTTTTATAAAAAATCAATTTAAAAATTAATTAATATATATAATATTACTTATTACATCATTAAGTAAATTATAAAATAAAGTACTTATTAAATTATTTATGAAGTTTAATAGTTTAATAGTTTAATAGTTTAATAGTTTAATAGTTTAATAGTTTAATAGTTTAATAGTTTAATAGTTTAATAGTTTAATAGTTTAATAGTTTAATAGTTTAATAGTTTAATAGTTTAATAGTTTAATAGTTTAATAGTTTAATAGTTTAATAGTTTAATAGTTTAATAATTTAAAGCTTTTTTAATATAATTATTATTAATACACAGGCCATATTACTTATAATATTACTTATAATATTACTTATAATATTATTAATTTTAATATTACCACTTGAAATAATATTATATTAGAGTTAAGTAACATTAAAGCTGTCACCTATTAATCTCTGATTGGTCCCCTAGTATGTAGATTATTTCTTAAGAATTTTTGCTTATTTTTAAAAGCTAAAATAAGCTAAAGAAGAAAGAATTTTAGGAAATTATATTAAAAGGCAGTTAATGGCGTTTTTGATTAAATATAATTAATAATATTAAAATATATTAAAAACGTTTTATTTTATTAGCCCAAATTTTAGGGATAAATTAACTGTTTATGGTTGTAGCTATAAAATTAAATTACCAAGTTTAAAAAAATATTTTAATAAAAGATTTTTATTAAAAGGATTTCCTTATACGCTAATTAACAGTAATAGGAGATTGCCATTTAATTATAAAAGCAAAAATTAAGGAAATAATCATGAAGGCCATAGTGAATTTTGGGGTATAAGGGAATTTTATATTTTCTGTTATTATGCTTAAGCATTTATTATTTATTAAAATTAAGGAAAAAGAATATTAGCTAATACTTATTAATGGGAATGCTATTGCCAATGGGATAATAAATATGCGAATTTAGATTTTGCATATGGGCATCGCCGATTACTTTAAAAGAATTTAATTTGATATTACCTAAATTGAAATACATAATATTATTTTTGGACTTCCTTAAATAAAAAACTATAATCCAAAGATCAATTAAATCAAAAGGCAATTGATGTTTAGTTGTTGTAAGAATTGTTATTAAGGTAAAGTAGGAATATTAATTATTTAAAAGATTTGCGCTATCTTTAAGGAATAAATCGAACACTAAGATAAGGGTTTATTAATAAAAAAATATACTATTAGCATATTACAAATTTGCGGCACATTTAAAAAAAAACATTAAGGCCTTGCTTAAATACTAAAATTATGATCATTGGATTAAATTAGAAAAAAGTATTAATCCAATATTTCGATCATTTAAAAAAATATTTAATAATAAACTTAATAATAATTAAAAAAATACATCAATAAACACTTAGTAAAAGGATTTATTAGGAAATCCAAATCCTTATAAGAGATCAATGTTTTTTTTGTGAAAAAGAAGAATAGCGAACGACAAATGTGTATTAATTATTATTGATTAAATGATACCATTAAAAAGGATTGTTATATATTATTATTAGCTAAAAAGCTGCGAGATAGGTTTACAGGGGCTAAGATTTTTATTTAGCTTGATTTGAGAGGTATGTATAATTTTATTAAAATGGCTAAAGATAAAAAAGAAAAAATAGCATTTTACATTTGTTTTAATTATTATAAATATATGGTTATATTATTTTGCTTGATTAACGCATTGGCTCTATTTTAGCATTTGATTAATAATGTTTTGCGGCTATATTTGAATATAATATGCATTTGTTATTTAAATAATATTTTAATTTATTTTAAAAATAAGGAATAATATAAAAAAACATAATAGTACTTTTAAGAAATTAAAAGCTGCTTTTATGCTTTTTAAATCAAAAATGTGTAATTTTTATATAAAAAAGTCATCTTTTTAAGTTATGTGATTATTATTATTAAATTGATTATGGATTATAAAAAGATTAAAGCAATTATTGATTAGATTGGATTTATTAATATTAAAAAATTATAATCTTTTTTTGAATTTGCCAATTTTTATAAACGATTTATTAAAAATTATTTAGGAATTGCTAAGGTATTTATGAAGTTGATTTATAGGAATAAAAAATATATCTAAATAAAAAAAGCTAATGCGGCTTTTAAAGCTTTTAAGGAAATGTTTATTAAAAAACCCATTCTTATATTTTTTATATTTAATAAAAAGATATGTATTAAGACGGATTTTTTAAATTATGCTATTAATGCTGTGCTTAATTAATTGAGCAAGGACGGCAGATAGTAATCAATTGTTTATTATTTGTGGAAATTATTATTAATAAAATTTAATTATAATATTTATAATAAAGAATTGCTGTCAATTATGGACGTAATATGTAAATAAAAAGTTTATTTTAAAGGCACCGCTTATAAAATATAAATTTTAATAAATTATAAAAATCTTATTTATTTTATTATTATTAAGGAATTAAATCAACATTAAGTTTGCTAATATAAAATGCTTTTTATTATTAAACTTCGAATTCTTTATGTTAAAGGAACGAAAAACGCTTAAGCCAATGCTTTAAGTAAAAAACCAGAATATCTTGTAAATAAAACGCATAAATCTTATACTATATTATAAAAAGATGGCGATTTATTAATCGCTAATCATAAACAATTGGCAACAATAAGCCGCCTTTTTAAAAGAAATTAAAAAAAACTATAATCAAGACGTAGTAATAATTAGATAAAAGAAATAATTAAGCAAAACATTCTTTTCCATTACTACCAAAGCCCCTTTATACTAAAAACAAGTCTATACCCCAATATAAAATAAAACAAACTTTATTAAAAAACAGTATAAGTTACCAGCCTATGAATATTAAAGAATTACCAAAACATTATTAAGGCTCTTTAAAGAATACTATTTCTTAGGAATAAGAAAAGTAATTAAGGACATAATATTATTATACAACATATGTATTCAAAATAAGGCAATTCACCATGCTCCATATGGGCTTATAAAATCGCCAACAACACCACTATGCTTATGGAAATTAATTGCTTTGGATTTTATAATCAAATTATCATTTTTAAAAAATTCAGCCATAAGAATTATATACAACTTAATTTATATCATAATAAATAAGTTTATTAAGTACACATATATGGTATTAGTACTAGAAACACAAAATGCGCTTATTATAGCGCAGATATCTTTTTAAACAATTTTTGCAAATTATGAAATATTAAATAAGATCATCTTAAATAAAAATAAGCTTTTTATTTTAAGGTTCTAAAAAATTCTAATTATATTTTTAGGAATGAAATAGAAAATGTTAATGGCCTTTTATTTTTAGACGGATGCATAAATAAAACAAATCAACCAAATAATAAAAACTTATTTTTAATATTATATAAAGTATAAACAAAACAATTAGGTTTAATTATTTTTATTTGCTTAAATTACATATAATAGCGCAAATCAAAAAACCATTAAAATATTACCGTTTTACGCAAATTATGAATATAATTTAATAGCATATAATATATCAATTATAAATTAAGGAATCGCGCAGGAAGCTATGTTATAAGGAAATAAGCTAAAGCAATTACATAAGGAATTATTAGCTAATATTTTATTTATAGCATAAAAATTAGCAATTTATTATAACAAAAAGCATAGCATAAAATCAATGCTTAAAAAGGGAAATAAAATTTATTTACTTTAATAGAATATCGCAATCAAACGATCAAATCACAAATTAAATTATAAAAAGCTAAAATCATTTAAAATTGCAAAAATTAAAGGACTAATTAATTATTAGCTAGTGCTTTTAAGGATAATAAATATTCACCTAATATTTTATATATCCCTTTTCAAATCAACACCATTAAAAGCACCATTTGCCTTTGTCACTAAAATACAATTAATTAATTTAAATGTTAAACATGAAATAAAGGCTATTCTTAATTATTAAAACTTTTATGGCAAAGCCAAATATTTGATTAAATAAAAGGAATACTCATAATTAAAAAACATATGAGAATCCAAGTTTAACCTTTATTACTTTAGGCTATTTTAAAAAATTTATTAATAAAACCCAGGCCCTCTTCAAATAAGTTAGGCAGCCTTTTGAAAGCTGCAAGATTAATGGCAAAGGACTTTAAGAAAGCAGAGGCCTTTAATAGGCTTATAGCGTTAATTTTCAAATAAGCAAGCTCTGCTTTCTTTTTATACCTCTTTTAATTTAGCTTATTTAAAGTCTTTAAATTTAATTTTTTTTTTGTTTAAGAAATATTATTACTTTTTAAGGCAAAAGATTTTTATTATGGCTTTTTTTTTCCTCTTTTAAGCGCTATTACTACTTGTTAATAAAGGCCTAGGAAATAATGGTGAAAAGCTTTTTAATAAAATTGCATTTAATACAATCATAACAAGCACATTAGGAATAGCAAATAACTTTAGGGCTTATAGTAATATAATAATAGCAATTTCACACATAAAATTCATAAAAACCCATTTTTTTATTGGTCTTTTTGATTTTTATGACTAAGGTAATGCATTTAAGTTTTATATTATACTAAAAAGACATAATAAAAAGGGAAGATAATTGTGGGCTATTAATAACATTTCTTTTGGCATATTTAAGTATAAAAGCATACTAAATTAAAAAGGGAATAATGTTATAAACATATTTAATAAAAAGTATTATGCGCGTTTTAGCTTTAAGGCTTAACAGCCTTATTGTATAAAAAAGCCAAAATAAAAGGATCTTATAAGGCATGAGATAATAAATTATATAATAAGATTATTAAAAATTACGGTGATTTAGGGAAACCTTTATATGATTATCTTAAATTATGATAATTTAAAAAAACAAAGGTTTTCTATAAGACTAGCACATTTACCATTAAATAAAAGCTTTGTGCTTAATTTTAAATAGTATTCTTATTTATATTAGTAATTGTTTTTTATTGTATATGATATACTTATTTTTTAATTATTAGAGATTAATTGCAGCTTTTTGTATTTATACCGAGTAAATATCGGATCGTTATACATAAATAGCTTAAATAAAAATGTGACTCTTAACTATCGCGCAGGAAAGCAGTAAGTCCAAATGTGATAATAAAAGCGTCTGATTCTGTAAAGGAAGCTCTTGCGTAACTGAAGATATATGCTGTCGGAATAAGGGCTCGCTTAAGTAAACAACCCCATTCTGTACGATAATAAGCCATTTTAAATAATAAGTTATTAAATAATAAAAGAGAAAGCAATATAACCTATAATTTTAAACAAGAGATAGCCGCTAAATAAGTCAATTACCCTTAAGGAAGATATATTAAGCCTTAGTTTATTATATGAAATGTACTTTTTTACTTTTCATCTTTTTTTCTTAATATTAAGCGTAGCCTTAAGTCTAAATACAAAAGAAGCTTCTTTTCTAATGTCTTCTCTTAAAATGGTGTTATTTCTTATATCACCCTGAGGTTAGCCGTAATACTTAATTACTAATTCCGCCAAGTGTACTTTCCTTAAGATTTAAAGGACCATTTTAAGAACCTAGTAAGAAACTCTTCTTTTTCCCACTCATCTTTGATTATAAATCTAAGCTGTTTTAACGGTTGATCTTTGATTAGGATCTTGTCCAACCTTTTACACCATTTCATGGCATTCTAATTCGGCCTAATATTAATGAACATGACCGGTGGCGTACCTTGTTTAAAAAAAGCTGGATATCTTAAAAACCTCTCTACTCTTGATCTATTGTAGCTATGTTTGCCAGTATACAAGTATCCGTGCGATCCAATCGTGTTTACAACTACCTTAACTCGTCACGTGTAAAACAGCCTCCGCTGCACAAATCTTACTGCAAGCACATTTAACCCGCCACAGCGTTTGTAAAATAATAACCCTGCGCTTATACTATTTCCAGCTCTAGATATCCCTCCTTAAGCGCCATACCTTTTGAATCAACACTGCAGCCTCTCTAGCGCGTGTGTAGTCTCGTATGTTGGAAAATTCGCAGGGAAAGGTTGTCCTTTTGCCCTGCCCTAAAGCTCAGGCCAGTTCGCAAGTCAAGAACACTATCTTAACATTAAACTCTAATTAGGGCACCCTGCCTAAAACCCTGAACATCCCAGAATTCCTTAAGTGCTAGAATCATCACCCTAAGTATAGATCGGTCTTTGCTAAGCGGTTTTTGGTAAAATTCCTATTCAGGACTTTTTGCCTGGCCTTTATACGATCTTGGGATTTTTTTAATCACAAAAAGGAAAATGCTATAAAACATTGGCCATAGGATGAAGTAGGCAAAACAAGCCCCTTAGGATAGAGTTTACCTTGGGAGGCTGTTTGTCCTGCCTGCTCCGTCCTAGACAGCCACCTGTCCTGGGACAGTTGCCCCAGCACTCCCACTGCCATAGAGGTCGTACAGCCACAGTGTATCTGTCCTGCAATCGTCTTCAACTCTGCACTTCACATCGATGCGAGATTTATATTCCAGATGAGATTATCTGTAGAAAGGTTGACTTGATCTGTATTTATGGAGGCTAATACAGTGTATCTATATGGTCGTTTTCAAAATGAATGACTCAAGTTAAGGATATCCCAACTCGACGATTGTCCTGTACATTCCATTCACCAAGCCTCTAATGACAATATCTACCGGGTACAAGGTTCAGGGTAACCGCCCGTCAGACTTGGCCTGTCCGCCGTGCAAAACTCGATGTTGTCGGCCGAGGAATCATACACATAGGACAGGATACCTGCTCCCTTTCCTAGGTTCGACTAATCATCGCTTGAATTAGTTTGCATATCTCATATGAGTCCCTAGCTGAAAAGTCAAACGTACAATATAGTATGGCAAGTCGAATGGCGAGCATCGTCCTGATGCAATATTCGACGCCGAACTCTCAAAGGGAGTTCCCGAGGCCCCAGCACCGGCGATGCCTTCAAGCTCTGCTTTAGTGAAGGTTGCGACGCCTGCCTCTAGCTGGCATGACAGAGT
Organism: Helotiales sp. F229; assembly: GCA_002554605.1. Taxonomy (NCBI): domain Eukaryota; kingdom Fungi; phylum Ascomycota; class Leotiomycetes; order Helotiales; species Helotiales sp. F229. Next base: position 4,933,250 of record MXAW01000004.1, on the reverse strand, counting down.
AGATGGAAACGCCGTGAAAGTTGCGGCGGACACAGCGGACGCTGCAAAGAGGGCAAGAATTGCGCTGATGGTCTTCATGGTGAAAGAAGATTTTAGGTCAGGATGTAGATAGAGGAATGACTGCTTTGAGATTGATGTATTGAGAAGGGGGAAGGTGTAAGAACAGGATGGAGTTGGAGCTCTTATATACGTATTTCTGGAAAATATAAGGAGTCATTGCTCCTCTTCCTTCCGGCCACTGCTGGACGACCACATGGCCATGTTCAACGATCGGATAAGTCGAATTAGAACGTTTCCAATATAGTTGCTTGAGCGTACTTGTCAGTTATGGCTATCTATTATGCTTTTCTGGGCATATGTTAAGCCCTTTTGTCGGAAATTAATCACTATGGTGTAACCCCCGCTTAATTGTCTGGCGTTATCAGTCAGTGATACACTTGCTGCTCTTGAGGGTTACTAAATTTAGAAGGTATTAAAACCCAATCAGAAGACAGGGTTTTAAGAAGCTAATGTTATAATTAGATGCATAATGTTGTAGTACAGGCTTCGAAACATCGAAACAGCAATGTGCTGAAAAGACACTAGACAATTAAAGCGGGGAGGGGTTGTACAACGCCATCACGGCAAAAAGTCATGGGATCGCCATCACCTTGGCGATGCCACCGCTTTAGAATCAAATGGACCTTGGCACTTCTTTGTGACAATGGCTGCACATAGGGAGACTCAGGGGGCTCTTGGCGTCCTTAGTAGTAGCAGAAATGAGGGTCGTTCTACTGCCGGACCTACAGTAAGCGCAGTTTATATAAAAAGAGCCGACGTCCTTTTACTTTATCACTCATTTTTTTGTATTTTTAGTACTTGACTGATGTCCGGTGCGACATTGACACGCTAGTAGGGATTAAGCGAAGGAGGGGCTGCGCAAGGGGCTGTGCATTAATACTATCCCCCCTTAACAAACGTTAAACGTGAACTTTTACTTGGTACATGCTGTAATAATCTGACCTTTGGCGTCTGTGCACACTTCTAGAGGTTTCTGTATACAAGGGATATTAACCAATAGACCAATCCGGTTTATTTGTTTCTCTCTTTAATAGGTAAAATCTGGGCCATCTAGCACAAACTCCGAATGTCAGATCTTTGACCCCTGTACGTAGTATAGGGTGAAGTTCAGGTAAGCCTTTTTGATTAGTTAACTGCCCTGGATATATTTAAAGCATAAGCCAAATTCTGGTTAATTATAAAGGCCAGGGTAATTATAGAAGGTTTAAGATAAACTTAAAGCCCTGCTTAAGGCTAAGAATCAGCAGATTTATTAAATAGACACCTTAAATGATTACCCACATGAGATCTAGTTTTCTTAAGGTTTAACGTTTGTTTAGGGGGGGGATAGTAGATATACATAAGGGGGTAAACAGTGGGTCTTGTGCACCGTTGTAAGGCGGCAAGATTATTCTTTTAATCAGAAGTCTAAATTTCTAGAATTTTCTTCATTAGTTTCCTCAAATGTTACGGCAGAAGACAAGGCAGGACGAGACCCACTGTCAACCCCCTTACGTACCTTTACGCCTAAATTACTTAGTAAGGTACATGACTCTGATAAAATCATCCCTTTTACAAAAACCACATCTCCTATTAATCTCTTCGGGGTTTGTTAGGCTAGATTTCTGAGTAATTTCTGGCGCTTTGAATCGTAGACACAACACATAGTACCAGAGTTACGCTTAGGTAGCTTTTCTTAGTAGTAGAGGTGTAAAAGATCGGAATTAAAGCTTCGTTTCCTTTCTAATTGTGTGGCGGGGCCACCTCAATTTTATGTAGAGTCACGTTACTAGATATAGCTTCGACTAACATTCTATAAATTTCTTTAAGGTAATACTTAAAGAATACATTCGTTACTCTTTATTAAAAATTGAGAATCCTTTCCCACAATAACACCATAATTATTTAGTTTAATTTATTCTTTTTCTTAACCCCTTTTTAATAATTTATATTCTTTAAATATATAACATTTTAAGGTTTTAAGGTTTTATTCTTTTATATCAAAGTTATGCTTTATGCCTTAAGTACATCCCCCTCTTATTATATGGTTGCTTAGGACTTGCCCTTCCACAATTATACCTGCAATTGTCCTAACTCTCGCGTTAAAAGTATACTAAATTAAAGCTAAAAAGGCGTGTTTCGGGCATGTGCATCGCGATATTGTACTTACAATCCCTCGTAGGAGGAATCTAGAGGTACCAGAATAGTTTCAATATATGGAGGTCTGTTTTAATAACGTTTTTCTATTATAAGCATTAAATAGGGTCAATGCTTATACTATTAATGTAAATAGAGCTTGTTTGGCCATTTTAAAAAGTAACTTTACACAATTACATAATTCTTATCCTTTCTATTTAATATTCATACTTTTTAGGTCTGGTACTTATATTTTACGTATATTTTTACTTAAAATCAATAAAATGGCCAACCTATCTTAACTAATTTAAGCTTTAATTAATATTAAAACAAATGATTTTACTTCTATTAATGTTACGGCTGACTTTGGGGTGATATAAGAAACCATACCACTTTAAGAGAAGACACTAAAAAGGGAAGCTTCTTTTGTATTTAGACTTAAAGCTGCGCTTAGTATTAAGAAGAAAAGATGAGGAATAAAAGAGTATATTTAATATAATAAGTTAAGGCCTTATATATCCCTTTTTAAAAGTGGTTAATTTATCCGGTGATTGTCCTTTATTTAAGGCTATGGGTTATACCGTTTTCCCTTTATTACTTAAGAACCTATTTTTTAAAGTGGCTTATAAAGTGGCTTATACAAATGGCTTATTATATAATAATTTGTATTATTAAAATAACCCACGAAGTGGCCTATGGAAATGACCTGTGAAGTAAATTGTAATATTACCCTCCCCTTTTAAAAAAACTACGTTTTTGTAGTTGATGTTATAGGTTTATTGTTTTTTAAGTTATTATAATTGTCGATTTTAATGTTATAAGCCTTTAATCATTAAGGTAAAGCTTTTGGAAATTCTTTTACGTTTAGATATTTGAGGTAAAATACTTTTAATAAGTGTGGTATTATTATTACGTTTGAGTACGGGTATTATTTTAGATTTTTATTTACGTTTATTTATTTAATTTAATATTTAAAGGTATTATTTATTAACTTAAAACTTAATATTATTTTAATCTTTTATTTGTTTTACTTTAAAAGGAGTTATATTAGTGCTAGTATAAGTTATACTTATTTTAAAAAAGGGTCATTAATGTATTTTTATAAAAAATGGAAGTAGAAAATAGGGTAAACCTTTTAATTTTTAAGAAATTTAACTTTCTAATTTTCTCTAATCTTTATTAATACTTTAATTAATTTGTATTATTTATTTAAAAGCTTTTAAAAAGGCTTATCCATTTTTTAATTGACTATAAAAATTAATATTATGTTTTTTATATTTTAATCAATTTTATAATAAATTTAATTCATTAATCGCTTTATTTTATTTTATTATGTTTAAATTAAAAATTATATAAATTTTAAGATTTGTTTTATTTTTAAAATAACCTTTATAACATTGTTTTTATTTAAGCTTTTTATTACCGATTTTAAAGGTTTTAGATTATGCATACATCAGCAAAAAATATCGGCGCCGAAAAATTAACTAATCGGCTAAAGCGGCTATTTTAGTAATTTAGCGCTTTTGGTATAAAAGGCTGCCTTTTGGCGAGTGGGTCTTTTTTTAGCGGCCTTTTAGTGAATTAGGCCGGAGCTTAATAACCTCTATGTTAATCGGAGTGGATTATCGATTTATCTGTTCCAAAGCTAAAGCTTGGCTGTACTTTGGCATGTACGTTTAATAAACTAGGTTCGTTAAGCCTACCATGCTATGAATATCCACACTAATAAAAATCCAATAAGCGCATTAGCTTTTTTAGGCAAAGTTTACCTTAATTAACATTAATTACGTGTATTTACCCATAGTATACCCCTTAAATACCTTAAGTACTTAAAGCCTTAAAAAAGAATTTACTATTATTAAAATAAACGCTATAAGTAAAATTTGGCGCTTTTGGCGCTTTTGTCCCTAATTTTTTTAATATACAACTTTTTGGTCAAAAGCGTCAAAAGCACAGGAAGCCGCCGCTAGCCGCCATTTGCCACCAAAACTTTTTGCAGATGTATTATACAAAGTTTTTAGTTTATAACCATTTAAAACTTAAAATAACGTTATGTTTTTTAAGGACTTATATAATAACGTAAGTTAAGTAATATTTATGATTAATAAAAAGGAATTCTAATTGTTTTAATAGTATGTGTAAAATGGCGAAAGTCGTTATTTGATATATTAGTTTATAATTTTTATTTATTTATTTTTATTTAGATTATAAGCTATAATAAGCTTTACTTTTGTATTTAAAATATGATAATATTTGTTTTAAAAAGTTAAAATAAATTAAGGGCTTTTATTTGAAATAATTGAATTGGGTATTTTAAAATATTGGCTTTAATAAATTAAGAAGAGGTTAGTTATATCCTTAATAATAATGGTTTTATGATAAAGAATAAAGAAGGGCTTTTTTATAAATTGATTTATGATTACAAAGGTAAAATTAAAGTTATTTTTATTTTAAGGTAATTTTGTAAAATTTATTATTAAATGTTAGTATTGTTTTGTAAGAATTGGTAAGAGATATAATAAATTAGGGGTCTTGTTTTTATAAGCTTTTATTTTAAAATAATTATAATTAATAATGTATTATATAATATTATTATTAATTTTAATTTAATAATATTTATGGCTAAATAATAGTTTGACTTTGGTAATCTTGGCATGTGTTATTTGAGGTTATATATATATATATATATAGCGAATTAAAGAAGTACATAATTTGGGAAGTTTTATTGGCACATTAAGGCGTTTTTAAAACAAAAACTTATTTTATTGCATTAGCAAAAAATATCGGCATCAAAAAATTAATCAATTGGCCAAATTGGCCATTTTAGTGATTTGGTGCTTTTACTTTTAGCGCAAAAGGCCGCCTTTAAGCAAGTGGGTCTTTTTTTAGCCGCCTTTTGGCGGATTAAGCCGGAGCTTAATAACCTTTATATTAATCAAAGGAGATTATTAATTTATCCGCTTTAAAGCTAAAGCTTAGCTGCACTTTGGCATGTATGGCTAATAAATTAGCTTTGTTAAGCCTACCACGCTATGAATTTCCATTTTAATAAAATTATAATTAATGCATTACATTTTTTGAATAAAATTTATCTTAATGAACATTAATTATATATATATACTTATGGTATATCTCTTAAATACTTTAAGTATTTAAAGCCTTAAAAAAACCTTTTTTTATTATTATTAAAATAAATACTATAAATTAAATTTGGCGCTTTTAGCGCAAAAAGTTTTTTAGTATATGGCCTTTGTCCCCAATTTTTTTAATATACATCTTTTTAGCCAAAAGCACTAAAAGCGCAGAAAGCCGCCGCCGGCCGCTATTAGCCACTAAATTTTTTTACAGATATGAAACTCATAATTTAAGCTATGTTTTTTAGCTTTTTCCTTAAAGGGCTTGAGGTTCGGAGAGGTTTTGTTTATAGAAATCATTTGATTAATAATGCCATAACTTTTAATATTATATGTAACAACTAAAGTAAGGTTAGGAGGCTCTTTTATTAAGAACTCAGGCTCTAGTTTTTTAATAGGTGATAACTTTGTATGTTATATATCATTAAGGACCTATTAATTAATCTTATTATTTAAGATCATTTGTTAACTTTTTAATGTTTGTTTTTTTTTGGTTTTTATTAGGAAAAAGTCTTGATTTTTTTATAATAACATATTAGCCAAAGTATTTATAATACTAATATAATATATGATTATAAAATAAAAGTTAATAAAAAATTCGGCCTATTAAATTTGTTTAGCAATAAGATTTTTAATGGATATAAAATATTTTAATGCCTTATAATTTAGATATACATATATATTTTTTTATGCTTTTAATAGTTTTGATTTATATTATTTAAAAAATTAGTATATAGCTAAAGGTTCTTTATTATAAATTAAGTAATTTAATTTAATGCTAATTATTATTTTTAAAAAAAAACTTATAGAGTAGAGAAGTTTATTATTTTATAATTAAAAAAGTATTTTAGTTATAATTTTATTAAAAGAATTTATTTTTAAATGTGTTTACTTAAATGTATTGTAATAGCAAAGAATAAGAGTTGATTTAAGCGTTAATTATAATATTTTTTAAGTTGTTTTATAATTGTTATTAAATTTAAAAGGAATATTCTTTTTAATAAAACGTATAAAGGAATGATAAATACAATTATAGTTTTTGATAAATTATTAGTAAAAATTATAAAAACCTAAATAACTTTATATACCTTAGACATTAAAAGCGTACTTTTAATTATTAATTATTGCCATTTTCTTTAGGTTGATCTTAATTTTATTTATTTTAATAATATAAGAATATAGACTCGCTTATACTATAGACTCACTTATACTCGCTTATACTCGCCTATACTCGCTTATACCTAAGGACCTAAGACCCCTTAAGAGCTAAGGTCCCCTAGAGGCTCCTAGGACCCCCTAGAGGCTCCAAGAGGCTCCAAGAGATCCTGTAACTCTTGGATCGATGCGAGGCCTTGGCACTAAACCCAAATAGGCAATCAAAGCGATAACTAGGACCTAGTATCAGCTTGAGTTTGATAATCAACTAAGCGAGGAAATCAAACAAGTGCCGGTTTCAAAGCTATTAGCTAAGGTTTTGGAGTTATCAAAGCAGAGGCTTGGCTATTAAAGCAAACGCTTGGCACTAAGCCCAAATAGGCAATCAAAGCGACGAGAGCCGAGAAGAGCCGAGGAGAGCTTGGCACTAAGAGTAGTTAAATAGACCTAGAAATCTCCCCTCAATACAATCATCATTCGCACCAATATCACTTCTTTTCAAATAATAAAGCTTAAGAATTTAGTTTTTAATATTTTAAATTTCGATTTTTTAATATTAGCTTATAACCCATAGTTTTTTAAGATTTGTAAGACTTTTTTAATATATATTTTATGTTTTTTTTATAAAATTTGAATAAATTAAAATGTTATTTAAATATACTAAGTAAAAGTTGTCCAAATGTTTTATGAGAATATTATTAATAAAGCGTTAAAAAATAGCCGGGCTATTTATAAAACTAAAAGGAAGTATTTTATATTTATAAAATTTGTATTTTATATAAAAGGTTATAAAATCCTTAAAATTAATAGTTATGTAGATTTTGTAAAAAACTTGTTAAATATTAATCTTTATAAAGACTTTAGCCTCAAAAATATGAACTATTATTTTATTAATTAATAGGATTAAGTAAAAGTCCTTTTTGGTTAATTTATTATTTACCTTTTTAATAAAAAGATCAAAGCCATAAAAGGAACATTAAAGGGAATAATGAATCTTTTATAAAGGTTTTTTATAATATTTTATAATATTGTAAAGACAATACAAAACAAAAGAATTAGGTAAAGCTGAGCTCTAGGTGTTGAACCCGAGGCGAAGTACAAAGGTCAAATTCAGAGGTGGAAAAGTCTTTATTTTTTTAAATTACAAAGGTACTAAGAGTTCTTATATTAGTCGTATAGATTGTAACTTGAGGTTTTCTGCCTAAGGCTTTAGTGTCGTAAAAGGGTTAAAAATAGAGCCTATTATATTTGTCTTTAATAATAAAAAGTAATCGACCCAGACTATTTATGAGTAAACTAATTAGGGCGGTTTAAAAAAAGGGAAGTATTATAAGGATATTTTTTTATAAAAAAGAAATAAAAAGAAAAAAAGAAAAAAAAGGTTCAACGCCACTAATGTTTTGTTATAAAAGGGAAATTGTCTGCGTATTAAAAGACTAAAAAAAATAAAATAAAACTCCCTAACCTATTAGTTATTAATTACTTATAATTTAAAATCACAACTTATTATTTGGCTTTTTTTAATGCTTTAATATTTATAATTTTTTTTTTACGGCTTTTTGTTTTTTTGTTGTTTTTATTAGTAATTTATATTTGGCTTTTAGATCTTTTATGGTAAGTTAATTAAAGCTTTATCCAAAACAAATAAGTTTGACAATTCGGTAACTATTAAATAACTAAGTTCTTTTAAGTAAGGGTAGTTCTAGGGAAATAACGGCTAAAGTCTTGGCCAAGGTAATAAAGGTTATAAAAGCGGGAGAAGTAGTTTACTAAAAGCTAGTAGGTATAGAAGTCCGTTTAATATTAATATAAATTTTTATTAATAACTATAGCTTTTAATTGAGTTCAAGTAAAAGAATATTTTTAGGTAATAAAGAGGTGTTATCCGGTGTTTAATAGTTTATAATAGTCTTTTTAAAGGTTTAAGGTCGAATTAATAGGTCAGGTATAATAAGACTTTGACTTTTAGTATCCTCTTATTGTTCTAGGGAATTTTGTTCGGCTTGTTTTACTATGCCTTTTTTAATTTAACGCACTGTTTCAGCTAATAAAGGCGTCTTATTAAAGTCGTTGTTAATGAAATAAATCGTACGTTCTGAGATATTATTAGATATTATACTTTGAAGTTTTAAAGTAAAAGGCACTAATAATCCGGGATTAAGAGTAATTGTGACGTTTATATTTAAAGCCTAATTAAATTTGTTTATACAGGTTATTTCGGAACTTTTAGTTTGATTTATAGTACTTTAAACGACTCATAAAATAAGATTAAGAGTAAAAGTGTTCTTATATTCTTTTAATGTCTTATCATTTATAAAATCTTTTAATTTAATATTATGCCCGCTTTTTTTAACTTTTTCTTTTAATACTAACTTATCGACAATATTATTTATAAGAATAGATCCACTAGGTAATCCCATTTTGAAATACGACTTTTCTTTATAAAGTTTTTTTTTAGCTTTTAAATTAATTGCTAAGCTTTAGTTATTATTATGAATTGTTTAATATAGTACGATTTTAAGTAGATTAAAAATATTTTGTTATTTAATTATAAAAGATTTTAAACTTCCATATAAACCAATAAATTAGACTAAGGTTTCTGTTTTATTAAGGCTTTTAATAAAAAGCCAAGGCCAATAATAGTTATTATTATAATAAACGGGGCATATGTATATTCTTTAATCCCCTACTTATTAACCGGTGATTTTTGTAATTTATTTATAATTATTATAAAGTCGTTGGTTTTGATTTTATTTTTTAAGATTTCCTTATTTAAGATTAACATATAATTATTTGATAAGACTAAAAATCTAGTATTAAAATGTTTTGTATTACTATAAATATAAAAAACAAAATCTTAATATATTAAAAAAAACGAAAAGGATTTATTAAGTTCAAAGATTTTATAATAATTTTTTTGTTATCTAAAGCTAAGAAGTATTTTGAAAAAGTTCTTTTTTTATTAACTAAAAATGAGTTGAATTTTCGATTGAGTTTTTTATTAATAATAAAATCGAAATAATCATAAAAACCTTTAATCTTATAATAGTAACTAATAATCAGGGAATTATTAGGGAAAATGTAATAATCAAAAGCTTAGTATAAAAGGATAAAAGGCACTGTTAATCCTGGATTATAAGTCGTAGTAGCGCAAATATGATTATTAATATTGGCTTTAATAAAGGCGATATTTTATATTCTATTAAAGAATGGCAAAATAAGAAAGTCCGGATAATAGACGACTTAAGCGTTAGTAGTATTTATGGCGGAAATAGTAGCAAAATAAAGGCTATGGTTTATTTGGAGGTATTATTAAATCATGCTGTAAATTATATTATATAAAAACGTAATAAACCCTCTAATTTTGCGTTGGTTTTTTTGATAATAAAAATGGTACATTGTTAGTTCTATAATTGTAATTTTTTTTAAATAGGGTTTTTTTATTTTCTTTTTATAAATGTATTTTAAATTAAATATATTAAAAATGTGAATAACACCTTTGTTTTTGAGTTTTTTAAAGAGAAATGTTAAGAGATATTTTTAGGAAAAATTAGTGGATTATCCAAGGTTAATAATAGTTATAATAATCATTAGAGTAGGGCAAAACTTCAAATATTTAAGCCAGACTTTAGGTTTAATGTTTTTGGTATTTTTAGAGGCTTTAAAAATTAATATATAATTCGGGTTTAGTCATAATTATTTAATATTGTCCTTATTAGTTATAATAAAATCGATGTTTTTTTTAGAGAACTTTTTTTTTATACTTTTTTTAATTATTTTATAATAGTTAGTGAATTTCTTAAAATAGAATAAGTATATTTTATTTTTTTTATTTTTTAATAAATCTGATTTTTAAAGGTATTTTTTATAGTAAAGTTTGATTAAAAAATTAAGGTTTATTTCGAATTTGTTTTTATATTTTAATATATATATAACAATAATTAATAATTGGTAATTATAATTACTTAGTTTAATAACGGCTTTATGATTATTTTACCAGACTTTAAGTAGGATATTTACGACTAATAATCCCGGATCAACAGTGGCTTTGCCTTTCCTTTTGATAGAATTAAAATATTAAAGGATAAACAAAGCTTTAAAATTATTTTTAAACAAGTAATAAATTTAAGAGGCTTGTTCATTGGTTCATTTAAATATTATTAATTATATTTTGAAAAGTTCGAGAGCCTTTTTAGTAGCTTTGTTCTTTATTTGAATCTATTCTTTTATTTAAAATAAGAATTCTTTTATATATAAGTAAAAAACTTTTAGGAGAAATTTTAATATTTGGACTACTTTTTGGACTTTAAGATTGTTTTTAGATAATTCTTTATATAAAGGATTATAGACTTATGTTATATATTTTTTATTTTTATTTAATATAAAGTCGAAATTGGCTAATAATGGGGAATTTAATAAACTTAATTACCTTTGTGTTAAATTTTCCTTATTTAAATTAAAGGTTTTTATTATAATATAAAAAAAGGGGGCTTAATTGTTAATTCGGGTTTATAAGTCATAAAAGCCTTTTTTGAAACACTTATTATTATAGGATCGATGATTTTCTCGGAAAAACTTAGTTTGGCAGTACTAACAAAGGGGGTAGTGACTTTTTCAAGTATTAATAAGCCGAGTTGCGTTAATAGTTAGTTACCTTTTAATAATAGTACAGAAATACGTAGTGATTTTACTATAATGGTCTTTAATATAGTCAAGGCAATGATTTTCTCTTTAGTAATTAAACTGACTCTTGATTTAAGATTAATAGTTATTGGAAAACCAGATTTTGAAACTCTAGCTTTAAATGATTCAGTTTTAAGGATAAAAAAATAAATAGGTTCTGGTTTATTAAAAAAGTCACTAAAGACACTATTATCCACTATTTTAATTAAAATAAACAAATCGTAGTAAAAGACTTTAAGTCTTATTTTTTTAGTATTTTATCTAATAATAATATAATAATCTTTTTAAAGAACTAGGCTTTATTCTTAATGAAATTAGTCCAGTAAACGGCAATGTTCCTAAGTATAATACCAATTGATATTTAGGTCTTAGCTTTGGTTATTTAAAGTATTCACTTGTTTTAGACATTGTTAATTATATATTAGTTTAGGGCTTAAATATATTTTAAGAATGACTTGATTTTATTATTAATAGTTTTGAGTTATTTTAGATATTTTTAATTATTAAGATTTTTTATATATTTTTTGGCGGAATATAATATTTTTTTTATGGGTTAAATACGAACTAATTTATTAGTATTGCTTTTTTTTTGTTATAAACGGCTTTAATATTTTAGATTTTATTAAATAAGTCTTAGTTGTTTGTTTTATAATCCTATATATTAAAACCTTTTATTTTGGCTAGTTTAATAGTAATTTTATTAAACCATTTTTTAGAAATATTTTTAAATTGTTTTTAGAAAATATTTAGTTAAAAATAAGTTTAAATAATTAAAAGTTTGGCTTATTTTGGCTTATATAAGTTAAGGACTTATATTATTTAAGAGATGTTTGTTAATATATGTCTTTTATAAAAAATGTTTATTATTATTATTAATCCCGGATTAATAGTTGTTTTTATAATTATTATATATTTAACTAATATCTTTGAAAAAAACGCAATAATGATAATATCTTTATTATTGTTAAGTGTTATTATTGGCTTTAACTTATTAGAATTAATTAACTTTTTTATTAATAATCCGGGATTATTAATAAATAACATTTGGGAAATCGGAGGTTTAATTATTAATGGCATTTTTTAATAGTATTTTAACTTATAATCTTAAGATTATAAATCAAAATTGGGAAGATTTCTTAAATTAAAGATTTTTAAAGATTTTAATAATGATTTGTTATAATCTAAGAATTTTAAAAAATTAATATAAGTTTTAAGTCTAAAACATAAGTAAAGGTATTTATATAACTAAGGAAAAGTCTCAACTTACGCTAAAAACCGCGTTAAGCAAACAATTCCTGCTTAGCCTTATATAACAAAGTTATTTAGCATTTTTTAAACGGCGAATAACGTCATTATTATTGCAAATGTTTATATTTTAAACAAATATACCACGTGATTTTTAATTAAATAAAGTAAAATAAAAGTAAATAATTTTAGCAAATAAATTTTATAATAATTAAAGAAAGAATAAAAGAAATATAAAAAAAGACGGAAAAGATATAATAATATTTGTCCTTATTAACAAAAGAAAAACGCTTTTGTCTTTTTAAAAAAGCGTATTTTTAATTATTAAAAGAAACTATATAATAGGCTGATTTTTGATTATTAAAAAAAATAAGTAAAATAATTTAAAAGTAAGAGGTTAATATTTCAAAAACATAATAATAGTGCAATGGTTTGTTATAGTTTGAGTTTTAATAATTACTATTGCTAGAATACTTGTCCAATTCGAAAGAATTTGTTTTTAGGTTTAATTTAATAAAAAATAATGTATGATCTCATTAATAAAACCGTTTAAGTTGGTTAATTATAAAAGTTTCTCAAAAGTTTACTTTATCCATATTTTATAATTTATAATATCTTTTATTTATTTAAGCTTTTAAGATTTGGAATAGTTTTAGTTAATGGTAATCGAGTTTGTTATTAACTAATATATTAATAAATCGTTTGATGTTATATATTAAAACATAATCATTTTTCTCAATTAACATGCTTTTTAGGATTTATGTCTTGTTTTATTAGTTTTTGCCAGTTTTTTTTAAATTGTTGTTTTTATAATACGATTTTTTTAATATTATTATTCCGTAATTTTAGTTACCAACAATGAAAGGCTAATAAATTTCTTTTATTTTTAATTTTTATACAATCAAATATTTTTTATATTAAATAATGGCTTTTCAATGGAAGAATTGTTTTTTGTTTATAAAAAAAAGAATAATATTAATAAGTTAATAAATAGAGGTTCATATTATAAACAAAATATTAAATAATTTATTAGTTTATTAATAAAAACCACCTTTTATTACTTTAAAAAAATCATTTAAAATGTTTTAATAGGCCTTTTCCGCGTTTTTATTTTTTTTTAAATTATATATTAAAATCTAAATACGTTTGACTCTATATTTTAATATAAAAGCCTATATAACTCTTTTATTTTCCAATCTTCTATCCACAACTAGTATACTAAACAACCTATGTCAACACATTACATCTTCTCACAAAAGCTTCGCAATTTCAGCTATAATAACTACTCTTAGCGCCTTCCCTTTTAATTAACTAAATAAATCATCCTTTATTAAAACAAAACAAGTTTTCCCGTTATTAAATACTAGCACTTTATAAACATTTAAATTAATCTTATAAAAAAATTTAATTAATTAAATCAAATATAAAAAAATTTCTTCTTGCCTTACTCTCCTTTTTTAACAATTTTCACAGCTCTTTATAAAAGCTTTATAATCTTTAAATAATTTTTTCTAAAAAATGCCTTTATTAGTTAATAGTAAGTTACTTCACTTCTTCTATGTCCATTTTTATTATAATGATCTTTAATAATTTTATATTTTTCTAGTTTACTATTAATAACAAAGCAAATAAGGTATGTATTATTAATTTGTTGATATAGTTTTTTTTATTTAAACAAAATATAAAAATACTTGTCTTTTGAATTATTTAAAGTCGTTTAATCGAATATTAAATAATTGTTTAAAAATTAATAAAACAAATTTAATTTTTTTTTATTTTTTTAAATATAAATCTTTTAAATTTTTTAGTAATAACTCTTGATCTTAAATTATAAGTTATTCAATTAAAATATTCAAAATACTGATTCTATTAAATTTATTAAAAATCCATTTATTAATATCTTCTTTATTTTATTTTATAATATCTAAAAAATATTCCAGTTTTTTGCAAAACAATCTATCTATTATAATGTTTTTTATTCTTGGGACATATTTAACGTTGAAGTTTATTAATTGTATTTACGTAATTTAATTTGTTAATAAGGCTCTAAAGAAATCATTTATTATTTTATTAAATTGTTTTATAAGCACTTTTACATTAGTTTTTAAAATAAAATAAACTCTATAAAATTTGTTTTGTATTTTTTATGGCTTTAAGGGTTTCTTAATATTTTTGCTTAATAATATTATACTTACTTTTGGCCGGGTTTTATATTTCATTTTTAAATTGTATAAGATAATGTTTTTTAAATTGGTTAAGTTGTTATAATACAGCTCTTTATTTAATTTTACTTATATCTACTATTAAAATAATTAGGCCTGCTTTTAATTAATAATTAATTTTAATTAAAAAAAAGGCATTTAAAAATATATCTTTAAATGTTTTTATAAATAGTTTTTATAAATCTAACTATTCAAAAATAATTCCTTTTCTTATAATAGCATAAATTAAAATAGTAATAATAAAAAAGTTCTTGATTTAAATGTAATAGTATATTATAATTCCAAAGAAAACACATGTTTTAATAACACTATTATAGCGTTCTTATTCTATGATTTTCAAAATTTTATTTATCTCTGGGAGATGTTTGTCACTATCTATAATAAAACCTATAACCTTAAGTCTTAATAAATAGTATTAGGACTTTGTTTTAACCGTTATTTTAGTCTTTTTAAAACAAATTAATATTTTATCTAGGTTTTAAATGTGTTTTATAATAAATTGTCGAATTCCCGGAAGGATTTTTTTATTATTATAAAAAGATATGCTTTTTTGATATTAATATTGTCTATATAAAATAAAACAATATTTGGAATATAATCCAAGAGAATTTTATAAATAACTTAAATAAATTAAATTATAGAGTTAATAATACTTTAAAAAAGTTTTGTTATATAAAATAAGCCGATTAATATATAAATAATTGTTATGTCCTTTAACCTAATATTTAATAAAAACTGATTATATTTTGAGAATAAGTTAATAAGAAATACTATAATAAAGCCGGCGAATTTAATAAAGAACTAGTCTATATTCAGGGAAATATTGACATCATAAATGATTATATAATTTATCTTAATTATAGTTATAATAAGTCTATAAGTTCTTTTCTTTTTTTTAGTTATTAAAAACCATTTGTTTTTGTAAGTATTATAATAATATTTTAATAATTTTTGTCTTAAATAATTCTTAAGTATTAATATAACCATTTCTTATAAGGCTTCAAAAACTGGAAAGGACTTTTTTTACTATACCTCATATAATACGGTTTTAATTAGTATTAAAAGCAAAACCTTTTCTTTAATTGTACTAAAATAAATCCAATCAAAAGCTAACGCCATTTCTCGATTTAATAATATTTAAAAAAACAGTTCTTGTTTTTTTAATATAAGATATTTATTGATAATTAATTTATTAAATCTTTCTTTTATTAGTTTATTTTTTGGCTTTTAATCCGAAAAACGCCCTATAATATAATCATTAAATTTACCTCCTTTTTATAATAGTCTTGTCTTTTTATCCTTTTTAAACTAGTCATTGATTTTTTTAGGTATATTACTATTAATTTTACTTAGGTCTACTAGCCGAACTTTGTCTGTTTTCTTTTTATAAACAATATTAATTTATACTAAAGTAGGTATTGTTATTAAATCTGGATCCTGGTTTATTAGTGGATTAGTGTCAAAAACAAACATAAAATCATCTCTTTTATTGTCTAATTAAATAATATATAATTCTATGCTTATTTTGACTTATAATCCTAAATCAATAGTCTTTGTTTTCTTTTTCTTTTTTTTTTACTTTTATTTTTTTATTTTTTTTATTTTAACACTTAAATACTTTTAAAACTAAATAAAATTTCCAAATCAACATTTAATCCCAGATTATAAGTTGAGTCAGTATACCCTAAGCCTCTTTTTAGGTCTCTTTCGTTATTAGTACTTTTCTTAATATCTAGGCTAGTTATACTTTTCCTAATACTTAATCGATTAAATTAAACCAATTTCCAATAACTATCACTCTTCCACTTTATTCTTTCTTTATGTTCTAAAAAATAGCTTTTATAATATTATGGCTAGGATATTCAAAACTAATATAACTTTCTAAAATAAACGACATTGCAAAAAATAATTTATAACTAATATTATATATAATTATAAAATCAAAATGATTTTCAATTCTTTTAATATTAATTAAAACATCTTTAAGATAATTAATAAAGGCATATTATTAACCTATAATAATAACAAACATAAAGGTTTTGTTTTTAACAATTATTATTTCTAAAACTTCTATAACAATTATACTTATTACGTTAACTTTTGTACTACTGTCAATAATAGCACTAACCAAAAGTTATCCTTTATAATTGACTTATACTTTAGGTGTTTTTATAATTATGTTTGAGCAATTCTTAATAATATTTCTTTGTTTAGTAATTATATTAATTAAAATGCTTTAGTTTAATAAAGAACTTTTAATAAACTTTGTAAAATTAATTGCGCTTTTTAAAAAATAATTAAAGGTTAAGTCGCTTTAGGCCGTTATTACTATTGTTTGGTTTAAAGTCGAGATCTTTATATCAGTTCTTTTTGCTATTAAAACCAGTGGTATCTATTAATTAAATATCTTATTTTAATAAACCTATAATCTATAAAAATCTTTGAGAATAATACTATTAAGTATCTGTTTTATGAATTTCTCAACTACTCTTTCTTAAGTTTTTGGCATAATATATTAATTAAAGAACTTTTCTTTCTTAGGGATTTTTATAATAACCCTGCTTTATTTAATTAAAGGTCCTTAGCTTATTACTACTTTCAAAATCATAATGTTTATATCTTTTTTTATTTCTTTATCTTTTTTTAATTTTAAAATACAATTAAATTCTTTATTTGCCTTTTCCCTTTTTTCTTCTTTATTAAACAAAGTACTATAATCTTTCTCCTTCTCTACCCAAGTCTTATTCATTCAATTAAGGTTAGTTCTTATTAAAAGTCGCGGAACATTTGGCTTTTTTACTTGTATAATATTAATAAAAACTATAGTAATTAAAAAAACCTATCTTTTAATTTTAATATTATTAATTAGTTTGGCAATACTTATAATTCCTGATTTAGGATTAAAAGTGGTTTTACTTAATTGTCTTGGCCTTGGCTCAATTAAATAAACGGGGGTATGATTTGTATAAATAAGGGCATTAGTCTTTTTTGCCTTTAAGTTCTTATCTTATTTTGTTTTAGTAGTTTTTAATTAAATAACGGCAGCCTATAATTAACTTGGTTTTTTCAAAACAACTAAAGCATTTTCCCGGCTTTAAGGACTAATACAATATTTGCCCTATTTATTAATATATATAACGTCATTCTTAATATAATACCTAAAGAATGAACAATTATCTTTAGTCTAATAAAGTTTTGCTCTTATTTAGTTATTATAAAAAAAAACATTCTAGCCTTTGATTTCTATTATTATATCTTATAACATTAATCTTAAAATTCCCGCCTAAATCTACGATTTTACTTTATCTATCTTAAAAAAGTACCCTTAATTATTTTGCCCTTACTAAATATATTAAAAGATATTACAACTTCTTGAGCCAAATTCCAAAACTCTGGGTTATTTTATTTAATCTAGTCTTAAGGTAAGTACATTTAGCCTAAAGTCCGTTATTTTACCTATTAAATCTTTAAGTTCTGCTTTTTGAGCTGGCACTACTTTTCTTTCAACGAATAGTAATATTACCGGACGTTTTCTTATTATAAAAAAAACTTTTAATAAGTAAATGACTTCGTTAATTAATTCCTGGATTTCCTTAGTGTAAGCCTTTGTTAGTTCTTTTTTTTGTTATAAAGCTTTAATTATTCTTTTACTTTTAATAACTACAAGAATCTTACTTTTAAAGTTGGTTTAATTAATATAAGTATTAAAGTCTAAATCATTAATTTTCTGACTTTTAATAAGTTTGTTTTGTTTAATGGTTAATAAACCAAAAAAGAAATATCGTCCTTAATCCACTTCACTTAGGATTTTTCTCTTAAATAAGGCGTCAATAATCTAGGAATATAATCGTATATAAGCCTTCAAGTCCTTAGTAATACGCTTTGTTATTATAAACTTACAAAAAAAACTCATTGAGTACCAAATTTATTAACAATTATGTTCTTTGAATTCGACTTTTAAGGCTTTAATAAGTATTACCCATAATTGCTTTTCTTTTTATTTACTTATAGTTTTAGCAATATTTCTCTAGGACTTATTATAATAACGCGGAAACCGGAGGACTCGTTCGTTTTGAATAATACTATAATCTTTACAAATCTCTTTATAACACTTTAAGAAATTTATGATATTTACTTTAAAAAAGTAAAATATACCCTTTAAGTTAAAAAAAGATATTTTACCTTTTAGTAAATCAGTGATGTTTTGAGCTATTAAAATAACTATATTAGCGGATTGTTTAATAAAGTTTATATTATCCTTAAATAATTTAATATTTAAAGATTAAGTTCTTATAAAACTTAATAATATTAGTGTATTAAACGAGTCTAGTGATAATAGTAATTAACGTGTTTCAATCGGTTCTGGCTTACTCTTTTAAAAAAGGTTAAAAAAGGCAAAAAAGGTAAAAACATATATCCTATTTTATTGCTTTTATTAATTAAGGAATAAAAGTATTATATTTTATTAGCTTAAAACTCGTAATCCGGGTTTACTAGTCCTTTTTTGGTTATTAGCCCTAATACAAGATTAATATAAATCAGGGTATTTTTAATAAGTTCTAATAAAGTAATACAAATAAGAAACAATATAAACAAAGCTCTTAAAACTAACAATTATAATTATACAACTACTTTAGTCCAAAAGAGGTTTTATTCCTCGTATTCTGGATTTTCAAATAAAACCTGGTTTTAAGACCTTTCCTCAAATCTATTAAACCTTAATTTTAAATCAAGTAAATTTAATCTCTGGCATAGTTAAAAACTATTGGCTTAAGTAAAACCAAGGTTTTATTAATAATACCAAATTAATAAGCTCTATTTTACATTTATAATTATTAAAGAAAGGGGGAATAATCTAAAATTTTGAAACTATTTAATATTTGTAAAAATAGCTTTTTGTTTATAAATTAAAATGCCACTTTTATAAGTTATATAAAAACAAAACCATACGGTTTATTTCCTTGCATAAGTCACTAATATAAAAACAACACAAAACAAAAGAACTAAGTAAAACTAAGCTCTAAGTACTAAACCCGAAGTAAAGCACAAAATTTAAATTACAAAGGTGCTAAAAGCTCTTATACTAATCATATAAACTATAACTTGAGGTTTTCTGCCTAAGGCTCTAGCGTCGTGAAAGGGTCAAAAATAAAGCCCATTACAATATTTTAAATAATTGTTTATTCATAAGCCAATGAAGGGGCTTAAAAGAGAAGTTATTTTTAATTATAAACTTAATTTTATAATTTATTGACAGCTTTAGCTGTCTCTACGTTTTCTTGAATTTTAGGAGCCTTAGGCATCTGCTTAATTATGTGGAAATTTTTATACCAGCTTGATTTTCCCAATAGTGAAATTTTTTTGGATTTTTGCCTTTCTATAATTGATCATAAATATGTAAATCAAGCTTTAATTATATTATAATTTGTAGCCTTATGATTATTTTAAACATTAATACTTATGTCGGTGCAGTACCGGTGGATCACGCAAAGATATATTGGCGCAAAGGGGTCAATATAATCTTTAGTGAAGTGGGTGGTAAAATCTGTGTGTTTTTAAGAGAGTGGGAAAGATCCTTTATTATATATACTGTGGAAGGGCAAATCCCAAGCAACCACACAATAAGAGGGGGATGCACTTAAGGCATAAGGAATAATTTTAATATAAAAGAACAAAATAATAAAACCTTAAGATGTTATATATTTAAAAAATATAAATTGTTAAAAAGGGGTTGGGAAAAAGAATAGATTAAATCAAATAATTATGGTATTATTGTGGGAAAAAATTGATTATTATTAATAAGGAATGATAAATGCACTTCTTAAGTATTGCCTTAAAGAAATTTACAAAATGCTAGCCAAAGCAGCATCCAATAATATGACTTCACACAAAAATGAGGTGGCCCCGCCATATGCGCCCCCTTTTTCAAATAATCAATTTATCCTTGAGTTTTATGTACAAAAGAATATAACAACTTCATTTAAGCTTTAAATATTAAAAAAGTGCAAATGATAAAAATTATTGCCGTTGCCAAAATCACGTGATAATTAATAGGTCAAAATCCTTTCACTTTTAAAAACAAACATTAGCTTGCTTAGCGCTTTTCATTACCACTTTTAAGATAGGCTTTTCCCTTTTAATTTTTTTAATTTTAAACTCCTTTTTTTTTAATCTTAAAAGTAAATTACCAATTTTACTTTTTTTATACCTTTGCTCTTTTTTTCCTTTCTTATTAACAACACCTTCAACCTCACGATGCGTTGTCCATCGTTTGCTGATGCGGTGATATTAATAATAAAATCGGCGAGGCTAAAATTGCTTTAAAGGCAAGTTTGCTCCCTTAATTTAATTTAAATCAAGGCTACCACTTTCCATAAATTTTTAGACGACTTTAAGGAAGCTTTCTAGCGATTTTCATATTTTGTAACGCGTTATTATTGCTTTTGCCGTTAATAATTTCCTTAAATTTAAAGTGGTAGCATTTATAATTTTAGCTTTTTTGCCAATATTTTTAATTTGCCATTTTCTTACTTTTGCAAATTCCTTTATCTTTAAAAGCTTTAAATGAAGTTTTTCTTTCTTTTTCCTAAGCTACGTCTTTATCACCTTTTCTTAAGACCTTGAAAATCTATTGACTTAATTTCCATAGATTTATTAATTGCAGTTTTAGCATTATTATTATTATTTTTGTTATTTTTTTCCTTTTTTAAATAATTCCATCATTTCTTTATATTATTGCGAAAAAATAAGCTAAGCACCTTTTGCGATTTATACAAGTTTCCCATCTTAAAATCAAGACGATTTAAAGATGTTGCAAATTAAACTTTTGCTGCAAAGCCGCCAAAATGAATTTTATTCATTTCCCTATCATAACTTTACTTCTTTCCTTTATTCCAAATTTTTTTTAAATAATAATTTTAATATTAATTTTATGACCTTATTGTTATTGTTGGTTTTTAATTATTAACGCGTTATTTTTATAGATTGTTGTTGCTATTGCTATTAAATTAAAGCTGAGCGGCTATTTTCCTTTTTTTTTTGTTTTTTTTTGCGTTTATTTTTCTTATTTGGGAAACCGTTTTGGGAATGGCCATAATATTAAGCAAAGACTTTTTTATTTTCACTTTTTAAGCTTAGAACATACCTGGGCTGGCCATTCTTAATATTGATTTATTTTTGAAAATAAGACTCGTGATGTCATAAAATTATTTAAATTTTAAGTTGCTAAAGGCTTGATTGCATGGTTTACATTATGGCCAAAGTATTTTAGGGAAAGGCTAAAGCTTTTATATAAATGCTAATATTTTTAGATTTTCGCAAATTGATTTTTTGCTTATGCTAATTTAATATAGCTTTATTAATAGTTTTTTTATCAAATCCAAGCTTGATCTTTTTTTATATTGTTTTTCCTTTTTTTTTTAAAGCAATAAATTTTGCTAACATATCCCAAAAACATATATAAGCATAAGAAATAGTAATGGGCAGCGGGTTTTTTTAGATTGATATTATGGGGGATATAAGGATTTTAGGTTAATTAATGGTAATAGGGGTTATTATTAAGAAATTTATTATTAAGTATATTAATTTTAATTGAAATTTAAATTGCTTAGCCATAAGATTTTTGGGATAATATGGTAGGCTTTAAGCCTTAAGAATTGCAAGGATTATTAAGTTAGTTAAAGGTAATGGGGGTTATTATTTTAATTTTTTTGCTATTGAGTGTATTTTTTTAGACTTAAGGCTGGCTATGTTATTCCCTTATTTAATAAAAGCCGTATGAAAAAATAATAAAGGGTCATATCCCCTTAATTTTTATTTGCCGTTTTTAAATATGAATTTGGCATGCTATGGGTTTTTGGCTATATGGTCTATTGGCTATGATTTATTAATGCTTTTAGCTAAGGGCCATTTGAAGTTTTAATAAACTTTAGCATTAAGGTGCATTTTAAAAGGGCTATTGAGTTGCTATTTTGACCTTTGCAATATTTATTTTATTATATTATACTTGCTTTTCCTAGCCCAAACTTTTTTATTGCATTTTATAGTTGCGAGCTTAGTATTAGGTTTGGTTTTTAAATAGGCTATTGGTATTTAGTAAGGGCCTTAATTAGATTGAAAGGGCGGGAAAGATTGTTTAAATTATAAGCTTTTTTCTTAATCCAAAAGGGTTATAGGAAATATTTGGTTTAAGTGCTTAGGCTTTTAAAAATATTGATTAAGCATTAGCTAATAGCATATTTAATCCTTTAATATAAAAGTTCTTTAAATAATTTGTTTTTGAATATTTTATTGCAAATGGCTTTTAACATGTTGCATGGCATGCTTAATGGGTTATAGGCTTAGTGGGTTATAAGCTTAATAATTGGAGCTTACTTAAGATAAGATTTTTAATTGATATTGCTTTTGCATTGTTTTTGGAAATTATAATCAAAGCTTTTGCTGGCAATTTTACCATTGCGTAGGCAAAGTAGGCATATAAGCAATCTTGAATTTAAAGCTTTTGTGGGTTTTGGTCCCTTGTTTTTAAAATAAAGTGTATGGCAAATATATTTTGTTTATTTAAGTTTTAGTTAATGATTATTAAGGCCAAGTTAGGTTGTTGTTTTTGCTTTTTAAATTTTCTTTTTTTATTTAGCTTTTAATAATAAATTATAATGATCTTATTATTGGGATAGCTGCATTGTATGAGGTACTATTTAATATTGCAATAGCTAGGCTTAAGGAAAAATTTTTTTATTAAAAGCTTATTAACGTTATTTTAAAAAGCTTTTAGCGTTTTAGGTCTTTATGCAACTAATTTAAGGCTTATTTAAATAATTAAATATTTTTTTAATCAATTTGATTATAATATAATATTATTGCGTTGGGCTTTGGGCCAGCAGATGTTGCTTAACCTATTTGCTTATATTAAATATTTAATTTATTAAAGGCTTCTTAAATTGCTTAATAATAAACGCCTCAAATTTTTGCTGGATTTCTTTTTTTTCCAAATTAAAATAAATAGGATTAAAATAAAATGCTTGTTTGCATAAAAGATTATTAATAATGGGACTTTTAAGTCTTATTTCCTATTTTCTTTTTGCATAAATAAGTTTCTTTTATAAGGCCAGCTTTTTTTTTTAATTTTTTAAAATTAAGCAAGCTTTTTTTGCGCTGCTTTTTATTAGTTTTTATGCTATATGCTTTCTTGAATATGCTATATATAAATTATAATATTATATAATGGTTTAGCATTTTTAAGCTTATTATGTGTATGCAAGAAGTTAAAATGGCTGCGGCAAATGGTATTTATATAATCAAGAATAAAGTTGGTTTGATGAAAATGAAAGGGCCGAAAAGGTAGCCGCCCTTTTTTTTAAATAAGCAATGCGATTTTGCACATATTAAACAAAATTAGTATTAGACTTAGAGACCTTTTTGTATTATGCTTTTTATGCTAATGTCAATTTAAGCACTTGAATTATTATTGCTTTAGGCGGAATATGTTGTTTGGTAGGCCTTTTAAGGTTTTTCAAATTGGCTGGATTTATAAAAGGTATTGAAAAACGTTTTTTATTAATATTATAAAATTTAGAGATTTAATTTTTGATATTATAAATAAAGTATTTCCTTTAATGAAAAAGTTTTAGGCGGCTTTCAAAATATATTTTTTTTAATTCAAAGCCATTATCCCTTAATTCCTTAAGAATATAATATTCTTTAGGGCTAATTTAAGCAACTTTGTAAAAACCAAGCTACCTAAAATTTAATATACGGTTAAAAGTCTTGTCAATTTCTTGGGCTGCATTATAGCATAGCATTAAATTTTTGATTTATAGAAGCCGTTTCCGTATATTGTGGCAAATATTAAAAGCTTTTTTATTTTCTTGCCGCTTTTTGGTTTTCTGGTGCATAGCTTTTTTAATATGCTTTTGTTTTATTTAAAATTATAATGCCTTAAGCTGCAAAAGCTTGCCACGGTTTTGGATTTCTTTAATAAAGAAAGATCTTCACATAAGGTATTGAGTCTCAATTAGGAGAACTGGCTCTTTTTTATAAATTAGATAAAATGATATATAATTAATGGAACCGTTTATTATTGTTCGATTTGCGAATATTATAGCAGGTAAATTGTTAACCCATTTGCTATTTATTTTTGAAAAAGCATTCTTAAGTAGGCCATGGCTTTTTTTTATTATTTCATTTGCTTTTGAATTATATGCTAAAACTTAGATTTGCCAAATTTTTGTTTTATTTAATAATTTAATGATTTTGCGCATATTTTCACTTTTACCATTAATAATAAGCTTTTAAAAAAGTTTATAGCAGCAAATAATATTTTTTTATATAAATTTTGCAATTTTTTTTGCTGATTTAAAGGCCAAAGCTTTAGCTTTTACTTAATTACTTATGTTATTTTAAGCAATAATAAAATATTTTTTGCTATGAGTCAAAGGCATAAAGGTAATATTAAGGCCCTATTTTTTTATTAATTTGTTTGATGTTATAAGGAATAGTGGCTTTTTTTATTTTTTAGCATTTTAATATTAATAATTTGCATAACTTTTGATGTATTTAGCGGAGTTTTAATAAAGTTTTTTTTAAAAGTAATGGCTTGAAACTTGATAATAAGTGCTTTTTTTCCTTTTATGGCCGGAATTATTATAATAGCTTTTAAGGATTTGAGATTTGTGCTTTTTAATGTTTATGACAAATTTGATTGGTGATCCTTTTGCTAATAGACGCCAAATTTTTTAATTATAAATATCATAATTTAATGCTTTGCGCTTAAATGCTTTGAATTTCTTTTTATTCATTTCTTTTGGTGTTTTTAAGGTAGTAAGGTATATTAAGATTTATAAAAAGTTTTTGCCATAATCTTTTGGCAATATTGGAAATTGCTTGTTTTTTTTTAAGGAAGAAGAGTTGTTTAATGAATTTGAAAAAGTGATTTTGCTTTGGTTTTTAAGTTATTATACCTTAAAACGCATATTTTGAAAAATATTATTCTAATTTTTTAATTTTGGATTAGTAAAAGTTTTTAATTTTTTACTATTATCAGCTTTCATAGGGCAAATCTTATAGGCTTCAAGCTTTGTAAGTACCTAATCCTTTACGCTTTTTCTAGCAGAGTTATTAAAGTTGTTCTTAGTATTATTAAGGTGTTTAGGTTTTTTAAATAAAGCATTAGCCGCAATGTGTGTAAAGCTTTTAATATAGCAAATTTTAAAATTGAATAAGCGAATTTAGGTAAGCCATTATATTAATATAGCGTTTGGGTAATTATAAGCAGCGCCATTTAATTAAGCCATTAGCATATTAGCATTTGTTTTTATCATAAAGTGTATTCCTATAAGCCAAATCTTTAATTTTTTTAAAAGGTATAGCATCCCTTTATATTTTTGCTTTATAGCATTGTAGTTGCATTTGGTTTTATTTTAATATTCGCTTTTGTATTATGTTGAATGCAATTTGCTATTATTTTTGTTTTTTTGGGCTAAAAAGCCTTCTTATCTATTACCGCTTAAATTTACTAAAATCACAATTTTGTTAATACCTTTATTATAATTGATTTAATATAATATTAGCATAAAGCATAAAATGTTTTGTAGTTTTGTTATAGCCTTTTTTTGAAATTTAAGGTCTTAAAAAAATTTGACTTTTTTTCTTATTAATAAATAAAGTGGTTTTGCGATAAGTTAAAAATCCTTAATTTAAATGCGGAAATAAATTATTAAGCTAAGAAAACCTTTGATTTTTTTGACATTTTTAAGCTTTTTTTAGCATTAAACTTTTATTAAGTAAAACGCTAAAAGCTTTTTTTTTTTGAATTTGTAGCGTATCTTATAATATTTATTTTGTTTTAGCAAAATTATGATTTAGCTTTTATGATGGCTTTAGCTTATTTTAATTGCTTAAATGTTTGGTTTAAATTAATGATATGCTTTAATATAAACCTTTGTATCCTAGGGAAAGCTTCTTTTTAATTATAATCCAAATAAGGGCTTTTCACCCCTATATCATCCACAAAGGGCATGGCAATATTAGGAATAATGTTTTTGAGGATTTTTGTAATAATTTGTATAAATTGTGCCATTGAATTTGTATACCCTTAAAGGAATTAAGTATTCTGAACTAAGCTAATATTTGGAACCCAAAATGCTATTATATTATGATTTGATTAATGTAATACTTGTTTGTTATAGCCCAAATAAAGATTTATTAGGCTTGCAATATAATATTCAGCAAACTTTTTAAAAAATTCATTTATTAATAAAAGGAAATTGGCGTTTTTTCAAGTAATTGCGTTAAGCATAATTGCCGAGTTAATTAAGCGATATTTTCCAGCTTTCTTTTTTTTAATAAAAAACCAAGCATTCCAATAAGGGCCTTTTAAAAATTTTAGTATACTTTTGTCAAGTTTGTTTTAAATTATTTTAGTGATTTTAGAAACTAATGCTTAAAATAAAGCATAATTAAGAGCTTGCCATGCTTTGTGCTTAATAATTTTGAGTTTTATTAGGGGAGAAACATTTTTATGAAACATTTTATATTTAGGCTATTTAAAAGCAATTGAGCTTTTTCGATTTAGTATTATCTTATCAAATAACGCTTTTTTTTTTGGCCTTAGCATATTTCCCATATTTAATGATTTTAGCCTTTTTAAGATAAGCTTTAAACCTTTAAAAACCGCCGTAAATTTTGGAAGTAATAAGTATTGAAATTTACCAACTTGCGCTTGAATTGTGTTTTTGGTTTTTGATTTTTTATATTAATTGGCTTTTTCGCTAAAGGGATTTTTAATTTTATTAGCTTTATTCATAAATTAAACTTTTCTTGATTTTGGCTTATATATTATTCATATTTGGTGTGTTTGCGTTTTAGATCAAAATGGAGATTTGAATAATATTTTATCATATTTTATGCTAAATTTGAATATAGGCTTTAGGTTAACAATTGCTAAAGTGCTTAATATAAGCTCGTTCCTTATTGGTGTTTTTATGAAATTAATATTTAGCATTAAAAATCCATTTTTAATATTTGATTTTAATATACAAAATTCCTTTTAAAAGTATTTGATAATAATTATTTTTGATTTATTAAAAGCAAAGTTGCCCCCCTTTTTAAAATGCTTGCTTTTAAGCATAAAATTGCCAAATTAAAAAAAGCTTTCCAAAGCACCAATTATAATGCTCTTTTTATAATTAATTATTTGTTTCCCAAAAACTTGTCCTTGCCATTTTTAGCATAATTATTATTATAGGTATTATTTTAAATTCGTTTAATTTCGTGCTCACCTTTTAATGCTAAAAAGTCTTTTGCTTTATTAATAGAAAAGTTAATTTAAATTATAATCTTTTATTAAAGTTGGTGATTTTATAATTAGGCAAGTATAATTTCGTTTTTTTTATTAAACGGGTATTAAAAGAAGATTTTAGCTTGGCAAAAGAATAGAAAGCCAAAAATAATTTTTATATTAAAAATATTTATAATATAAAATCTTATGCAAATCATTAAATCCCTTATTGAAATAGCAATATTATTAGCGTAGCCAATGAATTTTGATTTAATTCCAATAATAATTTTTAATGCCATATTATTATTTTGGGTAATAGGAAGACCTAATTTAGCAGCAATGTTTAAGATCATATAATTGACTTTGGCTTTATTATTAAGGGTAGCGCAAATATTACTAATTTAGGTGTTCCCAAGGATAATAATCATTAGCTTTGGCGTGGGAGAATGAAAAGCACTTATTAAAGTGCTTGTATTATTAAGTAACCAAATTAAAGGAATTGGTTGATTAGGGCTTTGGCTATTAAAAATGGAGTTTTCGCAAGGTAATTAAGATATGAAGTATTATGTGATGGCTTAAAAAAAGCTTGATTAATAATATTTAAGTATTATTATTAATATTATTAAAAATAGCCTCATAATTGGAATAGCGTTAACAAAAAGCCATAGCATAAAATGCTTAATTATATGCTTTTAAGTATTATGAATTTAATTTTGCTAATAGCGTTAATATGCTTTAATTTTTAACGCAAGCTTATGCTATAGCATTTGTTAATAAGTATTGACCCTGTTTTTTTAATATTGCTTAATATAATAAACGTTAAGAGAAAACGGCTTAGGCAAATTGCAAGAAATAAATCCCTTAATAAAGATTTCCGGAACTTCTTTTATAGGTATATTAATATTGCGTGAAATAAGAGGCCATTAATAAATAAAAATATTATTTTCAAAATCGTCTTCAACAAAAAAGACTATTTCAATATTTGCCTCCTTCAGCTATTATTGCATGCGCTGATCAATAGTCCTTTGCCGCGAAGCTGTTGAAAACTTTGGCCAATTAATAAGCACATAAAATTCCCTTAAAAACAAATTTTTAAGGAGCTCCTTTTGCGCTAAAAGCTTATTAATCATATTATTTAGCTTATAACTTTTTTTGATTAAAGCTTTTTAAAGCCTAAGGCTTTTGGCCGGCATTCTTATTGCAGGCTTTGGAATTAATAATAATAGCAAGCCTTTTAAGCTTGGCTTAGCAACTTTTAATTTTTTTATTTTAATAAATGCTAGCATTAAAGCCTTTTTAATTGCTGGTTTTAGCGTTTTTTCCTTTTAAACAAAAGATTTTATGAAAATTTAGGTTGGCATAAGGATTGTTTTAGCCGGAGTATTAATTCCCATATATTTTAAAGCCTTTTTAGATTGCTTATTAAATTAAATCGCCCTTTTAATTTCATTTTATACTTTAGGCTTTTCATATAAGGATTGCTTTTTTGCTTTTTCCCTAAGCTTTGAAATAGCGTTATAAAATTTAGCATAAAATTTCCCTTTTTGGGACCTAATCTTAATTGGCTTAATAATAATAGTATTTTTAAGATTAAATTCAATTTTACCTTATGCTAAAAGACTTTGAACCAAGGCAATGGTTTTAGCAATATGGCTTTTTTTGTTTAGGAAATCAAATTCGTAATCAAAATCTTAAATAGCTTTAATTATCCCCATATTGCTTATATTTAAAGCATAAGGTGCTTTTTTAGCAAATGCAGCTTTTTAAGCTTAATTAAGCTTCTTTTGAATTGCCTTAGCCTTATGCTTAAAGTTTAGGTTATAAATAATATTTAAGGTCCGCTAAATAATATATTCCCAGCGTGTTTTTTCATTATTTAAAGGGAAATTTATAAGGTAAGCCATTTGCCCTTTTTTTCATGAGCTAATGCAAATGTAATTATTTTTGTTTGATTTGTGGATAATGCTTAGGCTAATAAACTTTTTATAATCATAGCATTGAGTTATAAAGTTATGGCAAGGTTGAGGCCGCATTTTAGGCTTTTGCTTGTTTTTGCATTATTTATATTTTTTGATGTAATTATTTTGATTATTTTGACAATTTTTATTATATGAGCTTTGGCCGTATGCTATTGAAATAATGTTTTGATAAGACTTGTAATATTTGAGGCTATTGATTTTTGTTATAAACTTTAGATTAAAAACCTTTTTAATAAGAATTTGAAATATTTAAAGCTTATTAAGTCCCTTAGTAATAATATTCAATTCATTTTTAGTGGCATATTGCATTGTATTAGTAAATTTTTATAAGGTTGGAATTATGTTTTGGGCAGCATTATTAGGTATTAGTAGTGGCTTTTTTTGGCGTTTTTTGTTTTAAAAAGCCGTTTTAATTTCTTTTGCAAAAGTATTATTTTAATAAATGGTAAAATTAAAGCAGGATAGTTATAATATTGGAGTTATAGCGTAAGTGCTGTTTATAAAAACGTTTTAATAAGCCTAAATTTAATGGGTTTTAGCATTTGCCATGCCTTGTTCTTTTATTAAGGCATTAATATCCTTTTTATTATAAATCTTAATCTTAATTTTCTTAAACACTTTGCCAAATGGCTAATAATTGTTTTAATTGAAATCCTTTTTAGGCTTTGCTGCTAAAGCTAGTCCCTTAATCTTAAAATCCTTTGAAAGTGCGTAAAAAAATTTGAAAAGAATCATTTTATTTATAAGATTTTTTTTTTTTATAGGCTACCCCAATATCTTGAAAAAGCTTGAAGAATTGCTGAAATTGAGCTTAATTAGGCTTGCTAACTTTGTTTTGAAGCTCTTAAAAATCCGTTATAATTTAATTTAAGTAAATTATAATATAAAATTGGTATTGAAAATCTTAAAGTTGGTATTTTTTTTTGATAGCGTTTTGAAAAATGCTATATAACATTTGCAAATAATTTATAAGGTGCTTAAGGTTTTATATTATAAAAAGGTGCAAATAATTAATAATTCATTGCTTTTGATTTTTGGCTTTTATAATGCCATAAATGGTAAAAATTTGGCTTATAATCCTAAAAAATATAATAGCCTTAAAGCCATTGAAATACGGCGTTTTAATAGTTTTAGGTATTAGCATAAGCTGGTTTAGCATAATTTAAAGCTTGCCAAAGCTTATAATATTAATAATCCAGCTATTATTAGCATCTTTAGTTTTTATAAAAAAAAAAAATTTATTAAATGGTGTTGTTTTGGCTTTCCCTTTTTTTAAGCTTTTAAAATAATGCAAATAAATTTTAAGGCTGCAAATGCCCGTAGGAATAAAGACAAAGCTTATGGAAAGGCCTGAAGGCGCTTGGTTTTAATATTTATATGCTTTTTTAAAGCCTGATTTAGCAGGTAAAGCTTAAAAACTATTTTTTTTATTATTGTTTTTGTTATTATTAATAAACATCATTAATTTATATAATTTTAATTATGCAAATGTTGCGAATATTGGCAATTGGAATACAAAAAATTAATTAAGAATATTATGCATAAACAATTAAGAAATAATAATAATCAAAATTCCAAGAAAAAATCAAACAAATAAGTTTACATGGGCTTTTTAATGATTTAATAAATCCCATAGCTTTTAATTTGCTTAATTAAAGCTTTTTTGCTTAATATATTAATAAGCTAAAACAATAATTTTAATAATGCCATAATCTTCTTAAAAATTGAAATTGTTAAAGCAATGCTATAAAACAAATAATATTATTTAAAAAACTCCCTAACTCCTTATAAAAATAGAATTAAAATGGCTCATAAATTTGGCATTTTTAAAAGTAATAATGCAAGCGTAAAAATAAAATAAGTGATATTGCATTATAAGCATTTACTCCTAAAAAACTTTTCGCAAAAGCCAATACTTCCCAGCTCCCAAATGCTTAATTGCTTTAGCGCATAAGGACGCCTAATTAGCCAAAGGTTTTATTAAAGAAAGTAGATCCTTTAAAAGGGTAGCGGTTTTCTAATAAGGCGCTAAGACGAAATACATATATCCAAAAAAAAGCACTTAAGTTTTCAATACCTAAGCATGCCTTGAAAATTGGAATCATTTTTTTGATAAGGTAGCTTAAGTTTTTGTTCCTTTAAAAAATATATTTGCCATATTTGCTTTATATTAAAAGCTATAAGATCACTAATTAAATAATTCTTATAAGTTATATAATTATCGTTTTTTTTTATGTCTAATTTTGTTAGCATAAAAACTTGATTATTTATCATATCTAATTTTTTTCTTATTAAAAACTTGTTCCTGCGTTGATCATCATAAAATATATGAAGGGGCAAATCCCAAGCAATCACATAATAAAAGGGGAATGCATTTAAGGCATAAGAAATAATTTTAATATAAAAAAATAAAACAATAAAATCTTAAGATATTATATATTTAAAGAGTATAAATTATTAAAAAGGGGTTAAGGAAAAGAATGAATTAAATCAAATAATTATGGTGTTATTGTGAGAAAAAATTGATTATTGTTGATAAGAAGTGATGAATGCATTTTTTAAGTATTGCCTTAGAGAAATTTACGGAATGCTAGCCGAAGCAGCATTTAATAACGTGATTCCACACAAAAATGAGGTGGCCCCGCCACAATACTTCCGAATGACCCCTGTAATAAGTCCGTTATAGCTTTGACTACCCCCTGGAACCGTCAGATTTATTACTTTTAGTAGCCAAGGCATAATCCTTGAAGATTATTATAGTATTATTTAAGTGATACTCCTTGTATAATATAATAAGATTATATAACCTTTGTAAACTAACACCGGTAATACTTCTTTTAGAAAGACAAACAAGAATTCCAATATAATGAGAAGAAAGCAAGGGTAATATAGACTTTAATATGTCAAAAAGAAACGTTCTATAAAGACAGTATATTGAAAAACGTAATAGTACACAAGTACAAAGTAAATAAAGCTAAAATAACAATGATATAAAAGATATAATATTAAAATTATTGGAAAAAGAAAACCAAAAAATACCGAAAAACAGAATAACACAACAACTCGTAATACAGGCCCAAAAGAAGTCCAAAATCCATTTATAATAGTCTTGTATTAATTGTATTAGGGGAATTATTAATCTAAAGTCAGAAATCGATAATATATAAATTAAGCGAGGTCTATTAATAACCTAAACGAAGTCTATAAATCTTCTTATTATCCCCTTATTTTATATATATCCTAAGGGTTTTTTAAAAATTTATTCTTTTTTTTAATAACAACGAATTACCATTAATATACTAAAATCCATCGATTTTATACCAAAGTTAATATAACCTTAGAAAACTCTTAATTAATAACTTTAATCTATTAACAATAAGTCAATTATCCCCTAAATCAATACTTAAACTCGTTCCGGGGCTGTTTTAGTCCTATATCTTAATATTAACAATGACATAATACTAATTCCGGTGCCATTTAACGCCTTCACGGTTACCTATCACGAATATTACGTCCGGTGTATCTGTGCCTAAACGTGTGGTTTGGAGTATTCTTATATCTTTAATAACTTTAAATTAAAAAAGTACAACTATTATATTAAACAAAAAAAGGAATACCGCTTTATAAATAAATCCTTAAAGACTACTTATAATCTTGGCTTATAAATTAATTATAAATTCCAAAAGAAATCTGAATATATTCTATATTTAATATAAATGTAGTTCCTTTAGTTCGTTAATACTAAGTTCGATACTTTAATTCGTATAGCCAACGCTGAACTATTCGTCTTAACGGACCTCTTTACTGCCGTAGAATCAATTACCGTTATATTGTTAGTTATTTTAATAAAGGCACTAAAGACAAAAGACTAGTTGGCGTTTGTTTTATTAGAAGAAACTCGGGCCTTTTGGGTTAGATTAAGTTAGTTTATTGACACCCAACTAATATATAACCTAGTGTAATATCTGATTTTAGTTAATAATTAGTCCGAATATAAGACCTAAGTATTTAAGTTAAAATAATAATAATAGCTTTGGGCCATATTAACGAGATAATATTTAACGTTTATATTTGGGTTATAAATGCTTAAAACAAACATAAGGCTTTTATTAAAACAAGACCTAATAATAAACGCCTTTGTTATAGTATACTAGTAATAAAAGAAGAAGAAAAGAGTTTAGAGTTGTTTACGGACAGCTTATATAATATAAATAATAAGTAGGCCCTGTTTTGGATTGGCTTTGTGGTAAGTTCTTTATAATAATGCTTTTTTTAAACCCTTATATAAGAGTAGCCTTTTATAGTAAAACCAGCAGTTAAGTCCTTGTCGGAATATTATTATAAGGCCATTTATTAGTGCTTTAAATCAAAGGGTAGATAAATACAAATTTAAGCTATTTTCCGTCTTTATAAATTGAATAATTATAACATATAAATAAGTGAAATAAAATGAGTAAATAAAATAAATAATGTATATTAAGGAAAATATATATAAAAAGAAAGGTAATGACTATATAAACTCCTTTATTATTGATTTAAATCGGCTTTAGTAAGTCTCTGAACCCATTCTTTTATTTTAACAATGAGTGTATTAGTATTAATGAAATCCTAAAGAGCCTTATTTAGAGTGGCTTTTGTTATAACATTAGTAGAGTTACGAGTACTATCGATTTATTATATTTTTATAAGTTCTTTACGCTTATATAATTAACGAATTACCATTATATTAATTATTAAACGCTTTTCCTTCATAGTACCGAGTTTAATAATATATTTATATAATAAAAGAGAGTTTGTACAAACGACGGTAGGAAGCCTTGGAAAATCGAGCTTATTAGTCACTATATCAATAGTAGTCATTATAACAATTAACATATTAACGCCGGCAACTATAATATATAACTCTGAAGCAAACACTATACGAATAACTCTTTTACATTTAATAGAACTAATATAAATGATATTGCCACTAAGAGTAAATTCAATATCCCCTTCCGATTTGGTTCTGATTATTATTATAAAACCAATTTAAGAACTCAGATTTTTATTATTAACAAAAGAACCATTAATAAAAACATAAATCTTTATTAAATATAAGTCTACGAGAATTTATTATAAACCTTTCTTTAAATTGTTTATTTGCTATTAAAGACATAAATTTAAGGCCTTAGCGTTATTTATTATAAGATCTTAATATTGAACTACTACTGAAAGATCGAATGTGGCTTTTAGTTAATAAATCATAACAATATAGGTTTTACGAGTACGTTATTTTATATAGGCCTTTTTATAATTACTTTTTCTAGTGTTAATTAATTTAATCCTAATCCCTTGTCCTTTTTAAGATATATAAAAATCGTTTTTTATAGTAATAATACAACTATTAAACATAAAAGGTTCAGAGACGTTTAAGACTTAAATCGACTTTGTTAAAAAGTTCGCATTTATAATTTCTGTTTATTTTTTAGTTAAAAAGTCGTTATTTCTTAAAATTAGAGTGTTATTTGTTTGTATTTTAATTATTTTTAATTTTTAATTATTCTTAGTACTAATTAATAAACAAAGATTATATGTAAAAGTCTTTATTTATAACTTCTTAATATAATGTTTATAATAAGTATTAAACTAATGATTTTTTGATTTTAGAATGCCATATAATAGGAACATTATTATAAACACTATACTAAAAAGGAATTCATTTATAATTTCCTAAGGAAACCATATAAAGATGTCTTAGAAAAGTCTTGTCTGTGTTTATACATAAGCTTAGGTAATATCCCAAAGTACTAAACGTAATTTGGATTTGTTTTAGACTTTTTGAAATTGTTTAATTATAAATAGTAAGAAAATAAACAGTTATTAACTCACACGTTAAATTATTAAAAATTAAGTTAATATTTCCTTTTTACATTTGTTATTAAAATATTAGACAATAAGTCTCGATTTCTTATATAATGTCAATGTCTCTTTGCCTTTTACTTTGTTTATTATTTTAGATTTAAAGATATATTGGCTTTTTATTTTAAAGTCATCCTTTTAAATAAATATAAAAACCCTTCTTTTGATAAGTACCTCGTATTCTATTTGACAAGATTACTAGAAAGGTATTTTAAGAGTAGTGATTTTGCCTTTATTCTAAAGTTTAATAAAAAACTCTCCATCTTTTGTCTTTTTTTTAGTTAAAAACATTTTAATATTATAGTTATTATTGATTATGTCGAGTACCGTAGGGGAAGAGCTTCAGGAAGTGTGAAAGTCTTGAATTATAAAGGAGTATAATAGAGTTCCCCTTAAAAGGGAGCTCTAAAGATCTAGTTATATAAACAGTCTTAATTAGTTACAGCGCCATTAAGGCTCCATTAGTACTACCAGCCGATAACCCCTATTCTATACAATATACCCCCTCGGTTAAGAACAACTATAAAAACAATAAAAATGCTTAAATATAACTTATATAATATAGTGGTATAAATACAAACTGCTATATAGTTGAGAATAGTACTAATATAACTGGTTGTAATAAAAGCGTCGTTATTGAGATAATAGAATTAAACGAGTAAAGTTATATTAAAGCTTTTATACTAAGAATTTACGTTTTTCAGTAATTATATTATTAAAAATGGCTCGTATTAAAAAGCGCGTCCTTGTTATTGCCCTTGAGGTATTAAAAAAAAGAATAGGTTGTAAACGTTTAAAAGTCTAAAATCAATATGTTAATATATATAATATAACTGGCCGGTGCCTTTCGGGTTATTACCCCTCGGGTTATTACTCTTCCCTTTTACTCGTTCTTCCTGCCCTTACTAACCCCTCGGCGTTACGCCGTGGCTAGGGAAACTCGTACTGTACTGTGCTCTTATTATATTTATAATAATATACATAATACACTGGGCGACCCTTGTCACAACGAGGCGTCGTTGGTATAGTGTTTTTGTTATTATAAAAACAACAAAACTAACTATACTACCGTGCCTTAGGCTGTTGCCGCCTTTTTTACCGCTTATTTAATAGCAAAGTCAGTACTAAAGAGTTCTTGTATATATATATTGTTTTATATAGTATTAGATGTTATATAAGAACAATATATAAAGCTCTTACTAATTGGCTATAAGCCTTTACTGCCCGTTGGGTTATTATTAAAACTACTTTAAAAGAAAAAGAAGTTAAAGAAATTAAAGATAAAAATAAAAAAGAAGATAACTCTGTCTTTGATTTATTATTCTATAAGTACTATTCTTGTTGTTTTCAGACGACATTTAACAGATTATAGCCTTTCTTTGCCGAGAAACCGCCGTACCCCCCCCCTTTGCTTTGTTTTTAGCGTTAAAGTAAATAATAATAATGTAGTTATTATTATTAGTATTAATAGACCTTTAGTTATTGTTGTTGTAGTGTGTATTACCGCTTGTGCCTTTACTTTAATAAAGGTTGACGTCTTAACTGGCGCCGTTCGGCGGTTAATGGACTTTCTATTTTTATTTTTATAAATAAGAGTGGCTTTATAATTCGTAAGTCATAGTTTAAGAACGTCATTTTAGTAGTAAAGCGGTTTTATAACTCCGAAGTCATAGTTTAAGAACATTTCCTTTATATTATTATAAAACTGCAAATATATCGGAACGGCTTTATAACCCCAAAATAATAACTTAAGATTAAGTCTTCGGAATTCATATAACTCTCCTTTGTACTTATCGTTTCTTTATAACGTTAATTTAAAATGACATATAAAATGTATTAAATATAAATATAAATATGCCTTAGTACTTTTTTAGCTCAAATAAACTCTTTAACAACGGCTCGAGTATCTTAAAGGTTTAAGAAAACTACGAATATTTTAAACTTTTATTAAGGTAAGTTCTTTATTAAACCATTTATTAATATATTGTTAATAGGGAAATACATCACTTAAAAACTCCCCCTTTTGTATTTTTATTATAGTTATATGTTTTATATATCGATATGTCTTAGTTTCGTTAAGATACGTTAGTTCTCTTTAGTTATTAGCCAAATCGGTTATTTATTGTCACAGAATATATTCCACAAAATTCCTACATCAAGTATTAGTTCTTTAAAAAAGCGCTAAAGCGTTATTACTTTTTTCGTTATTTTTATTACTTTTAGTAACTCTGCTTTTGTCGTGGAAATAGTCACTGTATCTTACTTTAAGGCTTTTTAGACAATTGTACCTTTGAATAACATTATAATAAAACCTTAAAAAAAAACGTTTTAATTTTTTGTTATTTATGAATGAGGCGTCTAAAACGATCAATAAATATATCTCCTAATCTTTACACTAATAAACTATCGCCAAAAAGTGTAATCTAAACAAATATCTAATGGTCTATTCGACTGTTTTTATATACTAAGTACTCGGGTTTGTTAAAAAGTATAATAACTAAAACGTTATAAAGGCAATATCTGGCTTTAATATAATAATTGTATATAAGACTAACCTAACTTTCTTTTGGTATTTTTTAATCTACTTTAATATGGCGATTCTAAGGTTTTTAACTAAGTTGTAGTTTGGCAAAAACGTATTTATGTATTTCTTATCTATTATATTAAATTTCCAAGTCACTTTTTTTTATATAAGTGTCGTATATTAAAGACACCGTCTTTACGGACCGATCCTTAACTATACGTATTCTTAAGAACTATTTCACATTTCTTAATATAATGAATTCGTAGATTAAATATAACCCTTTGATGATTTCTTGTCTTTTATCGTTGTTTAAGACATAATACAGAACTTAAATATCGTCAATGTAAAACGCTATAAAAACTGTTTTATTAAAGTTTATAAAAATATATAACTCTTCTGTTAAAGGGTTAAGGTTTAGTTTACTTAGTATTACTATAAAGTCGCCGTACTATAGCGCAAAGGAGTCTCTTAGGTTATATAATACTCGGTCGATTTCTACTATTATTCCAGGTCTTTTTTAGCCATTTAAAAAGTAATATAACACTAGGGCGCTCTTTTTATTACGTTTAACATTAACAAATATATTGATTATGTCAAATTACTTTACTTTTAAGTCGAATTATACTATAAATGCCATTACTACTTTAAAAAAGCGTATTACGAATATTACGACATATGTCGAAAAAATCGTTAAGTCGTTTTATATATCCCTTCGTATTATAATATAAAAACGACAATGAATTAATTCACTTATTAAGTCGACTTTATATATAAAAACCTATTTTAGTAAAATAGGCTATATAATGGCGTTTTTTTTAAGAATCACTCTTTAATAATATCAAGTTTTTAAGTTAATAATCTCTTTTTCGGCATCTTTCTTGAAATGTTCGCTTTAGGCATGGCTATTTAGCTCATTCTAATTCTTTAAAGCCTTCGAAAGCTTCCTTTAATATGGGTTATATAAGTTAAAAGCGATTATAAGGTTTACTTCTACTCTAACACTTAAAACAATTGTTATTATTACTATATACAATATAACTATGTTTTCGCTATTTATTTGTATTAAAATAATTCTATAAAATATATTAACAAACTTTATTATATATGAGTAATTGTTTTGTTATAAAGCCATTATTATAAAGTAATAGCCTTAAATTATAAATCTGTTATATTCCTTTTATACTTTTTATATTATATAAATTCGGTTATGTTTTTATTATTATTATTATTGTTAACTTACTTTGGCTAATATTTAAAAATCGTCGTTTATTTTAGTCATTATAGGCAGAACTTTTAATAGTTTAGGGACTTATTATTTAAGGTCTTATGGCTTTTAACTTAATATTATAACTTAAAGGTATATTTGACGTATTTTTTTAATATTTAAGTCTATATTTTCATTACGTAAAGCGTTTTTTTAGGCTAATCTTCAATTATTTGATTTTTAATAAGTCTTAGAGCATTTAAACTCAACCTTTTATAAAGAGTTAAAACTTTATTATTGTTTTCAATGCTTTTTTTATAAAGAACCACTTTATTTACCCCCGAGTTTTGATTCTTATAAAGGATTATATTGTTATTCTCCCTTTTTTAGCTTTTATAAAGAATTATTTTATTATTCTTTATTTCCCGGCTTTTATAAAAAACTATTCTTATTTTACTTTCTATTACCCCCGAACTTATTAATAATTTAGGAAAATTAAGGTCTATTAATATTATGGCAGATGGTTTGATAATTAAGGAGAACATTCTTATAGGCGGGGGGAATATTTTTAGTACAATAATTTCTGTTTTTATTGGCTTTTTAATATATATTTTAATAGTGGCATTTAATATGGCCATTTGTTCTTCCGTAATATTTTCTATAATATTATTTATATTAAGCTTTACGTCTAAAAAGACGTTGTCCTTTTTTATTATAATAATAAACTCTTTTAAGGCAAAAACGGTTTAGCCAATTGATTTTTCTTTATTTAAAAAATAAAACTTTGTTTTATTAAAGCAAACATTATACATTATAAC
The DNA here is from genome assembly GCA_002554605.1 of Helotiales sp. F229. Classification (NCBI taxonomy): domain Eukaryota; kingdom Fungi; phylum Ascomycota; class Leotiomycetes; order Helotiales; species Helotiales sp. F229. Next base: position 4,892,937 of record MXAW01000004.1, on the reverse strand, counting down.
AACATAATATAACTGGGGCACTTAAATTCTATATATATTAAAAACAACGTAATTAATTAAATAACCTAAATATCCTTTAAAATCGACTTTAAAGCCTTTTTTGTCTTTTCCGGCTTTTCCGTTATTTTTTATTAAGTAAATACATGCCTTATACGTATATTCCCCGCTTTAATCTAGTTTTAGGTTAATTAATAGCCTCTTTACAATTAATGGATTATATTATCGAAAATAGCCCCAAAACCATTCCTAAAACACTTAATTTAGGCTTTTTATTTTTTATTATACAAATAATGCCTTATTATACAAATAATGCCTTATTATACAAATAATGCCTTATTATACAAATAATGCCTTATTATATAAATAAACTACCATATTATATATTTTTAAGTATAATTTTTTCAAGAGTTTTACTTGAATGTACATTTTAATAGCTTTAATAATAATTTTTTGTCTTATGCGTTTTAAACCGCCGACTAATTTTTTAATATATATTAAGGGGTTCTTTACTTCAATCTTTTCTTTTATCATTTAATTTTAATAATGTGTTGTTTTAGAAATTATAATAACAGAAATGTTATTGTGATATTTAATAATACAAATAAATAGTCTATATTAACGTCTTATCTAATACTTAAAATTCTATAATACTGATATAACATAATTCAATAACTTACTTACTAAAGTCTAACTAAACAATTTCTTATTATATTTATCTTTAATTATTAATAACTACTACGTTTTATTATAACTTAAGGAAAAATCAAACAAGTCTTAAAAGATTTTGAAAAATAGTCTAATCGCTTTATTTTTAAATTCCCTTTTTAAAGTGACGTTTCCGGCGTATATTATAGTACAGTCTTTGTACTCGATTCTAGAAATACTGTTAAATTCTACCCCCTTCCTTAATAGAACAATGCCTGAAGTTTTTTTTTTCTAAAATGGCCCGTTCTTAAGTGTTATATTTTTGACATTATATAACAAGCTTATATTAGCTTTTTATTTAACTAAAAATCTTGTTTTAAATTATAATAAAAAGTTGGATATATTATAATTAGGAAGCGTTTTACTATTACTAAATTATAAGGATAATAAAAATAATTAAGAGGCTTATATTTAAAAAAAAGTAAGGTTATACTTTTGTTTTAGTTTTTAAAGTATTATATTATTTTGAACTTCCTTATATTTTAATATAATATCTTTTCCTAAATACTAGATTTTAATGTTTGACAAAAACGCCTCAGAAATAATATTAACGTTAAAACCAACTATAACTCTGACATTACTTAAGATTAAGTCTTATATATTTAAATCGTTTTTGTTTTTTAATATATTCTTAAAAAGCCACTGGCCTTGACTAATAATTAGAAGGCGTTGTATATTTGCCTTTATACAATCGTTGTTCTTAGATTTTATAAAAGTACCTAAGATAAGTTTTTTCTTATTATTAATAAAATATTAAACACTATAATTATCGATAAGTATATTGTTTAAGAATACGTGTGGACTATTGATGAAATTTATAATGTATATTCCTATTACTTCGTTAACGTTAAACAGTTTTGGATCGATAATAACAATACTGACATTTCTAGGGTATTTACTCTTGTCTGTTAATAACGACGGCTTTTCCTTCTCTTTTTTGTCTAAGGCAACGTTTCTAATAATTCGACTAATAAGGAAAATCTTCTAACCTTCTTTGGCGATTTCCCTCCATAACTTAATATACTTTACTTTTTCAAGTCTTCTACGAGTTTCTTTAACTTTGTCGTTACTAGGGTAATTCTTTAGTTTGTTTATATAGCCATTGTTATAGGCGTACTATAATTTTTAGTATTTAATAAATGCCTAAAAGTGGCTATTTTTAAAATTATAAAAATAACTGTTATTTTTCGACTATTTAGAATAAAATCGGTTAAATAAGCCTTATTTATTATAAATACTCGAGCTTTTAGTACTAAAGGTAGTTTTAGAATTGTTAAGAGTTTCTAAATGCTTTTTAAAGAAGGCGTATAACTTATTCGCTATCTTTTTATTCCTTAGACTATTTTTAAAATACTCTTTTAAATTAACTCTAAAAATTAAACCATACTCTTTAAGCGTCATATAATGTTCTTTTTTTAAAATGTCGTCTTTAATAATGTCGGCTAAAGCTTAAATAACCTATGTCTCGGTATAAACTAAAGCTATAAAAAAGAAATCTCGGATATTTAGAATATTTTACACTTCTGGAATATTATATACTTTAGTAAAACGGTACTTTTTTATTATTTTTTATATTAAATACGAGCTTTTATTTTCCCTTTTCTTTTAGAAGCACTTATTAAAGCTTCTCGATAGTTTAAGATAATAAATAATAATACAGAGGCGTTTAAAAGAACAAATTCTCATTTAATTAATTTAATTAATACTTAAAGTCTAACAAAGTTCTTTAACTTATTATTGTTAATAGTGTTTGTTAAAATTAATATATTAACAGTACTATTGATTTAATTAAATAAGTATTAATATTTTATATTAAAGAACGTTTATTAGGTGAGTTTATTTTAGAATTCTTTTATATAAGTTTTTCAGATCTTTTTAATATTGTTAAAAATCGCTTTTTATGGTTTAGTAGCTTATAAAAGCTCTATAAGAATCCTTTTTTCGTTTTTACTGGTAGTCTCTCATTTATAATACATTTTGTGCTCATTATTGTTTATTAACATTATTTATTTTACAAACCGATTGTTTGTTTTAATTTATATATATTTATCAATATTAAAAATTACTAATCGAGATTTAAGGAGGTTTAAAACGTTATATTTATCTAGGTTAACGAAGTCAATAATACCTTTAAATTAAGTATAATACTAGAATCTTGTCTATTATTATGGCCATTGGCGACAATTGTTTAATAAAGCATTGTCCTTATCGATTAATATGTCTTAAAAAGACATTCTATTATTATTAAACAGTTAAAAGGTTTAAAAAAGTGTTATTATATTAAAAAAGGGGAATATGTGCTTTTAAAAAGACTTTTAAATAACGGTGAATATTTTTCAATATTTACCTTTGTTTTTTTCGACTTATAGTAATTGTATTTTAGTAACTTATAGAATAAAGCTGTGGCTTTTAACTATCGAGCACTATAAGGGAAGAGCTTTAAGAAGTGTGAAAGTTTTGAATTATAAAGGAATATAGTAGAGTTCCCTTTAAGAAGGAACTTCAAAGATCTAGTTACATAAGCAGTCTTGATTGGCTACAGCGCCATTGAGGCTCTGTTGGTGCTACCAGCCGATAACCCCTATTCTGTACGACAGATTATTAGTAATCTATAAATAGCTTATATAAATAAGAACTCAACGGTAATTTAGGATAGTTTTAGAGTCGATTTAGGTATATTATTAACTGGTAATCCAAGATCAACAGTGATTTTAGTCAATTTAAGTATATTGTTAATTAGTGATCCGGGATTAAGAGTAATTCTTATAGAATCCTTTGGCAAATTTTCTTTTTAATATTCGACACTTAGTATATCTGTCTTAAATAGGCATATAAATGTGTCGAGTACCGTAGGGGAGGAGCTTCAGGAAGTGTGAAAGTCTTGAATTATAAAGGAGTATAGTAGAGCTTCCCTTAAGAGGGAGCTCCAAAGATTTAATTATATAAGCAGTCTTAATTGGCTGTAGCGCCATTAAGGCTTTATTAATGCTATTAACCGACAACCCCTATTCTGTACGACATACCCCCTTGGTTAAAAGCAATTATAAAACCAATAAAAATGCTTAAATATAACTTATATAATATAATGGCGTAAATGTAGATTAATATATAGTTAAGAATAGTGCTGGTATAATTGGTTGTAGTAGAAACGTTGTTGCTGGGGTAATAGAATTAAGCAAATAAAGTTATATTAAAGCTTTTGTGCTAAGAATTTGCGTTTTTTAACGATTATATTATTAAAAATAGCTTATATTAAAAAGCGCGCCTCCGCTATTGTCCTTAAGGCATTAAAAAAGAAGAGAATAGGTTTTAAACATTTAAAAATTTGAAATTAATATATTAATATATATAATATAATTGGCCGGCGCCTTTTAGGCTATTACCCCTTCCCTTTGCTTGCCTTTTTTACCCTTATCAATCCTTTGGTATTATGTTGTGGCTAGGGAAGCTTATATTATATTATACTCCCATTATATTTGCAATAATATATATGACGTGTTAGGTGACTTTTATTGTAATGAGGTATTGTTGGTGCGGTATTTTTATTATTATAAAAACAATAAAGCTAATTGCGCTATTATACCTTGGGTTATTGCTGCCTTTTTTGCTGTTTATTTAATGGCAAAGTTAGTATTAAAGAGCTTTTGTGTATGTATATCGTTTTATGTAATATTGGATGTTATATAAGAGTAATATATAAAGCTCCTGCTGATTGGTTGTAGGCCTTTACTACCCGTTGGGCTATTATTAAGGCTGCCTTAAAGAAAAAGAAGATTAAAGAGGTTAAGAATGAAGATAAGGAAAAAAATGACTTTACCTTTGGTTTATTACTTTGTAAATATTATTTTTGTTGTTTTAAAATAATATTTAATAAATTATAGCCTTTTTTTGCTAAAAGACCGCCGTATTCCCCTCTTGGCTTGTTTTTGATGTTAGGGTAAGTAGTGGTAATGATATAATTATTATTATTGATGTTGGTAGACCTTTGGTTGCTGCTATCATAGCGTATATTGCCGCTTGTGCTTTTGCTTTAATAAAAATTAATGTTTTAGCTGGCGCCGTTTGGCGGTTAGTAAACTTTTTGCTCTTACTTTTATAAATAAAAGTGGCTTTATAATTTGTAAGTTGCAGTTTAGAAACGTTATCTTGGTAATAGAGCGGCTTTATAACCTCGAAGTTGTAGTTTAAAAATGTTACCCTAGTGGTAAAGCAGTTTTATAACCTTAAAATCGCAGCTTAGGAACATTTCCTTTATGTTGTTATAAAATTATGGGTATATTAAAGCGGCTTTGTAATCCTAAAATAGCAATTTAAGATTGGGTTTTTAAAATTCACATAATTCTCCTTTATATTCATTGTTTTTTTATAATATTAGTTTAAAATGATATATAAAATGTACTAAATGTAAATGTAAATATGTTTTGGCATTAACTTAAGTAAGCTTTTTAATAATAGCTCAAACGTCTTAAAAATTTAAAAGAGCTATAAATACCTTAAACTTCTATTAAGGCAAGTTTTTTATTAAGCCATTTATTAATATGTCATTAGTAGGGAAATATGTTATTTAAAAGCTTCCCTATTTATACTCTTATTGTAGCTATATTTTCTATATATTAACGTGTTTCAGCTTTATTAAAATATGTTAATTCTCTTTAATTATCAGCCAAATTATTTATTTATTATTAGAAAATATATTTTACAAAGTTCTTATATTAAATATTAGTTTTTTAAAAGGGCGCTAAAGCGCTATTATTTCCTTTGTTATCTTTGTTACTTCTAATAACTTCACTTCTATTATTAAAATAGTTATAGTCTTTTACCTTAAGGCTTTTCAAATGATTGTATCTTCAAATAATATTATAATAAAACCTTAAGAAAAACATCTTAACTCTTCATCATTTACAAATAAGGCATTTAAGGCTATTAATAAATATATTTTTTAATTTTTCTATTAATAGATAATCGCCAAAAAGCGTAATCCAAATAAGTATTTAATGGTTTATTTAATTACTTTTATATACTAGGCGCTCGGGTTTATTAAAAAGTATAATAATTAAAATGCTATAAAAGTAATATTTAGCCTTAGTATAATAGTTGTATATAAGACTAATCTAATCTTTTTTTAGTATTTTTTAATTTGCTTTAATGTAGTAATTCCGGGGTTTTTAATTAAATCATAATTCAGCAAAGGCATGCTTGGGTACTTCTTATTTATTATATTAAATTTCCGAGCCACTTTTTTTTATATAAGTATTATGTATTAGAGACACCGTTTTTGCGAATTGATTTTTAATTATATGTACCCCCAAAAACTATTCTATATCTCTTAATATTATAAGTTTATAAGCTAAATATAATTTTTTAATAATTTCTTATTTTTTATTATTGTTTAAGGCATAATACAAAACTTGAATATTGTTGACGTAAAATACCACAAAAATTATTTTATTAGAATTTATAAAAATACACGGCTTTTCTACCAAAGGGTTAAGATTTAGTTTATTTAATGTTGCCGTAAAATCGCCGTATCATAGCATAGGGGAGTCTTTTAGGCCGTATAGTACTCAATTGATTTTTATTATTATTTTAAGTCTTTTTTAGCTATTTAAGAAGTAATATAACACTAGGGCGCTTCTTTTATTATGTTTAATGTTAACAAATGTGTTAATTATATTAAATTGCTTTATTTTTAAATCGAACTGTGTTATAAATGTTATTATTATTTTAAAAGAGTATACTGCAAATGTTGCGGTATATGTTAAAAAGATTATTAAATCATTTTGCATATCCCTTCATATTATAATATGAAAGCAATAGCGAATTAGTTTGTTTATTAAATTAATTTTATATATAAAAACCCATTTCAATAAAAAGGGCTATATAATAGCATTTTCCTTAAAAATCACTCTTTAATAATATTGAGTTTTTAAATTAGCGATTTCTTTTTCGGCGTTTTTTTTTAAAGTGTTTGCCTTAAGTATAGCTATTTAGTTTATTTCAATTCTTTAAAGCCTTCGAAAGCTTCCTTTAATATGGGTTATGTAAATTAAAAGCAATTATAAAATTTATTTCCATTTTAATACTTAAAATAATTGTTATTATTACTATATATAATGTAATTATGTTTTCATTATCTGCTCGTGTTGGAATAATTCTACAAAATGTATTAGCAAACTTTATTATATATAAGTGGCTGTCTTATTATAAAGCCATTATTACAAAATAATAGCCCCGAGTTACGAATTTGTTATATTCCCTTTATACTTTTTATATTGTATAAATTTGATCACGTTTTTGTTATTATCGCTGTTATTGGCTTATTTTGGCTAATATTTGGAAATTGTTATTTATTTTAATTATTATAAGCAGAGCTTTTAATAGTTTAAGAACTTATTATTTAAGGTTTTATAGCTTTTGATTTAGTATTATAATTTAAGGATATATTTAGCGCGTTTTCTTAACACCTAAATCTATATTTTCATTATATAAGGCATTTTTCTTAGGCTAATCTTTGATTATTTAATTTTTAGCAAATCTTAAAGCGCTTAAATTTAACCTTTTATAAAAAGTCAGAACTTTACTATTGTTTTCGATGCTTTTTTTGTAAAGAACCACTTTATTCACCTTCAAGTTTTGACTCTTATAGGGGATTATGCCGTTGCTCTCCCTCTCTTAGTTCTTATAAAAAACCATTCTTATTTCACTTTCTATTACCCCCAAATTCATTAATAATTTAAGAGAATTAAAGTCTATTGATATTATGGCAGGTGGTTTAATAGCCGGGGGGAACATTCTCATAAGCAGGGGGAATACCTTTAATATAATGATTTCTGTTTTTATTAGCTTTCTAATATATACTTCAATAATGACATTTAATGCGGCTATTTATTCCTTTGTAATATTCTCTATAATATTACTTATATCAAGCCTTATATTTAAAGAAACGTTGTTTTCCTTTATTATAATAATAAGTTCTTTTAAGGCAAAAGCGGTTTAGCTAATCAACTTTTCTTTATTCAAAAAATAGAACTTTGTTTTATTAAAGCAAATATTGCATATTATAACAATATGGCATAATTAAGGTATCTAAATTCTATATATATTAAAAGCAATGTAATTAACCAAATAATTTAAATGTTCTTTAAAATTGATTTTAAAGCCTTTTTTGTCTTTTCCGGTTTTTTTATTATTTTTTATTAAATAAGCACACGCCTTATACATATACTCCCTGCTTTAATTTGGTCTTAAGTCAATTAATAGCCTTTTTATAATTAGTAGATCATATTATTAAAAATAGCCCTAAAACTATTCCTAAAGTATTTGGTTTAGGCTCTTCATTCTTCATTATATGAGTAGTATTTTGTTATATAAATAAACCGCCGCATTACACACCTTTAGGTACAATTTCTTTAGGAGTTTTGCTTAAACGCGCATTTTAATAAATTTAGTAATGATTTCTTGTCCTACGCGCTCTGAACCGCCAACTGGTTCTTTAGTATATACTAGGGGGTTCTCCATTTTAATCCCTTTCCTTATTATTTAATTTTAATAACATATTATTTCAAAAATTATAATAACGGAAATGTCATTATTATACTTAATAACACAAATAAATAATCCATATTAACGTTTTGTTTAATGCTCAAAGTTCTATAATACCAGCATAATATAATTTAGCAACTTACTTACTAAAATCCAGTTAAACAGCTTTTTATTATATTTATTTTTAATTATCAATAACTACTACATTTTATCATAGCTTAAGGGGAAATCAAATAAGTCCTAAAGGATTCTAAAAAATAATTTAGCCGCCTTGTTTTTAAATTTCTTTCTTAAAATAATATTTCCGGCACATGTTATAACACAATCTTTGCACTTGATTTTAAAAACACCATTAAATTCTATCCTTTTCCTTATATAAAACAGCGCCCGAAGCGCTTTTTTTTCAAAATGGCCCATTTTTAAATGCCATATCTTTGGCATTATATAACAAGCTTATATTAGCTTTTTATTTAATTAAAAACCTTGTTTTAAGCTATAATGAAAAGTTAAATATATTATAGCTGGGAAACGCTTTATTGTCATTAGGTTATAAGGGCAATAAAAGTAATTAAGAAGCTTATATTTAAAAAAGGTAAGGTTGTATTTCCGCTTTAATTTTTAAAGCATTATATTATCTTAAACTTCCCCGTATTTTAATATAATGTCTTTTCCTAAGTATTAAATCCCTATGTTTGACAAAAATGCCTTAAAGATAATATTAATATTAAAACCAATTATAATTACGACGTTGCTTAAGGTTAAATCTTGTATATTTGAATTATCTTTGCTTTTTAGTATATTCTTAAAAAGTCATTAGCCTTAATTAATGACTGGAAGGCATTATATACTTGCTTTTACATAATTATTGTTTTTAAACTTTATAAAAGTGCTTGGGATAAGCTTTTTTTTATTATTAATAAAATATTAAATACTGCAATTGTTAATAAGTGTGCTGTTTAAAAGTATATGTGAATTTCTAATAAAATTTGCGGCATATATTCTTATTATTTTGTTGATGTTAAATAATTTTGGATTAATAATAATAATATTAATATTTCTAGGGTATTTACTTTTATTTATTAATAATAATGGCTTTTTTTTCTTCTTTTTGTTTAAAGCGACGCTTTTAATAATTTGATTAATAGGAAAGATCTTTTAACCTTTTTTAGCAATTTCCTTTTATAATTTAGCGTACTTTGCTTTTTTAAGTCTTTTGCAAGTTTTTTTAACCTTGTCGTTATTAAGGCAATTCCTTAATTTATTTGTATAGCCGCCGTTATAGGCGTATCATAATCTTTAATATTTGATAAATGCTTAAAAGTAGCCATTTTTAGAATTACAAAAGCAATCATTATTCTTTAATTATTTAAAGTAAAATTGATTATATAAGCCTTATTTATTATAAATACTTAAGCTTCTAGTATTGGAGGTAATTTTAAAGCTATTAAAAATTTTTAAACATTTCTTAAGAAAAGCATATAGTCCATTTGTTATTTTTTTATCTCTTAAACTATTTTTAAAATGCTTTTTTAAATTAATTTTAAAAGCCAAACTATACTTTTTAAATGTTATATAATGTTCCTTTTTTAAAACATCATTTTTAATAACATTGGCTAAAGCTTAAGCGGCCTATGTTTTAATATAAACTAAAATTATAAAAAGAAAATCTTAAATGCTTAAAACGCCTTACACTTTCGGAATATTGTGTGCTTTGGCAAAACGATACCTCTTTTGTCACTTTTTATATTAAGTGCGAGCTTTTATCTTCCCTTTTTTTCCAAAGGCATTTATTAAAGCTTCTTAATAGTCTAAGATAACAAATAACAACACAAAGGCATTTAAAGGAATAAGCTCTTGTTTAATTGATTTAATTAATGTTTAAAGTTCAATAAGGTTCTTTAATTTATTATTATTAATAGCGTTTATTAAGATTAATACATTAATAATATTATTAATTTAATTAAATAAGTGTTAATACCTTATATTAAAAAATGTTCATTGGGTAAGTTTATTTTGGAATTCTTTTATACAAGCTTCCCAAATCTCTTTAATATTGCTAAAAATCGCCTTTTATAATTTAATAGCTTATAAAGGCTTTATAAAAGTCCTTTTCTTGTTTTTACTAGCAATCTCCCATTTGTGGTATATTTTCCGCTCGCTATCGCTCATTAATACTATTTATCTTATAAACCAATTATTTGTTTTAACTTATATATATTTATCAATATTAAAAACTGTTAATCAAAATTTAAGGAAGTTTGAAATATTATATCCATCTAAGTCAACGAAATTAATAATACCCCTAAATTAGGCATAATACTGAAATCTCATCCACTATTACGGCCATTGGCAACAATCGCTTAATAAAGCGTTGTCCTTATTAATTAGTATGTTCTAAGAAAACATTTTATTATTATTAAACATTTAAAAAGTTTAAAAAAGTATTATTATATTAAAAAGAGGGAATATGTGCTTTTGAAAAAACTTCCAAATAGCAATAAGTATCCTTCAACATTTGCCCTTATTTTGTTGGATCTATAATAATCGTATCTTAATAATTTATGGAATAAGGCTGTGGCTCTTAACTATTAAGCACCGTAAGGGAGGAGCTTTAGGAAGTGTGAAAGTCTTGAATTATAAAGGAATATAATAAAGCTCCCCTTAAAAGGGAACTCCAAAAATCTAATTACATAAGCAGTCTTGATTGGCTGCAGCGCTATTGAGGCTCTGTTGGTGCTACCAGCTGACAACCCCTATTCTGTACGATAAGATTACTTTATAAAGGTTCTCTTATTAGAAGTTTGATTTTGTAATCGTTTGTGGGTTTTCTTATTATTAAACGCGTGAGCAACTATATAATTGATAGTTGATTTATTTAATAACTTATTATAATATGCTTTTGATTTAATTAAATATTTGAAGGTTATTGAAGAGGTTTTTGTTTTATATTTATTGGATTTTTTATTATTAGAAATATTAGTTGGATTGTAGATTTTATATATGGTTTTAATTGCCTTATTATAATTGGCTTTATTATTAAATCTTTTTATTTAGTATTTTTTTTATAATAAGGGAAATGGCATACTTTTTCGGATATAGGTATTTTGGCGTAGCGGTAATAATAACTACTTTTTTTTATAAAGAAGATATTTTATTTTAAATAAAGCAAATAATTTCGCTTGCTTTTTATGTTTTTTGGCGATTTTATAATTAAAACTTTTTTTTTTAGAGCATTTTTTTAGCGTTTGATTATGGTATTGTAATGGGCTTTATTTTGACCTTTTCAAAATGCTAAAGCCTTAGGCAGAAAACCTCAAGTTATAGTCTATGCAATTAATATAAAAGCTCTTAGCACTTTTGTAATTTAAAAGAATGAAGACTTTTCTACCTTTAAATTTGATCTTTATGCTTTGCCTTAGGTTTAGCATTTAAAGCTTAGCTTTATTTAATTCTTTTATTTTATGTTGTTTTTATATTAGTGACTTATGTAAGGAGATAAACCATATTGTTTTGTTTTTATATAATTTATAAAAGTGGCATTTTAATTCGTAAATAAAAAGCTATTTTTATAAATATTAAACAGCTTTAGAATTTTGGATTATTTCCTCTTTTTTTAATAATTATGAACATAAAATGAAGCTTATTAATTTGGCACCGCTAATAAAACCTTGGTTTTACTTAAGCTAATAGTTTTTAATTACGCCGGAGATTAAATTTACTTGATTTAGAATTAAGGTTTAATAGATTTAAGGAAAGGTCCTAAAACCGGGTTTTATTTGAAAATCTAAAATATGAGAAGTGGAACCTTTTTTGGATTGAAGTGGCCGTGTAATCACAATTGTTGGTTTTAAGAGCTTTGTTTATATTACTTTTTATTTATATTATTTTATTAAAGCTTATTAGGAACACTTTGATTTATATTAATCTTATATTAGGACTAATAATCAAAAAAGGACTAATAAACCTAGATCACAAATTCTAAGCTAATAAAATATAATATTCTTATTCCTTAATTAATAAAAGCAATAAAGTAAAACATATGTTTTTACCTTTTTCTGTCCTTTTTAACCTTTTTTAAGAAAATGAGCCAGAATCGATTAAAATACGTTAATTATTATTATTACCAGACTCGTTTGATATACCCGCATCATTAAGTTTTATAAGAATTTAATCCTTAAATATTAAATTACTTAAAGATAATATAAATTTTGTTAAAGAATTCATTAATATGGCTACTTTAATAGCTCAAAACATCACTAACTTATTAAAAGGCAGGATGCCTTTTCTTAATTTAAAAGGTATACTTTATTTTTTTAGAGTAAATATCATAAACTTCCTGGAGCGCTATAAGAAGATCTGTAAAAATTATGGTATTATTTAAAGTAAGCAAATCTTCCGGCTTTCACATTATTATAATAAATCTTAAAGAAATATTGTTAAAATCATGGGGTAAATAGAAAGAGAAATAATTATGGGCAGTATTTACTAAAGCCTTAAAAGTTAAATTTAAGAAACACGATCGTTAATAAATTCAGTACTTAATGAGCTTCTTTCACGAGTTTATAATAACAAAATGTATCACCAAGGACTTGAAAGCTTATGTGCAATTATATTCCTAAATTATTGACGCCTTATTTGAGAGAAAGATCTTAAGTAAAATGGATCAAGGATAATACTTCCTTTTTGGCTTACTAATCGTTAAATAAAATAAGCTTATCAAAAATCAGAAAATTAATGATTTAGACCCTAATACTTATGTTGATTAGATTAATTTTAAAAGTAGGATTTTTATAGTTACTAAAAGTAAAAGAATAATTAAAGCTTTACAACGAGAGAAGAAATTAATAAAAGCTTATGCTAAGGAAATCTAGGAATTAGTCAATGAAGTCATTTATTCACCGAAAGTTTCTTTTGTAACAAGAAAGCGTTTAGTAGTATTACCATTTGTTAAAAGAAAGGTAATGCCAACTTAAAAAGTGGAACTTAAAAATTTAGTAAGTAAAATAATGGATTTTAGGCTGAACACATTTATTTTAAAACTAAATTAAATGAAATAACCCAAAGTTCTGGAATTTGGCCTAAGAAGTTGTAATATTCTTTAATATGTTTAATAAAAGTAAAATGATTAAGGGTACTCCCCTTAAAATGGACAAAGTGGAGTCGTGGATTTAGGCGGAAATTTTGAGATTAATGCCATAAGATATAATAGTAAAAATTAAAGGCTAGAATGTTTTTTTATAATAATCAAATAAGAGAAGAACCTCATTGGATTAGGGATAATTGTTCATTTTTTAGGTATTATATTGAGAATAATGTTATGTATATTAATAAATAGGGTAAATACTGCATTAGTTCTTGAAGCCGGGAAAATGCCCTAATTGTTCTAAAGAAACCAGGTTAATCATGGGTTGTCGTTATTTGATTAAAAACTATTAAAATAAAGTAGGATGAGAACTTAAAGGTAAAAAAGACTAACGCCTTTATTTATATAAATCATGCCCCCGTTTATTTAATTAAGTTAAGGTTAGAACAATTAAGCAAAACCACTCTTGATCTTGAATTAGGAGTTGTAAGTGTTATTAAATTAATTAATAATATTAAAATTGGAGGATGGGTTTCTTTAGTTATTGTAATCTTTATTAACGCCGCACGAGTAAAAAAGCCAAATGTTCCGCGACTTTTAACAAAAGCTAACTTTAATTAAGTGAATAAGACTTGGGTAGAGAAGGAGAAAGATTATGGTGCTTTGTTTAATAAAGAAAAAAAGAGGGAAAGGGTAAATAGGGAATTTAATTGTGTTTTAGAATTAAAAGAGGACAAGGAAATGAAGGAAAATTTAAACACTATGATTTTAGAAATAATGATAAGTTAAGGACCTTTAATTAAATAAAGCAGGGCTATTGTGGAAATCCTTAAAAGAGAAAAGTTTCTTGATTAATATGTTATGTTAAAAGCTTAAGAAAAAGCAGTTAAGAAATTTATAAAGTAAATACTTAATAGTATTACTCTTGAGGATTTCTATGGATTATAGGCTCATTGGGATAAGATGTTTAATTGATAGATACTATTGGTTTTAACGGCAAGAGGAATTGATGTGAAGATCTCGATTTTAAATTAAGTAATGGTAGTAGTGGCCCAAAGCGACTTAACCTTTAACTATTTCTTGAAAAGCGTAATTAATTTTATAAAGTTTGTTAAAAGTTCTTTATTAGACTAAAGCATTTTAGTTAATGTAATTGTTAAATAAAGTAATATTATTAAAAACTGCCCAAATATAATTATGAAAATACCCAAAGTGTAAGTCAATTGTAGAAGACAACTTTTGGTTAGTGTTATTATTAATAGTAGTGCAGAAGTCAACGTGATGAATATGGCTGTTGTAGAAGCTTTGGGGATGATGGTTATTAAAAGTAAGACCTTCACGTTTGTTATTATCACGGGCTAATAATATGCTTTTGCTGATTACATTAAAAACGTTTTAATTAATATTGGAGAAATTGAAAATCATTTTGATTTTATGATTGTATACAATGTTAATTATGAATTATTCTTTAAAATGCCGTTTATCTTGGAAAGTTATATTAATTTTAAATATCTTAATTATGGTATTATGAAAGTTGTTTTTTGGGATATAAAGAAGGAACGAAATGAAAAAGTGACGGTTACTAAAGATCGGTTTAATTTAATTAATTAGGCATTAAGAAAAGCATAATTAGCCTGGATATTAGAAAAGGTGCTAATAGTAAAAGAGACCTAGAAGGAGGCTTAAAGTGTATTGATTTGATTTATGATTTAGGATTAAATGTTGACTCGGAAATTTTATTTAGTCTTAAGGGCGTTTAAGTATTAAAATCAAAAAGAAAAAGAAAAAGAAAAGCGAAGAAAAAGAAAAAGAAAACAAAAACTATTAATCTAGGATTATAAATCAAAATAGGCGTGGAATTGTATACTATTCAATTGGATAATAAAGGAGATGATTTTATGTTTGTTTTTGATACTAATTTATTAATAAATCAGGATTTAGATTTAATAGTAATGTCTACTTTAGCATAAATTAATATTGTTTATAAAAGGAAAATAAATAAAGTTCGGCTAGTGGATTTGGGTAAAATTAATGGCAATATGCCTAAAAGAATCAATGATTGGTTTAAAAAGGATGAAAAGATAAGACCATTATAAAAAGAGGCAAATTTAGTGATTATATTATAAGGCGTTTCTCAGATCAAAAGCCAGGGAATAAACTGACAAAGGAGAGGTTTAACGAATTAATTATTAGTAAATATCTTACATTAAAAGAACGAGAACTGCTTTTTTAAATATTATTAAATCAAGAAGTGGCGTTAGCCTTTGATTAGACTTATTTTGGCATAATCAGGGAAGAGGTTTTGCCTTTAATACTAATTAAGACTATATCACATGAGGCATGGTAAAAAAAAAGTCCTTCCCAATTCCTAAAGCCTTATAAAAAATAGTCATATTAATACTTAAGGATTGCTTGAGACAAAGATCACTAGAGTATTGTTATAGTGTTTACAGAAACAAGTGGTTTTTAATAGCTAAGAAAAAGAAAGGAATTTATAAACTTATTATAATTGTAATTAAGATAAATCGTATAACCGTTCGCGACGTTAATATTCCCCCAAACGTAGACTAGTTTTTTATTAAGTTCGTTGGCCTTATTATAGCATTTCTTATTAACTTATTTTTAAGATATGATTAATTTTTGTTAAATATTAGGTTAAAGGATATAATAGCCATTTATATACTAATTGGCTTATTTTGTATAATAAGACTTTTTTAAGATGTTATTAATTTTATAGTTTAATTTGTTTAAGTTATTTATAAAATTCTCTTGAATTATATTTTAAATGTTGCTTTGTTTTATATAAATAATGTTGGTATTAAAGGAAGTATATTCTTTTATAATAATAAAAAGATTTTTTCGGGAATTTGACAATTTGTCATAAAACACATTTAAAACTTAAATAAAGTGTTAATTTATTTTAAAAAGGCTGAAGTAATGGTTGGAATAAAATCCCAATATTATTTATTAGGATTTAAGATCGTGGGTTTTGTTATAAATAATAATGGACATTGTTTAAAAATAAGTAAAATTTTGAAGATTATAAAATGGGAGCGTTGTAATAGTGTTATTAAAGTACGCGCTTTTTTTAGAATTATAGTATATTATTATATTTGGATTAAGAATTTTTTTATTATTGTTGCTTTAATTTATATTATTATAAAAAAAGGAGTTATTTTTAAGTGATTGGATTTATAAAGACTATTTATGAAAACGTTTAAAGATGTACTTTTAAGCGCCTTTTTTTTTAATTAAAATTGATTATTGACTAAAAGCAGGCTTAATTATTTTGACAATGGATGTGAGTAAAATTGGATGGGGAGTTGTATTGTAATAACTTGATTAGTTTAAAAGACGTCATTTTATACGATTTGAGAATGGAATATGGAACCCGGCTAAAAGTAAGTATGATGTTATTAAGCGAAAATATTGAAAAGCCCTTAAAGTTATGAAGAAAATACAGAGCGAATTTTATGGAATTTATTTTATTTTGGAAATTAATGTAAAAGTACTTGTGGAGTAACTTAATGAAGCAGTAAGTAATCTTCTTGAAGCTTTGTTAATAAATTGGATTGTGTAGATGTGGTTAATGGATTTTGAAGTTAAACATATTCTAGGAATAAAGAACATTGTAGTAAATGGATTGTTTTGCAGGGGATGGGAACATCTTTTAAATATTATGAAATAAGACGAAGAGGATATTAATAAATGGATTTTTAATAAACTTAGCGAAGTTAGTATTTTAAGTATTTTAATTGGACAATTTATGATTTAGGATCAAGAGTCGCTGCCAAGAATTCTGGAAAATTTATATTTAAAGGAATTAGAAGAGATTGTATTTTTTTATTAACCTTTAAGCGATTATCTAGTATTTAATTAAACGATTTCAAGTAATTCAAAGAGTAAGTACTCTTGTATTTTGTGCAAATAAAGAAGCTATATTGATGGGTTGATAATATATACCCTATTTGCCTTATTATTAATAATAAGCTTGAGAGATATGAGGTTATTAAAGATTGTTATAACGAAAATGGACATAGAGGAAGTGAAGTAATTTATTATTAATTAGTGAAGGCATTCTTTTGGAGAGGATTTTTTAAAGATTGTAAAGTTTTTATAAAAAGTTGTGAAAATTGTTAAAAAAGGAGAGTAAAGTAAGAAGAGAATCCTTTGTATTTAACTTAGTTAATTAAAAAAAATTATAAAATTAATTTAGACGTTTATAAAGTACTAGTACTTGATAACGGGAAGACTTGTTTTGTTTTAGTAAAGGATGATTTATTTGGCTGGTTAAAAGGGAAGGCGCTGGGAGCAGTTATTGTAATTAAAATTATGAAGTTTTTGTAGAAGAACATGGTATGTTGACATGGGTTATTTGGTACATTGGTTATGGACGGAGGACTGGAAAATAAAGGAATTATATAGACTTTTACATTAAAATACGAAGTCAAACGTATTTAGATTTTAGCATATAATTCAAAGGGGAATGAAAGTGTGAAAAGGGCCTATTAAGACATTTTGGATGGTCTTTTTAAGGTAATAAAAGGTGGATTCTATTAATGGACTAATAAATTCTTTAATATCTTATTTATAGCATAAACCTCTGTTTATTAACCTATTAGTGTTACTCCTTTTTTTCTTTTATATGGATAAGAAGTGATTCTTTTATTGGAAAGCCGTTATTTAATATGAAAAATGTTTGATTATACGGAAATTAAGAATAAAGGAGATTTATTAGCCTTTTATTGTCGGTAACTAGAGTTATAGGATAATAATATTAAAGAGATCGTGTTACGGAAACGATGATTTAAAGAAGCTGGCAAAGACTAATAGGATAGGACATGAATCTTGAAAAGTATGCCAATTGAGAAAGGTGATTATGTTTTAGTATATGATATTAAACGATCCATTGATATGTTAATTAATAATAAATTCGATTATTGTTGACTAGGATTATTCCGAATTTTAAAAGCTCAAATGAATAAAGGATATTATAAGCTATAAGAAATGGATAGAGTAAACCTTTAAGGAATTTTTGCAGTTAATTAATTTAAATAATTTTATTAATAAGATTATACGTTATTTCCCGTTGAATTAAACCCAAAAACAAGTTCTTTTGAATTGAACGAGTATTTTAGCGATAATAATTATTAAGACTTGGATTATAATAAACCACTGCGCCGTTATTATGTCTCTGAAACATTAACCTCTCACTTTTAAATCATTTCACCTACTCTTTTTAATAATTAAAAATCAACTTATTATATAATTTTTTTTAATGATTAAAAATGCGCTCTTTTAAAGAGATAGGGGCGTTTCTTTTTTATTAATGGGGACAGGTGTTATTGTATTTTTTCCGTCTTTCTTTTGCATTTTTTTTATTCTTTCTTTGATTATTATGAAATTTATTTATTAAAATTATTTATTTTCATTTTGCCTTATTTGATTGGAAATCATATGGTGTGTTTGTTTGGGACATAAACATTTGTGACAATAATAACGTCATTTGTCGTTTAGAAGGTGTTAAATAACTTTATTATATAAGGCTAAGTAAGAATTGTTTGTTTAGCGCGGTTTTTAGCGCGGGTTGAGATTTCTCCTTAATTATATAAATCCCTTTACTTATGTTTTAAACTTAAAATTTATATTAATCTTTTAAAATTCTTGAATTATAACAAATTACCATTAAAGTTTTTAAAAAAAATTTAATTTAAGAATTTTTTTTAATTTTGACTTATGATTTTAAGATTATAAGTCAAAATACTATTAAAAAATGCTACCAACGATTAAACCTTTAATTTTTTAAGTGTCATCCACTAATAATCCTGGATCATTAGTAAAAAAGTCAACCAATTCTAACAAGTCAAAGCCAATAGTGATACTCAGCGATGATGAGGACATTGTTGTTATCACGTCTTTTTTAAAAATATGTAATAATTGTAAAAACAACTGCTGATTCGGGATTAATAGTGATAATGAACATTCCTTATAAAGGACGCATATTGATGAATATTTTTTAAGTAATGTAAGTCCTTGATTTATATAGGCTAAAATAAGCTAAACTTTTAATCACTTAAACCCATTCTTAATTAAACATTTTTTAAGAACAATTTGAAGATGTTTTTAAGAAATGGTTTAATAAAGCTATCGTTAAATTAGCTAAAATAAAAGGTTTTAATATGCAGGATTATAAGATAAACAACTAAGACTTATTTAATAAAATTCAGAACATTAAAGCCGTTTGTAATAAAAAGAAAAGTAGTGCCAATAAATTGATTTACAGTTGGCTTATAAAGAGAGGTGTTATATTTCGCTAAGAATACATGAAAGATTTTAGTGATCAAAAGTATTTAAGACAGCTTAAAACCATTAATAATAAAATTAAGTCATTTTTAAAGTACATTTAAGCCTTAAATTAGTACACAATTAACAACGCCTAGGATAAGCAAGTACTTTAAACAACTAAAGCCAGGACCTGAATATTGATTGGCATTACGCCTAGGAATATTATCGCTTATTGAATTGACCTCATTAAAAATAAAGCCTAATTCTTTAAAAAGATTACTGTGTTGCCATTGGACAAAATGCTAAAAAAAGTAAGACTCAAAGTCTCTTGTTATGGCTTGTTTATTTTTATTGAAATGATGGATAATGGTGTTCTTAGTGACTTTTTTAATGAATTAAAATCTACTCATTTTTTTATTCTTAAAATTGAATCATTTAAAACTAAAGTTTTAAAATCTGGTTCCCCAATGACTACTGATCCTAAATTAAGAGTTAACTTAATTATTAAAGAAAAAATCATTGCTTCAATCACATCAAAGACTATTATAATAAAATTATCACGCATTTCCGCACTACTATTAAAAAGTGACTAACCACTAGCGTAACTCGGCTTACTAACACCTGAAAAAGTCATTACCCCCCTTATTAACACTACTAAACCAAGTTTTTCCAAAAAAATTATTAATCTTATAATAGTAGGTGTTTTAAAAAAGGCTCCTACGACTTGTGAACCCGGATTAATAATTAAGCCCTCTTTTTTTCATATTATAATAAAAACCTTTAATTTAAATAAGGAAAATTTAACACAAAGGCAATTGAGTTTATTAAATTCCCTGTTATTAGCTAATTTTGATTTTATATTAAATAAAAATGAAAAATATGTAGCATGGGTTTATGGTCCTTTATATAAAGAATTATCTAAAGATAATCTCAAAGTTTAAAAAATAGTCCGGATATTAGAAACTCTTTTAAAAGTTTTTTATTTATATATAAAAGAATTCTTATTTTAAATAAAAAAAAATAGATTCAAATGAAAAACGAAGCCGCTAAAAAGGCTCTCAAACTTTTTAAAATATAATTAATAATATTTAAATAAGCCAATAAATAAGTTTCTTAAATTTATTATCTTTTCAAGAATAATTTTAAGGCTTCGTTTATCCTTTAATATTTTAATTTTGTTAAAGGGAAAGGCAAAGCTATTATTGATCTGGGATCACTAGTTAAGGATATTCCATTTAAAGTCTAGTAAAGTGATTATAAGGCCGTTATTAAACCAAGCAATTGTGATTACCAATTACCAATTACTATTATGCGTACGCTAGAATATAAAGACAAATTTGAAATAAACCTTAGTCTTCTAATTAAACTTTACTATAAAAAATACTTTTAAAAATTAAATCTACCAAGAAATAAAGAAAACCAAATGTGCCTATTTCATTTTAAAAAGTTTACTAATTATTATGGGATAATTAAGAAGGGTATAAAAAGAAAGGTTCTCTAAAAAAAAACTTTGATTTTGTCATAACCAATAAGGACAATATTAATCAACTATAATTAAACCCAAATCATGCGTCAATCTTCAAAGCCTCCAAAAATGTTAAAAATATTAAACCTAAAGTCTGGCTTGGGTATTCGAAATTCCGCCTTACCCTAATGATTATTACAACTATCACTAACCTTAAATAATCCATTAACTTCTCCTAAGAATATTTCCCAATATCTTTTTTTAAAAAGCTCAAAAACAAAGATGCCATTTATATTCTTAATATGTTTAGCTTAAGATACATTTATAAGAAAAAAGTAAAAAAGCCCTATTTAAGAAAGATTACAATTATGGAACTAGTAATATACCGCTTTTATTATCAAAAAGATCAACGCAAAGTCAAAAGGTCTACTATGTTCTTATATAATATGATTTATAACATAGTTCAACAATGCCTCCGAATGGACCATGGCCTTTATCTTACTACCATTTCCGCCATAAATACTACTAATGCTTAAATCATTTATTATCCGAATTTTCTTATTCTGCCGTCCTTTAATGAAGTATAAAGTATTGCCTTCATTAAAGCCGATATTAATAATCATATTTATATCATTACAATTTATGATTTAAGATTAATAATGCTTTCTATTCTTTTATATTAGGCTTTTAATTATCATATCTTTCTTAATAATTCCCTAATCACTAGCTATTATTATAAGATTAAAGGTTTTTATAACCATCTTGATTTTATTATTAATAAGAAATTTAATTAAAAATTCAATTTACTTTTGGTTAATAAAAAAGAAACCCTTTTAAAATACCTCTTAACTTTGGGTAATAAAAAAATCATTATAAAATTTTTAGACTTAATGGATTTTTTTTATTCTTTTTTAACACGCTAAGATTTTGTTTTTTATGCTTATAATAACACAAAGCATTTTAATGTTGGATTTTTGATTTTGTTAAACAATTATACATTAGTCTTAGATAAGAAAATCTTGGAAAATAAAATTAAAATTAATAATCTTATGATAGCCGTAAGTAAATTATAAAAACCACTAATTAGTAAATGGGGAATTAAAAAATATACATATGCCCCATTTATTATAATAATAATTATCATTGGCCTTAATCCTTTATCAAAAGCCTTGGCAAAACGGAAACCTTGGTCTGATTCATTAATTTATGCGAAAGTTTAAAATCTTTTATAATTAAATGACAAAGCATTTGCGGCCTACTTAAAATCACATTATATTAAATAGCTTATAATAATAACCAAAGCTTAGTAATTAGTTCAAAAGCTGAAAAAAGAATTTTATAAAGAAAAGTTGTATTTTAAAATGGGATTACCTAATAAGTTTATTCTTATAAATAATATTATTGACAAGTTGGCATTAAAGGAAAAAATTAAAAAAAGCGGGCGTAATATTAAATTAAAAGATTTTATGGATAACAAAACACTAAAGGAATATAAAAACACTTTTACTCCTAATCCCGCCTCACAAGTTGTTTAAGGCATTATAAGTCAAGCTAAAAGTTCCAAAATAGCCCATGTAGATAAACTTAATCAGGCTTTAAATATAAACGTCATAATCATTCCTGATCCCGGATTATTAGTGTTTCTTACCTTAAAACCTTAAAATGTGGCATTTAATAATATCTTAAAACCTGCGATTTATTTTATTAATAATGATCTTAAACAAGCCGAATAAGATTCCCCAAAATAATAAAAGGATACTAAAAATTAAAATCCTATTACATTTAATCCATTAGCTTAACCCTAAACCTTTGAAAAAATTATTATAAATTATTAAGCATTGGATAACATTTTTATTATTATTTAAGAATATTTCTTTATTTAAACTTAATTAAAAGCCATAGCTATTAATAAAAATTCGCATTAATACTAAGCGAACTTCCGTGCCTGTTAGCTTTTAGTAAATTGCTTTTTCCGCCTTTATAACCCTTATTGCCTTGGCTAAGACTTTAGCCGTTATTTCCTTAAAACTACCCTCACTTAAAGGAACTTGATTATTTAATAATTGCTAAATTATTAGATTTATTCGCTTTAGATAAAGCTTTAATTAATTTATTGTAAAAGATTTAGAAGCCAAGTATAAATTACTAATAAAAGCAATGAAAAAACGAAAAGCCGTAAAGAAGGGAATAATTGTAAATGCTAAGGCGCTAAAAAAGGCCAAATAATAAGTTATGATTTTGGATCATGGGTGATTAATGACTAATAAGCTAGGGAATTTTATTTTATTTTTTTAATTTCTTAATACTTAAACAATCTCCCTTTTATAACAAAGCATTAATAGCATTAAACCTTTTTTTTTCTTTTTTTTCTTTTACTTCCTTTTTATAAAAAAATATCTTTATAATACTTCCCTCTTTTTTAAATGGCCTTAATTAATTTACTCATAAGTGATCTAAGTTAACCACTTTTTATTATTAAGGACAGGTGTAATAGGCTTTATTTTAACCCTTTCAAAACATTAAAGCCTTAAATAAAAAACCTTAAATTATAATTTATGCGATTAATATAAGAGCTTTTAGCATCTTTATAATTTAAAAGAATGAAGACTTTTTCACCTTTGAATTTGACCTTTGTGCTTCGCCTTAGGTTCAGCACCTGAAACTCAGCTCTACCTAGTTTTTTTGTTTTGTGTTGTCTTTACAGTGTGCATGTTTATAATAGGTTAAATGTCTTTTTATATATATATAATAATTTTTGTAATCTTTTATATATATTTTTATTATAAGGTTATATAAGATATTGGTTTTTAATATTTAATTAAATATTGTAATGTTTTATTTAAAGGCGTTTTAAGATAACCTTTTGTTATTTTAAATTAATGATTATAAAAGGCAATTTCATATGTAGTTGGCCATTAATAAGCATGTTTAATTAAAAATAATGGGTTATTTTTTATTAATGGTTCCGTTATAACCTTAAATGGCTATTTAAGTAAAAAATTGGGTGCAAGGGATATGAAAAGATCACATAATATTATTTACGAGTTTAGTATTAATGAAAGTGAAATCGTTTGTTTTAATATTAATTAAGGCTTGGGTGGAAATTGCTTTATTATTTTTAATTAAAATATAATATTATTAAAACTTTTTATTATTTTATAACTATTTTAAGTTGATCTTTTACAAATTAAATATCTACCTTGAGAAAGAGTCTTTTCTTAAGGTCTTTAGTTTTCCGATAGTTTTTTTTCGTTATCGCTATCCTTGTTTTCGTTCTTAATGGTTGTATTAGAAAGTAAAAACTTTAATTAGGAGATTTTATTAAAGCTGATTTTTTTCTTTAATTGTGGGTATTTTTGAGTCATGTATTTAATTTGATTACAATTATAATATAATAGGTTGATTTCCTTATTTGAATAATAAAAAAGAATAGGCTTATTTGTAGGTTTGATTTAAAGTTGTTTCTTTTGGAAAGAAGTACTAAAAGAAGGTATATTATATTGGATTAATTAAGGAATAATTGTAAATGAGGTAAACTTTAAAATAAAAGTTTTTTAAACATTTGTATTAATTTATTATATTTTTGAATTTATAAAAGCCATTTGATTTACGAAATTATTATAATCAATGCCAAGGGAATATTAAAAGAGTGCTTGGGTATGAAGGATAGGAATAAGTTTATTAAATAATTAAGTAGTAAGATGGCTATTAATATGGACTTTAATTTTTTGAGTTGCCTTAATAAATTTGCTTTAAAAGTTATTAAATTGTTCCCTTTTTTTTATAGTCATTTGATTTAAGAGGGCTTTGGCATTGCGCTGCTTATAAGGGTTGTTATAAACCATTTTTAAATAGTCCAGCATCTTTTTAACGTTAGTGAATTAAGCGTTTATATTATTAGTATATTTTGAGAGGAGTTGATTTTGGGCGGTCTTTTAAATATGTAAGTATATATATAATATTTGTGCTTTTTTTAAGTTAAATTGATTTTAGTTGATTTATAGCTTATTTTATATATTTATTAGCCATTTGTCCTAAAGAATTTTGTTTTTAATAAATTTATTGATTTTAATTTCTTGTGTTTTTTATCCCTTATTTTAAGTATGAGGCTGGTTAAGTGGGGTAAAGCGTGGTGGTAATAGGCGGGAGTATTAGCGTTGACTTTTAAATTATTATTAATATTATTATTAATATTTTACTTAAAAGGGTTGTTAAAAAGGACAGCACTTGTGCCTTGTATATTCTATGAGTTTATTCTATGAGTTTAATAACTTTATGAACTCTTATAAAATGGCGGTGGTTTTGTTTATGAACTTTTAAAACTTTTTTTTAATGAACTTTTAATGCTTTATTACCTCCTTAAACTTTTTAATAAATTTTTTGGCTTATTAAACTTAGTTTTATTTATATTATATTAATTTTATTTATATATTAGCCTTTTGAAGCGTTATTATTTCAAGAATTAGCCATTTGGTTATTGTTGTTGAGGTCTTCCTTTGCGCTATTGTAATAAAAATAAGAATTATTAGGTAAAGGAGATTATATGATAATTAAAGGAGAATTAATTATGAAAGGTTTATTAAGTGCTAAGTCGCCTTTGAGTCTAAGGTAATATACAAATCCTTCCTTTGGCTTTTAAGGGGTTTTGAGTTGGAGTAAGTTTTTATTGATTAGTAAAGCTTTAGGGAAAATGTGACGGTTTGACTTAGAAGAATCAATTCCAAGAGAAGAAACAGCTGAATGTTAGATCCCTTATATACTCGCTAAGCGAAGGCAGCTAATCCGCATATGGCAATAGGCCAGTACACGTGACAATATAAAGGATTTATCACACTACCCCCCCTCCAAAAAGAGCTAGTCTTCAGCGCCTAAAAACTTAATAAAAAAGAATATACAAGGGGCATATTGTAATGGTCCGGTATTTACTTGGTGCAAATATAAAAGGCTGCGGTTGATTTTTGATGATTAAAAAGTAGGTATATTATATATGGGGTAAAATAGTTATTAATATAGGTAAGAATATTATTTGAAGTTAAGCATAAAGCTTTTATTTAATAGCAAATGTGCTAGTTTTATATAGAACCTTTGTTTTTCATGGATTATTATGCTTTAAGATGATTGCGCAATGGTTTTTTTGGATTATTGTGATTTTTAGTAATCCTGTACATATTATGTGATCTATGGTCCCATGCCTTATACTTATAAGATCCTTTATTTTGGCTTTTTTGTGCGGCAGGGCCGCCGAGCCTTAAGGCCAAAATAATTGTAATTACTTATATTATATTGTGATTGTAATACTATCCCCTTTTTAGCTTAGTATGCCTTTATGCTTAAATATGCTTAAAGAAATATTGATAATGGCCTACGGCTATCTTTTTTTCTTATTATGTTCTCTTGGCGTAACGTTAAGCTTGAATGTATTGCTTTAGCTATAAAAATTAAAAGAATTAGTAATAAAATGTCCCCTTATGGATTTTGCGTATAAAATTGCTATTGTTATATTGTTGCGGGGCCTAAGGCCGTTTGTTGTTTTCAATGCGCTTGTTATAGCTGTACTAGATGTAATTTTATTAAAAAACTCCTTATTATAGTTTCTTAGGCTTTTATTGACAAGCAGCGATAGCGCCTGAAAGAGGAAAAGGAGGAGGTTATGGCGAAGATCCTTTGTTTTAGGAAATAATAGCGCTTTTTGGATAAAAAAGAAAAAAAGATAATAGAGTTTGATCTTGAGACTTTAAATGAGTTAAATTAAAAGGAATTTAGGGAAAAAGCAAAGCTCGCCCGGCTAGAGGCCAGCGCCGCAAGCCTATTAAAGGCTTTCGCTTTTTTGAAATCTTTTGCCGTTGATCTTATAGCCTTTAAAAGGCTACCCAACTTATTTTGGGAAAGCCTAGGTTTTATTAATAATAGTTTTGAAGTAACCTAAGGCAGTAGAGATTAAACTTAGGTTTTTAGGTATTTTCCGATTATGGATACCTTTTTTATTTAATTAAATATTTAGCTATGCTATAAAAATATTAATAGTTAAAAATAGTCTTAATTT
This sequence comes from Helotiales sp. F229, assembly GCA_002554605.1. NCBI lineage: Eukaryota > Fungi > Ascomycota > Leotiomycetes > Helotiales > Helotiales sp. F229. The sequence goes on along the minus strand of MXAW01000004.1, from coordinate 4,865,814 downwards.
TATATTTAGCGTTAGGATTAATTGGTTATATTTTGGTAATAAAAGCAGGTAGTACTTTTGGTGATGCTGATTTAAGGAGGAATATATAGAATATTAAATGGATGTTTATTATTTTAAGAAGTGCTAATTAATAATTGACTAATTCTTTGACTTTTGTAATTTTAAATAGTTTTAGATTTTTATAATTTAACTTGTGATTTGGTTGTTTTATTGTAATATTCTTTTGGAATAAGTAAACTTTATCCCCCTTTTTAAGCGTTGGTCTTATATTACGCTTTTTGTTATAATAGATCGCTGATTTTTGTGCTATAAATAAAATATTAGCTAATAATTCCTTATGTAATTGCTTTAGCTTATTTCCTTGTAGTATAGTTTCTTGCGCGATCCCTTAACCCGTAATTAGTATATTATATGCCATTGGATTATACCTATAATTTGCGTAAATTGGCGATATTCTAATGATCTCTTGATTTGCGCTATTATATGCAAACTAGGCAAATAGGAATAATTAAACCTAATTATCTTGCTTATAATTCATATAATATTGAAAATAAGTTTTTATTATTTAATTGATTTATTTTGTTTATACATCTGTTTAGGGGTGAAAAGCCGTTGATATTTTTTGTTTTATTCTTAGGAATATAATCAAGGTTTTCCAGAATTTTAAGGTAAAGAGTTTATTTTTGTTTAAGATTATTTTATCTGGTATTCCATAATTCGCAAAAATTATTTGGAAGAATACTTGCGCCATTTGTGATGCGCTTTAGGTTTTTAGTATTAGTATTATATATGCGTACTTGGTAAACTTATTCGTGATTACACAAATCAAATTATATTTGATTTTTGTGATTAGGTTTTTTAAAAGTAGTAGTTTAATTACAAAATCCAAAGCGATTAACTTTTATAAGCGTGGTAGTATAGCTGGCGATTTTATGAGCCCATACGGAGTATGATGTAATGCTTTGTTTCAAATGTATATATCGCATAATGATACTATGTTTTTGATTACTTTTTTTATGCCTGGGAAATAATATTCCTTAAAAAGCTTTAATAATATTTTGGCAATTCCTTAATATTTATAAGCCGGTAGCTTATGTTATTTTTTAATAAAGTCCGTTTTATTCCGTATTGGAACATAGACTTGTTTTTGATATAAGAGAGCCCCGGTGATGATAAAGAAAAAATCCTTACCTAGCTGTTTTTTTTGTTTAATTATTACTAGGTTATGGTTATAGTTCTTTCAGATTTTCTTAAAGAGGTGGCTTATCGCTGCCAGTTATTTGTGATTAACTATTAGCAAATCGTTATCTTGCTTAAGTATGGTATGTGATTTATGCGTTTTGTTTGCGAAATATTCTGGCTTTTTATTAAGGGCATTGGCCTTAGCATTTTCCGTTTTTTTAATATAAGAAATTCGAAGTTTTATGATAAAAAGTGTTTTATACTATTGAACTTGGCGTTGGTTTAGTTTTTTGGTGATAATGAAGTAAATGAGATTCTTGTGATTTATTAGGATTTGTATTTTATAGGCAGCGCTTTTGAGGTAAATACTTTATTTGTGTATTACGTTTATAATTGCTAGTAATTCCTTATTATATATATTGTAATTAAGTTCTGCTGATGATAATTTTCGCGAATGATAAGCAATTGATTGCTATTTCCCGTTTTTGCCTAATTAGTTAAATATAGCGCTAATAGTATAATCTAAAGAATCCGTTTTTATGCGTATTTTATTATTGGGTGTGAAGAATGTGAAAATGGGTTCTTGGATAAATATTCCCTTAAAAGCTTTGAAAGCTGCGTTGGCTTTTTTTGTTTATATATATTCTTTGTTTTTGTGGGTTAATTTTGTGAGTACCTTAGTAATTTTTAAGTAGTTTTTAATAAATTGTTTATAGAAGTTGGCGAATCCAAGAAAAGATTATAGTTCTTTGATATTGGTGGGTCTGGTTTAGTTAATAATTGCTTAAATCTTTTTGGGATTTATAACTAATCTTATAATAATAATTATATAGCTTAAGAAGATGACTTTTTTTATATGAAAATTGCATTTCTTTGATTTAAAAAATATAAAGGCGGCTTTTAGCCTTTTAAGAATTATTATTATGTTCTTTATATGCTATCCTTTGTTTTTAGAATAAACTAATATATCATTTAAGTAGTAGATGTATATTATATCCAAATATAGCCGCAAAATATTATTAATTAAATATTAAAATATAGCTGATATATTAATTAAACCAAATAGTATAACCGTATATTTATAGTATCTAAAATAAGTGCAAAATGTTGTTTTATTTTTTTTATTTTTAGTTATCTTAATAAGGTTATACACGCTTCTTAGATTAAGTTAAATAAAGATTTTGGCCCCCGCAAGCCTGTTTCGTAGTTCCTTAGCCAATGGTAGTATATAATAATCCTTTTTTGTGGTATTGTTTAATCAATGGTAATTAATATATATTTGTTATTCGCTGTCTTTCTTTTTTATAAAGAGAATGTTATTCCCTTATGGGGATTTGGATTCTTTAATGAACCCTTTTGCTAAGTGTTTATTAATATAGTTTTTGATTATTATTAAGTTTATTGCTGAATATTCCTTAAGTAGTTAAAATATTGGCTTGGTACTTTCTTTTAATTTGATCCAATGATTATAGTCCTGGTGCTTAGGCAAGGCCTTAATGCTTTGTTCTTTTTTGAATAATGTTGTAAATTTGTGATATGTTAATGGTATATTTTTTATTAGTAAACCTTTATTTTGGTATCCGATTTGTTTTTTGGAGGTGGCGCAAATCTTTTGAATAATTAATGTTTTTGCTTTGTCCTGATAGCAGTTTTTGTAACAATTAAACATTAATTGCCTTTTAATTTAATTGATTTTTGGATTATGTTTTTTTATTTATGAGAGTTCAAAAATAATATTATATATTCTAATTTGGGTAATATTAAATTGGATTTTTTTAAAATAGCCGGCAATGCTTATATGCAAAGTTTAAGTTTGTATATTTATTATCTTATTGGCGGCGGCATTCCCATTGGCAAGTATAAGCTAGTACCTCTTTTTTTTTTTTTTTAGTTAATAGCAAATGCTTAAGCATAATAGCAGGAGATATAAAATTCCTTTGTGTTTTAGAGTTTATTATAGCCCTAAAAGTTATTCTTTTGATTTTTGCTTCTACGATTAAGTGGCGGTCTCCGATTGCCGCTAGTTGGCATATAAGGAAATCCTTTTAATAGAAATCTTTTGTTAGGATATTTCTTCAAACCCGGTGGTTTGGTTTTATAATTATAACCATAAATAGTTAATTTATTCTTAAAATTTAAGCTAATGAAGTGAGGCGTTTTTGATATATTTGGGTATTATTAGCTATATTAAATCAAAGGCGCCGTTGGCTATTTTCTAATATGACTTCCCAAAGTTCTTTTTCCTTTGGCTCATCTTGGCTTTTAAGAATAGGCAATGGTTCTTAAGGGATAATTTGTATATGGGTTTAAGGATAGCTGTTGCTATACTTAATTTGCTTTTATTTAATATATTTATAGTTTTTATAGATTACTTGGTACTTTTTGCCTTATTGTGGTTCTTTTATAAGGACTAATCCTGGTTTTTTGTAAGTAATCCTTATGACCTTATTAATTTAGTATCAAGAATTTAAGGCTTAGAAGTATAAGTTCTTTTTCTGCTAAATAACTTTTTAAACCTTGCCTTATAGTGATTCGGAAAGCAGTGGCTAATGTGGCCTTGGGTTTGAGACCTAATAGAGCTCCTCATCTTCTTTTTTCCCGTTGTTCTATGTTATATTATTGTTATCTTTTACTTGGGCGTAGATCCCGTTGTTCTTAAGTTTGTTAATTGTTATGTATTGGAAGCTTAAGGCGTTAAGCTGCCTAATGAAGTATAGTGGCATGGAAATATTGGTGATATTATAAGTACCTTGTTTTATTGTATTGATTTGCTTTTTTTTTGATTATAATTTCCCTTGATAATAGAAGCTGGCTATATGGCTTAGAAAACTATATTTAAAGCATAACTTATCTTATTGGCATTTGTTTATGACTTTTTTGGAAAGTTCGCCGTTGCGTAGCTTTCCCTTGGCTTGTTTTTGGAAAGTAGCGTTTAGCTTTATTTTCTTGGGATAAAAAGGTTTTTGGGGCTTGTTATGCTTTTAGTAGAAGTATTGCCCTTTTCGCTTAAGGCTTTGCTTATAGGCTTAATTGTTGATTTTGATTGCGAGCTTAATTAGTTTTTAAAGATTATTAGGTCATTTGGAATAAGCGATCTTATTTTTAATATTGTTTTTTAACCTTTTATAATAACGGTTCTTTAAAGCGTTTTCCCCTTATTTAATTTGTTTAGTATATTATTGAAATTCTGCCGTATAATTCGCGCAAAACCTAGTTTGCTAAAGTTTTTATATATTGCGCATTATTATATGCGCCATATTAATATTGCCAAAGATTTGGATCATAAATTCTTTTAGGCCTTAAAAGGATAAGAATATCTTTTAAATGGCTTTAAAAGCATTGGTTATTATATTTCCCGCTGAATTCTTAGTAGCTATATAATCGTCGAAGAATGGTTTTATCTAATCTTAGGCCGCCCTTTTAAGTAGAATAATGATTTATAAGACCTTTTTTATTTTGAAGATAAATCATCCCGTATGGAATCTAATATATATATTAACCTGGATTATTTAATATTAATACTTATTACGGTTGCTATTAAAGGTCTTTGGGATAAGGATTTTAATATTCTTATTAATATTGCCTAAGATGGTAACAATGATGTTTTTGTTAAATGAGGAACTTTTAATAGATATGGTGTATGTGAGTTGGTACTTTTGATGAGAAGATGCTTAAAGTATAATGATCCGGTATTTACTTGGTATAAATATAAAAGGCTGCGGTTGATCTTTAATAATCAAGAAATAGGTATATTATATATAAGGTAAAATAATTATTAATATAAATAAGAATATTATTTGAAATTAAGCATAAAGCTTTTATTTAATAGCAAATATGCCAGTTTTATATAAAACCTTGTTTTCCGTGGATTATTATGCCTTAAGATGATCGCGCAACAATCTCCCTAAATCATCATAATTCCTAATAATCTTGTACACATCATGTGACCTGTGGTCTTATGCCTTGTACCTATAAGATCCCCTATTTTGGCTTTTTTATGCAGCAGGGCCGCCGAGCCTCAGGGCCAAGACAATCGTGATTACCTACACCGTACCGTGATCGTAACACATATATAAAAGTGATTAAAAGTAATCAAAAGCGACCAAAAGCAATTAACCATCAATCAAGGAATCCGAGCTTTATTAAAGTTATATTCAAAACCTTTAAAGCCTTTCGTCTTGTACCTATTAAAAGCTCCATCTATGTACCTAATAAAGTCTCTTAGTTATACCAAACTAATAATGTCAGCACAATACAGACAGTTCCAAGACCAATAAAAGCTATCCCCATAATTTATATACTTACCTTATTGTTTTCGCTTACGTTATTAAGTTTTAAAGGCATAAAAACGGCTTTTAATAATATTTAAGTAAATTTGTAAATCCGCCATAATAATGGAGTCAAACCAAGAGATGGTATTATTATACATAATATCAAGGGTAGAGATTTCTATTTCCTTAAAGTTAGAGAGATTTATTAGCTGGTATAGAGTGTTTGGGCGGTAATAATCTTCACGGGAATTGCTATAGGGGTGAGCTGTAATTGCGGTTGGCGTAAAAGAAGAGTGATTAGAAGTAATACTAAAAAAGGTAGACCGCCTCGTGAATTATTGAACAATCTAAAAATACTCTTAATAAGTGATTAATAAGGACTGTTATATAATAAGGCGATTTTATATTATCAAGTTTAAGCCTTTATGGAATCCTATAATTTTATAGTAGTTTGACCACGTTTAATATTAAGCTTTATATAAAAGGCGTTCAAAGCGAGTAATATATATAAAAAGGGAATTAATACCTTAGGAGGCTTGGAAAAGCTTATCCTCAGCGTCTTAAACTTTTATAGGAGAGTTATAAGCCTTGGCAAATTGGTCCAAAATCGTTTAATGGTTCCATTATTAAGAAGCACAGGCAGTAAAAAGCTAAGATAAAACCAAGAATTAAGCATAAAACTTCAAATTAAGGTACATATAATAGAACTTAGTAATAGAGTTTCTAATTACTTTACCATCAATGTGTAATTTGGCTTTAATGGATAATAGCCAAGTGTCTTATTTAATAAAAGTATCATTGAACTTCTCAGGTTTTAGAAAACAGGGATAAGGAGGAACGTGTAAGCAAAACTAAAGATTAACAAGTTATTTAACAACTTGTTATAATATTTAAAAGCGCTAAGTAAAAGTTAAATCAGCTATTTAAACAAAATGAAAATGAAAAAAGGGAGTAAAAATTTAGATAAAAGTCGAAAACCATTGGGAGTAAGAAGAAAAAGCATAGCTATAATCATATTATAACGTAATTATAATTATAATGCATAGTTTATAACATATTCGTATTAATAACTGTATTGAGGGAATTGATTCTAATGTGACGGTTTGACTTAGAAGAATTAATTCTAAAAGAAGAAACAGCTAAATGCTGGATCCCTTATATACTCGTTAAGCAAGGGCGGCTAGTCCATATGCGGCAATGGGCCAGTACACGTGACGATATAGAGGATTCGTCACAGAAAATAGCTTTCTTTTTTTATTTAAGCATTTTTTTAAAATATATTTATTATTGGGTAAAAATACTATAACTTTTACAGGTATGTAAGTTAAATTATTAATATGATTACCTTTGTAAGTGTATAGGAATCATTTGTACTCAAATCATTAAAAGAAAATTAAAAAAAATGGGTTGAATATTAGGACCTTCTTAAGTAAAAAAAGTTTATTATAATATAACAGCGCAAATACTATTATATTATTATATTATATATAAAAAACAACAAACGGGGATGGAAAGAAAATTAAGAAAAAAGAAAGACTATATATATATGTTAAGCCTTAAGTTAACACCTGTCCTTGGTGTATGACTCATTTTGGTATAACTCATCGGTCTAACTCATCTTAGTATAACTCATTGGTTTGACTCATTTGTGAGTTATTGGTGTATAAGTCATTAATAAGTCATAAGTATATAACTTATTCTTAATATAACTCATTGGTTAATGAGTCATCTAATTAGTGATGTATGAATCGTCACAATAAAAGTGGAAATAAAAGGTCCACTAATCGTTAAGCGGCGTTAATTAAAACGTTAACTTCCATTAAAGTAAAAGCGCAAACAATAGTACGCATTATGATAACGGCGATTAAAGGTCCACTAGTATTAATAGCAGCAATTACATCATTATTATTATTTATTTTAACGCCAAAAATAAGGCGGGGGGGAGGCACAGCGGTCTTTTGGCAAAAGGAGGCTGTATTGTGTTAGTTGTCGTTTTATAATAATAAGGATAACATTTACAAAGCGACAAACTAAAGGTAAAATCATTTTTTTCTTTATCTTTATTTTTAACTTTTTTAATCTCTTTCTTTAAGGCAGCCTTGATAATAACCCGATAAGCGGTGAGGGCCTACGGCCGATTAACAAGAGCTTTAAATATTACTTTTATATAATATTTAATATTACATAGGACAATGTACGTACGCGGGAGCTTTTTGGCATTAATTTTACTATTAGATAAGCGGTAAAAAGGGCGATAATGGCCTAGGGCGCGGTAACATAATTAGCTTTATTGTTTTTATAATAATAAAAACACTACGCTAATAACGCCTCGTCACAATAAAGGTCGCCCGGCGCGCCACGCATATTATTGTAAATATAATGAAAGCATAATACAACACGAGCTTTCTTAACTACGGCATAACGCCAAGGGGTTAATGAAGGCGGGAGGGGTAAATAAAGGAAAGGGATAATAACCTAAGGGGCGCCGGCTAATTATATTATATATATTAATATATTGATTTTAAACTTTTAAACATTTAAAACCTATTTTCTTCTTTTTTAATGCCTTAAAGGTAATAACGGAGGCGCGCTTTTTAATACGAGCCATTTTTAATAATATGATTATTGAAGAACGCAAATTCTTGGCATAAAAGCTTTAATATAACTTCATTTGCTTAATTCCGTTGCCCTAATAACAACACTTCTATTATTACCAATTATACTAATATTATTCCCAATTATATGGCGATCCACATTTACGCTATTATATTATATAGGCTATACTTTAAGCATTCTTATTGCTTTTATGATTATCTTTAGCCAAGGGGGTGTGTTATATAAAATAAGGGTTAATCGGCTAGTAACACTAACAGAGCCTCATGGCGCTATAGCTAATCAAGACTGCTTATGTAACTAGATCTTTAAAGCTCCCTCTTAAGGGGAGCTCTATTATACTCCTTTATAATTCAAGACTTTCACACTTCCTAAAGCTCCTCCCCTACGGTGCTCGATACATTTTTATATTTATGTTTAAATTTATTTTAAACCTATTATTATTGATCATAACATGTTTTTAAGCCTTAAGGCTATTTAATAAAAAAGGCAGATTTTTAAAGCTTTAATTAGCATTATTAAAAACAGCAATTTACATAAGTAATTTTTAAGATTAAGATAATTTACTGCTTAAAAAAGAGCTAAGTATATAATAAGGGTAATTATTAAAGTTAAATAATGTGCTTTTGTAGGGGCTGCTTAAAATATAAATTAAGTATATAATAAATTATTTTTTAATATGATTAAAATAAACTTTTATTATATAATTTTAAGTAATATAAATATTGCTTTGTTTTTTAGCTTTATTAATTATTATAAAGCCACAAAATACAAATCTTTATTTTATTTATTAATCTTCGCATAATAATATAAAAGTCCCATAGTTATTTAAAAAAATCTTATTTATAATCATTTTTAAAACACCCAGCCTTTTCAACTACTTATACTTAAGCAATAATTTGCCCATTAAAACCTTTGCCTTATTATTTATAATATTATATTTTGAATTTAGCTTTTTAAGGATTTTTAAAAATAAATCTTAACTTAAATGCTTTATATAAATGTTTTTTTAAAGCCTTTTTAATCTTAAGCTATAATAAAGCATTAATTTTTATAATAATCCATTTGTTATTTCCTCTTTTAGGCCTTTTAATGCTTATTATAATATTTCGCTAAAATAAGGCAGTTTTTAATATAATCTTATACTGCCTTTTTGCTAATATCTTATTATTTATTATTTTATAAACTTTTATTAATGCTTTATTTTGCATTTGCAGTTTTTTTCCTATTGTTTTTTTATTTTATTTACAGAAACGCCTTTTCTATTATTATTGCTAATAATATTGCGCTTTTGCAAATTGGCTTAAATGTAATAAGCTTTATTTGTTTTAGCATTAGGCTAATTTTTTTGCCAAATTGCGCATTAACCTTTTAATTGCTATAAGCTTTTATGTTTAGTGAGATAATATTTTTATAATATGCGCCGGTAATTGTTTTATTAATATTTTGCCTTTTATTATAAATTTTGGCATATTAATTTTTAAGCCCCTTTTATTAAACTTTACAAATTTATTAGCCTTTAAATTAATTTTCTTTTTCTTTGCCCTTACTTTTATTGCTTTTAATGTTTCCGCCACTTTCTTTCCTTTACTAAAAACACTTGCCCTATTAATAGTTTCACGCCGTTTAGCCTTTTATTTGTAAAGCTTATTATAATAGTAAATATATATTATTAAACACTTAATTGGCTAGCTTATTTTAATATATAACCAGTTATCTTAGTTTAATTCTTAAATTAAGTTTATAAATATATTTGTTATTTTCCTATATATATTACTACTTAAACATGTTTTTATATTAATATCCTTATGAATATTAAATCAATTATTCATAACTTAAATATATAACAGCATAAACTTATTTATTATTATCCTTAATACTTTGCATATAATAGCATTCAAATCAACTCAAATTAAGCCGTATCTTGTATTTATTATTGCCCATATTATAAATCGCAATTTGTTTTATTGGCAAACCACGCGTCTTAGCAAATAAAATCTTTTTTAAAAAAAGAACAAAACACGTTTAGCCATATAACAAATTTAAATAAATTAATATTTTTAATATTTAATATCACATTAATAATACTAGGGGACCAATCAGAGATTAATAGGTGACAGCTTTAATATTACTTAATTCTAATATAATATTATTAAAAGTGGTAATATTAAAAGTACTAATATTATAAGTAATATTATAAGTATTAATATTAAAATAGGTCTTATTTTATATTTTATTTAAAAACTCATAATAATGCACGATTTTTAAATAATAAAAACCTTAAAAAAGATTAATAATTAATATTTTATAACCTTATTAGTAATCATAAATCTGAAAAAGCCATTTTAATAAGCTGATTAAGCTGACTTTAAAACAGGTCTAATTTTATATTTTACCTCAAAACTCATAATAATGCACGACTTTTAAATAAAAAAAACTTTAAAATATTTCTTTAATAGTTAATATCTTTATAATTTTATTAATTATTATAAATCTAAAAAAGCCATTTTAATAAGCTAATTAAGCAGATTCTAAAACAGGTCTTATTTTGTATTTTACTTAGAAACTCATAGTAATGTACGATTTTTAAATAATTCCCCTTTATAAGTGGGGCTTTTTAAACTTTTTAATACTAAACGCCACTCCCTCACTCCCGAAGTTTTGTTGCTTATTGTACAATTAATACCACCCTCTTCCTTAAGTATCACAAGACCACAGGTCACGTTGTAGACAAAGCTCAGTCCACGTATTTATGACTAATCACAGGAGGGTAAAATTCAAGAGATTTTTTTACCATTGGGAAATTCAAACTAGTGTAGAGATTTACATGTGTTAAAGTAAATGCCTGAGGCTCCTAAAATTCAAGAAAACGTAGAGACAGCTAAAGCTGTTAATTAAAAAACTTAATATTAGCGCATATCTCTATTATTTAAACAAAGCAAATTAAAAAGCAAAATTATTAATGCATTAAAATCACGGGCCAAAATAGCCGACTTAATAGCCGCTTAAGCAGCCTACCTAAATAACTAATTAAACATTCACTTAAATAGCCCCCCCTCCCCTCAAACAATTAACCCAAAAAATCGACCAAATAGCCAATTTAAGCAACCCATTAAACAGCTCATTAAGCAGCCAACTTAAGCAATTAACTTAAGCAGCCAACTTAAACAGCCTACTAAATTAGCTATGGAAAATTATTAACTTAATTAAATAATTAAACTAAACTAAAAGGGTCACAAATAAGGCTACCTATTAATTAATTCTCAAAGTATATTCTTATTTTAAATGTTTTATAATTAATTTATTATATATGCTTTTTATATTAATCATTTATTAAAAGATAAAAAGCATGTATAAAAATAAATATTTATTATATATAGGGTTAATTAATTTTTATATTAAAAGCTTGTTTTTATATTTATAATTATAAAATAATTATTTTTAAATCCTGATCCTTATTATTAATACTTGCGTACAAATATAAAAGTTCATATGCTATTTAAAAATCGTTTTTGTTATGAATTGGCTTTAATTTACCTAACCGTTTAAGAAGTTTATATATAAGCATATTGTTATTGTTATTAGCTTTATATATATTATTAATAATAATATAATTGAGGTCCATTTCTTAAAAAATATGAAAAAATTTATGTTAATTTAAATGTTTTGCTTATATGTCCTTGTTTGTAATTTATTTATATTTTAATTTAACTAAAGCATATATTTTTATAATAATTATATTATTATTATTATACCTAAACCCGTTAAATGTCATTATAATATTTTACTAAACAAGTGCTGTTTTGAATATGGTTTTATGCATTAAATTAGCTAATATCTTATTATTTTGCATTTTAAAGCTTAATTTTAATGCGCTTATTTATGTTTATTATTTTTTAAAAATAGTATTTCCATTGTTTTATAATAACGTTTTAGTTTTTATTAATGAAAAGAATAAAAAAAGCAGAAAATCGTCGTTTTTGAATTAAGGGTGGCTAAACATTTATTTTATTTGTAATTTGCCTTTAAACTTTAATAATATTTATTTTTAAGTTTTAAGAAAATGCGTAATTAATGTTTTAGCTTTTAGCCTAAACTTTAAAAATAAAAATAATATATTGTTTGTATTAAAGGCAATAATAAGAGCAGGAATACCTAGCGTTCCCCTTATAAAAAGCAATGTGGCTTTTAACTTATTTGGCTTGCGGGCTTGCTTTTTTTAAATAAAGCAACGTATTTCTTTGCATAATAATTAAAATATTTTATTGTTTAAATAGTTTTGTTTTATAATTAGCTATTATGATTTCGCTTTTAAATCAAATCCCCAAATATACTTGCTATTTTTTCATGCTTATTATTATTTAAACGTATTTTGTTATTAATCTCATTTTAATCAGCATATTATTAATTCATAATCTTGATGCATAATGGCGTTAATTTGTTTATTATTATTTTTAATACCTTGTAAATAATAGCGTTTAAATCAAATTATATTAAGCTATATTAAATGCTTATATTTTCTTATATTGCAAAATTTTGATTATAATAATTTGCAAATTATGCATTATAATCTTAGGCAGGATTGTGGTATTGGACCTGCTGTTTTTGGCGGATTTAGTCACTGTTTTACGCGGACTCGAACCCTTAGCAACTTATCATATAAGTACGCCAAGGCCTATAACAATTAAACGTTGTTTACGTCCAATCTTAACCTTTTTCGTTTTTTTAATCTTAGTTTTCGATTTTCTGATTTTATACCCCTTTGTTTTAGGGGGGCCTTTAGTTAATCATTATGGCAATGCCTATCGTTTGCGCTCACATATATATCCTCTTCTTCCCCTTTCTCCCACTTCTTAACTCAGTACTTTACACGACGATATTCTACTCTTGACCCCCCCATTATAAGGCTGAATAATTCTCCTTTTACAATAGTCATTAAGAATTATACCACGATTAATTTACGATTACCTTTAACCTTAAAGCAGAATCTTGCATACTTTAATAATTGTATTAAATGTTGTCGTCTTAAACTGAAGATTTAATCACGCCTTTCCAAATATTATTAGAATCTAATTGACTAATATAACAAGACAACCGTTAAGCCTAATTATGCTGATAATACGAAAGACAACTTTTAAGACATTATTAACAAGTTTAGTAAATAAGAGAGTAAATATTTGATTTATAACGTAAAGTACGTAATTAATCTGGCTTTAAAGCCAAGTTTTATGCCTATTTACCCAAGGGTTACACTGGCGTTTTATAATCCAGAACTGTTTAAAGGGGATTTTAATAAAATTTATTATTTACATTTACAAAATAAATTAAATAAAAAAGAGGAGTACGGTCCATTAATATTATCTACGGCTTAAGATGTTCTTTAATTAAGAGAACAGCCACTATATAAATACTAATAATATAAAAGAAGTTCTCATAGTAAAAGGTTTTTATTATTTTAACATAAAGATATTAACGTTTATTTAATACATCTACGGTCCCTTAATAAAGGACTACGATCTCGATATCATGGTCAAAGAGAAGCCTGTCTTTAGTGTTAATGACTTCTTGTTCCTACTTAATTATTACTAAATACGCGATATTTTTACCTTCCTTATAAAGTAATATCACATATAATTTGCACTAATCTTACTTCTTTTTTTTGCCACAGGGTACCAACTCACAAAGCTTATCAACGCACAAAAAAAGAAGAAGCAACGGTAGCCTAGCCTTAAAGACAATAAAACTAATAATAAAAATATGGATAATAATAGCTTTAAAGATGCTAAAATTAGCGCCAATACCAACTTTGGCTTTAATAATCATAATAGTGTTATTATTAATTTGGGCTCCGAGAACGATAATAATGGCTTTAACAATAATATTATTATAAATAATATTAAAATAGAATTCAGATAATTCAACGCGTTTTATTATAAAGACATCTGCCTCTTAATAGTGTAAAACATTATAATAAAAGAGCGGGATTTGTTTATAATAAAAGTTAAATTGACTTATTACAAAAAAGCCAAAAAACGCCTAAAGCCATGAATTAACAAACCCATTCTTTATTATATATATTCTGAAAACGAATTGATAAACTATAATAACACGATATTCTTTTTTACTAAAATAGACAACCCAATCTTTTATTTAATTACTTACCTTATTTCCCTGGCTATTATAGATGAGGCCTTTAAGGCATTAAGCCTAATAACGGCCAAACGGGTTTTTGAACATAAGGTGTGGGGCCTAATTGTGGTTACATTATTATCCTAAAAACAAAAAATATTTAAAACTTTAATTTTCCGTTAAAATAAAAAGACAATTAATGATATAAGTACTTCTCCGACACCCGTTCTCACTTACTCTTAATTCAAGGACTGCTTGAACCGCCTAGGGCTTGCGGCGGGCTTCTTAGAGAAGCTGACCAGTTATTGCTTCCGTTATAGGACGGCTAATGTTGATCGTAAGTATTCTGAGATTTCATAAGTACAAACTACTCTATTAATAGAGCCTTTCTTTTATGTCTAAGTACTACCACAAATACGGTTCGAGATCAGGTTATATATCATAACCTGAACTCGGCAGTATATAATAGAGCTTATATTAATAAAAAGGTGCCATTCGACGTCTTATCTATTGTCCTCGAGCGACTATCTATAAATGGCATCTTACATATACTTACTCACATAAGCCTTATGCGTAATCCTCACGCTTTAGTTCACATATTAAACGACGTTTTTATAACGCTTCCCTTAAACCTAAATATCGTCAACCTTAAGGAATAACAGGTTTAGTTAAAAGCTAGAACTTATAAGATCTAGGGCACAGAGGCCAAGGCAAAAGTTTGGCATCTTACCGCAAAGATTAGTATTACCTGGACTCAACGGCAAAATATTATTTTTGAAGAATATCGAATAGACTACTTCCGCCGCTACCCATTAAAAGATATTAAAAGGCAAAATAATAAATAATAAAAAGAGGAGTATATTAAGCCGGTGGTTAAATATTAGATCTTTGAACAGGCACAATTAACTAAACTTATTTATACTTATATCATGGGTATCACTGCACAAAACATTATCATACGCCGGATTTACTTTACCAATCTTATAGTTGTTTTCTACCGCCGCCGCAAAGTGCCTCGACGATACTGACTTTAAGTTGCTTTCCCACAGCCACTTCTTATCAAGGAAAAATTGCCCGAACTTGAGCCATTCCCTATTAAACTTACCAAGAACTAATGCCTAATTTATATTAATAATAAATCAAAAAGTTATAAAAAGCGGATAAGCTCTTTTTACTGCCTTACAAAGATGATAGATTACATTAAACGAATTTATCTCAAAAAAAGAGATTTATCTCAAAAAAAGAGATTTATACGCTTAAATAAAATATTATTATTTAATTTACAAGTTTTAAAGGCTTATTTTTTAATATTTAGAATACTTTAAAGGCCATGTAAAGATAGTATATAGCGTTAAACTCCGGGAACTAAGGTTTATGCGTTCGATAAAATAGACTACGTTTTATTTTATATATAAATTATTAAATTATTATCCTTATTTAATTTGATTCTTTTTAACCTTATTAATTATTTTATATTATGTTTAAAGGTAAAACCTTATTATTATAATATAAAGGTTGTATTTTACTAGTAATAAAGGGAAAGGACAAGGCAGTGGTTGTTTTGCTTAATATATTAATAACTCTTTTACTTTCTTATTTACTTACTTATCCATTTACTTATCTATCTCTAGCTATCCAATGATAAAGTGAGGTCGCGATTACTTAATATAATATAGCGCACTTCAGCAACTTACGCCGAAACTAAACTAACTAAAGCACGCCCTCGCCGGCTATCCCCTTTTAATTCTTAATAATTATAATTTCAGTAATCTTACCTTACTTTTCTTATTAAAGGGCAAATGCCACTTGAATTATAGAACAGAGGTCGACCGAAAAATTCGACGTCTTAGTTAAGCCGCCTTTTTACATTAATGGTGTTTAAGCAATATAATTATTTAAATATTAAGGGCCTGACCACTTTTACTAATAATTTGTTTATAACGAATTCATACCCTAAAGCGTGACGCCTTTAGTTTACTCCTCTTTTAGGCGTGGAAAATGAGATTATTAATAAGACTTTATGGGTTAATAGACTTAATGTAGGACACCATAGCATTATGAATTAGGTATTTGATTAAGAAAAGGGCAGTTGACTATATTATTTAATAAACCACCTCGCCTCATAATAATCACCTCGCTTCATGACCTCAACTTATGTACTTCTGATTTGATTATACTTCTAATTTAATTGTGCTTCTAATCTAGTTGTACTTCTGATCTGATTGTGATTCTGATTTGGTTGTGCTTTTAATTTCAGTGTGTTAAAAAATATTCAAACTATTCAAATAGTATTGAATAGAATAGAATAGAATAGAATAGAATTTGAATAATGAGATTTTTATATTGAATAGAATAGAATAGAATAGTATTCTTGAATAGTATTCAACTATTCAATTATTTATTATAATAGATTTTAAAAATTATAAAAGAAAGATATATATAATATATTTTTAGTAAAGTAGTATTCTTTTATTACTTTTCCTTTCTTTAAAAAACTAAAATTTATTAAAAAAATTAGTAAAACAAAAGGCGTAGTCTAGCTTAAAATCCCATGGGTTACACCAACAGCATCGGTTAACTACTCCGCTATTCTGTAATACAAGAATTATATCAAGGAAATGCTTAATTTAATATATATGTTAATTAATAAGATCAATAAAAAACAAGTTCTCCTCCGGTTCTAATGCTAATCTTTCTTCCTCTTCTTCTTCTTCTCTAAATATACCCCAGCTTTTAAGAGCTATCAAATAAAGAAACATATCTTTATTTAATTAATTCCTTAGCTTGTTTATTATAAGGGCAAAAAGGCTAAAGTATCGTTCCGAGGGGGCCAAAGTAGCTGGAATTTGAAAATATTTCCGAGCTATTAATGATAATATAGGATATTTAGCTTTATTTATAAGCCAAAATTCTAAAGGTTTTACTTATTAAAAAAAAGTTAATAAATATTAATTTTATTATTAAATAAGAGAACTTGCAGTTTTATTAAACCTTCTTTCTTCAAAATATTGAGTTAATTCATTAATTTCTTCTTCTTCGTTTTCTAAATATATATCATCATCTTCGTTATTATCGTATATATTAAGAGCTTGAGCTTCAATAGCAGGAGGATTATTTGCCAAGTAGTCTTTTTTATATCTAATTTAATATTAGTAAATATAATAATAATAAGTATAAAGGAATTTTTTAATAATAACTTAAAATTTACATATTAAAATCCGTTTGTAAACGATTATATATATTAGTAGCTTGCCCATGACTTAGGCCTATAGCCTCTAGGCCCTCTTTTTTGATTCTAAGGTCTAAAATTAAAAAGAGGTATAAAGCCTTATTATTTTGACTTATCCCAGTTTTAGGAAAATATTTTCGTAATTTTATAATCCCTTTATTAATAGCTTTTATAAATATATTGTTTTATAAATAATTAATAATAATACTATAAATATAATATATAAAATAATATTTACTTACATTAAATTCTTGTTTAATAGCCTCTAGCTTATTATATATTTTATATATCTCTAGCAAAAAATAATATATAATAGGGTATTTTTCCGCTTATAACTTAGTAAAAGCTTTAATAAAGATATTAAATATTTTTAAGCATTTTTGCAAGTATTCAATTTCATGATCTTTTAATAAAAGACTTTTCTTATTCTTTTTAAAGCTTTTAAAAATAAATAATTCTATAACTACTTTAATAGCTTGCCAAAAATTAAAAAAGTCTTTAAGCATATAAGCCGTAGAAGATCATTAAGTTTTTTGATCTAATTATTAAATTAATAAATAATTTATAAAATATATATAATAATAATAATAGATTTTATTTACCTAATTGAGGTATCCTAGCATGCTTAATATTAAGAACTTGAATTTGATTTTTTAATAATCGAAAATTCTCATGTGAATATTTAATTCCGATTATAATCCGTTTAAGTCGTTTTCATAAAAGTGCATCTAATTATAATTAGTAAATACTTATATATATTAATATAATTTAAGTAAAGGATAGAATAAATACCTTTTAAATCTTTTATAAGATTATCAAAAAGGTTTTTGTCTTTTTCGTTTTTTATATTATAAATAGCATTATTATCGAGCTTTATATAAGCGTCTTTAATAAGTGTTTTTAATATATCTTAAACAATTAAATTTAGTATATGAGCTAAATAAGCTATATTTTTTTAAAATTTCATAGCTTGTAAGCTATAATGCTTTTTAAAAGCTTTTATAAGAGTATCATTAAAGCTTGCGTTATCTTTAATAATACTTTAAATAATTAGTAAATAATTTAAATAATAAAAAAGTAAATTTAAATACTTAATAATATTATATTTAATATTATATTCTCGTAAAGTTTATAATAAAACTTTTTGCATATAAATATTTAAGTGTTTTTTAATAAGTGGTTTCATATTTAATAAATGACTTTTTAATTCAAAATTCTTATTAATATAATGATTATTAATTTAATTAATAAAAAACTTTAAAGTTTATTTAAATAAAGGATAATAATAGTAAACTTACATAATAATACTAAAATAAGCGTCTTGATTTATAGCAGTTCAAGCGTCTAAAGTAAGCAAAAAAGAGCCATTGGTTATTATATTCTCTTTTAACTCAGACTTAATAAAAGCTTTTTTCTTTATATAAATAAAGGTAATGTTATCTTTAATACTCTTATAATAAATTGCGGGTATTTTGCTAATAATAAATTAATAAAATTATTTTAATAATATAATATAAAGGTAAGTATTTACTTATTTAAATATAATATTAGTTTTTTGAACGACTTAAAATAGATTAATTGAAATGATAAGTTATTAAAGATTATAAAATCTAATAATAATCTATTAAATTTCTTTTTATTAAACTTTTCTTTCTCAGGTGTTTTAGGTCGTTTATTAGCTCTTTGTTTAGCAAATATATCTCTATTAATACTAGTATTAGCTTAAGAAGATTCGACTATAAAAAAGTCGTTGCCGCTATTTTCAACTATTATTTTAAATTAATATATATATCTTAAAAAGAGATTAAATAAAATGACTTACTATCAAAACCGCATAATATTCGATTAATATTAAATGCTTTATAAGAATTTCTATAATGAATAATATAATTACTCGTAAATTGATTAACTCATTGATTAAGCCACCTCTTTCTATTTAATATTAATAAATATAAATCAAATATAAATATAAGAATAAGAATAACTTACGAGCAACCTTTATATAAGCATTTAATAGTTACTGTTCGATAATTTTCAATCTTATCAGGATTATCTTTAGGAGGATCTAAAGTCTTAGAAAATAATTTCTCTTTAAATATAAGAAGAGAGTCTTCTAAGTCTTCTAATTCGAATTCGGGTCGATTTTGTCGTATATTAAGGGCAATAAACGTTTTAATAGAGCCGGCCATTTTAATTAGTATATAAATATAATAGTAAATGTAATAAGTGATAATAATCAAAGATATAAAATAAAATAATAGTCGAGTATACTATTAAAGTATTGTTATAAATAATTCTAAGGAAAGAAAAAGTAGAACTCAAGTAAATTTTAGTTTATTATATACTCAAAGATAAATTCTAATTTATTCTATTGATTTATAATACTACTTGATTTATAATACTATTTGATTTGTAACACTATTTGATTTATAATCCTATTTGATTTGTAACACTATCTGATTTGTAATCCTATTTGATTTGTAATACTATCTGATTTGTAATACTATTTGATTTTTAATACTATTTGATTTATAATACTATTTGATTTGTAATACTATTTGATTTACAATATTAATTTAAAGAGTCTAAAATATTATAAAACTAAAAGAATTTTCTAAAAAGCTTACTTATAAATATACTTAAACTAAAGGTTTCTAAATTATTTTATTATATAAGCTACTTTAAATAACTATAATATTAATATATATAACCTATAGTACATATATTATTAATATATAAGTTATTTATAATACATATATTATTAATATATAAATTACTTATTAAACTATTAATTATCTAAGAAAGCTCTTAAGGATTCTTGAGGCTCTTTCGCTTAGCATAAGAACGTACGGGTATACCCATAACTATACCTAATTAAGTATAGCTAGTCACGTGTTTCTACTATTCAACTATTCAAATATACTTGAATAGAATAGAATAGAATAGAATAGAATTTGAATAGTCTTAAAAATCAGTTGAATAGAATAGAATAGTAAGCGATATTCTATTCTATTCTATTCATTTCTCACACTGTTTAATTTAATTGTACTTTTAGTTTTATTATACTTTTGGTTTAATAGTGCTTTTACTTTAATTTCATTTCCTTATGGCCTTAGTATTTTTATATTGTAAATATAATATGGATTCATATTATTTGCATATTTTAGATTTTATATTATTCAAAGCCTGTGAATATAATAATTAGCAATAAAAAACCCTAAACACATTTTGTTACTATAACTAATTATAAAAGCAAAGTCTAGATAGTAAGGTTTTTTGGGAGGTTATTATTACTATTTCACTTAAAGTTTATCCTCATATTAGGTTATTATTTTACCACTTTGCTTAGCTTTGTTTTGAATAATGATTAATAAAATCATATTGCCTGCTCACAGGGACCCGGGAATACCACCAACCTTCATTGTCCAATAAATAAAAATTGCTCTCTACAAGTTGCCCCTATTGGGGTCTTTGCTGGACTTGTCGTTACCCATGCTTGCAGTGGACTCAAACTTGGAGGTCCGTAGGGGAGAAACGTGTGTTGCGTAGGTCAAGGAGGATAATGCAAGACGAAGACGAAGGTGCGTTTGAGGAAGTTGGTATTGAAAGAGTTTGCAGGTTGAAGGAGCGGTCCGGACCAACCTTCAGCCGACTGGAGGCGTGTTTACCACTAGCGAGCGAAACTGTGGGAATCGGTTTGACACTTGAAATCGGCTCTCGAGGAGGTTGTTTGTCGATGAGCGGGTCGTTTATTGTAGAGGTGGGTGCCATAGAATAGAAGCAGAAGGCCAGATTCGGAATGTGAGTAGAAATCGGACGATGTCGACGAGGAGGTTGTGGCAGCAGGGGGGAGATTGTGGAGCCAGAGGTGAAGGTCGGGTTCCACCTGATCCTCAGCCTCTGGCATAGCAAAGGCTTGAATTGAAGCCAGCGGATGGATTGGATGGGTTCTTGAGAGCTTTGCGTATTCCCTCTTGAGCTCACGCGCTTGAAGCTTTCTAACCCCAGTGTCTAATTCTTTGCTGCAATCATGCCTATTGTCGAGCTCCGTACTGTCCTCATCGTTGGCAATTTCACCCCCATCATTCTCCTCATCAATATCCTGAACGCTATCTTCGTCTTCGTCATCGTCATCTCTGAATAGGACCGTGATGCTTTTCAAGCCTCTGAGACGCGAAAGATACTTCGAATTGTACCTTGCAAGCGTTAACTCCTCCCACTCTGCTCTTCGACAAGCACGCTCTCAATATCATTAAGCTGCTCGCCATAACAACGTAGTAGATCTCGAAAATAGTCAGGCTCGTCGATAAAGTCGAAACTAAACCAGAGAACATCGTGGCAAGGATTGAAGTAAAACGAGCCCGCCTTCGCATTTGTATGCTCCATAAGCCGATATTGCTTCAATGTATGCTTGCGCGATTAGTGGCAGACGTAAAGTGACACTGGAGGAGGGCAGGACTCTGCCGGCCCTTGCTCGATAATTCTCGTACCAAAATTCATATCTAGCAACGTAGATAGTGAGCCTGCGAAGCGCAAAATCGCGACATCTTCATATTCTATGGTCGTTTCATCCTCACAGATTGCGCCTTCAATGAGTCGAGGCTCCGGCTAGGCCTGTTCCCATATCAGAAGGCGAAGCTCGAGTGACAGCTTCGGGAATAGATGGAAGGTATGTCCTGCTTGAAGGTTTTCATGTGGACGGTTTGGGGGGGTGACGCCCTGTAAGAACTTGTTTCAGTAAGGACAGCTGGAGATACGCAATTGAACGAACCTTCACGAGTTGTATCGAACGCTGGACCTGATCTGAAGGCGACAACATCGGCGTCGCCCTGCTCGCTCGCTGATTCTACGTGGCATCTGGTGTCGCAAATTCAGCAATACGCAATGAATCTGCGGCAGCTGTTTGCCCCTCTGGTTCTTGATCGTTTGCCTCCTTGGTTGCACCTCGCTGGATTGCTGAATTGGATGGCGGGATGACTCATTGGGAAAGAAGCCGTGCTGTGCGGGGTAAGCAAGCTGGGATGTGGCAAAGCATCTCGGCATCCGAGGCTGCACCGGTCCGCCATACTTCTTCGTCAGCCATCGCCTCTGTCTCAAAACAAAGGACTCCACCCAGAATACTCAATTCCTACTTCTACTCACTATCCCGTACATTCAAATCTCTAGAGGCAATTGCACCGTAGTGAATACTGTCAAACCCCTCGGTGTGTATCGAACTACCAATCTTTCCACATGCTCTACAATATGCCCACCCGCTTACATCTCTTGTTCCAGTCTCTCTTCCTCCTGTCTCTCTGTATCTAGTCTCTCACGCTCCTAGTCTTCCAACCACATCAGCACAAGTAATCATGTGATGATCCTCGATTAGATCCATCCGCATTCTGTTCTTGATCTCCAACCCAAACAAGCAGACCAACCCCGACGCATAGACCAGGTACTAGACCGTCTTTCCTCTCATCGTAACCTTGTAACCCAGATTGCCCATCGCCGGGCAAACTGGAGGTCCTTTTTGACCGCCGCGGGGGCTGCTAACAGAGTCTCTGGATGACCGTCTGGAAACATGTGTTTCACGTATTCTTTGTGGGCTTTGTTATTATTATTTATTTTCTTGTAACTTATAAATAGAACATGACAAATCGCTTTCGCTAACTAGTATATCCCCATTTTTTTAGCCCCATCTTTCTTCCTCTCTGTAGTCACGCTTCCAAGCTTGTAGGATTGTGATGCACCATTTACTTGTCCAAAGAGTGCTTCTTAATAATGAAGCTACCAAGTAACCCAGCACCAGAAACTCCTGCCATGACAGCAAAAACACCCTGAAACGATTTTGCATAAGCAGCAAGTAGAGCATCCCGATACAGGCTCGGCTCTAACGATTTTAGTGTCGTAACAAAGCCAACTGCATCGTTAGCGATCGCTGTAGGCAGCTCTGAGCTGGAGAGATATCTTCTTAGCAAATTTTGGAAGACGGTTCCACCAACAGTGACACCCAGCAGCATTCCCGCAGTGCGAAAGAGCAGGTAACTGAACTCGTCAGTCCCGTGGACTTTTATGTGTCATTCAAGCTGACATCCCAAGTGGAAACATTGAAAGACTTACAAAGCAGCAGCATGTGCAGCATCTTCCACACTGGCTATGGCTTGAACGGTCATATTCAAAGCCACGATCAATTGTCCCTGACCCAGCCCTACCAGGAAAAGCAGCGCTACCCAAAGTGCAGTGTTACTCTGTACACCTAAAAGTATCAGCAGCCCGGCTGCTGCTGTATTGAGGCACCAACCAGACCAGACAGCCCAGCGAAAATGCCCAAATCGAGTGATCATCCTCCCGATGCCAATGCTCGTTGGTATGAGACCCCCACTCAAGGCAAGAAGCCCAATTCCAGTTCCTGAGGGGGAAAGAAGCTGGACGGCCTCGAGGTAGAGAGTTATGTAATACATTTCTGTGCAGAAGGAGGTAAGCAACTGCATACAAACTCATGATTTGCAAGAAATTTACCACCGTAAAGCTGCAAGTTGTTAGAAAGAAATTTGAGAGATGTTGCTTCGAATGCTAGCTCACCACCATCCCCTGACAAACAGCACCAAAATATGCTCCTACCGCAGACCAACTATCAAACATCTTAACACGCAAGAATGGATTTCTCTCCCCTTTAATTGCCATTCTAGCCTCCAACGTGACAGCTGCCGTCAAAATCATGAGGCCTAGAAGCAGTGGAACAAGCGTCTGCCAGCTATCCCAAGGGAATCTGTTGCTGCTGTGTCATTCTCATGTAATCATGTAATGTATAGGAATAAATAAGGACGTACTGCACACCACCCCAAGTGACTGGCACAAGAAATGCGGTCAAGCCAATAATGAATAACCCACAACCTGACCAATCCACAGCCATGGTTTTCTTTAGAAAGTCCACTTTGACTGCTGGAGGCGACATGACGAAAGGAATCATCAGCATACCGATAACTGCAAATGGGATGTTGATATAGAAAATGCATCGCCAAAGCCTTGTGGTAGAGAGCAGGCCGCCGACAACAGGCCCGAGAATAGTACCTATCGCCCAACTTCCCAACGTGAAGCCATTGTACTTTGCTCTCTGACGAAGCGGAACAATATCGGTGAAGATGATCAACACCATGGCGCTAATCCCCCCCCACCGAGACCTTGAATACATCGTCCAGCAAGAAGCGCCGCGAAGTTCTTGGAGAGAGCGCATGCTAGTGTACCACCGGTGAACAAGATCAATGACGCTAGGATGGCGGATCTTCGACCAAATATGTCGGAGAGGGATGCCATAAGAGGTTGGGAATTCGCAGATGCGAGTAGAAATGATGAACTGAAATTTCTCAGTTAGTTTGAGACTAAAGTTAACAATATCAGAGGCACTAACCCTGCCCAGAATGCCTCTGTTGCAGTTCCTTGCAAGACATGAGCGATTGTCTGGTCGAAAGTATGTCAGCCAGAGAAATTTTTGTTAATATGGGTCTTGGCCGCACCGGTAGAGCAGGAACCAAAACTGTGGCGTCCAGAGCTGATGCCAATGAAATAACAGACAAAGAGCATATGACAAGATATTCTTTTTTGGTCGGCTTCCAATCCGGCGACGTTTCAATGGCAGGCTCTCCTTCGGTAGGCGGAGTAGAAGGCAGTGCTATCGAGCTTGAGCCAACCGCGGAATTTTGTTCTAGAAGCTCCATCCTCATCATCGCTTTAGGACTAGAAAGACTCAAAATGAGGACTGAACTACTCACCTTGGTGGGAAATGGCATGATAGTACGCAACTAACTACCAAATTAAATCCGCTGTAACTTTGGCTGACACTAGACCTCAAATGTAACTCAGACTCTCTTCTCTAGGAGTCCGAAACTCAATGAGATAGCAGATGAAGGTATGCGTCAAAACAGCATCAGGAAACTGAAGACACAGTTGGGCATTGAAGGTCAAATGAATGAACAACTACAGAACAGGTGCAACCACGCAGTTTCGTGTGATTACGCTTGAGCCAAGCTGAAAAGTTAAACGAGCGACGAAGGTACAGCACATGCTGGATGGGGCTCGACGTTTTCACTCAGTCAAAAGGGAGAATCAAATTTTCAAGCTGAGGGCAAGCCAAAGGGGGAACATTATTTCTCTCACTTTAATCATACAGTGTGACCATTTAAACTTTTACCTCAGACCCCTCACTTAATTATGCAGTGTGACCATTTAAACTTTTACCTCAGACCTCTCTCCGAAACTTAAGCTCCTTTTATACAGGTCCAAAAAATCTAGCCTTTTGTACCCGAGCTCCGAAGGGCTTTTCTAACCGCGTACGGAGGTAAGCCCATAAGTATTACCGTAGAGCAAGCATTGGACACCTTTGGGCGAGGCTTCACTTGCCTTGATCAGGCAATAGGCCGCAAGAACAACAAGCTTGAGCCATAAGGCATCCTACCAACTGTGGTCCTGAGGGTTTTTAGTTCGAAAACTTTCCACACAACGTCAGCTCAACTGCGGAGGTACAGCTGGTATCTTTTGCCCCCTGTTTTTTACCTAGTAATGCCACAACAACGATAGAAGATTTTTGAGAAATTTATATCAGTACATTCACCTAGCCTTAAGCATATGAATGTTCTCCGAATTAAATTTCGTTATAGATTAGAAGAGTTGTGTTGCGTTGAAGTTGCACATCCCTGTCGACAGGGGGCAAAAGATACCAGCTGTGCCTCCGTATGGTCCAAAGCCCCTACTGGTTCGAACCCTCAGGGGTGTGTTTATGTGTCCCAAGACCATAGTACAGCCACCCGGCTTTCTTCCACCGCTCACAATTTTTCCTCATCGTTTCCGCAAGGGTTGAGAGATAAGGGTTTTTTCAGGGAGAAGATACGGTAGTAGTACGGAAGGGGGTCTCAAGAATTCATCGCCATCCCCCTGTATTCTGCCAGGCTTTGATAAGGAAAATGTGGGGCAAAATGAGGTATTCAATTGGTTCTATGGAAACATAGTTTTCACCGCCTGCAGAGAGGGGGGGATGAATTTTTGAGACCCTTTCTGTACTTTGTAGAAGGTTCGAAGGCTTTGTCCACGCCGAAAACGCTAGAAAGTTACTGTCACATAGGCCTCCATTGTGGAGAATGGGGGTTTGCCCTGTTGGGGTTGGCGGGGGAGAGGTAATAAAGGGGAGGCAGTGGCTGATGTCAGTGACTTAACAATTCCCCTTTGTGGAAAGGCCAAGGCTCGGGTCTCGGACGTCTCCATCGTTACAATTATTTCCTTCTCCTTGCCTATTTATCATATTTTCAACCTAGTTCTTTCTTAGCCTAACAACGGGTTTTCTTAGCCTTATATAATAAAAGTCAGGATAAAGAGGGGGCGGGATAATGCAAACGCTGCTTTATACAAGTAGATTTAGAGTTTAGATAAAGGAGGAAGTGGTATGGGTATGATATTTTGGTATTGGGATAAATAAGTCTTATGCTGATTGCTGATTACTCTGCCCCAGAGATCTGTGTTATTCTATTAGCTAACTTCCATTAAAGCGACTACTAGTAAGTCTTTATAGGTATAGGACTTATTAAGTTATAGCCTATACTTTGCCTCGACTTTGATCCGAGGATAAATAATCACACCCATAAGGGTTTTATAGGTTAAACGGGCGCCATAGAAATTGATGGAAAGCAGCTCGCGCAATGGTTAGAAATCCTCTATGTGACCGCGCTCTATAGACCTCAGGGGTGCATTTATTATCCTAAGACAAGTATCACACTTTGACTTTATTTTAATGATTATAAATATAAGAGTAGATTTAGGAATATATACTAATCTTTGTATATTATTTTACTGTTATATTATACTATTATTTTTGAATCGTTTTTAATTTTTTATTTAAATATAAGACTAATAAAATAATTTAGAAGGTTTAATTATTTTATTATATATAATTATATATTCTTAAAATGTACGTTTATACCTATAATTTTGTTATAATTGTTAAAATAAAGACAAAGTAAGTCTTTAATTCTGTTAGTAAAGGAATATCCAGCAAATATAAAAAACACGTATTAGTATAGTGAGTTATTATATTGCCTAGTTAGGCTAAGTTTTGCTTATCTTATAGGATTCCCAGATATCGGCTGCTTATGGGCTATAGCTCCGTATTTGTCATAAAAGTACTCCAGCAGTCCTTGCTCGAAGAACCAAGTTCTTCATTGCAGAGACTACTCTGGCATGTCAAATAAGATTACAAGGAGCTCCTTATCCAGCAGTACGTAGACCTCAAGCAAGTTCAGAATCTCGACTTACTCAGAAGAAATGCAACCAGCACTAGGGAATCCAGTCCTGATCCAAAACGGCGATGGCTCTCGTCCAACACCACTCTTCTTAATCCACGATGGCGGAGGAACAATTTTCAATTACTATAAGCTCGAAAATGTCGGCCGCCGAGTCTACGCAATTCATAATCCCTGGTCGGCAACTGCAGAGCGATGGGCGGGCGGGTTAATTGGTATGGCTAAGAAATATATCGAGTTTATTCAGTCGGTAATAGCATGTGGGGAGATCTTACTTGGAGGTAAGGATGTCGCTCTTAACTAAGTATCCCTTTGGATAAGTTGTCTGACTTGCGGTACTGGTACAGGCTGGTCACTTGGTGGTATCGTCGGTCTTGAAATCGCCCGCATCCTCAAAAAGGACCTCGATTGCAGACTCCAGGTCGTTGGTCTAATCCTCGTCGATACACTGTATCCATACTTCGGACCTCCAGAAACTGTCCATGAAGAGATACCCGTGGATGTCGTCCTACGGAGCTGTCCACCAGAAATGCGCGTTGCCATTTATCGCTGCATGGAATTCAGTCGAGAGGATACTATAGAGTGGGTTGATGCCAATTGGAAGTCTGACTCTCCACAAGATACCACGAAAGAAACAACCATTGCTCCACCTCCTGCAATCTTGATACAGGCATCACAATGTGTGCCTATTCCAGACCCAAAGGGAAGTGGCAAGTGTTTGGTTGATTTCCAACGCTATTGTAAGCTCGGCTGGGACCATTTTCCTTACAATTTTATTGCTGCCACGTATGATGTACCAAGCCACCATTTTGGACTGTTTGAGAAGCAAGTGGTATGTTACTAGTAGATTCTGCTGCATGAGGGTGCAATTGCTTACCGGAAGTACTAGGTCGGCGCTACAACTCAAAAGATCAGGCTGGCCTGTGATGTGCTAGCGGATGATTAGGAGGTTCGATCCCGAGCTGAGGGGATTTTAAGACCCATAGAAGAGAGAAGATATTGTCAAGCTCAGAGCAGCATAATGTAGAGCGGAATGCGTCTGGCAGCACACAAGAGCCAGACGATCCAGTTGATACGTTATAGAAACTATTATAAAGCAGCGAAGGAACGAACCAGGCAATAGAAGGCATTTGTTAATTAAATAAGCAGCCACAAAGGAGCATCTTCTGTAAAATGCCCTTAATATTGTTAAATCCTTGTATTTTGCATGCCTCACTCTTCAAAACGTAGAGTGAGAGCACCTAGGTAGGTTTATATAATTACATGAGGAAGGGCTTCTACAAGTAGAGCTCTCTATGCCTTACAAACAAGCTCTATTCTAGATCATTCGCCATTCACGTGACCTTGGATCACATGAAATCCAACAAATATCAGTTCTCACGGTTCCGTTCCTCGGTCTGACACCAAGCAATGGGACGTATCCTTTGGACTGGTGTAAGCTGACCGTTCCAAGACAAAAAGTGGGGCACCTGATGTGCCTGTAGGTGCGCTGTAGAGGGTATGTGGGTGCGCTGTACTTCAAGCCCGAAGGTTTCGATTTAGCGTGTTGTGCCCTGAAGCGAGCCCTGTAGCAGCACTTTGCTTACAGGCTGGCTTCAAATCCAGTGAATTCTAGCTCCCTAATTGGTTATAATCCCTGTCTCGCTTATTGCACCGGTCCGTGGCGTGCTTGCATCGTACTATTGAAGGGGTAGGTCTAAGGTAAAGGTTTAAATGCATCACACTGCATAGTGACAAGTCTAAGGTAAACGGGACACACATGAAAGAATCGAATTATCATTAAAAGCAGCACGCATTTCTAGGCAAATTCGGTGGCGTTGTGCATTGGCCGTGGTCCAATGCCTTTGGCACCCCAGTGTACCTGAGACCGAGCAAGATTAGTGTGAACCGGAGTACTCTTGTTCCAGGGGGATACCAAGTAGTACAGTTCTCCTTACTCTGTAAGAGGGAAGCTGCATAAAGTTTTCAGGGCTATATATGCATGTGCCCAGGCGGAGACTGCGCTCAAATTCTGCCTTTTCCTCTTTAGTGTGCTAAGCTTAATTAAAGCTAATTTATTTAAAGTATAAATATAAGCAGTTATTATGTGTTGTCCAAAAGCAAGATACAGGCTAATCACAGTTGCGCACAGACAAGTTCTAATATGGAGACGTGGAGAATCTAGAACCGCAGAGGAGGAATTGATATCTCTGAAGCTCAACCTATGGTGTTAAGCTTTCTTAGTTGGTGCTTTGTGATAGCATGCAACAAAACTCTGACCGCTCGGTTTTGACCTATGGTCTGAAGAGCAAGTTTGAAATACCAACGAGTTGTGATTCTTGAACTGCTGGGCACTTGAGGCTTTCCCAAATGGCGCCGCTGTCAGCTACAGAAGTACTGCCTTATCGACAAGTTGTGATCGTTGGTGGTGGCTTTGCCGGTCTGGCCATTGGATGCGAGCTCAAACGTAAGCTCAAGTTCGAAGACTTTGTCATTTTTGAACGAGATCCAGATTTTGGTGGGACATGGTACGAGAACAGTTGTAAGTCTCTCCCTTCACATTCAGGAGAGAAGCTCTGGAAATTGATATATCACCAGATCCTGGCGCTGTACGTATCTAAACCGCCTTTCCGCTGAAATCCGTCCCAAACCAACGAACCGAGTCTAACTATCCCCAGGCTGCCGATATCCCAGGCTGTCTCTATCAACTATCTTTTGCTCCAGTGCCAAATTTCACCCATATTTTCCCCAGCCAGCCGGAGCTGCTCAAATACATGCACGATGTAGCAGAGAAATTTGGACTTTTACAGCATATTGAATGCAACACCTATTGGATCGGCAGTACGTGGGATGATGATAGAAAGCTTTGGCAGATAACACTCAAGAACGTAGAGTCGGATGCAATCAGCACACAAGAATGCAGGGTCCTGATCAGTGCCACTGGACATCTGATTGACCCGAATCAGTTCGAAGTGCCAGGCAAGGAGGAGTTTAAAGGCATTATCGTACACTCAAGCAAGTGGAGACAGGATATTAACTTGCGGGATAAGAATGCAGTTGTGCTGGGAAATGGAAGTCAGTAGTTGACAATTGCCAAGGTGTACCATGCTGACTATTCTTAATAAAAGGTAGCGCTGCGCAGATTGTCCCCTCAATCCTTGAAGAGGTACAAACCTGCACACAAATCCAACGCGTATGTTCTATCTTCACGCAGAGTTATGCATTTTAAAACTGACTTTTGTCAGGCGCCGCAATGGATTCTAGCTCGCCCCAACCTCCGTCACCCTGACTTCCTGTTGCAGGCTTTCCATTGGCTTCCTTTCTTATTCACCCTCTACCGTTATCTGACATTTATGTTCGTCGAATCTTATTATCCTTTACTCGACAAAGATAAAGCTGGGGAGAAAAGCCGTGCTCGAACATTCAAAGAAAGCAGAGACCACATTAAGGCATGCGAAGTTCCCGAAAAATACTTACAGTTGATCAGCCCCTCGGTACGTCCTTCTCAATTCTTGTGAGGTGGTTTCCAGCGCTCGCTAACCAACAGTTTTCCATCAGTTTCCGCCAGGTTGTAAGCGTATTGTTTTTGCGTCTGGGTATATGGCAAGTTTGAAGAATCCCAAAATGCTTCTGGTCAATGATGAGATTATCAAACTCGAAGAAAATATGGTCGTTACAAAGTCTGGTACTCGCTACCCGGCGGATGTCCTGATCTTAGCCCACGGCTTTGAATCAAAGACTTTCAAACTTCCTCTGAAAGGCCGTGATGGCATCACTCCAGAGGAACATTGGAAGGTCGCCGGAGGGCCGAGCTCGTACAAAGGATGCGCAATGAACGGCTTCCCTAACTTCTTCATGATCCGTGGACCGAATATGTCATCTGGGTAATTGTATTTCCCTTATGCCCTGAGGAAGGCTAGCTGATCTCAGAGCCTATGCAGTCACACGTCATTGATATTCTACATGGAAGCCACGGTTGCACTCATCTTGCGCGTGGCATCCCCTCTCATCCTTGGCAAAATTTCAACTGTCGAGATCAAAGCGGAAGTCGAACAATCCTACATCCGAGAGGTCCAGAAGGCGTGCAGAAAGGGTGTGTGGGGCAAGCAATGTCATACCTACTATGTCGACGAAAAGACAGGCTGGAATCATACCGTTTACCCTTGGAGTAAGTTCTATCACCAGTTGCATTTATGATCAGAAACTAATGTGGTGATGTAGGTAGTTATTATGTGTGGTTCGTGAACAGATTCGCGAGTTTGAAAGATTGGATCTTCGATGAACAGGGTGAATAGATCAGAAGTGATTGTTATATAGATGCGGTATTGCCGGAGAGTTTATGAACTTGTTGAAATATATCACCAAATACGAAGCACCCTCCCCCTCTAAAACTTCATGAGCATTGTTGTGATGTAGCCTATGGGATATCTGACAGGCTATAACATATGGGCCTGATTTCGGGCCCCTTAGGTAGTTCCCTAGAGGACATCACAGGCTAAATCTACAGGCTAGGTATCACTGAAAATGGAGGGATAAGCTTAGTGTTTTCATTGATCACCAGTTCGGTTGCAATTATCATTTTCCATATGAGCCTCTTCAACAAACATGACGAAAGTCATAATGACTGCAGGATTAAGATCTGTTCCAACTAGGGTACAACTCCATTGACAACTTAGATGACAGAGAGACAGTTCAATGACGCCCAGATATTTGTGAGAAAGTCGACATCAAATCTGAGCCCTCTTGGTAAATGCGCATAAAATTGGAAAAGCCATCTTTGTGTTCAACTCAATCTTGATAAAACCGTCTTGCAACCGACTCTCTGGCGCGAGGGTGATGCTTTCAAACTCCTGGCAAATTCTGGCGAAAGTATACTCCATCTGGAAAGTTCCGAACTGTCTGCCAAGGCAGATACGTGGACCATGATTGAAAGGAATAAACTCCCAAGGTGAAGAGGGCTTCCACGTCTCTAAAATAAGTGTTAATAGAAGTATAAGAAGTGAATTAATTGTCAACGTACCCCATCGTTCGGGCTTCCACTCATCTGCATCCGGGCCGCTAATGTCTTTCCGACGCTGCATGGGCAAGATCCCAAATACTATTGAATTCGGAAGTTAAGGAAGGATTTTTACGGAAAATGGGTTCTGCAAATGGACATACCAACTTGAGTTCCTTTCATAACTCCGATGGGAGAACTTCCGTCTTGACCCCCTCCACGGGGCAGTGTCGTGTCTGCAAGAGGTACCCTCGCATTGAAACCCACTTTCTAGCCGTTAGTTTTGTGCCTTATGTCAAGATCCTGACCGCTTACATGGGTGATAGACCCGAAGTGTTTCTTTAATAACCGTCTTTAGGTAGTGCAACTGTCGAAGATCCGGAGCTGTTGGCAATCTATCGAAGCCGACTCTGTATGTATCAGCCGAGCCCTTAGACACTATCGCGACGAGTTTCGTAGCGCAACTGTAGCAACATACACTTTGAAAATTTCAGCCTTCAGCTTCTCAAAAACCTCCGGGTGACGTGCAAGTTCGTAGACAAGCCATGACATTGTTATGCCCGTGGGATCTTTCCCGGCAAGGATCACTGCTGTAAACGAGTTCTTGATGTCCAAAGGAGTGAGTTGCTTGTGCACCAGGTCATCGCCTAGCGTGAATGACTTCTCTGGTTTCTCAGTTGTGTATTTAGACATAGCTAGTTTGACGAGACCATCGAGGTAGACCGCCACCTCTTTCGTGGCCTTAGGAGCAAGCCAATCATCTTTGAGATAGACCCCCACTTCCCTGGTAACCAAGGTGTTAGTTAGTAACTTCAGCGAAAGTGCCGAAGGAGACTTGCCCTAGGAGTTGCCGAAAGCTATTCAATTTTAATAAAGTGTCCATAGCTTCCCTAAAGGGTTGTGCTTCTTGTGTCAGAGATCCCGCGGATTGTCCACAAAAAACTTCGGTCACGACATCCAGCTGGAAACGATCCATCACGTCGTAGACCTCTGTCCCAGAGACAAAATGATCAAACATTTGTACTAAGTGGCGTTCTGTCACCTCGAAGTCTGAGTCTCGAACCCGGCTCAGCTCGAGAAATCAGTGAAATTTCATTACGGGGTAATGGTCATCTGACTTACGTGAGGTCGGAGATGAGAGACCTCCGTTTTCCATCTTTCACCATTCGCTGCGATAAGACCATCAGCTCTGACACCTGACTGATGGGGCAGGAACGGAAAACTTGCCCGCAAAGATAGATTCACCCAGGACATTTGCAAATATATGATGTAGAGTCTCCGCTTTGTGGAACTCGTTGTACTGCCGATGAACATTAGAAGACTCCGGATAGTTCCTCTTAAAGGGCAAGATTATTTACAGACCTGAGAGTTCATGATGGCTTTGATATTTTCTGGCTCCTGTGTCATGACAATTCTCGTTCCCAACATTTTAAGTTCGACCGTATGGCCATGCTTCTCGAGTTGATCAAAGGCCCAGTGGTAGAACCGATGTCTGTACAGTGCCCCAAGCATATTCCAAATAATGTTCATGCCTTTGGAACGTCACAATCAGAGCATCAACAAAGTGCAGAATAAACGTACCAAAGCTGTAGCTGCGCATCACTTTGGCTGGAGGTGCTCCTAGCCTGCGATACCTTCGCCTTTCTGATTCCCACGCATAGATGTTGTAAGTAGCGATTGTGGTGAGAGCAAGTCCACCAAGGACCCACAAGGAAGTGAGTTCCGTCATTGCTGCTCAATATTGACCCGCCAGAACGTAATTTGTAATACGTTTTAATATCGCCAGTGAAGATAGCAGAAACCACTTTGACGCTCTGAAGGTGTGCAGTGGAAGAGTTCACAGCTGCTCTTCCAAGGTCGATTAAATGGCCTCCACTCTCATCGCATGCCAACTGCCGTTTCGGACAGTTGCGTTATCTCCGTGGCTGCATACAAGTATCTTGGAAACTATAGTTTCACTCCTTGCTATGTACAGTGGGGTGCAAAAAGTTTGAACACCCCCCTTGGATAGCCAAGGCATATTTACTTAAAGGGGTAGATAACTTATGCTGCTTTTTAACCCCTTTTTTATTAAATACAATTTCTTTTTTTGAAGCTATTTATAATTAATTATAATGTTTCCTTGTAAATAATTTTTTTTGTAAATGTGTGCATATATTTGTAAGCTTTATTTTATTTATTGAAGCGCCGGACGAATTTATTTTAAATATTTAGAGATTTCTATTTTTATGATTTGTACTATTATTTGATAAGAAGCCTTTTGAGAAGATAATATTATGAAATCACGTTTTGGCAAACCTTAAGTTTTAATAAAAAAACAATAAGATTATGTATATGATATAATAATTTATATTAATTCTTATATTAAGATGCAAGACTTATTTTGAGAAGTAAATAATGATTATAAAAAGCGTTATATGCAAAGCCTTTTTTGATTAATAGATAAGAAAAAGTGGATTTTAAAAAAATATCCTTTTATTATACTTACATATGCAGAAGCTTGGCTTGAATGGGCTATTCAACATTAAGCATATACGTTAAATGATTAGATGAAGGTTTTATAATCAAATAAGTGTATTATTGAAAAAGGAATTGAAATAAAGCCTATTTGGATTTTTGTACGCTTTTGAGATTAGATGTAAGAAGGAGATATTTAATTGGTTCGATGTTTAGGGAAAGGGGTAAAGAAAATGCTTTGGGCGGCTTTTGGATATAATCGAAAAATCGGCTTAATACTTTTTGATGAAGATCCTTTGGCTATTTGAAAAGGGATTATTTTATGGGTTATTCGAAACTTATATGAGGCTTTTTTCGGAGATAATGATTAAAGGAGGAGAGTTTATGCACAACGGCGTAGGTTTATATCAAGGGAATATTATAAAGGATATATTTTGAAAGATATATATTTAGGTTATAAATTGGCCTTTGTATTCTTTTGATTTGAATTTAATTAAGAACTTTTGGGCTTTGATAAAAGCAAAATTATATTAATTATATTTTGAGCTTGAATATGCCCCTAATATTAATAAGACTTTTGATGCTTTAATTTAAGGAGCTTAAGAAGCTTGGCATAATATTAATAATGGGATTTTGTATTAATTAACTACTATAATGGATTATAAAGTTTAAGCAGTTATTAAAGCCAAAGGCTAGTATATAAAATATTAAGAGGTTATTTTGTTTATTTTTTAAAGCGGCAATATTAACAAACCCTTTTAAATAAATATGCTTTAGCTATTCAGGGGGGGTGTTCAAACTTTTTGCACCCCACTATACAAGTTCGAAGAGGAAGATCTTAGAGATCTCGCTTGATTATGCAGTGTGATGCATTTAAACTTTTGCCTTAGGTTGTCACTTCAATAGTGTGATGCATTTGAACTTTTGTTTTAGGTTTGTCACTATGCAGTGTGATGCATTTAAACTTTTGCTTTAGGTTTGTCACTTCAATAGTGTGATGCATTTAAACTTTTGCTTTAGATATCTCGCTTGATCAATCTTTACCGAGAGCTTATTTGGTCGTTGGGTGAATAAACACACCCATGAGGGTTCTAGAGCACGACAGATCAAGAGATTTCGGCTAGAAAGGGAGCTGCTTCTATGAATAATATATTTGAGGCTCGCTAA
Organism: Helotiales sp. F229; assembly: GCA_002554605.1. NCBI lineage: Eukaryota > Fungi > Ascomycota > Leotiomycetes > Helotiales > Helotiales sp. F229. The sequence goes on along the minus strand of MXAW01000004.1, from coordinate 4,829,526 downwards.
AACCAAAAAACCCCAGGGGCGTGTTTATTTAGCTAAAGACTAATGTTAGTCCAACTAGCAGAGTTACAAAAGCAACGAGGGTACTACTTTGGTCCTGGGATAAATAATCCCCACCCTGAAAGGTTTATCCCTTCGTCCGCTGAGACATTTCCCATGCTAGTAGGGAATACTAAACGAGGGGCTGCTATTCGCCAGATGATGAGGATCTGTTGACATCCACTTACTGGACCAATTGGAATCCCTTCTTCTCCGCCCCTGTTAGCGTGGGAAATATCTCAGCGGAACAAAGGGATAGCTTAAGCGAAGTCCTTAGAAATTCTTCGAAAGCAGCTCACTTACTGGCCAAAACCCCTTGAAGTGTCTGTGCCATTTAGCTCCCTAGGGTGGGATTATGTATCCCAGGACCAAAGTACTTTCGTATAACGCGTAATAATCTAACCCTTTTTGTCTGTGGGCGCCTCTCAATCTTACTAGATTTATATTTATATTATAAATTTTACGTTCGGCGGATATGTGAAGCCCTGAAGTCAGGGCCCGGCCTTTTCGGTATGAAGTTTGGACCGGCGGTCCACGAATGGAACTCGCAAGGGTTAACTCTTATCGTGTCGCGAAACTAGTCCCTAGACGCAGAAGTCTTCATGAGAATGATGAGGTTATAAATCCCAGCCAATGCCGGTGTGAAAAGATTTAACTTTCCATCGTTTTTGAAATTTGGACTTCCGCGTGACTTGAACGGATTGACAGTTCAACAAAATCACAAGGATTCAAGCATTCTGTTTCTGCCTTAAAGGGGATACCATCCTCTCTAGAGCGATCTTTCCATTCCAACCTCACCGATTGGCTCTTCCGGGTGCCTTCGCGCATACAATGACTTGCAATGCGCCCCCAATTGCCATCATTGGTATGGGGATGCGTCTGCCTGGTGGCTGCAACAACAGCGAGGCGTTTTGGACCTTCCTGATCAATAAGAGAGAAGGTCGGGTCCGTGTACCCAGCAACCGATACAATATTGATGGCTATTACGACCCAGCTGGTAAGCCAGGTACAATCAAAATGGACCATGGGAATTTCTTGGAGGACTTTGACCCACGAGACCTTGACGCTGGATTCTTCTCCATGACAACTACGGAAGCCGAGAGACTCGATCCGCAGCAGAGACAGCTCCTAGAAGTCGTCTGGGAGTCTTTGGAGAATGCGGGAGAGACTGGAATCCGGGGTAAAAAAGTGGGAATATATGTAGGAATGTTTAGTGAGGTAGATCACACGTGAAGATCGTATGTGAGTTGAGCTGACGCAGTGCACTAGGACTGGTCGGAAATGCACGGCAAAGATACTCAGATGGAGAACTTCTACCGGCTGACTGGACACGCTGATTTTATGATAAGTAAGCGCTGCAGAGGCAGTTGTGAAATAACGACTCTGAGGCTGACTTGCAACGATCAGGCAATCGAATATCCTACGAATTTGATCTCAGAGGACCAAGGTATGTAGAAAATTTTCTGTACAGAATGTTTCAACATGACAGCATGCCAATAACAGAATTATAGCATGACCATCAAAACCGGATGCTCATCATCGCTGATAGGTCTTGATTTGGCATGTAAAGCTCTTGCCAGTGGCGACTGTGAAGCTGCCATAGTGGGCGGGGTGAACTTGATCCTCGCCCCTGGTATGTCTTGTGCAATGACCGAGCAGGGTGTGCTCTCTGCTGAGGGTCGTTGCCGCACATTCGACGCCAATGCCAACGGCTATGCACGGGGCGAGGCCATCACGTCTCTCGTGATAAAGAGACTCGACGACGCCGTGCGTGATGGAAATCCCATTCGTGCCATTATACGCTCGTCTATTTCCAACGCTGACGGCAAAACGAATGGCATTGCACAGCCCAATGCGGCGGCCCATGAGGCTTTGATTCGCCAAGCATATGCGGCTGCTGGTATTGTGGACCAGGAACTTGCGCAGACTGCCTACTTTGAATGCCACGGAACGGGCACGTCGTATGTATTCTTTCATTCATTCCCAGTGTCCCACCAACCAGCGCGCCTCCCCCAACTGTCCTCATCATATTCCCTGCCCCTTCAAGTTACTCTTCTGAAATATTATTCTTTCATACCTCTTGAGTCATCCACTGCCTTTCTATCGTTTCCTTACAACAGTATTTCTAAATGGGAGAACTTCTAGCATTGGTGATCCCATTGAGGCAGGCGCGGTAGCGAAGGTCTTTGGACGGGAGGGTATGATCATCGGATCGGTAAGTTGATGGGCTAGGCGTAACCAGAGCTGGCGGTGTCTAGAATGGATGAAATGATGCTGATATATGTTAATTCTTGGCAGGTTAAGCCCAACGTTGGACATTCTGAAGGAGCGAGCGGCAATACTTCGGTTATAAAAGCCGTCCTCGCGCTCGAGAACCATGTGATTCCGCCGAACATCAACTTCGAGACTCCCAATCCCAAAAGTACGTCTTCTCTATTCCCATACCCTATAATATTCCCAAAATGGTAGAATTTGAACTCAATATATGTATAATCTTAGTTCCTTGGAAGGAAGCCAAGCTCACAGTTCCAACTGAACCCACAACTTGGCCAAGAGGCTGCCTGGAGCGAGTCAGTGTGAACTCCTTCGGGCTTGGTGGAAGCAATGGGCATGTGAGTAATCTTCTTCTTAATCGGTACTCCGCTACCATTATAAGTGCACTCACTTATCACGATGTCCGTAGGTTATCCTAGAGTCGGCAACTTCGTTTGGGTTGCATCAAGTCCACAATGGCCAACCTGCTTCGCTTCCAAGACTGAGTTTACTGGTGTTCTCAGCGAAGAATGATATATCTCTTGAACGCACGGTGGAAAACCATTCCAACTACATTCTTGAAAAGGGCCCATCATGCATGAAAGACCTCTCATATACTCTTGCGACAAGACGAGAGCATCATCCACACAGGACGTTTCATGTCTCCAACGGTGTTCGTCTTCTATCGGACCAATCTCCAAAGGCCAAGCTCAATACACCAAGGCCACCATCTGTTATTTTTACCTTTACTGGCCAAGGGGCACAATGGGCAAAGATGGGAAAGTTTTTGATTGAGGATTTCCCCTCTGTTCGAGACGACATCGAGTGTATGGATGCTGCGCTATCCTGCTGCGGGACGCCTCCATCATGGAAACTTGAAGGTAATGTAATCCGGCAATCTTATTTCACTTCCAAGGGGACGCTAATGCATTGTTCAAGCTGAGTTAGATAAACCCTCATCGTGTAGTCGGATTGCCCTGGCCGAATTCTCGCAACCCCTTTGCACTGCAGTTCAAGTGGCACTTGTAAACCTGCTGAGAAATTGGGGCGTGCAACCAACTGCTGTGGTTGGTCACTCGAGCGGTGAGATTGCTGCTGCGTACGCTGCAGGAGCCATTACCTCACATGAAGCCATCCTTGCTGCCTATTTCCGTGGCCTGGCCACAAAGGAGAAAAGGGCCGATGGTCGTATGGCTGCGGTAGGTCTTAGTCGTGAAGAAGTTGGTCCTTACCTGGTCAAGGGCGTGGTTATTGCCTGTGAGAATAGCCCCAAAAGCACCACGATTTCTGGAGACCGAGTTGCTCTAGATGGTGTGATATCGCGTTTACAGCAGGAGGAAGCAGGTGTATTCGTTCGACGATTACAAGTCGAGAACGCGTACCATTCTCGTGAGTCCTTCCCCACCCAGGTCTACTCGTCCTACTTCAATAGCATCAACTTAAGAACGATGCAGATCACATGAGTGCCTTTGGTGCAGCTTACGAAGAATCTATTTCTGCTATCAGCACAAGTAAGGCGCCAAGTATTCCGTTCTATTCTACTGTCTACGGGAAGATGATAGACTCGCCCGATCAACTTACTGCTACATACTGGCGAAAGAATCTCGAATCTCCCGTTCTGTTCGATACCGCCGTCAGAGTAATCCTCGAAGATAACTTTTCACCATTGTTTCTTGAAATTGGGCCACATTCTGCTCTCGCTGGACCGCTGCGGCAAATTTCCCACGCCGCTAGTGCCCCAGCAATTTACGTACCGAGTCTGCAACGTGGCAAGGATGACACCGAGTCCATCTTGAATACTGTCGGAAACCTCTGGCTGAAAGGAGTCCCGGTCAATTTTGCTGCAATAAATCCGACTGGATCTGTTCTAACTGACTTGCCGTCGTATCCTTGGAACCACGAGACAAAGTATTGGGATGAAAGCCGCCTTTCCAAAGAGTGGAGGCAACGCAAATTTCCTCCCCATGATATTCTCGGAAGTCGTTCCATAGAATGCAGTGCGCTTGAGCCCTCTTGGAGAAACATTTTGCGTCTGGACGAGGTTGGATGGGTTAGAGATCACCAGATATTTTCGGACACAGTCTTTCCAGTAAGTTCTCCTGATACAATCTTGATTCAAATGCTGAAGCGCTAGGCTGCTGGTTACATTTGCATGATTGGGGAGGCTATTCGTCAAATTTCCGGCCAAAATGGCTTTTCTCTGCGGAACATCGCAATTACCTCTGCAATGATCGTTTCTGAATCCAAATGTAACGAGGTCGTGACTACTTTCCGCAAGGCCAAACTCACAACAAGTTTGGATTCAGAGTGGTGGGACTTTGCCATATCTTCTTATAACGGAAACGCCTGGACGGAACATTGTTCCGGCCAAGGCAAGGCCGGACCAGTTTCTTCGACAAATATTGACGAGATCACACCGTTGCTAAGGCAAGTCTCTTCTGCGCGTTGGTATCAGGCCATGCGAAAAATTGGGCTTCAATACAGTGGTTCTTTTCAAGGCCTAGAAGACATATCCGCGGACCCAAATTCCCAGACCGCTGTAGCTCGTGTGAGCAATAACATCGGTCCTCAAGAGTCTTCTTACCAGCTCCATCCATCAACCATCGACTTGATCTTCCAGCTTTTCACCGCAGCGGTATTTCAAGGGCAACCTTCTAAGTTTAAGCAGCTCAGCGTTCCTACCCACATCAAAGAGATATATATTGGGGGTACTGCTAGCAAACTGAGAGTTCGAGCAACTGCTTCTCAGAATTTCTCTGGCTCATTCACGGGTGACGCCGTCGCTGTAGCTCAGGATCAGGTTGTCTTTAAATTGACAGGGCTGAGGACTAGCCCATTGGGCAGTAGCAGCGAAGAGAACAACGAACAGGACTCGAAGACAACAGTTCAGCTGGAATGGAGACCAGACATTGACTTCTTGGATCCTGGATATCTCATGAGGCCCGCTCAGGATCATCGAGAGCTTGTCGTAACTCTGGAAAGGTACTTTTTCCTATGTGCAATAGCGACTGTGGAGCAGATTGCGGACACCATTCCCAAGGAAACTCATCTTCACAAATTCCGCACATGGTTAAACTCCTTCGTGCAAGACACGAAGTCAGGGGGAAATGAGCTTCTTTGCGATGGTGGTGAGCTTGCCGCTCTTGACAGCAAGGCGCGATTATCGCTTATGAATTCCCTCAGCGAAGATCTGGAGAAGACATCCGCTATCTGGGTAGCAGTTGCTATTCGTCGTATCTACGAGAATTCGCGCGGGATCTATGAGGGCACAACAGAAGCACTTGACGTTCTCATGGAAGGTGGGGTGTTGACGCAGGTTCGTTTGCCACGGATGGTTTACCACTTTCGCATGCTAATAGGTGTCCCCAGATGTATAACTTCCTTGATTTCTGGGAGTACGCAGATTTTCTTGAAATCCTTGGCCACACCAAACCAACGCTTAGGATTCTCGAGATAGGGGCCGGTACCGGGGGCACATCCGCTGCGTTTCTTGCGACCCTGCAATCCAACTTCGGGGAGCGTCTCTACTCGAAATACACCTACACAGATATTTCATCAGGCTTCTTCGTTGCCGCCAAAGAGAGATTCAAGAGCTATGAAAATATTGAGTTTGCGGTACTAGACATTAGCAAGGACCCCTTCGACCAAGGATTTGAAGAAGGCTCTTACGATCTGATTCTTGCGGCAAATGTACGTTATTTGAAGTCTTCCAGACTTCTATTCATTTGCTGACATGAAACAGGTTCTGCATGCAACTCCAAATCTACATGAGACCTTGATCAATGCCAGAAAGCTTCTTCATCCTCAGGGCCGACTGTTATTGCAGGAGCTCTGCCCAGGTACGTCTTTACTCTTGCCGAATCCGCTTGTTTGGTGGCGTCTGACGTTGCAACTATTAAATAATATGATGATGGCTGACAATAACTCCAGTGGCAAAATGGATGAACTTTATCGTCGTACGTAGCTTCTGACCCACGTTTCTTTTTGACGTATTAAGTATTTTTTTTTAGGGGCCTTTAGCTGGATGGTGGCTTGGTGAAGACGACAATCGACTTCTCGAACCTTACGTTTCCCCGGATCGATGGGATTCCGAACTGCGTGCTGCAGGCTTTTCAGGCGCGGATGCCGTGATTTATGATAACATTGCTCCGTACCAAATCAACGCCAATATCATCGCCTCGCCAGCAATATCTCTCGTTCCAAAAGCTGGGGTAACATTTCTGTACCATACAGAAATAATGCCCATCATACAGGAGTACAAGAGCGTCTGGGAAGAATCGGGCTATGATGTGGATCTTCGCGCTCTGTCAGAGCCACTGCCTTTTGGTCAAGACATCATATCACTCCTCGAGCTTGAAAAGCCGTTCCTGGACTCCGTATCTCCAGAAGACTTCAGAAGCCTGCTCAATGTTGTCTCGAACATCGGAACTGCTGGAATGCTTTGGGTCACTCGCTCAAGTCAACTGAAGAGCTCAAATCCCAGCTTTGCACTCATTCTCGGTTTCGCAAGGACGGTTCGCTCAGAACTTTCCACAGATTTCGCTACCCTGGAGCTCGACGACGCTAGTATCGAGATTGGAGCAGCTGAAAATATCTTGAAAGTTTTCGAGAAGTTCCGAAGTCGGGATAAGGAGGGTGAGATTGACCCAGATTATGAATATGCTGTCTCTGATGGAATTATCCACCTTCCAAGGTTTCATTGGATCTCGGTGCCGGCTGAGCTCAATGCTTTACTCAAGAGCGAGACCAACAAAGCACTGTGCATCGGTCAGAGAGGCTTACTGGAAACTCTTCACTATGGAAAACTAGTGGCGAAGCCTTTGGAAGGCGACGAAATCTGCATTCTTACGCACACTTCTGGGCTCAATTTCAAGGTGGAATATGATTTGCCGTTGAGAAGTGGCGGAATGCTAACAGTGATTTAGGATGTCCTCATTGCCATGGGAGTCGTCGACGGCGATATCCTCGGACTTGAGGCTTCAGGTATCGTGGAGGCTGTGGGTCCTGATGTCGAAGGATTTCAAGTTGGAGACAGAGTTATGTCTCTGACTAGTCACTGCATTGCAACTCGCATCACGACCACTTCGAAACTCGTGACCAAGATACCGGACAGGCTGAGCTTCGAAGATGCTGCGACTATGCCGTGCGTGTACGCTACGGTTATACATTCGCTGCTTCATCTCGGACGATTAAAAAAAAATCAGGTCAGAAACAGAAACTCTGGAGTCCGTTTACTCGACTAATCTTGCCTAGAGTGTTTTAATCCACTCGGCATGTGGAGGTATCGGAATAGCAGCTATCCACATTGCACAAATGGTTGGCGCTACAGTAAGCTCTCGCAGTGTCTCTGAATTTCCATGATCTCTAACACGTTTTAGGTTTTTGCGACAGTTGGTAGCAAGGAGAAGATGGACTTCCTCACTCGGAATTTTAGGATTCCACAGTGTCGTATATTTGACTCTCGCAGCGCAACCTTTCTCTCCGCACTGAAAAAGGCGACAAATGGCCGCGGTGTGGATCTTGTTCTTAACTCACTTTCTGGGGATCTGCTTCACACTTCCTGGCAGTGTGTTGCCCCTTTCGGGTCTATGATCGGTATGTGAAGAGTCCGCATCTGAGGATACCGACGCTGATGTGTGGGTAGAAATTGGGAAGCGGGATTTTGTTGGCCATGGGAAACTGGCGATGGATGCGTTCGAGGATAACCGCGCATTCATTGCTGTGGACCTCGCTCAGATGTGTGCTTATAAGCCCGCGACAGTTGGGCGGTAAGACGTTGCATGACTGCTTTTTTTCGAATTTAATGCTGACATTTATAGCATGCTTAGTCAATGCGTCCAATTCTACCTAGACGGTCACATCCAGCCCATCCATCCCATCAAGACGTTCGCTGCAAGCGCCGCTGAGGAGGCATTCCGATATATGCAGAAAGGCACCCATATCGGCAAAATCAACCTTGAGCTGCCCAAAGACTCAGCGGAGCTTGTCTGTACGTCTGGTCCTACTGGGCTACTTCTCAATCCTGACGCCGCATATCTGCTTACTGGAGGTCTTGGTGGCTTGGGCCAAGCCGTTTCTACGTGGCTGGTTCAACAGGGGGCCAAGAATCTGGTATACCTCTCCCGCTCCGGACGTACCAAAGCAAATGAAGCGTTTCTTAAAGAAATCGAAGCGCAAGGTTGCTCGATACAAGTCTTTGCTGGTTCCATTAGCAATATGTCGGACGTTGAAAATGTTGTAGCCAACTCCAAAAAGCCAATCGCAGGTGTTTTGCAGATGGCCATGGTGTTGCAAGTAAGTCGTTCTACCTCTTTATAAATACTGCATTTGCTAAATATGTTAGGACCAAGCAACACCCAAACTGACCTACGAGGACTGGCTCGAACCTTTGGGTCCTAAAGTCGACGGCACCTGGAACCTGCATAACGCTCTCTCCGATCCTCTTGATTTCTTTGTGCTCTTCAGCTCCTTCTGTGGTCTAGTTGGACAATGGGGCCAGGCGAATTATGCAGCGGGAAATACGTTCATGGATGCATTTGTGCAGTACCGACACTCTCTCAACCTTCCAGCTTCCGTAATTGATATCGGTGTGATTGAGGATGTAGGTTATGTCTCTCGAAATCCCAATATTCTGGAACACTTCAAGTCTCTGTCAGCCCACATTTTGAGAGAAGGGGACCTCTTGGAATCCTTACGTCTCGCCATTTCAAGATCCTATCCTGTCACAACAGTCGATGGGACAACAACCGGCGGCACAGTGGTCAACGGCACCGTGACATATGGCAAGAACACAAACACCCTCCTCGACAGACTGTCATTAAAGCCATACACTAATCCAAGCCAATTCGGCATCGGCCTCGCATCCTACAAGCAGCTTTCCGACCCCAGCAATCGCTTGATCTGGAAACGCGACCGCCGAATGAGTATATATCGCAACATCGAGTCCGCTACATCCTCAAATGAGTCTGCAACAAACGAGGGACTAAAAGCATTCCTCTTTCACGTCGTGTCTAGGGGTGGAGATATCCTTATCGAGGACTCTTCTGCTGAATTCCTCGCGAAAGAGATAGGCAAAACCCTGTTTGGGTTCATGTTGAAAGGCGTTGATGACATGAATATAGAGCTGCCTTTGGCGCCTTTGGGTGTTGATAGTCTGGTTAGTATTGAATTGAGGAATTGGTGTCGTCAACAAATCGGGCTTGAGGTTAGTATTTTGGAGATTATGCAGTGCTCATTACGCGAGCTAGGTGTTAAGGCTGTTGAATGCTTGCTGGCGAAGTATAAATAGCCCCTCTTTGGAGTCTGATAGGACTTTCGAGGTAGTTAATAAGATCAAGGAAGTCGGCAATTATCACTACTTGAAATATTAATCCGCTTACATTGTGATTATTTAACAAACAGGAACTTTATCTACCTCAGCAAAAAAGAAAGCCTGCAAATGTACGTTGAATACCCCGCGCCAGGCAACAACTTTTCGAGAGCGGAGCCTTGTACATCGTGGAACATCGTAGCTCTAGGCCGTCGTAATCACCAAATAATAGATCATCATGGAGACATCTTGCCTGCCCAGAAGGCGAAGAGCACTTGAGACCATGAGGTGACCCCAGTCGGGGACCCCATCAATGTCGAGCACGGACAATGCATTGTCACAGACTCTGGAGCAGCCATCTGCTCCAAGGGGTGAATCGAACTTTTCACATTTTCCGCTAGATCTATCTGAAGCATCAATACGCTTTATTGATTTGCTTCCAATTCGAGAGTCAAATCCATATCTGGTCGAATGCAAAATGATCATATCTTCCTCCATATCGGAGCGCACCTACGAGGCACCCTCTTACGAGTGGGGGCACTCTAAAGCATCAAAGGAAATTTTCATCAACGGGATGAGATTCTTTGTCAGAGATAACCTGTGGAACGCACTATATGGTCTTCGAGAGGATTCGCCACGGCGGCTCTGGATTGACGCGCTATGTTTCGACTAACAGAATGTTGATGAGCGAAAGCACTAAGTCTAGGGGAAACTAACAACTACCGTAAAGCCATAAGAGAACAGGCTTTTTCTGTCTAGGTTTGGACTTTGTCTAGACGTTGTGACACACAGTCCTCGCTTTGACTATGGCCAACTTGATCGAGCCTCAAGAACACGTTGCGTGCATTTTCAGGGGAGCCGGTGAGGTCTATGCTTGAAATGGGCTAGCAAAGTCGAACTCCCACCTGTCCGTGGTGCTGGCTACGAACATGTATCTTGTATCGAGAGCCGACGGGAGACAAGCGCAATCACCGCTGGAGTTGAAAAGGTCGCAGGAAGTGTTTCGTGGTCGTTTTGCGACGTTCGTTATCGCCAACGTGGCCTTTTCAAAACAGAGGACTACCAGCAAGATGGGTATCAAAACCATCCGATCATTCAGCTCCCTACCTTGGAAATAGGTACGCCGTCAAATCTATACTACTGACGGCCTAGGTACGCAGCCGCGCTGGGTGAACAGGACACCTCTGGGGTGTTGATTACAGAGTTTTCACTTTTGCGACCGGGGTCCCGAAAGGCTTTCTACACGACTGAGAGCTCGAGGTTCGAACGTGTTCGGAAGGGACCGATATAGGAGATAAACAGAGCAGTTGTTCAAGAAGGAGAAGGTTGCTTTTAGAGCACTGCGAGGGTGCGCGAGCCTGGACGAGAGACAAGGCGACAGAGAGGGCACGATCAGAGGGAATAGGTTGATGGATGACTTCGGTACCACGAGAAGACCTCTTGCAGAGGCATGCCCGAAGACGAATCGCAGGAGCACTCTCCTTGTTTACCTCACGAAACGCGGACGCACAACACACAAGGCAGGAAGGATAGGAAGCGCTGGAACCAGGGCATTGACAGTGCTACCAACAAGCTGGGGAATCAAGCATATGGAGGAAGATGAGCATACACTTTGGTTAGAGGATCTTGACATTGCTTCTACATACGGGAAAAGTGTTGTACAGGTCCTTGTATAGGGTGGGGCACGTCGAACTGTACTTGACTAAATATTAAGTTACCATTCTCTTACGCCTACTCTTTTTGCGTAAGATAACCTTCTTTTTTAACAATTACTTAACAATATACTAATTATTATTTAAGGTTATAGTAAGTGGCTTAAGCTCTTGAACGGATTGTTTCTAAAACAGTAAACACTTTAAAGCGCGGGGTTCTGCGATTAGTTCTTTAACGTTACTTATAATATTATTTTTTATAATCTAATAAAAAGTCCTGCTACTCTTTTAAAATACCCATTAATTATACTATAAATTTAAAAGCCAAACTAAGTAAGCTTATCTTACCTATCAATCAACTAAATTCAATCTAAACCTTTAACTATATACCTCTTCTAATGTTTAAAAATATATAAGCTTTAAGCTTTAACTATAAAATCATCGATTTCATAAAACAACTTCAAAACTACCTTCTTCAAAAGTTTAATGCCATAATTAAATCAAAAATATATTATAATAAAACAATGGCCAAATTATATCAAAAAAGTACTATTCATATCTTAAATAATAATATTTACAGCTTTTTAAAAATCTACGCAAATATACCTAAAACGCTCATAATATTTAAGTTAAAGTTTCTTATAAATTTACTTAAGTTACTAATCCATAAAATCTAGGTACCCCTCATAAAATTATAAAACTCAAAGTATTCACGGGTATTTCATATTATTATAATACATTATATTAACTTTATAAAAAAGTTCTTTATCTTAAAAAAAGTATTCGTTTTCTTAAAAACATCACCCTATTACTTAAACTTAACAAAATAAGCACTGCTCTTATAAAAATTATTAATATTTACGATTATAAAAAAACAAAATACTTATAAAGCTTAAAATCCTTTTTTAATTATAACCTTAATAACTTGTTCTATAAAATGATTTTCAACAAAATACAAATCATAAATCTCATCCTTATAACGGTTCCACAACTGTTCAAAAATGATTTTAAGTATCTTAATAATTATAAAAAAGCAAGTTTAATAAAAAAATAAAAGTTCTTATAAAATTAGAAATATTAAAAAGAAGTGGTTTAATTTTCAATTATTAAAGTTATAAGATTATGTAATATAACGTAAATATGAGATTATACAATATCACATTACTATTAAGCGTTATTGTTTATAAATAATAATTAACTTTTATTTTTTAAAAAAAACTATCTACTTCTTTTATAATAAACTTAAAAAGAGATTCTTATTAAAGATATTAAGAACATATTAAGCCGCATTTATACTCTAACTCGTTGATCTACTATTGCTAATTAATATTAAAGTCTCTAAAAACCACCTCATTAATTATATATCTTTATACTAAATAATAACCCTTTTAACATAAATAACACAATAATTCATAATTATAATCATATTAATATATATAAACAATAACGTTTTATAATAACAGAAAAATATTCACTTACCCTCAAAATAACCTATAAACATACTTTAATAGCCTCTTAAAATATACTAATAACGAAAGCTTAAAATCTTAAGTTGGATTTAAAGCTTTGTGTGATTTTATGAACTAATCATTAAAAGGGGAACTTACGAAAAAGGCAGCCAGTTCTTTTTTTAATAACGGCAGATCTCATAAAAGGCGACAACTAAACTTATTAACATTTTTATATAACGTTACTAAAAAAGAAAAACTTATTTCCTCCTTTGACTCGTTTACACTTCTCAAGTACAATAAGTGCCTTAATATAATAAACACTTCCAGGATTAACTGCCTTAAAGGCGTCCTTACGCCTATTATATTATATAAACTCATTAACGTATAAAAGGCAACCCTTGACTTTAATAATAATTAACCCATCAGATTACTTTTTAATAACTTTCTTATTTTACTTTAAAATTGATTTCATTCAAGCCATTATAATCTATTACTATTAATTAATATATAATCATTATTATTAGGCGTTATTATATAAGGCTAAGTCAAGTGTATAAGATAAAAAAAAAGTGAAGATATATATACAAAATATAAACTAATTTATTATAAAAGAAGAGTTACTTTAATAATATTAAAGGTCTTAATATAAACAGATTAAAGAACAAACAATCGGCTCACTTAACTAGCACGAGTAGATTAAACAAACACTCACATGGGTATTTATATCACATAAGTGTTTACCTAAAAAGTGAAAATATATTCCCATAATTTGTGACGGTGTAAATCCGTCATACCTATTAATAGTCAAATAACAGAATAGATGTCAGTCTATTCTAGTGGTCTTTTGGCCCAATTGGCCTAGAGGTAAAGTTATTACCCTCTAGCCGTACACCTTGATTACGTGTCGTCACATAATTATTCACTTTTAAAAATCGTAAACGTTTTAAAAACAACAACACCAAATGTGAATATTTTACAATTACCCTACCTTCTCTAACACAAGATTGCCTCCTATATAATATTAACAGTAACGCGTAATAATAACGACAAAACAACTAAAAACAATCAAAATGTCAGCTCTTATTACTTCTAATTTCAATCTCCGCCGTTAAACTATTAAAACTAATACCTAAAAAAAAATCTCATAACTTAAGACTACTAATCACTAAATAAGTTATAAGTACCTAGTAATAATATATAATAACGTTAATATATTTTTAGGCCCACTCTTACGCTAAAGGTATTGTTAAAAAAGGCTAGATTTAAAAAAATGTCTACTAAAGATTAAGACAAAATAATCAATAATATTAAACAAGCCTATAATACTAAGTGTTTAAGAAAAAACAGGATTTAAATACCAAGATTATTATATTATTAATAAATAAAAATATTAAAATAAAGACGATTAGAAAAAAGGAGAAAAAAAAGCAATTAAAGTTATTAAAAGAATAATTAAAAGTAAGTACTGTTACTATCAAACATTACTATAATTAACAATATATTAAAGTAAAGATAAAAAAAAGGCTAAGTTAAGAATGATTCAAGAATCCTTCTCAAAACATTTAACCCTTTTAATTAAGAAGTTAAAGAAAAAAATTATTATAAAAAAAATGCAGGTTTTAAAAATAAGAGAGGAAGAATATGAGCAATTCGTTACTAGTGCTAATAATCCAGCTAATGTTAAGAACTACTTAAAGTTTAAAAAGGCTAATAAAGAAAAAATCAAAGAAGAGGTTAAGAAAGAGGATAATCATAATAATAACAACAACAGAGTTGAAGTTATTGTTTTTTTAGACGACGAGGAAAATAATGATGATGATAATAATAATAATAATAATAAGGATATAATGGACTTCATTATATAAAGACCTATTTACTTAATTAAAATAAAGCCCTACGTTAAACATCTCATTATTACTGTTTATTGTTACTATATTATTAATAAAAAAAATAAGATTACATTCTGTTGGTCCGCAGGGGCTATGTAATCTCATCATGCTGTACAGGGAGCGCCACTTGAATGATACCATAGTAGCCTTCAGGGGTTATGCCTTGACTACTAGGGGTAATGGATCTGATAGTTCTAAAGGGTAATCAGAGCTATAACGGACCTATTATAAGGGTCATTTAGAGGAGTATATAATAGGGGATCTCTCCCACTCTTTTGAGAAAGACATAGATTTTACCACTCACTTTATTAAAGACTATATTAACCCTTTGCTTTAATATATCTTTATATGATTTACTAGTAATATACTGACATTAATCAGTGGTTAATCTGTACTATAGATAATAAGGTCTTAGACTATAGAGTCAAATCGAGGTACTTAATTATTTATACCTTTTATTAAGGCTTAGCTATTTGACTGAATTTAAAGGATAAATAACTTCCCTTTTAAGTAAAGGTATAAGTAAAGGCACTTTAACTGACTAGAAATCTAATAATAATTATATAACTAAACAATAAAAGTAACACGACAGTTATTTAACGATAATTGTTAAGTTAATACTTTAAAACTGGATTAACGGATTATTTAAGGAATCATATTTAAACCGCCTCTAAAGCCACTCTAATATAATGTCTTAGTCAAGGGATTGTACTATAGAACTAGTAGAGGAATATAAGAGTATTATTCTACTAATTTAAAAACCAGTGGATAATATATTAATAAAGGCTAATAAAATGCCGAAGAACTACACGAGGTATTCACGAGAGTTTTATAGGTATTATTATAATAAGAAAACGAAAGGAGAATATTTGTTTTAAGATTTTTAAGAGTTTTTTAATAAATGGACAATTACTGACTTTAAAAAGATTCACAAGTAAGAGAGGACTTAATTAAAAGACGATCTTAGGTTCTACGGTTACTATATATAAAGAGTAAAAAGGATAAAAGTTATAGACGTATTAAAAGACATAATTAAGGCTAAAAAGAACAAATAACTTAAAGAATAATTAAAGATGTAAAATTGAATATACCTTAGATCTATATTAAACCACGTCTAAAAGACATAGACTCTTTTTATACGACTTCTCTAAGGTTAACCAAAGGTCCTTATATTTATGAGAACTACTTTCTCTTTTATACCAGAGATTAGAGAAAATTATATACCTTTAACGTTAAAAGGAAAGACGTTAAATGTCATATTAATACTTTAAGATAACTCGCTTATGACCCTTACCTTTGTCAAAGTTAATATAATAGAAAAAGATTTATATGATATAACACTACTTATTAATTTAAAGATGGAATTCTTATTTACCTTTAATAAAGGGCCTTTTAAAGATTAATTAAAGTAAAGACTGTGACGATTCATACGTCACTTACTAATGACTCACTAACTAATGAGTCATACACTAACAATGAGTCATATATTAATGACTCATTAATCAATGACTCACTGATTAATAAGTTATATATTAAAGATAAGTCATACACCGAGGACAAGTACTGACTCAAGGCTTAACATATATATATAGTCTTCTTTTCTCTTTAACCTTTTTTCTATTTTTATTTATTGTTTTTCATATATAACATAATAATACAATGATATTCGCGCTGTTATATTATAATGAACCTCTTTTACTTAAGAAAGTCCTAATATTTAACTTACTCTCTTTGATTCCTTTTCAGTGATTTAAGTGTGAATGGTTCTTATACATACTTATAAAAGTAATAATATTAACAATTTAAACTATACACCTGTGAAAGTCATAATATCCCCACTTAACAAAAACACACCACAAAGGAATACTTAAATAAAGAAAGAAAACAATCCTTCTTAAAGTCTTTTCAATAAACAACAACTTACTTTAACCTTAAACCCTTAAGAACTCGAGGGAAGGATTTGTTCATTACCCTAGACTCGAGGACGACTCGGCACTTATTAATCCCTCTCTATCCTCGATTCCCCTTTAATTAATATATAATTTCTCTCTTTTAATAACTCTTTCTTTTATTACAATAACGCTAAGAAAGACTAGCTATTAAGTAATAACGACTAAATAGCTAACCATTAAAGGAATAACATGGTAAAAGGCTAGAACGTAAAAGAGATCGACATAATACACATAAAACTAAGTCTAATAAGCCAAAAGTTCACTAAAAAGTTCAAAGAGATAACGAAACATTAGAAGTCTATAAAAAAGAAATATTAAAAGTCCGTAGATAAAACTATTATTATTTTATAAGAGTTCATAAAGTTATTAAATTCATAGAATATATAAGGCATAAGTGCCGTCCTTTTTAATAACCCTCTTAAACGAAATGTTAGTAATGACGTTAATAATGACTCAAAGGTCGACGCTAATATTCCCGCCCCGCGTAACCGCACTTTACCCTACTTAAACTAGTCATATACTTAAGTAAAAGTCAAAGATCACAAGAGATTAAAGTCGATAAGTTTACTAAGTTAAATAAGACTTTTTAAAATAAATAGTTAATAAGTATATAAAATAAGTTATAAGTCAATTAAGATCACTTTAATTTAAAAGAAACACGAATGTTATGTGTATATTCTCATATTTAAAAGACTACCTAAGATTAACTCTTCTCGAGATATACTAATAATACAGATGCCTGATTTATTATTATTAAAGAAATATTAAATCACTTAAAGATAGTTTATAATAATCTATATAAACAATGTAATATTAAGGCTCTCTTAAATCAAATAAACATAAAAGAAAAAGAACGATTTAATAACTTTTAAAACAGATTCATTAAAACGGCTTAAAAAGCTAAAGTCCACATTAATAACCATTTTACTACTCGATTCTTTGACAAGCTCACCTTTACCCTCCGTACTTAAGTATTATCTTAATATTCTTTAGGCATTAACTATAACAATTTTATAAGTCAAATAGCCTTCGTGAACTCTAAGATATAACGAGTTACCGTAAACGTCTAAAGAACCTCTATTACGAAGTTTACCCCATTTACGATCACTCCTCAACTAGTCTAATATAACATGTCTCCTTTAAATGCCCCCTTTTAAAAGGAATAACTCTAAATTAAGGCTACGGATAAACCTATTTTCCCTTATTATTTAAATAAAACAATTAACTTATAATGTTATAACTACGATTAAACCGGACATATAACTCGGGAATACCCAGTATTAAAAAATAAGATTAACTTTAATGAGGTCTTTTAATTAAAGTTCTTACTTTTTAATATAACTATTAAAAGTAAAAACGAAGACAGTAATAATAAAAAGGAGTTATTAAAAAACTAAAAACCTTAAAAAAAGACTCTTTCTTAAAGTAAATACTTAATCTTAAAAGGATCAACTTAAGACAATTATAAAATAATAAAAAGTTTTTATAACGTTATACTTTAATTAAAAATAGCAAAGTAATTTCCACTTAAGCCTTAATTAATATTAAAGTAAACGGTTTTGCTTTTATTAATATTAAACTCGTAAATAATATTATACGCTCTTTTCATATCCCTCGCACTCGACTCTTCACCTAAGTAGCCATTCGAGGCTATAACGGAACCATTAATAAAAAATAACCCATTGTTTTTAATTAAATATATTTATTAACGGCCGATTATATACGAAGTTACCTTTTATAATCATTAATTTAAAACAATAAGAAGTTATCTTAAAACGCCTTTAAATAAAACATTACGACATTTAATTAAATGTTAAAGACTAACGCCTCGTGTAACTTCACGATAAAAATATATATAAAGAACTACGAAAACTACTTTATATATAAAAAGAAGACATCTGACTTATTATAAACATATATACCGTAATTAAACGACAAAAAGACGTTCTAAAAAAAAACGAGGCTTTTAACCGGAAAATTACAGAAGAACACAAAGAACGAGTAGAATTACTTATTATATCTAAAATAAAGTATCCTCTTTATAAAAAAGTCTTCACTATAATTACCTTCGCCTTAAAATACTTATATCTAAGAAAACGTGTCGTTTCCCCCACCATAAAAAAAGTACTAAACGAAAAATTTAACAACGAGGTTAATTATAATAAAGTAACCGAAACGATATACAAAGCTTACAATCTAACTATTAGCTTTAATAGTGAAAAGTCTAATAAATACGAGACAAAAGCCTTTTCAGTGGCCTTAGAACCTTTAATTAAGTCAAAAGTACGTCGTAATAAGTTACTTAATATGTGACGCTTGCCCTATAAAAACCAGTGCCAACGTCTAGCAAAGGCCTCACATATCACATAGGAAATAGTGAAAGTAATCAAGATTCTCTTAGAATCTACAACTAAAGAAGAAAGAAAGTAAAAAGGGAAAAGGGGTTATATATAGGAAACATTATCGAATTAATCTCGTTTAAGCGCTTAATAATACCCAATTAAGAAAGCTCCCCTGAATGCCCTTTGATCTATACTAATCGTCACATTACCCCCCCCCTCTAGAAAAAGCTTATCTTTAAGTATTCATTTATTTCCTTGTCTTTATTAAAGTGGTCGTAGTCGTTTATTCTATCGTAGAACGCCTTAAGCCATTAAAGTAACTTTATAAGGGGACTTACTTACGTAAGATTATTAAAATAGAACTCCTAAATCTTTATAAAAGCGCACTTAACGTCTAAGGCGTTATATTAAGTAAGATTAATGTCTTAGTTTAACTAAGAAACTTCATAAGAAAAGCTACTACGCTACTTTCAGTAAGTGAGTAAATCCTCGATTTCTTATTCGTTGTTTCCGGTGATATTGATTAGTGAAGGTAGCATAGTTTATTAACTTACTAAAGGATTACTGGGGTCTTTCTTAAGCTTCACCGCAAGGAAGACATTATGTACTTTCATACTCACTGGTAATTCTAAGCAATATAAGTTTCTAATTTTCTTTAACACTCAAAATAAACCATTAATGGGAAAGTCTAGTTTCTTTAAAAAGCGAGTAGTTAAAAAGTAACGTATGTTAAACTAGATAAAATCGTTTATGTCAAAGTCAATTATGCGGCGAGAGTAATTATAAGACCGGGCCATTTTTACTTAAGACTTTAAAAGACTAGACCTAGTTACATTTTATGCCGTGCGATAGCGCGTGGCATATTCTATAGTTTATTATGTATTTAACTTATTAATAGGGGATATTAAGTCTAATAAGTTAATTTTCCAATTTCAATTAATACGTGGTATATATTTATAAACTACCTTAAATAGCGAGAGGCCTTTTAAAAAGTCATGTGAGAAAGACATTTGGGTGTAATCTATAATAAATAAAAACTTAGACTAATCGTCTTAATAATAAAAAACGAAAGGGCGGAGTTTATGTTAAAAGTATTAGTTATATATTTTAGTCTAACCATTAGTTTAAGGGTGGTTAACTATAAAGAACTGTCTTTTAGTGTTAAGGATTAAAAAAAAAGCGGTTTAAAAGCAGGAAATAAATTAAAGTCCTTTATTAGAAATAATGCTGATCGAGGGGCCAAAGTATTTATATATAAAATATATATATAACTTTATAAGATCGCGGGCATCTGAAGTCTTTCGGTAAAGGATACTCATAGCTTATTTATTAAAGCAATTAATAAAGACGAGGACATTGTTAAACCTATGCTTGTCTTTATTAAAATTATAATAATTTATAATAATGTGTTCTTAAAGTTAAGACGGGATAAGGAGAAGTTAGAGGAGTCCGGGTTTCTTATCCCAAAGGACTTAAATACATTGACAAATATAATAATTGCGGTAATATTACTAGACTATTGACGTAATGCCGTACTACCAATACTGAATAAATAAAAGTTATAAGGTCTTTTTAATATTAAAGTGAACTATGTTAACGTAGTTATATATTTCTTAAATAAGGAAAGTGCGGAAATAAGCGATGTCAAAGACTATAAGACAATTATCAAAGAATAATAAGTTGCCTTTTATGTTAAGCTTACCCGGCTAATTTAATAAGGCTTATTTTTATAGTACTTGGAGAGAAGGGGCTGTGTAGTTGGCTTTTAATGCTTAATATACCACCGAGAATGTTAAGGAAAAATCCGTTATCTTAATGTTAAAGGTAAAGCTGTTGTCCTAGCTAAGAAAACGGAGATTCCTAACTACGAGTATAAGGTTTACTTAATCTTCTTATAAAAGCTATTATAAGCACTAGGCTCTTTTAATAAAGTTCTGTTCATTGAGTTCGTTCAGTTTATAAAAAAGCGCGTTTATTAACGGGTTATGGACACTTAGTTAATAAGTTATTATAAAATAGTAATCAGCTGATATTTTGGCCTATCATGTTTGTTAAATATTTAATTACTTAAAAGTCATAAAATATTTTAAGGCTTTATAATCCGTAATAACACAGATTTAATAAGGGGTTCCCGTGAACTCTGTTCTTTAATAGGCAAAAAAGCGCATAATAGCGAACATCTCTTTATCATAAATAATATAATTAAGCTTTATAAAGAGTATAGTTTTTTTTTAAAAAAAAAGCAACGGGGAACTAATCCTCGCTGTGCTTTTGTAAAAAGACCCCTATAATCACTCTATTACTTATATTTGTCTTTAAAAAGCATTTTAGATTTTAATAGTAGTATTTTAAGAGAAAGGCAGAAGTGAGGGTATGTTTAAAATAATTAAAAGCATTTTGACATTTAACGGTAAAACGGAAAGGAAGATTATTCTTAGTAAGTTAAATAAGAGGTTTCACTATAATATTATAGTCTTTAATAAAACGTTTATAAAAATTATAAAACCTAAAGAAAGATTATACACCTTTAACGGTGCCAAAGTAAGTTTAGTTATTAACAATAACGAATTTCTCAGGGTTAACCTTTAGTTTAGAAGTTAAGATAATAAATCTTAAATACTTTATATAAGTAACGGTGAATTCACTTTTCTTTAAATTTACTTAAAAGCCTATGTTAAAAAGTCTTTAAAAGACTTTTTTAATATATAATTAATATTTTAAGGGATTTTTAAAATAAATAAGGATGTCGTTGAAGTATGTTATACAGAAATCATTGAAGTAATTAAAGAGGATGTCGTTTATATAACACTAGTACGTGGTAGGCCATTAATGAGTCTAAATAGAAGGACTTTGTATTTATACATTCTATATCTTGTATAGAAAGTTATATATTTCTCTGATGTTGGGTTTATTTGTATTCAATGGAATACTTAACGAATGTCCAGCTTAATAAAGATGTGAGTATTGGCTATTTTAGTTAATGTCTTATTAATTAAAGAGAGGGGATATTGATTTTTATGAGTGAAGGAATTTAGCACTTGGAAGTTAATATATAACCGTAGAAATCTATTCGGCTTTTTAATAAAGAGAATGGGGGTAACGAATAATACTTAAGATAATTTAATAAACCCTTTTTCTAAATTATTGGTAATGTAGTCTTTAATAGCTTTAAGTTTTATCGTAGACATCTTATATAACAAGGAATACTTGAGAACTATTTCGCCTTTCCTTTTTAATTTAATAGAATAATTGTATAAATAATACGGAAGGAGTATATTACTTACTGCTTTACTGAATACATGAGTCCATTTAACATATTTAAGTGAAATCGCAGGTTTACTGTTCAGTTCGGTTAAGGAGATGGCAAACTATGCTAAGGATTAGTGACGAGTAACGAACTCAACAATCAAATCATTAATAATAATGGCAGTATCGTCTTTCTTATGTCTTTATTTAGTTAAAGACTTAATTTCTTAAAGCGTTATTATAAATATCTCATCTTTGGATTTCCGTTTTAATAATAAGTTAAATGCCGCGGCATTAATTAAGTAAATCTTAATAGTTAGTTTATATAAACGGGTCCATTTCCTCAATAGATGTCGTTAGCAAGAGCCTGTTAATGGAGAAAAGAGGGTATTTATAAGTGGTTTAAAGAACTATTTCTATATTTTATAAAGTAAAGTTATAAAGTCACGTAATTGCGTTTAGCATGAGGAAAGAGTGAATTAGGAAGTCTCACCACGTAATAGTGTCAACTTCAATAAGTATAAAAGAGAGGTTCTCGTTAAGATAGAGGGGGTAATATAGTCGTTATTTATAAGATAACCTAGAATAAAAGCTGTGTTTATTATTTATGACATAACTTATTTTAAAGCGGTGTTCTTGTTAGTGTTTGTATTACTCTCATTATTGTTTTACATTTAGTTTAATAGCTTTTCTATATCTTAATATATATGAGAATGTGGAAGTGTAATAAGGGTAAAAATGACAGCGGAAATAAGTTTAACAACGGTAATTATTGACACAGCTAGTTGAGCTTAAGACTAAGGTAAGCGGCAATAATGGCTATTAAAATCAACGTTTAGCCTCGTCATTAAGAAAAAAAAAAAAAAAATATGTCTTAATAAAAGCGGCACCTTTCTTGGAGTCTTTATTATTTCGTTATATTGTGGCGGGGCCACCTCATTTTTGTGTGGAGTTATGTTACTAAATGCTGCTTCGGCTAGCATTTCGTAAATTTCTTTAAGGCAATATTTAAGGAGTGCATTTATTACTTCTTATTAATAATAAACAATTTTTTTTATAATAATATTATAATTATTTGGTTTAATTTATTCTTTTCCCTGACCCCTTTTTAATAATTTATATTTTTTAAATATGTAATATCTTAAGATTTTATTATTTTGTTTTTTTGTATTAAAGTTATTCCTTATGCTTTGAGTGCATCTCCCTTTTATTATGTGATTGCTTGGGATTTGCCCCTTCACATATTTTATGGTGATTGACGCAAGGATAAGTTTTTGATAAGGAAAAAACTAAATATAATAAATAATTAGGTTTTTATGCTAATAAGGTTAAATATGAAAAGAAATAACAATTATATGACCTATGGGAGCTATTTAATTAGTGATCTTATAACCTTTAATACAAAGCAAGTGTGGCGAATATATTTTTTAAAAAAACAAAGACTTAAGCTATCTTATCAAAAGAATGATTTTAACTTTTAGGGCATGCTTAAGTATTAAAAATTTAAGTGCTTTTTTTTAAATATATATACTTTGTCCTAGCGCCTTATCAAAAAACCGCTATCCTTTTAAAAGATTTATCTTCCTTAATAAAACCCTTAGCTAATTAGGCGTTCTTATGCGCTAAAGCAATTAAGCGTTTAGGAGCTAAAAAGTGTTGGCTTTTGCAAAAAGTTTTTTAAAAGTAAATGCTTATAATGCAATACTACTTGTTTTATTTTTATGCTTGCATTATTACTTTTAAAAATGCTAAATTTATGGGCCATTTTAGTTTTATTTTTATAAAAAGTTAAGGAGTTTTTTAGGTAATATTATTTGTTTTACAGCATTGCTTTAATAATTTCAATTTTCAAAAAGATCATAGTGTTATTAAAACCATTATTTTAGCTTATTAATATATTAAGCAAGAAAGCTTTAATTAAGCAAGTTAAGAATTGTGGGGTTTATTAAATTATTAAGGAGCTTGTGCGAATTTATTTGTTTAATTTTTTTTTGGAATTTTAATTATTATTATTTCTTAATCGTTTATGCATAATATCCTTAGTCAATTTTTTATATTTCAATTGCCAATATTCGCAATATTTGCATAATCAAAGTTATACAAATTAACAATGTTTACTAATAATAACAAAAATAATAATAAAAAAAATAGCTTTTAGGCTTTACTTGCTAAATCAGGCTTTGGAGAAGCATACAAATACCAAAACCAAGCGCTTTTAGGCCTTTTTATAAGCTTTGTTTCTATTCCTATGGGCATTCGCAGCCTTAAAACTCACTTGCATTATTTTAAAAGCTTAAGAAAAGGGAAAGCCAAAACAATATTATTTAATAAATTTTTTTTTTTATAAAAACCAAAGGTGCTAATAATAGCCAAATTATTAATATTATAAGCTTCGGCAAACTTTAAGTCATACTAAATCAGCTTATGCCAATACCTAAAACCATTAAAGCGCCGTATTTCAATAGCTTTAAAGCCATTATATTTCTTAAAATTATAAGCCAAATTTTTGCTATTTATAGTATTATAAAAGCCAAAAATTGAAAGCAATAAATCATTAATTATTTGCACTTTTTTGTAATATGAAATTTTAAGCATTTTATAAATTATTCGCAAATGTTATATAGCATTTTTTAAGATGCTATTAAAAAAGAATACCAATTTTAGGACTTTTAATACCAATTTTATATTATAGCTTATTTAAATCAAATTATAATAAATTTTTGAGAGCTTTAAAACAAAATTGGCAAGCTTAATTAAGCTTAATTTCAGCAGTTCTTTAAGCTCTTTTAAAATATTAGGATAGCTTATAAAAAGAAAGAAGATTTTATAAATAAAATGATTTTTTTCAAATTTCTTTACGCACTTCCAAAGGATTTTAAAGTTAAAGGACTAGCTCTGGCAGCAAAGCCTAAAAAGGATTTTAATTAAAACAATTATTAGCCATTTAGCAAAATATTCAAAAAAATTAAAATTAAGATTTATAATAAAAAAAATATTAATGCTTTAATAAAAAAGCAAGGCATGGCAAATGCTAAAACCTATTAAATTCAAGCTTATCAAAACGTCTTTATAAATAGCACCTATGCTATAACTCCAACATTATAGCCATTCCGCTTTGATTTTATTATTTATTAAAACAACACTTTTGCAAAAAAAATTAAAACAGCTTTTCAAAATAAAAAATGCTAAAAAAAGCCATTATTAATACCTAATAATGCTGCCCAAAACATAATTCCAATTTTATAAAAACTTGCTAATATAATGCAATACGCCATTAAAAATGAATTAAATATTATTACTAAAGAACTTAATAAATTTTAAATATTTTAAGTTTTTATTAAAAAGGTTTTTAATTCAAAGTTTGTGGCAAAAATCAATAGCCTTAAATATTACAAATCTTATTAAAACATTATTTTAGTGGCGTACGGCCAAAGCTTGTATGATAAAAGTCGCCAAAGTAATCAAAATAATTATATTAAAGGATGTAAATGATGCGGAAATAAGCAAAAGCCTAAAATGCGGCTTTAATCTTGCCATAATTTTATAAATTAATGTTATAATTATAAAAAGTTCATTAGCTTAAGCATTATTCATAAATCAAATAAAAATAATTATATTTGCATTAGCCCATAAAAAAAAGGGCAAGTGGCTTATCTTATGAATTTTCTTTTAAATAATGAAAAAACACGCCGGGAACATGTTATTCAACGGACTTTGAATATTATTTATAGCCTAAACCTTAAGCATAAAGCTAAGGCAATTTAAAAAAAGCTTAATTAAGCTTAAAAAGCTGCATTTGCTAAAAAAGCACTTTATGCTTTAAACATAAGCAGCATAGGGATAATTAAAGCTACTTAAGATTTTAATTATAAATTTGATTTTTTAAATAAAAAAAGTTATATTGCTAAAATTATTGCTTTGGTTTAAAGTCTTTTAGCATAAGGTGAAATTAAGTTTGACCCTGAAAATATTGCTATTATTAAGCTAATTAAAACTAGGTCCTAAAAAGGAAAATCTTATGCTAAACCTTATAATGCTATTTTAAAGCTTAAGAAGAAAGCAAAAAAGCAATTCTTATACAAAAAGCCTAAAATACAAAACGAAGTCAAAAGGGCGGTTCAATTTAATAAGCAATTTAAGAAGGCTTTGAAACATATGAGAATTAATATTTTGGCTAAAACAATCCCTATGCCAACCCGAATTTTTATAAAAAAATTTATTTAAAGAAAAAAGATGCTAAAACCAGCAATTAAAAAGGCTTTAACGCTAATACCCATTAAAATAAAAAAATAAAAAATTGCTAAGCTAAGCTTAGGAGGCTCGCCATTATTATTAATTTCAAAGCCCGCAATAAGAATGCCGGCTAAAAGCCTTAAGCTTTAAAAAGCTTTAATTAAAAAAAATTATAAGCTAAATAATATGATCAACAAGCTTTTAGCGCAAAAAAGCTCCCTAAAAATTTGTTCTTAAGGAAATTTTATATGCTTATTAATTGGCCAAGGTTTTTAATAGCTCCGCGGTAAGGGATTATTAATTAGCGCATGCAATAATAGCTAAAAAAGGCAAATATTAAAACAATCTCTTTTATTAAAAACAATTTTGAAAATAATATTTTCATTTATTAATAGCCTCTTATTTCACGCAATATTAATACACTTATAAAAGAAATTCCGGAAGTCTTTACTAAAGGATTTATTCTTTGCAATTTGCCTAAGCCGTTTTCTTTTAGCGTTTATTATATTAAGCGATATTAAAAAAACAGGGTCAATACTTATTAACAAATGCCACAGCATAAGCTTGCATTAAAAATTAAAGCATATTAATGCTATTAATGAAATCAAGTTTATAATACTTAAAAGCATATAATTAAGCACTTTATGCTATGGCTTTTTATTAGCGCTATTCCAATTATGGGGCTACTTTTAATAACGTTAATGGCAATACTTAGGTATTATTAATCAAGCTTCTTTTAAGCCATTACATAATACTTTACACCTTAATTACCTTGCAAAAACTCCATTTTTAATAGCCAAAGCCCTAATCAATTGGTTCCTTTAATTTGGTTATTTAATAGTATAGGCACTTTAATAGATGCTTTTTATTTTTTTATGCCAAAGCTAATGGTTATTATCTTTAGGAACACCCAAATTAATGATGTCCGCGCTATCTTTAATAATAAAGCCAAAATCAATTGTATAACCTTAAATACTGCTGCTAGATTAGGTCTTCCTATTATTCAAAACAGTAATATGGCGCTAAAAACTATTATTAAAGTCAAATCAAAGTTTACTAGCTACGCCAATAGTATTGCTATTTTAATAAGGGATTTAATAATTTGCATAAGATTTTATATTATAAATATTCTTAGCATAAAGATTATTCTTGGCTTTCCATTCTTTTGCTAAGTTAGGATCTCCTTTTAATACCCGTTTAATAAGAAAAGCGGAATTATACTTGCCTAATTATAAAATCACCAACTTTAATAAGAAACCATAGTTTAAACCAACTTTTTCATTAATAAAACAAAGAACCTTTTAGTATTAAAAGGCAAACATGAAATTAAATGAATTTAAAACAATACTTATAATGATAATTATGCTAAAAATAACAAGAACAAGTTTTTGGGAAACAAATAATTAATTATAAAAAAAGCATTATAATTGGTGCTTTAAAAAGCTTTTTTTAATCCGGCAATTTTATGCTTAAAAGCAAGCATTTTAAAAAAAGGAGCAACTTTGCTTTTAACAAATCAAAAATAATTATTATTAAATATCTTCAAAAGGAATTTTGTATATTGAAATCAAATATTGAAGATGGATTTCCAGTACTAAATATTAATTTCACAAAAACATTAATGAGAAACAAGCCTATACTAGGCACTTCAGCAATTATTAACCCAAAGCCTATATTTGAATTTAATATAAAATATAATAAAATACCATTTAAATTTTTATTTTAACCTAAGACGCAAATATATTAAATATGGACAATGTATAAGCCAAAATCAAGAAAAGTTTAATTTATAAATGAAGCTAATAGAATTGGAGATTCCCTTAGCGGAAGAGCCAATTAATATAAAAGATTAAAAACTAAAAATATAATTTAAGCGCAAATCGGCGAATTTCAATACTTACTATTTTCAAAATTTATAGCAATCCCTAAAGGTTCAAGGCTTACCCCGGAAAGGCTAAAATTATTAAATGTGGAAAATATATTAAAACTAAAAGAAAGAGCGCTATTTAATAAAATGATGCTAAATTAAAAAAGCTTAATTGCTTTTAAATAGCCTAAATATGAAATGTTTTACAAAAATATTTCTCCCCCGGTGAAATTCAAGATTATTAAGCATAAGGCATAGCAAGCTCTTAATTATGCTTTACCTCAAATATTAATTTCTAAAATTATTAAAATGATTTAAGACAAACTTAATAAAAATATATTGGAATTTTTAAAAAGCCCTTATCAAAATGCTTGATTTTTTATCAAAAAGAAAAAAGCTAAAAAATATTGCTTAATCAATTCAGCAACTATGCTTAATGCAATTATTTAAAAAAATGCTAATCTCCCTTTATTAATAAATGAATTTTTTAAAAAATTTGCTAAATATTATATTGCAAGCTTAATAAACCTTTATTTGAGCTATAACAAACAAATATTACACTAATCAAATTATAACATAACAGTATTTTGGATTCCGAATATTGGCTTAATTTAAAACACTTAACTCCCTCAAAGGTATACGAATTCAGTGGCACAATTTGTATGGACTATTACAAAGATCCTCAAAAACATTATTCCTAACATTGCCATGCCCTTTATAAACAACATAAAGGTGAAAAGCCTTTATTTAAATTATAATTAAAAAGAAGCTCTCCCTAAGATATAAAGGTTCATATTAAAGCATATTATTAATTTAAACCAAATATTTGAGCAATTAGAACAAGCTAAAGCTATTATAAAAGCCAAATCATAATTTTGCTAAAACAAAATGAATATTATGGGGTACATTATAAATTTAAAAGGAAAAAAGCCTTTAGCATCTTATTTAATAAAAGTTTAATGCTGGAAAAAGCTTAAAAATATTAAAAAAGTTAAAGATTTTTTTGGCTTAATAATTTATTTCCGCATTTAAATTAAGGATTTTTGATTTATTGCAAAACCATTTTATTTATTAATAAAAAAAGGAATCAAATTTTTTTAGAACCTTAAATTTCAAAAAAAGGCTATGGCAAAGCTATAAAACATTTTATGCTTTATGCTAGTATTGTATTAAATTGATTATAGTAAAGGTGCTGGCGAAATTATGGTTTTAGTGGATTTAAGCAATAATGGATAGGAAAGCTTTTTAGCTTAAAAAGACAAAAACAATAGCAAATTGCATTTAGCATGGTACAAA